>JAWXYG010000012.1:5000000-7500000 GCA_034222035.1 Acacia crassicarpa | reverse complement strand
TTATACAATGTTACCATTTCGAATAAAACCCGTAATACATAATCAGAGTAAATTCCAGAAATTATTTCAGAGTTTAATACAAAACGGAAGTCTTAGGTTCATGGCAAATAAAATAACATAACATAAACTATAGGAGTACAAAAGAGCTTCCAGAGCTCACTCCATAGGTGCCTTCCCTTGCACTCTACTAGAATAATCACCTGAAAAATGTTAATATGGGATGAGATTCCACGTCTCAGTAACTACTGAATATTTCTACCGTACACGAGCAAATAATATATGACAAAAAGATATGGGCTGATTTCAAATATATATGTAGATTCCATAATTTCTCATACAAAATAATTTATACTAATAGTCATCAATATAGAAGGTAATAAAACATATATATATCTCAAAAGTTCTCTTCTCATGTCTTTACAGATTATTCATCAATATATCAAATTCTTGAACTGTTCAGAAATGCATTATGCAGTATGCACACTCCCTTATATCACCTTCCAACCATATACCGCTGACTGGAGCCATAGGCTAACACATAGTCCAATAGAAACTCATTCATTTGACTGAATTGTTCCAAGCTCACCAAAACTTAAGATACACCCGGCCAAAGGTATAGAGCTTAAATCTGGACTATGGCTCCCCTCCTTTAAAATAACAACTAAGGAGGTGTCACATGTCCCACAACTCCAATGAAATCCCGGCCAGAGGAAAACATGGAAGATGGGGCCCTGAAACAAGTACCATCCACTGTGCACCGAGTGGTGGCATAAACAATTCTTATCATTCAATTCCCTCCTTACTCCACCCATCACATTACAACCGCCATGATGAATGTATTTACTCAAAAATAATGCATTATTATACCATTATATACATTGATATGCGTATTTATGAATAGTAAAATACTATGCGTATCTGTGAATAGTAAAATACTATGCGTATTTGTGAATAGTAAAATACGGTATATACATGAATAGTAAAATGAGTAGTAAATACGGTATACGTGAATAGTAACATGAGTAGTAAATACGGTATACGTGAATAGTAAAAATGAATAGTAAATACGGTATACGTGAATAGTAAAAATGAATAGTAAATACGGTATACGTGAATAGTAAAAAATGAATAGTAAATACGGTATACGTGAATAGTAAAAATGAATAGTAAATACGGTATATGTGAATAGTAAAATGAATAATAAATACGGTATATGTGAATAGTAACGTACGTATAAATAGTACCTCTACAGATTTGCAAGTCAAAGTTCCCACACCAGATCTTAAAACCATAAATATTTTCTAAATATTCTTGCCAAAATAGTAAACAAACAAATTTATAATCATACAAAATTCACAAGTATAAGGAAGAATATTCAGAGTTACCTGTTACTTGCTAATACCCGAATCACCAACCAGCTATTATAACTCTCAAGCAAATATCTCTACTCTCTCTCTCTCTCTCTACCTCTCTCTATGGCTCTTAGAAGTTGTGAAGAATGAAATGAAATGGAAGGTCTATTTATAGTTGGAAAATGGGTCTTTAAGTGTAATTTTCGTCTCTGGGTCGTTTTACGTAATTTTAACAAAAATATAAAAAGAAGAACCCGTGAACCTCTCAGCCGCCTCGTGAACGTTCTTTTTAAAAAATTTTAATAATATAATATAATATATATTATTTTATTATTATAATATAATATTATTTAAATAATAAATTATTATTGAGTGGGTCCCGCGGCCATTTTTTTCAAAGTTCACGAGAAAGTTTGCAGAGAATTATTTTTGGCCATGGGTCCCGCAAAATACTGATTTCAAATTTATCACTTTCTGAAAATAGAGCCTACTAGTCTTCCCAAGATAGGTTTATGTTCAAGATATTAGATTCAAAATTCAGGATGTTACAGCATCAACTCCAATCCTCAGCAACGAGGCAAGGCTTCGAGGATTCTGGATGACGGCGGCTCCTTCCTTTTCGATCTATGGTTCCTCCCACACCATCTTTGTACAGATCTGGCTTAAAACCAAACCCAGATCTCTTCTTGCTTAAGTTTGTTTCCTCCTACCTTGACTGCTCCTGCTCAGATCTGGACTTTGATTTTGGTTGCTTGAAGCTTTGCCAGCATCGACAAGAGGATCCTGCTCAAATTTGGTTGCTTTAAGTTTGTGATTCTTTTGTAGATCTGGACTTCAATTTCACTTCTGATTTTATATTGATTCAAATTCAATTTCCATGGTAAATAATTTCTATTTCTTGTTATATTTTCTTATTTCTGGACTTTGTATTCATTTTTTTTCTTATTGGTGTTGCTTTCAATCTTCTCTTCTTTTTTGTTTTTCTTATTGGTGTTGCTTCCAACCTTCTCTTGGTTCTCTGTCACTGATGATGGAGGAACATTCAAAATGTTACCAGATCTGGTGATTTGAGACCGATTGTTTCATTTGGGTTTTTTTTTTCTTTTTTTTTTAAAATTATTTTGAAACACTTTTAAGATCGGATATTTCAAAAGTTCGGTTCATCCGGTCTTAAAAGTGTAACTTTTAAGACCGCCTGGAACAAGACCGGTCGTAGATCCGGTCTTACATACCTATTTCGTCCGGTCTTAAAGCCCTTTTTTGCACTAGTGTACTTAACTAAATGTTGTTTCAAAATTTGCCAAAATATCTAAAATATACTATAATATGTCAAGTGAGCCCTAATGTGACAATATATAATAATTCAACATATACCAAAAAGGTGAAAAGCACGTTGTTAGCAACAGTAACTTAGGCTTTTGAAGCCTTCCCTGTAGACCAATGCGAAAACTATTACCTGAAAAATATTTGTAACAATCAATCCAGCTCATTATAAATCCTAATATATGCTCGTGAAGTGGCAAGTGAAACATATTTTATAACAAAGTAGGTTTAATCTCTTTGACAAGACTGCATCAAGCTCTCCGATGATGAGGTATAACATGGCCAAACACTACAAAACTCGTGTCGGACTATCGATTCCTTATCTTTTGAATAGAAAAAGGTGTCATTATCCAAAGAGCTGACCCTTCACCCGACCAAAGGAAAAGGGTTATACCAAGGGCCTAAAAATATTAAAGTCATCCATTGTGCACCAAATGGTGACATACCACGTGGTATTATATACACAATGACTCTCATCATCACTCCACATCATGAGAAACAATCATAATCTTGACGTGCATATACGAGATTTTGTAAAAATAATTCATCATCTCAATAATTATTAAGATAACAATATTATTTCATCTCACGAAAGCATAACAAAAATGCATTATCCAAAACATGTAATATCACAATTTTCTGTTACAATAACCATTTCAAATTAAAGTAATAATTGATATATTAAAGCAATATCCACAAAATACTTACAAACAATATAACAACATATATAACAAGTGAAAAATGGTTACCTCAAGTTCCCGATACAAAAACTAAACTTAAGAGAAATTAAATCCACTCTAAAAATAAATACATAATTATACGTTAATAGAATTAACAAAAATATCAACTAATACAATAATAAATAATTAAACTGTCTCATTTTAATTTTCTTAGAAAAATGATAATTTATCTATTCCTTAAATCATTATTACTATCTCATTTTCTTCCTTCATAAATTATTTCTCACTAATTATGATAATAAAAATATTACCATATCCTCAATATAACCTTCAATCAATAAAAAATGAATTATAAATTCGGATATAAGAGATCTATTATCACAAATCCTCAATTTTCCAACCTAATACTAACTTATATAAATAGAACCTAATTTTTTTTTTTGGTAAAAAAAAAGTTTTTGGAGGGGTTTGGCATCAGTCCCCCACCAAGGCTAAGGCACGGCCCCGAGCTCTTTGAGCACTTAATGGGGTTAATAAAAATCTTATCGAACTTTCATTTAAATTCCAAATCCTAATTCATAATTTTATACAGTTAAAAACCTAGCAAAACTAAACCGATTAAACCGACAACAACAATACCTCCTGTAATCCAAATAAATGTCTTAAACCTCATTTAATCAGTAGAAATGTCCTATAAAACATAAATCCTAAATTCTTTTAGATAGAAAATTTAAATTTAAATTCCCACAACTACCAACTAATAAATTTAAGGGAAAATTCTAAATAAATACCATTTCAATTTGCAAAACCTCCAGAAGTCCGTCGAATTTGTAAAAAGACTGAGAAGTACCAAGGACCTATGAGGGATATGCAAATTCGGGTGAAATTACCCTTTTGCCCTTAATTTTAAATAAATAAATAAATAACCCTCAAACACCCCCACCCCCACCCTTTTGGCGCCCGATCTCGACGACGACTGATCATCGGAGCTCTTGCTGCTCGGCCCCACCCATAAGGAGTAAAGATCTTGGGGGAGAAGGGGCCTCGCTTGAGGAGGCATCACAGGTTGCTGGTTCCACAGCTCGAAGCCTCTGTAACAAGACACGTCTTCATTATTCTTGTACCAAAAATAGGCTGCGTCTAGATGAGGAACTCCGGTGGGCGGGTTATTATGGGGGTGGTCGGGTTAATCTTCTTGGTTGCTCCCCCCTCCCCTACCTCCACCACTGCCTAGTGAGAACAAACCCGCCATTGTTGACCTTCCTCTATGCCTGACCTAGACTTCAATTGTGGCCAATAATCCATATCAGTGACAAATCGATCTTTGTGGGTATTGTATGGGGGAAACTAGAGAAGAAAGGGGAAAAAAAATATTGGTGGAATTAATTCTCTGGGTAGTGAGCCTTGAATGAGGAGTAAATCGAGAGAATTCTTGGGTTTTGTTTTTGTGTTGTGTAACTGTTCTCAAAGAGCGTGCTAATGTTGATGGGGATGAGATATATGGTTGGATTTTTGGGTGGGGGAAGAGAGTGGAGGATAAAATCGAAGCTCGTAGTTGGTTAAGAACAAGTGTCGAGTAGTGTTTCAATTTGCTCGGGCCTTGTTCTTGTTCTGCAGTGTAGCAGCGTGTTTAAGGGTATTATTTATTTATTTATTTAAAATTAAGGGTAAAAAGGTAATTTCACGTGAATTTGCATATCCCTCATAGGTCCTTGGTACTTCTCAGTCTTTTTACAAATTCAACGGACTTTTGGGGGTTTTGCAAATTGAAATGATATTTATTTAGAATTTTTCCTAAATTTTTAAACTGATTAAAATTATCTATTAATCATACCCTATAAATATACCATCCTTTATTATTAAAAACTCAAAATTTTGTCAAAGTTCTAATCCCAAAATTTTCATGAATCAGTACTATATAACTCTTATTAGAAAAAGGAAAATACGTATAATAACTTTCATAAAGAAAATTTATTTAAAAAAATTAATTTAATTATCTAAATGATTTTATAAAACAAATAATTTACCTTAAAAACTCAAATAACTTCCTCTTTTTCCCTTCATTCCCTCCTCCTGACTCACTCTCGTCTCACCCTCATTCGCTGTACACTCCACTCACAACACCCACAACACACACTCATGCATAAATGATATTTTATATAAAAATTGTATTTCCATAATTACATACATAACAAATTTATTTATTATGATTAATTAATTTTTCTTACTTAATAGTGTATAATTAATTAATTAAAGTATAAAATAATGACAAAAATTTGATTTAAATTTATTTTAAATCCAAAGAATTAAAATTAAATTCATGAACATTCATAATTTATCATATTTAATAATGAAATTTCTATAAAATTCATTTATAAGGCTCCTGAGCATGATTCAAATTGTAAAAATTAAGACGAGTTTAATGATGTGTTAGCAAGGTTTTGTAAGTTAAAAATGTAAAAATGGTAAATTCAGTGTATACTCTTGTGAGCTTAACCGAGTTTACAACGGTTACGTGTTTACTAGTGACTTGACTCGATTATGTTAGTTAGAAACTTAAAAACGGTAAATTTAGAGAATCAACTCAACAATGACTTTTGGCATCAATTCAAATTGTAAGAATGCAATTCCTATCCAAAAAGGTATGAATTTGAATCTGATATCAAAATCTAGTTAATAATGCATGGTCTATAAGTGACTTTGCAAACATTAATTCAAAAATCTTGATGCATGCTCTAACATGATTCAAAACACAACTCGGCTACGTAACCTTGTTTTTTTTTTCTTCTCCATAATAATACGAATAAAAACTAATAATGTTAAATAATTTTGTATTACATTCTTACTGCTTATTTTTTTAATTAATTTGAAATAATTTTTAAGTATTAATATTAGATATTGTTGCTGATACGATCTAGTTTTCCTTCCTCTATCAGTGTGCCAGCAGATCTGTTAAGAACAAATAAATAAGTCAAAATAAAAATGAAAATAGTGGTGAAAGAGCTTGTGGAGTTGTGTTGGATATAAGAAATGTGAACCAGAAATTTAACTATTGCAAGAAGCGAGTGATCAATGATATAGAATGTCGACACATGAAAGAAAAATCGAAAGAATATTATATAAAAACAAACAGAGAGCTATTCGCCAAAAAGTTTCACTTGTTTAAAATCAGGTCTCTTGTTTTTTTTTTTTTTTTGGTTATCTTACATATATTACAAAAAAAGGTATATTACATTATTTTTCAATTATTTGATAGGGAGAAAATTTAGTTGTTAAATATTTTTCATATTTTATCTAAATTGAAACAATTAAAATTCTATAAATATATTACCCCAAAGATAATTCTCAAACTTAATTTCTTTCTATAATTAGGTTCATATTAACCATTTTCCTTATCTCCTTGATATAAATAGAACAAGAGTTTCTTTATAAAACATATACATTACTTACTATCTCTAATCCTAAATATAGGACATATCTTGTAGTGTGATTTACACTGCAAACTATATCTTATATTTAAAAGTAGATGAGTGTTAAAACCTATAGAATTAGGCACTACATACATACATAGATATAATGCCTTGCAATAGATATATGTGAACCTAAAAAATAAATTGCAAACGAAATGGAGAAGGGGAACCCCAAAAAAAATAGAGAGCAGAGGATCAATAAGATAAGATAGAAAAGCTGAGTATCAAACTAAATATCCTTCAAATAATATCTTAAATTCAAGAGAAATGATTGAACAGAATATCACACTGGCTAAGAGTTCCTTTTCCAATTTAAAAATTCTGAGGCAGATTGAATTTGATTGAAATGGGTTGAAAAAGCCTAGTTATAATAAACAAGCAATAGTTTAAATATTGACTATCATTTACTTTTATGAAGGGAAAATCGATGAAAAACCCTTATTTAGAAATTTTATTGGTTGGAAGAACTTACAGCTACTATAATTTGAATACACGTACTTTATACACATGAAATCTTATAAAATATTCGTATTTTTTGTGTATAAAGATATAACAAGTCTTTCTGATTAATAAATTTTTTAAGTAGAGTCTCCTACCTATATATATTTTCTTTTATAAATAGGTCTACAAAATGAAGAATAATACAGAGAAGATAAACTTAAATAATTAAGTGTGTACGTAGATGTAGAGAATGAACTGATATGAAGGGATTGGGTGGTGCACTGGTGTGGACCACGAATTGAAGAGAAGGAAGGAGGGCATGTTTTATCTTTAGCTTTATAGTACTGAATAGATAAAAGGGAAAGTCCCCCACAAAAGAATAAATTAAAGAGAGGATTCACTAGTTATGGTTGAGACTTGAGAGCATTTTGGCATCCTAGTCGCCTTCCCTTAGCATCTTTTTTGTCACTTTAATTTGATGAGCATCTGTTTCTCCATTGTCATTGGTTTCTTCATATCCCCCTTGGACCATTCTTTCCACCATTTCTTGTTCCCTCAGTTCACTCCTTAACAGTCTAGAAACACGTACAGCTCCGGAATAAAGCTGCATACATACATCTATCCCTCCCCATGCGCTTGCCCTCCCTTTGAATGAAACTGCTGGAATTTGAAGATTGTACGTATTGTTGCCCTGGTTACAAAGATATATACTAACTCCTATGCATTGGGATGGTCGATTGTGAATTCAATATAATCTCACCGAGAATCGGTTTAACGTAACTCTCTTCATTGCTAATCCTCAAAAGTGCTGCCTATAGTCCTTAATGTATACAGGATTTATTTTGACAGAGGTTACATAGCAAATTGTATTTTAATTATATTAGGAATCCCTGATTTATAGGAATCAGGGATAATTTTCATTAATAGTCATTATTAAATTTATAGGAATCCATAATTTGTAGGGATTTGGGATAATCTTCATTAATAGTCATTATTAGTCATTATGAGTCATTATTATTGAGGCTCTCTTATCTTGTATATATATGTAACGTTTGTATATGAATAGAATACAACATTCATTCTTTCCATTTTGCCAAATCACATGGTATACAGAGCATTTTTCTCTCTCTCTCTCTCTCTTGATTTTCCTCAGCCTCGATCTATCCGTCCCCTGTCAACCCTATCCTCTCTTCTCCACCTACCACGGCATCCAACTCCGACGCCGATGCTCCTTCCGCCACCGATAAATCACCTTCCCTGGCCTCACCACCTTCTACTGCTTCTTCTCCCATTGTCGATTTAGCGTCTCCCTTTTATATACACCCCAACGAGAATCCGACACTTATCCTCTTCTCTCCTCCTCTTGATGGTCCTAACTACCATAGCTGGGCAAGAGCTATGAGTTCTGCTCTTCTTTCAAAGAATAAGCTTCAATTCGTTGATGGTTCCATTCCCTTTCCTCTGTCAACAGCTTCCTCCTTCTCTATTTGGGAATGATGCAATAATCTGGTCCATTGCTGGCTTACACGTTCTCTCTCTCCAACTATTGCCAAGAGTGTCTTGTGGTTTGATTCAGCCCCTGAAATATGGAATGACCTCCGATCAAGATTTTCTCAATCAGATTTGTTTCGTATAGCCGATCTCCAAGAAGAGATATGTAACCTTCGACAAGGTCCTTCATCTGTGAGTGACTATTTCACTCGTCTGAAGATTCTTTGGGATGAAATGTCCAACATTCGCCCTTTGAAGCCTTGCAACTGAATCGATTTGAAATGCTCTTCTTCATCGGGATGAGGATCAAATAATCAGGTTTTTGAAAGGTTTGAATGAATCATATGCCTCCATCAAATCTCAGATTATGCTTCTTGATCGTCTTCCTCCGATCACTCATGTATTCTTGTTGGTGACTCAACATGAGCGTGAGCTTCATATTCCAGTTGGCTTGATTGATTCGGCTGTTTTAATGTCTAAGGCTCCACGGTTTCCTTCCTCTGGTTCCAAACCAAAGCTCTGCTGCTATTGTGGCAAGCCTCGCCACACTGAGGAAACATGCTACTTCAAGCATGGTTTTCTTCTTGGCTTCAAGTTTCGGTCATCCAGTTCCTCCAACACGGTGAATAATTTCTCTACTCGAAGTGTTGGTTCTGGTCTTGCTCAATCGCCCTCTGTTATGGCTTCTTCTCTAGCATCCTCACCTTCAATAGCTACTATCCTTCCTCACCTGTCCGCTGCTCAATACACTTGTCTACTCAATCTTCTTGATTCGTCCTCTCCACCACAACCTTCGGTCAATCACTTGTCAGCCTCACTTTCAGTTCCTACTGAAGGTAATTTCTCTTCTCAACTCTCTGTATCATGGATCATTGATTCTAGTGCAACCGATCATGTGTGTTGTTCTTTAGCTTTGTTTGCATCTTACACATCTATACCTCCTGTCTCTGTAAGTCTTCCCACTGGTTCTAAAACTATTGCTCAATTCTTTGGCATTGTGCGCATTTCAGAATCTTTAATTCTGTCTAATGTTTTGTTTTTACCTCATTTTTCTTTTAATATCCTATTTGTCTCTCGTTTAACAGATTCTCATAATTGTTTCATAACTTTTTCTTCCACTGCTTGCCAGATTCAATCAACTCTTCCTTCGCTGGCTAAACTTTTTCAAGGCTTATACATCCTCACTACAGATATGTTTCCCAACCATGCATCTCCTCAAATTCTCTCAACCAATACTACTCATTTTACCAATAATGCTCTTTCAATTTTACATAAGCAATTTTCAGATATTACTGTATCCCCTTTATTTCCTTGTGATGCTTGCCATTTTGCTAAACAGAAACATTTATCTTTCCCTGTAAGCACAAGTTCATGCAATAATATTTTCGATTTGATTCATGTTGACATTTGGGGCCCTTTTTCGATTCCTTCTGTTCAGGGTCATCATTATTTTCTCATAATTGTTGATGATTACTCTCGTTTTACTTGGCTATTTTGCAACATCCCAGACGCCCGCTTGTAGATATTGTCCGCTTCGGCACTCAAAGCCTCACGGTTTTGTTTTTGACCGGGCCTAGCACATCGACTGGGAAGGCGAACGAAGCATGACTTATAAGGATGCGGAGAGACCTTTCCCTTGAGGACGCGTTTTGATGGGCTAGGCCCAGCTAAAAACAAAACCGTGAGGCTTTGAGTGTCGAAGCGGACAATATCCATAAGCGGGCGCCTGGGATGTTACATATTTTTAATGAAAACTAAGTCTGAAACTCAAATTCACATTAATCAATTTTTTGCCCTTGTTCAAACTCAATTTTCCGCTGCCATTAAAATTTTGTGCTCTGACAATGGTGCTGAGTATGCTATGCCTCAGTTTTTTGTCTCTCATGGTGTTATTCACCAAAAATCTTGTGTTGCTACTCCACAGCAAAATGGCATAGTCGAACGTAAGCATCAACATGTTTTAAATGTTACACGAGCTCTTCTTTTTCAATCTCACATTCCACTTTCTTACTGGTCTTTTTTGGTTCTTCATGCCACTCACATCATAAATTGTTTGCCTTCTCCCATTATTTAAAATTCTACTCCTTTTGAACGATTATATGGTTTTCCTCCTTCTTATTATGTGTTCAAAGTTTTTGGTTCTCTTTGTTTTGCATCCACATTATGTCACAATCGTTCAAAATTTGCTCCTCGTGCACGTAAATGTATTTTCTTGGGCATTCCTCACGGCTCTAAAGCTTTTACATTGCTAGATCTTTCTAATCGTTAAACCTTTTTATCTCGAGATGTTATTTTTCATGAACTTGTGTTTCCCTTTCAAAATGGTGACATTACTTCTCTTTCCACCCCTTGGCCTAAACCTCAAACCTTCTCTCCTTTATTTGAAGACATTTCTGATCCCCCTTCCTAGTCTTTACATCTTCCAGATCCCCAACCTTATCTACAAGTCCAGCCACTCCTCTCTCCATTAATTCTGACTCTCCACAGCCTTCTCCCAATCCTCCCCTTCGTCGGTCAACCAGATTACATAACCCTCCCTTATATCTGCAGGATTATCATTGTGCCCTCACTACTTCTGCTAACCAATCATCATACAAAGGTAGTCCTCGTTATCTTTTATCCTCTGTTCTTTCTTATTCTTCTCTTTCTCCTTCTTATCATAATGTTGTTACTACTAATCTTGATCCCTCCACTTTCAAACAAGCTATGAAACTTCCCTTTTGGAGAGATGCCATGACTGTTGAAATACAGGCTCTTGGGCAAAATCAGACCTGAGTGCTTACTCATTTACCACCGGATAAGAGGATTGTTGCCTGTAAATGGGTTTTCCGCACCAAATTCAAAGCTGATGGTACTATTGAAAGGTATAAAGCAAGACTTGTGGCTAAAGGTTATACTCAAACTAAAGGTGTGGACTATTTTGATACATTTTCTCCGGTAGCTAAGATGACTTCTTTACGTTTATTATTGTCCATTGTTGCTACTAAACAATGGCATTTACATCAATTAGATGTCAATAATGCCTTTTTACATGGGGATTTACATGAAGAGGTTTACATGGCCCTTCCTCCTGGTTATACTACCTCGGATCCCAATCTTGTTTGCAAATTGCAAAAGTTTTTTTATGGTTTAAAACAGGCCAGCCGTCAATGGTATTCTAAGCTTTCTTCTGCTTTGCTGTCCTATAGTTATTGTCAATCTGTTTCTGGGCATTCCTTGTTCTTCAAAGCATCAAACACTTCATTTACTGTCATTCTTGTTTATGTTGATGATGTGGTGCTTGCTGGAAATGATTTGGTTGAAATTAACTTGATTAAACAGCGATTGGATTCTGCATTTACCATTAAGGATCTTGGTGAACTTCACTATTTTCTTAATCTTGAACTTGCTAGATCTAAGGATGGTATTTTTCTATCTCAACGAAAATTTGCCCTTGAATTACTTGAAGACATTAGATATTTGGCTTGCAAACCTGCTTCTTGCTCAATGGATCCTCACCTCAAGCTTTCTAGTGATCATGGTGCTCTTTTACTTGATCCCCTCCCTTATAGAAAGCTCATTGGTCGCCTGCAATATCTCACTACTACTCAGCCTGATCTGAGTTTTGTCACTTAGCAACTTAGTTAGTACATGTCTGCTCCTCGAGATACTCATTTATCTGCTGCCCACTGTGTTCTCTGCTATATTAAATCCTCTCCGAGTGTTGGTATTTTCTTCTCTGCCTCCTCTGATTTACAATTAAGAAGTTTCAGTGATTATGATTGGGCTGGTTGTTTAGATACTCGTCGCTCAGTTACCGGTTTTGCCATTTTTCTTGGTTCTTCCTTAATTTCTTAGAAAGCCAAGAAACAGGCCACTATTTCCAAATCTTCTTCAAAGGCAAAATATCGAGCTTTATCATCTACAACTTGTGAAATACAATGGCTTATATATTTGTTAAATGATTTTCACATTTCTCATGTTGCTCTTGCCTTACTTTCCTGTGATAATCAATCCACCATTAAAATTGCTGCCAATCCAACTTTTCATGAGAGGACGACCAAGCATATTGAGCTAGATTGTCATTTGGTAAGGGAAAAGCTTCAAGCCAAGCTGATTCGTCTTCTACCTGTTCGGTTTGCTAATCAACTTGCAGACATATTCACAAAGCCACTTCATCCTACTCGGTTTCATGAACTCAAGTTGAAGCTAGGCATCCAAGACATCCATGCTCCAGCTTCACCGGGGGGGGGGGGGGTTGACAAGGATTACATAGCAAATTGTATTTTGGTTGTGTTAGTAATCCCTCATTTATAGGAATCCCTAATTTGTAGGGATCAAGGATAATCTTCATTAATAGTCATTATTAGAGTTATAGGAATCATTGATTTGTAGGGATTAGGAATAATCTTCATTAATAGTCATTATGAGCCATTACTATTGAGGCTCTCTTATCTTGTATATATATGTAACGTTTGTATATGAATAGAACACAACATTCATTCTTTCCATTTTGCCAAGTCATATATTTCGTGGTTTAATTTCTTCATTAAGTTAAAGAACATCCGATCTGAGAGAGTGTATTGTGTTTTAATTAGGTAAAGGATCAGCTGGAGATATGGTTGGGAATCGTTTTTTATGGTAAATGAGAGAAATTATAATGTGTGCATGTTCAGTCGTTGAGGGGGATCCTACTTCCTTCCCCTTATGCCAAAAGTTTGATGCTTTTAGGGTTAGAGATTCCTCCGTTGCCCGCACATTATTTCGCTCATCATAACCAAACACGGAAGCTTTATCTACATTTGTGATGTTAATTAGCCTCCAGGATAACATCTACGCCCAAGACATTCTTTGGTGTCTGTTTGTTTTCACTTTTTAAAAGTGATTTTACATTATTCAAGATAAGTAAATGTAAAAGTAGTTTTATCTTAACCTGTAAAAAATTACTTAAAAAGGACTATTTTTTGCTTCCCAAATGAGCTCTTTAGAGTATTTATTAGAATGAAATAAGGTTAGGCTAATCTTCTAAATAGATTGGAACTTGCAACATAAATTTGAAGTTCAAGCATATATATATATATATATATATATATATATATATATATATATATATATATATGCTCAAGTTTTCCTGTAAAAGGTCCGATAGGGCCTAAAATCTTAAACAACTACTTAAAAATGCATACTTTCAATTAGATTTAAAAGCTTATATCATCAAATTTTTATATAACGCTTTCCAGACAACAATTAGTCAAATAAGTAGGAATAAGAAAAACCAATCAACTATTGACTTAAAAAAATTATTTTCTAAAATTAATCAAGTGCAATAAGTGGCATGCAAAATTCAATATTTTTCATGCATAAACTAGGGACAAACTCCTATTGTAATTTCTGCCCCTTTAATTATTAAAATACTTGCCATAGATTAATTAGAATCTGACGTAGTTCTGAATACTAAGAAATAGTTAAGAAATAATGAATAAAACCTATTTTCACTTTAAATCTATTAAACTTCAAAACAGTTCAAAAAGGAGAAATTTCCCCTAATTTTCATGGACGTTAACGCCAACAAAAATGATTTTCTTGCACTTTCTCTGAAAAGGGCAAGGCTTGGCATGCATAGAAAGAGTAAAGTTAAAGTATTCATTCTTTGTTAATTTATGTGTTTAAAATTGAGTTAGTACAATGTTTAGTCTTTATACTTTACTTTCATTTTAATTTTAGTATTTAAAGTAGGGATGTCAATGGACTAGATTAGACCGAATTGAAGGTCAACCTGAGGTTTGGCCCGATAAGACCTTGGGATGGAAAAGTCAACCCGAGGTCTGGTCTGGTCTGATACCAGCCCGAGATCGGGCTGGACTAGACCGGACCGACGGGATGCCTGGACCAGTCCAAGTAATCCAGTTTTTTCCCCCTATTTTTTGCCTTCTTGGGAGTCAATATTTTATCTCTGCTTTCATCTCACTTCCAAAAGTAATAAAAAGTGTTCAAGTGAAAAGTGATTCCTATAAATTAAAAAACACATTAGGATGTCCAAACTCCAGTGAATGACTAAGTACAGTGTTGATTTACAAAAAAAGGGGGGGTCAGACCGGACTAGTCTTAGGGTCTAAGCTCTTGGATGAAAGTCCGGTCCAACCCGAACAATCTGGTCCGGTCCGGTCCAATGAAATTGTCTTGGACCCTTTTTTTTTTTTTTTTGTCCGGGTCAGGTCGAACCAACCAAACCACCAGATTCTTTGGACAACTCTGCGGCTTAAAGTTTGAAACACATGGTTTTGGTCTCTGAAATTTCCTCTATCTATTGCTTTTAGTCCGTATCAGTTCAAAATGACTTGTAAATGATATTGACGGTGTTAATTTTGCTCACGTGGCATTAACTCAGTTTAAATTGCTTATGTGGATGCTGACTGGACTAAATGATGTAAGTGATCTAACCATAATTTTATATGATTTTTGGTAATTAAATAGAGATTTTTAATGTATTTTCTTATAATTATTGAGCTTTAAATGTATTTCTTATGATAAATTGATATTAAGAGTAAATACATGAAATTAGGGCTAAAAAGGGCAGAATTGTCAAAGAAATTGTAATTTCTCTTAATCATTGATTTTTATGAGAATATTTAATGTTAGATGATAAGTAGATATTTTATGATTAAATAAGTATAGATTCTGAGATATATTGATTGATTTTATTAATATCTTATACTTATTTAATTATCTTTTATATACTTATCTATCTTTTAATTAAATATAGGATAAAATGTGATTACAACAGAAAACCTATTGATATCCTATTTATTTGGCATGAAATATTACGTGATCTAGAAGAGAAGCAACAAATTAAATTGAAAAGGGTATAATAGAATATATTAATATATTATATTACAAGAAAAAGATATAATATATTATATTATTTTATTATACTACCTATATCTATTAAAGACGCACCAGAGATCAAAAAAAAAAAAAAAAAAAAAAAAACACGCTGAAACAGAATCACGGGAGAACACACACGCAGAAGAAAAAGCGCTGGAACAAAAAGAAAGAGAGATCATCGTGAGAGATTGGAGGATAGTGAGAAAGGACGCAAGATTCAGCAGGGAATAAAACAGAAAAACGAAACACGCTGAACCAAGGTAAGGGCGGACTGAAGAAGAAGAAAACCAAAAAGAAAAAAAGAAACATGCAGAAGGAGTGCTTCCAATTCCATTAATTAGAATCAGCCACCACGTGAATTGAAAGAATCCACCGCCAACCACATGATTTAATCAATCCACCTCTTTACACCTCCAGACCAGCGACCTCTATTCCCCTTCATCGTCTTCTTGAATAACTCCAGCAAGCATTGAAGAGTTTATTCCAAGGGCTATGTGTGGCTAAATCTTTAACTTCTTGGTGATGAAGATTGTGGCTTGAGCAACTGTGCTTCAAAGGGGAGTTCTTTAATTTAATCTTTTGCTTAAACTATTTTTTTTATTTCCTTGTTTAGGATTCTTATTATTTAGTTTTGAGACTTGGATGACTGTTATGTGTCCAAGAGGATTGAATATTGTGATTTTTATTGGATGATTATTTTGGTGTTTAAATTTCCAAATTTCTTTATATGCTTGATAAAATTATGTTTGCTGTCATGTTTGTGATTGGTAATCATAATTGATTTGAGTTTTTGAATGGTTCGTTAGAACATTCTAATTTAGAAGAACAATTTACATCATCTCAATTTAAATTACACATTAGGTGGATTTTAACAATTTCTCAAAAGATAGTAGTTTGCTACGTTAGTAGGAGCTCTTATTAATTGAGATTATTGGACTCAAGTGTTATCTTGAGGTTGTTCTTTAGACTTAATGAGAAATTAACTCCCATATATTTTTCTAGCAATGATAGCCATATTCTTCATTACCAAGAACATCCATAATTAATTCTTTTTAATTCAAAGTATTCTTCATTGTTTTCCAAAAAATACCAAAAAAATTAGAATTAGTTTCTTTTTACTTTTTTTTTAATGAATTTTAGTTTAGAGAAAATAAATTTCAAAACCCTTTTGTAATCATTCTTTTTGCACTTAGTTTAACCTAGGGAATTCAAAATAAAAGGCTCCTTGATAAGAGAACGATCCCGAGTTGTTTGCACAGGTACCAAATTCCAAGTTCAGTAAGGGAAATGAGTCATCAGCCTATACATGTGAAAAATTAGAGAGATAGAGAACAGACATCTGCTAAGAACAACATCGGGCAGAACCCAGAAACCAAAAGCGGGATAAGGCAAAACTGTAGCAAATGTTCACACTAGTGGCTTGAGATTGAGGGTATAATTTCCGACGAAGGTTGAGGGAATAATTTCCAGCGAAGAAGTGATGTTAGAACTTGGAACCTTGATAACAAACACCCATGACCTCAGTTTATCACAGAGAGTTCAATAATTTTTAACAGGGAACCACCTTCCACTGGATTTTAACAGGGAACCACCTTCCACTGGATAAACTTCGCACAGCACAAAAATAAACGGATAGTCTTTCCCAACTCAACAAGCAGATCAGAATAAGTAAGATCTTCGAAATCTGCAGTTAGATAAGTAGATTTTAAACACCTTTTTTTTTTCCAATGTCTGTTATTTAGAACAAACACCCATTCTACCCCAGAAACATACTCGAAAAAAAATGAGGACAGAATCGCAAGCAAGTAGAAACCCAGAATCCCCCATTAAAAGAAAAGAAGAAAGTCAATCCAAATCACAATCACGCTTAATAGAAAACTCATCGGAAAAAAAATTACACAATCACAAGTGGAAACCCAGAATTTTCTTTAATCATAATTATAAATGAACCAAACGCTTCTCATTTTTTCGACGGCATATACTTGACATGAAAAAACCAATGAGCAAAACATGAAACGAGGATTTACCTATTCACCTTTTCCACATGTCTGTTCCCTTACTACTATTCACTCTCTCATCTTCTCCTTTATCTTTCCAACTTCACCCTTTACAAACTCCATATCCCCCTCAAATAAACTCCATCTCCATCAACGAATAACGGTGATTACGGCAACCAATGACGACGACGTCCATCTTGCAATGCCATGTTAGATCTAGCGACCTCGTTTACCACCGCTGCACCTGCCTTCTTTACTCCCCCTCTTTCTCTGATCTTTGCTGCCGCTACCTCCCTCCTCTACCTTCTTAACTTGGTTGAAAATAAAAATCAAATTTCAAAAAAAAAACAAAAATCTTGTATGGTGACAAGCCATGACAGATTTGTTGATGAAGGTAGATGAAAGTGAACCATGGTAGATTAGTAGAATAGAAAATGGACCACGAATTACAATTGACCTTCTATGAATTGCAATAAAGCTTCTAGGAATTACAACTAAACTTATGTGATCTATAAATTAAGTCAAAATGTAAGTGGATTTCTACGAATTACAAATGACCTTCCATGGTATGAAAGTTAATTTCAAGTGCAAATACAAATGACTTTCCACGAATTGCAACTAAGATTTCAGGAATTGCAACTAAACTTCCGTAGTATGCTAATTAAATTAAAATTCAAGTGCATTCCATTGAATGCAATTAACCTTCCACCAATTGCAAATGAAAGGTTATTAAATTTGAACCAGCTAGTGAACTGTGGATAAGGTATTAAGTCAAGGGTCAATAGGTCATACTGAAGTCAAATTGAAGCTAACCTGGGGCCAAATTGATGAAAAGTGAAGATTTCAGAGTTATTAATATAAAATAAAAATTAATTTTTAAAAAAGGAGGACAGGGTTGATGCCTAGACTTGACTGATTTACCTACCGGTTCACCAATTTTCAAGCCGAATTGGTTGGTCTAATCCGATTTTAATCACACTAGATCTTCCATAAGTTGCAAATGACCTTCTTTGATATAAAAATTACATTAGAATACGAATGTAAATAAATTTTCATAAATTGCAAATGACCGTCTATGAATCGTAATTGAGTTTTCAAGAATTGCAACTGAGTTTCCTTGCTACGTAATTTTATTATTTTCTCTACATATCTATTTTTCCTAAAGGACCATATATTCCAAATGCCAATGTTCAATTAATTTTTCAATTAGAGACTTTAGCCAATTTTCCCTATTTATAATGCTCGTGAAAGGAAGAACGACAAAGTGGGTGGGTATAAAATCATCATTGACAAGATTGCATTTTTATTTTCAAATAAATGGAATCTTGTAATTGGTGGAAATTGATTATCCAAAAAAATCCCGCTGATCAAAATCAATGCCTGCATTGATAACGAAGAGCATCTGTGTACGTAGATTGGATGATCAAGATGTGAACAAACAAAACAAGCCATCAAGCATCAAGATTATGTTGCCAACTACAATAATTGTGAAGAACACAAACATACGATGTAAAAAATACATTGCAAATTCATGGGAGGGCTATGTAAAATGTTAAGAACATGTCAAAACAATCATAGTTGGGATTGTTTTTGGATGAAACCATATGATAATTTTGTTTTTGTTCTAAGTACAGGTATCCTTCTAAATATGGGAGACAATCATGTTCAAGGTGTTGTCGGGTACTCAATATGGGCACTTCTCTTAACAGAGATTTAAATCCTAGTTTGTCACGTTATGAGGGACTAATCCCTTCTATTAGACTCAGATAATTTTGTTTGAAAGAGTGAAGATTGAAGAACTTTTGCAAAAGCGCATATTCTTTTTTTGCTAAAAAAAATTTTAGGAAAAGGGTTGGGTTCACCCACGATTAAAGGGTAAGGCGGAATTTCCCTTTCTCTTAGGTGATACTGATGTTGGACAGGAAGAGCCGTCTATTACCTTCAGGTATAAACCTAGGCACCTAAGAGCTAGAATGCCTCCCCCACCATCTTGATCAACTCCATGATCGAATCCCTTTCTTTGATGAGAGTGTCTGACCCCTTTACCAGTTAAGCCCAAAGACGAGGGGTGCAAAAGCGCATATTCATGGAAGCTCCATGCATGCTTCGTGCCTATGGCTATGAGGCCCACAAGTTGGCACCATTTCTTCATATTCGAGGCTTGTGATGATGGGCCACTCTTACCCATGACCAGTCCAACTTAATTTCCAGAATAAGAAACGGAACAAAAAAGTATTTAGAATGCTTGCATCTACATTTGCTAGGAAAAGAATATGATCAGGGAGGGAGGGATAGGGAAGCATATTTGAATCCATTGATTGGGTGGGATAGTGAGATGATCATGGATAATTTGATCTTTTAAAATGTGAGTGCCAATTTTTTTTTTTAAAAAAAAAAAGAAAATCTAATAATTAACATATTATGAATAAAAAAAAGAAATAAATAAATAAATATGTTAAGCACCAAATGAGAGACGTATTGTATTACTAAAATCTAAAAGGATAAAATATGCACCTGGTCCTCTAAATTTATGTCAGATTTCAGTTATATCCCTTAAATTTGAAAAAATATATTTAGTTTGTTAATCTTAACACCATTAATTTAATTAAACGGAAAATGTTGACTTAGGAAATTTAAGGGGTGAATTCATAATTAAATACTAACAAGTTATAGTTAAAATTTGAAATATAAATTTGATCATATTAAAGAATTCAACTTTTAAAACAATTTTGTTAGTATTTTATTGCAAAGTTAAACATTTAAATTTATTGAGTCAACATTTTTCATTAAATTAAAATAACGGCGTTGAGATTAAAAGACTAAATACATTTTTTTTAACTTAAATGACTAAATTGAATCTTACTATAAATTTAGAGGGCTAAATATACAAAATGGACGAAGATTCCTATAAATCATATTAAGAAAAGTGGAAAATTAAAACCAACAAAATTAAGTGCATGTTAGCATATACCTAGAAAAGACCCTTAAAAATTAAGCAAGAAGCGTTGCAAAAGCAGCCACTTGTAGACAAGAAAAAGACAAAGCAGCACCTCCTGCAATTTTTTAAGGCCCTTAATACAAAGTATGTTTTTCATTTCATCTTAAAACCAAAGTTTCCTTATAATATAGCATTATGTAGATTTAGGAAAGGACAAATAAACTTTTTCTAGTGCTCTCTCATGTTCAAAATAATTATTAAAAGTTTTTAGTTATGAAGTAGTCATTCATTTACAAGTCACTCCTTTCCCAACAATTTTTCAGTTGCCGGTGCTAAAAGTTTAGTGCCATCCATGAAGGGAGTCTTTTTGTTAATACAAGAGTAGTAATTAAGATGTTTGAAAAAGCCAAAAGATAATTTAAGAAAAATTTCTAAAAATGTTAGTAATATTTTTTTGGTCCCAATGTAAGACTTAATTAGATATTTTGGTTCTAAATATAAAACCCTATTAGCTTTTTTGCAAAGATTAAGAAAGCTAATTAAATTACTTTGACGTATTTATACTCATTATTTTTCTCCAAACTAATTTACTGACTTATAAAATGGCAAATAATCTAATAACATACAATATATGATATGATTAATAACTAACTTATTTAATTTTCTTTAACATCTCTAAAAAAAATCAATTGAGTTTTATATTTAGGAGGAGATGGAGAACATCATGCTATTTAGGAGACAAGGGTGTTAGATGTAAAGAAGAATGAAACATGGGAGAAGGACCGTCAGCGGTAAGGTGAGAATCTTGCCGATGATGGGCGAGAAGATCACGGCGGTGGAGGAAGAAGGTTGCTGGCAGTGGGTGTGGAGATCACTACTGGTAGCAAGATAGCCACTAGAGGGTGACGGTTACTCGAGGTTGACGGTATAGAGGGAGGGTAGAAGATGGAAATGGGGAGGTGGAATTACAAAACTGATCTAGTTTTTGGATGGAAGCCATTTTTATGAGTTTTGGTAGATATGGAAATGGGACTTTGATATATTCCATGCTACCAAACATGTGCATAGCATGGAATTGAATTCCATTTCCACATCCAAGTGCCCAATTCTTACGTACCAAACGGGCCCATATATTCATTCTATCTCCATTTCACTATATAAAATGCCATTTCTGGCAGCAGAATAGAGTGCTTCTGCTTTCAAGTTTCATCTCTTTTAATTAATTTAAGGGTTAATACAATATATATTGAGTTCTTCAAGTTCACTGTCGTTTTAGTTTGGGTTCGCTCAAAAATTTTAAATGATAGTTTTAATCACTCAGTGCAAGATGGTCCGGTCCTGGTTTTTATTAAATTATGGAGACCAATATTTTGAATAAAGTGAAACTTGATTAATAAAAAATTATAATTTGAAATGTGATGATTAAAATAAAAATAAGGGCAAATTTGAGAGATCAAAGAATATATTAACCCTTGATTTAATTTAATTTGAACTTTTTAACTTATCCACCCACTACCATATAGTCCTTTGGGTCTTTAATATATAAGACAAATTTATATATTTTAATTAGATTAAGGAAGTTAGTTAATATGATATGTTTTTTTATTATTGTTAAGAAAGTATCAATAAAGGTGAATTAGAAGAAGACTGAAAAATATAAAAATATATGTTTTATATTTAAGACCAATATCAATTCCTCAAATATGTGTTTATTTAATTCAATCATTCAATATTATATATAATCACTATAACCAATACCTAATCAAACAGGATTTTAAGAGATGCATGTGTTCCAATCTTCCAATTCACCTTAATTTGACTTATTTATTCTGAATAGATCAAATGATTAAAAATTGTCAATGTAGATACCACGTTATTGACATATATATGTATATGCACTTAGATGCCAAGATTACTTTAGACTCGAAAAAAGAACATTCGAGTTGAAAGTAATTTAACATATAACTTTAAAGCTATATCCACAAACAAGCTAAGGTTCATGCATGCGCTACAGACACACACAAGTAGAGTTACCAAAAAAAGCAACTCTAGTAATTATAAGTTATAAGTAAAATATACAATTTAAAAAATTATGTAAATTCTAACCAGATTTAGATTGGATGTTCAAAATCAAAATAGACATATAATATCCATTATTGGTAAATATAAGAGAATTGAACCAATTTGAATTTTCTCGTATTGCTAATATTATAGGTATTCATTAAGTTTTGACGAAACTGAACCACAGAATGCAACAACTGGGATTTCAATTTCATGTAGTAGTGGACTATTCATAATGATTCCCTTCTGGTTTGATTCACAAATAACACATATTCACTGCCTGTGGTATATATTTTTCTATCTAACCATTGGCCTTCTAGATCTCCTTCTATCACAAATCTCCACTCATAAAGCTTCCAACTTTGGATGCTTGGGTTACTGCGACCTTTCTTCAAATGCTTGCCACTGAAATATACATCAACCCCAGAGAAGATCGAGGAGAAGGAAAAAATTGAGATAGGATCTATCACCTCAAGATTTTGCCTTCTCTTTATACTTATAGAATCAATTTCTTCTTTGTCATTGGCTTAAGCGTATCTCCCATTCAAAATGGCGTTCAGTTTTTTTATTCGTAAATATTTTGGCCAGCACAACATTGCAATATGTCACATTATTCACCGTGAATAAAATTCTTATCTAATCCACTTTTCTCTCTCGCCTCTTTCCTTTTAAAAATTAAAAACTTGGCTCCGGATCATCGCTCTTCTTTTTCTTCGAAGGCTTGAGACTTACAACTCTGACTTTATTTATAAATCTATTTTAACTGAATGTATATCTTTCAACTCTTTCTTCTTTCTCTATTTTTATTTGTACAATTAATATGAGCAAAATTGTCACAATCTCATTTATTATTTTTAAAAAGACTTATTAATAAGACTAAATTTTTTAGTCAAAATCGACTTATAAATAAAACCATAATAGTAAGCATAATGAAAAATACACTGTGAACTTATAATTATTTCTGAACTGCACAGTACAAGAGTCTGAGCATAAAGTTTTTGCAACATCGAGAAGTACTGTTATCGTATATATGCATGCATAAGATTTGGGGAATTGAACATAAAGTCACAGAAACTGATCGAGACATATAAATGTAGAGAGTAGATCGATTAAGTGCCCGTCTGAGTTAGGATAGAAGCCATTTTTTGTTAATGTGATTTAAGGTTTACGAGATAAGTGTGTGTTATCTTTAATGTAAACCTATTTTTCTAACACCAACTTAAAGCAGGGACTAATTCATATTTTTTAAGCGCGTTGGAGAACGCAGAAGTTGAAAAGGGAGTTATAAGGATCCCAATGAAACCCAATCTCGTCGCCTTTCTTGAGCTCCCTCCTTCGGACGAAATCCTGGTTCCACTTGCCGATGAAAACATAGCTCTTAGAGGAAGGCCAGCGCTTGAGGACGAGGTGGTGCATGGATTTAGAGTCCAAGTCCCACACCCTAACGGTGGTGCCTTCGTCAGAGTCGGCGGCCCGGGCATGATCCAGGCCTAGCATAGGCAGGATCTGGCTCTTCACCAAGTCTGTGGCCAGCAAAAGGCGGCTCGAGATTCCCAGATCGCTCTCCGTCAGCGTCTTCTTGATCTTCCATGGATCTTCGTACAGCTTCAGCGTCGTCGACACCCCTCCTCCTCCTTCGTTCTTGTTAGTACTGTTGCTGCTACAGAATCGTCGCCTTGAAGCTCTGGAAGCCTCTGGGTTGGTGTATTTTCTCTTTGCCGCCACCAACTGGAGTCCTCTCTCTTGATGATCTATTGGGCTGTTCATGTTGATGCAGCAACCAGTTATGTATCTTGAAATGATTAAGAGAGAAGGTTTTGAGATTTTGGTGAGATGTAGACCTTCATGCTACTGCGTGCTTTCTAGTGAATTCCCAAGGTTCAACGTTCTTTAATTGTTTCGTTGTATATATAGACACGACACGAGCTTAAGCACACACCCCCGACTTCCTTCTTCGCCTAATCTTATATGTAATGATCCCGCACATTATTTTTAGAATGATTCCATGTTTTAAAGTTGCTTGCAATTATTACGTTTATTATTCCAATCATATTCTATCCTTATTTCTCCTATTTTTTTGCACATCATTATTGGAGGGGTTGAAACGTAACGGAATTCTATTGTTGATCACTTATATATTGACCATATACGACAGAATCAGCAAATTAATTCGGTTTTTTTTCATGGATAAAATAATGTATGTGACAGAATTTGATTGGGACATTGAAAAGAATGATTCTAATAAATCTTATCTATGTTTTGTATATATATGTATAAAAGATGTTTTGGAGGAAAAAAATCATTTATCAATGAACTCTTTTCTGAAAAATACTCCCCCTTGATTAGTCGAGCGTTAATTAGGGATTAGTGTTGAATGGAGGACAATTGTAAAAGTTCATACTTCTTTTTTGAAAATAAAAAGCATTTCTAATTATAATTCAATGAAGTTAATTAATCTTTATAATTTGTTCTAAAAACGTCTTATAAATTAAAATGTATTAGTATAAAAAATTATGTTGAAAGAATTTTTGTAATTCAACCCAATATAATATCAGTGATTATTCACTTAGTACATTTGTAAACATTAATAAATTATATTATTCAGAAGAGACATGATCGTTTTAAACCAGTACGTTATTCAAATTTCATGTATGTGGGAACCTAAAATAGTTTATAGTTAAAAAGAATGCTTTTGATTTTTCCAAAAGTTAATTAAAAGGCTGAAACCTTAAAAACAATTCTTAGGTTTGGCCCTTTTCGCAAGTATGTATAAAATGGGATAAGATTATATCCAATCATCCTACTTTCCATAGCGCGCATGTGTGTGTATAAATTAAAGATTTATAAAAATGAACAACTAATTTATTTTATTACTTATATATATATATATATATATATATATATATATATATATATATAACGTTATAATAAATATTATTTGATTTTTTTCCAAAATAATTATTTTCAGTATTGTACTACACTAAGAGAAGAGATTCACGTATTCTCAAGTTGATGTGAGGTTCTTGTTAATTCGATGAACAAAGTGAATGAAAATTCCCAAAAATGTGTGTGTGGTTGAAGGAATGTACATAATACTCCTCAACCCTCTCATTTGGTTATTTGGATTTTTCTTAAACGGAAAAACACACAAAATTGAAAAAAAAAATTAATTATTTGACACGTTAATAACATGTGTGTATTGATTACATTATAAGTACTAATATTATCAACTGTGTGCTACCATTTAAATATTTGAATATTCAAATTCCTCGTAATTTATGGATAATAATGTTTCGGGTTAAATACCAATTTCAAAGTTTAGTCTAAGGAGTATTGATTATCCAGAAGTTTTTTTTGTCTCATTTTTGCCCTACTAATTTAAAAACATTGCGATCTTGCACATCTGTTAATCTTGATAGTTGAATTGTTGCTCTTCTTTCTAAACTTTTGAAAGTAAAATTGCTCATATATATATTTTTAAAAAAACTTCTTGAACATATTTGCTCTGTTTTATTAACAGGACAAAAATAAGACAAAAAAACTTCTTGGTGACCAATATTCCTTAGGCTAAACTTGTATAATAAAAATGGTATTTAACCCTAATGTTTCAAATCATGTATAATTTTTTATTGACAATTCTGAAGCGAGATGGTTGTAATTGTGAATTTTACTGATTGAATAAGGCCAAGTAACATGTCTTTTCTTTTGAACCAAGTTATATATGTCTCAGTGTGTGTGTGTTCTCGGTGTGTATTTGGGGAGGAATTGAATGGTATTGAGACTTAATTTCTGTTGATATTTTGTGAACTTTCTTTTTCTTTCTTTATTGATAAAATGAGAGAAGGCTCCACTTTATTTAAAAATGGAAATGATTAATTTGTGAGGGATATCAAAGAAATTTTTTTTTTTTGGTAAATGATATCAAAGAAATTTATGATTATTATTTTTTTTTTGGTATGAGATATCAAAGAAATTATAGGTGTGGGGAGTGAAACTTGTCGTAATGGGCTCCATCTATTCTCTCTCTCTCTCTCTCTCTACAAAGGAAAATTTCATTTAGTGCAAGTATGTGACTAATTTTAGTCAATATTCAAAATTTTCTTTCATTATATAAGTTAAAATGAAATTAAGTTTTATAGGTGGAAAGATAATGATACTCTTCTTTCATTTATTTATTTTTTTAGAACAATATTTACAAGATAAATAAATAGATTTGAAAGAAGTTAAGAAATTAAAAATATTGTAGTCATTTATAAGAAAAATATTGAAATCCAGAAGAAAAATATAGACATTTACAAAATAAATAAATAGATTCAAAAGAACCTATGAAATTAAAAATATTTTAGTCATTTACAAGACAAATATAAATATTTATGAGACAAATTATATAATTTACGAGTACAAGCATCATTGGTTTTTTCACCCTTAAAAGTTAATTTCACTTTGACTTATGGTAGTGGAGTGAAGTTTTAAAAAATTGTGGGGAAATTGTGGGAGTTGGTTAAAATTATGTTATTATCTTGGGGCTCAATAAAATTTTCCTATTTATACAATAGTTGTTTTTATTAATATTAGGAAAACAGAGAGTAAGCAAGGAAATTTCTCAATAAGATTGATGCTGTTGAATAACTGGGAAAAGCAATCATGAAAAAGGAAAGCTTTTCAGACAGAGACCGGAGGGAGAGAGCTTTTTGACATTCCTTTGTGGGCGCCGACGTGTCTTTCTTGCCGTCCCTTGTTATCCTTTTAATTTGGGGACTTTTATAAAATATATTTTTCATAGTTTTTTAAATTATTAGATTTTATGATCTTATGAACAAAAAGGTTGAGTTTTTAGACACACACCTGTCAATGTTCCCACTTGATGTTATTCGCGATCCCTTAGAGTGTTTAGACACACAACACACCTGTCAATGTTTGACAGTTTGGGTGGCCAAAAAACACTCTTTTTTTTAATCCAAGCTAGTAATAGATTTCAAATGCATGCTAGTTAAACACCCATACAAAGCCAAAATAGATTTTTAAATTTAAAATCATGTTTTGGACTAAAGCTCATTGTTATCGTTACAGCCTTTTCAAAGTTAATAATTCTCCCCCCTTCTCGGTTCTGGTTCGATCCCCCTTCCCTATCGCCTTGTATCAAAAAAAATAATAATTCTCCCAAAAATTTAAGCAACACCTTCACGAATTTTTTTTAAATCGATACATGCATTCTCCAGTAATCATATTAGAGATATTGTCATATACTAAACGTAGAAGTCCATATTAGATGTTCAATAATTAGATGCCCTTTATGTACTCATATCTCTATTAGAGGGATGAGCATATGTTTTTTTAAAAAAAAATATTTTTATATGTTGTATTTATTTATACTTAAATAATATGCTACTTTCTGAAATATTTTTTGTACCCAATATTTCAAATTAATTAGTTTCCAATCTTGAAGTCAAAAATATGTGTCTGTAACACCAGTAAACTGGAAATTAATTAATTAGAGATACTGAGTACAAAAAACATTTCAGAAAGTAGCTTATAATTTAAATATAAATAAATATAGTATATAAAAAATAAAATAAAATAATATGTTCATCTCTCTAATAGAGGTATGAACACATAAGGGGCACCTAATGTGGACTTCTACATTTAGTACACGATAATATCTCGAATAGTCAGAAATATGTGTCTATAACATTAGTAAACTGGAAACCAATTAATTTTAGATATTGGGTGTAAAAAAATTTCAGAAAGTAGCATATAATTTAAATATAAATAAATACAATATATTAAAAAAAATTGTATATCCCTCCAATAAAGATATAAAAACATAAGAGGCATCTAATTATTAAGCACCTAATATGAACTCCTAAATATAAACACGCTTCATTTACAGAATGCAGATTCTTTTTAAATGGGCAAATGTATTCTGTTATGGGAAACAATCACATCACATCCAAGACACTGTCAAATGTTAGATGTAGATGTCATTTTCATTGAGAATTTAAACTTTGATTAACTAGTCCCTCCCGCTAGAGTTAAGAAGTTCATTAGTAAAACACCAAAGTTAAATGTTGTCTAGAATGAAGCAAAATTTACGATTTGGGTCCATGTGTGTGGCTGTTTGGGTCTAATTTGGAACTGCTAACATGGGCCCCAAATGGGTCTTACTGTACAAATGTAAAGGCCCGCTTTTGATGCTTCACATTTTTATTTTCTGGCAAAAAAGTTCCCCAATCTTATTCTTTCATTGTCCAACTTGTATTTCTTTTGTCAACGAGGATTGATAAAGTTGGCTAAGACATCAGCCGTTACCTCAAAAAGGAAGAGGTTTGAGGCCACTGGTTGATGTGAGGGCCTTATTGATGGACGATCTATAAGTACCTTTCTAAGCGCTTTCTGAGCTTAGAGGCGTGCCCTGACCCTAGTAAGGTACTAGTGTCTACCCCTACCTAAACTTTTCTTTATTTAAAAAAAAACTTGTATTTCTCTTCTGAACATTATTTGCACAATAGAAATCTTAATCTTCATAGTAATATCATTTGTAAAATCTATATCTATATACTTTCTTCAAGAGAGAGTTGTGTCTTTACTAACCTTTCTTTCCACTTGTTATAAAAACTAATTAGAGATTAGATTTAGTTTTAGATATAATATCTCAATTCACATTGTCTCCTAAATTGATAATTGTTTTCACAAATCTTTTTTTTTTAATTGCACACATTAAAGATTTCTATTTAAGGATAATCATGATGAAAAATAGTACTATGTATTTAATGAGAATCAACCTATATTTATTACAAATAATTAACATAACTTATATTCTTAATCTCTTTAAATCAATTAACTGATTCTTATATTAAGATCTAAAGTTAGCATTGAATAAGGGGAGGATGTTCACCTATATATATATATATATATATTTGCTCGAATTCACCTATATATATTTGAGGGAAGGTATTTTCAAACAAGGCGGTTACAGAGACGGATTATTTATTTATTTATTTATTCTAAAAGGGTGGAATTGAAAACTACTTGGATTTTGGATATTTAAATGAAGGAGGAATAATATGGACATGCATGGGATGCATGTAAGTGCCGCCATGCCATCATTGATTCACTGTATTTGGTGGAGGATTCCCTTCATCATTTTTTTATTGTTTTTCTACCATTTTTATTTATAACAACTGAATATAAAAAAAAATATAAGCATGTTTAAAGCTAACATTATGACCATGTAAAAACAGATAATACATAAGGTACGAATGGCTTCATAAAAAGAAAAGATTCATCGAAAAAAGGAAAGGAATGGCCTCATAAAGGAGGGAACTAGATCCGTTGCCGGCAGCAGAGTGAAACTGCACCATTTTGAAGCACTTGCACACACCTTGATCCTTTTAAAAAAAAAATAATAATAATAAAGCACGGCCGGGTAGGAAAAATATAATTTAGGATGTTAAATGGTACTGAAAAAGTTTTTCATGATCTTGGAAAATTATTTTAAGATAGTAAAAAATTCAGGATATTGAAAAAATATTTGAGAATACTAACTGGTAGTAAAAGGATACTAAAAAATAATTCCTGATCTTGAAAAATTATTTTAAGATTTTGAAAAAATATTTTAGGATTATGAAAAAATATTTGAGGGTATTAATTGGTGACTGGTATTGAAAAAATAATTAATGATCTTGAAAAATTATTTAGTATCTTGAAAAAATATTCTAAAGCATATTTTTAGTAGCAGTACCTAAATTATGTTTCAAGATGCAAAGAAATTTTTTTAAAAAATTATGAATTATTTTTTTAATATCCTGAAGTATCATTTTAGTACCAGTTAATACCCTGAAGCATTTTTTCAAAATCTTAAAATAATTTTTTAATATCATAAATAATTATTTCTGTACCATTAAATATCTTGAATTATCTTTTTTATAACTTTATAACGGTGCATGATTTTTTTTTTATTTATTAAAAGAGGGGGCGGGGTGTGTGAAACTGCGCCAGCTAAGCCAGATCCTTCATAAAGCCCCCTGATTTTTTAATTTATTACTCTGCAGGCTCGTACCTTTTAAAGTGTTTTTTTTTAAAAAAATAAATAAATAAATAAATTTCTTTGAATGAACAAAATGCCGGGTTAAATATTAAACATTTTTATGACAGCATTAAAAGTCGACATGAGGTATGAATTTCATACCTGGTTTTTTTTTTTTGGGGGGGGGGGGGGGGGGGGGGGGGTCTGAATTTAGAAGCCTGAATTGAAAGCACCCCAACTTGCCTTATCATTGCTTCTTTCCTAATTATCAAATAATTTGGCAAACATGTTGCATTATTTGGCAGGCGAGTTTGGCCCAGTGCCAAACATATGCCCACACAATTTCTTCCTTATAATTTTGACAATGTTTTAGTTAAATATATTTATGATTACATAATTATAAAAAGTGGATAAAACTGCAGACAGAACCTTATAAATTAGTTAAGGACAAAGGTGCAATTTTACACATGAAGTTTGCCCCAAGGAGCGCCCAGCACCACAAAGTTTTTTCTGGAGCAAAAATACATATGAAGTTGTAAAACCAGAGCGAAAATACCATCCCCGTAAAAAAATGCTAAACTCTGTTAACTACCATTTAAAATTGCCTAAGATACCCCAACTGAAAAAGAAAGCACCCTCCCTGAGAATTGCTTGGGATTGAAAATGGAGAATCAACAAATCAAACCAGCAAAACAACCAGCCAACAAAGAAATGCAGACAACAAACAAAGCACCAACCCTAATGCAACCTTGTGATCAGATCAACAAACATGAGATTAAATTTTAAAAATCGAACCACTATCAGATTTCATAAAGAGAAGGAAACTACAAAGCCTTTAATAGTCGCCGAACAAGATTCCCAACAAAATAATCTTAAAAAAATTAAGAATGGCAATTACCTCCGCAATGAGCTCCTTAATTCATCCCACCAGATGCAAATAGCCTTCTGAATCAAAAAACTCAATATCACCCGTATGGAACCATCCGAATTCAAACGTCTTAGCATGAACATTCAACCCAGATATCAAATGTTGTCTAAAAAATCGAACCCAAAAATGAACATTCAACCCATAAATCGAACCCAAATAACAAACGTTGTCTAAAAAATTGAACCCAAAAATGAGCATTCAACCCAGAAATCGAACCCAGATATAAAACGTTGTCTAAAAAATTGAACCCAAAAATGAACATTCGGACCCCTAATACACAACTCTCCTTTCACTTCAGCCTTCTGGATCTCTCCCTTCTTGTTCAGTATCGCCATTTCTAGACCCACCTGTTTCCCCACCAACCCTGGCTTGTGTGGCCCCTCCTCCGGCAGCGGGTTTGATGACATTTGACTTTCGGGTGTGGTTCGGGTTTGGTCGAGTGACAATCCACTGTGATCTGGTGTATGGTAGGGATCGCCGTATACCACATCGCGTTGTAATTCATCATGCCTGCCCAAAACGTGGAGGCCGAGAAACGACCCGCCACCGGCAGCGCTACGGCGGCACCACGATGAGCCTCCGCAGTCGCCGTTGGTGGCCATGCCTCCGCCGCCCGCATTGCATCTGAGAAGGAATGAGGGTGAAGGGAAGAAGGGAACGCCTGGGGTGAAAGGAGGGCACCATGGGAAATTTAAAAAAACTCAGGGATTTTCGTTTTTTTTAATAGAGTGGGGGCCACCTTAAATATAACGGTAGTTACACTATTTTAACGGAGGTGGTATTTTTGCTCCAGAAAAAAAATTCGTAGTGCTGGGCGTTCCTTGGGGCAAACTTCATGTGTAAAATTGCATCTTTACCCATTAGTTAATGAAAATCCTTCTTGCAATGTATTGTTTTGTTTTTTAAAAAAAACACCCAACTCACCTCCCCACCCCCCACCCCAAAAAAAAAAAAAAAAACCCCACCGGTGGCCGCCGGCCAGTGCCCACCTGGTGGCATCTCTCCGGTGAGGGCATTTTTATTTTATTTTTTGATTTATTTAAAAGTAAGGGCAAAAAAGGTAATTTCACCCGAATTTGCATATCCCTCATAGGTTCTTAGTATCTCTCAGTCTTTTTGCAAATCCAGAAGACTCCTGGGGGTTTTACAAATTCAAATGGTATTTTAATGGAATTTTCCCAAATATATTTTTAGTCATTTACATTTTACATGATGTATAACTTTTGGTTCCTTAATTTTATAAAATATACTATCTTCGGTCCTAATTATAGAAACACTTTGATAGTACAATTTGTACTATAAAAACGTTCCTATCATTTGGACTGAAGGAAGTATTTTTAGTCCTATATGTTTATAACCCCGTTAATATTACTGACGGAAATGTTGATGTATCAAACTTAAGTAATGAATGTATAGCTGACAAATCTTATTTAAGTTTTAATTTTTTAATATAATATATTCAGATCATTAAACTAAAAAAAAGTGACAAATCATTGCATATGCAGCTGATAAATCATATTTAAGTTTTATTTTTTTGATATAATATATTCGGATCATTAAACTAAAATAAAGAGACAAATCCTTACATATGATGAAATTCAGGTTTTGATATTTAGACCATTAACTCATATATTTAGATTTGGTAAAAAAAAACTAATATATTTAAATTTTTAAACTACATTTTTTAATATAATCAGGGTTTTGATATTGCCGGTTTCATTGAGTTTTTAGATATTTTCTAATTTACATATTTTAAGATTAATAACATTTAATTGTATAATCATTACTTAAATTTACATAATATCACTTGAATTTTTTATATCAGCATTTTTCATTAAGAACGTTAGAATTATATAACAAAAAATAAAATTTATTAAGTCTTCGTGTAAATTCAAATCACTTTTATAAAGGAAGGGACAACCAAAGTCCTCCCTTCCATTTCCTTTTGCTCCAAAATAAAACTCGTAAATATAACCTAAAAATATAAAAGCTTATTTTAGTCATAGATTAAATATCTCTTAAACATGCTGTTCCCTGGCTATGTGTATGAAAAATTCTTGTGGAGATAGGCATTTCACTTTTATAATATTCACACATCGCAAAAAAATAGTTCTAAATTAGCTGTATTGTATGGATAACAGTACTGTTGATATTAATATTAAAAAACAAAAACCTAATAATTCGTTACAACTGGGAATCAGGGTCCGTGCTCTTGCCCGACATTAATACTTCTCAGGTAAGTACTTTTTTGTTTTAATTTCTTTCTGGACAAAGGACTAAAGTTAATGCTTGAGAATAACCCTCAACAAAATTGATATAAATGATATGGCCTTACCTGGCTAAGACTTTTGGGATGGTGAATTTTGTCCACAATGTAATAACTCGATCTACTTTAATTTCACATTTATTATTATTATTATTTTAATTTTCTCAGCCAATTACACATACTAAAAAAATTTACATCCATACAAATAATTTAAGATAATATTTTCAGGAAAACCAGCACGCCTTTTTAACAAATACTTCCTCTAGTCTTTCTACGAACAACTCCTATCAAAGCACAGAGTTTACAATGTTAGTTAAAAGTTATAAAGGTGTAATATATTTATTTATGGTCCTATTTATAAATTAATTTTGTCTAAATCTCACATACTAAGGGGAAGTAAGTATCTCAATGATTATGGAACAAATTTTCAACTTTACCCTCATTTATGAATGGGTACCTTTTAAAATTTATTGTTAAATCTCTTTCATCTTTTTCTTTTTCCAACATAGCTAGTCAATCTCTTTCAACATCATTACTATGGGCAAAATTGTCACAATTTCATTTATTTGATCAAAATAAACTTATAAAAAAGACTAAATTTTTTGGTCAAAGTAGACTTATAAATAGGACCAAAGTGGTATTTTTTTAATTGTACCCTTATTTACAAAAAGAGTGGATGAGAGATAAAAAGTTGAATTTAATTGAGGAGAAATAAAGTGATCGCATTTATTCAACGGGTAAAAATGAGAAGATCAACTTAAAATTTCACTTAAAAGGGATTTGTTCTTTATAGGGTTAAGGTGTAAAAATATAATTATAGTTCTTTTTAGAAATACTCTTATCACCAACTGTTTTTTTTAAGGTAAAAGTGAAAATGTGGTTATAAAAGTGGGGCAAAAGTTATATATTCCGTTAAAGTGACTGTAGGCTTTACCAACATAAAGTAACGAAATATATGACTTTTACTTTATTTTTATCAACACATTGTCATTTTTTGTCATCTTTACACCTAAAAAAACAATTAGTGTTGATCGCACTTTTAGAAAAACTATATATATATATATATATATATATATATATATATATATTTTTTTTTTTTTTACACCTTAACTCTTCTTTACATTTAGGACAATACTTATAAAGAGATTGTTGGGAGGAGTAACCAAATAGACTAATCTACTTAATTTATCCAAATTAATGGAATAAATCTTATATTGAAGACATGGAACATGGGGATATGGATTCCATACCGCCACGAGAAGGCCACAAAAGGTCAAAAAGAGACTCTGTATGTTAAGGCGTGGCAAAACATGATCATAAACAAAATCCCATGACGAGAAATAAATCCTTGTTTATTCCTCACTTTTTATGTTCAGATGACAGACATATCCAGACCATTTTGAATCACATTTTTTTATCCTCTGATCCGTGCAATCACACGCATGATTAGAACAGAATCTGATCGAACATCCAGCTACTGGAAATACTGTCTCGACGCATTCTCCTTCTTCCTCACGTGGTGGAACCCCTCAGAAAGACAAGCAAGAAGAATAAAACTGGACCTAACCTTGTCCCTTATTATCCCATCATTACAGGCCATCCATGTTTTTGGCCTAATCTTCGATCTTCACACGAAACCCTTCTGATGCCTCTTTAATTTGTCCCTTTTTTTGTTTGTTTGTTTCTGACCTTCCAATCAAAGAAAGAAGATGACCCCATCTGTTCAGATTAGTCAATTATCATAATGCCCAATTACGTAAGCCAATATGACTGGTAATTTTTTTACCCTTTTTACTGCGCGCCATGTGTTTGTGTAAATGTCTGAACGAGACGTGTCATTTGCCCACTTGATGTATATTATAATATTATATCGTTTTAAAGATCAGCAACTCTTTCAAATGCTTCCAAATTTGATGAGAAATGCAGGGAATCACTACTGTGACATGTGTATGGTTCTTTGACCAAAAAAAAAGGGACATGTGTATGGTTCATGTACATAGAATCGGTTAAGTGAACCGAGTCAGTTCAAAATGTCAGAAAAAAAAAACCGAGTCATTTCAAAATGTCAAAATTGTCTTTTCTCTAGTTATGGCCGGGGTAAAAATTCTGTGTTCAGATCACTATTGCTTCCACCTAACAAAAATTTTCTTTTCAGATGGGAAGAAAGCAAGGACCCCGTGGCTGTTCTAGAGCAATATTCGACTGTTGTTTATTTTGGAACGAGGGAAAATAAAAAAGGTCGGGGCTGCGTGTTTCCTTTCACATTACCATGTCTCTGTCCCAAGACCATGCACTTCCACTTCCCGATAGATCACGGCATAAAACAATCCCGTGATGCAAAATTAACTATTTTCAAGATTCTTAAGAAGCGATAGTTAATTAATATCCCTAACTTGTAAAAAAGTATGCAACTTTCTAATGAAGCGTGTATTATAGCTTTAAAACTATAATTAGGTATACTAGTAGTAGAGCTAGTATGAATCTGTTGTGGAAGTTTTTGTTGAAGAACAATACCATTCTGAAAGTTTCTTCAAATTTTGAAGGTTTCTTCACATTGGCCGAGCCACGTTATGGCTAGTTGGGGCCTTGGCCCCAGCTGATCTTTTCTTATCTTATATATTTTTATATATGTGTTATATAATATTTTATTTTGATCACTAATTTGGCCCCAGCTAATCTCTTATTTTTTCTATAATCATACTCTTTTTTTTTTTAAATGTGAGAGGAAAGTAAAATTTTTGTTTGAGATACCTATTGAAAATATTAATACCATATTATATATGGTGCTGTTCATTTTCATTTTAAAGACTAAATAGGTACTCAAAATCACTTCTTTTCACCCCACTCCTTTTGTAAAAGTTATTCTACGTATTTTTATCTTTCTAATGAGGGTAATATTGTGTGATCAGTGAAAATTTTGGGGTTATGATTTCGGGAGAATCGTGAGTTTTGACAATAGAAGAGTATATATATGTAGAAGGTGATTAATAGCTAATTTTAATCAGTTTGGATTTATTATTTGTTTGTCTTATGATTTTATAATGAATTTCTCTTTAAAAAATAGATTATAATAGGTTATTTGCTTAGCTGAAATTGAATCAATTTTGTATTTTTTTAAAAAATATTTTTTGGGTTCATATTATATTTCTTTTATTTTCTCCAATTACTTTGTTTTGAGGTAAGTCAGATGTGCATTTAAGTGTTAATTTTGTGGATTGAGTAGTACTATAAGAATTAATGTTTAGTGACACAAGATACTAATTAACACTGAAATCAATATATATTCTTGGTCACCAAATTTTTGTAGGTTGATAAAGATAAGTAAGAATAAATATAAAAGCACAGATGTGTTCTTTAAGAAAAAAATAACTTCAGAAAGTGATATTTCTAAGAAAATAATTTCTGAAAGTAATGCACTTTCTAATGAGTCACTTTCTAAACATCACAAAATTTTTTATTTACTATGTTATCTTTTAATTTATAATTGTCAATTATCATTTATTTGTATTTTTAATTTTATGGTATATTATTTAGTAAATAGTTCAATATGTTTATTTTTTTGCCCAGGTTCAAATAATTATCTAGTTCCGCCACTGTTTCTTCATATTCAATGCTACCCCAAAAGTTTTAAAATGTATACCATTAAAAAACTAATATTAACTATTAAAAAGTTGACATTAATCAATAATTTTTTTATGGTAAAGAACAACAATATTGCTTCATTTTATTACTTTCGACGCAACATCAAATTTAGAAAAACTTTCAGAATAATATTATCCTCTAATAAAAACTTCTAAAATAAATTTATACGTGAACCTAAGAATAGCACATAGTTTAAAAACTTACATATATGACTAAGGAATTAGTAGAATACTGTCTTTTCTCTTTTCCCCAACAACCCAAGAGAAGCACAGTAAATTGGAGGGGATAAAGTTGCAGACAGGAGCAGAGGCTCTCCTTGGGTGTGGGTTCAATATGAAAGCTCTTGAACTCCAGTTGGATTTTTGCAGTTTTTCCAGAAGTGAAAACGCCTGCCTGAATTTTTAATGACAGGACACGATAATTAAAGGTGTGTGGAAGCTGAATCAGGTAAATATGGAGATGTCCTGTTTGAACTATGGGTCTTATATTCTCTCCTAGTTTTCTTTCTAACTTGTGGTAATCTGTCTTTTTTGCATTAAAAGCTTACATCTTTTTATTAAATGACGGATGCAGAGAAATAATGATGATTGCCATCTTATATGAAAACCCAGTGACCCAAGAGCGAACAACCCTATGTCTTTGGTATTTATGCTTTTTGTAAGATTCATTTCACTTTCATTGACAGCTTCTAGCTGTCTCTCTGCTGCTACCATAAGTCAGAGAATTAATGGGTATCTAGATTTCCAGGGGGTGTGGTGGGTGTTTCTAAGCCATTAAATAGAATGCGATCTTTTTATGTGCCTAAAATATATATTATATCCATTCAAAGTAGTACTGATGGGAAAAAAAGAAAGAAAGAAAGAACTTCTGGTATTTTCAGGTGTCTATAAAGAACAAACAGCTCCTTTTATATTACCATTCTCATTTGAAACCTGGTTCTCTCCTTTCTTATTGCTCTCTCTCTCTCTCTCTTTCTCTCAGGATGGAACAATCCAAGAGCGATGGAGGTGCAGAGGAATGTCAAAGCAGTGAATCTGGATGGACCATGTATATTGGATCCACCATAGATGATTATGATGAAGAAGTTGATGATATTGCAGATTATAATGACCGTACGACGACGACCCCTCAAGCTGATGTAGAAGATGATGAAAGTGACGACTCCATGGCTTCTGATGCTTCTTCAGGTCCAAGTCATCATCACTATGGGAATCCATGGGAGAACATTGAAGGAGGCTATCCCGCCATGGCAGAAGACAAGGAGCATGATGACAAGTTTTTCTTTAGAAAGAACGGAACCAGCGTTAAGCAAATAGCAGAAAGAAAGGAGGAAGATGGCAAAGGTAAGGCTCCAGATCAAGACGATGACAAGGTGAGAAGAAATTTCAGGATGGGTAATTAAAGGAAATAGACGTACCTATATTTCTATATATGCTCAGTGTAGGTTTATTTATTTCTTGGGTTTTCCTGCATTTCCAGAGTTTCGATTATAATTACAATATCTTTAAGACATGAATGAATGAAGAAACTATGTGTGCGTTGTGTGTTAGTAAAGCTGAAAGTTTGTGTCTTGTTTAGTAATTCAGTTATGGCAATGTCATTTAAGCTGTGTTACGTTGAGTTGTTTATGTGCCTGGTTAATTAAATTAGACTAATCTTTCCCATTATATATCATGCATGGATTCACAGCTAACAAAATATATCTACCAAAGCATTCCCTTGTTGTTTTTGGGAGATAATTGTAGTTCAAATTTGTTAAAGACTTTTATTTTGTCTACGTAAGATTATAATAGCAGTCACAGTTTACATGTTCTGAAAAAGTTATATGTAATGAGTTGTGCGAATTTGATTCTTTAATGGATGAGCCGAACAATATAAAGATGATGAACATTATAGGTTTATTATGTATTCTTTCGTCAAACTCTTTTTTGGGCTAGATTTGGCTCCGAAAATAGATTAACCAAACACGACATTAATTGCTTCTTTTTTGATTAACTATCAGTTTGAGTTGATGTTTAAAAAAGTTTATTCACATAAATCGGATTTATATACCATAAATATGTCGAAAAAACAGTTTTTACCTAAAAGTAGATATGTACCAACCTTCCCCCCCCCCCCCCCCCCCCACCGACTTCTTCTTTTTATGTGAAGCAATGATTAACTAGGAATAATGTTCATTTATATATCGATAAACTCATTTATTGAGGAACATTATATATATATATATATATAAAATACTCCCACCTATCAATAATAATACTATTAAGCAGAAATAAGAATCAGAGTACTATAATATTGATGATCTATTATGAATGATGTAGTTGGTGACTTGGCTCCCATTAATTACCATTAAGTTTGAAGGATCACAGCGTCAAACTTTCTAAATAATAAATCAAATAAACAAAGTTATTCAGGATGAGTTCATAAAGGAATTTAGTTATTCAAGAGCAATAATGAGTTCGATGAAATTTATAATGAGATTCATAAAAGCATTTTCTGATGAAAACACGCTCTTATGAATCTCATTATATATATGTTATTAACATTTTTTCTAACATTTTTTCTATCAAGGGACGCTATCGTGAATTTTATTATGAATCTTGTCAAATTCATTATTGCTCTTATGAATCTCATTATAAATCATAAAACTTGTAATGAGTTTAACAAAGGTGCTCGTCTAGTGAAAACATGTCAATTTGGATTCACTGGGTTCACCAACATCTGAGCACTATAAACAAAAGTCGTAATGGAATTAAGAAGTTTATCAATGGTATTTACAATACTTGTACTGGGTCTAACTAAGGCATTCGTTAGGTGAAAATATGTTAGTCTGGGTTCACTAATATCTGAAAACTATGAACAAAAGTCGTAATGGGATTAACAAGTTCATAATGGTATTCACAACGCTTGTAGTGGGTTTAACAAAGGCATTTGTCATGTGAAAACTTGTCAATTGAGTTCACTAACATCTGAGAACTATGAACAAAAGTCGTAATGAGATTAATAAATTCATCAATAGTATTCACAACACTTGTAATTGGTTTAACAAAGATATTCGTCAGGTAAAAACATTTCAATCTAGGTTCACCAACATTTGAGATCTATAAATAAAATTCATAATGGGATTAATAAATTCATCAATGGTATTTACAACATTTGTAATAAGATTCATAAGAGTGTTTCCTATTAAAAAAACATTAACCAGAAAATATATGTCAAAGGAGCTTTGGTGGCCTAATGGCCACTTAACTCCTCTAATATAAGGGTGGGGTGGGTTTGAATCTCATCCCTTACACCTTAATTCAATTTAAAAAACAAAAATCCAATCACACCAAAAAAAAAATAAAAAAGAACCTACCGCCAAAGCTCCACCGATTGTGGTTGCAGGCAGACCAGTGTCAGAGTTCTGGTGGCCAGTCGCAGTGACGTTTTGGCGAGGCTCATGTCTTTTATTTAAAAACTGAGGGCAAAATAATAAATTCACTAACCTTTTAAAATATTAATTTGATCTCTTTCACTTTTACGTCCTTATAATATGTTAATAGATATTTTGGGGTTTAAGAATTTCAAATAGTATTTAATCATCATTTTCCTTTTTTTTTTTTGATACAGTTTCCCTATCTTTTATATATACAGAAAAGGGAGCCACCTTCTTATATTTGGGCCTTCTTGGAAAGGCCATAGACTCAATTTGGGCAAGGAATTGTTGCGCAAAACTGTCACCCTGTTGGATTCAATGAGCACGCATGATAACTATCCTCCACATTAGCCATGATTAATTGTTCTCAAGCTAAGTGCGGTAAAGATTAGTTAAACCGTCCATGATTAATATGCTGACTTCGATCGTGGATATAACATCCACTTTGTTATATATTATGGACCGGGGCAGTAATTTTATGATTTTTATCGCTTTACCTATGTGTAGGACCCAAGCCTATCGAATGTTAACAGCAGGAACATGAGGCTAGCTAGAAGAGTTCAAACTTAAAAGGGAAAATCGACCACATGAAGAACAAGAGCAAAATGCATCGGATGACACCAGATCGAGCTTGTTGGAAACAAGGAGTTTCAGGAAAGGGACGATATGCACAGATAACATATATAGAAGCTATTCACAACATGATGAACTCTTATGATAGAAATCACCCTGTCTTTAATACTACTACTAATTAATGATATCAGAGATCGTATAATATAATGTAGGATTCTGAAGTCAAGCTATGAGCTAGAGTCTATAAAGAGGTTTAATTACCTATGTTGACTTAGATTACCAATGCCAAATTTGCTTATAACCAATAAAGATTTTTGGGTTAACTTGTAAGACTGCATCCAAATCTACGGGCTAGCTAGCTAGTTTACATGAACTAATTAATCTTCACTAGTTAATAAAACGGATCATATATATACAGGGTTAAGGAGCGAAAACACACACGGGCTTTTCCCCTAGGAACACCTAGCACCACGAGCTTTTTTTTGAAGCAAAAGTACACATGTGGTTACGTTTTGGGAGCAAAAATACCACGGGCCGTTAGTTGACCAGACGTTGACCGTTAACTTGGATGGAACGTTGACGTGGCGCTGATTTGGACTGACAAGCGGATTTGGATACTGATGGAAAGTAAATAATAATATTTTTTTTTAAAAAAAAAACTAAAATACCCCCCAGCCGGTGGGCCCAACGGGCCATCCAGCCAGTCGCCGGCCCCCCGGCTGATGGGCCCAACCCAGGGGCTATTTTAGTTTTTTTTAAAATTTTTTTTTATCAGTGTCTAAATCCGCTTGTCAGTCTAAATCAGCGTCACGTTAACGTTCCATCCAAGTTAACGGTTAACGCCTAGTCAACTAACGACCTGTAGTATTTTTGCTTCCAAAATATAATCACTCGTGTATACTTTTACTCAAAAAAAAAAAAAAACTCGTGGTATTGAGCGCTTTTAGAGAAAAAACCCATATGTATTTTCTTCCCTTAACCCGCATATACTACATATATGTTTCAGTGATCCGAGGCATGTCCATTGTCCAGTGCTTTATATACGGAAGGGGCAGGAGGGGGAAGGTTGGGAGAGTTAATACGATATCACATGCCAAACAAGTACCACTGGGTTTGGGCATTAACTACAACCTGATGCTGTGTCCTTCAAATGAGGCAGGTCCATTCAATAGCTCTCTCTCTCTCTCAGGTTACACAAAGTCGCTTTCCCTTCAGAAATTAAATATGCCCTTTACTTACAAAGCATCACATCGGTATATGCACATCTGCATATATATTGCTTGGAATTTGGATTTCATTCTACCTTATTCTCACAGCTGTCATTTTTTTGGGGTTGTAAATTACTTAAAATTATTATTAACTGTCATGGATAATGATTTCCAACTGTCCTATATACAAGTACTATAAAAATCTTTCGACCAAAAAAAAAAAGTACTATAAAAGTCTAGAGCATAAACATTACATTTTTAAGCCATAATTTATTTTAGATTTATTATAAAGATTATAATAGGGTTAAGGAGCGATTTTACCAACAAACTATTGGTTCAGGAGCGTCCAGCACAATTAACTATTAAGTGGACCAAAAATACCAACAAACTTTTAAAAAGGAGCGTCCAACACAACGCCGTTAACAAAAAGTTATCCTCCGTTATCTAAGGTGCGAATTGGCCAACGAACTTTTATTTCAGGAGCGCCCAGCACAAAATTCTAAATTTTAAGAAATTAAATAATTTTTTTCTCAATGTTATTATTCAAAACTACTTGTATAGATATCTATGGACAAAAATTACTCATTCTTTAATTTTGTCAAAATTATAATTTGTTAAAATAAACAAAAGTTTCAATTAAAAATATAATTATATGATTTAAATTAGCATCAATGTGTTTCATAGTTTATTATATATGTTAAACCAAAAAAACTATATGATTTATTTTTATTTTAGAAGAAATTTATGTGAGTTAAAAAATTCATTTAATGTTAATAAAATTTAAAAAATCTATTATATCTTGAATGAAATGAAATGAGTTTAATTTTTATTTTTATAAAAAGAGCTTAATAGATATCAACGTTGATACTTAATAATATAAATCCGGCAACTTGATGATATATTTGTTAATTAAATGATCTATTGATTATATGAATATGAGATTTGCTAAAAAAAAGATAACTTAAGAGGCTTGAGGAATGACAACTTAATAGTAGGTTAAGGAGTAATTTGACCTACGAAAGTCCCATATCTATATAAACGATAGGTCATTTAATTAACAAATATATCATCAAGTTACCAAATTTATATTATTAAGTATCAACATTAATATCTGTTAAGCTCTTTTTATAAAAGTAAAAATGAAACTCATTTCATTTCATTCAAGATATAATAGATTTTTTAAATTTTATCAACATTAAATGAATTTTTTAACTCACATAAATTTCTTCTAAAGTACAAAAAAAATCATATTTTTTCTTTAACGTATATAATAAACTATAAAATATCTTGAGTTTTATTTTAATCGTATAATTATATTTTTAATTAAAAATTTTGTTTATTTTAGCAAATTATAATTTTGACAAAATTGAAGAATGAGTAATTTTTGTCCATAAATATCTATACAAATAGTTTTGAATAATAACAATTGAGAAAAAAATTATTTAATTTAGTAAAATTTAAAATTTTGTGCGGGGCGCTCCTAGAGTAAAAGTTCGTTGGCCAACTTGCACCTTAGATAACGGAGGTTAACTTTTTGCTAACGGCGTTGTGCTGGGCGCTCCTTTTTTAAATGTTTGTTAGTATTTTTGGTCCACTTAATAGTTAATTGTGCTGGATGCTCCTAGGCCAATAGTTTGTTGGTAAAATCGCTCTTTAACCCATTATAATATAACAACCGTTATATATTGAGATTTGATGAGGTAATAATCTATTTATTATTGTGATAATAATTAACGAGCACACTTAAACAAACATTATAATATATAGTAATGCTTGTATAATACCTAACAACCTCATTTTACAACCATAATTTATTTAATAACATACATAAGGTTTGCATGTAAAAATGGTGACTTTTAAATAAAAATAAATAACAGTTTCACATAGAAAACCATTATATATTTAGTACATAAACAACGGCTTATGAATAAAAACTGCCAACTTTTACAATAAATGAGGGTTTTAATTTAATAACCATATTGAATGGATACAAGACTCTTCAAGTGAAAGTTTCTAAACTAGTTGACTTCCTCCATATATATAATAGAACAGTACCTTAGCTTCCACGCTGAGTTGCCATACAATTTGGGTTGAATCAAGACATTCTAGGCTTTATGAGAAGAATCAATGGCAACTGTTAACGTATAAAAGTAATGATGTAACTGTTGATCTATATATATTGTGTCTCTTCACAAGAATTAACTCTGAAAAACAAAGAATTATAGGGAAAAAAACATATACCCCCTATCATAAAGGACGGAGAGGATATGCAAACACTTGAGTTCAAGGGTTTGCATAACCATTACGCCTTTTTTTATAGGGGTATTAGTTTTTTATCTTATCTTCCTTTGCTTTACAGGCTTAATTACTTAAGAGATACAATGTATAGGTGAACACTTACATTATTACATATGTAGATCAGGTGTGCGATTGATTCTAGCTGCAAAACCTATAAAATCTAAATATATCCAAATTGCATCGCTACACGATGTGAAAAGTATTACTCTATTATATGTATAGAACAAGACCAAGTAGTTCATATTCTCTCACATTAAAGAGTTTAAGACTTATCTCAATGTTGAATTTTATAGCGTTAAATTTGGTGTCAACTGCTCAATAGAAACTATAAAGATAAGAGACGAACCTTCAATTAGAGCAATAATGAGATGTCCAAAAAAACATAACTTTACAACAATAAATTCAATGTCACATGACCTAGTTTATTCGTAGAGCTTGTTTGTGTATGACTTTTACTACATCTAAATTAGTTTATTCACAAAACTTATTCATGTATGACTCTCATCAGTATGCTTGAACTAGTTTTTTAATCACACCTATTGAATTTTTTGAAGTAACTTCCAAAGATATGGATACTTCTAACAAATGAGATGTATTTGCTTCTGGATCATATTGCCAAAAGTTTTTTTTAAAAAAAAATCAATAAAGTAGGAACCTTTAGTTAAAGCAGTAGGTTGACAACATCCTATAATAGGAAATGTATTTTCTATCACAACAATAATAGGTTTTTCAAAAAAGATTACTTCATAAAAGTATGTTAATGTCTTCTTGAATGCTTTATCTCATCGTGAATTCACAAAGGCACCTCAATCAAATAAGGAGAACAGAACACCAAAGGAATGCAACATAGTTAGAGCTCAAGAACAACAAAAACGTGAGTTAAGGCAAGTGAAAACAACTCCATCAGTAGTCGTTGACACAAGTGTGAAGGTATTGACTAGAGCGATTATCATTGAGAAGTCAGACGAAGGCTTTTTATAGTGGAACTCAACTAAAAGTGACTCTTGAAGGCCGGAAAAGACAACAGAAGTAGTAGGGTTACAATGTTTGCGGCTTTCGCTTGAACAAACTAAGCGTCAAGTGTATTTTTTTTTCATACACTTAAATAGAAGAGGAAAGATGAGTTTTTGTTGTTGTCATGCCTAAGACTTTACATAACGGTTGCATCGATAAAACTGTTATTTACTTGTTTATATTTATTACGGTTCTTTGTTAATAATAGTGAGTTATGTTATTGTTTTAACATATACGTATATCACAGTTATTAGTTAATAACTATGAGTTATGTTACTATTATTATTATTATTTTTTAAATGGCCGCTAGTGCCTAGATAATTACATTTTATATTTTATAAAAATGAAAAAAAAATATCACGCTCTGTTGACTAGCTGCCTGATAGATGATTCTGAGGTCTGCTGCGAATTTAGCAACTTTTGTTTCCTTCAATTTGAATGGATCAAAAGTTCCGTAAGTTCACAGCAAACCACACATCATCACGCTCCTCGTCATTGGAGGAGTGCAAGAATCATCCAAAAGTATGTCAAGATCATGGTGGCCAATCTCATACTCATCAAAATGAGATTGGCCTTCATGTTCATAGTCGGCAAATTTTCAGCAAGCCTCTTCGTTGCATGTTCAATGCGTTTTACATGCTGCATCATTGTCTCTACTTGCAGCGAAGGCGGAGGTAGGGAAGGAGGTTATGGAGGAGGGGAAGGAGGTGGAGGATGATGCCATTGATTTTCTAGTAAATCTTCAACATGACGTTTCATCTTGGCAATTGAAAGAATAGAGGAGGACGATAAACATAAGGAAATTTGGAGTTTATGTAGATTGGAAATGACGGATTCGAACCATCATTACACATGTTGGAAGTTGAAGAAGAGTAGCCGCACGTAGTGGTGGATAATGAAAGGGTAATTGGTTCTCGTGTAGATCAAAGAATGAAGAAACACAGAGTATTCTCATCATGAGAGTGTGGAAGGGGAAATGTTTGGACTGTTTAGTTGATGGTTATGTAAGAAAAATTGTTATATTGTTTTTATAATATGAAGTTAGAAGACAAATCATTGGTTTGTTCATCTAACATTTCATGACGGTTTTACCATAAGAACCGTCATTCTTGTGAGACAATATATGACAGTTACAAGATACAACCGTTATGTATTTGTATGGTATTCTAATAAGTAACAGTTGTTACTTAATAACCGTAATGTATATACCTTTTTATTTATTTATTTTGGTGGTTGATTATGCAACAACTATTTTACGACAAAAAAAAAAGTAAATAAACAAACTAAAAATAAAAAGTTACGAAGATGTTTTAACTTTCATGAATTTGATGCACGATCAGATTCTTCATTCTCCAATAACTTGTCCACCTTCTCGTTCAAAGAGCGAACGAAAGAGGTAAGTTTTTTTAAGCACTGTTCCATGCATGCTTGCCCTCGCATGTAAACTTGGACCATATGATGGAGCTTGTAGGTTGTGTGGACGAGACCTTCAATGCTTGTTGGCTGAGGGAGTTCATCTTTCATTTTTTTGCGAAATGATGAATTAGAAGTTATCTTGTATTTGTCCATGATGTTTTGTTGAGTCAAAAGTTGGCTTTGAGAAGTTTAAATGGAAGTAAAGAAGTAGATTTAATTCTTAGTAATCGTTATGTATTTGACTCTTTTATTTATTTATTTATTGGTGTCTATTGTTAATTGTATAATCAACCACAATATTAAGTTAGAGCCATTAAGTATACTGGTAAAAATACTTTATGGATCTTAATTAATAATCATGACCTATTAATTTTTAACTCCATCTCCCTCTTCTGATGGTAAGGATGAGGATGAAGATGAGAAAGATGACGAGGAAGAGGAGGAAACTTACTGTGAGGTGGAACTTGTTCCATCTACTTCAAGTTTTCTCCCCTATCTCTTAATTTGTTTTTTGGAACTCGTATAAATGGATTGACGGAGACGCTAGCTATGGCAGAGGGAGCGACATGGTTAGTATCCTTAGTACTTGAGCCATTTGTTGCCACCAACAAGCCTTGAGGAGGAAGGGCGGCAGCAGTGGAGGAGAAGTTCCGTGGGATCTTAACACAATGAAGGAGAAAAGGAGGAAGCCGATATATATATATATATATATTATTAAGAATCGCAAAGAATAATTGAATTTAAATAGAGGTCTGACGGATTGCGATGGATTACGAGTTATGACTTATGAAGGTCTAACGGGATTATAAAGGGTCATGATGAGTCAAGATATTGAAAGTTTGAATGTTACGAAGGGTTGTGAAAATAGTTAAATGAGGTTATTTTCTAAGACCATTATGTTATTTCTTCACTTATATAAGTGTTTGGAAAACGAATCATTTGTAAGTGTTATATGACAACTGTTTCTTAAGAACTGTCATTTTTTTACTAAGTAAATAACGGTTATTAGCTACAACAGTTACTTTTGTGTTTTTTGGGAATTCCATCTCACAATACATAATGGCACACATAATTAATCATTATGTTTAAGGGCTATATATCATTGTGCAACATCCGACTTGATATACATAATGTTTACTAGCTTTAACATTTATGTATTAGATGTTATAAATGCCCAAGTCTACAATAGTTTGAACATCCAACAATAATATCACATGTATATTACATTCATGCATCCGAAGTTTTTGTAAGGTAATATCAGTCGTTCCACGTCATATCAATGTCACAAATATAACAAATACAGTGGCTCAGTTCAAGGTTTAGTATATTACAAATATACTTCAAAGGAGGCCGTTTTTTTTGAAATATCTCAAAGGAGGCTTTCTCCTTGTATAATGCGGTTTTCTTTGAAATTTTGTATCTTGGAGGAGTTTGTTGAATTTCAAGTAAGATTTTTTATTTTATTTTTTTGGGGGAGTGATATTAAGGTCCCAATTAAAAGAAATAATTTCAGAAAGTCTCATAGCTTGTCTATGATAAGTGAAAGAGCAACTATTGACAAGTGGATCAGCTAATATTAATAAGTTTTAGGATTTTTCAAATGTTATTTTTTAATTGAGACTTTAATGTCATTTTTCCTCTCTCTCTCTCTCTTTTTAATATATTTTGCCATTCTCAAATGGACTTAAGAAAGAGTCTATTGGGCTCTGGGAGATCACTCCCCATCCATAATAAACTTTGTGGGCATGAAGAGTTTTCAAATCCATGATGGATGGACTTCTTGTCTTTGGGTTCAACTGGTAAAGGGGTCGGACACCCTTATCAAAGGGATGTAGTTTAATCCTGGAGTTGGTTAAGGCGTTAGGGGAGGCATCCTAGCTCTTGATTGCCTAGGTAAACGCTTGAGGGTAATAAACGGCTCACTCTGCACAACATTGGTATCACCTAGGGGGAAGGGAGACTTCACCCTGCCCTTAGATTGTGGGTGAGTCCAACCCCATTCCTAAAATTTATGTATCAAAAAAAAAAAATCCATGATGGGCAGGGTGTTGTGTCTTTTGTACAAGTCCTATAAATTTTGCATGTCTACTCTGGAACCGGATCCTCTCATTATCATTTTTTCTCCCCATCCCTTACAGTCAGATCTCGCCCGTCCATTCCGTGATCCAACGGCCGAGATTAAAAAAAAAACAAAATTTTTGTTTTTTGTCTTTTTCGAAAAAGACAAAAAACAAAAATTTTGTTTTTTTTTTTAAATCTCGGCCGTTGGATCACGGAATGGACGACCGAGATCTGCCTGGGAGGGATGGGGAGGGGGGTGAAAATGAGAGAACCCAGACGCGTCTACTCTTGTGTAGTGAGTCTCCTTTGTTGTCAAAAAAAAAAAAAAAAGGAGCCTCCTCTTGTTATATATATATATATATTTATTTATATTGAAAGATTGAATTGCTAACTTTTCTAACTAGTAAGGAAAGGAAATAATGGTAATCTAAGTATTTATAATTCTTTTGCATTTAGTTTTTACTCAATTAAAACTTAAATTTTAATTTGAAACAACTTAATTCCTATGATTTTGGCTTATCTAAAATTTAGTCCATAAACTTTAATCCCTATAATTGAGGACTAAAAGTATTTCTTAAACAATTATTAGATATTAATGCTTTAAATAGTTAAAATTATTAGGATTGAATTGCATTGAATCAAAATTCAAAGACTAAGTTATAGTTAAATTAAAACTTTATAAATTGAGTTGCACTAAATCAAAATTTAAGATTAAGATCTAATTCAGTCAAAATTATATAGATCAAATAATCAATTAGCATCTCATCATTTTCTAAACTTTTTTTAAAAAAACAGGGAGTAACTTATAAAAAGACCAGATTGATTCAAAAAATTGGAGGCCATAAAAAGATGTAGAGGGAGAGTGTATGTGTTTACTCTTCGACAGAGAAAATATATTTATCTTTTTTTTTTTTAAAAAAATAACTTCCCAACAAAAGAAAAAAACAAAATTGAGCAAGATGATATTGCACAAATATGCCAATTAACCAACAAGGTTGAATGAAAATATTTGCCATTTAAGCCTACTACTCTCATCATGTCTCTATCTGTTTTTTGTTTTCAAAATCTCTCTCATTTTTTAAGAAATCAACAAAATTTTAAAAAAGTCCCACAAGAAATTCGAATGTCAGAAAAGTCTCAAGTATTGTTAATCGCATAACAACTCTATATATGAGATTAACAACTTTTTAAAACTTTTCTGGTATTTCACATTCATGTGAGACTTTTTTAAAATTTTGTTGGCCGGTTGAGACTTGAGAGGATTTTTCCTTTTGTTTTGTTTTGTTTCTATTTTTGCCTGAAACCATTCTCAACAATTCTCTGCAACGCATTTTTCTCCATGTGATTGGGCGACTCTTCCTTATAAATTAATCAACAAAGAAAATTCATTAATTAATTCTTCCCAAAGGATTATTGGGTCGTTTGGATGAGTTTTTTTTGAGAAAAAAAGTACCTTTTTAATGAAAAAAATGTTTTTTTAATTAATTTTATGTGTATAGATGATATTTTTTTAAAAAAATAAAAATTATAAAAAAAATCAAGGTATTTTTTTTAAAGTTTAAATTTTAAGCTTAAAAAATAAACACATAAAAAAAGTTTTTTTTTTTTTTTTTAAGCCCATCCAAACGGGCATATATGGAGACGCTATGCAAGAACAATTTATAAACCGCGAGTAGTGAAAATAACGATAAACTGATAATTAACGACGACGTGGAGGGAACTGATCCACGTTGCTCTTTCCCACCCTCGGTTGGTGTGTTCCTTCGAAGCGTTTCTTCTTCACTGAGTCAATCGTCAATTCGTCTCCACCACAGTCATGAACTGATCCTCCTTCGTCACAGAAATGTCGAAGCTGCTTCTCCACAGCTCTCATCTCAGCTCATTTCACCCTTTTCCTACCACTCGCTTCTCGGCCTCTGTTGCCCCCGTTTCTCTCCTCCATTTTCGAAGCCGCTTCTCCGTCTCGGTTTCTTCTCAATCGCACCTTCGAAGCATCTGTCACTTTCAGTCCCGTAGAGACCTATCAGTTTGTGCCTTCGATTCTTCATCTTCAGAGACTAAGGACGAGGAAGAAGCTGCGAGGAAGGATGGAATCAATGATCAGTCTGTTAAAACTGCAGAGGAGGATTATCCGACCGGGGAATTTGAATTTGAACCCATTACGGGGTGGAGAGGATTTCTAGTACAGCTTAAGATGCTGGTTGCTTTCCCTTGGGAGCGTGTTCGCAAGGGCAGTGTTCTCACAATGAAGTTGCGCGGCCAGGTCTTTTTAGGCGTTTTTCTGTTCTATTAGAGGAAATATAAAAAAGGATAAGATAGCTGAGTTCGATTGTAGAATTAGCCTTGCATGTTTTGTTTTGGAGTATAAACGCGCTGTTCTGCCCTGTGTTTAGATATCCGATCAAATAAAGAGTAGATTCTCTCGAGGATTGTCTCTACCTCAGATTTGTGAGAACTTACTGAAAGCTGCATATGATCCCCGTATTTCTGGTGTCTACCTCCATATTGATATTTTGAATTGTGGGTGGGGTAAAGTAGAAGAAATTCGAAGGCACATACTGAACTTCAAACAGTCAGGTATATTTTAGTTTCAGCTCCTGACTTCTATTACGGCAATGTCAGACGGAATTTTGCATGTTACCTTACTTCATATGAAACTGGTCTACATTTTACTATAAAAAATTTCTAAGACCTGCATGCCAAATTAGATGTTATTGGAGAACTATACTTTTTTCCTTTCTATGTAGCAGCTAATTTGAAGTTTGTAATTGAAATTTATATTTGAACTGACACTATATGATAAATATGCTGATGTTTCCAATTTGGGTGCAATTTAAATAGCATGTATGATAACAGCTTCTAATTTAACGGTTAGATTTCTTGAAAAGTAAATTTGTTCAAAAGCTTTTATCTAATGTAAACTTGATTTGAACCAATGCTATTTTCTTAACACCTAGACTTGACCTTCCCTGTTGGGAAAGTCGGATGTGGGAGAATTCGCACATTGAAAATAGAAAGCGTTTGATGGCTGGCAAGTAAGGTCAGTCATGACACTTTTGTCATTGCCTTGTTTCCTGCATGATTGCCGATACATGAATCACAGGTTACAAATTGTAATTCATAGGTGGCATCTTCTAGGTTGTACTTGAGGTTTGTATATCTAAATATGATTCTAGTATGCCTTTTCTCAAGTCTCTGCTGATATGTTGAATGAGCTATAGTGATGATTATTTATACTTGTGAGTTGTGAATATCAATAACATTTGTTGTTGATGTTACTTGTAGGAAAATTTGTTGTGGCTTATGTCCCTTCATGTCAGGAAAAAGAATACTACCTTGCTTGTGCTTGTGATGAGATATACGCCCCTCCAAGTGCCTATTTTTCGCTGTTTGGCTTGACTGTTCAAGCTTCATTCCTCAGGGGTAAGATGATTTTTCCTTTATTATCATGTAATAAAGTAATAATTTGCTTTTATCGCAATTCTTCATTAGGAGGTAAGGGGAGAAAAGAGTTTGCAACTCTCAGGACTGGTTTTATGACTATTTTCCTATTTTCTTACATGATTTTAAATCTTGGCAACTGAGTTAGATAGACTATCTTTTGTGTCAGTTGCTTGATGCATCTGATGTTTAATTGGAATCTCAGAAACTTGAATGCGTTTTCTGATGTATTTTGAGGTAATTAGCCTTAAGACTTTCCCCTGATCCAGGGGGGTTGTATGTAAGGTGGTTTCCATATTAGCAGCCTTTAGAGTAATACGTTTGTATAAGATATGTTGAGATGTCCTTGCAAGGGAACTAATTTGGTATTTGACTTATTCATGTAAATTTTCTGGTCTTGATAGTTGATTCCAATAAATAATTATGATAGAAGTGTGCAGAAGTTTGTTAAAATGGTATTATATATTTTAATAGATTTATAAACTTAGGCTGAATTGATTGCTTAATGTTTTTATTTTAAATTTTAACTCTGGATTTGGTTCTGTTTTCTGTTTTTCAAAAGAAACTCATGCTATGGTTGTTCTTGAAATATGTTATGTACACTTAATAGCATTTTAAAACTGCATTAAAGGAAATTTTTCAGTAACTTATTGCATTTATTTAAATCCTTTAATGTCTGTTTACTCTTAACAAAGTTAAGATGAAACTAATTCCTAACCATCATTTATTATTTCTTTTCAGGTGTTTTAGATAACATAGGAATTGAACCACAAGTAGAAAGGATTGGCAAATACAAAAGTGCTGGGGATCAACTGGCCCGCAGAACCATATCTGACGCAAACAGTGAGATGCTGACTGTATTGCTTGATAATATCTACACAAATTGGCTGGATAAAGTTTCATCTGCAAAAGGTGCGCTTGCCATGAAAGTTTTAGTTGAACCTTGAAGTAATAAATAACTTCTGGGCTTTGAAAATTTTTATATAGGAAAAAAACTAGAAGATATTGAGAACTTTATAAATGAAGGAGTCTATCAAGTAGACAAGCTGAAAGAAGAGGGCTTCATAACTAACATAATCTATGATGACGAGGTATGCAAAATTCTTATTTTACATGCATTTTCTTCTTTGACCAGCTCATGGAGTTTTTGTTCTCACTGTTAATTACACACATCTCATAAGAAATGGTTAATATATTGTTTTTAAGGATGAGAATGCCCATATATCAAAAAAGGTTAAGAGGATGTGCAACATTGAATATTTTGCAGGTTATTTCCATGTTGAAAGAGAGACTTGGAGTGAAAACAGATAAAAATCTTCCTATGGTGGATTACAGGTTATTTCCCTGAGGAATACTAATACAAGCTTGCATCTATAATCTTCCAAGTCCTATGATCATTTCCAAATATTAAAAAAACTTAAAAATCTTTATCTTTTTTATGAAAATGGACTTCTAACTGCTTTAATATTGTCAGGAATTTTTTCATTTGCACTCATACAGACAGAAATCCTTTGTTCTCCTATATGTGGCACATTTATGTATATTTCATTTATATGGTCACTTATTCTGTTTTACTGATTCCCTGCTCAAAATTTATCTTTCTGATTAATAAGAACATGAAACTAAGTCACATTAATTGTCTGAAGGTAAACTTCTTGCGTGATTAATTACAGAAAGTATTCCCGAGTTAGGAAATGGACTGTTGGAATATCAGGTGGTAAGGACTTGATAGCTCTCATCCGAGCCTCAGGGAGTATTAGCCGTATTGAAGGTCCATTAGGTATGTCAGGCTCAGCAATTATTGGGGAGAAGTTTATTGAGAAGATTCGCAGTGTCAGAGGTACTCTCAATATTTTAACTTCTCTAAAACTACGCACAGGAGGCCAAGTAAAATTTTCTATTGATGTGAAATGTTAATGCTTACCATGCCCAACCATACAGATTATATCAATGTCATAATTATTTTCTTGTTAAGCACAATTATACACATCCTTACAAAACGGATGCGAAGCAAAATATTACAATTCTATTACAAAACTTGTTCAGATGTATGGTTTCCTCCCCAAGACTTTGAGGCCTGAAAGTGGAGCGTGTAAAATTTTTTATTATAACTTGTGAGATTTCTCAAATCTTAGACACTAAGGCAGAGAAAATTTGAGCCATACAAGTAAAGACATATAATTCTGTACATGAACTTCAGGGAAAATTTGTTTTTTATGCATGTAGCTGTAGGACTGTAACCAAGGGGATTACCATGATCTTCATTGTTCATCTGTGGGGTGGTGTAAAAACACCTGAAACCTTTGATGGTATTCTTACAGTTTATTTTCGTGCACTGGTTTTAAGAATGTCGTAGTTTGTCTCCTGGTCACTTGTGATAATTTCTTGCTCCTCAGAGTCCAAAAGATATAAGGCTGCTATTATCCGAATTGACAGTCCTGGAGGTGATGCTCTTGCGTCTGATCTGTAAGTGCTGGTAAATTTCCCTCCAAGTTAACGTTTGAAAATTTCTCTGTTGATATAGGAATTGTAAAAATTGTTGATTATTGGTTGATACTTTTGAGTTAAAGAGTTATTCGTATATTTAATGATCTATCTAAATTTTAAATTAATCTGTGTTAAGGACTTGATTCTAAATATTTCGTTGAATTTGCGTTGAAGAAAGGAGTATGAAGGACAACCTGCAGGTTCAGCTGACATACTCTCGGGTTATGGTCTGCAGGATGTGGAGAGAAATCAGACTTTTGGCTGCTTCAAAACCAGTCATTGCTTCAATGTCTGATGTGGCAGCAAGTGGAGGATATTATATGGCAATGGCAACAGGAACTATTGTTGCAGAAAGCCTTACTTTAACTGGTTCAATTGGAGTGGTTACAGGTGAACTTAGGTGCTTTAATAGTGAAAGAATCGGGATAATTTAACTTAGTCTAAAACTAATGCTGCTTAATCTTGTTCAAATTGACTAAAAATATAAAGAACTAAAGGAAACATTGTCCAAGCTTCATACGAACAACATGCATGTTAAAAATGATAAATAAATGAGGAACCTACGTATATGCATTTTGAAATCCGCATTGGTATTGCTCAATTTAGGACATGTTTTCCATACTCCAAGCAAAAATCTGTGTTTCCATTGACCCTTACAACAAGCAAATTTGCTCAGTAGCAAGATCAATTGAGGCAAAGAGGGGATGTCCGAGACAGTACAATGCTGATTTATGATAACTCTGCCATGCATATGAACAGCCAATGATAACCGGTGTAGGATAAAGTTCATCTTTGATATATTCTCTGGAATCCAAATAACCAATACATGCAACACCCCCCCCCCCCCCCCCAAAAAAAACAAACACACGCACACAAACATAGTAATTCTTTGCGCACATGATCCTGCATGTTTGATGTGAAACATTAAGAAAAAGAAGAGGAAATAAATCTTAATTATTGGGCGTGATATATATTGAAATACTAACCCCCTCGTGATATGGGAATTAGCATCCCTTGTACTCTATATTTGACCCAAAAACGATTTATTTCTTAGAAAAATGCAATAACGTTTAGGTAATTTTCTTAAAAAATAATTTCGTGAAAAAGTTAAATTGTCTTCCGTTTTTTATATGTGCAATTTATCTGTTAATCCGATTACATTTTCTTTTAGGAAAATTTAACCTGGGTAAACTGTACGAGAAGATTGGATTTAATAAAGAGATCATATCAAGGGGAAGATATGCTGAGCTACTTGCGGCAGAACAACGCCCTTTTAGGTAATGTGGCCTGGTAAAGTTTTGTGGGGGAGAGAATATCAACCAGTACACCATGACAAAAATAAAAATCCAGGAATTGCATAGTGCTCTAAACGCCCCCCCCCCCCCCCCCGGGTTTTTTTTTTTGCCAACTCTATAGGCACTAATTGTTAATTTGTGGCTGCTCTACTGTCTTGAATTGTTGATTTGTTCTTCCGAGTCAAGCTTCTGGTTAGATATTTCCTTTTAGATCTAGAAACTTACTCATAAAATATTTCAGTTATCCTGGCTTTGGACAATAAAGTTTGAATACAGCATTCGAACAGTGTTACAAAGTCGGTCAAATATGGCATTGATTGCACATGTATATGTACGTAGTTGGAATTGTTTGCTACTATAAAGGTAGTCTACGCAGATATCTGGAAAGAGCTTAAATTTGGCCTTTGTAAATAATAGTTGATTCTCTTGCTGGAAGATTGTGGCAAAAAATAGACATGTATCAACCTCATTTGTATTCTATCCTCTAGGCATCATAGAGCATAATAAGATTTGACTAACATAGGGGGCGACTTAAATTTAAATGCTATTGTTTTGTCAATTGACTGCGGCAGGGTTATAGTTTCTGTTATATCAGCTCATATATGATGAATGTGGAACGGAGAAATATTTTTATCTCATCTTTATTTGCTTGTGCAGTCCGGATGAAGCCGAGCTATTTGCCAAGTCTGCACAGCATGCTTACAAGCAATTTCGAGATAAGGCAGCATTATCCAGATCCATGACTGTATGTTTTGATTATCATTCTAGTTCTCCGCTTTCCTTTCTTCCTCCCTATAGATAGATTCAATTGAAAGCTACTATTTTTGTCAATAGGTAGATAAGATGGAGGAGGTTGCGCAGGGAAGAGTTTGGACCGGTAAAGATGCGGCTGATCGTGGTTTGGTTGATGCTATCGGTGGGCTTTCTCGTGCAATTGCCATAGCAAAATCGAAGGCCAACATACCTCAAGACAAACAGGTTTATTTGGAAATGCATTTTTAAGTCGGCAATATGCATACATGGTTATACTACTTCTGCCTTTAATATATAAGAGTTTGTTGAGGATTGAATTTTATCCTAAATCTAATACTCCAATCCACTTTGTCTCTCAATTTTTTTATTTTTGGAAGAAAATATCTCTATTAAATTATACACATTAAGGAGTTTTTATCCTCAGATAGTCATAATGAACAATAGTATTTTAAGGGAACCAACCTATGTTTGATATAAATAACAACAAAACTAACTTCTTTAATCTACCCAAGTTAGTCAACTAGCTATTATATCTAGGATTGGAGGTAGTATGTTGAGAATAATGAGTTTTCATGGTGATTCTGTATAATTGTGGGGGATATGGCAGGTAACAATTGTGGAGCTCTCAAGAACCGGGCCTTCCCTGCCAGAGGTTTTAAGTGGCATTGGGAGCACCCTAGCTGGAGTAGACAGAACATTGAAGGAGCTGTTACAAAGCTTGACACTTTCTGATGGGGTTCAAGCCAGGATGGATGGAATCATGTTTGAGAGATTGGAAGGATATGCTTACGCCAATCCCATATTGACATTGATTAAAGATTACCTTAGTTCCCTGTAGCTCTTATTTACAATTCGTTACATCAATATCTGTTCTCTTATCTCTTTTTCGGCCAAAGGAGATGATTGAGGATGTTCCTCTTCTACACTCACTGTTGCCCATCCTTGTGCTTGTCCAGTTGTCCTCTTAGTCGTCTTCCCCAAAATGCCCATCCTTGTATCTGTATATTCATATAGCAAAGTTGCTTCCATCCATGTTGTATATGTATATGTATGTGTGTCTGTGTATTTCGAAATGACAGGTTGCTATGTTTCCTAGTGACTTTGTGTGCAATAACAATGTATACGCTTAGAGGCACAGAGCCATCACACATCTGAGTGATAATTCCTGATTACGAGTATTCCAGCCAGTGTTGCTCTCTTCAGCTCAAATTATAACAATCGAAACAGATCCTCTTATGATTCATTATTTTATTTTTCTTTCAGAATTTTATTTCCACCCTCAAATAAAAAATATATATTCAAATTAATATTTTATAAAAATATTATTATAACATTTTATAAATTATTATTTATAAATTTTTTATTCATTACGTTATAAAAACCATGGTTTGATAATAAAGTAAATAACCATTAAGAATATGGATCATGTAGGCAGAATAACTGTAATTTTATTTTAATGAATGATAAGATTATCAATCCTATCATTCATTAAGATCTCAGAAGGAAAAATGAAAGGAAAAGAGAATCTGCTTATTTCTTGGTTTGATTTTTGTTCTGTCCTAAGAACACAGAAAGATTGGACTTGACTAGGTTGTCAAGCCTAGAGCCTACGTACCCTTTGAAGGGATCAAAGTCCACGTAGTTCGCAATATACGTGAAGGCGTAAAGCCAGGGGGTGGTGTGTGTGCTATGTGTGATTGAAGGTAAATATAGCATAAGTTAGAATGTGTGCACCTATTTAGGGTTTTCCTGTATTTATAGAGGAGTCTAGTACGAGTATCTCCGTATTAATGAGCGATATCCGGGATTGAGAGATCAGGGGCTGATTTGTTGGGATCATGATTGGAGGAGATTCTTGGTTAATGAGATCCTCCATTAGTGGGATCTCATATCCTTGCCCATTATAGCGCCGATTGGACTTTAGACATGGTTGGGCTGAGGTCTGGGTATGGGCCTTTTGGGCCGGTCCGTAACAATTGCCCCTCAGTTCGGTTGTTCAGGTTTCTGGACGTCCGAGGTGCATATTGCCCCCGGTCCTTGGTCCGATTGAGGCCTTCTTACCTAGCCGGGCCGGCTCTCTGTTGCCGCGACCATCAGTCCAGTCCGGATTAGTGGTCGGCTTATTATGCCGTCATCCTGCCTAGAATGTCGGGTTCGTATTGTCCGGACGGTTATTCGTCCTACCCGGGTCCCAAACCTTTTGCCTTTTGGAATTCTCCGGATGCTTTGGGATTTGCTCCTCGCGTGCTATCATTGCGGGCTTACAACCGTCAGGCCTCTAGTGGGTGCGTTCTGTAACCGCCGCGTCTTTCCGCTTTTCGAGGCCTGTGCGCATTTATTGTGCTGGCGTCGCGCTGTACCAATCTCGTCACGTCGGTACAGGAATAGACCGTTGTGTCCCTGCCTTTATGCGATATGTTTTAAATAGCCCTCTTCCCTTTCTTTTTCACTTTTCCCGCTACTCCTCTTCTTCTCAGACATTTTTGGTTCTTCTTCTAAGGTTCCAGAGAGGATTCTTCCTGTTCGAAACTTTTGTCGTTCTCCAGCATCCAAGTTTCTTCCACTTTCCAAGTGCAGGTATTCTGTCTTCTTTCTGCCATTTTTGTTCGGTATTTCCTTCCGTTTTACCGTTTATTTTCTGAAATTGTCGCCTATGTTATCGTCCTTCTATATCTCTGGGTTTTTCTGGGTTTCTCTAGCATCAATATACCCAAAATTCGTCCCAATACTCCCTTAGACACTAGCCCTTAGTACCTTAGGCTTCTGATTATGGTGAGAGACGGAAATGTTCCTAGACCAAGGGCGTCGTTAACGCCAGAGGAGGAAATGTTCCTCCGTGTACGTCTCCCACGGGCCACTTACTGGGTTCTTGGGGGTAAGCCACCCGCTTCGGGGGTTTTGGCTCCTCAGTGTCGAGGTGGCGTCGCTCGTTCGGGGCGGGCCAGGGCTCGCCCGGCTTCGGCTAGGGTTTCGATGTCACTTCCTCACCGTCCTTTCCGCCCACTAGCTCGTGCCCTTCCTCTCGAGTCGTCCGGTGGGGCCGGGGTTGGCTCCTCATCCGGTTCCGGACCTTCGGTGCTGATTGCTCAACCCATCAACTTCTCTGAGGGCCCTTCTGCTGTTCGTGGAGATTTTCTTCCGGAAGGGTACCGGGGCCCTTGCTGGGACTGTCTCGCGGAGGCTTCTGCTTTGATGGCTCGCACTGGAGATGCCGAGGCTTCTATCGTACTTGGTTCTTGTCGGCATTGGTCCGCCCCAACTGTTCCTCCTAACGCCTCTGTTCGTCCAAGTCCGCATTTTGATTTGCCTGTGACTGTAACTTGCCAGGTATTTCCGCTTTCCACTAATACCAGCTTTGTTTATTTTGGTATAGGTTTATTAATGGCTCCCAAACCTCGTCCTTCCAAGTCGCGCTCTGAGCTGGGAGGTTCGGACTCTTCTAGTCTGCCAGAGGCCTTGCGTCGGAAATTCGACTGGGTCTCGCTTGAGATGTTGACGATCCTGTCTCTCATGTCCGAGGCCGATGTTGCCCGGCTACAGATGCCTGAGTTGGAGGGTTGTGTGTATGCTCCTGCGAGGGCGGAAGAGCCAGTCTGCTCTGGCCGCGAAGAGGGGGCGTCCTCCTTCTTCTATTTCTATCGGGACGTGTACACCCGGATTCAAGTCCGTTTTCCATTTATGGACTTCCAGATGTCGGCCCTGTCCTACCTCAGCCTCGCGCCATCACAACTTCATCCGAATGGATGGGCCTACCTAGTGGCCTTCGAGAAGCTGTGCGGTTCATTCCCGATTCTCATCCCTTGCACCGCCAACCTCTTCTTTTACTACTTCAGCCCTTTCACCCCGGTCTGCCCCGGGAAGGCGATAAGCTCAAGGGGCTGGTTTAGCTTAGAAATGGATCGGATAGGAAGCTGATGGGGGCCTTCTCGGACTCCTTCAAACGCTTCAAGAACGCCTTCTTTAAGGTGGCGGCCAAGCCCGACCAACAGCCCTGGTTTTTAAATAGGGTTGAGGGTACGGGTGTAGGGGGAGGTTCCCCCTTTATTGGGACAAGAGGCATTATGGCAAGTCTCCGACGTCTTACTTGGTGGACGACGACGACCTCCTGCCCGAGACCGTCCCTTCTATTCCAAGGCTTGCCGCCTTTGTGAAGGAGTACGGGGTCCAGTCCGCGGCCTTCTTTATCTCGGGGGCGGGTTCAGAGCCGTTGCCCCTTACTTGTAGGTCTTTGTGTTTTGTGCGTCTTGCTTTGGATTTCTGTTCCTTTCTTGCTAATTTGTTTCTTCTTTCTTTGTTTTCAGCTAGGACCATGGATGCCCTGCCGATGTAAGTCCGGCTGGCGAAAGCTGCTGTTGCGTCGCCGACTCGGACGAAGAAGCAGGGTGCCTCTGCTGACGTCGGTGCTTCTGCTGCCGCGGCTCCAAAGAAGTCAAAGGGCTCCATCGGCCAGGGTCCTTCTTCAGCCCCGGTCTCCAAATCTGCCCCAGCGGTGGAAACGCCGGCTCTGGAGAGTCGGGAGGCTGTTGCTGCCGCCGAGCCTTCACCGGCTGTAGAGTCTCAGGCTCCTAAGGGGGGCGAAGTCATCGCCGTGTCACAGGCTTCCAAGGGGAAGGAAGTCGTTATCTCAGATGATGATGTTGAGGCCGCGCTTTCTCCTGCTGGCTCGCCGTCAATTCCGTCCTATCCAGTGCGACTTCCCTTTCCTCCACCTCCGCCGATGGTTCCCTCTTCGGTCTTCCCCCGCAGCTTCTTGTGGGAGAAGGGGGTGGCTCCTGAGGTTGACGTTGCATTTCTCCCACCCCGGCATTTTATGGAGGGCAGCCGGCCCTTGTCCTCCCCGGCCTTGGACCAACTGCATCTGGCCCAGAGGGAACTATGCCGGTCGGTGGGGTATCTTCAGGCCCTGGTCCTGGTGTGGGGTCATTATGCTAGGGTCGAGGCCGAGTGCCTTAGGCGGAGGAAGGTGGAGGCTGAGCTGAAGCCTAAAGCCGCGTCTACCGAGCAGCCAGGGAAGGAGCTGGCTGAAGCTAAGGCGAGGGCCAGGTCCTCTAAGGAGGAGCTTGTCTCGGCTTGGGCGGAGCGGGACGAGGCCAGAGCCGAGCTGGATGCTGCCAGGACGAAGCGGGACCTTGCTAAGGCCGCAGCGGTGAAGGCTGATGGGGAGGCCCAGCTTGCTCGGGAGCAGGCTGAGAAGGCAGCTGAGGAGTGTGGTCGGGCTCAGCGGGGGATGTCGGAGAGCCTGGCTGCGGCTAAGGTTCTTCAGCAGCAGCGGGCGACTCTTGCTACCGACAAGGAGGCGCTTGAGAAAGCCCTTGTTGAGGAGAAGGCGGCTCATCAGGAGGTTTCCGATGCCCTGCTGCATACTGCCGAAGAGTGTTTTAGGCAAGCTCTGGCCCAGGTTCGGTACTTCAACCCCGGCGTGGAGCTAAACGTCGACGGGTATGACTACCGCTCCTTTGTTCAGGACGGGAAGCTGATCCCATACGAGTCGCCTGCCGCAGAGGATGCTGCTGATGTCAAGGCTGAGAGCCCCGAGGCCGAGGATCGCGAGGTCGACCCCTCCAGCTAGCCTTAGCTTTCTGGGGCGTTGGTGCCCTTGTAATTTGTTAAAACAACTTTGGCCTTTGCGCCACTTTGTGTAAAGTTTTGCTGAGTAATGAATGACTTTTTTATCACCCTTTTACTGCAATTCTAAGCTCGGTTAGATACCTTAGGCAATGAATGGTTTAATTCCTGCTGTCATCCTTTTGCCTCGGTTTGGGTGCGCGTCGGCTGCATGGGTTCAAGCCGTTTAGATGCTCTAGACAATGGATTGAGGGAAAAAATTGATCTAGCTTGACGTTCAAGCAACATGTTTACAAGGTTGAAAAACAAAATTTTTCAGTATTTGCGGAACCCACATTGGATATTTACTATTCATGTGAATAGTACCAGTAAAAATATTTTTACCGTGCCGGTAAATTATTTTTACTGTGCCAGTAAATAATATTTACTGTGATGGTAAATAATTTTTACCGTGCCAGTAAATAATTTTTACTGCACCAGTAAATAATATTTAGCGTGAACAGTAAATAATTTTCACCACGCCTGTAAAAAAATATTTTACGACGATAAATAATTTTTACTATGCCGGTAAATAATTTTTACTGTTCGGTAAATAGTATTTACTGTACTGGTAAATAATATTTACTGCTCAAGAATAATTCTTTTCTGATGTGACAGATCAGACTAAGCTGCAGCCACAGAGCATACTCAAAAGAAACTCTTTGGTAAATAATATTTACCGTACCATGTGGAAATACTAACCTCATGAGTCATGTACCATGTACCGTAACTCTTACAGTACATATTTAGGATCTACTCGTTAAAACACATACAGGGTTTCAGGAATACCTGTGATCACTTGAAGACGTCAAAGAGTATGATGTCCTCTAACGTTGATCCACACGACTATCTCCTGATTGCAAATGAGAACACCTTCTCCTTGAATCCCCGACTCCTTGAATGCTTGCTAGGCAGTAACAAGGTGGAGAACTTCAAGAGTTTGGATTTCTTACTCAAGACTAAGAGAACTTCCTTAAGAGGAAGAAAGAGAGAGAAAGAGAAAGAACTTCCTTAAGAGGAAGAGAGAGAGAGAGAAGCTTAAGAGAGAAGCTTATGAAATGGTGTGTATTGAAATGAAGGAAATGAGTGCTATTTATAGAAACAAAGAGTGAACCATGGCCACATGTTCTTCTTTCAGTGTGAGCCACATGTTCTTCTTTTAATGTGAGCCACACATTCATTTCTACTTCAAATCCAAAGTGCTTCTTGAAGAATCAATTATTCCAAGAAGTGATTCTTGAACAATTAATTATTTCAAGAAGTGCTTCTTATAATTAATTATAATAATTGATTATTCATGAATAGTAAAAGATGAATAGTACTTTACTATTCATTTGACACTATTCACATGAATAAATAATTACTAATTAATTACTCTCTTTATCCAATCCTGATTGGATACAGCCTTGGTAAATTCATAAATTACCTCAATCTCTTAACCTCTCAATAATTGGGCTTGAAGTACTAACCCAATTACATCAATAGTCTTGACAAAGCCCAATAACATTTATTGGTCCAAACTAACTAAATTAAGCAATCAAGAATAGTCTTTAGTGTGTGACCCATTAGGCCCAATTAGTTACTGACATAGATAAACTTGAACCAATTAAACTCCTTTAAAAGGTCAATTTATCTAATGACTACATAAGACACTAGCAATGCTCTGCAGTCCCAGAACTAATCAAGTTGATCAAGTGATCTACCTTTTCTAATTTGGATACTGTGCATATATCATCTCTTACAATGTTGTTCATATTTAGTCGAGAGCAAGGATAGAGTATCATCTCTCTTGATTGACTAAATGTAGCTATTTCACAGAACCAGGAATATTCTTCTATTGACTCTAAGACAGATCATGACTCTTCATGATCACTTACTATGCATAGATTCTCGAATCAACTAGAAGTCATCCAAGCTCTTACCGGTCTTGTGAACAACTAATCCCTTGTAGAGGATTGTAAGTCCTTTCGGCATGACCATCTATACTCATGTATTCAGGTAATACCCAAGAGTACACTGTTCTCCCCATTTTTCAGGCGGATAGAGTTGTACAGTCAAAGTATAACCCTAGGACATAGTGGTCGATGACATCCTCAAGTCTAAGATGATCCGCACTACCAAATGATAAGAGACATTACAAATCCAATGATACTCTCTACAATGAATCCTTGTGGAGTCTCTTAGCGGGTCAGTTCAATGCTATCTGTTCTCTAACAGATCCACCCACGACATCAGCTAAGGCATCAACATGCCTGCATTCCATGAGGTCCCTACCTTGCATCACTATACAAGTAGATGATGTCGTACTAGTCTTATTGAAATCACCAATGCCCTATCTTGGCGATTCAAGACTAGGAACAAGTTTCAGGCAATAGACATGTAGTGTACTCGATTCCTCATGATCATGATCCCTATCATTGATCACCGAATAAACACATATTCTATTCCTTGGGCCTTTATCTTTAATCTCATATTAACTATAAAATATAGGCGAGACATAAATATGATAAAGATAAATTATGCTCAAATATATTAATCATGAAATATCAAACAGTACAAGGTGTTCAACTGATTGTCTCTAGGACACCTACATACTAACATGGATGACTTGCAACTCTATCATCCTTTTGTCTATGCTTAAGTTTTGGTCGGCAGTATGTGTACAAGCCGTTGGTACTCTACCACACTTAGTGTGTGGGAGGTTGGGGCAGGGTTGTCTTGTTTCAACCTCGTCAGGTATAACTAACCTCACTGCCTCGACCCGACTTTTTAATAATCGGACTCCAACTTTCACTTAGTCGGATTAAATTTTACCGGCGTAAGGGCTAGACTGTCACATGTCCCACCAAGGCTTCGTTTGCCTTGGGTCGGACATTTTGACCTGATCAGGGTCGGCATGGTAGTTCGCTGACTTAGCCGGGCAAGCGTTGACGCGTCAATTTCACGAAGGGCCACGTATGGCGCCTTCGCCGAGCTCTAACCAATGCCTGTCGGAGTACAACGGCCGATTTTCGTACATCTAGATGTTTTTAGTTTTTTCGGCTGGGTACACGACCTCAGGGTCTTTTGCCGGTGTCGGGCTTAAGGGCCTCGACTTTTGGCTTTTTGGCCAGGCTTCTTTGCCTCGGCCTTTGTTATTTTGACCGGGCATCGATGCCTCAGCTTCATGCTTAAGCGTATATTTGTGCACATTCGTAAATTTCCTCAATGGGACCCTTTATTGATAAGAAATAGCCCTAAGGGGCTTTACAAAGCAACAAAATTAGAAATAACATAACTTGAACTTGAATTAATGAAAGAAACAAAGCGAAAACAAACAAACAGTGCCGAAGTGGGATCTAGCTGTAGTAGATTTTCAGCTTGTCAGCGTTCCATGTCCTTTTGATCGGCTTCCGTGCCAAGGTTTCGAGGATGTATGCCCCTCCGTCGAGCTTTTCTTTAATTCGGTAGGGGCCTTCCCAGTTTACCGCCAGCTTCCCGTCCTTGGCATTCTTGTTACCTATGTCGGCCCGTCGGAGTACCAGGTTCCCTCGGTTAAATGACTGGGGTCTTACCTTTCTGTTGTACTTAGCCGCAAGTAACTGCTTGGCGGCTAATTTGTGGCAGTGCGCCGTGACTCGGATTTCATCTATGAGGTCCAAATCGGTCTTCAAGGCGTCATCGTTCGACTCCTGCCCTTCTTGTCTGGCTCTGACCTTTCTCCAGGATGGCTGTCCGATTTCCACCGGGATCATTGCCTCGCATCCATAGGTTAGCCTGTAGGGGGTTTCCTAAGTCGAAGACTGTACGCTTGTCCGGTATCCCCAAAGAACGCTGTGGAGCTGCTCAGTCCAGTTGGTGTCGGCTTGCAACATCCGCCTCTTGAGTCCGTCCAGGACGACTTTGTTGGCGGCTTCGGCCTGGCCATTCGACTGCGGGTGTTCTACGGACGAGAAGTACTGCTTGATGTCTAGGTTGGACATTAGCGCTTGGAATCGATGGTCCGTGAACTGGGTGCCATTGTCCATGACGACCTCGGCTGGTATCCCGAAGCGGGAGACGATGTTGTGCCGGAAAAACTTTATCACTCTGGCCGAGGTTATTGTGGCGAGTGGCTCTGCTTCGATCCACTTGGTGAAGTAGTCTACTGCGACTATGAGCCATCTGCTTTGCCCCTGCGCCGGTCGGAATAGTCCGAGGATGTCCATGCCCCATTTGTAAAAGGGCCTGGGGGCTGGCATCCCTTTCAACTCTGATGGCGGCGGCCATATGATCCTGGCGTGTTTCTGGCAACTGTCGCACGTCGTGGCTTTTTCCGTGGCGTCGTGCTTCATAGTGGGCCAATAATAGCCGGCACGCAGTGCCTTTCTGGCAAGGGCCTTGCCCCCCATGTGGTGACTGTTACTGCCTTCATGTAGCTCGACCAGCACATACTTTGCCTCGGATTCGCCGAAACATCACATCATCGGGCAGTGGAGTCCTTTTCTGTATAGTTGATCATCAACCATCGCGTAGAGAGCGGCCTCTCTGATCAGCTTCTTGGCCTCGGTCGAGTCGGTAGGGACAATTCCCCTTTCGAGGTAGTCTTCTATCGGCTTCCTCCAGTCAGTCCCGGCCTAGATGGCCATGATACAGCTCGGTTCGGTGAGGTTCTGCTAGATGACCGTCCTGTGATTGTCCGGCCCGTTGGTGCTTGCCAGCTTTGAGAGTATGTCGGTTCGGGCGTTTTCCTCTCTTGGGATATGGGAGACAATCACTTCTTCGAACTCGGTCATCAGCTCTTTGGCACAGTTTAGGTACTTAGCCATATGAGGGCCTTTTGCCTGATAACTGCCGTCAATCTGCGCGGCGACTAATTGCGAGTCGGTTAAGACCTTTACTCGATGTGCGCAGTTCTCTTTTGCTTGGAGCAGTCCAGCCAGAAGAGCCTCGTACTCGGCTTGGTTGTTGGAGGTCGGGAACTTCAGATGGAGAGAGTGTTCTGTAGCGACCCCTTGTGGACTCTTCACGATAACTCCTGCGCCGCTGCCTTTAGCGTTGGAGGATCCGTCCACATAAACTTTCCAGGTCCCGTCACTCATTACTGCCGGGGTGAGTTCCCTGATGAAGTCCGCCAATGCCTGGGACATGATCGCCTGTCGAGCTTCAAAAGCGATGTCAACTTCGGACAGTTCTATGGCCCAGTTGGTCATTCTTCCAGCTAGGTCGGGCTTGTGGAGGATCTGTCAGATCGGCTGGCTGGTTCGCACCACTATCCGATGTCCTTGGAAGTAAGGCCAGAGCCTTCTAGCCGCAGTGAGCAGGGCAAACGCCACTTTCTCCAGTTTCTGGTACCGGAGCTCAGAGCTTTGTAGGGCCTTGCTGATGAAGTAGATCGGCATTTGTCCGGACTCGGCTTCTCTCACTAGGGCAGCGCTCACGGCTTCATTGCCGATTGACAAGTAAAGGAACAGGGTTTCTCCTGGATCCGGCTTGGTGAGTACTGGTGGGGTTGCCAGACACCGTTTGACTTTCGCGAAGGCGGCATCGCACTTGGGATTCCAACCGCCTTGGGTTTCCTTCTTCAGTAATCTGAATAGAGGTAGGGCTTTCTCGGCCAATTTCAAGAGAAACCTTATTAGGGTGGCCAGTCGGCCAGTCAGCTGCTGTACCTCCTTTTTGGTCCTCGGGGGCTGCATGTCGAGCACGGCCTTGCACTTGTCCGGGTTGGCTTCGATCCCACGGTTAGTCAGCATGAAGCCCAAGAATTTCCTAGCCGGAACTCCGAAGGCACATTTGGTCGGGTTCAACCTGATTCGATGTCTTCTTAGTTTCTCAAACGTCTGTTCTAGGTCCCGGATGTGGTCTTCTGGAAGCTTCGACTTGACGATTATGTCGTCTATGTAGACTTCTATGTTGCGTCCGATCTGGTCTTCAAAAACTCAGTTCATCATCCTCTGATAAGTGGCCCCGGCATTCTTCAGTCCGAATGGCATGACATTGTAGCAGTAGTTCGCCTTGTCCGTCATGAAGGCGGTCTTCTCCTGGTCGTCCGGATGCATTGCAATCTGATTGTATCCGAAGTAGGCGTCCATAAAGGAGAGGAGCTGGTACCCGGCCGAGTTATCCACAAGCTTATCAATATTGGGCATAGGATAGGAGTCCTTTGGGCACGCCTTATTGAGGTTGGTGTAGTCGACGCATACTCTCCATTTACCGCTGGGTTTGAGGACCATGACTACGTTGGAGAGCCAGGTAGTGTACTACACCTCTCAAATGAAGCCGGCCTCTAGGAGCTCTTTGATGTGGCTAGCGAGGGCTTCCTGTCTGTTGTCTGTGATGTTCCTCTTCTTCTGTGCCACTGGTCTTGACCCCGGCCATATGCCGAGCTTGTGACAGCAGAAGTGGGGGTCGATGCCGGGTACTTCGGCCGAGGTCCAAGCGAAGACGTCTTGGTTCTGTCTGAGGAAATGGATCACTAGTGTCTTTAGGTCGTCCCTCATGTCTCGGTCGATTTTGGCGGTCTTGGACGGGTTCGTCCCTAGTGTTATCTCCTCAAGCTCCCCTTCCGGCTCGAGCCTCTGGTTTTCCTGCCCGTGGAGGTCGAGCTCTACCATGTTGATCGGATGCCGAGGGTGTCTGTCGCCGTCGGTCTCGGCTATGGACTCGTTGGATCCGAGCCGAGGTGGAGATGAGGGTCCTCCTTCCTCAACCCGGAGAGCTTCGAAGTAACATTGCCGTGATTCCTTTTGATCTCCGGATACCACGACTATCTGGTTCTTGTCATTGACCATCTTCAGTTTTTGGTGTTTGGTGGACACCAGTATGTCCCAGTTGTGGATCATTGGCCGGCCTAGGATGACGTTGTACGGGGACCAGAAGTCGGCGACGATGAACCTCACTCGTTCGGACTTGAAGGCTTCTTTGGTCCCGAGGGTCAGCCTGAGGTCGATGTAACCTTTCGAGAAGGACTGCTCGCCGTTGAAACCAATCAGGGTGGTCTTGCACGGCTTGAGATCCTCTTTGTCGAGGTGCATCCTTTTGTAGGCGTCCCAGCTTATGATGTTGGCCGAACTCCCTGCGTCCACGAAAATCCTCTTGACCCGGCAGTTTACCAAGGTTCCGGTGATTACCAGTTCATCCAGATGGCCGGGTATGACGTCTTTCAGTTCTTCGTTGGTGAAGGTCAGGGTAGGCGGCCTTGGTTTCTTAGGGTCCTCCTTGAACTTGAGGAGGTCTCGGACGGTCAGTACCTCACGGAGATATTTCTTCCGCTGGCTTACAGTGTCTCCGCCACCTCCGAATCCTCTGCTGACGACGTTGCATTGGAAATTCACGTCGGGAAACTCGTCGTCAGAGGCGGTCTTCTGCTTCTTCCCCTGCTTTCGGCTCTCTTTGGACGGACTTCTAGTGCGGCCGCAGTTAGTGCCCTTGCCGCCCGTCCTTCCCTGAGTCTTGATGACATATTGACGTAGCTTTCCTTCTCTCACGAACTTTTCAATAGCGTCGTGGAGGTCGTAGCACTCATCGGTGGTATGTCCGTGGCAGTCATGGAACGTGCAGAACTTAGAACGATCCGTGTTGGAGCGGCCCCTAATCGGCCTCGTCTTGTCGACCCGCCTCATCTCGGCCTGGGCTACCTCCTTCCATACCTGGGACCGAGGGACATTCAAAGGGGCGTAGCTGTCATACTTGGCCTTCTGGTCGGCTCGGTCAGGTTTGGATCGGCTCTCGCTGGTTCGCCTTCTTGTCTCGGACCTCGTCCTTCTCGACCGAACTTCGTCTCTGGGCGGAGTGTTCCTCGCCCGTTCGGGTTCGTCCACGTTGGCCGCCTCCATTTGCTCTACTTCCAAGTACTTCTTCACCTGGGTGTAGAATTCGGTTAATGTGTACACTGGGTTCTTACATAAGTTTCGGGGAAGTCGTGATGACGGGTCTAGCCCGTTGACCAGGCAGTGTACGTGGATCTCTTCGGGCAACGACCGCACTTGCATGGCTGTGTCGCAGAACCGATCCAGGTACTTCTGTAGGGCCTCACCTTTCTTCTGTCGTACTTTGCTCAGCGTGAATTCGGTCTTTGCTGCTTTTTGCTGGTGGCGAAATGTAACTCGAACTTGCGTTTGAGGTCTTCAAAGCTCCGGATGGAGTTGTCCGGGAGGGAGTTCAGCCATCTGTGTGCCGGTCCGATCAGAGTAGCCGCGAAGAGACGTTGGAAAACCGGGCCTCTAATTTGTCGGACCCACATGAGCTTTTCGAACACATCAAGGTGGTTGCGTGGATCTTGGGTTCCGTCATACTTCGGAAGGTCGGCCAGATCGAAATGCTTTGGGTAATGGGCAGTCGCCGTCTCCCTCGAGAATGGGGATCTACCGGAATTTGACAGATATGTTACTCGGTATTCCCGGGGGGATCCGTGGCGAGGTGATCTGTGAGCCCGGGGAGTTTTGTCCTCCACGTGGTGTTCTTCTCGGTCTCGGTGTTCTTCTCGGTCTCAGCCCTCGCTGGCAGCCCGATCAGTGCGGTTAAGACCGTCACCGTGGTTTCCAACGTTTTCTGAGGGCTGTGGTCGGCCTTGCTCCATATTCGTTCTCCGCTCCAGCTCGCCGTTGTCGCGGCGTGGATTCCTCGACTCTAAGCTACTCGAGGAACTGCTGTCATCCACGGGGGCCCTCCTTCCTCTCCTATGATTCCTCCGGCGGTTTTCCTGTCGGCGATCGTTCTCGAGCGCATCCTGAATCATTCGGCCAAAGGCTTCAAAGTCAGCCCGTCTCTGTAGGTTGTCTCGTTTCTCCTTGTTTTCCAGCCTCCGGAGGAATGATTCCTGCGTCCTCCGAAGGATGCGGACGTCGACTTCGACTGCCTGGACGTCTCGCACCGGGGGTTCTGTGCGCGCTTCTTGCAGTGGCTACTCTTCTGTGGAGGGGGAGGTTGTCATGTCAGTGACATGTCCTTCCGGGGTGTTTTCTCGCCGCGGTTGCTCTGGGGGCTGATCTGGTGGAGGTCGGCTTGGCTGGGGGCCTCCGCCCACCGGCGGGGGATTTCTGCTGTGGCTTCTGGTGTTTGCTATCAGTGGTCACGGGGATTGAAGTTTACGGTTCCCCACAGACGGCACCAATGTTCTGTCCTAAGAACACAGAAAGATTGGACTTGACTAGGTTGTCAAGCCTAGAGCCTACATACCCTTTGAAGAGATCAAAGTCTACGTAGTTCGCAATATACGTGAAGGCGTAAAGCCAGGGGGTGGTGTGTGTGCTATGTGTGACTGAAGGTAAATATAGCATAAGTTAGAACGTGTGCACCTGTTTAGGGTTTTCCTGTATTTATAGAGGAGTCTGGTACGAGTATCTCCGTATTAATGAGCGATATCCGGGATTGAGAGATCAGGGGCTGATTTGTTGGGATCATGATTGGAGGAGATCCTTGGTTAATGAGATCCTCCATTAGTGGGATCTCATATCCTTACCCATTATAGCGCCGATTGGACTTTAGGCATGGTTGGGCTGAGATCCGGGTATGGGCCTTTTGGGCCGGTCCGTAACAATTTTAATCACAAGGATGACTTAAAACTTGAGTCGGGATTTCAGAACAAAATTTTTGAAATAGAGCCGAATTGCTCTGGTGAGATCTCTTGTACATACGAGCATTTCAGAAAAGACAAATAAGATGAGATTTCACCATGGATTTCAGATTAAAACCCTCTCACGAAAAAATGGTCTTTGAAGAAACACACAAGGCCTAGCCTCATTCAAGAAAAAGAAGACTTGACTTGAATGTAATTGCAATGTTCTGAGTTTAGACAACAATTTATGTAAAGCAAACAACAAACTTGTGCTATTATAATTTTTTGTGACTTTTATGTTTCAAATTCAAACCCTCCTTCATCAGAATAAAGTTCAGTCCTCTCTCTCTCTCTATATATATATATCTTGGAAGTACCTTAATAGATGTCAATAGCATTATGCCTGTGAAGGCTCTGCTATGGGGCCACAGGGGATTAACAAGTTTGAGAGGGCTTCTTGCAGAGAGGAGACCTTCTCTTTAAGCGGAAGATTCTGTTGGAACACTTGCTGATTACATTCCAGTGAGCTGATGATCTTTCTAGAGAGTTGATCATTCATAGCTTGCAAATCATTTACACGACACTGAAGTTCTTCCATTTGTTGCTTCTTTCGTATTCGTGATTTGCGCACAGATTCTCTGTTAGAAAGCATTCTTCTTCTCTTCTGGTCATCAACAGTAGCTTTTGTTTTATTGATGTTACTGTCCTTAGATGTGTTTGGAGAGAGAATTTCTGCCGTGGGATTTGATTCAGAGTATTTACTTGTGAGTAGTAAAGTGGAATGTAATGTGAGCTTTGAAATTGATCCAAATGAGCCATCAAATGGTAGTCTTCCACTTTTTCCATGTCCAGGATTGGCTTCTCAGTTGCAGAAGCAAATTGGGAATGCTGGGTTGAGCTTGAACTAGCAACTCCATGGAGTTTCTCATCTTCATGGCCCTCCATGTCCCAAAATTTCAAGCCTTCTGAGAGAGAAAATGGGAATAAATTACCTGAGGTGGTGAAGATTAATCAGAGATGCAAATTTCAGTATTTAAAAACTAAAATCTTGGAATGTACTAAGTAGAATAATAGATGAATTAAACAGTGTGGGCCTTAAGATTTTTTCGACAATAGTATCACTTTCGTGGCAGCATCAGAAGACATTAGTGTTTCCTGGCATTCAAGTAACTTTAAATATGCCAAGTGCTGTAGTGCAACTTGCTCATGTAGAGTTGCAAAGTTAACGAGTATTAGGATCGAGAGTAATTATAATAATATACTATTTAACATAAGACATATTTACATAATTTAATAAACTCAGAAAATTGGTTAGGTTAGTCAATATAACATATATTTTCTAAAATATCCTAATTATTTTTCTTAAAACTCTCATTCATTCTCCTTCTTGATTGTTGTTGAGGGAGCACTAATAGAGTTAAATTAGGAAAAAAAATTGACAAATATGAAAACTATGTCTTATATTTAGAACCAAAATCAACTCTCCAACTATATCTTATATTAAGAATCGAAGAGAGTATTTAACTAAGTAAGATAGATTAAGATAACTCATTAAGTTCCTTATCTATAACAAATATGGGCTTATTTCCTTAAAGTACCATTTTAGTCATGATTATTCTAGGATAGAAAGTCTTTCAATATGTATAATTGATAGAGATACTTTAGGGCGGGGGGGGGGGGGGGGGGGAACTTTCTTAATATGCATAATCAATATGTATAAATTTTGCATAATCTTGTACTTAGACTAATTTTAACCCCAACTAGTTTTTATATTAAAGGCTGGAACAACTTCACTAAGTTGAAATAATGCAATAATGATGGAGTATAACAATTATGCAAAGAGACAGAAGAAAGTTGATGAGAAATGCAGCATTAATCTGCCCTCATTAGAGGAAGAGGAAGAAAACTGTAAATGAATCCATAATTGCACTTAAACAGTCAACTAAGATGCCTAGAAAATGACACAAAGAGCCAATTAAAAAAAATAATATGAGAAATGTCTCATAACTTGACTTATCGATAAAGAGTTACCATTCATAAATATAGAATTTTTCTTATATTATTTTTTTAATTAGGATCTTTGATGTCATTTTCTAAAATATGTGTACACACGCGAGACGCACACGCATAGGTAGTAAACATTTTGTGTAGTTTAAACCATTGGTGGAGCCAAAAGTTTAAATTAGGGGCGAAAATTACAAAAAAGAATCCATGTGTTTATAAAAGTACATTTTAGCCCCATAAACATTACAATTGTTCATGCTAGTCCCTCTACGAAACTTTTAATAAGGACTAAAATGAAAATATTAAAATTTTAATGAAACTGAAATATAATTTTATGAATATTTGAGTATTATGCTGTACTTTTAGGGGGGCGGGAGCCACCGCTAATTCCGCCCCTGATTTAAACTTGGTAAAGGTTGGTGATGATAACAATGTTTCGTAACTACCACATATTATATAATAGATTGATGTGCATGAAAAATCTCAACTTCAAGACTTTAAACAGGTTCATGTCAAATATAAGTATGCAATATTAATTGCGTCCGGTCTTTATTTTAAGATTCATTTTTTGGTTTATTTTTTCATTTAAATGGATATTATATTAAAAACTTAAATGGATATTATATTAAAAACCGGATAGGAACCCTACTCTTTAACTACTCCCTCCATACCTCTGATTATAAACTCCAAATATTCAATATGTGTTTGTCAATAAAATAATTAAAATTAGTTAAGAGCAATAAATATGTATTTTTTGCCCCCACAATATAGCCCTTATTTGTAAAGAAGATAAGTGAGACAAACTATAAATGCAATAAATACAATTAAAGAGTAAAGTTTGTAAAAACGCAATAAATACATTACAAACCTAAACTGAAGCTTTATATTTTAGGATACGCTCATTTACAAATTTAAAGCTTATATTACTTTCGGTTTTAAATATAAAGCCTAATTGATTTTTTTTTAAGAGATTATGAAAGTTAAATATGTTACTTTAAAGTATTTATACTTATTGTTTTTCTCGAAACTAATTTACTTAACTTATAAATTGATATATAATCTAATAATATATAACATATGATATGATTAAATAACTTATTCTACTAGATCCAACCCCACGTTGATCAGAACCCTTTTTTTTTTTTTTTAAGTATAGCTCTTTACTGTTGCCTCAAATGTAGGAATGTAGGAAGTCCAATTCTTTTATTGGAATTTAGAAGGAACGATCCTTTCTTAAAAGTCATAATAGCATATATCAAGCATGCAAATTTAAAAAAGAATTTATCTCTAATTTTCTCTTTTGAAGAACTCTAATAAATTTTTATGTATGTGTCAAACATGACTTATATATAATATAATATAATATCTACTTCTGCAAAAGCTCAGAACCTACGTTCATGCTTTGTAAACGCAATGGCAAATTATCTGATAAATTAATTTTAAAACTTTCTCCTAATTGTTTCACTTTCTTGGAAGGCAGTATATTATTTTCACTTACGTGTATTAAGGTATTTTAGAGTCTATTTGAGTTTGAAGTTTTAGAAATACGTTCACACAAGTCGAAATAATTTTTTTTTTCACGCACTTACCTCATAAATCAAAAATCACATTAATAAAAACATCTTCTACTGCTAACTCAAACGGATAATTACTTATCCCACCCTAATTATTATTGGTCATACCCAAGTTTGAAGGCTTTGTCGTGCAATACGAATCACGTGATGATAACCGCCACCGCCTAGCGTAGATTGTCTAGCTATTCACAAATTTCCCTAAATCCATTTATTATAATTCATTTTTCAGATATATATATTTTCAATGCAGCCTGTAATTTGAGATATGGTCGTAGCTGAAATTTATAATACACAGTTCATAACTATTATATTCATACTCTTCAGTTTCTTATTACAGACAGCATCTCCTAAAAGATGTTCTTGATTATTTTTATAAATTGTTTACTAGTTTTGAGGATTATTAATATTTTTATATATGCTCATATTGGATAAACTCACAAAAATAGTGAGGAAGTGGAATATTTATATGATGTTAATATAGTTAACAAAGATCGTATTGAATTTTATATAAAATTTAATGTTTTTGACTATTTGTATTAGTACATTATGATTCTTACTCTCCCTGATCCATAATATAGAAGAATAGCTTGATCTGAAGTTATTGTTTGTGTTACGGATCGGCCTAAAAGGCCCATATCCAGACCACGGCCCAACCGTGCCTGAGGCAGAATCAGCGCAATAATGGGTAAAGATATGGGATCCCACTGATCTAGGATCTCATTAATCGAGGATCTCCCTCAATCGTGATCCTGAGATATCAGCCCCTAATATCTCGGCCCCGGATATCGCTCATCAACCCGGAGATACTCGCACCAGACTCCTCTATAAATACAAGGAAACCCTAACCAGGTGCACGGGTTCTAACTCTAAACTCCTTTACTTTCTGCCACACAGAGCACACACCCCACTCCCTTGGCTACACGCCTGTGTATGTCTCGAACTACGTGAACTTTGATCCTTTTACAGAGTACGTAGACTCTAGGCTTGACAACCTAGTCAAGTCCAATCTCTCTGTGTTCTTAAGACAGAACAGTTTGCAAATTAATTAATATTCATTTTTCACTTTTGTCCTTGTAACAGCACTTATTTCTCATTTGCTTGTTCATTAAATTTTCAAATACACATGTTTTGATGAAGATAATAGTGAAAAAAAATTAAATTTATGACACATTTAATAAGTTAACTATCACTTTTAATTAAATAAAAGCGGATTAGCTCAAATGTCCTGGTTAAAAAGTTGAAAGAAGGAGTATATTATTTTTTTAATATATTTTTTGGATGTTAGGACAGGTCATGGATGACGTAATAAATGGACATGGCCTATGGCTATATATCGAGATTGGAAATATTAAAAGGAATAGTGGCGTCAGGAGTGACGTGGGAACTGAAAAAGTCTCGAAAGGAAACGCATCTCTCTGTTGGCCGTTGACACCATTTGTCGACCGAAACAGTAAACGCAGCTCCCCTTCCCTTCTTACTTATTTATATTTATTCCTATATTCCACCTTTTCTCATAATCCTCCTCCTCCTCCTTCTTTTTCTTCCACTTCCACTGATAACGATAACATATGGCTTCTTCTCAGAAACACGTCCATGTCCTTGCTTACCCATTCCCATCTTCCGGCCACGTTATCCCACTCCTCGACCTCTCTAAACGCCTTGTTTCTCGCGGCATATACGTCACCGTTTTGATCACCCCCTCCAACCTCCCTTTACTTCAACCTCTTCTTTCTTCTCACGCTCCTTACCTTCAACCCCTCCTCCTCCCCGATCCTCACCAGAAAAGACTCTTCCCACTCGTCTCCGCCATGCGCCGCCTTCACCACCCCTTCCTCCTTTCCTGGGCCCACTCCCATCCTTCTCCTCCCGTCGCCATCATCTCCGATTTCTTCCTCGGCTGGACCCACCACCTCGCCCGCGACATCCGTATCCCCCGCCTCGTCTTCTCTCCCTCCGGTGCCTTCGCCTTGTCCTTCGCCTACTCTCTCTGGCGCCACCTCCCCGTCAATCCCGACCCGGGCGGCAGTGCCGATTCTCTTATTTCCTTCCCTGACCTTCCCAACTCTCCGGTCTACCCTTGGTGGCAACTCAGTTATCACTACAGAGAAAACAAGAAAGGAGATCCTGAATGGGATTTTCACCGGGAGAACATGCTCGACAATATGGCTAGTTGGGGTGTTGTGTTCAACACATTCTCTGAGTTGGAACGAGTTTACCTGAGTCACATGAAGGCCGAACTGGGACACGACCGTGTGTGGGCGGTCGGTCCCGTTTTGCCGCCCAACGAGATCGGTAATGGTGCCAACTCCGCCGACAGAGGAGGGTCCAGCTCTGTGCCATGTCACGAGGTGATGACGTGGCTCGACTCTCGCTTCGACTTTTCCGTGATCTACGTGTGCTTCGGGAGTCGCACGGTTTTGACCAGCCGCCAAATGGAGGTGCTCACCACCGCATTGGAGGTGAGTGGAGCCCAGTTCATTCTGTCCGTGAGGGGCCCAGACGAGCGACACGTGGGGCAAGACGTGGGCGTTATTCCTGAGGGGTTCGAGGAGGGAGTGAGAGGGAGGGGATTGGTGATCAAAGGGTGGTCCCCACAGCTGGCCATATTGGGTCACAGGGCGGTGGGGTCGTTCCTGACTCACTGTGGGTGGAACTCGGTGCTGGAAGGGCTAGTCGCCGGAGTGGTGATGCTGACGTGGCCGATGGGCGCGGATCAGTACACGAATGCGAAGCTGATAGTGGATGAACTGGGTGCCGGACTTAGAGCCGCCGAGGGGACCACCGAAAACGTGCCTGAGGCGGGGGAGCTGAGTGAGGTTATAAAGAGGTCGTTGGAGGAGAATAGTAGGGAGAGGGTACGAGCGAAAGAGCTGAAGAAAGCGGCTTTAGAAGCGGTGGAACAAGGAGGAAGCTCTCAGAAAGAGATGGATGCTCTGGTGAAGCACCTCTCTGAGCTTTTGCAATGTTGAAGGATTTAGAATAGTTGCTTGTTGTGATTTGTAGGAGATGCTAATTGTGTTTATGAAGTTAATGATTTCTCTAAAATCTACGATATGCGGCGTGGTTTATTCATAGACATGAAGGCTTTCCTCATTGGCTGTAACTGTTTTGTTCATTATTCATAATTATTTAATTGATGGATCTATAGTAGTGAAAACGTAGATTTTACCTGAAAACGGAAGGAGAATGAAAAATCGTAAAACGTAAAATCATAACGTAGTAAGGGTCATGAACTAAATATAGTTTATCCTCTCTACTTGCTTTTGCTGTCATCACACGTAAGCTAATACGTCAGCTAATCTGTCCTTCTCCATCCTATCCATCCATCTCTATCCATGCACAAGGCCATGTTTGTGTTAAAAAGTGGAGTAACTTATACGGAAAATCTACCGAGAGCCCAAATCACTAACAAATTATTGAAAAAACCCAAAAAAAAAAATACACGTTAAAAAGGATCCGGACTTTTCTGGTATTATTTCATAAAATGTTAGTTGTTAACATATAATATATAATTGTTAATGAGTACTAATTTAGTTGTTAACGAGTACTAATTTAGTTATTAGAGTATTGTTATTAATGTCTACTGATTTAGTTGTTAATATTCTACTAATATACTACCTCCGGTCTTAATTATAAGAGCTAGTTGACTTTCTTGGGAGAGATTAAGGAAGTTAAATAAGTTACTTAATCATTTCATATGTTAAATATTCTTAGATTATATATTAGTTTATTAGTCAAATTAATAAGTTTGAAGAAAAAAAATAAAAAATACGTTAAAGTAATTTAATTAGCTTTCTTAATCTCTTCAAAAAAGTCAACTAGCTCTTATAATTAGGATCGGAGAGAGTAGTTGTTATCGTTTGTGAAATAATATTAGAAAAGGCCCTAAAACCTTTTTGATATGTGACTTTTTTTTAGATCTCTTTTGACAATTTTTTACTAATTTGAGCCCTGAGGTGAATTTTCCCTAACTTGTATTCCCTAGCATGTTACAAATTGAAACAGAAATAAAAGTAAATTAGTATGATTTTTTTTTTTGGGCTCAAAAATTAGTATGATTTGACTTACATCTAAATGCACTTTTATAAAATAAAGGTGAGTTTGTATAACCAACTGTTTTTTATATCCCAAAAGTTATAAAATGTGGCTTTAGGTATAACTTTGACTCTCATGTATTTAGACCAAATTTAAGTGATTTTGGGTTGACAAAATCAATTCAAACAAGTGCTTAAGTAATTAAGCATATGAACTTTTTTCCTTTACCAAATGAGTACTCCCTCAGTCCTTAATATACTCATATGAGCAATCCAATTTCTGAAAAGCCGATAAGCCAAACGCCCCGGGGGAGACAAAAGCAAACACAGGATCTTCATTGCTCCGGGGAACCATTTACAGAACCAAATGCCATGTCATAAATTCGTACCATACTCAACCAATCCCCGTTCCATACACATCTCCAAATAAAAAGGTTTTTTTTTTTTTGGAAAAAAAATTCCATGAACTAAAAATTAATTAATTTAGCATACTTAGTGTTGAAAAAATATTTTAGATACTAGTTGCTACTTGAAAAATATTTGTATTAGAGGAAAAATCAGGATTAAAAATTAATTAATTTGAAATATTTAATGTAAAAAATATTTCAGGATATAGTATACAATTTAATCCCAAAAAAAATAAAAATACATAAAAAAAAATTAAAAAAGATGCTCCCCACCCTAAAATTAGAGAGACGACTACACGATGTGAACCCATACTCAAACATCATCAAAAGAATCCCATCTGCGATCCGAGTATTTTTGGGGTTGATGTTACTTTTTGGTTTTTATTCTGGGGTCACTACGTTGCATTTTATAAAGGATGCCTTTTAATTTTATGTGGGCCTGACCCTAACGCGTGGGCTTTGAGTTTGTTGGCCTGTTGGGCATTGAATAAGCACATAAATGGCTACTCTGACAATTGTCTAAGAGTCCATTGTCGAAGGTCCTTTTGGTTTTTTTCTTTAAAAAAATGGTTAAGTATCAATTTTGTCTTTGAAATACGCGCTCAGGAGCAATTTTGCCCCTTAAGTTTTCGGCGGAGCAATGTTGCCCCTGAAGTATCAAAATGGAGCAATGTTGCCTCTCTGTTAGGTCAACATACGGTCAACTACCGTTAGGGTTTCTAACGAAGGACAACATTGCTCCGTTTTGATACGGTAAAATTGTTCCTGGGCGCGTACTCCAGGAACAAAATTGTTCTTAGGCGCGTACTGCAGGAACAAAATTGGTACTTAACCCTTAAAAAAATTGTCCCTGTATTTTAGCTCTCGTTGATATCGCTGTGCGAGTGTTAACAGAATAACTGATTTTTCCGAGGGGGGCGTCTCGGAGCTCAGCTCATACAAAAATGTCGATTGTTCCGAGCTCCCCTAATAAGAGACTCAGAACCCAAGACCAGGAGGATTCCGATGATAACCATCACCTACCACCTTCAGTCGAGGACGACCAGCCTGATTCTTGTGGAATTTGCTACAACGACCATGGCTCTTCGATTAGAGGTGAAATTGATTGTTGCAATCACTTTTTTTGCTTCGTCTGCATCATGGAATGGTCCAAGCATGAGTCCCGATGCCCCCTCTGTCGTCAAAGATTCTCCACCGTTCGCCGCCCCCCTAAGCCCGGCGTCTTCCCTTCCTCGCGTCTCGTTAAAGTCCCAATTCGTGACCAGGTCTCACACCTTCCTCGAGTGTACATTTCCTCCTCTTTTAATTTACTAATTTATTTCCATATTACTCCCGTATTAAGTTTTTGCCAATTTATTCTGTTGTCGACAAGTGTGGTTGTGTTAATTTAGTCATTGTTTGTTGTATATGGATTTTCTGCCATGCTATTATTGCATCATGTTGGTGATTTCTGCTATATTGTGTGACTTAGTAAATATTAGAGAGCTAAACTTTAGTTAATATCTCTTGTAGGTCTGCCACGTTCATGGAAATATCACAACAGGTCCTGCGGATCGTTATGCTGAAACTAGGTGTAGTGTCTGTAATGGTGGGGAAGATGAAAGTTATCTTCTACTATGTGATCTTTGTGATACCGCTTCTCATACATATTGTGTTGGCCTTGGATATGTTGTGCCTGAAGGTGATTGGTTTTGCCAAGATTGTACTGTTTCCAGGTCAATTAATGACAATCACAATGTAGACCATCAACGTGACATACCCACAGCTGAATCAAGTGTAACAATCCTTGATATTGTGAGAGAACCAGACAGCCAGATGGTCCAAAGATCAAGACCGTCTCCCCTTGTTAGCCCTCTACCTGATAGGGTCAGTAGAAGCAAAGAAAGGAATCGTGACGTAAGTGTTACCCCTTTACCTGAGAGGGTGAATAGAAACGAAGATAGAAATCGTGACATAAGTGCTCGGACATTGCGCAAATGTCGTAATGTGCAACGTAATATACAAGCTTTGCGTCAAAATTGGAATGCCTTGAGAAATGGCTCATTAAGGTTCTCTTCAGCTCCTTCTGAATCTGTTGTCAGGCATGATACACAACAGAACACTGATTCCTTACCTCGTGGAAAGTCAGATCAACTGCATTCTTCAGCTTCCACAAGCCCTCATCAATCCATAATTCAAAGTGGCCCTTCTAATAACAAATTGGATGAGAGTGGCTCAAAGGATGTGAACAAGGCTTGGAAAATGCTGGATAGAGCAAGGATGATGGAAAAGACTAATAATAATAAGGGCAGCATCCTTCCACAGGGATTAGGTCACCCTTCAACAGTTGTAGGACCTAGAAAAGCACCAGGAATTCATTGTAATGAACAAGGATTGAAGATTCATCAATCAGGAAGATCCACAGGAAATGAGAAGCCATACAGCTTTTCTAGTTTCAATAAGGATATGAACAATTGCCGGCCTCTAGAGTCGGGAGGGAAAAAGCATAGCGGGGTCGCACATAAGGTGACAACACCAAATATTAGGGACCAAGCTTCTCATTTAGAAGAATGCTGTGAACCTTCATTGCCTAGTAAAATGCCAAGTAGCATTCTATGTGTTCCCAGACGTGAAAATGGGGAGAGAAATTTTGCTAAGGAACAAAGCAGGTCTTCTTGTTTAGTAACTTCAGTGGGTTCTGCTCCTTCTGATGGCAAGATTGGAAGTTTGTCTTCCTCAAGCAGGGATGAAGGTGAGAAAAAACGATTGTCTAAAAATTTTGGGCATACAAACACTCAAGACAGTGAAGATGCTAAAAATGAGATCAAGTCTCTTGTCAAGCTCAATCTGAAAATCCTCAGTAAAGATAAACAACTAGGTATTTTTGCCCTATTGATCTTTTAACAGTCACATGATCATTGTTGATTGAAAATTTTACACTATTTCATTTAACAGTAGCTAAAGCAAACAGTGGTCTAAGTTTTGCTTAACTGCTGTGGTAGATTTCCCGTGTTGCCACTTCATTGTTTCTTTCGATATTTATTTAAATTTACATCATTTCTCTTTTATGCCTTGATACGTGTGTTTTAAACGGTGAGTTGCTTAAATCAGAGCGTTACATTGAAGAAGATATTGGTGATGCAGGTGTTGATGCATTCAAGGAAATTGCTAGGCACTCGACCCACGCTATCTTAGCTGCCTGTCAATCGGAGCATGGAAAGCTGGGGGCAAGCTCGTCGAGCTCTTTATGCAGTCACGGGGGCGATCATGAGCATTCGCACAAGTCCACCTTAATGCCTAATTGTTGCCGACAATGTTTTTACATGTTTGTCAAGAATGCCGTCAGCTCCACTATGATGCAGAAGGTGGGTGGGGGTGGATCTTCATCATCTTCCTGAGGCAATCTGATTGTAAGGCTTTTTGTTTGCCACTCCCCCGACAGCGCTAGGAGAAACTCTGTACTCTAGTTCCTGATGTTCATATGAAACGATTGTGATTTGATCTTAATGTAAATTCACAGGCCTCACAAGTAATGGTTGAATCTCAACTGTTGCAGGTCACAATCACATGCCCTATACAGTACCTAAAATCCCCCCCTCCCCCGCCGGGGGGATTCAAGTATTGAGCTACTTTATAGGCCATAGCTCAAGCAACTGTTTGAACTAGACTACGAATATATCTGTTTTTTAAAAAAAATTATATCGAACTGTAACATAAGCAAGCACCGGCAATCCAAGCTAGTTTTGGAAAGATTATGAAGTTTACACTTAGACATGTGGCTAAGAGCTTCCGATTTGAAAATTAATTTTTTGGTTGTTATAATTTTGACTTTATTACAATTCAGTCTTCATATTTTGACTCAACACAACTTAATCCGTATAGTTTTGACTTTATTGTAATTCAGTCTTTCAATTTTAACTCATTGTAATGCATTTTAACCGTTTTATAATTTAGTCCTTATACATGACCAAAAAAAATTTAATTTAGTCCTTATATTTTAAAATAAAAGTTGGGGACTGAATTATAAATGTTTAAATTATGAGGATTGAGTTATAGTAAGTCAAAGTTGAGGGATAAAGTTATAACTCAGGACTGAGTTACATCGAATTTGAGTATATGGATTGAATTACAATTGAATCAAAATTATAACAACAAAAAAGATTAATTTTCCTTTCTGTTAATATTGTTAACTTTCTTTCGATCAAAAAATATATTGTTAACTTTCTTGGGCCCAGCTTGTTTGGCCCAATCTTCAGACATGGGCCCATAAACGGAGGCCTAACTTGGGCGACGTAATATATTTTGTATAAAAAAAAAATGGAGACGTAATGGAAGGGGTGGGGCCACGGAGGAAGGGGGCACGTGAGGGAACCACGTCAGAAAAATTAGGGGGGGCCCAGTGGGTGGCAGATTTTTGAATGACCCATGAAGGACAGGTCAGTTGAGAAGGGAAAGCACATGCCCCCACCAAGTTGTGTAATTTATGTGAAAATTGGAAAGGAGGAGGGGGGCTATTGTTTGTGACAGGGTGGGTCCCAGTACTCACCCCCACGTGACAGCTTCACGAGAGTGAAAGCGACACGCACCGCCATCCACCCAGCAACTACTCTTATGGCACGTGCCTTCACGTCCCTTCGCTTCTCTCCATTCCACTTTCTTCCCTCCCCACCCCTTTTCCCCCTTTCTTTTAATTAATTTCTTCATTTCAATATATGAATTATCTGTACTATATGGTGGAAAATATTCAAATTTTTTAAATAAATATCATTTAAATTTAGAAAACCCTAAAAAATCCTTCAACACACACGGAAAAGACAAACAGTCTCGAAGGAATGATATGGGATTTTGAATATTATACTTTTACCAAAATATCAAAATGTCCTTCAAGTTTTTTCCGTAAATAAAGAAAATTCTCTGTTGACGGTCAAAACTCCAATAACAACTTAATTAATGTGATTGACTATTTGAATTTAGTATGTCCTATCAAATATCATTGACAAGTTCAATAAAGATAATGACAACTTGAGTATTAGAAATGACAACTTACGTATAACCATTAATAACTTCAAGAGTTTAGTATGCCCTATCAAATATCATTGACAAGTTCAATAAAGACAATGACAACAACTTGAGTATTAGAAATGACAACTTACGTATAACCATTAATAACTTCAAGAGCGCAATTTGTCAATCGTTATATTCAAGTTGTTATTATTCTTATTCAACTTATTAGTGTTCATGGAATTTAAGTAGTTAATCTTTATAGTAAAATAGTCAATTTCATTACTCATTACTCAAATTGTCACCAAAGGTCTGGTATTTTGATAAAATCACATAATAGTCTTTTGAAACCTATTTATCATTTTTTTTATGTGTTAACAAACTTTTTAGAACTTTTCAAATTCAAATAGTACTTACTTAAAATTTTTCCAAAAGAATTATCTAGGTGATAATAAAATCAAATGTTTTTTTTATAATAATAAAATCAAATGTTGGTAGAATAATAATAACAATAAATAACATTTTAGACCCCTTTTTATTTCGCTTAGGCCCATGTGTTTTGTTTTATCCCTGCTGTGCAACCCCGTCCATTATATCACTCATTTTTGGGTTTAACTAGTGTGGGGGTCGGTCTTCCTCACCTTTATAAGTCACCTTTGACCAAATAAATGAGATTGCGACAATTTTATCCATATTAATTGTACCAATGAAAATAGATATAGAAGAAAAAATTGAAAACATTCAATCATAAATGAAGGTAAAATTGAAAATTCATCTCATAATTATTAAGCTAACTACATCTCCTTGGTATGTGTAATTTGATCAAAATGGGATTTATAAATAAGACCAAAGTGGTATGGTATTATCAAAAGAAATATTTAGAAACAAGGCTTTTTAATAATAATAATAATAATAATTGGTTGCGTGAGAGGAAGGCATCCATTTGTAATTTTTCATTAACTAACAAATTTCCCATCACTTAAAGATATGTGAATACAACAAGGCGCATCTTCTTTTTCTAAAAAAGAAATAAATAACTTTAATTCAGAAAATCTAATAGTGTAATTTCGAGAAGAAAAATGATCAGAAGAAATCAATAATAATGGGACAGAAATAATTCTGCAAGAAAGAAGAAATGAATAATAATAATAATAAATCTAGAATTGTGGTGTGGGCCTGTGGTTGGCTGCAGAGGAGCGTGAGGGAACAGGAGGATGGGGGAAGCGCACGCGAGGCGGTAGAGTATGGCCGCACGTGAGAGGATGCGGCCTTAGTCACGTGCGATGCGCAACATGCTCACGTCGTCATAGCAGAAACCCTTCTCTCTCTCTCTATCTCTATCTCTCACATATCATATCATTTATTCGCTCGTTTCGGGTGGGTCCCACAGTCACGTCATTTTGTCCATAAAGCCGATTCCATATTGCGTCCCTCACATGCCTCGCCCTGATCCCTCTATCCTCCCCCTCCCTATCTTTTTCTCAACTGGAGAAATTGGCCTAAACAGCGATGCTTGAGTAAAATTGGTAAGAATGACACGTGTTTAAATATTATTGCTCCTTCTTAAATTTGTATTCACCTTAACATTCAAATATTTTGTTCATTTACTATCTTTCTTTTTTTTTTCCAATTTTCCTTTCTCTTCCATTTTAAATCTTCAATAATTTTATAGCCTAATATTATAAGGGAAAAACACTTCTAATGTTGTACTCCTTCTGGTCCTTATTATAAGGCACCAACTAGTAAGTTTATTTGGTCCTTTTTATAAGACACTTGCTTGTTCCCAATGCGCATTAATTATTTGTTTTCATGTCTGCCCCTAATTAATAAAGGTAGTGGGTGAGAGACTGAGAGTAATAATTAATATAATATTAGAGTTTAGTGCAATTAGTAAGGGTAATATTGGAAGTTACTTAAATTGTAGGGCAACTTTATTGACTTTAACTACTTTTATTGGTTTGTGAGAAAAGTTAGTTGGTGCCTTATAATAAGGACCAGAGGCAATAAAAGAAGTGTATTATCATGTCACATACACGTAAAATGGTGAGACCCACACATATATATAATTATGTAGGTCCCACTAATTTATACCACTCTGGTCCTATTTATAAGTCCCATTTTGACCAAATTACACATACCAAGGAGAGGTGGTTAGCTCAATGATTATGGGGTGAATTTTCAACTTTACCCCCATTTGTGATTGGTTACCTTCAACTTTTTCTTCTCTCTCTACTTTCATTAGTACAATTAATATGGGCAAAAGTGTCACAATCTCATTTATTTGGTCAAATGGGACTTATAAATAGGACCAAATTTTTTTGGTCAAAAGGGACTTATAAATAGGACCAGAGTGGTATGTGTGTAAGAATATTTTTCTTCTCATACAACATAATAAGTTTTAACCCCTGTTATAAAATCTTTTAAGTTCTAATGTGCTAGTACTATATAATTTGGTTTTAAAAACTTTTAAGGATTTGTATTGATAGTTGGCAGGGTGAACTATATCTGAAAATGGGAAGAGGATTTTCTCCTCTTCAGCCTCTCTCCCCATCTCTCACAGGTGGATTTGGACCGTCTAAATCTTAATCCAACGGTCCAGATTAAAAAAAAAACAAAATTTTTGTTTTTTTGTCTTTTTCGAAAAAGACAAAACAACAAATTTTTTTTTAAAATCTGGATCGTTGGATTAAGATTTGGACGGCTCAAATGTGATGAGGAGGGATGGGGAGAAAAGGCGCTGGGGAGAGGATCGGATCCCTGAAAATGTCAACTCCTTAAAATCGTTATGATCTGATTTTTATAACATAATATCTTTATTTTTCAAATCACTTGGCTGCTCAAATTTATAGCATTCATATATTTTCGTTTAAGCTTGGGGATTGACTTTTAAATTTTAAAGAATATTATTGGCAAGAATTACTTAAAAAAATAAATTATGGAAAAAAAAACACTTGTGCTGATTCAATTAAAAACAACTAAGCATATAGACTTAATACCAACAAATAAATTGTTGATTAAAATAGTAAGCGGCATCATCCTAAAATCACAATTTCAAACCTCATGAGATAGAATAGATAAAAAAATCCTTGATCAAAGGGGGGAAAAACACACACACACACAAAGGCTTAGCTGTTTTGATTTTCTTCCTAAAAAAGTATGATAGGAAGAGAAAAAGCATCGTGAGAGTCAAATGAGGTGTTCCGGTAGATACATTTTCAAATAGGTTTTTAAATCAAAAGTTAGTTTTTTAGAAAAAAAATCACTGACACCTGTTTTTCATAATACAGACAGGTTTTTATGAGAAGTTAATCCAAACTGATCGTAAATTCCTGGGACAATTTATCTGGTTAGGTGTTATGGTTAATTAGAAGTTGCTTTCCCCTAATGGTTGCTTAATTAAGACTTGAAAGGGAGGGGGAGAGGGGGATAACCAGATATTGGTGGGGCCCAGGAGAAAGTTTTCGTGAGTTGGCCACGTGAACCCCAGAAGGTGGAGTCGATGTGCTCCACCCCGCTTTTTGGTCACGTGATGCAATGCGGATTGCGCGGAGATTCTGACACGCGTCCCCCTATACTTATGACTCACGCCTCCTAATTCTATTCATTGACTTCCCCAAAAAGACAATCCCATATGTATACTACTCCTCAACATTTTCCATTAACCCTAAATTTAATTTATAAAATAAAACCAATCCCTCACACAAATCACAGCTGAAAACCCACAGGCAAGGTTATTTGTAGTAGTAATTAGTTATATATTTGTTATTAAATTTATAATAATCTTATGTAAATTTAGTATGAGAAGGTTAATTATATTAATGCTGTTTTGAGAAGAAAGGGGGGGGGTGTTGAATTTAGGAGGGAATTAAAAAATGAAAATAGTGTGGGTTGGCTAAGATAAAATAAATGAATAAGTGGGGATTAGGTAAGAAGAAGAAGAAGAAGAGGAAATAAATAAAAAAGGAGAGAATTGTTAACTGATCCCTAAACTGATTCCTCAGAGAGAATGTCGAAGCCTTGTTTCCTTACTTACCATTTTCTAATTCTGTCCTATTCCGCTATTTACGCTCCCCTTTTGCTTTCCCCCAAACACCTTCTCTTCTCTATATCCTCCGATCCCTTGCATTTAATATCTCCCTTTTTCGATCTTCACAAACAATTTTAATTAACATGTGATTTATTTACTTTGTGATTACATCAACGGTTTCCTTAGAGTGTGAAAGATTCTCACTTCTCTTATAACAAGTATACTTCCTAAAATTTAAATTTATATCATCCTTCTTATTTTTGCCATTACCTCCTATCCTAATCATAGGACTGATTTGGGAGTACATATTAAGATACAATCAATTTTGCCTTTGTGTTTGTTCTGTTCTGAGAACAGGACTAATTGGATTTGATTAGGTGTCAAGCCTAGAGCCTACGTGTCCAATGAAGGGATCAAAGTCCATGTAGTTCGAGACACTTGGTGGCGTTAGCCAAAGGGATGATGTATGTGCTCTGTGTGGTAGAAAGTAAAGGTGATGAGTTAGAACGTATGCACCTTGGTGATTAACCTCTGTATTTATAGAATTTACTAGGGAGGAGATCACCTTGGTGGTTAACTTCTGTATTTATAGAGTTTATTAGGGAGGAGATCTCGGTCCTGCGTGATTTATCGTGCGAGTATCTTTGAGTGGTTACTCTTATCTCATCGCTGGATATGATCTCCCTATAATATAAGATATACCTATATTATTGGTGTGTAGCGATATCTTGACATATCCTCGGTTGGGCTTTGCTGGCATTGGACCGTTATGCAGGTCCATAACAGTGTTTTAATTTTTTTTCTTCTTATTGGGATTTTTCATTCATGAGTAGTATCAAATGATAAAAAGTGATATCATAGAGAAATTAACATATATTTTTAAACATTATGTACAACGCAAAATTTAATGACATAAGGTTATAAGAGGGATTGAACCTATGACCATCCGAAAGTTATATTCTCTACCTTACCTTTACTCTATATATAAAATATAGTTAAATTTGTCACCTGAGTTTATAAATTTTTTCTTCTTATTAATGGATATTTTTCATCAAAAACTAGGATCCAAGTGATAAAAAGTGAAGTTTTAGAGAAATCAACTTATATTTTTTGAAATTACAGGATGAGATCTAATGGTATGAGATTATAAAAAGGATTAATCCTATGATAGTTTTCATATCATTGGACTACACAGTTATTAGCCTGACACAAGTTTTTTTTTTTTTTTTGGAAGTAATTTAACCGACTCTGATGGTGTTTGCAGGTTGCGACCTAACTATCTATGTCCTACCATTTAGGGGGGGAGGTAGGATTACTTTTTAAATCATTTTTGTAATTTAATTGATAAATTAATGCTTCCATCTTTCTTACCGAGCCAGCCAACGAGCCACCGCTTTTATGTTGTCGTTTCTACGTTAATCATGACAAGAACTAGTCCTTTTTTTCAATTTAAAAAAAGAAAGAAAAGAAACCAGTAAGAAATAGACGCTTTAAATTTAAAGGTGATGTCTTAATAAAAATTGAGGTATTGGAGCTGTGTTAGTACAAATCAATTGAGCTGTTTCGTATGTATAACTCCAATAATTCGAACAAGCAGCAAAAAAAGAATAACAATAAAAAAGAGAAGCTAATGATTGGAATTTGCATTAGAAAAATAGCAATTACCACTTTAAATTAAGAATTAATTAGTAGTAGATGGACTGGTGCTCGAGAAAGTGCATTGCATTTGAATGAGTGTCACGTTCTGTGCAGCATCTTTCTTATTTAATGAGATATATATTATATTATATCATATTAAAGGGATTAAAGAAGAAGGATTTTTGTAATTAATTCGTATTATATTATAGTAGAAACGTAGATTAATACCAGAGAAAGAACACCTCACTCAGCTCATACACTTTATTAATCAGGCTAATTCATTTTATTTTATGGTACCTTTATTTGACACTGTTCTATATTTTGTTTTCCAACTCTGTACATACATGAACCTGGTGTTGCTTTCTCTTTCTGGTGTTCCGGAATCTTTGCTTTAATCTAATATTGATTGTATTAAACTAAACCCTTTTTCTTTAGTTTAATACTACTCTAATATTGGACTAGAATGATATTTTATGAGTCTCCTATGGAAAAAAAGAAAAAGAAAAAGATGTTATGAGCTAATAAAGATCAATCCAGTTGATATATAATTAAGGGGTTGGTTCATGACCTATTGTACAAAATGAGTTTAATTATCTGCGAGGCAAGATTTTCATAGCTGTATGTGGAAACTAATATAGTAATATACGTACGCGTCTCTTCGTTAAACTTTGTTTTCAATAAGATATGTGTCTTACGTAATTGTATAAAGAGTGAGACATTTGCAATCAATGTGTTGGGATTTGTTGTCGCGTATACATCATATATACTTACATATCATTTTGAATCCAAAACGCCACTTGGGTTTTATTATTGTTGTTATTTTTTCGAGTCTCCTTTAATTTGGACGTTCAGTTTCAATTAAATATCTTTTTAGAATATATATATGAAATTTTGAAATCGTGCATTCACGTACAACTCTCATAAATACTACCTCTGGTCCTAATTATAAGAGCTAGTTGACTTTCTTTGGAAATGTTAAGGAAGCTAAATAAGTCATTTAACCATTTCATATGTTGTATATCCTTAGATTATATATTAGTATATTAGTTAAACTAATTAGTTTGAAGAAAAAAATAAAAATACTCTAAAGTAATTTTATTAGCTTCCTTAATCTCTCCGAAAAAGTCAAATAACTCTTATAATTAAGACCGGAGGGAGTATATATGAACGCCTTCCTTATTAACACGATCGAGTAGATCTTTGTTCTATGTTGAAACTGAACAGGCTTTTATGTTAGCAACGTACTGAAATTTTTGTCGATATATAAATTGTACAGATCAGATCAGATGTGGTAAGAAGATCGAGAGGAATACAGTTTGATATATATTAAAATATGAAAAACATTGAATAATCTACGTGGCACTCAAAGTCTTAGGGCTGCTTGCTGTTATAATATGAGGAATAAATAATTACTTACCAATGTGTGTTTGGTTGGTGGGATAAAATTTAGTTGATGTATGATGAATTCCCGGCGTTCAATTTTTTTAACGTAAGCCGCCGTAAGGTTTAAATATTGTTACCGTTGACTGTTGATACCTGTATATATGGATCTGGTTTGAAGGAGTGAAAGATGAGAGTTAATAAATATATATATATTTGACCAAAAATAAATAAATAAATATATAATTTGATAATATAATGAAAAGTGTTTATTTGGGGAGTTAAAAGTGGCCAGGGTGAAGAAGGAGAAGGCAATGCAAGTGGTGAGGGTAATAATAGTAGAAGTGCACGTGAGTTGGGGGGTCAGCTCACGTGGCCCCATCCCTTACCATAGATATGTGCAGCGACAGGCACGAAAGCGACGCCTGATGCCTTCTCCTCATTCCATCTCTCTCTCAATAAATTACTTTTAAACTATTTATATTTAATAACTATGTGTGGGTTTTCCCCCTGGCTCTCTACAATTCGTGTTTTATATTTCCGCAAAAGTGTTAATTGTATGGGTTCCTTAACGAAATATGGTTGTGACAATTGAATATTGATGTTTTATTTTTAAATGGGAACAAACTGAGTATTATACGAAATACGCCCAACGTGCAAGCTCCTATATATATATATAAGTGCTAATAAATAGTTTAAGGTAGAAAAAGACCTAATGAATGTAATCTAAATCCCTCAATTAAGTAATGTCGATGTTATAATGCAATGGCCCAAAAAAAAGTTAATGTATGTTATCATCTAATAATTAGTATATGTTAGCTCCAGTCATGTGAAAAACCTCAATTGATGGGTCAAATTTCTAATAATAAACACAGATAGAACAGTGTAAACTGTATTAATGCATGGCACCACTATTTACCACATTCTAATGAGGTTTTAGGTTTGATTAGGTCTAGTAGAAGAACTTCGTCCCTTATATAATAATAACGATTTAAATTCACGTTGGGAGATATATCAAAAGTTTGGGACAATTTGGTATGAGGGATTTAGAGGGGAGAGAGAGGGAGGGGAGGGAAAATTTTTATGATTTTAATTTTAAAAATTTAGGTTGAATTTTTTTAATTAATTTATGTTCTTCTTTTATTTTACATCTTAGCTTTATCAAAAATGTATAATCTCACTTTCTCAAATTTTTAAAATCCAATTCATAAAAGTTTTTCCTCTCGTCCCCCCTCTAGGCAAATGGACCCTTAGTGCCCCCGATAGTATTTTAAAGAAGACTATCTATAATAAAAAGATATTTTACACGAGGCCAAAAAAAAAAAAAGAACTTTAAGCAATTGTTTGTGTGAGCGCATTTAAATTTACTGTAATAAAGAAGTATTAACAATTTTTTAAAAAAATATTAAAAAAAATAGAAGGAGAGGGGTAGGGAGAGGAGGAAAAAGAAGGGGGTGGGGATGATGAAAAGACAAGATGGAAGCGTGGCGACAAGTGGCGACAAGGCACTGTAGTAGATGTTGCCCTGCACTTTTGTGACTTTGTTCATTTTCTTCACATCTCCCACTTACCCAAGCCTAATTTTGTGAGGAAAATCCTTTTAAAGGTTTTATGGGGCCAAAAAGATATTAAAAAAAAGTCTACACTAAAAATTTTGGTAATAAAAAAGTTTTATTAACAACTGCTCCAACAAATGATTAACAGTCATATCTGTAGGTTTTAATAATTCTTCAGGACTTTTTTTGACATCAGTATTTTCTGTAAGATTTTTTAAACATTTTTTTGATCTCTTGAGACCTTAAGGCTATGTTCGCGAGTTCTATTATGGAGAAAAAGGAAAAGAAATGGAGGGTTTTGGTAGTCCCTTCCATTGTTCACGAGTTTTAAAAATAGGAGGGGAGGGAATCAAGAAGTTTTACAAATCCTCCGAAACCCTCCTCCTTTTATAAAATAAAGTTCCCCCAATATGGGGGGTTTTAAGAGGAACAATAGGTTAATTACTTTTTTACCCCCATTCACTACTACCACCACCCCACCCCACCCCACCCCACCCCACCCTACCGCCACTGGCCTCCACCACCGCCAGGTAGCCTCCACCACTGTCTGTCAGCCACCACCACCATTGTCGGCCGGCCACCACCACCGTCGGCCGGCCACCACCACCACCGTCGGCCCGCCACCACCACCACCGGTTGGCCTTCACCAACACCGCCACCGGCCTCCACCACCGCCGGCCGGCCTCCACCACCGCCGGCCGGCCACCACCACCACCGTCAGCCGGCCACCACCACCAACGCCACCGGAAACTTAAGGGGCAAAATTGATACTTAACCCTTTTTAAAATGATTTTTCAAGATCGCGAAGTATTTTTTTTTAGTACCAGCCAGTATTCCCAGTCACTATCTTGAAATATCTTTTTAGTACTTGTCAGTACCTTGAAATATTTTTTCAACGTTCTAAAATAATTTTTCAAGATTATGAAGTATTTTTTCAACATCCTAAAATAATTTTTCAATATCATGAAGTATTTTTTTTAGTACCAGCCAATATCCCCAGGCAGTATCCTAAAATATCTTTTTAGTACCTGTCAATATCTTGAAATATTTTTTCAACATCTTAAAATAATTTTTCAAGATCATGAAGTACTTATCAATATTTTTTCAGTACCCGTCAGTATCCTGAAATCTCTTTTTTGATACTAGGCGATAGGGGGGTCGAACCCAGAACTGAGAGGGAGGAAATGAATCCCAATACTACTGCATTACTAGTAGTGTTGGTGAAATCTCTTTTTTGTACCCTTAATATTTAAACAAAAAAGAAATATCAGGTATATTTTGTGTCAAAACGACGCAGTATTAAAAAAGAGAACAACAGTGGATGGGAGGCCGAAGAGAACCTCAGCCGGATCCTGACATAACATACTCTGTATGGACAGTATTTCTCTTTCTCACTCTCTTTGGAATTTGTGTCTCATTTTCATTTACTTTAACTATTAACCCGAAATATCATCTTTGTAAAATAACTAATGACATTAGAAAAAAAAAGGTTAAGTACCAATTTTGCCCCTGAAGTATGTGCCCAGGAACAATTTTGCCCCTTAAATTTTTGAAGGAGCAATCTTGCCCCTGAAGTATCAAAACGGAGCAATGTTGCCCCTCCGTTAGAAACCCTAACGGTCAATGAACGTTGACCGTTAATTGACCTAATGGAGGGGCAACATTGCTCCGTTTTCATATTTCAGGGGCAACATTGCTTCTCCGGAAACTTAAGGGACAAAATCGCTCCTAGGCGCGTACTTCAGAGGCAAAAATAGTACTTAACCTATAAAAATATATAAAAGGAAAAGAAAAAAAGAAGTAGGGGGGCGGTGTGGCTGCCAAGTTGGGTATGGGGCACGGCAAGAGGAGGCGGTGATGCGTGGAAGGGGAAGAAGGCGCACATGTTCATTTGGGCACACCTATTATTGTGATCATTATTTATATTCAGCTTCCAAAAATTGACTACAACAAATGCAACAAATTATATATATATATATATATATGCATCCTATGTTAGTGGCGCCTACTCACTTTTATTTAAGTACGATAGAAAAAATATTTCTACATAGAAACATTAAATCTTTATATATATATATTAAAAAAATAGTGGAAGGGAATAATTGAGAGGAGAATGAGAGGAGGAATATGTGAAACTGTAAAGGGGCGGGGAAAAAGACGGAGAGAGAGATGCATTGTCGGAGGAAATAAAAAAAGGAAATAGTATTTGATGGATGGATGCATGAGGTGAGGTGGGTGTGGGTATGACTTAATTAATAAATAAATTAATGGGGGGGGGGGTTTAAATTAAATTAATGAAAAGGAGTGTGAGGCCGAGGCAATGATAATCAAATAGTACAATTAATTAATTAATTAATTAAGATAGAGAAGGGCAGAGGAAGGTGCTACCCCTGATCTCCACACACAACCTGCAGCCCTCCCTGACCTATTCAAAAAACTCACATGCATGCATCTGTGACTGTGAGGTTACTAGTACAAATGTACGTAGTTGAAGAATAATTAACTGTGGCCACTCGCCAGTGTCTTGTTTTGATCTCATGGACCGGCACGTGACTTGGTTTCACGACATCCTCGGTGTCGCCTCTCTTATTTACATCCCCCGCCAGGCCACTGAGTGAGGGTGAGTAATAAGGGGATAATCACCTCGGGAAGCGCGCTCTAATCATGAGCTTCCCCTCTTAATTATATTATTATTATTATTATTATTATTATTATTATGTTTTTTTTAAAAAAAAAAAGTTTAAATCGGACGTCAATACGTACTGTTTGGGGGTCAACTCCCTGACTCGTCTTACCCTCCCTCCCCTCCCCTCACGTGACCCAAACAGAAGCGCATCCACACGTCCCTGAACCCACCCTTCCCATCATCAACTACCTTCCGTCCTTTTCCTCCTTCCTCACCCCTCCAGTTTACCCACCCCCTCCTAACACCCCCCCTTTTTTTTAAAAAAAAAAAACTTTAAAAATTACTGCAATTTTTTTTATTACCAAATGTACCTCAAATTTATTTAAAGATTTAAGAGCAAACAATATCATTCGTATAATATTATATATATATAGATCTTCTTTAACTATGCCCAACCTATTTTAAATTATGTGCAAAACATAAAACAATTACCCATGGATAAATTTTTATATTCATGGCTGAAAAAGAGTTACATCCACTACAGATAAATCATAAATACTCTTTTTATCCTTAATATAAGATATATTTATGTAATTTGATTAAATTAACGATGTTAATTCATTTAGTTAATATAACCTATATTTTTTAAAATTATAGTCTTCTTCCTTAATTCTTTTATTTACTCTTCTCTATGATTATTGTTGAGGAATATTAATAAGAGTAGATTATAAAAAATATTAACAAATATAAAAACTATATTTTAAATTTAGATCCAAAAACAATTTTATTTTTTCACGTATGTCTTATATTAATTAGGACAGAGGAGTAAACTAAGTTTTTAGGTACCTTTGGTTTGTAAAAAAAAAAAAAAAAAAACTGATTGAGGCACTACTGCCCAAATTTATTGCTCCATATGATGCTTCTCAAACAGAATTGAACCAGTACTAGAAATGGAAAATATATATACATATATGTGCATGTGCATATAAAACATTTTGAATTTTCCTCCCACAGATCCCAATTCTCAAGATGTGAAAATTAAGTGACATTTTTTAATCTTAAATTATTAATAATTATTTCAGCTACAAAAAAAAAAATAAAAGTGACTTTTTAATTTTTCCTTCACGTATTTAAATTTAATTCTTGCATCTTTTATATTTTCAGGGAAAATATTATTAAATTATATTAGTTTTTTTTACTACAAAAGATAGCCTCACTTCAGAGGGGATCATGGCGCCTTAAGAAATTAAAGGAAAGAAAACAAAAAATGAAATAGATAAGAATGGGGATTGGCAAAAAAATAAAAATAAAAATGATAATTATAGCATGGGGATCGCCGAAACATAAACATCACATAACATAATGCAGCATGACGGTATTGGCGTAAACGGCAACGTGTCGCATCAGAATAAACCGTTTGTTTATTATTTTATCCCATGAAACGGCGTTAGCCGCCGCAACGACGTCCCTAACGGAGTTTACTTCACGGAGATGGAGGAGTTCAGTTGAATTGAAAGCCAAAACACAGAATGCAAGAAACTCTTCTGCTATAAAAAGATCTTTCACCCCAACACACACAAAGAAAGAGAGAGAGAGAGAGACAGAGTCCAGACCTGAAGGCCACCCTCCTCACAGATCAAACGATTCCAAAACAGAAAGTGACAGATTGGTTCCTTTTTTAAAAAAGTATACTGATATTTTCCCTTCTTCTTCTTCCTCCTCCTTTGATTCTTCTGTTCTCCCATCTCACTCCCTACTCCAGTTTCTGTCTTCCAATTCTTGCCAGCTTCAGGTAAGCCTCAAATAACTATTGCTATACACGTTGTCTGCTATTTATCTTTTTTTATTATGCTGTGTGCCTGTGTGTATGAATATAATAAAGGATACTACCTGCTTATGAAATTCGAATGCTTCAGCCTTGTCCTCAGGATCCTTTGTGTTTTCAGTTTTTGTCCTGTTTGTTATGCTGCTGTAGTCCCGAAAATTCTTTTGATTGTTGCTTCTGGGTAGTTAATATATGTTTCCCTGGTTCTTTTTGTTATTATTATTTTTTTCTCAAAAGCTGAATTATGCTACTGTGAGTTTTCTGCGGCAAGCACGATAAGAATGGAGCGTTAGAATTTATCGTTAATTAATTGTGATTCTGATTTTTCAGATTCTGAGAAATCTGTGAGTATGGATGATTTTCTGGTAGTGTCATGTACGTGATGATCTCTTTCCTCTGAACAGCTGATGGATAGACAGACATTTAGAACATCGAAAAAAGGAATGCGCATCTGATCTTCAGCCTGGGGTGCGTGATTATAAAGACAAGACGTACAGTAATTATAACCAGAAGAAAAAAGAAGGAAAGATCTCTGTGGATTCCGGATCTGAGAATCGCCTGCGTCATATTGATCCATGCTTCAACTTCCGAATCACGTTCCGCTTCCGAATTTCGGAGAATCCAGTTTAAGCTTAGCTGAATTGTGAGAGAATTCAGCTTCTAAGACACAAATAATTCAAAATTCCGTTGAATCACCGGCGAGAGAAGGTTTTGAAACAGCTTTGGATGCATGGAGCTCCCTCAAGCGCGTTCCTTCGGAACCGAAGGTAGTTCATCAAAATTCCTGGAACTGATGTTCTTCATCTTCATCTTTAACCTACTTCTAATTTTTTTGAAGTGAGATTTTCATTTTCTAATTCTCTCTGTTTTTGTTTTTTTGCTTCCTTGCGTTGTTGCAGCAAGAAAACCGACGCATGACTTTCTGTCACTGTACAGTCATTCAACTGCCCAGCAAGATCCAAGACCACCATCTCAAGGTGTTTCCATTTTTCTTTCAGAGAGTTTTAGTAATTATCGAAAATTTGTTGACTGCGAATGTGATTTTTTTAAAATAGAATTTCCTGCGGGGGTGGTTGTTGTTATTTGTTATGTGATTGTTATTGCATGCATCATGATAAAAAGAAAATAAAAATATGTTTTAGTAATTATCCATCACGGTTGTTGTTCGTGCACGTGACTGCGGTTGAATCATGGATCTGGGCCATGAATCTACTGGGCCACTTATTTTCTTTTAAAAAAATATTTTATTATATTTTCTTCGTCGTGAGGCTTTCACATCAAATTGAAAAGCAGCAATCACCAAGTATTTGGCACCGTCGGATTACATGGGGGACTTGGTGATGGTAGGTCCCCGTTTGCACTTGACTTGATTCAGAGATGATTTGACGTCTCTCTCGTCAGGCCTTCAAGTGAAGCAAGGAAAAATGGTATCCTTGTATGTATGCGCCTTTTTTCTCTCCCCATTCTTGAATTTACAGCATACAAATGTTTCACCGTCGTCACCGAGAACTAAGGGAATGATAAATGATCGAAAATGAAAGATTTGGAATTGTGGAGATGTATATATCTCTATGTATGTCTTTCATTTCGGCCCGTTTTGTCTTTTTTCTTCAAAGCGAAAGGTTTGTCTTTTTCGGCTGAAATGGATAGTTTTGGTTTTGGCATTGCCTTTAATGTCTTTCCAAAGCTGGGTTTTGCTTTTTCTTCATACCACGCATTTATGGCCTTTTTCTGTTTCTTCTTTTAATTTTTTGTATTATTATCGAACATAATTGATATGTTCACTGCAAGTTTGTTCACTTCATTCTAATAATGGAGCCATGTGCGTGTTTATCTTTGGAAGACTACCGAAGAATTCAAGTGTTACTGGGAACCTTCTTTGATGGTATATTCTGTGATATTGTTGATAAAAACTGAGGAGGCTAATTTAACAGTTGCAATATTTAGTTACCGGTCGTTAGTTCCTGCTCTGATACGGGTCTTTTAATGTTGTAATAAATTAAATAACAAAAAAACGAACGACCTTCTTTGTGGTCCTGCTTACCTGCTAGAAGTGAAAACGAAGTATCGCCCATTATTACACTATTATTATTCAAATCTTCACAGTTCGTTTAGCTTTTTCATTCACGTTCTTCTGCTCTTGGTTAAACGTATCTTAAACTTAAATCTGAACAGCGTCTTTTCGGCTTTCTCATGTGTGAACAGGAAGTTACCTGAAAACGCATGATTTCTTGCAGCCACTAGAACGTGTTGAGAAGAAAGCAAGCGCCAAAGAAGAAGCATCGGATGAGATATCATCAGTGGTTCAAAAGCCAGCACCACCTGCACCACCGCCACAACCATGTGTTGAGCACATCCTACCTGGAGGCATTGGGACTTACAGTATCAGCCACATTTCGTACTTTAGTAATCACAGGGTTCCAAAGCCGGAGGCTTCCCTTTTCACAGTGTCTCAAGCTTGTGAAGGAAGTTCAGATAGAAATGAGGAGAATTCTAACTGCAGTTCATATTCTGGAAGTGGTTTCTCTTTGTGGGAAGAGTCTGCCGTTAAGAAGGGAAAGACAGGGAAGGAGAATGACGTGGGAGAGAAACCCGTTATAGCAGGTAATAACTGTTGATTCTAATTTTTTTCATTTATAACTATCATCTGCATGTGCATGAGCCAGAAAGATATTGAAGTTAATACAAACTTGAAAATATATAGTTACGTGTTAAAATGGTAATTGTAATGGGACAATCTCAACTTCTCAGTATCGTGTTGACTTCAATGGTTCTAACTTGCTGTTTTAATATCTTCCGCCAGAGTGTGGGGCCAAGCAGTGGTCGATGACTGAGAGAGCATCTCAGTCATTTGTTAAGAATAATCAGAATAGCTTCAATTCTATCACTTCCACTCAGTAAGTTAAACACTCGTCCGCGTGTGACTCTTGCTACTGCAAGATCATTATACGAAAAAGCTAGTTTCTTCTTCCTTTTTTAAAAATGAGTTACTTAGGTGTTTGTTTTGATTTCTGGGTATCAATTCAACAGGAAAACTGGGCAGAAGAACCAGAGTTTCATTGATATGATAAAATCCGCCAAGGATTGTTCTCAGGATGAGGAGCTAGACAATGAAGAAGCATTCATTTTTAAGAAAGAATCCTCAAATACCCAGAGAGGTAACTCTGCTTAGAAACATTTCGATATGTATATATATTGTTCATGCTATGATCCTTCATTTCGCTCATTCTAAGTAGGAGAGTATATTTCGCAGAACTAATCATGATATGATTGAGAATGCCGTGCAATTACTTCTCACGCAAGAAACCTTTAGACATTCTTCCATTTTACCTCTTATTTTGGCCTTCATAATCAATTTTGGTGGCGTTGAGGTCTTTGAAATGTGTTGAACACTTGAACCGGGGTTAAACTATGTTATTATTTGCAGGCGAATTGAGAGTGAAAGTGGATGGGAAAAGTTCTGATCAAAGGCCAAACACACCACGGTCGAAACATTCTGCAACAGAGCAGCGTAGAAGGAGTAAAATTAATGACAGGCAAGTATTACTTACCATGTATCAATCCTTTGAGTCAACTGTTACAACTTCCTCTGGCTGATAATGAAATTGCATAGTCCTTTCTACGTATACAAAACCTCACAATAAGAAGTGCACCAATACCAAATTTACCCTTTTCCTGTATACGAAATTGAGTGCTAAAAGTTGTGAAAGATTTGTGGAAAATGATGAGAGCTTTTCATTTTTTCTGTCTGTTTTGTCTCGTTGTGACTCATAACATCTGTCAGAGAAGTATTTTATAAGATAAGATTAGAATATATTGAGTTGATTGGCACTGGGCACAGTGTTGATAGATCATGAATCAGGATTGATCTGTTACTCAAAACTGAAATAGAGTATAAAAAGTTGTGGAAGATGATGAGATCTTTTCAATTGTTCTGTCTCGTTGTGACTTATGACATCTGTCAGAGAAGTATTTTATAAGATAAGATTAGAATATATTGAGTTGATTGGCGCTGGGCACAATGTTGATAGATCATGAATCAGGATTTATCTGTTGCTCAAAACTGATATACCCTTTTGAATTAACGATGCAGATTCCAGATGTTGAGAGAGCTTATTCCACAAAGTGACCAGAAAAGAGACAAGGCATCTTTTCTGTTGGAGGTAAATTCATATGCTTTGAAACGATATCTTATTAGTTGAATTGTTAAATTACTAAACCAGAGTCTATTTGAATTATTTGCAGGTCATTGAGTACATTCAGTTTTTACAAGAAAAGGTTCATAAGCACGAAGGTTCATACCAAGTGTGGAATCAAGAGAAAGAAAAATTGACTCCATGGGTAACTATTATACTTCCTATGGCTAAAGAAGTGAATTGATCTGACTGTGATCTCTTCACCTGAAAAACTGATTTTCCTCCTACAATTTTGAACAGAGGAATAATCAAAGGCCTTCAGAGAGCTATGATGATCAATCTAGGGTAATAAATAGTGGGTCAGTTCCTTCTTCAATATTACTGTTCCCTTCAAAGATGGAGGAGGAAAATTATAGCATCTCCCCAACAGTCACTGGCGGCACGAAGAATGTAGCTGGTACTAGTTCTGCAACTACATTGAAGGCAATGAATCAACATCCTGGAATAACCAATAAGGCCGTGCCAATTCCTAACTCTTCACAGTCAAATTTCTTCAATCCTGGCCAAAGTGGCGGTCCAGGTAGATTGGCGTCTCAGCTCACACACAGGCTAACCTCAGATGCTGAAAACACCATATATAATCCCTTAGGACTGTCTCAGACTCACTCTTCTGCTACAGGGATGACTGCTGCAAGTGACAAGCTTAAAGAGAAAGATCTCACTATTGAAAGCGGCGCCATTAGCATATCAAGTGTGTACTCAAAAGGGTGAGAAAATGTTGAATTTCTCTTAATTTGATCATCTTCTTTTTTTAAAGAAAAAATTAAAGCTTTATTTCTTTTCAACTATTTTCAAGTTGTTTATAATGCATGAATGCAAACAAAATAGAGTTGTGGTAGGTTACTCAAAAGGCTACAATGTGCAAAAATAAGGACTAGTACTAAGAAGTCAGAGATTTCTTCTGCTTCTGATCATATTTTCATTCTTTTTTTTTTTTTCGAGCCAGCTCAACTCTATTTTTTCCAAAGGCCCAACTTAAAACATAGTTATTAGGTTGCCATATTGCAATCTTTGGAATCATAGAATTGAGTTCTAATTCATTCAATGGAACCTTTTTCGTTGGACAGGTTGTTGGATTCGCTAACACAAGCACTGAAGAATTCAGGAGTGGATTTGTCACAGGCTAGCATTTCAGTCCAAATTGAGCTTGGTAAGCAAGCAAACATCAGACCAATTGGACCAACTTCTGGGGTTAAGGTATAATCACCCTGCATTTACCCTTTATTACCAAGGCTTCATATTGTAGAGTTCTGGTAAACTCTTGTCTAATATTTCAATCATTTTGCTATAGGATGAAGTTACTTCTAGCAACCAAGGGATGAAGCGCTCTAGAGTTTGTAGCGTAGAGGAGACTGACCTAGCAGTAAAGAAGCTAAAGACAACCAGAAGTTGATTCAACTGTCACATTCATTCGTTCCTTACTATACATTTTATTCAAATTTTGGCTACTTTTTTTGCTTTCTTCTACAATTAATTTTTGAAGGGGTCATGACTCAAGTCTGCTTCTGCTGGCATCTTATCAGCAAGAAGGGTTGAGGTCGACTGTACATGCATTGTCTTAGTTCTGTTGGGGGACCTTTAGATTCCCCCAACAAAATAATTTGAATAATTTAGTTCCTAAATTATTTAATTATAGAGGCTTCCATTCTAATTGAGAAGCTGTTTCTTTTTATACCAAGGCTTCCGTTCATGTAAAGTTTGTATTATTAACTCTTGGTTCTTTCTATGTTGTATTTTTTTTTCCTAACATTGGTTGTGTTGTCTAGAAGTACTTCTTTAAAATCTAGAGGATAATGTAACCTATTGCTCTGTCTGAATATTTGTGTCAGACCCTTTCTGTATTGCTTAAAGAATTATCAAAAATGCATATTTTCCGTGGCAATACACCTTTAGCACAAAGCGACAGCTTAAGAAAAACGAAGGGAATAAAGAAAGCGACACTATAACAAGTTCTTGGTGGATTCCATTATAGCTTTAAGCTTTTGTCCATCTTGTGTATTCTTTCATTTGGGTAGATTCAAACGTTCAGTGAAAAAATATAGATATAACAAGGTGAACTTACTGTGACCCGAGAGTTACAATTATTAATCTTTTTACTGAAACCTGTAAAAATCAGACATGAAAAAAAAAACATCAAACTTTCACATTCTTTATTGTTGTATTGATAGTACCAGTACCTGTCTGATTATGTTGAATCCGCTTGCTAATATTTTATTGTACCACATTGAATGCAGAAACATTGGATCAGCTGCCACGGATTGTATTAATAATTGAACATATGATGCCATTTTTAACTGTTTTCATTTTGAAGGTGATGGTCCATTCTATTCCGGAGAAACCTTATCTTCTGCTGCAGTGACATGGGATCAGGCGTCCCATAAACTTGTGACAGAAACAGGTGTGCGTGTGTGTATGTGTGTTCTTACAAATATAATATGAACCTTCTGTAGTTCTCAGGGACACTTACTTCTTCGTCAGTTCTTGGGTGGAAAAAGTGTTTTGCAGTCTTATTTTAATGAAACATTTGATCTTTTTCAATGAAATCTGAGAATTGTTAATTCTATTTTGGTTTACATAGTGGATCCATGACTTGAGGAGAGGTGGCATAGTGAGAAAAAGAAGTAAAAATGTGACTACCAGACCCAAAACATAAAATTACTTCAGTATTAAAAATATTAGTTCTTAATGTTGCTTGTGGTTGACCTAGTGATAACAGTCCAAATCTAGGAGTTAAGAAGAGTAAAAAAATGCTTTGATTAGAACTTAAAGCCTTGATTAAGTAAAATATAAGGAATATAATGCCTAGTAGAAGCACAGAGCACCAACTACGAAGATTATCCACTATTGCAGATGCAGATGCAGATTTATGACTAACCAAAGAATCAATCACTTTAAGCACAAGCATTTGGCTCAACCAGAGCCAGCAGCTTGTATAGATGCTATGTTACAAGTGGCTTCTTGGATCTTTCAACTTATTTAATTTGCTTAATTAACCTTTTGATCTGGAAACTTTCATGAGAGCTTTCTTGGGATCTTCTTCAGCTTTCTATATTCTTCTTTTCCCCCAAAGACGATCCTAGATTTCTCCAACTTGTAAGACTATTGTTAATTCATTTATTTATTAATTAAAATTAATGACCCTGTGATCATTTGGCTTATCAACAAAGCAATGTTTGGAGAGCAGTTGCCATCAGTCCAGCCTGGGTAATGACTCAATCTTGCCGAATTCCAATTCAAACAAGATACTTCCAACCTTCTTCTTCAGCATGTTCGGCCAAAGGAAAAAAATAAAAATATTTTTTTTTAAAGTTTAATTTATTTGAATAACATAATGAATGAAAGCCTAAGTTGGAAATCTTCCATTAGATCCATAGGAATGAAGAAAGTGGAGTTGTCTGCCACTTGGTAGTTGTCAAAGAAGACATAGTTTTCTGTGAGAATCCTTCAAGTGGTGATCCACTTCTAAAAAAGGCGAAGAATACAACTTGCCACTTTCATGTTTGTGGCCATCAAATGTTCAAATTCAAAAAAAAAAAAAAAAAGATATTGATAATGTACAAGAATTGTTTTTGACCATTGTGCGCCTCACAACAGCACCTTCTCTATATTATAATTTCAATGTGAACTTGTGAATAATTAAACGCACCAATCATGTATTTTCTTTTACATTATAAAATTTGGGTCGCCATCATTCCATCACCATTATGGGGGAAAATAATCTTTATTAATTAATTATTAACAATACCTGTGCGCTGGTAATGCTCCATCATCTGTGTTTTGAACGAGGAAATACTGTACACTTTTCTATTGTTTATAGAACTATTGTGCATTTATTTTAGATTATTTAATTAATTGTTATTTTAATATTAATTTTGATATTTATTAGTATATCTTAGGGTTGAATATAGATATATTATATTTTTTAATGTTATATCTTGATTATTTTAATTTAATTAGATTCTAGGGTTAGTTTTAGATTTGACTATATAAAAACCTATATATACTCTACTTTTCATGGATTCAGAATGATCTTTTTTCTTCTCAAATTGTCTAGATGGTATCAAAGTAAATGAAGAAGAAGAAAAAGAAGAGCAAGAATAATCAGAATTCTTCTCAAAATCTGTCTATTGATTAACATTGTTAATTCCACAGGCATAAATGCCTCTAAGATTGAGGATAGAGCTTCAGGCATAATGTAACGCCTCATTTTCAATACCAAAATCTTGGCCAAAATATTAGTAACACCTCCAAATATAGGATATTTAACACTCAATCACATATTTACAATATGGCCAAAGGTAGAAATCCATTTATACAGGGCCAAAATAAATCCAATAAATAAGAGTTATTTTAAAATGCGGAAGTCTTTTAGGTTCATGGCAAATAAAATAACACAACATAAACTAAAGGAGTACAGAAGAGCCTACAAAGCTCACTCCATGGGTGCATTCCCTTGATCTCTACTAAGTTATTCACCTGAAAAATGATAATATGGGGTGAGATTACACATCTCAGTAACTACTGAATATTTCCACCGCATACAAGTAAATAATGTATGACAAAAAGGCATAAACTTATTTCATAAATATAAATATATACCATACTTTCTCTTACAAAGATTATTTGTAAAAGTAGTTATCAATACAAAAATAATAAAATATGACTTTATATATATAAATATATTTTTCAGAAGTTCTCATCATATGTCTTTACAAATCATTCATCAGTCTATCAAATCCTTGATCTGTTCAGAAATGCATTATGCAGTATGCAGCCTCCCTTATACCACCTCCATCCGTATACCGCTGACTGGAGCCATAGGCTAACACATAGTCCAATAGAAACTTATTCATTTGACTGAATTGTTCCAAGCTCACCAAATCTTAAGATACACCCGGCCAAAGGTATAGAGCTTAAATCTGGACTATGGCTCCCCTCCTTTAAAATAACTAAGGAGGTGTCACATGTCCCACAACTCCAATGAAATCCCGGCCAGAGGAAAACATGGAAGATGGGGCCCTGAAACAAGTACCATCCACTGTGCACCGAGTGGTGGCATAAATCATTCTTATCATTCAAATCCCTCCTTACTCCACCCATCATAATACAACCGCCATAATGAATATGTTCACTCAAAATAATGCATTATTATACCATAAAGTTTTATACATCAATATGCGTATTTATGAATAGTAAATACTATGCGTATCTGTGAATAGTAAAATACTATGTGTATATGTGAATAGTAAAACACGGTATATATACATGAATAGTAAAAAATGAAGAGTACATACGGTATGTATACGTGAATAGTATTATGAATAGTAAATACGGTATATGTGAATAGTAAAATGAATAGTAAATACGGTATACGTGAATAGTAAAATGAATAGTAAATACGGTATACGTGAATAGTAAATGTGAATAGTAAATACGGTATACGTGAATAGTAAAATGAATAGTAAATACGGTATACGTGAATAGTAAATGTGAATAGTAAATACGGTATACGTGAATAGTAACGTACGTATAAATAGTACCTCTGCAGATTTGCAAATCAAAGTTCCCACACCAGATCTTAAAACCATAAATATTTTCTAAATATTCTTGCCAAAATAGTAAACAAACAAATTTATAATCATACATAATTCACAAGTATAAGGAAGAATATTCAGAGTTACCTGTTACTTGCTAATACCCGAATCACCAACCAGCTATTATAACTCTCAAGCAAATATCTCTCTACTCTCTCTCTCTCTCTACCTCTCTCTATAGCTCTTAGAAGTTGTGAAGAATGAAATGAAATGGAAGGTCTATTTATAGTTGGAAAATGGGTCCTTAAGTGTAATTTTCGTCTCTGGGTCGTTCTACGTAATTTTCCCCGTGACAAATTTTCAAACCTCCCGTGACTCTTCCCGTGGCTGGTTGTGGAAATTATTTTTCGTGGGTCCCACATGAATAGTAAATAATATTATATTATAATAATATAATATTATTATTCAAATAGTAAATTACTATTACGTGGGTCCCGCTGACAAAATTTTCAAACTTCACGAGAGTTTCTGTCGGCAGAGGAGAAATAATTTGACGTGGGTCCCACATGAATAGTAAATACGTATTTTGGAATAGTAAATACCGTATTTTTAAATAGTAAATACGTATTTGTGAATAGTGAACACTATTCATATTTCACAAATTTCAAGTATTAAATACGTATTTGCGAATAACATATATATATATATATATATATATATATATATATATATATTAAATACGTATTTGTATATAGTAAAAACGTATACGTGAATAGTAAATACTATTCACGGGGCCCACAAAATACTGATTTCAAATTTATTACTTTCCAAAAATAGAGCCTACTAGTCTTCCCAAAATAGGTTTATGTTCAAGATATTAGATTCAAAATTCAGGATGTTACATTTCTCCCCTCCTAAAAGAAAATTTTGTCCTCAAAATTTCGCTATAATAAGAATTCTAACCTATTTAAATAAATGAGGATAGGTTTGTCGCATGCTCTCCTCCGTTTCCCAAGTAGCATCTCCGGGAGCCATTCCTTTACACACAACCTTTACAAGCTAATATCCTTGTTCCTCAATTGCTTATCCCCCGCATCAACAATCCGCTCCGACTCAGCTTTATATATCATATTATCCCTAAGTCCTATCTCTTTCCCAAACATGCTCACCAAACACACAACACAATTTTCGTTCATCTTGTACCCAAAGTAATATTCAGACACAGGATCCACTAGTTCCTTATTTGAGCGCTTGGTTACACTGGCCTCACAGGCCAGTTCATTCTTCCTTTCTGCTTATTTCATTGTATTACCACGACACTGGATATTCAGATCTTACAGCTTAAGAAGTTACCCTCAGGCCATAATAACCACAATATGATATAATCTGATTATTCTACCAACCTTAAGATAAACTTTAGACATACAGGTCTAATGTTACTATGATATGCAACAAACACAATACTAGGCACATAAGTCTTATAGCCTAGAGATACCACCATATGCAAACTAGCTCAACGGGTCTTACCGCTTCAAGCCTCTGCTCGTCTATCCTATACCCGTGCTTCCTCAATTCAAGTTTAAGAAAACACTTACTTACTAAATCTAGCTTTCACCAATGGCAAGTAATTCAAAAACAAGTACATTTGGCAAGATTCCACAAACTAAGTATATCCACAACAGTTTCCAACCTCTTCTAGCTTGTACACCTTCCACCACAATCATAATGTAAAAGTCAATTCTTGTTCTGATTTCACAAGGATTCATTCCATGAGACATCATAGTTTATAAATGTCGATTACAAACTGGTCTTAAATCCTGTTGTAAATATTGCGTAAAAATTTCCAAACACAGCAAGTGCATTGGTAAGTTCAAAATTCAAATACTCAGGGACCTAGCAACTATTTTAAATAGTCACCAACTCCGAATACATTCCAGGTTCCAACTTATTCTACTCAACTCATCCATGAAACACTCAATTCATTATTTCTAAAGAAAGATTCTATTATAAAGATCATTTCCTATGCTAGTTAAGCAGTTGGCAATCTCTGAACACCTTATACATGTTGGTATCACATTTTGTTCCCTATTTCTCTCAAATCAATTAATACCATATTCTAATATCTCAATTTATTCAATCAATTCAGTCTCCTAAAGAATCAATACAACTGTTAAGTTGAACTGTTATATTACATTTATACTAGTAGCAACCCTCTAGATCCCCTACCAACTTTCAGATTCATCATCCTATTTCTAAAACCCCGATTATTCATACTAGATTCATCATACTCCATAGCTTATATCATTTAAGAACTATCCTCAAACTTTCCCCAAAAATGATAATTGTCAAATTACAAATCAACTCTTAGAACTTCAATATCAGCAAGACAGAGATATCATGTGTCCTCAATAATATCCATAGAACATTCATGTTTCACAATTCCTAGACTAAGATTTAAAACATTCAAATATTATTCTCACAACCTCAGCATTGTTCACATGATTCGAATTCAATCCTTAGTATCTCAAAGACATATACTAAATATCATCTGTTCCTCTCATAGTTATCTATTAATCACACCCAAATAACATACTAATATTATAACATAAATCACCGGATTTCATACTTTCATAATTAGACATACTATCTTAACTCAGATTGAATTCAAGTCTATTCTCAAATATTCCCAGACATCAATAGTCAAGTTTACAATTTGATTCTTATAACCTCAACATCAACTGATAATTCGTGTTTCCCCAAAAATACCCATTATACATACTAAGATCATGATTCACAATTCCTAATCTAATTCTTGGATTATACGAAGACTATCTACAACCTCAGCAGCATTCACAAGGTTCTAATTCTACCTCAACCTGCAATATCACAAAGGCTCATTTCGTTCTTAAGTTCTATTTCAGCTTAGATTAAATTAAAGCCTATCCTCAACATTTACTATATTCATTCTAACATCTTACTGGCATTCCTAAGGATCACCATTTCATACCTTTCCATCGATCTTCCAACATGTTTATCCAAAAACCTTAGTCTTTGAATTATCTGTGACAAATTCATAGAGTTCTTCGGATACTCAGAGAGTGAAGAATGCTCTCGGGTTAATTGGCACAACTCATCATCATTTCAAATCTTTGGATTCTCTCCGGTTCATCTAATATTATTAGGAAGTCACCCTTCCCAAGATTACTATCACCTTAGCACGCTTACGCTTAAAATCCTATTTTCAAATGTCAATTCCGACATCTTGAGTCAGCTGCACATCCAAGACAGATTTCTTAGATAAATGCGCGTATAAACGTCCAAACTTAATTTCTTGAAAACACAGCTAGCAATAAATGCCATAGCGATTTCTGTCTGCAAAGGTCTAGGAAACTGCGACCCCTAACGGTGGCTAGGGTGCACTAGGGTGCGGTGCCATAAAATTTTCCGCATAACAACAAAATCTACATGATTCTGAGCTAACGACAGATGAGAATCCGATGCTGCTTAACAAAATATAGACGTTGCTAGCCCAGCTATAAATAGAGTAAAGAAAGAGTAAATGTTTCACGTTCTCTCAAACTTCACAAAACCTCCACATATTCATTTCCTCTCCGATCGTAACCTTCACTATAACCTTCCACATTATCCTTAAACATGGCCGGTTCAAGTAACTCTATTCCAGTCTCCGATTCATTCAACCCTTTCTTTCTTGAAGCCTTACTTCATGACTATCAGACTAACATGTTGTCTGATTTGTCAAACAATGCATCATACCCTTATCCTTCTTTACTTCCCCAAAATCCCGTAAGTATGAACGTTCATTCATCTGCCTCAACGATTAACATTCCTACTCCTCCTCCAAGGATACAAGATTCTATTTTTACAACTACTAACAGAAAGGAATCTGAAGCAGGTCCATCAAGGCGACCTGTCCAAAGGTGTCGTAATGTGGCAGAACTTATGGAGTCTACGGTACCTTCTCAACCAAGGAATCCTGCTTCTACCTTGACTGAGACTACTAATCCATTTTCATGTGGTTGCTGCCATGTTCTACGAGAGATCATTCATACCAATGGACTTCAATACCATAAACTTGAAGTTCATGGGAGGATTGGTATGATATGCCACGCTGTCTTTCACCAGGACGTACAAGGAGGTTCTTCCAGTCCTCAAGTATTTGACTTTGGTAAGAAGAATTTAGATGATGTCAAACATTTTCTAGAAAATTATTGTTTGAATCAAAATTCTTTAGGGTATGTCCTGGTGTCAGATCCCCTATCAGCCTACTATGAGGCCCTCTGTGTTGGTTTGGAATGGACTAAAAATCAAAATGAACTCCCTAATAGTTCATTTCCAACCAATACAGAAAATATATCCAATAAAGGAAAAGAGCTCATGGTTGTAAATAATAATCCTTCAGTCCCCATACCTAGTAATCCATACCGATCAAGAGCTGAACAAAATATTAGAGCTGCATCAATGTCAATAAATGATCTTAGAGACTTCTTCCATTTACCTCAACAAGAAGCGGCTCAACAAGTTCGTCTATGCAAAAATGTTCTAATGAAAATATGCCATAGGGGAGGAATAAAGCATTGGCCTTATGTAAAAATTCGAAGCACTATGAAGCAAATAGCTAGATTGAGAAGAACAATGTCTCCTGATGGTCCTCTCTCAAGAGCAGCCGCTCAGGAAGAAATTAATAGACTTAAACTTGAGATAGTCGAAGCTTGCGGTGGGATTGTACCAACTGTTGTTCTTGATGCTTGAAATAATATAGTCTAGCCTTCTTGCTAATGTTTGTAATCTCTATTCTAGGATTCATAAGGATTTTCGAGTTTTCCTGCCAAACTCAACTTTATCTTATTAAATTCAAACTTAAGCCAGTTATTCTGTATAATCAAGACTATGCCCGTATTTTGTTATGGTATTGTCATCTGTTACTCATATAAATTAGCTAGGTAAGTGTAAATCTAGCGAAAATCTCTTCATACTTTTTACAACGGCAACTAATTGAATAACCATCAAATAGGGGCTTAGTCTTTCAATCACTTTCCTAGACACCAATAAAAATATTCATCCTAGAAAGTAATTTTAGGCCTACAGAATCCAATATTCAATAAATTTTCTACTTACCAACTTCCGCTACGCAGCTCTGAAATTTAATCTCAATCACATCCTCAAATCATAAATCCTCATTATCAATCACTTGAATATTTTGATTAACCCATTCTTCTCCTATCATGAATGTCACAAGAAAATTGGTAAAAAGAATCCAAAGCTATAAAGGAAAATGCACATGTTATGATATTTAATTTGCCATGACCTCAAAATTTTTATTTAGAAAACTGATAGGAAATTTACAGATTGGCCAGAACCTTTGCTCTGATACCAAAAATGTAACGCCTCATTTTCAATACCAAAATCTTGGCCAAAATATTAGTAACACCTCCAAATATAGGATATTTAACACTCAATCACATATTTACAATATGGCCAAAGGTAGAAATCCATTTATACAGGGCCAAAATAAATCCAATAAATAAGAGTTATTTTAAAATGCGGAAGTCTTTTAGGTTCATGGCAAATAAAATAACACAACATAAACTAAAGGAGTACAGAAGAGCCTACAAAGCTCACTCCATGGGTGCATTCCCTTGATCTCTACTAAGTTATTCACCTGAAAAATGATAATATGGGGTGAGATTACACATCTCAGTAACTACTGAATATTTCCACCGCATACAAGTAAATAATGTATGACAAAAAGGCATAAACTTATTTCATAAATATAAATATATACCATACTTTCTCTTACAAAGATTATTTGTAAAAGTAGTTATCAATACAAAAATAATAAAATATGACTTTATATATATAAATATATTTTTCAGAAGTTCTCATCATATGTCTTTACAAATCATTCATCAGTCTATCAAATCCTTGATCTGTTCAGAAATGCATTATGCAGTATGCAGCCTCCCTTATACCACCTCCATCCGTATACCGCTGACTGGAGCCATAGGCTAACACATAGTCCAATAGAAACTTATTCATTTGACTGAATTGTTCCAAGCTCACCAAATCTTAAGATACACCCGGCCAAAGGTATAGAGCTTAAATCTGGACTATGGCTCCCCTCCTTTAAAATAACTAAGGAGGTGTCACATGTCCCACAACTCCAATGAAATCCCGGCCAGAGGAAAACATGGAAGATGGGGCCCTGAAACAAGTACCATCCACTGTGCACCGAGTGGTGGCATAAATCATTCTTATCATTCAAATCCCTCCTTACTCCACCCATCATAATACAACCGCCATAATGAATATGTTCACTCAAAATAATGCATTATTATACCATAAAGTTTTATACATCAATATGCGTATTTATGAATAGTAAATACTATGCGTATCTGTGAATAGTAAAATACTATGTGTATATGTGAATAGTAAAACACGGTATATATACATGAATAGTAAAAAATGAAGAGTACATACGGTATGTATACGTGAATAGTATTATGAATAGTAAATACGGTATATGTGAATAGTAAAATGAATAGTAAATACGGTATACGTGAATAGTAAAATGAATAGTAAATACGGTATACGTGAATAGTAAATGTGAATAGTAAATACGGTATACGTGAATAGTAAAATGAATAGTAAATACGGTATACGTGAATAGTAAATGTGAATAGTAAATACGGTATACGTGAATAGTAACGTACGTATAAATAGTACCTCTGCAGATTTGCAAATCAAAGTTCCCACACCAGATCTTAAAACCATAAATATTTTCTAAATATTCTTGCCAAAATAGTAAACAAACAAATTTATAATCATACATAATTCACAAGTATAAGGAAGAATATTCAGAGTTACCTGTTACTTGCTAATACCCGAATCACCAACCAGCTATTATAACTCTCAAGCAAATATCTCTCTACTCTCTCTCTCTCTCTACCTCTCTCTATAGCTCTTAGAAGTTGTGAAGAATGAAATGAAATGGAAGGTCTATTTATAGTTGGAAAATGGGTCCTTAAGTGTAATTTTCGTCTCTGGGTCGTTCTACGTAATTTTCCCCGTGACAAATTTTCAAACCTCCCGTGACTCTTCCCGTGGCTGGTTGTGGAAATTATTTTTCGTGGGTCCCACATGAATAGTAAATAATATTATATTATAATAATATAATATTATTATTCAAATAGTAAATTACTATTACGTGGGTCCCGCTGACAAAATTTTCAAACTTCACGAGAGTTTCTGTCGGCAGAGGAGAAATAATTTGACGTGGGTCCCACATGAATAGTAAATACGTATTTTGGAATAGTAAATACCGTATTTTTAAATAGTAAATACGTATTTGTGAATAGTGAACACTATTCATATTTCACAAATTTCAAGTATTAAATACGTATTTGCGAATAACATATATATATATATATATATATATATATATATATATATTAAATACGTATTTGTATATAGTAAAAACGTATACGTGAATAGTAAATACTATTCACGGGGCCCACAAAATACTGATTTCAAATTTATTACTTTCCAAAAATAGAGCCTACTAGTCTTCCCAAAATAGGTTTATGTTCAAGATATTAGATTCAAAATTCAGGATGTTACACATAAATGCCAGGGTATGTTTGATATGAGGGAAGGGAAGGGAAATTTTTTTTGAAATGAAATTTACCATTTTGCCATTAATGAAGGGAATATTCTTTTTTATTGTGAGTATATTTTAGGAATATTGGAAATTATCTATAGGCAATTTTGTAAAGATGAGAGAAAAGTTTTCTCTTTCTACTTTCCCTGCCCTGCCCTGCCCTCCCATTCCCTCAAACCAAACATATAAACGAGCCACAACATCTCTTTATCACTAGTCATCATTTCTATGGGAACAATTATCTCCAATGGTCCCAAGTGATGTATGAATATGGTCAAGTCATGGTTCATAAATTTCATGACTCTATATATTGGCCAAAACTAACTCTTATTTCCAATTTTTGCAAGAGTATAAGTTGTTAAAAGCTGCTATTATGCCAGAGAAAAAATACAACCGCTATTTTACAAATCAATGGGTTTATTCATCCACAAAGTGATATACATATGCCAGCGCCTCGGGAGCTTAATAGCATGTACGCCAACCTTATTTGGCACTTATTAGGGTTCGAGTCCTGCTTCCAAGCATTTGCTTGCCCATCCCAAAAAAAAAAAAAAAGTGATATACATATTGCTAAACTTTACAATATGTTCATCATGTATTGGCACAACTTAATTTATATGACTCTCATGAGTGGAAGTGCATTGAGGATGCAACAATCTATCACAAAATATTAGAGAGATGTCGTATCTGCACTCTTCTCTTGGCTATCAACACTGCTTATGATGATGTGAGAGGATGTATCATGTCCACTCGATAAATCTTTAAGTTGCATATGTGTTAACAGAAGGATTGCTCAAACTTGCATTTGAAATATGTGTAAGCAAGTTGAATAGGATTAACATCTATTATCCAACTTGTGAGGAGTGTGAGAATATTGTGTATTTATTTTTGATTATTTAGATTAATTTTTATTTTATAATAAATTTTGATATTTATCATATTTTAATATTAGATATGGATATATTATATCTTAGGATATTATATTTTACTTATTTTGATTAAATTAAATTCTAGCGTTAGCTTTAAGTTTGTCTATATAAAAGCCTCACATATACTCTATTTTAGTCATGAATTCAGAATATTATTTTTCTCTCAAATTGTCCACACTTATTTTTTAAAAAAAATATCTTGATATTTTTATTTCTAAATTCTTAAATCAATTTTTATCTTATCGGTTCAATATTGTTAATTACGCCTGTTTTCAGATAGTAATTAATTAATTCATTCATTCAAGGATAATGGATGCTTGTTAAGACCAAACAATATAGAAATAGAACCTCGACAATTTCTTTACAACGAAGCATCTTTTTCCAACGACCACATTGTTTGACAGCATATTATTAATGGAACAAACCAAAAGAAAAAACAGCTCCCAAAGGGACCACTTTCAACTTTTTCTGATTGCTTTGTTTTTATTCAAACCTCAACCTGATCCTTATCAAATCATATTACAAGCTACGCAATACATAATTTATATTAAGCAAAGGCAAATAATGTGAACTAACATGTAAGCTTCCAAGAACTGCTGCAAGTTCCATTAATCCAAATCTGTATAAGAATCTCTCTCACCCTTTCTCGTGTACAAAGCAAGTTTACTAAGCTCTCGCCCCGCAATGTCAGGGGAGCTTCTATACATGAATTTGATTGGATTATTTGCAATATATATTTTAATAAAACGATTTCCCGACTGCTGCTTCACTTGTTAACCTCCCTGAGCTTTTTCCAATTCAAGTCTTTATCATCCCAACTTCAAGTTCACAAAAAAGCTGTCATCATGGCTACGAGCCTGAGACTGAAGATCAGTATCCGTAGTAGAAAATCTAAGCGCAGCCGGAAGGGTCAGAGACAGAGGCAAATCCCATTATTTTTCCAAATACATTTCTCACGTACTACTAAATGGATCATCTTCGGAGTGTTCTAAGCATTCCTCAGGATTGGCATAAAAATAATCCTCCTCTTTTGGCCTGTCAGGTATTACTATTCTTTTGCTTGGGCTGCCCATGCGACTGGCATGAGCTCTCTTCACAGCTGAGGAGAATTCCTCCCAGTTTAATACTCCATTATGGTACTGATCGATCAAAACAACCAGAAGCTTTCTGTCCAATAAAATTGTCTTCTTGAACCCAAGATATCTGTAAAAGCATCGGAGGGTACCAAGTCATTCCACTAAACTCGTACATATGAAATCGATAGGATAACTGACACATTCCAATAAACTTCAGAACAGAACCAAATTGTCAGCAGAAATGTACCTGCGATGACCTTCAACAACTTTGGCCATATTTCCATCATACGTGGGGACGAAGATATCACTCTCTAATGAGACAAGATAATCCAACGCTGCCATCTGAGAAGAATGATTTTGGAAGAACTGAAGGTCAGATGGCTCCAACAGTGTCTCCTTCCTTACCTGTTTCAACAGAGCCCAAATGCAAACAGTTAGAAAGGGGACGCACAGACTAACAGGAATTTGCTCCTTGACTGTTCAAGTACTCACCAATCTTGGGTACTCCTTTGCAAGACTTGCCATTCGCCTTTGCCCGCCATATATTTCCCCAGCTGCAATGTAGATCTGAATGTTCTGATCAATGTCAAGGGCCCTAAGCGTAAGGGCTGTTTCCTCTGGTGTTAAAGGACACAAACCGTCTTTTCTTTTCAAATCAGAGTTAATTACTTTTTCTTTCCACCAAGGATAAGCATATCTGCCAAAGAACAAGGAACAGCGTTATGAGGCATGCATGTAGAAATATAATTTCAATATCCACAGTGAATACTCAGTACAAAAAAATTTGAAAAATAAAAGAGCAAACTGAAAAGTGCAGATCGACTGACCTCATTCTTGTCAACTCTTCCACCTCGTCACTGTTGCAACCTTGAGTACACCCAGAAAATGCCAGCATATCCATCTCATACCTCAAATGAAGTACCAGGAATGGACCATTTTGCCGTAGAAGCCTGATCACCTTTCTACCCAACTCCTCTATTTGAGAAGTAAATCTCAGGGCACTAAAATTAACTCGACAACGCAGTTTTTGCATATCTAAGGGTTGACCATTATTGGCCAATCGAGCGTCAGTTCGATTCAAATGGACAACTTTATACTTTTGTATCAAAGGTAGAATCTGAAAGAATCAACATGTTGATTGATTTTAATTAGCAAACAAGAAAATTTAAAATAACATAGCCAAGAGACCAAATAAGAATGCTACAATCACAAGATAAGTGAGGTTTCTTAAGAAAAGGGAAAGCTTAGAACGTTGTATCTTCTGGATTTCACCAACAAAAGATAATGAAAACTGACCTGGTTCTTATAGTATGATATATCAGACCAACTAATTGGTGGCATGCTGTAATGTAAACCGTGTTCCACTCTCAGCTTAAGTCTTGGAGGCAGCTCTTTTAATATCCGCACCTCATCTCTCAAGGAAGTAATAAAATGATCCACATCGAATATATCTTGGAACTCACTGCAAATAGAAGTTGTAAGCAGTCATGAGGATAACCTAGTTTAGAAACAACGGGCAGAAAACCAACCCTCCTAATAACATTGACAAGACAATTGTCCAGTCATATACCAATTTGAGATTAAAAACACACCTGGGATCAGCCCAGAAGGAGGCCTTATCCAGTTCAGGTACAATGAGTGTTACATTCAAATATCTTGCGATTGCTACCATGTCACAAATCTGAACAGCATACACATTAATGAGTCAGTAACTGTCAAAGGTAAGATGGCAACACATTTTAGTTGCACCAACAAGGAAATGTCAATCACGTGTCAACCACTCACCGCAGATCGCATTTGGTTCAGCCCTCCATTGCATGAGACCATCAGGTAACCGTTATTTTTATAAACCCCTGGATACAAGCAGGATTTTTAGAAACAACTTTGGGGGAAGAAACAAGAATAAGTAACATGAAAAGGGAAAAATACGCATACCAAATCAAAGAAAACTGCAGAAAGAAAAGGGAGGGCGGGGAGAACATTTTAAAAATAAATTACTAAGGACATGATTAAATTTCCAGGACAATCATCTATCCCACAGAAGCAACAACTGGGATGACAGAAGTGCAGGGAATATATATGAGAATAGCTTAGACTTCAGAAATGCATCAATTCTTTAAAACTCGCACATTTCCATCCATACCGATGCAATCAGAGGAAAGGAAAGTTGAGAATTGAAAAACCATACAAAACTGTTTCCAAAGTATATTCATCAAAACCGACCGTAAAATCTAACCGTGCCAAACAGCGGAACATTATTACGATCTACGACAAAAATGGAAATTAACGCAATTATGGAAGTTTCAGCCAACAAGAACAATTGCTCTAACGTGAACTGTCTCCCTGTGAGGAATTTGATGAAAAAGATAACTCACTCTTTGGCGGGAGAACTCTGACAGGGGTAGAAGGCAACTCGGCATCCATCACAACAGCCGCAGACTCGTGTGTAAAACAAGAAGGCCAGCCCTTCAAAACTCTTGGCCCCCAAATATCACCCAACGCCGTTAACTGAACGATGCACGTCCAAAGTAAAACCGAAGTCGTAGCACGTATCATCCACAGCTTCATTTTCGACCTTGAAGACACGGCCATGGAATTTTTCAGCTTCTCCACCCTATTCTCCCCTAATGTCTTCAATCCCATCAGGCGTCCTCTTAACTTATCTCTCTTCTCTGCAAAATCGTCGCACTTCTTTTCAGTCCTTTCAGTCCTGCACATCTCAACCCAATGCCTTCACACCAGTTAACCCCACCGACTAAAAATCAACCAAATGCAACTTAAATACAAGCTTTCTCCCCTTCTTTTACAAAAATATGGGCACAATTTTCTCTCAATTTGGTCACTGCAGGACCCAGCAAAGAAAGGGGAAAAAATATGAGATTGAGTTGGAAAATTCTGAATGTAGATTAAATCAACCAAAGTCCTTTTTGTTTTTCCCCGTTTCAAACTTCGTCCAGTCGGAATCTCAAAGATCCGAGCCTGCCAAAAATAGTTCGGGATCACAACTGTATATGGCTGACGACCCTTTAACCGCTAATGCAAACAAAAATTTCCCGCGCACTCAACAATTTCGAGTCCAAGAAGCACACCGCAAGCCTTAACTCCGAGGTGCATTATGCACAGCTGGGCTCAAGATTTGAGTAATGAACGAAGTCCCTCGGCAGAAAAGCCCAGCCGCACTAATCAGAAACGAAACCGCACAAGGAAACGACAAGATCTTTCCCAATTGAGCAACCCCACAAGCTCATAGGTCGTCAGTAAACCGGTACGATCGCCGGGAACTCGCGGCTCGAATGGCCGGCGAGTAACCGGGCGCTAGGACAATTATTATTATTAGGGGGGTATGAGTGCGAAGCACAGAGACACAAAAAAAGAAAGCGAGAAAGGAACCGAATAAAAACGCGGCACGAGAGAGAGAGGAGAGAGATCGCAAAAAATGACATACATTCACACTCTCACATGCGCGTTCGCACGCAAGCACGAGCGTATACAAAGAGATGCGAGGCGCGAGAAAGCCATCGGTTGGGCCTAAGACTAACCCTGGTTAAAAGGTCTACGGTGTTTGGGATCCAACGATCATAAATGCCCATCCTAATGCTGGGACCAAAACCATTCATTTCTCTCTCACACGTGTTTCCCATCTTTGCCGCGTGGCGATATTTCTGAAGCGAATGTGGGAGACGTTGGATCTGGAGACCATCCAATCTAGTTAACGACGCCGACAATATATCGCGATATTTTTCACGGTTTTTACTGTTACGGGTCAACTCGTACTATGTCGTCTGAATCCCTCAAAGGGAAATATAATTTGGAAAGGCTTTTCAATTTTCGTTGGGACAAAAATTAGAAAATGGTTTTCTACGTGGTGGTTAATTGTTCCTGGTAGGTAATATGGCTCTTTAGCGTTTGGGGTGTGAATTGTGAAGAGATAGGTTTAAGAGGCCATTTTGGGGGTCCATAACGTGTCCATGTGGAGATTTGACGGTGAAGTTAAATGCAAATGAATAAAATGGGACCAACACATAAACGACGGCAAGGCAGGTGGCATCAGAATGGGAGAGGCAGCAGAATCTTCATTTCCCTTCTTTTGTTAATATAATTATAATCTCCTCCACAAAATTTTACGAGTCCAACCAATTGTCGGAGGTTTTGAAAAACAAAAGAGCCTAAATCTTCCCGTGACAATCAGGAAAGTGACATGTCACCGCCGTCAAGAATGGCGTCGCCTGTTGCCGTTGTGAGAGAGCCGACGGATGTATGAGTAAGAGGGGAGGACCAAAACGGTCCCTTGTTTTAGACCGCGGGATCTGGTTTGAGGACAGGTGTCACCATTAGATTCCACCGGCAATTGCCTCATGCACCAATGGCGGATCCATGATCAATCACACGGTCCTCGACCGGGAGTGTACCCGCACCACCGCCTCCGTACGAACCTGGGTCCTACCTGGGGTGGCTTTTGAACAAGAGTGGGTGGAGTGGCGTGTGTGATGCACGATCTGAGTGGAGCGTGGACTTGAGTGGAGGAACATGTCCGAAGGGGTTGGTTAAAGATAAACACCTAGCCCCGTACTCCCCGTATTCTTTATTATTATAAAGGGTAAAGGAGCAATTTTACACATGTGCTTTTCACTCAGAAACATCTAGCATCACGAACTTTTTTCTGAACCAAAAATACGTTACGTTTTGGGAGCGTCCAGCACCACAGCCGTTAGTTGACCATTAACTTCGATGGAACGCTGACGTGGCGCTGATTTGGACTGATAAGCTCACGTGGACGCTGATGTGGAATAAAAAATTCAAAAAATTAGGAAAAAAATTCAAATAATTAGAAGAAAATCCAAATAATTGGAAAAAAATTCAAAAAATTAGGAAACCGAGGGCCGCCACTCGGCAGTGGCGGTCGGTTATTTTTAAAAGAAGGAAAATAATGAATTTTTAGTTTTTCATGGCATTAAATTTTCATATGAATATTTTTATTCTTCATTTATTATTATTATGAAGATAATTATTTTTTTGAAAAAAAGGTATAGTTAAATAGGTTTAAAGTTAAAAAATTGTTAAATTTTGAGATAGAATTAATAAAGTTTAAAATTTTGCGGCCGGTCCCCACCACCAGCAAACGACCGCCGCCGCCGACCGACGACTGCCGACGATAGGGTGGCCGCTTTTAAGCCCACTATCAGGGGTATTTTAATTTTTTTATAATTATTTTAATTATTTCCTATTTTTTTAATTTATTAATAATTTTTTGCCTAATTTTTTTGAGTTTTTTCCTAATTTTGAATTTTTCCAATTATTTTATTTTTTTCCCATAATTTTTGAATTTTTTTCTAATATTTTTTTTGAATTTTTTCCTATTTTTTAAAAATTTTTTCCTATTTTTTTTTAATTTTTTTCTAATTATTTTAGTTTTTCTCTTTTTTTTCCTAATTTTTTTTATTTCACGTCATCGTCCACGTCAGCTTGTCAGTCCAAATCAGCGCCATGTCAGCGTTCCATCCAAGTTAACGGTCAACTAACGGCCATGGTGCTGAGCGTTTCCAAAACATAACTATGTGTATTTTTGGTCCAGAAAAAATCTCGTGGTGCTAGATTCTCCTAAGGAAAAAACACATGTGTAAAATTGCTCCTTTACCCTATTATAAAACATCAATTAATAATTTTTTTTGTAAATCAATAAAAACAGTCAAAGTCAATAAAATTATCTTATAATTTAAGCAACTTTTAATATTATCTCTATTAATTACTCTAAATTCTAATATTATATTAATTATTACTCTCACCCACTACCCTTTTTAATTATGGGCATATATGAAAAAAATAATAATTAATATGCTTTGAAAACAAGCAAGTGCTTTATAAAAAAAACCAAATACAATTGTGAGTTTGTGCCTTATAATAAAGACCAGCAGGAGTAAGTACTACCTCTCTTTCTAAATATATAGTTTAGTAAAGACAATTTTATTTTGAAAGTTGGTATTGAGAGACAATTTTACTCTCTTTTTTTCTAAAAATTTTAAATCTAACTTTAGGAAAAATGATTTAAACGATATTGGTTTTTGATGTAAATTTGTATCTTACAAAAATGATTTGAATAACTTGCGAATTATCACCTAAATATATTTATTCAACTAACAGTTAAAAATAACTTGGATAATGGCTATGACATAATTGCTTCATTTTTTTTTTATACTCTCAAAATAAAATTGGCCCCTGGTGACAACTTCTGGGCCCTTAAATATAGTAGTTAGATAAAATCACTACAAGAAAAATCAATTTTTGCTACGGAAAAAAAAATCTGTCGCAATTTGTGACGGAATTTGTAACATCCTGATTTTTGAGTCTACAGACTAGAAAATTAGCCTATTTTTGGAGGACTATTAGACCCTATTTTTGAAAATGAATTTAGAATCAGTATTTTATTGGACATGAATAGTGTTTACTATTCACAAATACGTACATGAATAGTATTCACTATTCACAAATACGTATTCACTTTTTATCAATACGGTATTTAATCGATATTTTGAGAAATATGAAAAGTATTTACTATTTAGAAATACGTATTTACTATTTAAAAATACGGTATTTACTATTCCTAAATACGTATTTACTATTCATGTGGGACCCACGCCAAATGATTTTCCCTCCAGCCGCCTCTCCTTGTGCTTCTCGTGGGAATGTTTTAAAATTCAAGCGGGACCCACTCAATATTAATTATAATAATATTATATTATTTTATTTTATTTTATTATTTAAAATATTAAAATATTATTAAAATTTTTTTTAAAAGAATCACGGGGCGGCTGAGAGTAGTCACGGGAGGATTTCTTTTTAATTTTTAGGAAAATTACGTAAAATGACCCAGAGACGAAAATTACACTTAAAGACCCATTTTCCAACTATAAATAGACGTTCCATTTCATTTCATTCTTCACAATTCCTAGAGCTACTTAGAGAGAGGAAGAGAGAGAGAGAAGGAAGGAATGAAGAATGATGGTATGATCTGAGGTTGAATTATTTGGTGATGGTAAATTGAGAGTATTGAAGTATTGGTAAAATAAGCTTGGAATTGAGGTAACCTTGGTTATTCTTTTATATACTTGTCAAATATTTATATGTGTATATTTATTTACTGTTTTGGGATTTATTGTGCCTATAGAAGGCTTGATTTGGAATCTGATAATGTTGTTTTGATGAGAGTGGATATTCTTGGAGCCCTTGGTATCACTTTTCTTTAAACCGGGTCAAATATGACACCTCCTTGGTTGTGATTTTACCAGGAGGGGAGCCATGTTGAAGTTATGAGTATTGGATATGTTATGATGAGAGATGAGTTATGTGTTAGATTGCTCCAGTCAACGGTTATAAGAGGTGGTCAGGGTAATAAGGGTGATCTATTCATCATTGACATATTTTATATTGTGAGATCTCTTGTGAATTATTGGAAAATAAATTATGATGTTTTTGGAACCCTTTTTGGGAGGGAGTTTTGGTAACCGAGTCGAGAACTATTTTGTGAAAGGTTTTTATATAAAGGCATATATTTTAATTATTGTGAATTTATAAATATGTTCTCGTTCTTGGTTTGCATGTATATTTCTGAATAACCAATGGTTACAGGGATCTTTGGATCTTACGGTTACTTTGTTTATTTTTTTTTTCAGGTAAATGATTTAGTAGGGAAATCAGGGAAGGCACATATGGAAAGCTCATGCTATGTTATTTTAATTGCCATGACCATAAGACTTTCGCATTTTGAAAACTCTGATATTATTTTGGATTTATTTTGGCCCTGTATAAATGAATTTGTATCTTTGGCCAAGTTTTTGGGTGTTAAAATTGAGGCGTTACAGAATTTGCTACGGAATCTAAATCCGTAGCAATTTGCTATGGAATTGAAAATCCGTAGCAAAATTTTGCTACGGAATTGTAAATCCGTAGCAAAATTTTGCTACGGAAAACTAAATCCGTAGCAAAACTCCGAAAAAAAAAAAACTGATTTCCTAGGAAAAAAGCTCGTCAATTTGCTACGGATTTATTTTTCCGTTGCAAGATTTTGCTACGGAAAAATAAATCCGTAGCAAAACTCAAAAAAAAAAAAAACCTGATATCGCGGAGGGAAAAAGCCCGCCAATTTGCTACGGATTTATTTTTCCGTCGCAAAATTTTGCTACGGAATTGTAAATCCTTAGCAAAATTTTGCTACGGAAAAATAAATCCGTAGCAAAACTTTAAAAAAAAAAAACTGATTTCCTGGGGAAAAGCCCGTCAATTTGCTACGGATTTATTTTTCCGTCGCAAAATTTTGCTACGGATTTACAAATCCGTAGCAAAACTCAAAAAAAGAAAAAAAAAAAAAAACCTAATATCGCGGAGGGAAAAAACCCACCAATTGCTATGGATTTATTTTTCCGTTGCAAAATTTTGCTACAGAAAAATAAATCTGTAGCAAAACTTAAAAAATAAAAAAATTCCGATGGCCAATTTGCGACGGAAATGAATTCCGTCGCAAATTGATTTGCAACAGTAAAAAAAAAAAAAGAAATCCATTTCTTCGTTCCTTCCTTCGCCTTGCCGCATCTCTCGCGCTCTCCGACTCGCCCGTCTGGTCCTTCGCCTCCGCCTCGTCCGCGCACTCCGTCTCCTCCTCGCCCATCTGGCTGTTCACTCCGCTCCTTCTCGCGACCTCCGGTGGTCCGGCCCTCCACTCCTCCTCCTTCCACTTTTCTTCTTCAAGCTCGTCACAAATTCATTCTCCTTGTCTGCTCTGGTTTTGTTGGAGACTTGCTCAGATTTTGCTCTCCGGCGTATTGAAGACCGTTCGAACTGCTTCTCTGATAATCTGTGAGATTAATTTCTTATGGTTTACAAATTCTAACCTAACTACTTAGGGCTTGTTTGAAATCATGTTTCTCCCACCCTAAGCTGACTTTTAGCCTTCAAAATTTAATTCTAGACCGAAATTTATGTTTGGGATGACATTATTTAGAATTGGCTTTTGACACCAAATTGATTTCACAATTGGAGCAACTTTTATTGCTTTTCTTTGCATTCCCAAATCCCAACAACACTGCCACCTGTTTTCCTCAATTCGCTGCCTCTTTGAAATGTAAGCTATTGAAAACTCTTACTCTTCATCAGTTCCGTGATTTTTGGTTCTAAAATTTCTATCTGAAATTTATTCTAGACGTGATCAATACTGCAAGGGAAGCTAGGTTTGAGAGTTTGTGACTTCTCCCAGGAATTTTACAACCTTTGTAATTTGTTCAGTTACTCTTTTGTACCCTGTGATATTCTTTATCCAAATGTTATAAAATATGATCACATCATTGTTAGAAGGATGAGATATATCATTGTTTAGATGTTTTTTTGGAATACAAAATGTTGCTGTATCTAACTTGGAGGCTTAGACATTATAATAGTGTTTGAGGCCATAGTTGGACTGCCTTATTTTCAAAAATGTTGTTTGATCCCAGTAACAACTTTATAGGCTATTGAAACGTTTTTGGTAAAAGTGATGCATACTTTTGACTATGAATTTGTGTACGTTTTTGACTTCTCATTATTGAAGTGTAATATGGAAGAGGTTAATGGGACACTTCAAACAATCTAAAAGTCATATTAGATTTGGTTAATGGGACACTTCAAACAATCTAAAAGTCGAGTTTCATGCTTGTGTATCTAGTATGGCAGCAACTTGAGTTTTATCCATAGTCAATAAAGAAATAACTAAGAAAACACTTTGTAAAATCTTAGTCATAAGTGAAAATAATCTCCCCTAGTCATGTAGTCCTGTCTCTGATATGTGTTATTTAGATGGCTTACATCAACATCACTGTTCTTATTATCTCACCATGACATGAGGGTCAAACTAAAACTAAAACTTAACCTAAACCCTGCCTTTCCAACCACATTAGCTCCCTTAAACTGCTCCATCAGTATTATTTTGGTATAATTAATGGGTATCTCTTGATCACTTTTGTGACATTAGTGGTTTTGTTGGCTCGAGTTCTGATTGATAAAAAAAACAAAGACAATGGAAGAGAAGAAAAATTTCCCTGTTTTTATGGATGTGCATATATATCAGTGCCTTATTGAAGGATGGTTTTTTAAGGTACCTTTTGTTTTAGTACTTGTGAGTTTGCACGATCATATGTGTAGGTTTTATTTTATTTTATTTTTAATTTTGCAACTTTACCTATGGGAGTATAAATGGAACTAATGAATTCTTCTGTCCTTGCCCAGCTCTTCTATGATGCTGCCCCCTTTATTTTTCTAGAATTGGTTGCATAGTTGGTCACAGTCAATGGATTCAAAGCTGCTTATGCAATTAAGGATGGTGTAGAAGGACCACGAGGATGGATGGTACCTTTGTGTCTCTCCAATTGTATTGGCTTAATGTTTATCACATTTGTATCTAATTTTCTTTCTCAGCTTCTTCATTCCCTGATATGGATTGAAATTCTGTAGAGTAGTGGTCTTTATATATCACATTTGTATCTAATTTCACATAATTAATATTGTGAAAATCAACTTCAAAAATGTTTACATGGCATGCAAGTTATCTCTCCTATAAGGATCACTCATATGCTACTTTTTCCAGGAAGTTCATGTCACTTTTATTCTGGATAGTCACTAAGAAAGTCTTATACATTCTTTAGTTTGGATTTGAGTTTTGATTTGTGTTTAATTGGTGGTGTTAATGTTGCAGATGGAGAGAGTGAAGTTGGGGAAGAGGAAAAAGATGGATATAGATGGTTAGAAGAAATTGAGATGCCAGAGAACTCTCAAATAGAAGAAATTGATGATGACTATAATGCTACTTTTAAACTATTTTTTGTACATATTGTTCGCAACATTTTTATTTATATTTTGTTTTCTTTATGTAAACTCTTTATGATTGTTACTATACATTTTTATGATATACAAGTTTTTTTTTATTTCGTAATTTTTATGTAATTTTTCTATATTTTTATGTCATTTTATATTTTTTAAATAATTTTTTATGCAACTTATATATATATTTTTAATATTTTTGTTATAAAATGAAATTTGCTATGGAATTATTTTCCGTAGCAAATTCTCAAATTTGCGAAAATTTGCTACGGAAAAATAATCCGTAGCAAAATTTCAAATTTGTTACGGAAACGAGTTCCGTAGCAAATTGCGACGGATTGGAATTTCCGTCGCAAATTGCGACGGATTTTCCACTTTCGTCGCAATTTGCTACGGAAAAAATCTGTAGCAGAATCCGTAGCAAATCGATTTTGCTATGGAAAAACATGTTTTTTTCGTAGCAATTTGCGACGGATTGGAATTTCCGTCGCAAATTGTGACGGATTTTCCACTTCTGTCGCAATTTGCTACGAGGAATTTTGCTACGGAAAAAATCCGTAGCAAATCGATTTTGCTACGGAAAAACATGTTTTTTCCGTAGCAAAATCAGTTTGCTACGGATTTTTTCCGTAGCAAAATTCGAATTTTTTTGTAGTGAATGTTTATTTTGATCATAAATATATTATTTCAATTGATACATTTGTAATTCTCAGCTTCAAAAGTGTTCCTACTTATTGCACTAACAAATAAGGTTTCAAGCTATTAAAAGTTAGTTACAATAAAAGCCAGTACACATTTATTATAAAATAGCTAATTTCATTAACATGTATGAGTTAGTCAAGGATTGGTGGAAGTAAGTTAAATAACATTGGTGGTGACCCGTTTGATGATAGATAAGGTCAACATGGACATGGGACCACATCCAACATGGGACCCAATGTGATGAACTAAGGTGTGTCAACTGTCAAGCAAGTAAAGAGAGAAGCAACACAAACGTACGTGGGAATCATATTAGAGTAGAACCGTTAAAAAGAACCAATTAAGAACAAAATGCGAGGGCCACGATCTAACGTGAGAGGTATATATATAAGATCAAATATAGCCTATATGGGATGCCTCATTTATCGTAAGTTTGGTTTTTGAATTAATTCACATTTCCATCATTATATATATATTATGAAAATTTTAGGAAAAAGGTTGAGTTCATTCATAATTTAAACACAGGATGAAGTTTTTTTTTCCCTAAATAATACTAATGTTGGGTAAGAATGTAAGATGAGTCGTTTATTACCTTCAGACGTTTGTTTACCTAAGTACTCAGAAATTAAGATGTCTTTCCCAATGTCTTCACCAATTCTAAAATATATGAATCAATCACCGAAAGTAGCATTCAATTCATTAGGTCTATAGTAACCAGCAAGTTCACTTTTCTTCCCATTGCAATTACTCCAACTCACTCAATAATTCAGCTCCATCCCAAAGCGATTACATTATTGTACATTTATTTTCATCATTCTATCAAATTTCATTCATTGCATATATATATATATATATATTGAATTCATGAAGAATTCTTAATTTTTTTTTTTAAAAAATAGGGATTTGAAAAGTGAAATTTCAGGTATTTAAAATCAATAACTCTATATACATCTTCTCCAGTTCTTATTAAAAGGGGTTTAAATTTTTAAGAGAAATAAGTGTTCTTTATTGTACGTGAGTCATTAAGTTAGGTACTAAGTATATTTTTTAAAACATTGTTGATAATGAAAATATAATAAATTGATTATAAATTTTGTGATGTAATATCCAATTCGTGAGAATATGAATAAATCACAAGAAATTATATTTTATTGTTAGATAAAATTAATGAATGATACTAAAAGTATTGTTGATTTCATATAAGCTCGAAACTCTTAAATGCTTGGTAGGTACATAGGAAAATTAAAGTAGTACGAAGTGATGATAATTTCGTAAAAATGGATCCGATCAATTTAAATAGTTGAATGAAAAAAGGGAGATAATTAATAATGAAGTAGAAAATAATAAGCAATATAATTGCCAGGAGTGGGCAAGAGAATGAGAATGTTGAGAGGAGAAAGAGAATAGGAATGAAAATAGTTAGGTGTATGATCGACGGTGGAGACAAAACCACCGATCAAATTGGTTTTGGTGAAATGCCTGATGCTCATCTGCCATACACACGTTTGAAAACAACTACTTTTATATGCATTAATTAATTAATTAATAATATATATATATAATATAATATTAGACTGAAGGATATGGGTACCGATTACCTACTAAGTTCTTTGTTTGTTTGTTTGTTTGGGAGAACTCATCAGATTTAGATTATTCATATATAATTTTTGACGATTTAGATTTTTGTTTTTGTTTTTTTTTTTAAAAAAAGATGATGTTTTTTTCTAACTAAAAGAGAAGTCATTTGAAAGATAATAGTTATAAAATTATCTTTATTTTAGATCTTACATCAATTAAAATAATTTTCTTAAAAAAAAATAAAAACTTTTTAAAACTCATATATGAAACGTTCAAATCAGATCTACGGTCTAGATTTGATGCTAGCTATTCAGTTTTTTACTTGGTAGTGAAAGCGTTCACATATATATATATAGATAGATATATGCTTTTCCATATGTGAATGTATATATGTGAAGGTATATGATAATGACATTGGTGGGGGTAGAAGGAACAAGACAAATAATATATATATATATATATATATAAACCGCTGCAGTACATATGTACATGCATCACGGGATACAGACCCAAACAGAACCAGTTTCCCTGCAAGAGAGCCAGAACATCTCTGTCATCCAGATCTTATTTAAATTTAATTTTTTAATTAATGATGTTTAAGTGAATCATTATTTCCCAAAAAAAATGTTTGTTGAAATTTAATTTGAGTAAATACCGTCTTTAAGGACCTATTTTTCTTCTAGGGATTAAAATAAGACATTTTTATGGATTAAAAATGAGTTTTTAGAAATTTTCTAGAGATCAAATGTTTACCAATCAACTCTTATTTATCCTTTTCAGGGACTAAAAAAAGGTTTTCTTTGTGTGAGGGACGAAAATGAGGTCTGTATTTTTTTTCAGAGACCAAAAAGGGTATTTACTCATTTTTTTATTTTAAATTTTCTACCCATTAAAATAATTTTTTCTATAAAAAAGGTAAATTAGGAAGACTTACGTGGGCGAAGTTCTCCTAGTTCATCTTTTTGAGCAGGAAAACTGGTTCCACACATAAATCCCTCCCAAACGCTGCCTTATCAATTTCATATTTCATATTCACTTTGATGGTTAACACATGTAAATATGTATGTGCCTTTATATATATTTATATAATATATGAAGCCACGCATGTTTTTAATTAATAAATATTGGTTTTCCTAAAATAGGTTAGGCAAAGTCATTAGACGACTTGCAGCATCATATATATCATCTATTCCCCAGCTGTATATCAAACAAAATATTCAAATATGTATGTATAAGCTTAAGCTAGCTAGCTACATAATTACTCTTTGGCCCTTAACTTCTAATTTCTTCCTTCTCTCTCTTTTTTAATCTGACATTTCAATAAATAAATAAATAAATAAATAAATATATATATATAGGTGATGATTCCTTTCGTATTTTAAAACATATAAAGTTAGCCCTCACATCACACGATATAATTCGAAGCCAATCATTTTCTTAATTCATTATCCAAACAGACACATATATATAATTCCCTATTTGTTATATACTCCCTCCGGTCCTAATTATAAGGCATAGTTGACTTTGTTTGGAGAGATTAAGGAAGCTAAATAAGTTACTTAATCATTTTATATATTGTGTATCTTTAGATTATATATTAGTTTATTAATCAAACTAATTACTTTGTAGAAAAAAATAGAAAGAAAAATACTCTAAGGTAATTTAATTAGCTTCCTTAACTTCTCCAAAAAAGTCAACTATGTCTTATAATTAGGACCGGAGGGAGTATTTCTCACCATTATAGATATTATTCAACCAATTATCATTTTGGCCACAACTCTTTCAACTTTGAACATGCCAAGTCAAGCCCTACGACTTCTTCTTCTCTCTCTCGACTCTTTACTTTTATTTAACTTCTGCCTCTATATCTATAATTACATTATTCTACATAAATGTATGACCACCTACTCTTTAATTTACTATATGTACGTATGTATCCAATCAATCTAAAAAAAAAAAAAACTAACACACACACACACACACAAATCCTTTTATAAGCGTGCGTGCGTGCGTGTGGTGTTTCCTTGTCATAACCTTGAATTTCCCTCTTGGTAACATTATTATTTTTATTTTAAAAATTATGCATTCAATTTATTAATTTTTTTATTATTAATTTTTTTTTAGGCTACGAGATCACAGTCATACCAGATTTGAACCATGGACCTGTGAGTGAGCTGAGTGGCAGATACCCAAATCATCAGGATCCGTAACTACTGGTAAAGTTTCTTATAGACTACTAACAAGAAGTGACATAGTTGGTTAAGGTGTCGGCCTTTACCCCAAAAGGGAGGAGGTTTAATACCTGCTGGTCAATGTGAGTGCCTCGTTGGTAGGCGATCTATGAGTACCTCTATAAGCGCTCTCTGAACCTGGAGGCATGCTCTGGCCCTGGTAGGGTACCGGTGTCTACCTCACCTAAACTTTTATTATACCAAAAAAAAAAAAGTTTCTTATAGACTAGTAGATGATTTATAGAAATTGCTATCACATGATTATATTATCCTTTTGAAAAAAAGGCAGTATATACGATTAATAATCCTATTGGAGGCTATTATTTTACAGAAATATAAAAGATTACATTTAAATTTAGACTATGATGTGACAATATAAAGTGTAAAAACTTAAAAAATACAGCATGTATGTTAATCAAAAGTCATGAAGCCGCTTACATAACCTATAGCGACTTAATAATTTTATTACTTTTGTGTGTCTCTTTTCTACACACACAACTTTCTCGTTGATTAATCATTCTGAATAAAATTATAATGAACTCTATAAATTAGCATAATGGCGTGGAATGAACTATGAGGTCTGGAAAGAGATCATGATTTGAGATGCTTTCTTTGACAATAATATATAACTGCATTTTATTTTATTTTTAATATCAAAACGTCTCTTTCATTTTTTTTAATATTAAAAAAAAACAATGCCGATAATTAGTGGTACTCTGTATTTATTATTCAAAGAGGAAGGAACCAGGCAATCTCTGCTTAATCTCAGATCCACTGGTTTACATTGATTAATTAACGTATGAAACCAATTCTTAGTTTTTTTTTTTTTTAAAAAGGGAAATAACAGTGAAAAATAGAGTCATGGGATTCTAGCTTATGATAATACAACACCATGATTAGTCTAATAATGGCAAAATGTGAGCCTTTAACTTTAGTGAATGTGAAGTGACTCGTATTTTACCAATAAAAAAGCTCCTAGGCCTGACCACACAGGTTTTTTTTTTTTTTTTTTCCTCAGAAGACCACACAGGTTTGATTCAAAAGACTTTTTGTTGTCAATTGAATTTTCTCTGTAAAATTCCCTGAGAAATGTTCATAAATACAGAACATCAGAAAAAGCTTGCATTCACTCCCTCTCTCTCTTTTTTTTGGTCAAAACACTCCCTCTCTCTCGAAGGAAAAGCAGATAAGGGGAAAAAAGGTACTGAACAATAAAGTGAAACACCAACTCTTAAAAAGAATTGGTCACATGATTTATGCATCCCCAGTTGGACAAGATGCGTATTAAAGATGCAATTAATTTTTTTGGGTCAGATTAAAGATGCAATTAATAAGTAAAAGGTGGTCGAAAAAGAGGGTAAAAAAACAAACAAACAAAGAGTCAATTTGTTAGCTCACAGCAGAATATTCCAAATTATCAGAAAAGACTTGACAAATAAAACAGGGTATGTTACAATCAGCATAAGGACAAAGCAAGTGTAGTGTGTGTTTAATTGGATTAACTTTTATAAAATATCTTTTACGATTTATGAAGTAAGTATGTAAGATAAATTTAATTTCAACTTACGAAAAAGTGTTTCTAAAACCATAGTTTTAATACAAGGAAGATCATTGTTCATTTGTGGGGAAAATATTAAAAGAATAAAGCAATCAAGTATAGAACTTTTTTCGTTTTTTATAATAAAAAACATCAAGCTTCTTGTACAAAGATAAAGAAAGGGAATAATAAGCAGGTAGATCTAGATCAAATGGATCGATCCAGTGAGTTTCTTGAGAACACTTGAAAACTTGTGGGGCAAGTTAGAATGAAGAATCTAATTAAAAGTAGACCACTTCGTGAATTAAACTTAACTCGAAAGCCCAATTATTTGTTGAAAAATTGACACCCCAAAAAAAAAAAAAAACAACAACAACAAGAAGAAGAAAAAAGAAAAAAAACAGAAGAATAAAGCGGCATTAAATTTAGAGATTTCTGATGATCATGATGAGATGGAGCTTACCAGCATTTGCTTGTCTTGGACGTCACTGAAGAGCAGAGCTGGGAAACAAAAAACTAATACTCCCTCTAGTCTTAATTATAGGAATGTTTTTTAGAGTTGGTTTTGGTCATAATTATAAGAGTAAGTTTTAACTTTTGTCAATTTTTTTTTTTGCTATAATACCTTTATTTATATTTTTTCAATAATAATTAAATACAATAATAATCTAATAATACACCTATATATTTAATAAAGTAAATAATGTTTGTAACTCATTAATGTCATATACACCTCAATTATACTTTTTTAAATAAAATAATTTTGAGCAATTTTTGTCATATTTTTCCCATATCACCCTTACTGATACTTCTTCCACAATAATTAATTTAACAACATGTTTATATTCTATCAGGTGAGAGATTCTACTTTATTTTTTATTTTTAAATAAAATAATTTTAATATTCCTTTAAAAATATTTTTTTTTACCATCCATCCAAAGTCATTAATTTTCTCCCCTAAAATAACCTAATAAAACATTAAGTTCATTATCTTTATGCAATAGAGTGAAGCTAATAATTACGGACACGATGTTGTCCCATAAAAATATCTGAGAGACAAGGGAATGTCAATACTCATAAAAGAAGTCTCCAGATTTGAAGACGGAGTGTTAAGTTCAAAGAAATCTCGAGAATAGTGTGCGTGGGCTACTATTCAACTAATTTTGCCTTATGTAATTTTCAATTTTAGTAGGGGTATTTTTGGAAAATAATTATAATTAACTAATTTAACTTCTCTCATTAATCTCTCCAAATTCTGGTAAATAGCTCATATAATTAGGACCGGAGGAAGTACTAATCTCACAAATCACAAGCTCTTCCTATCTATTATAATATCAACATCCTAGTTTTGGAAGCTAGAAATTTTGAATTTTAAAATGCAATTCTTTACATGTTGGTTATCATCATTATATTTCGATTTCTTTATCAAGACAAGCAGCAATGTGAAAAACAGAGTAGACTTATGCATATGCTTTATATACATGTAAGAAATACATATTCTAAAATTTATACATCCACGTGTTATAAATAAACCTTTCTTTCTGGGTTGGAAGAAGAAATGGCGAGGTCACATGAAACCAGAGTATTATGCCATTCCTTGAAGACACACTTCATGATGATTATTCTCCACAATGTTGTCACCACTAGTACGATTTCTCTTTCTTATCATCCAAGTTTTAATATACAATATTAATAGTATATGTACCATCAAAGGAATGTCAGTTCCAGAGAATCATGAACTAAGCTATAGAGGGTAGACACAACCATGGATATGTCAATGACAATACCCCTGGTCTGGCAAAAAAGCAGCTCATTTCTAACATCCCAATGAAGAATTAGACTTGTTATTTGAATTCATAATCACAGACGGAGGTTATGTATACTTCTTTTTATGATTGGTGCAAGGGGTTTAGCAATGGTTGTCTGCTATGTTGTAAGCATATGAGTTCTTAAGCTTGCACATCAGCGTTTCTAAACATCTTTTTGGGCCTCAAATTTGAACATTCATCAAATATACCCTATTTGTGATGAGTGACTTCATTAATTTTCACTTTTACTTTTGTGTACAATAGAGTGAGCCATTTATCAAGTAGTCAACATTCAGTTGAAACTGAATTCATTCAATAATGGAATTATCAACATGATAATCCAATTTATTCAAACTACTCATCCATGTCTCCAGTCATCTTAACTTATTCATCATCCCTGTCTTCAATATCTCACAGAATAAATACATTCAGGTCTTGCTCAGTTGTAGTTTCGTTCTTTTTCACTTGTTCCATCCCTTTGATTAGAGGCCGATCCAACATTTGGTGACTCTGTTGCTTGTTTAGACGATTTGAGTTTAGCATCCTCCATGTACTGCTTCTGATGGCTAAGGAAATTATGAAACAGGGCAGTTGAATGAGACAAGTAAAAAAGTCATTTTGTTTTTTCTATGGTAGATAAATTCTTTTAGTGGTGTTGCCAAAATACTTTACCGAAGTTGTTTCTAATTTCAACATTTGATACGTACCCGATACTTGTAAATGGACTGCACTGAATAATTGTTAAAAATTGAAATGATCACGGATGCTGATAGCAATCCCAATTACAATTTGAACAACTTCTATGATCATATCACGTTGGCGAAAATTCCTTCAATTTCTAATGCCTAAACAACCTAGGATTTTCAAGTCTCAAGGATAAGAAATGACTCTTCCAGATACTTTAGGAACTAATGGACAATCTAAATTCAAATCTTACATAAAAAAACAAACCAATGATATCTGATAAGAACCAACCATGAGTGATAACATAATTGCATGATTTCTTCCGACTATACAGAGTAAACAATTCTGGTCAAAACGGTCTGGGCCAGAAGCAGTGTTTTTACTCAAACAATAAAAACAAAATGTTCAAGCTACAAGACAAATTACTTACGGTGCAAAATGATTGTGCACAAGTATAGACTATATTTCCCAGAACTTCCTTTCTTTCATGACACGTTGACAAAGCTCGTACTTAATTTTGAAATCTCCTGCAGTAGAGAAGAATGAGAAAGTATTCATTCATAAGTATGTAAATGAAAGACCTAGAAATTGATATTGGATACAAAATAATACCGAGGCAAGAACGCCAACCCAAAATCTAGTACGCGACAATCTGACATATCATATTACAACTTCATCCAAATAAGAAGACGATAATCAGTGGCTTCCTTGTCTTTGTCTCTCCCCAGGTTTGCTTCATCACCAAACACTTGCATAGCTTCTATTAACATTTTTTTTTTCCAGTTTTAGCAAATGACTAGCAATAGTTATAGTGATTCACGGCTTCTTTGGAAATTTGGGATGAGAATAACACTACCATGACACTAGAAAGAACATGAGTGGCTTGTTTTAGATAAGCTCGTCATTCCAAGAGTGAAGTTTATTTTAGCGCATTAATCTAATCTGTTAATTGGCAGAGTCATAACGCAACTATTTTTGTTACGTGTTTCCTCCACATAAGTTTTGTCATCCATAAATATCCTGTGATCCATCTTTCTTCGTCCTTGGGATCATCTTTAGGCAGTACAGTGCGCTGTTTTCTTCTCGAGCATTTATTCAAATCCGTACGGTCATGTGGAGGGAAACAGATCAGTTGCGCCAAGAATTTTTAGGATCTGTCAACTTCTCTAACGTTACACATCATCTTATGAATACGTTTATGTGCATTTAATTGCAGATGTGTAAGATTTTAAGCACCGAGCATTTATGGGTGGTAAAAGCTTGTCTACAAAAAATACAATAATCAATGGTCGTTCAATGTGTACTCAAATCTGTGTCACAGGTTTGTCCCTCTCTGTCTCAGCAAATTTTATCCTGAACAAGATCAAGTTTTTAATCATTATACGAGCGTGAGGGCACAGACAGCGTATAACATTCAGTCCCCAGACACACACACATAAGATCGACAAGTACATTCAAATAGGACTCCAAAGAGAATAAAGTTTCAGACCATTTGATCGTCGACATATCACAAGAAAAAAGGTTGTGTGGTTCATCAATATATGTAGCTATCATAACAGAAACAGTACATACGCACAGATAATAGAGGACAGGAGTAAAACACAGAACAGAGAGAGTTTTATATATAACCGGAATGGAAAATTGAATTAATTTCAACCCCCAACGACCACCACGTGGTTTCGCGCGTAATCTGTTCTGTCTATTCCTTACAGAGTTACAGTAATATTTTTGTGTATAAAATTATGTCGTCATTATTTGCTTTCTCATATTTCATTCATCATATTTATTTATATTAAACAAGCTTCGAGGCTTGTAATAAGATTTTATCACTCACAACAATAACAAAATTAAAGGGGAAAGAGATAACGATACAGAAAATTTATGAGCACGAAGACCATACCATCAAAATTAAATATCATCCATCTTATCACACATTAATTAGTTCTTCTATCTTCTTTAAGAACTTGATCGATTTTTACATATGGGTAGGGTTTGCATAGCCTATCGTTACAACAACTTGATGCTATTATTAATTTAACATAATGAATGTTGGTTACAAGGCATGTAAGCAGTTGCAATATTACGCGTATTGGTTCGTGACTGATGTTCTTCAACTGTCCAAAATAAGTGGAATTAATTAATACTTGATTATCATCAATTGCTTTCTCACCTTCAATAGCACGTAAGTAGTAGTAGTAGACCCCGATGAAATAAATTTTGGTTATATATATATATATATATATAAAGCCAATGTCTAGCTACTTAAATGCAAGATTAATAATATTAATTACGATGACCACATACACAGTCATCAACAAGTTGTGGGCTGTACATACGAAGCAGTCAACATCTAACTCCCTCTTGCATGTGCACACATTGATTCTTAGCCTGCCATATTTGAGGTTTCGTGTTCAAACATATATATCTTCACAGACATGTCCTTCCTCGGAACCCAAAAAACAAAAAAAAAAACCTTCATAGACTGCTTCTGCTGTCAGTTTCCTATTCTGCACCAAGCTGGGCTCACTGCTATAATAACATTATTTAATGATCAATTATTGACACTGTTCAAATGGCAATAATATATAGTTGGCTGATGGAACAAGACGATGAATGTTAGGTTGGGACCATATGAGATATATATAGAAGAAGCTAAGGATACACACACACACACATATCCAGAATTACTGTGAGGTCTCATAGAATGAATATTTCACTAAAGAGAGCTCTGATAGATAACAAGTGAATAGTATAAATTTGTTCTTGTTTCTTGTATTGGAATTTGTCATTACATTTCATGTTGTTTATCTGCGAAATTTTTTTATGATCACATTTCTTTAGCATCTGACACAGTGATTCTCCAATAGTATTACTACTTGAAACTTGAGAGATGAAGGTTAATGTTGAGCTGAAGAACAGGAGAGGTTTGTGTATGAAAACGATAACGAAAGACATAGAGGGAGTGCATGATCACGAGGGGAGGCCATGCATGAGAGTGACGTGACAGTGAGATAAAAAGGGTTTGTTGGGTTGTATTTGTAAGCAACGATAATATGTAAAAATGGCGTGCAAATATTGATCACGAGATATCTTATTTTGTAAGATTTAAAACAACAGGACAACGTAACCAAGTGTGTTGTTGTCATGTGGGTGGATAGAATTGGGACCAAAAAACAAGTGACATTAACAACACCACTACACGACATATCCTTCCTCACAGTAACTATGCCTTGCGTGTTATATATCTCTATATATGCCGTCTCTTTTCATGGGGCTTGTCTATTTTCCCTTTCACTTGATTTCATTAATGTTAATACAACAACAAAAAAATCAGGACTTTACAGGACAATTGTATCGATTTTTTTTTTCTTAAACAAGAGGAAAATTAGCACAAGGAGGTGGGGCCAGGAAAATTGAATTCCAAAAGAGGTTTCTTAGAGAAGAAATGGGTTAGTAGGGTCACCATAAGGACCAAACGGGTGAGAAACATTCACATTGAAAAAAAATCCTGAACCAGTGGCTTCAATCGTGTCGTTGTGTGTATATGGAGAAGTGACTGAAAAACTGACCATTGGATCCGTGGGATACTGAGTGGTGAGCACAGTAAAATCTAATAGTAGTAATATTTTTATTGAAAAGTGTTTTCCATGAATGAGTTATTTTAAGCAAGTGTTTGGATTGTATTCATCATTATTCTTTTGAAAGCGTAATATCATTAAAGGGACGGAGGGTTTTGATCGGTGACTGGTAATCAGTGGAGACTTGAAAATTGAGTTTTGAGATTGGTGATGTGTGAAAGAGGAGGTGGTCTTGTCTAAGTGGGTTTTGTCAACAAGGACTCGCTGAGTTGAGTTCATGGAAAATCTACCATTTTGATTTTCCTGCAAGTCACTCATTTCAAGCTTGTCCAATCTGATGCGACACCCTTTATATTTTTTTTCCCGTGACATAACCCTTTTACTATAAAAGTATAAAAATGACGAGCCTAAGTTACAACTTACAGGTGCAAAATACAGAGAAGCACGATGCGCATATAATTAAAGGCAAAATCACATACTCCGGATTTAACCGATGAAAGAGTCAGACTTCTTTACTTAAAGAGAGAAGATTTGATTCTGGAGTTAGTCAAGGCGTTGAGGGAGGTATTTTAAGAGTCTATGAAGTTGTGAAAACTCTGATGAAGGTGGAGGCATATATACTCTCCGACCAATATACCCTGTAGACTGCCTTTGGATTGTGGATGAGCCCAACTCCTTCTTTAAAATTTTCACATAAAAAAAAAAAAAAAGACAAAATCACATACACACGCAGAGGGTTAAGTGATGATACGAAGTTGGGAAAAAAAAAAAAAGTTGTTCACAGTTAATTGAAAATCCTCACACATCAGATACCTTACGCAACATGATGATAGAAACTTTTAAACCGGAAATAGCACTTTAAAATCACAAGAAATAGATACACTATAAACTTTGCCTTGTAAATAGGATCAAGAGGAGAAGTTATCAGAAAGTCTCATAGTAATAAGTGAACAAGATGAGCTTGTTGTCTTTTACTATGGCCAAACTTATAATTACCTCCTACTTAATTATTGTGAGACATTTCAGTAATTATATTTATTTAATTCCTGAGGTTGATATTTAACCTGTAAATGTCAAGGATTAGAGAAGTGGCGCCAGGGAAAGTTGGGCTTACAGGGCAGAGGGAGGCCCAGAGAAGGAGAAAGGGACGGGACGAAGGAAGACAGGAAATCTTTCCCAATCTGGAGGATGGTGAAAGCTTCACACAGTTTGAAAACTTTTTGTATTTTGGCCCCATCCTCCACTCCATACCACTCCCCTCTTCTGTAGTTTGTGGTTAATCATACAAATTTGTACTTTGTTTACAATTAATTAATGGCAAAAAATGGCACTTAAATTTCAAAATTTTAGATTTAGATTAGTGCTTTTCTACTAAATGAACCGTCAATTACTACGAAAGTTTAGTTAATATTTATATTCTTATAAGCAACAAAATTAATTTGAGAGTTTGAAGTTCAAGTGATATTTTTTTATCCTTTTCCAATTTTTTTAATTCTTCAATGATTTATAATAAATGCTCCCTTTGTTCTTAATTTTAAAAGTTCAATAACTGAATTACGTGGTTAAAAATGATTAAAATTAGTTAAAAATAATAAGTATGTCTTTAATTTTTTTTTCTAAGTATGCATTTATTTATAATGTGGCAAGTAAAAGAGAGAAATATAGTAAATATATGTATCATCAACCTTTTAATTAATGAAGAGCCAAAATGATAAAAATTAAAAAGTTATTAAATGTTTAGACAATTCTTATTGGCCTCTTTTAAAAAGGACCAAGCAATTCAAGTTTTGGATTCTTATAACAAAAAGTATCGGACGGAGTAATATATATAGTCTTTTAAGTTGGACATGCTTGAAGCAATACCTTCACCTCTTCTCTCCATTTCCTTCTCATTTTTCTCTTCATTGTAATAATATTTTTATAAAAAAATTAAATTTGGACTATTAGATCTAAATCCAATTGTCATGTAGAGGATAAAGGATGGAAGCTGAACAAGAAAAAAAAATGAGAGAAGCCAAATTTGTTATGGAGGTACGCATGAGACAAAAAATACTTAAATATTTTCTGAATTATTATTATTATTATTAGGGAAAAACATTTCTCATGTTGTAGGAGAAATGTTTTTTCATGCCACACACACATAAAATGGTGGGACCCACATATATATGATTAGCATTATATATATATGTGAGTCCCATCATTTTATGTATGTGTAGGAATCTTATTTCTCTCATGCAACATGAGAAAAGTAAACCCTTTATTATTATTATAATATTTTTCATAAATTATATTATTTTGATCAATTCAACTATAGTTGAGTTCAAGCTCCCGGTAAAATACTTAGTAAGATATTGCATTTTCCCGTTAAAAACATTTGTATGTATGTAATTTTATGTATTAATTATAGTAATCAATGTAAGGGGGTGTACGTAAATGAGAAGGGTGAGATATGAGGAGGATAGATGTGGACAAGTACCAGAAGAAGACCTAATGGGATATTCTGCCTACCACCGTCCCATGTGCCTGTGGCCTCCTCTCTCTCTCTCTCTCTCTCTAGCCATCACCTGCACCATTCTCTTCCACTAATTACCCCATCAGCCCCTACGTGTGAGGCAACGCTAGATTTTAATCAAAATTGGAAATATATATTGGCCTTTCTAATAAGCATTCATCATATATATCTACACTGCACTACACATATACGCATATATATATATATATATATATGTGGGTGATATATATTTGACGAAAGAAACAAGAGAGATGCGCCTGAGTCGCGATGACATATATATATGAGACTTTGGGAGATTAGATGTGATGTGAGTTGAGAGCCATTTGTAACTTTGGTGGTATCCGTGGCCAAACACCGACCTCTCTTGCTTATGGAGATGGAACGCTCTGTTTCTCTTAGCCTTCAATGTTCAACTTTACTCACACACGATACAGCATCATAATAAGTCAATGGACGGCTCTGAAACTTACTTCTTCCTTTTACACCAGTACTCCTATATTCAACTCAACAATTAAGTTCCAGCTTACTTATGTTTCTACGTCTTTTCATTTCTTATAGTGTATTACTCAAGAAATGTGTCATCGTACGTGTATTAACGTCATCTGACTTCTACTATCTGAAGTTCTCTGCTGTTGGGATTGCATTCAATGATGACCAAACACAATGAAAATGAAATAATAGAATAAAAGAGCAGGGACTAGTTGAAAAGTAATTAGCAGGGACGAAAGGTAATTAATGCTTCTGACAAAGACGAAAGAAAGAAGAGTTAAAGTGATGATTGTACTGTGTGGCCTCTAGGCCGCCATATTCGCATCACCCTCTTCTTAATTCTCGCAAGGTGTTGTGTGTGTTGTTGGGTCGGAAGCACATAAGGTGCTTCTCCCTTATGTGCTTCTTACATGCTTCTCCCTCTAATTAGAGGGATAAACAATTTTTTTTTAATTTTTTTAAAACTTTTTATTTATTCTATATATTTAGATTAAATTATATGCTATTTTCTGAAATTTTTTTTGACACCCAGTATTTCAAATTAATTAGTTTTCAGTATACTCATGTTGCAGGACATATTTCTGAATGCAGAACTGGAAACTAATTAATTTGAGATACTGGGCGCCAAAAAAATTTTCAGAAATCAGCATATAATTTAATCTAAATATATAGAATAAATAAAAAATTAAAAAAAAATTAAAAAAAATTGATTGCCCTTCTAATTAGAGGGAGAAGCATGTAAGAAGCACATAAGGGAGAAGCACATAATGTGGACCCGTTAATGTGTTATGGGGTTGACGCTTCATTTGTTTGGCCAGTGTATGTACCTATTTTACTGGTGTTAATAAGCCATTGTTAGGTGGCAAGGCATATGTAGACCACTTTTTTGGGGGGAGACAAGTAGTAATTAAATAGTGTTGTGATTAGTTGTTGAAGGAGGAGAGGGGAAGTAAGAAGCGGAAGCACATAAGGTGCTTCTTCTTTATGTGCTTCTTACATGCTTCTCTATCTAATTAGAGGGACAAACAATTTTTTTTAATTTTTTATATATTCTATATATTTAGATTAAATTATATGCTGCTTTCTGAAATTTTTTTTGGCACCCAGTATCTCAAATTAATTAGTTTTCAGTATACTGATGTTACAAGACATATTTCTGAATACGGAACTGGAAACTAATTAATTTGAGATATTGGGCGCCAAAAAAATTTTCAGAAAGCAGCATATAATTTAATCTATATATATATAATAAAAAAATTAAAAAAAATTGCTTGCACCTCTAATTAGGGGAAGAAGCATGTAAGAAGCACATAAGGGAGAAGCACATAATGTGGACCCGAAAGGAGCATGGTGGCCACACAATCATATCGGAGGCAGAGTGATGATGACGATGATGACACATCTCCCTCTCAATGATGCTTGTCTTTCATGTTAAGTTGGTTTCTCTTACCTCACTCTTCCACTTCACTTCATCCCTTCCCTTCGCCACATTCCCTCCTAATTATCCTCCTAATCTCCCTTTTAACTATTCATTTTTTTCTTATTATAAGGCACCAACTAACTATTCTCACATACTAATAAAAACAGTTAAAGTTAATAAAGTTGTTCTAAATTTACCTAAGTTCCAATATTACACCTACTAATTGCACTAAACTTTAATGTCATATTATAAATTATTATACTCTGAGAAAAAAATAATTAATACTCCTTGGAAACAAGCAAGTGCCTTATAAAAATGATCAAATAAATTTGCTAGTTGATGTCTTATAATAAGAACCAGAATAAGTAATGATATCAATAGTACACTTACTATGCTCATGTCTAACTCACTTTCTAGGCTATTACTTGTATTAAAACTTACTAGGACAAAATTTGAAATATAATGTTGTACTATTTCTTTATATTTTGAAATATGAGCAAAGTTTAAAATATGTTTTATTTCCAGACAAGATTAATAAGTCAAACTTCCCAACTATAGGAGAGGGATGTCACCATTAACATCTCTCTCCATTTTTTTTTAAAACTATTAGATTAACTTTAAATGACCAACATTTATAGAGAGTAAGTGATAGGAGACTTGTTTTTCCTTAATCACGTCCTCGGTTTGAGGCGTGGAAACGGAGAAAGTGGTAATGGGAGCTCTTTCATCATGATCGTGGGCTTGACTCAAGGTGAATCTGGATTAATCGGAATTAAAGATTCTGATAAACTAGGCAGGGGAAAAAAACTTTACATGGTTAAGATCTAATGATAAATGTAAAAATATTATTATAATTTTAATTACAGTAAGAATCTTTCTTTAAATCTCAATTATTTAAAGTTGATCTAATGATAGAGATATTAAATAGAGAGATGTTAATGGACGCACTGGTCTTCTCTTCCCACCTACATCATCGCAGTGAGATAATAATTAGATGCCACTTATATACTATGTACGGCATGTCGTTCTCATGGTCCCTTAAGGGCCGCCGTGGAAGAAATTGATGGTTTCATGTATATATAAGCTACTCAATAAGTCCTTCTAAATTTAATTTCAACTCCTCTTTCATTATGAGGAGATTAGAAGTCTAACGTGGTCATTGTTGTACTTTTAAATACGGTTATAGTTATTAAAAACAAAATTATCTCACGACATAATGTCTTAACCATCTCTTTTACTTGTGTTCCTTTAATTTTATTTATAAGACACTTTCCGTATGTTTCACATAAATCAAAAAGAACTTTAAACCCTGTTAACTTTGTGAGAAGAAAATCAACACAAAAACAAATTAAGGTAAAAACTTACGTTCATATAAAAAAAATTTAAAATCGATGTCTTATAAATAGGATAAAAAAATTCTTTTCTCTCTATCTTATAAATAAATAGCAGGCAATGCCTATTTAAGTTGGTTAGAGGTGAATGAGAAATGAGTATTAGAAAGATATCATTTTAACTCTTGTGACATGGAGAAGACACATATTTAAATTAAGGGTTTGTTTGGTTACAGACATGATAGTAAAAACGTAGAGTTTACTTGAAAACAGAAAGAGAATAAAAAATCGTAAAACATAAAATCGTAATACAAAACGTAAATTTTACCAGCATATATATATATATAATTCAAGAAAAGTAAGGCACCCGCCATCATCCATACATATACCGATCAATGCAATATTGATAACTTATCATTTTTAATAGATTTGAGGTATATTTTGAGATATTTTTAGAAGTCATCAATGCTAAATTAAATAGATTTTATTGAGATTTTAAGAGATATCAAGTTGGATGGATTATTTGGGGGATTTCAATTTAAAATATAAATTTCAATAAATTAAAATAATAGTATTAGTAATAAATAATAATGATTTAAGGTGGCGAAATAATTTTTAATTTGGGGGAGAAATGGTGGTGATGCAATGTTGTCTCATCGTACGTTTTGGACCGGTGAAGAAAAAGCTACTCTCCAAATTAAGGATTAGCTGATTAGGGATTTAGGACAAGTTTTTTTTGTTTTTCCGCTTTTTACAAAAACATCGCGTTTTTACGCTTTTACGTTTAAACGCGGCGTTTTTACTCCATTTGCGTTTTTTTCTGCAACGAAACACGTTTTGCTGAAATATAAACATAAAAACGCGTTTTTAAATACCATGATTGCAAAGGAAGGGATGAAAGGTGAGAAAAATGAGTCCCACAACTTTACTCATTTGGTTTTAAATTTTGAAGGAGACGAGACTCAAAAGTTTTCATCCCCTCCGCTCCAAATTGGGGGTTTTGGAGTGGAACCTAAATTTTGGATCACCCTACTTATATAACTTATGTGATACTTCAATAAGGCCCACGGTAAAAAAATATTATTGTTATGAAAATGTATTATAATTCAAAAAAAATATAAAAAAATATTTTTATGAATAAAAAATTATTATAACTAAAAAATATATTATTATGGTTGAATTATTTAAATAATTTTTTATTATTAAAAAAAATATTATTATGAAATAGTATACTGAAAAATATATTTTTATAAACAAAAATATCATTATAAAATTAAATTAAAATAAAAAATATAATTATTATATAATATGTTAACATAATTTTTATTAAATTTTAATAAATATATATTTACCTTAAGAATATATATATTATGAAATTAATTTAAAATAAATATATATTATTGTAAATAAAAAATACTATTATAGTTAAGAATATATTATGATAAAATTAATTAAAAACAAAAATACTAATTATAAATAAAAATATTATTATACTAATTAATCAGTATAATAATATTTTTATATATTATAAACTTATTAATTATAAATTCATTAATGTTATTATATTAACTATAAATTAGGGTTTAGGGTTTCTAATGAATATTAATTATTCTATTAATTGATATAATAATTAAAATTAAGTATAATAATTAGAATTATTATATTAATTACAAATAAAAATATTATTATATTAGTTATGTAAGATGTAAATTATTTTATATAGCATATAAATAAAAAATATCACCAACTACTCATTCCGGTCCTAATTATAGAAGCTATTTACCAGAATTTAGAGGGATTAAAGAAAGAAGTTAAATTAGTTAATTATGTGTATTTTCCTAAAATACCCTTACCCAAGTTTATTTAATATAAATACATCTACAGATACAAGCTTATTTTCCTAAACCACGCTCCAATCAAACAAATAATGCTATCTCACGCTCTTTGACGGAAGCAGTTTCATTGGCGTCTGGAAAGTATAATATTTAATAATTATTAATAATTAAGTTCCATCGATCTGATTTAACGCATAATTAAAAAAGATAATGAAATTAATGTTTTATTAGGTTATTTTAGGGGAAAAAAATTAATCACTTTGGACAGATAGTTAAAAAAAATATTCTTAAAGGAATATTAAAATTATTTTACTTAAAAATAAAAAAATAAAGTAGAATATTTCACTTGATAAAATATAAGATGTTGTTAAATTAATTATTGTGGAAGAAGTATTAGTAGGGGTGATATGAGAAAAATATGACAAAAATTACTGAAAATTATTTTATATAAAAAGTATGATTTAGGTGTATATGATATTAATGAGTTGCAAATATTATTTATTTTTTAAAATATATACGTGTATTATTAAATTAAATTATTTTTAATTATTATTAAGAAAATATAAATAGAGGTATTATAGAAAAAAAATTGACAACAGTTAAAAGGACATTATAGTATAATGATGCATCGCTATCATACCTTCTTGTTTAAATGAAATAAGGAATCATTAAAAACAGTTCGAAAAATAATCATCTATCTTTTCCTTCAATCTCCTCCCCTTCCGTTCCCTCCCTTTTGACCAAACCGGCCTAAGGCAGTAGCAGGCTAGCAGCGACGTTGGAGTGAGGGTTTAAATGGAAATAAATGCACCCATTATCATGACGTGATGGCTTATCTGAACCCTAAATTCTTCCTTTCTGCGGCGTACTCACCCTCCAATAATATTATTATTAGTAGGCCGGTCAGCGACTCGCCAGAGAAACAATGTCAAAATGAAGCTAAGGTCGTGGCATATATTATTATTGATGCATGATGGCTATGGTTGCTTGAGATCCAGAACCTCTGAACCTAAATTCATAGAATTAGTTAAAGGGGTCGGATCAGGTTGGGAGTGGAAGAAGAAAGAAAAGGAACAACAATGAAATGGAGCAATAATAACAACAACTGTAGATGCGGCACCTAATATTTAAGGACAGCCACAAGCAGATGAAAGATAGAGAGAGAGAGAGAGAATGAATGCACATGTGCTTCTCAACGTGTTACTGTTGCTTAATGGCACAGTTTAGACAGTGACTTCCTCATCAAACAAACATTATGTGGTGTGTGTGTATCACTGTCAGATTTGCCCCACAGGAACACCGTGATCTCGTACCTAGCTACCACTCTGTTTTCTCGGTGTCGACTTGGAATGTGAGAGAATATTTCTGTTATAGCAGTTGGCCAACTCACCCCCCCACTAACCCATGCCCCCTACATCATACCCTGCTTTTGCATCTCTCCATTTTGTGCTCTACTCATTAATTTCTACGATCCCACCGCATTCACATCAAAACCTTATCACTAAACTCAATTACCTAGTTTATAACACTCCTATTACAAATTAAATTAAGTCTTATATTAAGAGTCAGTCGGAGTAATGAGATACAAACGACCGAGACTGGATTGATTGCCTTTGGATTATTGTTTTGAGATTTGACACAAGTGACAATATGCTTCTCGTCACATGCAAATCACCATGCATTCCTCGATAGTATTTTGAAGAATTGATTTTTGAAACTAGACACCAACTCGTTGTTCGCATGGAATAAAAATGCCACTAGATGGTGGGCATTTTCTTAACATCCTTCAAGAATAGTATTATATAGTGGGTCGTACTGGCAACATTGAAATCCGACGAATCAAGTTCAGATTGTACAGAACCACCAGTTACGGAGGCCAGATACATCGTACGCTCCAGTATCGTGCGCTGTTCATTTGCGGATTACATTCTGCTCCTAGTGCTCCCATTTCCACATCTTACCAATAATATCCCTCTACGTGGCCCTCCCTCCACCACTCCTCCCTCATTCCCCCCCCCGGGCCCAACTCCAGTGGTCCCCACTCTATGACCCCCCGATTCTGTAACAAATAAAAAGGGCATTTTAGAATATTTGTATTTGCTAAATCTCTTCATCGTCGTCTCTCCTCCGTCCACGTGTACCTACCGGACGGCTCTTCCATCCTTACCCGTCTCCGTGACCCCGTACGGTCCAACCCGTCAACTTGGCTTTGAAATTTCCACGTCACGCCTGGCTCCTACAATCGACTGAGGTCGGCTAGTGGGGTTATTTATGTGTTTTAGCTAATCTATTTAGGGGCAGGCAGTGTAGTTTGGCCGAGTCCCTGGGGAGTTTTCCGTCAATTGAGTAGGAAAATAGTAGAAATAGAAGATAGATACAGTGAGTACAGAGATATTTGTCAGATCAGAGCTTCTCTACTTCTCCACACTCTCTCCCACTCCCCAATGAACACACACACATGCACAATTGACACGCGGGAAGACACCTTCTCTCTCACTTCTCCATGTTCTCCCTCTCTCTCCGTAATCTCTATCCTTCACGCAATATTCAGCCGTGAGATTTAGGCGCAGTGTTTCAAGGCACGCTAATTTTTTTCATCGATTTCCCTCCCCTCTAACTCTTCACTTCGAACTTGTCATAATTTCGTTCCTTGCCGGACAAAGGGGCGGCGATTTCCGACCAAATGCAGGAAATACATTCTATCGGGGGTAGTAGATTTTTCGACGGCGCTGGCGGTGGAACTGGCGGCGGAGATAGGAGAGTGAGGCCGCACCACCACCAGAACCAGCAGGCCTTGAAGTGCCCGAGGTGTGACTCCCTCAACACCAAGTTCTGTTACTTCAACAATTACAATCTCTCTCAACCCCGCCATTTCTGTAAGAACTGCCGGCGCTACTGGACCAAAGGCGGCGTCCTCCGTAACGTCCCCGTCGGCGGTGGATGTCGTAAATCCAAGCGTTCCAAGCCCAAAACCTCATCCTCTGCCGAACGTCCTCTCACGCCGACACGACCACCGGAGCATCCGCCGCCGCCGCAGGAGAACCGTAAGTCGAGTTCTCATTCCAGCAGCGAAAGCTCCAGCCTCGCCGCCGCCGCCGCCGCCGCCTCTGAAGTGGTATCGGCGCCTTCGTCGATGAACCGTGAGCTGCTAACCAATCAGGCTGCGAACCCTAATTCGGAGTCTGGATTGATGGAGAAAGGAGGGGACTGCGGTATTTTCTCGGAGATAGGCAGCTTTACAAACCTGATCACTGCAACAAGCGAGGCATTGTCGTTCGGGTTCGGGAATATTCCGGATCCGACGTCGTTTCGGTTCGGTACTACCACTCAACAAGGGATGACCGGGAATGAGTTATTATCCGGCGAGTGGCAGCAGGCACAGCAGAAAGAGACGGGAATGAGTGACATGATTTTTCAGCAGGAGTTGAAGTTGCCGGAGCTCATGCCTGGGTCGTTGTTCCACCCGACGGTGCCGGTGGATTTGTCGGCGTTGCAGAGTAAGAACGAGACCGGTGGTTTGGGACCGTTGGATTGGCAGGGAGGCGCAGAGCAAGGTTTGTTCGATCTGCCTAACACCGTAGATCATTCTTACTGGAGTCACACTCACTGGACTGATCAAGAAAATCCCAGTCTCTTTCATCTTCCTTGAAAAGCTTCCGTCCAAAAGCTTCAAGTCCCGCACCTTTTTTTTTTTCCCCTTCTCTTATTATTATTTTTTTAAAATGAACTTAAAAGGAAGCAAAAGAAATTTGAAAATAAACTTTTAAGGAAAAAAAAAAAAAGGAACCAAAACCGAAAGGATTTGGCTGGCCTTATTATGAGATGTAAAACCTTGTTTTTTATGGTTTATAAATTTTCTTGTGAAGATGTTTGGGGGTTGATGTTAGTGATGTGCATGTACAACTAACTCGTATGGCAGGATGTGCTCTACTTTTTTTTGCCACCCAGAATTTCTGGGTTTTATGGTTAAATATATGTATGAGAATGATGAAACTTGATGATGAGATAAATAGAGAGAACAAATTATAGAGTGTTTCTGTTGAAATATAGGTGGTTGTTTAGTTAACATTGAGATGAGATGTTTAACAGTTGAAAATGTAGAGTGTGATGGATATGATGAGGAGGGAAGTTGAAGAAGACTGGGGACGTGCTCATGGGGGGTTGGACGTTGAAAATGACGGCAATAATGGCGATCATCTCTCACGGTGGTGCACTGCACGGCATATGATATAAAGATAAAAGCAGGAGAAAGAGTTGGGTGGCACGCGCGATCATGATGTCCACGTGGCGAAAGTGACCCGAGAGCCAATAGGGGAGAGACGACACGTGGGTATACGTGACATGACACATATATGAAGAACACAGCCAAGTGGAAGAGCGCTTGTCCCCCACAAATACGGATTGAAGGATGTGAAATCGCCAAATGGAGGGGAGGGCGCCGCCACTCCACCGGCCACCGGCGCCGACGCTGACGCTGACGTTGCATTAAATAGAGTGGCCCCGAACGATATAATCCTCAATTGGCCGGCACATATATTCAAATGCCTAATCTCTCCAAAACTAGCTCCTCAACTACCCCATGTATCAAAACCAGTAATTAACCTGCATTCATACTGATCACCTATTCAATTTAAAAATATTGCCAGCTTATGAATGAGAATCCATGCCTGCGAATAAACGAGCGTATCGTAATCAGATCACAGATTATAATAATTTGAAACCAAGAGCCTTGAACAGAGAGTGATGTCTGCTTCAAAATGAGTTGCACCAACATGCGTAAACGTATTTTTCTACTGTCAAAACCAAACATGCCGAACACGGCAGCCATGTTGCCGACACAAACACGTTGGTCCTTGCCTTTGTTCGCATAATCCTTTCAACAAACGCACTCTTGTTTTCTTGGGCCTGTATGTACGTACATTTGGATTGAAGGTGGCAACTTTTTCCTCTTACCGACTCCGACACTGCAGGTTGGACCATCCCTGTCCAGAGCTTTCTCTAGAAGCAAGCTATGAAGGAAGATTTTAATGTTTTTAAGAATTAGAAGCGGGGCTAGCAGCTGCAGTTATGATGATGATTTTTCGTGATTTCACCTCCGGAATGCTAACGCGCAGATGAAAATGAGGCTTTTTTTTTTTTTTTTTTCAAAACTGTAAAGTGTGTCTCTAGTCTCTACAAGTGTGGACGGACTCTCCCTGTATCAGCATTCTACTACCATTCTATAATTCTATTCATTCACATACATCAGCAAGAAAATCGTACGTGTTTAGGAAAGGAAAGTGAAGCAAGCATTTTCTTTGCACATTGTGGATCCACGACCTACCCCTAGGCTCCTTTACAAGAATCGATCTTTTCTTTATCTGTCTCATTGCTTCGTTTCATAAATCTTTACCCTTTTTTAAAAAAATTTCTGGTAGGTTCACATTAATGGTAAGAGATCTCGCTCTCCATGTGGAGTGGTGCTAGTGGAAAAGATGGTTCATTAATCTTCTTCTATTAAAATAGAATATGCTTCGCGGTGAAGGGAAACAATGAGAGGGAGAATTCTTAAAAAGTCCCCAAAAGTCTTAATAACAAATGAATAGCATGAGCTTGTTATTATTTGTTGCTTTTGAACATATCATTATATATTATTCACTTATAACATCCATTCACGATTACATTCTTTTCTTGGGATATCAATTTTTTTTTTTTTATGGGTTGGGCTTACCTACAGTTCAAGTACATGACATTTAAGCCTATTCCACAAGAAAATTCAAGACTGAGAGTATATAAGTTTCCACCTTAACCTAAGTTACCCCTACTTTCTAAACTTTGAGATGCTTTCTCCAACGCCTCAACGGCATCAGGATTTGAAGAAAATATTCTACACTTCTCCCCCTTGAGTATGAGCTTTTGGAGTTTGGGTTTAGTGAGTGAAGCCCATCTCGCTATGAGGTGCCTTAACATTGTTAGCATGACTTACAATAGTGTTCTATTATACACACACACACACAATAGTGTTTTAATATTTTTCATCCCAAACCTTTCATTTAAAAACTGTCTGGATCTCGTTCATGTATGTTGAATTTGTTCTTAGTGCCGGTTCATTTTAACATTTCAGAAGTATTTTTACGATTTACGAAGAAAGTACGTATAATAAATTGTCTTGACCTATGATAAAAGGTTTTCCAAATTGACACTAATATTTCGGTGGGTTTTAGTTTAACATAAGAAATAATTATTCTAGTTCATTGAATTATTACAATCTATGGTTTTATGATATTTTCAATTTTGTCTTGGAAATGACACTGTTTTGTGAGAGGTATATAGTTGGGAAATTTCACATAAGGGTCCTTTTTACAGAAAAAAAATCTCAAAAAAAGTCTCAAGATTCTAAAAATGCCAGAAAAGGCTCCAGGACTTTTTCTAGGATTTTCAGAATTCACATAAGTTGTTAACAGGGCTGATATAGTTGTTAACGAGGTATTGATATAGTTTGAAAATTATATTTTATATTTAAGATTATGATCAACTCCTTAAATATATCTTATACTAAGGACTGGAAGGAGTATATGCTAATGATTTCAGTACCACATTGTACTGTTGTAGTGCACTATTCTTCTGCAAATATAGATTTGTATGAATACGTGATGCACATATTTTATATGTTACGATTGATTGTTGACAGGTTCAACTAGACGAGATAATACTTGGACAGAGGATGGACAGGTTCAATTAACTGTATTTTGCTAAACAAACTTCTTTTGTCCTTATAGTAGAAGAGAAAAATTGAGATGTAAAGTAGTTTAAGGAAAAAACATTGGCAATTCATCAACCTGGGATCAAACTTTTCTCTCAGGTGTGCCAAAAGCCTGCTATTTAACTTGCTATAATGACATGGTCATTCTTCAGTCAAACTTGCAATCACTAGAAATTCGTTAGGCCTGTTCATTTTCAGTAACTTTGTAAACAGAGATCACGATTAACACGTGTTAAAAGTGACTTTTTCCCTTGCTTTTCTTTCTTGACTAATGAAACTCATTCTGAGGGGCTAATTAATGATGAATTGGAGTGGCAATTCCTAGCAAACTATGCCCTTTTCCAATATTCTCTCGTCTTGTCTTGTAAAAACCAGGACAAACAGAACCAGCACAAAAGTTTATTGATGAAACATCACTATGATCAGTGTGTCACCAAAAAGAAACGATAAAAAAATATTTAATAATTCCAGGGGTGAAGGAAAATTGAAAGAAAAGAATGAACAACTAACTAATCAGAATCTACAACACTGAAAACGCAGAAACCTGAACTTGTGTTTGCTCTCTGACCTTGGCAGTTGCACTGGGCTGCCCATCCATTCCCAACCTAACCTATATTGTTCACAATCAATAACATTAGACATTGTTCCATTCTTGAAAATCTAATAAATAGTTGCACACCACTAACTTACACTGGGAATGCAAAGGAACCTGTACTGCCTTCAGATTGATTAGAGTCCCTTGATCCAGAAGATACCACTGCTCGATCTTCAACCTTTCTGATGTTGTCACTCTTTTGCTGTCTACTCATGGATATGATGTCTGATTCCTCATCCTAAAACAAAGTCATAGTAACATGTGGATATGGTATTTTTTGAGACATCCCTGCAATAGAACAGATTCATGCATGGTCGTGTTGGAAATGGAAATGCACCTGCTTATTATAAGAGCTTGAAGGGTATTGGTTTACATTTGGTCTATCGTCATGTGTATTCTGTTTACTAACCTGTTCTTCATCTTCACCATAGTTAAGCTGTTTTTCCAATTCCACAAAGGAAAACAGATCAAAGAATTCAACTTTTTTGTAGCATTCGTTTTTTGTTAGCGAAAAACACAAATGGGTAATGGCTAATGTACCTTGCGATTCACAGGCCTTGAATTTCTGGAACTCCCATCAATACCAATTGGAGGTTGAGACTTAACGCACTTGCCATCTCTTATAACATCGAATGCTCCATCTTCTCTGAAGCAGAACACAATATAGTCTTCATCTGCAAAGTTTGACCAGCTTGAATCATCATCCACTGTGTTGTGTCCAACCGAAGCCTCGTTTTTATCTTTTTCTCTTCGATTATTCTTTGTCTCTTTCTTTTTGCTCGCTCGTGACAACCTGTTATCATAAACATGATTGACTCGATTGTCCATTCTTGGTAACGAAGCTGGTTCATCATCTGCATATAGTTGAAAAAAACCAATGTCAAAAGTGAAAAGTTTGTAATTTTGTTTGTAAGATACATGTCTTGAAGAGTTTCACTTCAGACTAACAGGATTCAGTTACCTAAAGTCAAGAAACAAGAAGCCCAGTCCCTAACTCTCCACCTGACAAACCTCGCTATCGTCCATGTATTGTACATGTTTGTGAGGTGTTGAGCTGCTTCGGAGATCAGACAATTGGTGTTTTGAGAAATGAACCCCCGGGGGGGGGGGGGGGGGGGGGAGTGTATGTGTGGGGATTGAAGTTGGAAGGAGAAGGGGGAGATTGGCATTTGAATTTGAAAAAGGAACAATGATGGTCAAGGGAGTTACAGTGTTCATCACATAATAATAATGATCAGTTATGGTTCCTCACATAAAAAGATGAGAAATTTGTGGACATTTATATTTTGACAACCGTCCATGATTATGTTCATTTGAAGCACCAAAATCCGAGTCACCACCCTTTATCCTTTCAATGAAATTCGCATAGACAAAAGAAAAAAAAAAGGGATCACATTCTTCTTGCAACAAATGATTTAAGTACAATGATCACAGCATTTAAGTCCAATGTTTGGCTAATTAGAGGTGTTTTTTTTTTTTTTTGGGGGGGGGGGGGGGGGGTTATGGAAAGCATTTTTGGCAGAACAAGGATAGAGTGGGGAGAGAGGGAGATTGGCATAGACGTGGGAAAAAATTGCAAGTCAAAGTGGGAGGTGTAGAGATTGTAAGAAGTAAAAAAAATAAATCAATTAAGGGAGAAATAAACTTAAAAAAAATGAATAATCAAAGCAAACATACCAATAGATTCAAATGGACAGAAGGGCAAATTACTTACAAGAGAGAGGAGCGATAGATGTAAGTGATGAGCTTACAATTACGTCTGTCTTTTTTTTGGTCAAACAATTACGTCTGTCACCAACATAGAGATTGGGAGAAAATAAGAAATTTCAGGAGACGATAAATGGTGATAGAGAAATCATATACAAAATTTTAGTTGTAAAAATTTATGGTAGATTTCACACAAAAGAACATGATAGGATTGGAGAGGAAAACTCATTAAATCAATATTTAATATGATACCAAGTTTTCATACAAATTTTAAATGCAACGTTCGAATTCAAATCCATCAACATACATATGACACTGTAAGAGCAATTTTAGATTTTCTTCTTCAGGCTAATGCGACAAACTACTTTTTTTTTTTTTTTTTTGCGTATACTTTTCTATTTTATATAGATTTCTTCTTATTCTTCTTTTGAAAATCATTTATTAAGAAATTTTTTTTCCTTAAGTCATATGATTTCTCTATCGTGTTAATTTTTCTTTTAACTTTGATGATTTAAAAGCTCGTATTAAGTTCTTATACTTGATAACTTTTTAAAAACTCCAGTCCTTGGTATTGATTTTCTTTTAGTCAAAATTTTATGCGATTGATTAGATTAATCAAATTTAGTTAAATACAGTGGAATGTTAAAAAAGTTCGACAACAAATACTACACAGCCATGTTTACAGATCCTACAAGTTCACAACTGAAAAAACGTAAATATATTACGTGCACCCTTACAAAACTAATTTGTAAATATGAAAATAATTAGTTGAGTCAATTATTTGTAAGAGGTGTGTTTTGGTCTTCCTAAAATATCCTTTTTAAGCAATGTCTTATACCTAAACCATCCCTAGATTTTTTTTTTTAAAAAACGCTTTAATATATACAGTCAATAAAGATAATTTGAGAAAACATTATAAATTTAAGAGATAAAAGTAAATTGAGTTCTTGTATCTACGAGTGTACGGAAAATAAAAATCCTTGTCTATCTAACTTTTATTTATATTTAAGATAGGAACGACTATTAAATTTCTCAATGCGAATTCTCATTGGAGATGGATTGGGTCCAGAATGACATATTTCTCCCACCGACAGAAGATACAACATTCATTCATTAACAACCCATTAATATAGAGATTATATCTGTGCTAACTGCTAAACTGTGGCCCGTTAATATCAATATTATTGTGGTTATATACTTACCGTACCTCTTTATTTGTTCCTTAAACGTTGCTGCTCGGATTCCTAAAAGAAACAGACACAAACTCTTCTGCTTTTCGCCCCTTAAAATATAGAGCAAAGCTCTTAACCAGAGCCGTCATAAAAAGTTAAGAGTTGTGAGTTGACACAGTGCAGGCAACCAAGATTTATGAAGGACTGATATGGCTTTGCAGACAAACAAACATTCCACTGAATAAAGCTGACTTGCACAAGAATGCAAAGTATACACAAGTTTGGATAAGGGAGGAAAATGGTTTCCATTCGATTACATTACTATCTGAAAGCAGATAAATTATTACAAGAATTGCTAAAGAACAAATAATTCTACAATTTTGGGGGTCAGAATTCCCCATCAGCCAAAAATGGATTACCCCACATCTCTTGACCTAGCACATTTGAGCTTTCTAGTGTATAAGAAATCATTCTTTTCTCTTTCAAATCACTGATTGAAAAGGGAAAAAGAAGAAAACAAAACTCTAAAAGTCAAAATTTTCTACTTCTGACTCTACAATGCTGCCTGCAACCACAGATCAAGAGTCCATCATCACTCATGAGAGGTGGCACATTTCAACTTGGAGCACAATCTTGAAGATAAGGGTGACTCTGATTTATGTACCTGTCCCAAAGTTGCTTATACCTGTCAATAGCCACCTTAAGCCATGGCTTCATGTTTCCGTTATAGTGAATAACTGCTGCACTTTCAATCAGGCGGTTGTCAATATTTAGGTCATAACCTAATCCCATAACATGCCATCTCCTGTCAAGTGGCTCTGTCAGACCATAGAAACTTAGAAGACCAGGAGGAAGGGTACCTACTCTCCACAATGTGCCATCTGCATTCTGCTCCTGCCAATAGTGATATCTTGCAGTCACGTTTGCTCTCCTCCACGCAACCAAGTCAAAGATGTTCATGCCAAATGCCCATCCACAAGCCTGGGGATCAAACTTTGAGCTTATAATTGGATTTGAGAAATTGAGATATTTGTAGTAACGGTGAAATGCTTCGAGACAAGTTTCAACTGCACCATTCACATTTCCGTGCAAATCCAAGGAGAAGAGCAGGGTCAGATCCTTCTGGACAACAACATCATCGTCTAGGAAAACAACCTTCTCCAATTGTGGATATATCTCAGGGATATAAAATCGGAGATGGTTCAGTAAGGACAAATACTTGGGGTTCCTCATTTTTGGTTCAACTTCATTTACATCTCGATAACCCCCAAAATAGAAGGCCCGTGAACCTGCACTAAGCTGCTGCTTGACGATAGGAGAATATGACGCATTCAACCAATGAAACTCCTCAATGTTCTGCACTTCTATAGTGGCCCCTTTAAAGTCATTACTGAGGAACCATGATTGCATTGCCCCATAATTGACACCATTGGTAACAATGTGGAAGACCAACTGTTTTGGATGGTCTGCATTGGAGACAGTTGAGTTAACAACCACAGACGTGGCCAAGACATTATCTGAAAATATGCAAAAATGATACAGATTGTTATCCATGAGCCGTGGGGAGTTTCTCTTCTCATGTGAGAGTTCTTGCAGGGATGGCTTCTTTAACCAGTCAGACATAAGTTTGATATTTAGGCAGTGAAGACTTTTGGGCAGAGCTTCAGCCGCTAGTTGACCAAATACAGTACTTTGGACTATTGCCGCATTTGCACGCTCTTCAAGAGCTTGAATATGTGATTTCATTGTCATGATTGTGGTTGCAATATCATAATGGAGATCTTGTGCCTTAAATATTAGAGAAGATAGGCTTGTGATGATTGATTCAGCTTCTTCCAGTGTCACTGGCTTCCCTGTCATAGCAGCCCTTGAAAGCAAAAGCTGGCAGCTCCTGATCTTGGAGCTGAGCTCCCAGGCTAGGTGAAGGCTATTGTGCTCTTTGGCAATAATTACATACGCCTTAGCCAAGGTCATTTGCTCAGCTAACTGCCGTGAATATGAGGTTGCACTTAATATTTCTTCTGTAAAATTCAAACTCCCCTTAGTGACATGTCCACCTTGTGCATATCTCTCCTGAAAAAGATAGTTACGTGTTCTGTAAATATTAAGAACGGAGGGGAGAAGGCACTAATTTAGTAATTTAACGAACACTAAAGACATCAGCAGAGAGAGATACTTATCATTCATTCGTATGGGCTGCAAAAAACGAAATTTCAACAATTTGATTATGAAGGCATAATAATTACAAGAGGCCTTTTGAGTGTTGACACCTTTTCTTTCCCACCCCATAGATTATTAAGGCATAATAAATCATGTTTACCACTTCATGTTGATGCTTCAAATGACCAAGCATTGAACACTGCTGTACAATTTGATCCAGTAGATTGAGCAAGCAATTGTATTGTCATGGTATTTATTGATATAGAAGCCAATAGGTCAATTCGGCCATTTATCCAAAAAAAGAAATAATTTGGCCAAAAAACTGAAGAAAGAAAAAGCATATCACAGACTTTCCGGTAAGGACTCAAACTGGTTTAAAGAATAAAGGAAAGGGTTAAATCTATTAAGAAAAATGACAACAGGAAGAGCGTTCATGATGGGGAGGGGGAACCTAAAAAATTCATTTTCCAAATAACCTCATAATTGCAACATCATATTGAAATGAAAATCAACTGTGCAACTTAAACAATAAAATGGAAACAATAATTGACACCCCTGAGAAGACTTGGATGGGTAACAGATTACTATTGAAGGAAAGAGAAGGGTGAAATGGCTATTGAAATCAGGTGACTAACTTCCATGACAGAAGAAATGAAGGATGACAGCCAATGTATGTGCAGGTGGCCATAGCATGAAAAATTAAAAACTCCTGTGGACTGTCTATTATCAATAGTGCGGTTTATGGAGTCTAAACATGTTTCCTTTTCAACTACACATGTTTTCCATTATTTTTCGCAAAGTCTAAAAAATAAGTCATACTTTTCATGTTCATGGTTTATGAAGACTACGGTTTGCTTAAGATTTTATATTATATAAATATATATATTTATATATATATATTGATGATAATTATGAATTGCAAGTATTTTTCTTTTACCACCTTCTAGGGTAACAAACACAAATGCTAGAGGGTACCCAAGAACAACAAAATTTGAATTTTCATGCAAAATAAAACTTATGATGCAGGAAAGAGAACCAATGAGTAAGCCAAGCCACTCAAGCAGCATGCACTTCCTGCTTCAATCATAATGGTGTTCTAAGATCAAATGAGCATCCAATCCACGCATCAGACAAAATGAAAGGCCCACAGTTCTTACCTGCACAGGATATTCGATCTGATCTTCTTCATGATTGTGTTGTACAACAAACAAAACCAGGCCCGCTATACAGAATAGGCTGAGAAGCACCCAGATCCAATAAGAAAACCTCCGTCGAACCGGGCGCCGATACTCGGCCGCCCGTCGTCGCATTTTTCAATGATCCCGTCCACAATTCACCGCCAAATCACGAAATAAGACCGAACCAAATTTCATCAGATAAAAAATCCATCGTATAGAAAGTTTCTTATGGTTTTGGTGCACTAGGTGATAACGCCAATGTTCACCTTCACCTTCATCATCTGAGTGAGCACAACTTGATTTTGCCTTAGAAAGCCAAATGATTCAGACAACTCTTCCAAGCCACTGAATAATGACAATTTAAACACAAGCTTGTAAATTGTTAAACTCAGCTCGAGACAAGTCATTTACCAGATCAAGCATCACAAATAACTTTAGAATTTTCTAAATTGATGACAATAGAAACACATTTGTGAACCGAATGCCAGTACACAACAAATCCAACATTGCACAACTAAACAACCCATTACCCAAAGCATTTAAGTGGCTAGCAATCAAAATGAAAAGGGCACAAGTATAATAGCCGATGAGACACCATTGAAACAAAAACTAGTAATCAAAATGTTTTTTAAGGAAAAAGGAGTAAACTCAATCTGAGTTTAAAAGGATCAATATCCAAACGATTACCTGTGTCCAAAAAAAAATATCCAAACGATTATACGACCAGATTCAAAGCCAAATTAATATGAAAATTTTCAAACAAAGCAAGAACACAGAATCCGACACGGGGTTGGCAACCACGCAGGAAACAGATGACGCGGGGAACAAATTCAATTCAAATCTGGATTCAAAGCCAGGTTGACCAAATCAATATCACCGGATTTTCGGAATAGACAAAGCCCTAGGATTCGAACCTTCTTCAACACTTGCCCAAGAACAACCACGCAGGCTGACAACGGTGAAAGGCATCCGACGGCGAGCTCGACCAAGTGCGGAATACGTGTTCGTCGCCGAAGAAAAATGCGTCCGCTGGTTCTTACCAGACGGGATCGTGTTTTATTTTATTTTTTTAATTTTTTTGTATTTTTTTGCCAGATCGTGTTTTGTTTTGTCGGGTTATATACTTATATTTGTTTCAGGTAGAATTATGGGCGTAAATTAAAAAAATTAATTACGACGAATAATTAAGAAAAAACCATTTTATTAATTACGACGAATAATTACTACCATTTTTTTTTTGTTATTACCAATGTTATTACCGTTAGATCAAAATCTTAATAAGAGAGAAATTGTAAAGATAGATGAGATTCTGATCTAACGATGGAAAAGTGGTAGTAACATTGGTAGTGACAAAAAATGGTAGTAACAATATCCTATCCCTACTTTTTGTCTCTTAATTTTGAAAGGTATAAACACATGTTTAAATTTTAATATAATATATTTATAGGGATATGATATTGTCACTACCAATTTTATATCACTACCAAGTCACTACCACTTTTTCACCGTTAGATCAGAATCTCATCTACCTTTATCATTTTTCTCTCCTATTAAGATTCTGATCTAACGATGAAAAAGTGGTAGTTCCTTAGTAGTGACATAAAATTGGTAGTGACAATATCATATCACATATTTATAATAGTAAACTAAATTTTTTTAATGCAATCAAGGTTTTGATATTGAAAGTTGAGATATGATATTGTTACAACCTTTTTTTTGTTACAACCAATGTTACTACCACTTTTCCACCATTAGATCATAATCTCATTTACCTATATAATTTCTCTCTCCTATTAAGATTCTGATCTAACGGTAGAAAAGTGGTAGTAACATTGGTTGTAACAAAAAAAACGTTGTAACAATATCATATCCCTTGAAAGTTTTAGTAAGCTTTTAGATATTTTTAAATTTACACATATATTTAATTTAATGTTAATAACATTTAATTAAATAGTCATTATTTAAGTTTGTTGCGTCAGTATTTCCAATTAATAACATTAACGTTTTTAGAATTATAGATCTAAAAGTATACTATGTCAAGTTAAAGGATTAAAAATAAACATCATGTAAAATTTTAAAAAAAAAACAAAAAATATATTTTAGACTAATTTAAAAATAAAACATATAGAAAGAAACTTATCCTATTTTCTCTGTTGAATATATGTACTATAAATCACATTCAAATGTTGTCAAGTTAATTGGGAAGTAGCTCTTTAAAGAATTAAAGGTTTTTTATACTCGACTTTTTCTTACAAAGTAAGATTTTTCATAAAAAAAATTCCTTTAAACTTCCTACATTGTTAAATGTACTTTGAAAACCAAATTTTCTTTCCTCATTTTCATTCTTTCAGAAAAATTTCAACCAAGTAAATGGCACATTAACAGTGAAATGAAAAAAAGTAAAACTGAATTATATATATTTATATATATATATATATATAAAGTATAACTGAAGTAAAACTGATTTAAGAAAATAAAAACGTGTTAAAATAAATTCTCGCACATAATTTTATAATTTTGTTCTACCATTGTATTCTCTCTCCCACAGCATTCCATCCATGCTATAAATGATATGTTTATATATTGATTATTTTGTTATATATTTATGTGTTAGAAATTTAGTGACAGTGAAGTGAAATGAAAACAGGTGAGAGAATACAAAACCACGGATTAAATATGTGTGTGTAGTGTATAACGCTCACTCCAATGAAATCGTGGGCTTTGCTTTTACCCCCCTGTTTTTTTTTTTTTGACAGAGCTTTGCTTTTACCGTATGGCTATAAAAACATATGGAAAGAAAAATAAAGAGCGATGAATATGATGTTCCATCTATTAATTTTTTTTAAAAAAAATGATGTTCCATCTCCTCGTTATTGTTATTATAAGATATCAATTAATAATTCCCAATCTAACGAAGGAAGAGTGACAGGTTAAGAAGTCGACCTTCATTTTAAAAGAAATGAGGTTGGATACCCATTAATGGATGGGAGGCCCTCAATGATATGCGATCTATAAGTACTTATGTAAGTAAGAACACCTAAACTTTTATATATATATATATATATATATATATATATATATATATAAACTAAAAAATCTCACAGATCCATAAATAAAGTGAAAGTAATTAATTTTGTCATAAAATTTAAATAATTTTTAATATTATCCTTACTAATTGCACTAAACACTAATATTATATTAATTATTACTCCCACCATCTACCCTTATTAACTATAGACATACATGAAAAAAAAAGTAATTAATGTTCTTTGAAAATAAGTAAGTGTCTTATATAAAAAAACTAAATATATTTATTAGTTAGTGTTTTATAATAAAGATAAAAAGGAGTGCGAAGGAAGCAACAGCACGTGAAACCATGTGATGACCAGGGGGCGGCGCCTGAACCTAAACAATCTTCCGCATGTTTTAATTGGATGGCAAGGCCCAACTTTTTAAAATTAGCCCATTAAACAAGCCCAACACTTCATTGGCACATTTGGCCCACTCTTCCCCATTATACACACCACAACACAGTTATCAATTTATCCTTGGAAAGAATCCAGGGCTCTTTAGGAAGGTGGAATAGAGAGGTGTTTGGTTTTGTGGAAAGGCAAAAACACTATATCCTGGCGAGGCTTGGGGGTATCCAAAGGCCTTCGGCCTACCCTCGTTCTGAGTTCCTCTGCAAACTTGAGTTAGAGCTTCAGGAGGAATTGAATAGGCTTCTAATTTTGGAAGAAATTAAATGGTTCCAAAAGTCTAGAGTGGAGTGGATAAATAATGGAGATAGGAATACTCGATTCTATCACCTCAACTCTAAGATGAGAAGAAAGAGGAATCGGATCTTGGCCTTGCAGGATGATTGTGGTGTGTGGGTTAGTGATGAACAGGCGTTGAAGGAGATGGTTTTAGGACATTTTAAGTCCCTCTATTGTTCTTCAATCTCTCTGTCTGGTTCTTTGTGTATTGCTACCAAGTTCCCAGCTATTGGCCAAGATGAGGCGTCTGTGGTGGCTAAGGTTCCGGAGGATGATGAAATCAGAAAGGCTGTGTTCTCGATGGGTTCATTTAAGGCTCCAGGGGCGGATGGTTTTCCCCCCATTTTTTTTATATAAACAACTGGGAGACGGTAGGTCCTTCGCTTTGCGCTTTCGTGAAGGGAGTTTTCCAAGGGGATATTTCTTTGGAGCAGGCGAATCAAACGCTCATTTCCTTAATTCCCAAGAGGGAGAACCCGAAGAGAATTAGTCAATTCCGCCCGATCTCATTGTGCACGGTGCATTATAAGTGCATCACAAAGATTATTGCTGGTCGTCTTAGAAATGTGATGGATGATCTTATTACACCCTTCCAATCAAGTTTTATCTCTGGGCGTGACATTCAGGATAATCTTATCATTGGCCAGGAGATGTTGCATATCATGAAGAAGAATAAGAGCAAGAAAGGTATTATGGCGGTGAAAATCGATATGGAGAAAGCATATGACAGAGTTAGTTGGGATTTTTTGAAACAAGTTCTTACGGAAGTTGGGTTTGAGATGGGCTTTATCAACCTGATTCTTACTTGTGTTTCCTCGGTTTCCTACAATGTGATTTGGAATGGGACCTTAACGGAATTTTTCTCTCCTCGTAGAGGCCTGGTCAAGGGGATCCTATCTCCCCCCTCCTCTTCGTGCTTTGTATGGATAAACTTTCACATATTATTTGTGATGCTGTGGAGGCGAGTTCTTGGAAGCCTGTCCATACTTCCAATTCGGGTCCGGCAATCTCTCATTTGCTTTTCGCTGACGACATTCTCTTATTTGGGACTGCTTCTACGGCGCAAGCTAGTTGCATTATGGATTGTCTTGATAAATTTATGATGGCGTCGGGGGGGGGGGGGAATCAGCAAGGAAAAGTCGTCGGTCTTCTTTTCTCCGCGCACTACAGGACAGATTAGACAGAGGGTTAAAGAGATTATGGGTTTGAAAGCTACTAGTGAAATTGGTAGATATTTGGGGTTCCCTCTTTCTAACCAGCGCAGAAGGCGTGAATCCTTTCAGTATGTTATTGATAGGGTTCGGGTGAAGCTCTCTATGTGGAAGACTAAGAGCTTGTCAACCGTTGGGAGGATTTCTCTTGCCAAGTCAGTTCTAAGTATTGTTCCCTTGTACCCCATGCAGGTCTCTGCTCTTCCCCGAAGTGCGTGTCTTGAGGTGGAAAGGCTTCAAAGGAATTTTATCTGGGGTCACGATGATTCTTCAAGACGTTTTCATCCTGTTGGTTGGGATCAAATTACTAGACCTAGGGAGTTCGGTGGTCTAGGTTTTAGGAAACTCAAGTCTATTAATCGTGCTTATGGCGCTAAACTTGCTCGGCAGCTTACTTTGGGTTCGAGTGGTCTGTGGGCTGATATGCTTGTGCATAGCTACATGTTGAGGGAGGAGGATTCGCTCCTTGTTTCTCGTAAGGAAGATTCTCGGGTCTGGAAATTTATCTGCTCCCAAGCAGAAATAGTAAATTTGGGATCTAGATGGCAGGTTCGGAATGGCCAATTAGTGAGTTTTTTCAATGATACCTGGCTGGCTATGGGGTTAAAGTTAAAAGATTTGTGTATCAGACCACTCACAGAGATGGAGGAGAATTCATCTGTTGCGGATTGGGTGCTAAGCGGGACTTGGGACTGGCAGAGATTAGCTCAGATTTTTGATGCGATGGCTATTAGTAGAATTGTTGCCTCCCTGCCTGCAAGAATTGATGCTGGTAATGATTATTTAATGTGGGGTGCTAGTGTGAGTGGCCAATTTTCCATCAAGAGTGCCTACTTTCTACTGGAAGATAACCCCCCAACACTGAAAGATAAACTTTTCAAGTCTATTTGGAAGTGGAAAGGGGTTGAGAGGATTAAAGTGTTCATGTGGATGCTATCTTTGCATAAGCTGCCGACTAATGAGTGGAGGAGTTCTTGGTCCCAATCACCAGCTTTGTGCAATTATTGTAACTTTGAAGTGGAGAATGCATTACACATTATGAGAGATTGCATTTATGCTAAGTGCTTGTGGATTCCGCTTATTAATCCCAGGTATTCTTCAGCCTTCTATGCTGCCCCACTTAGGGATTGGTTGAGTTTAAATCTTCATAAATCTATTGGTCTTCATTGTGGTTCAGCTTGGCCTCTAATCTTTGGGGTGGCCCTATGGAAGTTATGGGGTTGGCGGAATTCTTTCATTTTTGAAGATTCCTTTGTCAAACCTACTAACCTTGCTTCTATTGTCTTACAAAGTTGGAGAAAGTATGTTGTATCTCCTTTTTTAGGGCCTGAGGGTAACTTTGAGGACTCTTGCGACCCGCTATTGTAGACTAGGCCATGGCAAAAGCCGCCTGTGGGGTGGTTTAAAATCAACATTGATGGTGCCGTGGTGAGGAATTCTTTGAGGGCTGGTTGTGGTGGTCTAATTCATAATAGTAGAGGGGAGTGGGTTGTCGGTTTTAAGAAATTCATTGGGGTCTGTGATGCACTAACGGCTGAGGAGTAGGCGGTATTTATGGGCCTCCAATTAGCTTGGGATTTGGGGTTTAAGCGGGTTATTATTGAGTCTGATTCGCTGGATGTTATCAATAGGATTCTTGATGATGATTTGCTTGATTCGAGCCTGCTTTTGGATCAGATCAAGGAATTTAAGAGTAAGGATTGGGAGCTGCTTTTTAGACATGTGTCGAGAACCTTGAACAGAGTTGCTGATGTGCTTGCGAAGATGGGCCTCTCGGGCTCTGCCTTTTTTGGGGATTGCCCAGCCCAGTTACGGCTATGGGTTGATCAAGAATGTTTGGGGCTTATTCCCCCTTTGTCTTAAGTTTGTTGTAATTTAGGCTTTTGCCTTCTGTTATATCAAAAAAAAAATATATATATAAACATTATTCTCACCCTTCTTCTTGGGTTCAACTGGTGTGGGGGTCGGTCTTCCTCACCTTAAGGGAGGGGGTTCGATCCTTGTATCGGTCATGGTACTGGGGAAGGCATCCTAGGAGTCTAGGAAGCAGTGGTAACGCTGGTAAAGATGGAAGCATATGTACTCTCTGGCCAGTATCCCCTGTGGACTGGGCTCCAAACGCCCTGCCCTTGGACTGTGGATGAGCCCAACCCCTTTCCTAAAATTTGATTAACAAAAAAAAAAAATAAGATAAAACATTATTCTCTCTTTCTTTTTTTATGATACATCATGGTAGGAGAGAGAAGCAGGGTTCGAACCCTGGATATGGGAGAGGGAAGCCAGTTAATACTAGCTCTCATGCCACTACGCTTCTAAGGCGTTGGCTTATTCTCTCTTTCTTTCTTTCTTTCTTTTTTTGGTGAAAAAAATTCGCACTACCATATACCACTATAATCCATTCATGTTTAGGTAAAGATGGGCAACTAATAAATCTACTTATTAAATGTACTATTAATATCATTAATTAACTAGGAAGGGTTAAGTTGTAGAATATTAGCAACATTAATTCCAACCTCGTTGTGAAAACCAGGTCTAATTTATTTCAATACTATCCATAGATAGATACCATTCAACTTATCACGTAAATTACCCTTCACATTTACGTGCATATAGTATGTAAATACTCGCCTAACCATTATTTGAAATGTGGCTCCAGATATTTAATGCATGCAGCTCGTAATGTATATACAGAACATATGAAGATAGCAACTCTTAACACTTTCTCTCTTCATTCACTGATGAAGCATCCATGAGGGAAGCAACGGGCCAGATCGAGGCTGATGAGTCGTCGTTGCTTCGTCATCTTCTGCACCACCCCTTGCTTCTACGGGCTCTCTGTATCAAATGAACATGTGTATTATCAATTTATACTACGAACCACATCTTATATTAACTGAGAGATGGCAATATTAATGAGTAATAGATGTTCATCATTTCGTGTCCTTCAACACTTGGAGATTGTTTAAGGAAGGACACTCACCCAATATTGGAGGGTGGTAAATGTGGTTGTACGTGGGCATCATCATCATTTACCTCATCATTGTGCTTTTCCTCACGTGCCTTTTGGGCCAAGGCCTTCTCTTTCTCTTTTATCTATATCCATTTCATCACCCACAACATCAACTCATCACGTAAGCATACATACCTCATAACTGTGTATGCTCCAAAAACCACACATCAATTTCATAGCTTTCGAAACGGAACATGTCAATTAATTCATTGCGTACCTCCTTAGCCAGCAAGTTGTTTTGTTCCTGCAGCTTCTTATCCTGCTTATAGTAAAACACCAGTATTATTATTGTCTGAGACCTCAACAACTTCATCATAAATACGTCTAGCAAGTCAAATATAGTTTTTAAAACGTGGTCTGTACTTTCAGAATGCATGTAACGGGCCGGTGATTAATATAAGATTGCGCTATATGTAAACTAGCTAGATCTTATACACGAGGTAGGATATAATAAGGCTCACCTTTTTCTGATACTCAGAAATTGATTCATACATGAGTTGGTTCTGCAAGGTGAAACACTTGAATAAAATATCTCTACATAGATATCGTGAATAATAATAAAGGAGAGTGTTTAATTAATGTGTACATGATTTGAATCGTACGTACCTTGCGCGATCTGACGTGTTTGAGAGCACTGTCTAGTTGATGCTCCAAATTCTGAAGCTCTTTGAGACTTAGGCCTTCCAGATCTTCTCCCCTGTAATGCCTAGCAGAACAAGAACAAGAAGCTGTAATGAGCTGCTTTATTGGTTGCATCCGGTATTATATGTAAGACCTAGTTGAATTTTTTTTAGAGAGATTAAGGAAGTTAAATAAATTATTTAACCATAACATATGTTGTATATCGTTAGATTATATTTTAGTTTATAAGTCAAACAAATTAGTTTGGAAAAAAATGATAAAAATAAATAATTTATTTAGCTTCATTAATCTCTTCAAAAAAGTCAACTAGATTTTATATTTAAGATCAGAGCTAGTATATCTTAAGGGTTCTTAGCCCCTTACTTTTGATTTCTTTGCAGGACCTCCATCCTAGCCTTAAGCTTTGCGTGCTCTAGAGTCCAGTTTTCCTAACACCACCAAGATATACTATATATATAACATTCACATCATGTATATCATTATATATATCACAACTATTGTGTTACAGGCACGTTTCATATTCAGCAGATCTTTTAATTCCAATACAAAGGAAGAGATGATATTCGACCTGAATATTTCTGCAACTAGCACCAAACAATAAGAATACTTGCATCTCTACGTTTCTAAAAGCAGTCAATAATTGAGAATGGGATGCTATAATATATATATTGGCGAGATTGAGGACGAGGAAAGTTTGAGCTTTTGCTTTTTGGGTATAATAAAAAATTAATGGGTGAAGAATCTGAGTTTCCAAAGAGCACAGGCTCTTAATTAAGAGCATCAGAATCCTTAAAAGGGCTCAAAATATGTTCAGCATACTTTAAACTAATTAAGCCTAAAGTTCATTCTTCTCCATTTGTTTTTATTTTAATGCTATATATTCTTATTCTACGCTTGATCTTAGCCAAAAGGCCCGACAAGGTATAATGCTGTATAATCTTATTCTAATTTCATATTCATCTCACAACTTAGAGAACATTCATTGATCGAACAACCCTGATTTAGGTATAGAAGGAGGATGCTTTTTCTTTTTCTTTTTGTAGAGCCCCAAATACCTAATCTTACACTTAATCATTATTCCCTCCTATCTCTAATATGCAGCCTAACTAATTTAGATAAATTAAGAAAATAAAATAAATTGGTTAATTTAAACAGATGTGACATGATCTCTCTAAAATATCCATTTAAATTATTATATTACATATATAAGTTCATTTAGGTAACTTAGTTTGGGAAAAAATAATTAAATAAAAGATAAAATGGATTCAAATCTTATGTCTTAGAACAAATCTAAACCCGACTAATCCTTTTATTAGGGATGAGAGATAATAATAAGTGAAAAGGGGACTTTATAAAGATTTGGCTTTACGTCAGTTCATGCCAATGAGGAAATTAAATTAACCAAAAGAATGAGTGGAGAGGGGTTTGATTTAGAAGAGGGAAGAAGACGTACAGTTGGTGAACGATCAGGTGCAGCTTGCGGCCTTTCTGCATATGAATACCTCTCATAGCGTTCAATAATTTTTTCCATGCTGTTCACCAAATAAATTAACAGTAATAAGCCAGTTATTGGAATTATCTATAACACTGTGAAGAACAAGATAAATGAATTGAATTTGATTATGAATACAAGATTGCTTCATAGCTTTTCAATTTTATCCTAATTCTCAAGTTCTCAAACTGATGATGCGAAATTCAAATCCTCATATTTGCAAGTCTGTAAGTAGGGCTGAGCAAGTCACTCATAGCCTAGTGAGCCCGCCTAGGCTTGTGGAAAATTGCCACTTCGGCCTGTCTAAGAAAGGCCTATAATAGGCGGGCTTGTGTACTAAACGAGATGGGCTACAAGCGCACCCTCGGGTTGTCCATACCCACCCTTATGTGTGTGTGTATATTATAATATATAAAGTGAGATAAAATATATGTTTAAATATAAATATATTATATTATCTACAAGGTGAAGTCAAAGTTGCTTTAGAAGCAATTTTTCCTGATGAGATATGGCCTATGAAGTCAAGTTGAAGCATATTATGAATATCTTGCATGGCTTACATATAACTTCATTACTTATAATGAAGCATCAGAATCTTAGTATAAGTCGGCATTAAAGCAAGTGGATAATAGCGTTTATACTGGAAATGTTTTAGTTTCATAGCTAGGTTGAAACTGAAATGTTCTTGTTGCCATGTTCAAACATTAGAGAAGATTTTAGCTAGTGCAAAGACTGTGACTAAAAGGACTGAACACTGAACATCTTTCATAGGTGCATGAATATCTCCAAACCAATTTAATTGAATATTGTAAACTAAAATTTGACCTTTTGGTATAGTGAAAAAAGTGCATGATTAGAAATATAAAAAGCTAAATTTGATTGTACAAGATTTGTTGGTTCCATTAATCTTCATAGTGTCTTCAGAATCCGATTTTAGTATTGAGGTTTGAGTAGTAGATACTTTTAAAAACTCTTTATTTTCAAAGATGGCTAAAGCAATCGTATGTACTCAAAAATGGCTGCACAAAAATCCTTCCAAATTGAGGGAGGTTAATATTGATAACTTCGTGCATATCATTTCATATGAGGTTTCAATGAAGAATAATGAAGGCTATGGTGCTTTATTATTAGTATTTCTTATTAAGAAATCAGTTGCAATAATATAGTAGAAATGCAGCTAAATATTGAGTTTTTTATTATTGAAAAAATGCACTATTGGGCTGTTCATACCCATTCAAACTCACACGGGTTTAGCCCAACCCATTTGACACAAGCTTTAATGGGCATTAGATAGGCGTAGGTTAAGAAATAAATGGGCAGACTACAAACTGAATATTGGGCAAACTATTCAACCCATTGCACAGACCTACTTGCAAGCAATCTACACATTGTGGAATCATTCCACAATGGTTATATTATAGATATTTGATAGTATTTCATCTTTGGATCGGAACCAAAGTTCTTAATATATAGACTGAATATTGGGCAACCTATTCAAATGCTTATTTCCTGCAAATCACCATGCAGTGCTTCCCACATACAGTTTTGCCTTATTCTGTCAAATAAGATAATAATCCTCTGCTTACATTATTTCTTACACATTTGCATTTAATCCTTACACACGCTACATCGCTTCTTAGGATTTTTGAAACGATTTTTCTTTTTGGTTCGGAGGCATATATATGGGGAAGTTATATTATAAAAAGAAAATCAATTACCAAAAAAAAAACACAGCATTATAAAAAGAAAATAAGGAGCTGATCGTGTTTTTAACTAACTTCTGAATAACCATCAACAATATACTTTCATGGTTGATATCATGCAATTCCCCCAACTATGGTGAACGTACGTATGAATTATCACTTAACTGTCCACTACTCCACTCTCTTTTCTCTATCTCTTTTCTATTTCTTTAATTCCTTCTCTTCCTTTCTTCTTCCTAAATTGCAGATATGTGTATAGAAGCCTACGACACTTTAATTACACAGCTTATTAACGATGCTATCTTAAATTTCCATATATATATATATATATATATATATATATATATCGCCATTTATACTGGCATAAGGCAATCAGTCACAAGTATATAGAGTAAAACGCTGATTTGATTACCTGCTTAAACTTTCAGCTTATGAGATGCATAGCTTTTCCCATAACTGAATTAATTAGTTGATGATAGAATCTAATTGTGGAGGTGATGTTTTACATGATACTTCTCTCAATCCATTGCACTTGATAATTGCATTATTATTGACACCACAATCTCTTGTTAGCACAAACTTTTTGAAAAAATTAACTTGAATCATTGACATCACAAAAGCTCTTCATCCCTTAAAATCTTGGCACTAAATCTTCTCCTCCTAATTAATACCAGAATGAATTATTGTTTAATTAATAATTAATTTCAACAGTTAAACATATATTACTTGCTAAAAACAAGTAGTTTACAACTTTATATAGCTCATAGTGATGATCTATAAATAGGGAGAAAAATATCAACCTATAATTGTATTACTATATATCTTCTAGTAGCGACATGTCTAGGTCGATCGCACAGAAGTACAGAACCTAGACTGGTTTTCCAATTCCCACATCTCATGAGGAATTGAAAATATATGTATATATAATCTCTCTTCATCTTCATTCAGCTGAACTAACCCCAAGTAGCCTGCAAGGTACTTTACTATCTTACATTTTTACAACGATAATTATTTCCAACTCCTGAATGAGATTTGAGGAAGTTTACAGTCACATAAAAAGTCTCAGTTTAGTGAAATGACTAATTAAAGTTTTTCAATTTAAAATTTTTTAAAACCTAGGTCTATGCATGTAATTTCCACTCAAACAGTAAAACACACCAGTAAAAGGATAATTCCAAAGAGGTACTACCTAGGAATCATGAGGAGATAGGCTCCGTAGTGTACGGACGATGCAGGAATTAATGGTGATGTCTATCGATCGATGCGAGTGTGATTTCTTGTGCGCGGGAATAGTAGCAGCAGCAACACGTGTGAATATTACATATATACAAATCAAAGAAAAGTAATTGATGATGTCCCTTCAACTTCGATTGGCGTCACTACGGGAAAAAAAATCATGTCTTTTCTGCTTTTTTTCCGCTGCTTTGTGTTGTGCACTTGTGCCTGTGATTTTGATTGTGTTACTGTCTTTGTGTGTTCCACACTAAAATAACATTATCTTGTCAAGGAAGTTTTGTCTGTATTTAGTATTTACAGATAAATCACAAATGTTAAGAAAAATGAGTTTTCATAACAGCAGCACCAACGAGCAGTCGCATTGAAAGACAACCTATACGATATATAATATATATATGTGTGTGTGTGTATCCCTAATGTATCTGTGTGTGGTCCGTACTCTAACCCCAGGTACGCCAAATCCATAAACCAACGTAAATGCCCCTCTTTCTCTTTGTGTGTATGATAAATAATATAAAAGAAATTGTTTTTCTTTCGAGGTTTGCATCAAAGTGTATATATATTTGCAGCTCAGCAGCTGCATGATGCCTGGCATCTACACAAGAGACAAAAGACGATCTTGCCAAGAAAATCCAACGACAGCAGACACATTCATAGGCATTACACACATGAAATTAAGGGCTCGTAATTGCTCCATGAGAATTAAAGTGGCATTAATATATATGAATGAAAGAATTGTTAAACACAGAAGAGTTAAGATGAGAGCTTATTATAGGTAGGGTTAAGTGGGGTAGGGTAAGTACCAGGGGTCGCTGGAGTAGTGAGAGAGCTTGCCCTTGGTGGAGAAGACGATGAGAGCAACCTCGGCATCGCAAAGGACAGAGATTTCATGGGCTTTCTTCTGCAAACCAGACCTCCTCTTTGAGAAAGTCACTTGTCTGTTGATCTTGTTCTCGATCCTCTTTAGCTGTACTCTTCCCCTCCCCATGATCTCTCTCTCCAACAATTTTATGATCTCTCTGAAACACAAAGCTATCTAATCAATCAACACACGCATACAAATATACAGTACTCTATATATCTTGATGTGTGTCTGTGTACATATATATATATATATATATATATATATATTGACCCACCTTGTATTGCTGTTTCTTTCTTCGTTGCTGGCTGAGGGATTGTGTTTTCCGTCTCGATGACGTGGTGAGTTAGAAAGAGAGAGAGGGGGAGGGAGAAAATGTTGATGAAGTTGAAGATTTGTGTTGAAGATTAAGAAGTTGGGATGAATAAAACTAGTTAAATTAAGAGAGGAAAAGACAACAAAGGAGGGAAAGAAACCAGAGTGGTATTGAAAAACCAGATTGCTTTTGGATGAGAGCGTTGTCTAATGGAGATTGGCTCTACGTTCTGTCACTGACAGTCCGTTACTATCAGGGTCCCACTCCTCGGTCCTCTACTCTTTTTATCATCTTCTTACTTAGTTACTACTAATCTCTATAAAATCACTAAATTATGACTATTCCTACTAAATTACTAATTGCCTACTTGCTCCACTTGCTTCTCTCCCCCTCTTGTCCTATTTTTTGTCTCTAAAACACTTCTTTACTGTTATTCTTACTTCCTTAATTTGTTTGGATTTGTTTATTTTAAGTAGTTTTATGTTAAACGAAATTAATATTTAACATAAATTTTAAAAACTAAATCAAACACCGTCTAGACGATGAGACCTCCACGTACGGCTCCACATATTTCAAGCTAAGCGGCCCACCTCTAAATTTAATTATTGGATATTCATAGAAGTTTTAACTTCACGTGATCTCATTAATTAATAGTATGTTCTTGCAATTAAAATATTATTAAATGGTGCATAAAATTACAAGACAAAGAAGTAAACCCGCAGCAATGTGTAATAGTTTGAGAAAATAATATCATTTTTTTGGGTTAATGCAGTTTAATTGAATTTTAGTTTGGTTATTTATAGTGTCAAATAGTTGACTTTCATCTTTATAGTTTTATAGGAATTTTATCTGAATTTAAGTATATGGACTAAAACCATAACTAGTTAAAAATAGAGATCAGACATTAACCTTAAACCAAATCTTTATGAAATTAGATCGATCAAAATAAATTATTTGAAACCATAAAAACAAAATGAAAATTCCATCCAATGGTAAAAACTAGTGAAGATATTCATCCTTTTATTTTAATTAAACTATAAATTATAAAATTTAAATTGAATTTATTCTTTTTGGTCATCTCGAGGTAGTATTACACAAGCTTTCCTTTATTTGTTTCTACTTTTCTTCCTTTATTTGAAGAAATGTTCCATCATTCTTCTGACACCTTAACTATTAAATTTAGCATGCAGAATGATTACATCTGAAGAAAGTATGAAAAAAAGGGAAGCAAGAGCCAGGAGTTTTCCCATGTGCATCTACATTAATATGGATAAAATTTATCTTCTAATGAAAATTAGCAGTGAAGAATTTTGTTAATTGCGTTAAATAGGGATCAAAACAACATGAAGAAATATTAATTAAAAACTCAGAAAGAATGGTGAAGTTACATACTCCTTTTTTGAATTGCGTTAAATAGGGATCAATTTCGAAGTACTAATTTTTTCGGTGGAATTAATGAGTTAATTAGCGAGTGACGTACGTGCATGTTGCAGAAGACCAAATTAAATAATTTCAAGACTTATTTATATAAAGGGGGAATTGAAGTTCGTAGAGAACAAGTGGCTGGGATGAGAGAACAAATTCAGATCGTTATTTATTGACTAATTATAATGGAAATTATTTCAGATGATTTAATTAAGATTAAATTTAACGTGGATAATATCAAATGAATAGTTAAAATCTTAACGTTTTGTCACTCGGGACTTTGGATTGATCGATAGTTTAACATTGATTCGGCCACTAGGCTGCAATTCGCTGGAATTTGTTAAAAGATGTGAATATGTTCAAAAGGTCTGAATATCGATCTCAAGTTTAAATTAATGTGAACGTAGAAAACGGTTGTAGGAGAACTTTCGTTAACCACAGAAATTTAAACAAAGTGCAATTACTTAGCTTGTCTCTTATTATCCTCAACTTTTTAATATCGATATATAAATTTTTAATTTTACTCCCTCCGGTCTTCATTATAGGAACACTTTTATAGTATAAATTGCACTACAAAAATGTTCCTATAATTAAGACTAGGGACAGTAATATATTTACATATTAACATATGAATTAAAATTTACATAAGTTACTACCTCTGGTTTAAGTTTGTAATAAAAATTAGTAGTGTTTGGCAGGGTTTTCTGGGACACTAGTAGCAACTTTGGGAAGAGGTGTGCACATTAGAACGAAATGTTTTATGGCCAATTTAATTGATCGTGACTGGCAGGGTTTCTCGGGTCACATGGTAGATTGGTAGGGTTTCCTGGATTGACCATGGTTCTCTTCCCACTAAACTAAATAGACTGGCAGGGTTTCCCGAGTTTAAATAAATTTAAAAAGATAATGAATAATATTTGATTCGATGAGAACATGTAGATATGATGAGTATTGAGATTGATATTTTAGAGTATAAATATATATATGGTATTTTCTTTTATCATCATGTAAATATCTTATTTATTGTTGTTGTTGTTGTTGTTGTTGTTGTTATTTTCTATATTATCTTTGCTTATTAGGATTACCAGCTTTTGCTGATGTTTGTGTTCATGGGCTGCGAGATCCTTCAGGGAAGCAGATTTTCAGTGAAACAGGTTTCAAAGTTGGGCTGTTGGGGCTAGCAGTGAGAAGTGAAGAAGACCAATGAACAATTCTAGCTAGTTTTATTTTATTTTTTATGCTTTGAATAAAATACTTTTATTTAAGTTTGGATTTATTTTAATGTAATAAGATAGCCTTACACTTGTCCCAGTACAAGTGCGACGGTAACACTTCCCAAATTTGGTTATTTTGAATTTCAGTAATTATTTATAAAAATCATTAAAATTTTATGTCATTATATTTTTCAGAAATTGGGGTTGTTACACCTTGACCAACTCGAAAATTAACCCCCCTCTTTTTTTAGTGATAATGTCCGATCCCTTTACCAATTTAATCCATTTAAGGGTTGATATGCAGTAGAGTGCGAGAATTCATCCAAATTAAGTAACCCCGGCCCACACTGAGGAATTGTTACGGATCTGATTAATTAGGTGCGTCAATAAAATGTTGGAAAGTTATGTCCAAACACTGTCCCTACCTCACCCATCTTAATCCGCAATCCTTATCTTACAAGATATCAACACCAACCTGAGCTTGGTTCATCTTCCTAGGAAAAAACACAGTTGTGTGATTATGATTAAAACATGCACAGAATTAAGCATCTGATTGACGATTACTGTAAGCTTAATTAATTAACCCACTGTTGGCCACTAATCAGCTATTACATTCCCTAATTCTGGACATGATTAACTCCTAAATAGTCTTGATTGTTATGAAGAGTACTTTAGATATTAATTATGGGGTGGGTCCCATCCGACAACATTTGCTAAGCAAACGGACAAACTTACATAAAAAAAGGGTAGACAAGGGATTGGAGTGTGTTTTATTGTTTTAGGGTATAGGTCTTGTCTTCTTGTACTGTTTGCCTGGTTATTGGTTAACCAACTATATGTGAAATGTGGTGGCCAGTTGTAATTTGAAAGCTAACCAAACATGCAATTAGGTCTTTGCAAATTTAATGTCTTGATATCAAAGCAAATTTAACTACAAGTTACACTTATAAGTCCAACTATTCACCGTAAAACCTTCTCTTGACTTCATTCAATCTCTCCTTTATCATCGGTCCACCAACTTGGTTGATCTTCTGACATTTCACTAGCATCCATGACTTTATTCAATCTCTCCTTTATCGTCCATGACTTATTATAGTTTCGGAGCTTCCTTCAATTGGGAGGTTGAACTAATATAAGTCCAAATTTTGTCAGAGTATTTTTATTTTTATTTTTATTTTTTCTTTAAACTAATTAGTTTAACTAATAAACTAATATGTAATATAAGGATACACAATATATGAGATGATTAACTAACTTATTTAACTTCCCTAATCTCTCCAAAGAAAGTCAACTAGGTCTTATAATTAGGACCGAGCTAGTATTATTTAAAGTGAGTTTAAGCTCATAATTTTAGTGCATTCCCCCCACCAGATAAGTTGACCAGATAAATTCATTAGGTTTGGAGACTTTTTCGTCGGTGTTTTCCCCCCCACCTCATATTGATTGGCCATTTTTCGTATGCAAAGTGGTGATATGGAATATGGAAATGAATCGTATCTTTTCCACCCACAGAAACCACAACTCGATATCCCAAAAACATAAAAAGTGGAGGTTTGACTGAATATATGCATATTTTAGTTGGAGATGTTTTACAGCTTTCGGCTTTGAATGAAGCTTTTTACAGTAAGAAGGACGCAGGCGAGACACATAGTCAATAATTGCGATTCCTGGTTCAATGTGTGGTACGATTATAATTTATAGCCACTAATCTGGAAATAAAGTTAACACTCACTATTTTTCTTCATTCTTCTTTTTCCACTCCTTTTTCTGCCTAAGCAACAACACTTACTTATTACATTATTTGTTTTAATATTTAACTTCTCCATCATATACAACACAAATCGTCCCTTCAGATCTTGATTTGATATATCATCTTTGTCATATATATATACTTACTTGCTGCCTAGCTATCTATTTACTTCAATTCCGCTTCTTTTACTTGTTGGGAGGTTTAATTTTCACGACTTGGCTCCCATCCTCTTCCTTTTTTTTTTTTTAATTTCATCTCAACCGTTGGATTGAAATCTGAACGGTTGAGATTTAATCTTTTATAAGAATATTCATAAAATATTAAGTTATTAAAAAATAATATTTCTATAAAAGATTAAATCTCAACCGGTCAGATTTCAATTCAACAGCTGGGATGAAAAAAAGGATGGCAAGTAGATGGGAAAGGAAGATGATGGAAGCTAAATCCTAATTTTCATCCCTACAATTTGCTTTGGAAGTTTCGTATTTTTTACTACCTCCGGCCCTAATTATACGATCATGTTGACTTTTTTTGAAGAGATTAAGAAAGTTATATAAGTTACTTAATCATATCATATGTTTTGTATCCTTAAATTATGTATTTGTTAATAAGTCAAAGTGTCAAACTAATTAGTTTGAAGAAAAATATAAACACTCTAAAATAATTTAATTAGTTTAATTAATTACTCCAAAAAATCAACTTAGTCTTATCATTTGGATCGAAGAGAGTATATTTTCAATGCTTCGTTGAACATTACAATTAAATTTTTAAATATGCATCTGATCAATTAAAAAGAAGCAAATTTTCTAAATTTAAAAGAAAGTTAATTTTTTATTTTCCAACACTAAATAAATAATATTAAAAAAATTCAGATAATTTATATTTAATAAAATAAATCCCTACTATGCATTTTCGTCAAGATATTCTAGTCTAGGAAAACAAATTTAGGAAAGCAAAACCCCTAACTTATTTTTGTTAGGCACTAATATCCTCCTATTTAAGTAATCCTATTTAAGACAATGGTGGACACTTGATATGATTACATCTCCTTGAAATTCAAACCTTGATTTATCATATTGTAAGTGTCTAACTCCTTCCATTAGACTCAATCTTTCTGGGTTTTTAAGTTTTTGACATGCCATGATAGCTAAGGCCCAATAACAAAAATGGGTCTTTTATGAAGTTCATTGTACGCTGATCAAACTTCCTTTTTATACGTCATGGGCCTTAACCAATGGTTGGCCCAACTTACTTAGGACTCTTATCACACCAATTTTTGACAGAGTACAATAATATTTAAACAGTGGATTAAATTCCCCACTGATGTTGTCTTAACTTTATTTTAAGTTTTCACTTGTAATAAAAAAAATAAAAATAAATAAACAGTGGATTAACTTTTGCCCAAATGGTTCCAACTTGGATCGAGTTTAGTGGGAGGGAAGAGTAAGGGGAACCTGTTGCGCTTTCGGTGATCCACCCCTTGCTGTCCCTCAATTTTAGGGTACTTTCCAAATATTTTTCTTTCATGTTTTTTTTTATTATTATTATAAGATTTTACATAAAATAAGCAACATTTTGATATCTTACACGCAAAAAAACAGAATTGTTTTCAGATTTTTACAATTTTTTAAAGATTTAAGAGTGCACATATGATATCAAAATTTCACCAATTTCATTTTGAGTCTAACAATTAAAAGAACCATAAAATCACATTTGGGAGGTACCCCAAAATTAAGGGGCAGCACGGGGCGCATAGTAGGGGATTGGCTATGGTCCTCTTCCCATCCTCTTCTTCATCTCAACCGTTGAATCAAAATCTTAACCGTTTAGATTTAATCTTTTATAAAACTATTATTTTAAATATTTTATTAATATTTTTATAAAAGATTAAATCTAAACCGTTAATCTTTCAATCTAATGATTGAGATGAAGAAGAGGATGGGAAGAAGATGAGAAGGGAAGGGAAGTGGATGGAAGCCAACTCCGCATAGCAGAAGGCACAGCAAGGATCGTTTGCCTGGAAGGGACTAGGTTTTTTTTTGGGACCAAAAGAAGGGACTAGTTTAGTGACTCATTTGGTTACATTACAAATAATCACTATTGTGTTTTTTTACGAAATAAAACCATTCTCATATATATTTATCTTGTACAACACAAAATGGTTCAAAATAATCTAATATATGGTACCTTCGTTAAGCTGAACTAAAATATGAAAAGTCTTTTGGTGGGGTTTAATTTGCGCACCTTCATTATGTGGTGGGTACAACTACGCATACATAAAATCAAAATCAAAGACTTATTCATATTCTACTAAAGTTAAATGCACAGACAGGTGCATGCTATTCTCAAAACAACACATATCATACACACATCTATATATTAAATCCATTAATTAGCATCATCTCGGTGAGCTTGGCCGAATAATTAAAGCATCCACCCAGGCAAGAATCCATGAACGTTCATGGCAGCTCCTCCAACATTTACTTCTTCCCCTACCACGTGATTATATCTGCTATCATTCCACAAAACACACATTCATTATGCATTTATATATTTTTTTATTATTATTAATATGAGGATTCATATATATACTCCTCCAGTCCGTAATATAAGATATATTTGAGGAGTTAATCTTGGTCCCTACATATAAGACAAAGTTTTCATATTTATTAATTTTTTCTTAATTTATCCCTATTGATGATCCTTCAACAATAATCAAGGAGGAGGGAGAATGAGAGAATTAATTAAGGAAGATGAGTAGGTGTTTTAGAAAATATATATAATATTAAATAACTTAACTAACTCTTTAATCTAATTAAATTATGTGAATATATCTTCTATTAATGATAGGATGAGCAGTAATATAAATCTGCAGAAACCAAAAGACCATGAAATATCACTAGAGAGAGCACACACACACATATTTATATATACCCGATTTGCAAACTGGGATTAACTGCCAAAGGCTGGAAAAATGCTTCAGAATGTGCAGGAAAGCGAGTGAAATGGATGGCCTCAGACCCTCCTCCACCTGCCCAACCCATTCTTAGTGGAACTTGCGAGTTGCTTCTTTCTTCTAACTGCACGTACATGTTTCCATGTTTCAACCATTTCACTCTTTTAGGCCAAAACTTTTCAAAGCAAGCTGGCTCTGTGTGTGTGCAGTTTTAAAATTTGTCTCGTTTATAGTGATTGCTAATTTCAGTTTTTGAATCTAATGGAGATGTTGTGGTCTTTTTGATAATTTATGTTTATACCTTACTCCTCAAAGCTCTATTAGTTTCCCCCAGCTCCTTCTCCTGCATGTGCATTTAGTCAATTGGTATAATCCAAGTACGATGATGTTATTTTGATTTTCATTATTGCTCTCTATAATCTGCGAATGAATAATGCAAGTCAAATTTTGGAGAAAGGAACACAGATATATATATACCCGGTTCTGAAGATCAGCAAGCTGGTCAAGCATATACTGAGTCTGAGAAACAAGTAAAGAGTACGAGTTAAATTAGAATACCACGTTCAAATTAAAATAAATATGCCAAGAAACGAGAATCAATTTGAATCACATAAAAAGGTGAAATTGCAGTTTCAATTCTATTCAAGGAAAGTTACTTCAAGTATTAAATGACGCCAGAAATCAGCTAACAAACAGCGTGGATAGATGTCTAAAAACTCGTAGGCATAAAGGTTATGCATGCATATGATCGTAGAACTAAATATAGCGGCGAAGAAAAAGTTCACAGTTTCAATCTTAACACGTAACCAATTAAGTCATATATGTATGTATGTATGTATTCTTGAGTAGGATTAAAACTACCAAAAGCTTGCTTATAAGTTTGATATTTCAAATGTGGCACATGAATAATTTTGACATTAATGTCTTGATAGCTACTCAGCTCTATAAAAGGAGGAAAATATAATTGCTTAAAACACATGCAGATGAAAAAGAAATATTTGCCCTTATATATTTGTGTGTACCTTGGTGGACCTGATATTCTTCAGTGATGCCTCAACTTGATTCTCAAGCTGCTCCAGATCCTTTGTATTCATTTGGGCCAGATCTTCCCCAAGAATGTTTCTTCATATATAAGTGACATATAAATTTAAAACGACTTAAACGTTTTCATTTTGTGAATTCAAAATTACATATATATATATATATATATATATATATTCATATAGAGAGAGAGTCCTTAGGTTACCTCTGTGAACGTTGCAGGACATCGACCCTTGCTTTAAGTCTCAAGTATTCCTGATAGCTACTCTGCTAAATGACACGTTTGATATATCATATTCTTTTCCGTTAATTCAACGTCATTGTTTAACTTAAACGCTCTTGCATCAAAGATAATCGTATTATATTTTAGAATCTGTTGCCAGTGGGCTATGTTTTATATATGTAGACTGCTTCTATATATAATGAATCAACTTCAAACATATATATTAATAATAGATATCTCTAGGGTTGGTAAAGTTTATTTGAATGGATGTGATGTTTTCTCAAAATAGGAAATTAATAATGAGTGATACTCCCTCCAGTCACATAATATAAGTTATTTATAAAAGAATGTCATGGTTATAATATAAATTATTTAAAGAGTAATTAATGTTTCTTTATCAATTTCACTTCTGTAGTTAATGTTTAAATGTAACTTTTTGTATGACATTTCTCATTTAAAACCTTATTTAATACGGATAAAATTAGAGGAAAAAAAACTCAATTTAAGGCATATTTAACCAATTAACTACAATTTTTTAATTTTTATAAAGTGTCTTTTATATGTATGTGTGTGTTGGCCAACTAAAGCGCTTTATATTATGAATTGGAGGAAGTGTAGTCTAATATAATTAAAAGCTAGCTAGAAGGCAGAAGCCCATAGAAGGGGAAGCTATCAGTTATTAGCCGAGTCAAAACTCTAAAACCTGGTATGGGGTAGAGCAGGAGACTGAGTTATGGAATACCTGGGTGTCACTGATTGGCTGGCTGGATTCCAGTGCACCGTAGCTGTACTTCTGGTACTTATCCAGGGTTTTCATCATGCTGTCACAAATACGGCAACAAGCATACTATAATAATAGGAACTTCTATTTCCCAAGGACAACTTTTAGCTCTTTTTTAGAAAATAATAATAATAATAATAATAATTACAAAAGCTTAGTAAGCCCTGTACTTATGAGGGCCTTTATTAATTATTATTGTTATTATTTCCTACTGCGAAAAATCCCAACAAGAAGTTCATCAGGAAACTCAAAGATGATAAGGATAAAAATTAAGATAATATGATCATGAAATTTCTTAATAAATAGCTCATGCAGAATCAGGGTAAGAGAAAACACATAAAAGATTATCAAATTAGCTGATCATATGCAAATCATAAGTGGCTGAAAGTTTCTCCAAAACCATGGCATATTGGCATTCACTAGGAGTCCTTTTGTGAAGTACCAGACAAAAGTACAAAAGATGGTATGTCTAAGTTTAACGAACAATAAAAATTATGAAGAAGCCCCAAAGTCAACATTTGCTAACCTAATCGGCATCAACAATGTTCTAAAAATTGTACTCTACATGTGAAACAGGATAAGAAACAAGGTTTCTTCTCATTATTACTCACAAAAGCAGTAAGAAACACCATCGTACTGTAATAAACAAATGACTAATTTTATTTTTATTTTTGATAATTTTTATTTTTTATATATCACTATATAGTATTTTCTCTAAAAATAGCGTGAAGAATCTTACTCAGTTTGTCTTCTCTACAGCAAGCCCAACCCAGCCATTCCCCAACGGTTTTTAAGGATTTATAAGTTCACTTGCAGCTTTACAAGTTCACCGGCATTTCTCCTCTCTCTCTCTCAAATCAAGTCTTGAATGCAGGATTCCACATCAAACATCCCATCTCTGCCACCAAAATCATAACAGTGAAACCTAATGACTGGTCCTATGGATATTAGGGATAGCTTTTGCTTCTTTAATTTCTCTAGAAGAAGGGGTTAGGTTTCTCTCATTATCTCTTTCTTATTATGCCTCATCATCTCTAAATCATATATATTCAATCAATCACAATACCACTTTTACTTTTCTCTCACATTATCTCTCATCATCTCTAAATTTTGTCCATTCAATCAATCACAATACCACTTTTACTTTTCTCTCACATTATCCCTCATCATTTCTAAATTCTGTCCATTCAATCAATCACAATACCACTTTCACTTTTTTCTCACATTCCCAATCGATAACCCAGATGAACTAACGAGAAAAAATGAGAAAAATGATGATACCCACCTACATACAGTATCTTCTTGATGACAAACAATTTTGCAAGAAATTATTGCAATCTAGCTAATCTAGAGCTCCTTTTTATGAACGATCTATCCAAAAAATTAAAGCCCTTTAATTTGAAAGGGAACAAAACGAAAATAAAATAATTTCTCACGAGGTTTTTTATTAAGGATTTGCCCTAGCTCAAGGTGTATAATATAATTGTATATATATATATGTGCTTCCAAAGGAACTTGTTTGACATGGGAAAACATTTTTCCTTTTCAGTCGTTTGGTGATTCTTCTTTCTGTTATTTAGGTCAGAGAGAGTGAAAAATGTTTCAGATCTTGGCATGAAGAGCTGGAAATGAAAACACCACTTTTTTCAGAGCTTATTGTTCTGGAAAACAGATAATACATGAAGAAGTAGAAGAAATACCACATTTATTTCATCAGTGGGTTTTATTCTGGAAAACGAAAACAGTCAGAAGACTGAAACCTTCACACCAGTTCACCCTTGATGATACAATTTTGGGAAATGAAAAAGAAGTATGAGAGATCCCTTTTGTTTTTCCCCCCTTAACAAATATGAACCTATCAGAACCTATATAGGTTCATCAGGAAAATAAAGCAGAGATCTTGCACAGAACTGAGGAAGCCAGGTAATAAATACTCCACATACCGCACAAATAAACCCACAACAGAAAATGCTTATTGTTCTCATGGACAGAGAAACAATGATAAAATACAGAGATATGTATATAAATATATATAAAAGAGAAATACACACACACACACCTGGAGCCACTACTGAACTCATAGAGCTTGCCACGATTGGAGAAGATGATGAGGGCAATCTCAGCATCACAGAGGACAGAGAGCTCATAAGCTTTCTTGAGAAGTCCATTTCTTCTCTTGGCGAATGTAACTTGCCTATTGATTTTGTTCTCTATTCTCTTCAGCTCTACTCTGCCTCTTCCCATCTTTCTTTCTCCTCTCTCTCTCTCTCTCTCTCTCTCCCTCCCTCCCTCTCTTAAAATGCAATCTTTCTTCTTTTCTCTTTCCAATATTGGTTAGAGATGAGAATACTTTCTTAAATGGTCTCAGTATCGATCTATCTAGACTACCAAAAGGGTTAAAAACAATACCGGTGTATAACAAATAAAAGTGGAAACCCACACCTGAAAAAGGCTCCTCCTTACTGGTTTAGGGTTTTAGACTTTGGTTTTCATCTCTGTGCCACGCAATGTCACAAATTTGTACATGTTTGTTCCACTTTTTTCAAAAACGTAATAAATTGGGTTTGTACTTTCTACATTTCTGATTTCTCACCACAATCATCTCTCTAAAGTTGCCTGTGTTTGTTACTTTAATACGTATTAATTAAAGGTCAAGTTGATCATTCTTTGTTCAGTGTTTCCCATCTAAATATTTCCGTAAGGATGAAACTGAACCGTATACCAAATATAACCTCTAAACTTGATTAAATGCACGTCAGTTATTCTCCCACGTCAGATTCAAGAAATGCATTCAGCAGGCCTTGCCTTTTCAGGGTAATCAATTGCTTCATTACAATACTTTATGCTCTCTAAGGCTGGTTGGTATGGGAGGAGGGGAGGGAAAAGTGAGCCAATTAAGTTGGATTTAAAAAATGAGAGAAGTGGTGTTACAATTTTTTGAATTAATTTATTTTACTTTTATCTTACATTTTTCCTTTATGAAAATTTTATATCCACATTTACTCCAATTTTTAAATTTAACTGATAAAAATTTTATTTCCCTTCTAAACCCTCGTACCAACTAAACATAAAATGAACATTTTAATTTTGAGAAGTACTGGTAACTACTAATTACAAGTGACAATTCCTTATATAATCTCATCAAAATAATTTAAGCTAGCTAACCTGCTTATATATAACTGGATCACTGAAATGCTTGGAGGATAATTCATCCATATGATAATGTTGAGTTTTTATATAAATGGAAAGTTAAATTGATCAGAAGCATTAATAAGTTGACTGTGAGTACTTACTTGACTTGAACTGGAAATCCCCCTGATGATTGCTTCTTCTATATATATATATATCACTAAAGACTATATTGCTATCTTTGCCATGGAATCTATTTTGATTCCTATATAAGCATGAAAGAGTACATATCCTGTGAGGTCGCTTGAGGAAGAAATGGTTTAATTTGGACACAGTTCAAGAATGCAATCATCTATAGCAAAAACTGACACTGATTAGAGCTATCGTCGGATATACAGTTCATGTCTCGTTGCATATAGATAAGAAGCAAATCGTGTAATGAGCACACCTTAATACTTGAAGTGAATAAATATCTTAGAAATAACATTTTCAAATAAGTTCATTTCTGAGAGTTAGAAATGAAATGGATGGTGAAGAAGGAGTATGCATAATATATGTTGCAGTTAGGGGAACAGGACAAGAAGAAAACCAACGGTTAAAGCGGTTAATTTGGTAAAGGAACGAGTTGGGGGGTTAAAAGATGTGTCTATTTTTGTACGAACTACGAAGGCATCTGAGAGGAAGAGTTGAGTCAGAGTGGAGGGCTACGTGTCGACTTCTGAGTTCATGCTAGCTGCTTCCAATTCCATATACATCAGTCGCTTCTGTATCTTTTACACACACATGTATTTATATATTTATTTATGGGTGAAAACAAGAAGAGAAAATGACTGAAGCTGTATTTATTGTGGCTCTTTCCGGACATGGATCCTCCCCTGTATATATAGGCCTTCCTCTCCACTATATCCATATACCTGAGAGCATCTTGTCTCTTTTTCCTTTTCTCTACCATCCTTTTTTCTAATTTAATTTCCTCCAATATTTATTCCTTCATCATTATTATGGGATCACATCAAATATATTTAACAACGTTGGTTGTCCAAAGGAGGGCTTAGGGTTCTTTTCTGAAGAAAGATCCGAAGATTTCATATTAAAGAGAGAAGATGAGGTTGTAAAAAGAGGGTAGAAACCTGTGTGAGATGACACTGACAAGGTGGGGGACCAAGTTTTCATTCATAAAAGCCTCCCCCCAGCTTGTCACCATCACCACGCACTGATTGATCATTTGATTAATGAAAATTCTGGTGCAGGCCAGGATGAATTATAGTGCATCAGTTTTCTTATGTTTTGTTGAGAGTTTGTTTGTAATTGTTTCAGCTGTGGACTGTATTCTGTGTAATCTTGCCTTGTCTTAGTAAGGAATGAAAATTATGTTTTCTGGCAAATAATAATAATAATAATAATCATTGCTTAATTAACCACTTTTCTATAATTTTTATAACATATGAATAATTAAATTGCTAGTTTGAAATTCAAATTAATTAAAGATAATAAATTTTTAAAAATACAACTTATTTTTTAAAAAATATCTTCATTTGTATAGAGTGAGGGTGTGGATAATAATATACTCCCTCCGGTCCTAATTATAAGAGCTAGTTGACTTTCTTTGGAGATATTAAGGAAGCTAAATAAGTTACTTAATCATTTCATATGTTAAATATTCTTAAATTATATATTAGTCTATTAGTCAAACTAATAAGTTTAAAGAAAAAAATAAAATAAAATAATTTAATTTGCTTCCTTAATCTCTTCAAAAAAGTCAACTAGCTCTTATAATTAAGACCGGAGGGAGTAATATAATGAGGCTAGCTGGTATTTTTAATGAGTTTTGATTTTAGTCTTTACATTTGTAATGAGTTTTGGTTTCTGTATGTAAGCCACTTCAGTCATGATTAGAAGTCCATCTTAACTTATTTAATGGTTTTAACAAGACATCAATGAAGTTAACATTGCTTAATTCATATTCACCATCTTATTAAACTATAGGGACCAAATTATAAGTATGTATGGATGGAAAACAACAAAAATAAAATAAATAGACCAAAATAAAATAAACCCGTCAAAAGCATACAAATTTTGAGTGGGTTTAACCTTGTAATTTATTTGCAAACATGTTTTAAATGAAGGATTAAAGGGTAATTTTGCTTTGAAAATTTTTCGGGAAACAATTTTATCCTCACCGTTATCTCAATAATTTTAATCGTCAGTTAACCAAATATATTGAACTGAGTGTCTAATATCATTTATATCATTTTTATTATAGTGTAAATTTACTTTGGATATGTCATCTAATTTTATTTCCAAAGTTAAATTTAAAACATTCGGAGAAATTTATACCTTAATAAAAATGTCTTGGATGACTATAAACTTTCACTTTAACATATTTGGTGAACTAATAATCAAAATTAACTGGGATATCAACCATGGCAAAATTGCTTCAACTTTAACACTTCTGGGATAAAATTGCCCAAGGAAAACTTTTGAGACAAAATTTCTCATTGTTCTCTTTTTAAAATTTTTAGAGCAAAATTACCCTTAAAAAAATTCCAAAACAAAATTACTACTTAACCTTTAAATAAAATAAGAGCTAGGTGAGACAATAGACCTCAAAAAGATTGAGATCAAGCCTAATCCCCATATATGCGGATTAACAAAAGTTACTTAGGAGAAGTGGTGGGCGTGGGCCCACTTTGATGCGGCAGCATGGAATAGACGCTTCATTAAAGCAGCCACAGTTGTGGGGTCTCTTCTCCCTACAGCCAGCGATCCCTTTGAATTTTTCACAGCATGCGAGGTCATGGCCCCTTCTGCTTCATATGATATATCTATCTATCTTTCTCCTCTTACTATAATTTGCAACACACAAACTCTTGTTTTAATCTCCATTATATAAACTTACAAGTATAATTTTTAATTGGTTCCATCTAGCTATGAATATAATGTGTAGATTATATTCTTCTGTACAAGCTTAAGTCTGCAAAAAGCCGCTTTAAGCTTGACTCTTAGCTTGTCTTAAATTATTAATTTTGAGAGAGAGAGAGAGAGAGCATATGCTTCTTAGCTTCTTCTTCACCTGTCTCTGAGTTTTGTCATATACAAAGGGTTCATGTCATTATTATCGATATCCTCAGTCATCCACGTATCCACGTGATTCCTATCTCTTCCCTCTTCATCAGTCATCACATCACTTTCTGTCTAATCTACTGTTCCTCCCTTCCCCACCCACTAGACTATTCAATTATTTAATTCCAACGTATATATATTTCACGTTTTCATTTGATAAACAAACTCCAAGAATAATGTACTTGCTTATTTTGCTCACTGAATAGCAATAATATGATAATTTAATAATGACTGAGGCTAGCTTCAACAAACGTCGATCAAAAAAAAAAAAAAAAAGCTTCAACAAACGGATCAGTTTCTAGTAACATCTCTTAGTATATAGAGTATTATTTAGTGAGTGAGTAGAATAGAATAGGAACAGAATTAATAGTGGACAAATCTGAACCTTGTTGTGTTCGGCTGCCTTCAATAATATTATGGAATGGAAGCAAAGACAACGTACGTACACTAACGCCAACTATGAACAACGTACGACAATAACTCCCCCCCCCCCCCCCGGCTAACACGTACGACAATAACTTGGGAAGACAAGACGAGGATTGTTAGGTCCTCAAAACTCGCCCACATGAACAAACAGTACCCCGCTTTTGGACCAAATTAAATGAAACCCCCTATTATTCATCTACTAGTCCTGCCGTCACACGAATCACCCACCCATGCCCTGTTGTGTAACACCTTACTTTTTGTCAAGGTTTAATTTAGCCCTATCTTCTTGCGTGTACGTACCAATAATTTATATATTATGTGTTTGTTGATATTTGGAAAACACGTTCGTATAAGTTGATATAACACTTATCTTGCATATTTGTCTCGTAACCCGTAAATCACGCTGAAAAAATAATAAATGTTGCGAGCTAGTTACCACCACTGCCTTCTAATTTTGTCATCAATTGTTCCCAAAGGAGAAACACCCCCCCCCTTCTTGTGTTGGACAACCACTAACACACATATAATTATATACATATTTGCTTCATTGTCTTTTTATGGTTATCTAATTGTGTTAGATTTGAGCATTGACTCCAATTAGGGGTAGTTTTTCTAAAGGAGTTTTTTGCATTAAAGGGACTTACTCCTATGAGTTCAGAAAGATAACATAAGTTCGAGTTTAAAGAAGCTCACTTGTTGAGAGAGACGAAAACTCTTTTCTTTAATTTATGCCTTAAGTCTTGAACGGGGAACCCTATCTAGGTTTATATTTTGAACATAAGTGAGTAATATGCGCGCGCACTACTACAAGAAATGGATTATATTACTTTCCTAAAAAAAAACGTATTTTTTCAAAAAGGGAAGTAACGAATGATGCAAGAATTTTGATATATTAGACATCCATTTAATAAAAAAAGATGCAAAAAGTGCATTTTTGACATCCTTTTTCAAAATTGGAACAGTAAAAGCTTTACTTTTAGCTTCCTAATTTGAAAATGGATATCAAAAGCTGTCCCATTAAACCATTTTTTTTTCTGATGGGAAGAAGCGAGTTACCTCCTAATTGACCGCTGTGAAAATGGCATTTAGATCCCCTACCAAGGACATTGACAAAAGAAACCAAGAAGAAGACAACAAGGTAAACTAATTCACTACAATTCAACTTTGATTTTCCCCTATCATCCATTTTTGTTCTTGTCAAGAATCATCCATTTCCTAAATTGCCTTTTTTTTTTTCACAAAAGAGGAAAAATAAGACTATGGATTTTCAGGGAAAAAAAAAACATCGAATCAGGATGCAACGGTGAGTATCTAGCACACTCCGACAAAGCAGAACTTTGATTCGGCTGCTAGGACTACTGGTCATGTACCTGTGCCGATGGCGACGACATCAGTGATAGATCAGAACAATGTGCTTTCCGCAGTGGTGGTGAAGGCTGAAGCAACGATGGTCACCGCTCAGGTGACAGTGGAAGCTGCTAGATTGAAGAGGGCTTTGAATCAAGCTAGGGAGAACTATACTTCTAAAGTGATTCAAATTGCTCTTAGAGGATACCTTGTTTTAAGTATAGCTAGTTTAGATCTAAGTTCATACATAAAACCCTTCTATCTCCCACCGTCGGTCCTCTCTCCCTCTCCCATTGTCGTTCCTCCGTCTTCAGTGACAGAACACGGTCACTCCTCCCTCCTCGATCGGTAGTAGAACATTGCAGATTTGAGCCTTTTTATTATTTTTTTCTTTCCCCCCCCCCCCTTAAAAAAAGGTCTTACGATGTTTGTTTTGAAAAAAGGGACGTCTTAAGTCTCTTACAACATCCCTTTAATAACGGACGTTGTTCTCAGACTTTACTACGTCAATTATAGAGACATCCTCTTAAAAGAAATATAGAAATAGTATGAAAACGGATGTTAAAAATGTTTATTTTCTACAGTAGTGCACGCACACACTCACTTTAAGTAATGGGAATTGAGGTTTGGGCAATACAAGTATCAAATTGAAAGGGAATGGATCAATTATAGGTGGGTGATGAATGAGAGTAGCTAGACACAAAAAGTTGACAAAACAAAGTGTGATCACACGTACCCACATTCACGCACATGACTTATTATTAGTAACTTGGAGCTACAATTGTGTCTGTGGAATATTACCTGCCTTTCTATTCAGACCCACAGGTCTGTCCACAATACCACATGCATGCCCCCTACCCTACTCTATTTTTCCCCTATTTTCATTAAAATTTTATATCTAAACGAATTCAAACAATTTTCATTGACTTATCATGATCACTAGCTGCCCTCATATTCAAGTATCAACTTAAAGTTACAATTGACTAGACCATATCTTTTTTTTTTTGTTAGGTTATCTCTCTATTAAAAACAATCATGTTTAAGATTGAATCTCCTTATTTATCTTGCCACGCAGGATATATAGACATAATTTTTTATCCAAAAACAGAAAACTTGATCATTTAAATGGCATCAGTGGCATCATTGTTCTCTTGTTGGATGAGTTCCACTATTATTGGGCTCTTCTTTGGTTCCATGACCCCGAAAGAGCCCAATTGACTTGAATTAGCCAACTTTTTTTATCCGAATCACTCAGTGTGTGTGTTGAGTCGGAGAGAATGCAAGCAAGCAAACCATTGTGATCGAGTCACGCATTAGAGGGCGTAATGATTTGGTTGGATAGTTGAAAACTTGATTGAAAAGGTATTACTAACTACGTTGCTAATTAATAAGATCTACTAGACTTTTTCTTTTAAAAGATTAAAGAAGCTAAATAAATTACTTAATCATTTAATATCTTATATATCATTAGATTATATATTAGTTTATTAGTCAAACTAATTAGTTTAAAGGAAAAAATAAAAATAATAAAAACACTTTAAAGTAATTTATTAGCTTCCGTAATCTTTTAAAAGAATCAACTAGGTCTTATAATTAGAACTGAAAGAAGTACTATTATTATTATTATATATTCAAATCAAAACACGCAGCCAAAAAACTCAATACCAACCCCCTCTAGTATTCCCATATCTTCCCACACAAGACGTAATAATCAAGTTCCAAAACCTTAACAAAATAAAGAAAAGGCCACATCAAACACCACGACGAGATGAATCATTGCACACTTTGTCAACAAATTAAACACAGCCACACTATATAACTTTTCTTTCTTAATTTCCTCATTAAATTAAAAGTGAGAAAGTAAAAGTCTTTGTCCCCCTCCATTCTCTTTGTTCTTTCCAAACTCAACTTTTGTTATCCTCACGTCACGCGTACGTATCCCCTATATTTTATCGTAAGTATCCCACACGACAAACTCTGACCCATGATTTTTCTCAAACCTCAAGTTAATTATGTATATATATTATCGATTTACATATAATACACACACATGATTATATTTTTTAACATTAATTTGGAGGAGGACCACTGTACTTCTTCATCTTCATGTACAGTGATGCGTCGAGCTGACAGACTCTATTTCAACATCGGTCTCATTAAGTTCAATAAATAAATAAGTCCAACGTTTTTGGAGTGTTTTGGATTGCCAATTGACCACACATACTCAATTATCAAACACTGATGAATATATATATACATAATAATCTGTTGAATTATATATGTGTGTGTGTGTGTAATTAATGGTCCAACCAGAACACCAAACTCAATTGGCTAACTATTAATATTTGTGTCATTGTTTTGTTGTATGCAGGTGAAGATGGGGCCTCCATTGCCACCCCTCCAAAAATGGCAAAATTGTGGTGATGTCTTGCCAAACATTGAATTTGTTTAGTGGGGTTTCTAATAATTAATTCCAAGAGTAAATTTTTCTTAAGCTGGTTGGGAAGTCGGTCTCAACCAATCGCTTGTTTTGAAACATATACATATATATTATTGCAGAGAGAAGAAGAGCGGGTTTGAGTTGGAGGGAGCAAATTAAAGAAGACACAGTGTAATAAATTACAATCAAGCATAATTAATTGTGTGTTGTAAAGTTGATTAAACCCGCCATGTCTCTCTAATAAACTCATAGGGTTGGGAAGAGAAGAGAGACCAGTAGTTGAATTATTAGATGACAAATATAAATAGGAAGCAACAAGTGAAATGAAGGGGAAATTAAGAGAGAAAGTACATTACTGTTTCCGTTTGGGCTCTCTCACTTTTGGTCAAATAATGAAGCAGGTGGTGGGTCCATGGATGGAATTCCCTCCCACATCATCACAAAGGCCAGATTTAATTAACCAAATAATTAACAGTAGTGGGAGTTGAAGAAGAAGAGAAAAGCAGGGATTATACATGTCTTATAGGTTTTAGCTCATCCTGGATGGAAAAGAAATCTTACCTAATAAATGGTATATATGTGTGACATGCTAAATAACTATTATATATCTGTCTCAGATGTATCTCTTGACTGATAGATTAAGCGAGCAAGACATCATGTAGAAATGTAACATTCATGATATATCACTCTGGTCTTATTTATAAGTCCTTTTTTATCAAATAAATGAGATTGTGACAATTTTACACATATTATTGTATCAATGAAAATAAAGAGAGAATAAAGAGTTAAAAGGTACTCATTCATAAATGAAGCATAATCATTGACCTACCTACCTCTCATTGGTATGTATGATTTGATAAAAAAGAGACTTATAAATAGGATCAAAGTGATAAGTGTATAATATATATGTGAATGTGCGCACGCATCGTGAAAAAAAGAAGTTTGTGTGAAACAGAGAAGAGAGAGAATGTGGCCGGCTAATAAGGTTGAAGGAGGAAGGGACATAAAAGTGAATGAAATCAAGAAAAGGGATAGAGAAATCTGAAACTGGTGTGTGTGGTGGGGGCATATAAAGGAGGAAAGAGGCAAATAATTTCGAAGAAACCCTAAAAATGAAAGGTAGGGGCACCATGGAAAGACGAGTGGTTGGATTTGAGCACAGCTTTTGTTCCTTGGGGGAGTGTCTGGTTACTATTACACCTTTCATCATCATCAACAAACACTTACCCTATATTTGGATGGAAAAAAAAAATTAGAAGGAAAAAATACCAAGAGTGAGGGAAAACTTTTAAAAATAGTAATTTTTATTTTTACCGTTTTTTATTTTTTTTTTCTCCCCTCGTATTCCCTTCCTATTTTTTCTTTAATCACTGCCCTTTCCACGGCCATTGTCATGTTACTTTTTACATACCACAAAGCTTCAATTATAAAGTTGTAAGTAGCTAAAGGTCCTGGACCTCATCCAATCTTGGTAAGTGACCCTACCACTAGCCATGAAGCTTAATTACTGGGAACTATAATCTTCATGGGTTAAAGAAATTTAGTTGAGAAAGATTTATCATTATCTGTCTGTTGTACATCAAAAGATGTTCTTGATACATGCATGTTCATCAAAAAGTCTCATTGTTACTATATCATTATTATAATTGAATATTTTTTAACTGTTTTTCTCTCTCTCTATCTTCATGAGTACAATTACTATGAGTAAAATTGTCACAATTTCATTTATTACATGAAACTAGACTTATAAATAGGATCAATTTTTTTTTTATCAAAATAGACTTATAAATAAAACCGGAATGATACATTTTCTTTTCCATTTTGACCACACTATGGAGACTCGTAAATGGTTTAATAGTGGGTTTGAGTATTTAATTTTTTAGGGTAATTTTTCCGAAAAAAAGGAATATCATTAAATATTAACAGAACACTACTTTATATCTTATATTTGATAATAAAAAGTAGTGGAATATTTTTAGACCTTCTATGGCGACCACGGTTTGTGAAACCGGACTGGACCGACCGATTCAGACTGAGAACCGGCCAACCGGCCGTAAAACCGATCCGGTTTGGTGCAAAACCGGGCTGACCCAATGAAGCAAGTGTAAACCGGTTGGGTTACAAGGAGCAACTTGGTTTCAGTATTTTTTTTAAGAAAAAATTATTTTTAAAGGCAATCTAATTTGAATATCTGAATATGTCACAAGTATATCTAAATATGTCACAAATATTGAAGTATATGGTTATTTTACTATTGATCTAAAGTATTGAAATGATATATAGTATGTGAAATTTAGGTTTGTGTGATGAGAAATTAATTATTTTCCAATTTTTTTATATCTCATCGGTTTAGCCCAGGTTGACTCCGGGCTAACTCCAGTCTGACCCACTAACTCTTAATCTAGTACCCTGACCAGTTCAGTCACCAGTCCAAGTTTCAGAACCTTGATGGTGACACATCACAGAAAACAAGACATCAAAAGATAAGAAGCACATAATTTTGATATATCTCATTTGGAAAAATGTCAAAATGTGGTATTGGTATAGATGACGTGTTAATCTATATAATTAATAATGGGATTTGATTGGGATTTTTTGTCGATTTCTTATAAGAAGGGAGGCCTCGCTAAAGGAGGGCGTTCATCTCTATTCAATTTCGATTAAATGAGAATGCCCCCAAAGCGGGTTGCGGGCCCAGCCCCATTTGCCCGTATTAATATCGCGATTGTGGCTACGCCACTCTCTCTCCAAGGAGCGTGGATTTACGCGCACATGACATTCATGCAAATGCTACCACGTGTCACCAAATGAGTGTCGGCTAGGAGCTTGTCGTGTAGTGACCTGTCTGTTAAATCCCAGCATAATTGGTTTTGATGGTGCATGGATATTCCTTAGACCTCACCTACACTTTATACTTCCTCCGTCTCATCCACGTACGTGGTGGGTTTAATTATGACTTTTCTATGGAATTGATTTTTTTTTGAGTAAATACCTTATTTGGTCCTTAAAAAAATCACGAACCCCTTTTTGATCCCCTAGTAAAAATAACTCATCCCGTAATCCCTATAAAATCTAAAAACCGTCCACGTTAGTTCAAAGACCAAATAGGGTATTTACTCAATTTTTTTATATATTCAGTAATTACTCATATTTTTTTACTTGCATAAAATTTGTTTATGCCTCGCTGGTCAAGCTTTAATTTTTTTGTTAGAAAATGAAAAAAAAAGTCATGGACGAACTTAAGAACTAAGAAACCATCAACAAACATTAGTTCTAATGAAAGGAATTTGAGAAAAAGAAAATAAAAAAGAATTTTGAATCTATAGAATCTTAAATAAGGTATTTATATTAAAAAATGAGTTATAGATTACTCATTAGGTTTCCTCATTCTTTTATTAACTCTTGATTACAAATTTGATTTGCAATTTGCAATATTTTTTAAAAAATTATATCTTTCTCCCACAAAATTTTTTATTGCTCAAGTACTAATATATCTAAAATTTGAATTGTAAAAATAAATAAATAAATCATTTTTAAAATATTACTCTTGATTGAATTTAACTATACTCGAAAATAAGTCACTCATATAGTCATAAGAATGCAACAGCTAAGAAACTCAATTTTCTCCTCCTCCACCTTTGGACTCCATGTTTTTCCACAAGAATATTCCTTATCCTTCTCTTTAAAACTTGGAGGGGGACCAACTAAGAATAATTAACTATTATAAGTACATTACAAACCATGAATTGAACAGAAAAAAGAGCTTGCGTGATATGACTTCATAACAAGATAAAGCCTCATTTTTCTCTTCTCAAAGAAGACTTTTAATATCAACCAGCAGTTTTTTTTAATATTTCTTTCTTTCTCAAATAAATATTTCATTTATTAAAAATGAAAGTAATGACTTAGTATGTACTATTACAAATCCGTCAAGGGCAATGAAAAGTCTCCGAAAAATATGCTCCCCGGATACACGCATGGAGTCCACTTTAGATCTTCACGAATTTAAAACATTCATCTCTTACCAAAAATAAAATTACCCTTTCCATCTATAGAGACTCTAGTTCATCAGTTCCTAAAGCAATTTTTCAATGATAAGAATAGAAAAAACACTCGTATATTTCAAGAAATTCAATTCTTTTATATAAATAAATACTACCTTTTAATTTTCTTCTCAATGGGTATTTTCCCCAAATAAAGGGGTTTTTTTTACTGAAGTTTTGCTGTCGCGTGGGATTTATTAATACTCATTTGTTAAAACGAAGCGAAAAGGCAGTAAAAAAAAAAGCTCTTGAAACGTACTCAGGTTTGTTGTCTCTCTCTAAAAATAGAAACAGCGAGCTCTTCCATATTTCCATGGAGTTTGGGGAATGCTCTGAAACCCATTTCAGTTTAATCCTGCCCCTGCCTTATCCCCATTTCGCAATTCAAGTACACATCTACTACTATTCATTCTTGCTTTAGCCATCTACTCGTCTTCCTTTCTCTCTCTCTCTCACATATTTCTCTCTTTCTTTCTCATTCACTCTCTGAATTGTGTTTTTTTCCTCCTCCATTCAGTCATCTGCTTAAGCTGACTCTGTCTTCCTTACATTGAGCAAATAAACCTGTTTATTAACTTCTCCTCCTTTCATATCACGTGGCCTTCTGACTTCTGAGTCTTCTGTCTTTTCTTGGGTAGGCTTCTTTGATGTTTCTTTGGCTATCTGGGCTTTGAGTTCTTTATTCAATCTATCTTATCCTTCAGAAATCAATCAAATAACTTCAAAAAGTCGTGGCCTGAGGGTGTCTCAAATTTGTCTGCTTTTCCATGTTTATGTCTGGTTTAGCATTCATGGCCCCGTAAGTATTGTTAGCTTTTACTCTGTCGGAGCTAAGTAAATCCAAAGTTCAAGCTGAATGTTTGGCTAGCACAGTTGGCTTATTTCTTTTTTTCATGAAATGGAGTCTTGGAGTTATGATTCTGAAGAGAAAGGGTTTGTGTCTAACAATACACTCTCACCTCCTAATACACTTTCCAGAAGTAAAGGCTCCATCTTGGGATGGGAATTGAAGAGCCCATCTGGTATTTCCAGCGATATGTTGTCCTCGGATCAACCAAACATAGGAAATCAAGGTTTTGAGGAAATGGGTTTTCCAGAAATGTTGGGGAAACAATTGTCCGATGATCCAATTGGCAGTGTGTCCAACAGAAAGCTCGAAGGTGGTCCTTTTATGACTGCCGCCGCCCCAATTGCGATTTCTGGAGTTGAAGACTCAAATTCGAAGCTTTCTAACTCCGTGGTTGAATCTAACGGTCGAGATTCACTCATTGACTTGAAGCTGGGACGATTTGGCGATCCCAGAGAATCCATGGACTCTGCATTCTCCAAAGGAACCCCTATTTTGTCTTCTTCGGAATCATCGGCTCCGACCAAGAGAGTACGAGGTTCGGGTATTCATTCACAAACAGCGCACTGTCAAGTTTATGGATGTAATAAAGATCTGAGCGGTTCTAAAGACTACCACAAGAGGCACAAAGTTTGTGAGATTCATTCCAAAACTGCCAAAGTTATAGTCAACGGCATCGAACAGAGATTTTGTCAGCAATGTAGTAGGTTGGTCGATTTTTCGAGCTTTCAACTTTCGATTTGAGCTTATGTTATTGAAAATGCTTTGTTTCCTCTTGTTTTTTGTTCTGTCTCCCCATTTTTCTTGTTCAAATTCTCTTCCTTGCTGTTTTTTCACAAGTACTTTGGTATTTTCAGTATTGGGAAATTGTGGGTGTATATGCCCAATTCTTATGTTCCTAATGAAAAATAATGGCTGCCCCACTTGTTACATGAAGAAGCCAGGCCTAATCATTGTTGGGGGTGTGCTACTTTTCATCAATCGGAGGGAACTATGTTTTATGATTATGTTTAGTAACTTTGTGATTTTTTTAATCCCGTCAGCTTTACCACTTCATATGTTACAAGATGAATGATGAATAGGCTTGTGAAAAGATGCTATGTTGTAATGATTTATAGCAGAGGTATAATGTTTGGTTATTCTAGGTTTCACTTGCTGGCTGAATTTGATGATGGCAAGCGCAGCTGTCGCAAACGCCTTGCAGGTCATAACGAGCGCCGGCGAAAGCCACAAGTTGGTATTCACTCTGGAAAGGCTGGAAGATTGCTTCATTCATATAGTGGTAATAATATGTTTTGAACTCTTCCCCTTTTTTGCCCTTAAAGCCATTCCTCCATGCTTGTTCTTCCTTAAAATTCTCACTTCTTATATTGCTTCATTGCTCTTTCTAATTATATTCTGTGTATGATAAATGATGCAGTTTTTTAAAATTATGTTCTATTTCCTTTCCATTGGGGTTATATTCAAGGATATGCTGATTAATCTGATGGTTACTCTTCTTTACTACGTCTGCTTCTATCTTTTTGTCCCTATCGTTTCAAAGTGTTTATTTTTTCATCAATATTCAGTTGTTCACACATTAGTTAATGCTTTGGATGCTATTTTTGGTCCATTGTCCGTATCAGCAGATAAATTTGCAATCTTACTTGTGTAGTCTGGATTCTTTGTTCACGTGATGGATGTGAACCATAAATTACTTGTTCAACCAGAACAATGACTCAATCCATCCTCTGGAGGATATTTAGGCTATGTTTGGTTTGAAGGGAGAGGAGTGTGAAAAAACATATATGACCTTAATGTGAAATATTTATGCGGAAAACAATGCAAATCAGGGTCATATCTGACTTTTCACCCTAGAGAGGGGAGGGAGAGGGGAGCTCCCCTCCCTCCCCTCCCTTCAAACCAAACATAGCCTTAAAGTCTAGTGCCATTTTCTTGAGAGGAATTAAGTTATCTTCTTATGATCCAAGCATATCACAGTACTAAACAAAGCACAGTTTAATATTTAAACACTTTGATTACCAGTGGTTGCAAGGATAAGGTTGCATTCGTCTATCCTTCTTCAGATCCCACCTAGTGGGAACCTTATGTACTGGGATTCTGATTTCCATTGGTTAATTAATAGTAGCGTTGACCTTAAAGTTTAAGAATGCATAAAATAGCTGCTGCTAACTTGTACCTAATAGAAGTATGCGATATTCTGCAGTCATCTTATGTTTAGCTGAGTTTTAATGAAGATCATGTGGTTTTGCTTTGCAGATAGCAGATTCCAGAGCACCATGCTAACAACTGCATCTTTTATCCGCCAAGAGATACTGCCGACGGGGACTCTGCACTCTGATAAATATGGAACAAATGACTGGTGGAGGCCCATAAAGAACGAAGATGGGACTAATTTTAGGCATCTTCCTGCTGTTCCTATTACAAATGGACGCCCTCAGTCAAGATCTCTATTCCCTCCATATACCGAAAGACAATTTCCTTTTCTTCATGAAAATATCGCCACGTCCAGTACAGGAAGCATCTTTTGTGAGAACAACAGTCAGTATCCTCCACCTCCTCCTGCCATGGGTCCAAATTCTGGGGCACAATCTTTGTTCCAAGACACTTCCTTAAGAAGTGAGGACTTCAATGTTTATGATACTACGTCGACGATTCAGGGACTATCGGGAGTTTCAGACTCTGGCTGTGCTCTCTCTCTTCTGTCATCTCAATCCCAGAACTCTTCAAGCCACTCTTCAGGAATCCCCTTGGCTCGCCCCTTGTTCGTTCCAAGCGGTAGCCATAGTAATTACAGCCAGAGTCAGCTCACCGACAAGATCATAGGAATTAGCTCCCAGGCTTCTACTACAAGCGCAGAAGTTTCTGATAGGTTTCGATCCGAGATGAATCCTGCCGCCACTGATGGAAGTCATCTTAGTCCCGTGCTGATATCAGACAATAGTAATATTCTCCATTTTGAAATGGCAGGTGGGATGTTCCAAGGGCCTGGTTTTGTGAACATGAAAGATGGTCTTTCCTGTGAAGATGGCCCAACTATTGACTTGCTTCAACTTTCATCACAGCTTCAGCGAGTTGAGCATCAGAGGCAATCCTCGTCGCAGGCGAAGCGAGATAATGATTCTACTCTGGATGAGGTTAGTGAGTCTACTTCATAATTCATACTCCCTCCTAATTATAAGACATATTTGATTTTTTTGGAGAAATTAAGGAAGCTAATTAAATTAACTTAGAGTATTTTTCTTTTTATTTTTTTCTTTAAAGTAATTAGTTTGACTCATATTTTTCTTTAAAGATATACAACATATAAAATGATTAAGTAACTTATTTAGCTTCCTTAATCTCTTCAAACAAAGTCAACTATACCTTATAATTAGGACCGGAGGTAGTATGAATTATATTACCCTTTTACCACGTTTTTGTGTAGATTACTTGACAACACATTATGTTCTAGCTCAAAGTCATGTTTGTTCTGTGTTGGAAGAAAGTTAGTTTCTTTTCAAATTACTAAATGATAGACTTCACTCTTTATTGATACAGGAAAGAAAACAGTGTGGAAGACACCTATGCTAATGATCTTTTTGCAAACGGAAGCATCGAAGATATAGGAAAGAACAACCTTAAGATGGCATCTTAGGTTGATTAGCTTGCTTGATCTGACACACATTTCAAATTTTTATTATCATGAACTTACCAACTAATCTAGTTTTTATCAGTAACAATGGTTCTTTCTGACAGAGGGACATAATGGTCCCTCAATCTAAACAGATGCAACCTGCTTCATTTAGAGCCGATTGTTAAACTGATTTGAATTTTCTTGAAAGACCCAGAAGCTGACTTTTGTTGACCTTTTTCTAATCATAAATTATCATGATGGCACGTCAAGGAATTAAGACAATTTTCAAGCGGTAAATAACAGGAAGATATTTTCTTGCTCCAGGAATCCGACAAACTATTTGATTGAAAACCTTTTGCGTTTAACATCATTGGTTCCTGTCGGCAAAGATGTTTATATTTATTATCGTGAAGTACGGCACCGTTCTTGGGGTGGGGGCGGCACAACACAAGGGATTTCCATTCGGCGTTTCTGTGAAATTTATGTTTCAGAAATAGCCAAGAACGAACAAAAATATCAACTTCATTAACGAGAGACAGAAACTCTTCCATTTGGCGTTTCTGTGAAATTTATGTTTCAGACAGAGACTAATGCAAATCTGACTAAACGATATGCCATGTTGAGCTGAGCTGCCCATATTCTCTTTCTTGTTCTTACCCCTGCAACTTATTCGATCTCCTTGATCTACCCGTCACAATGACTAAGAAAAAACTAGGAAACAGTCATGTAAAGAGGTAACTTTGAAATTGGCCTGGTCTTATTTTAACCTACTGCTTCAAATTGAGGCTTTTTTTTCTTCATCTCAAAGAAGAGTCGCCTCTGCTCATAATCGGCGGCAGTATCCTACCGCGACTGCCTTATGACTCTCCACCGTCCACCATGCCTAACACCAATCCAGATCTGGATTCATATTTTATGTGTCAAACCTTCTACTATATCCCTAGCAATGTTTGTTGATAGAGAACCAAAATACAACACAATGATCCAGATCTGGATACAAAACTTCTCTCATATTTGTATGTTCGGCAAACCATAAAATCGTGATTTCAAAAGCTTTTTTTCCGCAAGTCTAAAATAAAACTCTTTTCACATACTTATTTTATAAATTGTAAAAACTATTTTCCAAAAACTAATCCAAACATTCACGCAAAAATGAGACAAAAGGTGGAGACGGAGTACTACTTTGAGTAAATACCTTTTATGATCCTTGAACAAAACATGGACCCCATTTTCATCCCTCATAGTTCCTGAAAAGGACGAATAAAGGTTGATGGGTGAATATTTTGATCTCTCAAAAATTTCTAAAAACCCATTTTTAATTCATAAAAATGTCCTATTTTAGCCCTTGAGACGAAAATGGGGTTCGTATTTTTTTTTTAGGGATTAAAGGGTATTTACTCTACTACTTTTTCCAAAACATCACCTTGTGGTGGGTCGTCTTATTTGTTCTCATTATAATGCCTACGTGTATCAGCATAATTTGGTTGGTCAGTCGTGTACCCACCAGGAACCTCTATTTGTAAATTCGTCGACAGTAAAATCAGGAAAGGAGAAAATTTGAGCTGCTTGGAGGGGGAAAAATGATTACGGTAATTTTTTGTTGGCCTTTCTATAATGCTTTGACCTAATCAAGATTTCTATGGCCATTCTTCATAAATATTGATGGTTCTTTAATATTATTTCCCCATTTTTAATATATGGAGCTGTCTTGATTACTTTCACCCACACTATGTTTTTTTAAATAGGATTTTTATTTACTTCAAAAAAAAATCTACATAGATATTTTTTTTCTAGGTAGGTGACCAGACATTTTTCTTCCCTCAGCCTTGACACCCATTTGACCGTTGTCTTTTGAAAAAGACGTTTACCAAGCCCACAATGCACTTCTTTTTAAAAGTGAGCTAACCATCCAACATATATATATATATATATATATATTTTTTTTTTGATAAGAACCATCGAACATCTAACAAAACTTAAAATCGTCGAATTTGGCCGTTCAGCCTTTTTGATGGCCCCTCAAACAAAATTCGCCTTTAGAATTTAAAATTCAAACCACCTAATGATGGTTTTAACAAAGCAGAAAAGAATAAACAAGACAAAACGGAGGGGAAAATGGAGGGAGGGAGATGGAGAACACAAATGACACAACACAACCATAGCAAATTCAGTCCTGATATGATATTCCAAAAGCAATAATCTCAATATAACTTTAAAAGACTAACATGGTCAATAAAAATAAATATTACACATCCCAGCCTAATGAGAAAAAATAAGAATAATAATAATAGGGTGCTTCAAATTTTATTGTTCTACGGACATGGGTAAAATAACAAGCATAGCCTCAGCCTCTGCAATGTCCAATAATTTATCCTATAGCCGCACTGATCCTTGGACAAAAAGGACAACTCTGAAACTACCAAGCAAACAACAGTTTCCAATAATTTAATTCGCCGGACCATTGGGCAGTGCATCAGATTTTGCACCGGTTCCGTTTAGCTCATCCCAAGCTTCGATCCATGTCTCCATGGCATCTGCAAGTTTGACGAAGTACTCATCAACCTTTCCAAGCTTTGCCTTCACTTGCTTGGCGAGTTCGACATAACACTTCTGAACAGTAATGCATTCCTTTGGAAGAGAAACAGACTGGAAAAATGGAATCAACTCTTCCTGCCAGTAAATTCCTTTGTACTCCTTCTTCAGGTTCACGAAAGGGTTGCTAGCTTTGCTGTGAAAGATGTAGGGCAAACCTGTCTTCACGCCCAATCCCAGATGATCACAAATGACCTTCATTATAATGATAGAAAGTATAGTGAGCTCAAAGCTTAGTATGATTAAATTCATTAAGGAATGTGCCATGTAAGCTGAAAGACTAGAAAGCTAAGTTGAAAATTTAGAATGGAGTACCTTGGTGCACCAGCCAGCCCACATATCATCGTAGCGTCCAATGGGTTGACCATCGCCCATGAGTCCGAAGTACATTGCTGGGCCAATCAATTCACGGTTGAACGCCAAGTTCATTCCACACATGGGAAACAGGGTTCCCTTTGGTATGGTCATGACGGCATCTACAAACCTAGGAGAAAGCAAAAGAAACGATGAGCAAAAATCGCTTCAGAAAAGAAAATATAACAAAAGCAAGCAAAAATGATGGATCATTTTGTGCTACAAAGGATACCATACCTAGTGTTTCTTTCCAATGGCTTCACCAGCTGAGTTGGGGCATCATAGTCAGGAATGTTGAGCCAAAGACCATGAGAAACAGCTGTTGGGACACCTTCACGTAAGCTAAATGGATAGCCACGGACGAAATCTGCACCTTCTCTGTATGGATCATAAAGAGTATTGAAGAAAAACGGGGTTGACGGACACAGAAGGTTCTTGATATGCTGCTCAAGGGCATTAATGTCCTTCCCCGATGGATCTTTAGCAACCTGAAAATTATTGCGATATGTATCAGATCTAACTCTCTTGATGTCTTGAATAACAAAACTAAATAATTACAATTATCATGACATAACATGCGGTATGTGCTAGCAGATCTTGAGGGATCATGTGCCTAAAGGGAGATTTTAGCTCCGCACAAGTCAAACACAGACGAGATAACCGGATGGGTCTGATTGAAAAGCGCCAATGCATTGACGGAAAAAAAAAAGTAAGATATAGATCTAAGAATCTCAATAAAGATAATAAGATCTACCATGACGCGAGGAAATAACAAGTCAAAGGTTAAGAAAACCAGATGACTTATTCAAATTCTGAAGGTCTGCCTAAACATATGAGGTTCAGCCAAATACACGAGTTTGTCCTCTTAATAAAGAAAACAAACAGCTATTGGAATGACTGACACTGGTTATAGAAACATATTTAGATCGTACGGTGATATCAGGGAAAACAGAACAAGAAAAGTGAAATTGTGACACACATAACCACATCTACACAAGAAATAACAGCATCGGCAATAAAAATGAGAAATTCGATAGTCCAGAAAAGAGATGGGAAAGTGGAGGAAAGGACCCACGTAGATCCGAAAATCTAGGTAGACAAAACTGACAATCCATTGCTGAACGATTCGCAGAAGAAAAAGAGCGAAGCCGTAATTGTATTATAAGAACGAAGGAAGAGGATTGACTTACAAAGCAATCGTCGTCAATAGTGTAGACGTACTTCTTCTTCGACACCATGTAACCAAAGCAGCGGCAGGCAGAGTCCTTGAAGGAAATACAAGAGGCCTTAGGACCCAAGATCCGATTGATATCGTTGCGGTTGTAAAGTTCATAATCGAAACCTTCAGGGACCTTAATGGTCTTAGAAGGATCACCATCTTGCACAATTATGAGGTGGTAAGGCTGAAAGAAAGGCCTCCACATCTCCAAGAAATCGAGGTTCCTGATAGTCGGGATGACGATGTCGAGCTCATCCTTGAGAATAGGAGTTGGATTGACCGCTGCTCCGGACATGGTGGTATGAAAGGGAAGGAGATCGGAGACGGCAGAATCAGACAGAGAGAGAGAGTTGGAGCTCGAGGAGCTTTGGGTTGAGGACGAAGAAGAGGGCTTCGAGGGGTTTTTGTATTTGAAAACAAGGAGCTAGCTGCGTGGCACGTGCCGGAGAGGCTACAGCGTGATCTCGGAATATGCTCTTTCACTTTTCTTTTTTTCTTTTTTACCAATAATGACTTTTCTCATTTTCTGTTTTAGAAAAAGGTCTCTTATAAAGCTAGTTTCTGTTTTTTTTTAAAAAAAAAAACGCTTCTTATAATAAATAGAGTAACAATTATAAGGGGAAACGAGAGAAAAATAATTTTGAAATTATAAAATCTTAAATCAAATTTGTTACTAGTAATTGATGAGGTATGTCCAGATTTGATAAACAATTCACAATTTATTTTATTAGAAAACATCTCTCTGATCCTTACTATAAGGGACTTGGCTTCCATCCTCTTCCCATCCTCTTCTTTATTTCAACCGTTGGATCGAAATCTCAACCGTTCAGATTTAATCTTTTATAAGAATATTATTTTAAATATTTTATTAATATTTTTATTTTAAAATTTAATTTTTTATTAATTTTTTTATAAAAGATTAAATCTGAACCGTTGATATTTCAATCTAACGATTGAGATGAAGAAGAGGATAGGAAAAGAATGGGAAAGGAAGAGGATGGGAGCCAACTCTTACTATAAGGTATCTAACTAACTTTTCTCATAAACCAACAAAAACAATCAAGGTCAATAAAATTATTCTAGAATCTAAATAATTTTCAATATTACCTTTACTAATTGCCCTAAATTAATCTCACATTAATTATTACCCTCACCCACTACCCTTATTAATTATGGGCAGACATGGAAAAACATAATTAATGCTCATTGGAAACAAGTAAATACCTTATAAAAAGGACCAAATAAACTTATAAGTTGGTGTCTTGTAATAAAGATCAGAAGAAGTATCTAATTTATAATTTTGTAATTATTTTTCTATTTTTTCCCTGATTATAATAGTTGCTCATACTATAATAAATAATTATAAACTACTTCCAATCTCTTTTATGAAACGAAAAGCTAATTCTCAAAAAAAAAAAACTAAAATTAATTGAATTAGTAGTAAATATGTTAAAAATACAAGATCAAATTTTTAACATAAAAAAAAAAAAAAAAAGCTTCTTCAACATTAAATGTAGAATATAATTTGGAGTTTAATACCGAAAGTAGTGTGTACGATAAGGTTATCAACCTCTTTTATTTCATTTTATTCATGCCTCCAACACACGTTAAAATGTCACAGGTCACGATATAGGTGGTGTAAGAAGAGAAAATGAACTAAACGGAATTTTTAATTCGTTCAGTTAAGAGTGTGATTCAGTAATTTAGGGAATGTACGTTCAGTGACTTGGATGATAAATGTGATTTGGTACGTTAAAGATAGAAGACACAGTTATTATTTCAAACGCATTGTACTTGTTTCAAATTAGTTTTTTTTAATCCTAATTTACGATATATAAAATAATATATTAAGGGATAGGACAACGGTAAAAAAGTGATAGTAATAAAAAATGATAGTTATAATATCGTATCACATATATTAGAATCTATTAGTTTTGAAATTTGGTGTCTGGCCTGTTTTCTTACCAACAATTTATTTTATGATGTGGATTGGTTCCAAATGGATTTAAGAGTCATGCCAAACAAAAGTGACTATGCAGAGTGGATGATCAAATCATTGATAATCAAACGAGTTTAAGTAATAGGGCAGTGATTATCGGGAATTTTTTTACGATGGATGGACTTTAATTTGAACTAAAATTCTAATTATTCAGGGGGATCTTGGACTTGGAGTTTGGCAAGATGAGACTTGAGACTTGAGACTTGAGAGTGACGCCTGAGTTCTCGGAGATTTAACCATTAAGTGGTGCGAATTTGTCAAACAAAATATAAAATGTTAAATTTAAATATTTAAATGTAAAGAGTGAGTGGATACTATATGGAGATAAATCAGTATTTCATAATACAAACAGTGAATTTATTTTAAACTAGTTTGGAGCAGCATTTCGAATCTACTGACATCCAGCACATCCTTTAAAATAAAATAAAATAAAATAAAAAGTGAGGTTGTGAGTTTGAAGAATAAAATAGCCGCATGAGTTATGATAAAAAGAACTATTACTACAGATTAATTTATCTTCTTGAATTTTTTGGAGGTTAATTCTCAAACATGAATATTATTTGGTGTGAATTAGAGGGGCTCGAATTTACAATTTCAACTTTAAGAAGTCATATTTATAAGTCCCTTGTAAATATTAATTAATAGGATTTAAAATAATAATTTATTAAAATACTAATATATAAGAATGTTCGATCAACATTTAATTGCACAGTCATTGCTTAAAATTATTGAGTCACTGTATTTTAAAAACTGAAGGAACTAAAATAATACCAAAGACAAGCATAAAGGATCAAACGTATATTTTAGCATAAAAATAAAGTCAATACAAGAATAAGTGAATGGAGTAAACCAAAAAAAAAAAAAAAACCACATTGATCAAGAATATTTAAATATTTTTGGTACGGATTTACTCCTTGATCTAAGGGATCATGGATTTAAATTCATATGGAAGCACGGCTTTAAACTTTAAAGTTCAAACTCGTTACTTGGGCGGAGAAAACTGGGGAAGAGAGGAGGAGGTCGAGTCGTGATTGGTGGCGGGCGAAGCTGAGGAGTGAGGAGTGAGGAGTGAGGGAAGGAAGGAAGATGTAGGCGAAGGCATCATTAATATTATCGAGTAGGGCCCACAAAATTCAAATGCTTGCCACGTTGAAATTTAAAAGGAAAATCTTGTTCGGTGCCCATATTACTAAAAAAATGTAAAAAAAGGACCAAAGATTCTGAAAATTCAAAAAAAGGCTCAAGATTCTGAAATTCTAGAAAAGGCTTAAGGTGAGTTATTAATGGGGATGATATAGTTATTAGCGGGGCACTAATATAGTTGTTAACTGGTCTGATTTAGTTGTTAAAAATTTTTCGCATTAACAACTAAATCAGTCCAGTTAACAACTATATCAGTACCACGCTAACAACTATATCAGCCCCATTAACAACTCACCTTAGGCTTTTTCTGGAATTTCAGAATCTATTTTTAACAACTAAATCAGCCCAGTTAGTAACTATATCAGTACGTCAATAACAACTATATCAGCCTCATTAACAATTATATCAGTTCCCCACTAACTTAGACTTTTTTTCAAATTTTCAAAGTCTTTGAGTTTTTTTTTTTTTGTTAAAAAAAATCTTGTTCTGGCTTTTCTTTCTTTCTTGCACTGTACTATCGTGTAGGGCCCACAAAATTCGACAAAACTATCAAACTCTTTCTCTTCCCATCCCCACCTTTCTCCTCCCTGCACGTGTTCATTCCAGCCCGTGGCCTTCATGCAGCTCCTTTTGAACAAATACGCTTTAGTTACATAAAGTAAGTAAGTAGAGATAAAATCTTTAAAAATATATTTTCAATACGATAGATTTATATAATTAAATATTTTTAAACGTATTCTAAATACATACATACATCTACTTCATATTCCATAAATCAAGCTTAAAAAAAACCTTATCCATATCGGGACGACGATGATAAGACTTTGATTAAGAAATGTAACCATAAAAAAGTTTCACAGAAAATGTAAGATTTCTCAGTGATTGAACCTCTCCCTTGAAACATCACAGCGATTTTTCCTTCATTATTCATTTTAATTTCCAAAAAACTAATTATTTTACTTTTATTTTTAAAATATAATGTCTCAGCTATACTAAAAGAAGGGGGAAATGGGCAGAGCGATGAGTGTCGGCGAGAACGAGATGCACCGACGCGTCCAGCTGGCCCTCATGGCACGCCCCTCTCTCATCAACACGCACGGATGCCTACCCTCTCTTTCAAAAATGCCTAGCCTCTCTTTCAAAAATTTCACCTCCCAAACTCATAAGTTTTAGACCGATCAACTGAAGAAAAATTTAAGAAGGGAAATGAACTTAAAAAAATGGGAAAAAAAAAGAGGAATAAAGGGAAAATTTTGGGAAAAGATTAGTTATTTTATAAGAAGAAAATGAAAGGTAATAGTTGTTAAAGAATCAGGAAATATTTATTTTACCCTAAAAAATAATTAATTCAAAATGAAAAGATTTTTTTTTTTTGCTAAAATATATTCCAAAAAAATATCATCTCATCAAGTTTGAATTTGTCTAAAACATTTTCCATTTAAATTCAAATTTGTCTAAAAAAATTTCCTACCAAAACGGTCTCCCGCCAATTTCGAATTCATCGCATAAGTTTGAATTTACAGCATAATTTTAAATTTAATTATATTTTCTTGCATTTTAGGAAAAAAAAAATTATGAGGGGCAAATATGTCCAAAACTGTCACAGCTCACGTCAGAATTTGAGATCCCACCAATTATGGTGAGATCTTATCTTCCTACATATGAGGGAAGATTGGTGGGTCCAGAAATTTGAGTTCCTAAAAGATTTGACATAAAAGAATATCAAATAAGGGGACTTTATAATCTTTCTTTCCTTTCCCACCGAACCCGTCTACTCCCTCTGGTCCTTATTATAAGGCACCAACTAACTTTTCTCACAAACCAATAAAAGTAGTTAAAGTCAATAAAATTGCCTTACAATTTAAGTAACTCCCAATATTACCCCTACTAATTGCACTAAACTCTAATACTGTATTAATTATTACTCTCACCCACTACCCTCATTAATTAGGGGTAGACATGGAAACAAATAATTAATGCGCATTGGGAATAAGCAAGTGTCTTATAAAAAAGACTAAATAAACTTGCTAGTTGGTGCCTTATAATAAAGACCGGAGGGAGTACCAAACAGGGCCTCACTTTCCGTCCGTTTTCAATACACGATATATTTATTTAATTTGATTAGATTAAGAAAGTTAATTAAATAAATCAATATTATATACATTTTTTAAAACATTTTATTCATCTCTCTCAATATAATTCTCTCATTCTCTATCGTTTTTCATCGTTAATAGAGATAAATTAATAAACAAATAAACAAATACAAATAATATATGTTTTATATTTATATTTAAAACTAACTCCCTAAATATATCGTACATTAATCACTAGAGACAGTGTTGGCAATTCTTCACTAGGATATCCCACTAACAATATAAGTAAATTTTAGGGGAATTTTTCTTTTTTGTCACTGATATACATTATTTGAAGAATAGCAAAAATTTATTTGTCAACTTTGTCCCTATGATTAATACTTAAATGCGACTGCTTATACGTTTATCCCCCTCTTTCAAAACTTTATTTAAATAAATTAATGGGTTAATTGTTATTTCTTTTCGTCGATAATTTAGTTGAACTAAGATGTATTATGAATGAGATGGAATATGTATTTTAAAACTGCCCTTTCCATTTTAAAATTTAAGAAAGTTAATTATTCATGGATCAGTATTATAAGGTGCTTCAACACCTACATTAAGATTAGGGAGATGGGGTTAGAATATTACCTTGATTTAAAAATGATTTTTTTTTTCAAATTTAATCACCTTGCTAAAATCAAGAAGAATGCTTAACTTGTTAAATTTGTGTTAAGTTGAATTTTTTCAACCGTCTTCTTATTTCTATATTACTTTTGTTCCTTTTTGGTAACCAATACTGCAATGTATACCACTAGTAAATTTAAGTTATATTTAATGAATTAACATTTTATTAAAATCTCACTAATACTCCTATTTTGGATGGAAGAGAGTAATATTGAATGCCAAAATACATGTACACTTGTTGGAGTATTAAAAAAATGGAAGGCTAGTGTTAAAATATGAGAGATTGACATTTTAAAGTGAAAACTTCTTAATGGAATGAACACTGAACATTAATGGATTCCCTCCCAATCCCTGTTGAATTTCATGTTAATGGGACCGTTGATTTTGCACTGGGACAAATGAGTCAAACTCAAAAGAAAAACAACGAAGGATCCGTTTGATAGACTGAAGATTGGCTGAAGGAAAAGGAAGATTATAATCTTCCATCAAAAAATGCGTTTGGTAGCATCACCTTCCGAGAACTCATCTTCCAACGACCCCTAATCTTCCTTCAAATGTGGGAGAGTGCTTTCCTTCAAAAATTGGTGGGATTTTATCTTCCCAAGTTGGGAATTTCCAAATAGCCCCTTCACCATCGATGCCCTCTTCCTGCAGCATTGACAACGTTTTCCTTCACCATCGACTCCGTCGCACTCCCCCCCTCCCCCCGAGCGACTCTGTCGCCCTCTCTATTCCACTTTTTCTGCTGCTCTATTGTTTCTGTCTTGTGGCCTGTGTTGTGTAGTTAAGAGAGGGAGAGGCAACAGTTGCAGAGAGACGTGGGTGAAGAGTGATGGTGTTGATGGTTTTGTGGTCTATGTTCCTATCTCAATTTTTTGTTTTGTGATGGTGTTGACTGTTGATGTCAATCGAAAATAGAAATTGATGTTGGGGAGGAAGGTTTTTTTTTTTTTTTTTTGGTTCTGTCGATCGAGTATCAGGGATGAAAAAGGAGGGATAGCGAGCGAGAGAGGGACGACATCAGAACCCACGATCTCCACCACCACCGGTCGGAAACTGCAACAGGATCGAAGCTCCCCCCCCCCCCCCCGCCCGGATTTTGGCTGGTTTGCTGTCGGTGGTCGGGGTAGAGATGAAGAAGGAGAGAGTTTTTTTTTGTTTAATGTAAAGGGTATTTTGGACATTTTAGATGTTCTATTTTAATTTTAATTTTTTAAAAATTATCATCTCCCATCTCAATTTCAATGTCTACCAAACAAAACACTTTTTTAAAATTCTCTCTTAATTTTTCTTTCTATTATTTTCCCTCTTTTGAGTTTCTTTCATTCTTTAAATTTTCCTCAGTTAGAAGAATTTTTGATTGAAGTAGAAGCATTATGAGTTTGTCATTAATAATGACCCAGAAAATTAAATGAAGGTGTCCTCGAAACATAGGCGTAGGTAGGTCGGTTGGGCAAAATCAATTTTTGATTTAATCAAACCTGATATGGTACTAGTAGGTTCAAAAGGCAAATTCATTCATTGGGCAACGTACATTTTTGGTTCTATCAACCTTCTAGGATACCAAATCACCAACTTTTAGTAAATGTCATATCAGGTTGATTAAATCAAAAATAGATTTTTTTTGGGGCATGGCGAAAAAAATGACTTATTAAAAATAAATGTTATATTATATGATTTATGATTAGCTTTGTAATTGGACAAATAACTTTTACTCTATAGTTAGATTTAAATAAGAAGTTTTTACTTTATAAGCCTGATTCAGAAAATTTTTCATCCAAACGAAATTTTTGTTTTAAAGAAACTACAAGCCTAATTTTTTGTTCGAAGACTACAAGCCTGATTAAAATAATAAATAAGTCCATTTTCCCCTAAAGCTATACCAAACATATACTACTTCCGGTTCTAATTATAAAAGCTAGTTGACTTTCTTTGAAGAGATTAAGGAAGCTAAATAAGTTACTTAATCATTTCATATATGGTGTATTCTTATATTATATATTAGTTTATTAGTTAAATTAATTAGTTTGAAGAAAAAAATAAAAATAAAGATACTCTAAAGTAATTTAATTAGTTTTCTTAATTTCTCAAAAAAAGTCAACTAGTTCTTATAATTAGGACTGGAGCGAGATACCCTTCTACTAAAATTTGTTGTCATATTTACACCTATACCCTAAAAACTGTAGAACCTTTTTCACTTTCTGATTATAATGACATTTTAAAAATCGCTAAAAGATAATAAGGAAAATATATAATCATAAAAAAGACTAAAAAAAAAGGGACAACATATAATGTAAAGTTTTAGTGCAAAGTTACTCACTTGTCTAGTTGTCTCTGAAATTTTTGTTAATTAGTTTCCTAAAAGTACTCCTTGTGATTTTTTTTTTGATACAGTCAGTGAGGGGAGGGGGAGGCAGGGCTCGAACCCTGAACAAGGGGGAAGGCCAACTCCTAAGGCTGGCCCTATTGCCATCGCGCTACGAGGCGCTTGGCACTCCTTGTGATCTTTATTATGGAGTATTTTAAACTTATTCTTATACGTGGAAGAGTGATGTCTAAATCATTAAATTTGTCTTCAATTAATAAAAAAAAATTAATTTTACTTCTCTCAAAACAATGTGATTTAATTTTTCCAACTATAGAAGGATTGAGGGAAAAAAAATTAATGAAGCTGTTGGTAAAGTTAGGAATAAGGGCCGGTCGTGATCTATTTAGGCTTGACATATGTAAAACTTTCGATTCATGAAGCCTGACTCTTGTACAGTTGGGTTAGAGTTGTGCCCACGGGCTTTAAACCTATTTAACAATAAAAACACTATTTTTTTTGTTTTGTATTTTTTTTTTTAACAAACGAAGTCGAAACAATGAATTCCTAATTTAGAAGATAAATATTATCAAAATTAAATTATAAGCAAATAAAGTTAAAATAACAATATACTATAAAGGAAAATTTCAACACTTTACGTATCTATATGAGAGTAGATTTATGTTTGTTTTTAGGGAAAAAACAATCCCCTATAGTATGTGGCCTAAAAATTTATTCTAGATGATGAGGTGAAGCTACAATATAATAATTTGAACAAAATTTAATTCTTTTTTAGGGGGGCATGTATTTATACTAAATGCTCATTTAAGTTTTGCAAATTGCAATCTTCATTTCAGTTTTTTTTTTGATACAAGGAAAGATTAAAAAAAATGAAATAAACTAAAAGCGATTAAAATCTTAGTTCCCTCCTATCATGTTGTACTCCTATCAAAACAGCAACAAGGAGGTGATACAGACCAGTAGGGGATCAGAGAAATGTCTTTAATCCGGAGACTCCACATGCGTCAAAGCAAAATTAGCCAACCAATCCACACACTGATTGTCTTCCCTTAGAACATGATTGTATCGTATAATCCACTGCCTATGGGTGATTGCTCGTATCCAAGCCACCAAATGGGACTCACAAACTGCATTACCTTATTTGGATAGTAATGTACTGACTGATTGACAGTCACTTATTTTAGTTCAAATATAATTAACTTTAAAGTTTTTCAATCTAGTTATTATTTTGCTTTAAATTGAGAAACATTGTTATCAAAACTCATAAATTTCTAGTTAAAATCATTATCCAATTTCTAAATTAGCCTATTTTATTAAATTTTAAATGAAAAACCATTGTGGAGAACCAAATAAATCAAACCATTTTATAAAATTCAATTTTAAAAATGACAAGAATAACCAAATATATACTTGCAACATCATTAATAACATAAAAATCGTAGTTAATGTGAACACTTTTCTAAACAATAAAAATAAAAGTGTCTAAACAGGATTGCCATTTTAGGTCCGATTTGATGGGCAAATTTTCAAGCTTGGTCATTATGATAAAATGGTTTAAATAGATCGACCTAATGGGCTGAGCTCATTTTCCCAACTCTAGGTGTTGGTGACTTATATTTATGACAAAAAAAAAAAAGAAAAAACTTTTGGAAGATGTGATATGATAAAGATTGAAGGGAGTATATAAGAAAATAAAAATATTAATTGTACCTAGAAAATTTTGACAGCCTGACCCTACACTATTGGTTCCATGATAAAACTAAAAACTTAGACACGATAGTTACAAATTATTAGGGTTTTTTTTTTTTTGGCCATGGTTAAAAATTATTAGTTAGAGAATACAGATAGCTATATAATTCTTTTTTTGAAAACAAAATATACTCTGTATAAAGGTATACTTGTCGCTTATGAAAAATGAGAAGTACGTCAACTAAGAATCAAAAAAATTTAAAAAAAATTACTTTACACCAAAAAAAAAAAGAATTAAAAGAATTAAAAAAGTTAACACAATTACCTTTTTTAATTTTCTTGAGGTTCGATCAACTTCTAGAGAGTTACTTTAGATCTGATTGCCCCTAGGCAGATTCATTAATAGGATTGCCGTATCTTAATCTCGACGACGTACTGACAGGGAATGATTATACTATTTCCTCTGCAAATCTCCACAAATCACATAGTGATGTCGATATTTTTTTACCTATTTCAGTACGAAATATATTAATATTCATACAATCATATTCCTATGCATGTTCATGATTCATGAACCGTAAATCGTTTTCTCGTGTCAGAGCAAAAAAACAAGAGAAACAGAGAGCTTGTCTTCCCTGTCGTGTCCGAGGCACATCTGGGCTAGCTCGATCACCTTCCAATGACAAATGTGTAAGCTTTTGTAATCAAACTGATCACTGAAAATACCCCACCAGCCTCTCCATATCCTCCACTGACATAAAGCTTCCTTCGAACAAATTGATACTGAAGGAGAGTTTAAACTTTTTATGAAGAAGATGCAAAATAATACAAGAGACAGAGACAGAATGCTTCGAATGAATATGATATCACAAGGACCTTGCAACTACTACTCCCTCAAACTTCATCTGGATCCTCTTGTTTTAAACACACACATGCAGTACATGGCCTCCCACATCAGAACTTGTTCTTTTCTAAACTCAAAGCCATCATGGGATTTGATGATAACACTAAGGAGCTGAAGCTTCTCGCCTTAATTGCTCTGTGTTTCGTTCTAATCTCGCCGGCGGGTAAGCAATGAATTTGCCGTGTACTTAGAATACATTGATTGTTCATAGACTCATCCTGATTTGTTGTTGCTTTTGTGTTTGCAGTGGCATATGATCCTTTGGATCCATCAGGGAACGTGACAATAAGATGGGATATCATGTCCTGGACTTCAGATGGATATTTGGTAACTTTCATATATGATCACTCTGATTTGAATGACATTATGAGGCACAAATCTTCCAAATTCTCACCTGAACACAAACACAATGTTTTAGTGTACCCTGCTGTTCATTCTGGGCTTGTGTACTAGATTCATGTTTTGTAGTATGTAATTCCTAATAGCATGTGATGAACACAACACAGATTTGAAATTTGTACATTGAATTTCAGAAAGAACAGATTAAGGTTTCTACTTTCTAGTTATTTAGGACTGAGAAATGTTTGATTGAATCTTTGTCAGGCTACAGTGACAATATTCAACTTTCAGTTGTACCGAAATATCATGAACCCAGGGTGGACATTAGGGTGGACATGGGCGAAAAAAGAGGTAATATGGACAGTGGTGGGAGCACAGGCTACAGAACAAGGAGACTGTTCAAAGTTCAAGTTAAAAATTCCACATAGCTGCAAGAGGAATCCTCAGGTGGTGGATTTGCTACCAGGAGCTCCTTTCAATATGCAGTATCAAAATTGTTGCAAGGGCGGTGTCCTAACATCTTGGGGACAAGAACCTACGGCTGCATTCTCGGCTTTTCAGATTGCTGTCGGCCAATCAGGCACTTCCAACAAGACTGTCAAACTCCCCAAGGACTTCAAGTTCCTAGGACCAGGACCAGGTTACACATGTGGCCCTGCCAGGGTTGTTCCTTCCACTGTCATCCTCTCAGATGATCTCAGGCGCAAAAGTCAAGCCCTGAGTAAGTTAGCTCATCGTTATTGCCAAATTTTTAAAAAGTTACTCTATATAGTCTTTGGGGATTTTAACCAAAATAATAACCAAAAAAAAAAATATTTACCAGATTAATGCACAGTCAAAACTATTTACCAAAATAAGGCTCACGCCACTGGTGGCGTAGGGGGGTCCTACGCCACATCAGTGGCGTGAAACAGGTCCACGCCACGTGGCGTGCCCGGTGGACCAATCACAGTCTGATGATTCAATATTTATTAAAAAAAAAAAAAATGACACGGTGGCGTCAGAAAGTACTACGCCATAGTCGTGGCAGAAGGTACGACGCCACTAGTGGCGTCGTACTTTCTGACGCCATTGTCACATCAGCCTTATTTTAGTAAATAGTTTGAACAGTGCTTCAGATTGGTAAATATTTTTTTTTTGTTATTATTTTGGTTAAAAATCCATAGTCTTTGATATGACACCCACTTCGCTTTTACTCTTTCTTTCTTTTTTCTTTTTTAAGTTAAAAAAACTAAATAAATTAATTAATCATAATAATATTATACATCATTTAATAATACATTAATTTATAAGTTAGATAAATCAGTTTGGGATAAATTAAAAATAAATAAATATAAATATTTTAAAGTAATTTATTTAGAATCTTTAATCTCTATAAAAGAGTTAACTGAGTCTTATATTAAGAATTAAATGTAGTTTTTTTTTTTTACTTGTCGTTGACGTATCTTGTTCATGGTTTCAATGCAGTGTCCTGGAATGTCACATGTACTTATTCTCAGTTTCTTGCCTCCAAGAACCCAAGCTGCTGTGTTTCTTTCTCATCTTTCTACAGTGATAAAATCACACCTTGTCCAACCTGTGCTTGTGGTTGTCAGAATAATGATACCTGTGTCACGTAAGTCACCTTCAAGCTTCATCTAGTTTTTGCAATCTATGAATCATGAACACCAGGAGATGATATTGAAAGTAAATTTTCCTTTTTTTATGGTGGATATGCAGGAGCGGCTCGAAGATACCGCAAGAAGATGAAAAGAGCGCCGCCAAGAAGGTCGATAACCCACCATTGTTACAATGCACACACCACATGTGCCGTGTCAGGGTGCATTGGCATGTGAAATTCAACTATCATGATTATTGGAGAGCCAAGATCGCGATCATCAACTTCGACTATAGGAATAACTATACTCAGTGGACTCTTGTCGCACAGCATCCCAACCTCAACAATGTCACCCAAGTCTTTAGCTTTCAATACAAGCCAGTTCTTCCTTATGAATCCATAAGTAAATTTCTTTAAAAACTTTTTTGCTGTGTTAAAGCCCCATGAAGGTTTCTGTAACTAACTAAGTTCATGTTGACTTTGTAATCATGCAGATGACACAGGCATGTTCTACGGCTTGAAATACTACAATGACATGTTGATGCAAGCTGGGCCTCTTGGGAATGTTCAGTCTGAGGTGCTTATGAAGAAGGACAAAAACACTTTCACTCTCAAACAGGGATGGGCGTTTCCCAGGAAGGTCTACTTCAATGGCGACGAGTGCATGCTGCCGCCTCCGGACTCGTACCCTACCTTGCCGAATTCTGCTAATAAACTACCAACAAGTGTTTCTTTCATGGCAATCTATGTGTTCTTTAGCATATTTTTTCACATGGTGGTGACAGTAGTACAGTGACACGGTAGAGTGGGACAACTTAGCTGGGAAATATGTACGACGCATGGTTTTGATCAAACGGAATTATTTGAGACATACGATAAAGCATCTCTGACAAGTGTATCTTTGCATAATATATATTTTTTCTTCAAATAACAAGACTAATGAATTTTGGGGACCGTATGATGCATATACGGGACTGTTTGACTCCAAATAGGGTCATTCATAGATAAATCAATTTAAGTTCTACTTGAATTTACATTAAAATAATGCTAACAATCTACATTAATAATGCTAATACTAATTATTCTAGCTTATAATCTTGGCAATTTGTACAGTGGAACAGCTATGATCGAATACGAACGTGGAAGTCACAGAACTATCCTACATCACTTTCTACTGTTACAGTTGCAGCTTCAATGCATTCTGGGCAACAGATTTGCCTCTAGTTCTAATAACCTAGACCACCTGAGAATCCAAGAATATTCCAGAATAGCAAAACCTTTACCTGTCCACAGACATGATTCTCTATGCACGAGTCAACAAGATCACCAAAGAAGCTATGAAGGCTAAGAATATTGGAGAAAGCAGATATGAAAAAAGTTATGAACTTGCATTTGGCAACCATGGGTTTGAATCTGGAGGTGGCATGACACGATTATCTCCATTGAAGTAAATTCTTCGTGGGAAAGCCCATCCCTTTTCCCACCCCTTATCAAACGTGAAAGGTGACTTGTCCTTTCGAAACAAGAGCTCAGTTTGCACATTCTCAAGTGGTCCAGCTGAAGTGAGCAAATCGTTGTAGAATTTAACTCCCCACATCATGCCGGTATCATCTGCAAAATTAGATATCACAACAGTTACACAAAGCAGTGGATTGCTTTCTCAATGAGATTTCCTATGACTATAATTATGAAAGATGCCACCTATTTAATCCCTCGTAAGGTGTTAATGGCTTGTAATTAAATTAAAGCTGAAAATTTGGGCTAAATTATCAAAATTTGGATGCTGCACCACAAGGTTCCATTGTGTATATAGTTCATCCTGTAATTGAAATTTTTTATTGTGACTTTCACTCTCCATTACTCTTTATAGTTGACCTTCACATGCCAATGTACTTGATCGGACACATATGACTGGTACACTGGACCAGAGGAGGTGCATTAATGGCCTTTCCTGGAGGTGATACAACTGAAGCTAATATTGGATGATCTGGACTGCAAGATGAAATCAGAAAAAGGAAGGGGTGACAAAGTTTACTTAGAAAATGCAGCCTGAAACATGAAAAGGAAATATCAAGTTTCAGTAAAAGATTAAGCCAATTACTTACTCCACACAGCTACCGGGCTCTGTTCTGTTTCGGCTGCCACAGGCACAAGTTGGGCAGTTTACTGATAAGTATATATTTTATGATTAAATAGGTGTATATTCTATGAGAATTAGTTGGATTTATTGATATTATATACTTATTTAATTATCTTTTATATATTTTACTATCATTATAGGATACAAAGATATTTTGATATAAAATCTACTTATTTCCTATTATATTTTGCAGGAAATATTAGCTGATTTGGAAAGAAGTAGAAAAAACAATTAAGAGGATATGCAATCAGACAAACTCAGTGGTCTCACGCAAGAAAAATAGAAACAAAATCAATTGTGTGATCTGATGGAGTTAATTACAAGATATAAGATATCTTTTTAATAAGAAAATGAGAATCAGTGACCCAAGATCTAAATTATAAATAGGGAGGCAGAGACAAGAAAAAGAAAAAGATTTGAGAGACGCAAAACGAGAAGGAACAAGGAAGTCGAGAAGTAGGGGCTGAGAGCGTGGAGGTGACGGAGAATCTTTCTTTCCCCTCTCTCTCTCTCTTTATTCTTTGAATCTGAGTTTCATCTTTTTGTTATTGATTTGATTAAAGCCATGTGTGACTAGTTGGTTTTGCAACTTAGAGAACCTATGGTCTTGTTTGGGTTTTAGAGATTATTCCCACTCGTTAGTTTTGCTTAATTTTATTTCAGTTTATTTAATCATGTGTTCATTGTTATTGCTTATTGATTGATCACCATTGAGCATGTTTTGGGGTAGGGTTGAACTTGGAAGAAGGAATCCTAAATTGACCTTGGGATTAAATAATGTGGAATTAAATTTAAATTTAATGTGAAATTAGGTTTTAATCTCATTTGCGTCTAGGATAGGAATATACCTAGAAGCTCCGCATAATCAAATTAGAGTGAGCCCGATTTAAAACGCATTTTAGTTAGTTGTGTGAGGCATCACATAATTAATATTAAGGTAGGTATATAGGTGGACCGGAAGACATTTATAGACATTAATACTCTAGATTAGCTGATTAAATTAAGTCAAAGTTAATTTAGTGGGGATAAAATCTAAGAATCAAATAAAGGATTAGTGACTCTAGGTCGTGTGGCAGTTTGTTTATTTTAATTTTAATTTCTTTTCTCTTAATTAAATTCAATGTGGTTTTCTCAACTTAAACGAAATTGTGAAATTAATAGTCAACTAAAGTTTGTGGTACTAAGTCCTCGTGGGAACGATATTTTTTGTATCACTTTATTACTTGATACGACCCGTACACTTACGGAGTTTTTAGGCTATAAAGTTTTGTCCTATCATTTACTATTGTCTCATTATAGAAAGAAGAGAGAGACACGCAACAAGTTGGTGTCTTTTGAGCCAGGAATTGAGAGTATGTGCAGGTAATATTCCAGGTCGCTGCCACAAAAGAAGCAGGCTATGTTAGAATGAACAGTTTGCTTGATCAATGTCAGAACCCAAACAATCTTTCAAGCTAGTTCCATAACTTGTACTTATTTGTTCACTGAAAAGTTAATTCCATTTTATCAGCAAATTAAAGAGAATACTGCCATTGGTAAAAATTGGAAATGCATCATTCAAGTGCTTATATGTGCATATTCATGTTTGATTTTCATCAACAAAATTTAGGACACAAGTATTTGTGAATTTCCAAGACAAAGCTCTTTGGAAAATTACTTACTCAAAGCTTGAGTGGTTCTCCTCTTGTCATTAATAAAAAATTTGGTTGGTCTCACTTTCTTTGCAGGACCATAAGTATATCCTGGACCTGGTGCTTTGTGGGATGTTCTCTTTGAACCTTGAGCAGTCTCCTTGCTCTGTGGTTTGACCTCCCATCATGTTTCAATTAACTTCCTTTTTCGCCCACTTCCACCCTAATATCCATCCCGAAGCTTGAATATGACGGTACTGTTGAAAGTTGTACATTGAAACAACAGCCTGCAAGAAGGATTCAAAATGCTAGGAAAGCATAAAAATATGGGAGGTGATAGGAAGTAACATGATGGCAACCTACAATACAGCAAACGGTAATTAACCAGCAGACACTTTTATATTTAATGTTGCTACTAATTCTTTACATGTTTTAGGTTCTTCAATACAAATATAACACGTGCACAATTAGCATCATATTACTGACTCCATGCTAAATGTTCTTCCACTTGTCGTAGAATTGCTGAAGATCCATCAAGGCAATCACATTATGCACATAATGGTTTAATTTACCTAGCACTTTTATAACTTTTTTTTTTTTTTTTTAATCAAAGAGAGTTTTATAACTTACAACATAGCCATCTGGGGTCCAGCTAATGACATCCCATTTGATTGTTAAATTTCCAGTTGGATCAAGTGCATCATAGGCTTCTGTATGAATAAACAGGAAAAGTTAGAAGACTCCAAATTTTAAGTATTCTTCATGCAAACAATCTTACCATTAATTCATTATATCTCACTCATTTTTCTCTCCATTAGATATTACGAGCAACAAGTCAAAAAAACTAGTATAGAAAAAGGATTGTGTCGATGAGTAACATCAAATTTACGTCAAGTTACATAAAGTACCGGTTAGCTGCCTAAGCTGTTCAAATTTATCTCTTCATTTTAAGGACGTTGGAAGATATACTTCATCATGCCATATGTAGTCATAAAAATAAATTAAGTTAATCAGTTATCCCTGGACGATAACAAGATGAGAATCCACTTATCAAGAAATATCCCTGGACGAGAAGCATAGTACATTTGTAGCATCTTGAATTTCAAAGAACTAACCAACTGGGAAAGTACTTGGGAGTTCCTCTTTTACATGCTCGGGTTACGAAGGACACTTATAGGTACCTCATAGAGAAAGTACAACAGAAAATCTCCTTGTGCAATACCTTATTATGCCATATGTCAGGCCTCCCATCTACCAAGTTCATGCTGCAAGGTCAGAAAGAAACTAATCCAACGTTTTGTCTGGGGCTCCACCGAATCGTCCATACAAACAGGCCTCTGAGCTGCAAAGATATGTGCCAACCAAAAAGCCATGGTGGTTGCGGTCTCTAAAAACTATATGGCCAAAACTGTGCTTTTCTTGCCAGGTTTGCCTTTTATCTCATTAATAGGCCTGATTATCTTTCGGTCAAGGTTTTGAGGGCCAAGTACAATTGATCCGGGACAACGAATTACACCTTCAAAAGCCGAGCGGGCATCCCATATTTGAAGAAGCATCGCCAAGGTTTGGGACGAAACTGAAGTACACGTAGCATGGAAACCAGGTGATGGAATGCAAATAAGATTTTGGAAGGACTTATGGCTTGGGGACATGGGGCCAATCAAGTATCTTAGCTTCAGAGATATCAAGGAACCCTACTTAAGCTACACACTCTGAGACTACGTTGATGAATTAGGTGCATGTAGGTGGATACTGTTCCATCACCTTCTACCTCCATGTATCAATGTTCAAATTGCTTAAGTCACACCGCCATCAACCGAAGACACTCTAGACTCAAACTATTGGTCTCTTACGACCAACTGTGCCTTCTCGATAACATCAGCATTACAGGCAAAAAATGAACTTGACCAGAACGAAAAGGATCACTAGTGGAACCAAGTTTGGAAATGGTCGAGTCTTCAACGGGTTAAAACCTTCATATGGCTTTCAGTGCATAATAGACTTCTTACGAATGCAGAACGCCCAAGGAGAGGGCTGACTCTCAAAAAGTACATGTATAGTCTGCCAGGGGTAGAACTAGGGGGCTAGGGGTGCCCCCTCCAACTCGATGAAGTTCATTTAAGTCTTATTTATGGGCCAAACTCAGATTACTCTTGATACTTTAAAAAATTTAGGAAGGACCGACTCCTTGTTTGCATAGTTCGCAAAATGAGGTTTCCTGGGTTATCGTTTTAGAAAATTATTCATGGTGGGGGATCAAAGATGATGTCGTGAGAATGGAACACGGTTGGGTGAAAAGGATTCATGGTAGGAGGCAGTATGTTAAGATCCCAAATGAGAAGGATGATCTCATTGTTATCGTTGCTTTAAAGCCTGTAGTGAAGGTAAATACTGTGCTTAGACACTCCATCAATCAACCCAAACTGTGTGCCTCCTATTATAATATTGTATGCCCACCCTTCTTGTTCACCCGCATTAGTACATGTAACACTGCCCTTCTTCATTTAGTAAATTCTGACATGATGAAGGACAAAACTTTATGTTGGAAATCAAATTTAATTAAATCTAATTAGTTATTAGGGGCTTATTTGAATTTAAGTTGTTAGAGAGATTTTAGAGATTAAGTTAGATTTTATCCTTTTGAATTTAAATATGATTTTAATCCTGAAATAGTAGGAGCTATCTAGGTTACTGTTTTGTCGCAGATTGCTGCTGTTTAGTCGCTGAGTCTCAGCTGTATATAATTCTCATTAGTGAATAAATGAAGATATCTCAGTTGGACTCTTTCGAAACTCAACCTCGGCCTTCACTTTACATGAATCTTGGGTTGCTTGCTAGTAGTATTAGGTATTAGCCTCCGTTTGGTCCATTAGCTAAAGCAGACAGCTTTGGAGGGCACCATGAATGAAATTATGGTTCGAAAACTTGCTGATTTGTTCACATGAGAGAAGCAGGAAAAACATTAGCCATTAGAGTCCCAAATGGAATTTATTTGATCAATCCTAAATTTCTTATGGTATTGGGAGTAGTTTCTTCATCTCCGGTCCTGCGTTGGATCCCCGTCCCTTATCGCCTATGTATATATAAAAAAAAAAAAAAAAGTCCGTTGAGCCTTGCTAAGAACCTCCTGATCCACACACCTAGAGGTCCAAGCAAGAAAGCCATAACTACTTTATTTGTATGGGCTCATACAGCTAGTTTATATACAATATATTTGCCCAATGAAATACCCCTTAAGTATGGTATCAAGTGCTTTTTTATTACCCCTCGTTCTTGGGCTCAACTAGTAAAGGGGTCGGACACTCTCACTAAAGGGAGAGGGTTCGATCCTAGAGTTGGTCAAGGTGTTGGGGGAGGCATCTTAGCTCCTAGGTGCCTAGGTAAACGCCTGAAGGTAATAGATAGCTCGCCCTGCTCAACATTAATATGACCTAGGAGGAAGGAAAATTTTGCTCTGCCTTTGGATCGTGGGTGAACCCAACCCCTTTCCTAAAATTTTTTTATAGAAAAAAAATGTGCTTTTTTATTCTTAGAGGTCAAGGAAGCAATGGAAACGTTAGTAGAGGTGGATGCATATGCACTCTCTTGTCAGTATGCCCTGTGGACTGGGCTCCAAGCGCCCTGCCCTTGAACTGTGAGTGAACCCAACTCCTCTTCTAAAATTTTTATATATAAAAAAAGTACTTTTTTATTCCAAGTACTTTTATTTATAATATAGTATTTTTTATTTTCATCCCCGGTCAATAAATCTCTGGCTCTGCCACTGTAGTCTGCTTAGAAGAACTAGAGGATCTCAATCACATCCTCCACCATTGCCTAACGGCCAAGCTTATTTGCCAACAGTGAGTGATATCCCATGACTCATGGGAACTCATTGGCGCCTGTTTTTTTTTTTTTTTGGTATACTCTACTGGAAATTATGTGACAGCAGGAACAGGAACATCTTCATGAATGATTCTATGAATCCTGAACAACTCATTATTAGTGTTGAAGTGAGAACGCCATTTGATTGGCTAGGTAATTACATGTTAAAGGAAAGATACCTTTTGTTCGGTAGAAGTTGACTTGCTATTTTGAAGAAGGAACTTAAATATTATTATTACACTTATTATTACACTTATTTGTATCTCTTGGTGAATAAATTTATGATTGTTTAGTTAATAAATAATAGATTTTATTACTTAATTGAGTTTTGAGCTTTTAATTGGATTTAATTCATTTTTATGATTAAATTCTAGATTTACAATGATTTAGTATTTTCGTCATAACTTTTGATCTAGATATCCAATTAGCCTGATTCTTCTTTCCTTTTTTAGATGATTCAAAGAGCTACAATTGTTATGAAGACTCGGAAGGCTGATTTGGACGAGAAGATGGACGAAATCAGAGCTAAAGAAAGACGCATTTTTCTGGATTTTTATTTTACTCAAATTTTGTAATAAAAGACCAATTTTTAGAGGTTTCCTTTTTTATAGGGATTTCCTATTGATTAGGGGTTTTCTATTTATTAGAAGTTTCCTATTTTTTAGAGATTTTCTATTTATTAGAAGGTTTCTATTTTAGTCATCATTCCTATATAAGGAAAATACGATGGTGGCTACAAACATATTCTCAATTACCCTTTATGGGTTTTTCAGATTAAATTAGAAGCTTTTTATTTTTTTTTTGAGTTGTTCTTCATGTTCTTCTTCATCTTTTCTTCTGCATTTTTTCTAGCCATGCTTGGCTAAGCTTCTTTGATTGACCCAATGTTAAGAATTCCATGATTCGTCTAAAGAACTTGTGCTTTATCGGTAATTTAACTTGTTTCTATTTTTATCTTATCGGATCCGATTTCTGAAAATAGTTCGAATATTAGATTTAATATTCTGTTTGGTTTATCCCAAGGACTGAGTTCGAACTAGGTTTTAAGTTTTGCTGTGCGATCGCACAGTAGGATGCCGCTGTTCGGACATATTCTAGGCGATCGTCTAGTCGAGGGATTTTCTGGGCGAATTCAGAGATCTCGGTTCGTCCAGAGCCAAACGTGGGTTATTTATATTTCGTTCAATGATGGAAGTCTCTGGAATTTGAACGTTGGGTTGATCGATTTTAATATGTTTCTTCTCGTTTTCTTATATTCTATTTTATTTTTGGTTCATTTAAATTGCATTTCTATTTTAGTTTATTAATTTAAAAATCCATAACCCAATCCCCCTTGTCTTCATTGCATTTGCATGACATTTAGATTACTTATGATTCAATAAAAAGCTCCTCGAAAAGAGAGAACGATCCTATGTTTGCCTATACGCAATCCTTGGTTAATTGTTGATTGTGGACCCCAAGGCTAATGACAAAAAATCTTCATCACTGCTACAGTCAAAGCCTATGAGTTGAGGGTGGAGACAATTACTTTTTTGGAGTCTAGCTATAAGTCTATACTTTGGTTCAACAAAAGAGGGATGAAGAATTTGAAATTGGTCATGGCCCTTAGGCTTAGGGTGGAGAGCGCCATTCCTCTGGAAAGATTGGCAACCTATGTGTTTGTTAAAGTGTAATTCTTGCTGTATGAGATTTCTGCAAGAGGTGTGTCTGTACATCATTGTGTATCTATGTTCAATCCTTTTCAGTTTGTATTTGTTATTTTAATTGTTGTTTACGTATCTTAGTGTTGTGTTGTATTAAGTTAATTGTTAGTTGTAATCTAGCTGAGTTTGCCAGTAATACTAATATCAATTTCAAGCTATCGGTCAGTCTCTATTGTATATTTCTAGTTTCAGTTTGTTATTGGCTTTAGGAGTGGGTCCTAACAGTTAGCTCCCTGTACCACATATTACTAATGTAGGTAGAGTCTTAGTTTAATTGAGCATGCATCTTAGTCGACTGTACTCGGAACCTGTATATACTTTTTGATTAATATACATTCCCTTTTCACTATTTTTTTTTTAAAAAAAAAGAGGTCTACTCTAGAGTTCTTCCCCAGTTTTCCCCTCCTCGTACCCCGTATAAGTCATAAAGAAAGATTAAATTATCTGATCAAGACATTATTTTATGTTACTATTAAAAACGAATCCAGCATATACCGTGGGCTCACACTCACAAATGACGAAGAGATCATGAATTTAGCAGTAAACAAACAATACGGAATCTATTTTCGAATCAAAACGCACATGACTCAATGACCACACATTCACGGATCAAACAAACAATCGAATAAAGCCTACAAAGTTGTCGACGCGATCCCATTCCCTGGCCCCGTTCGATTGAAGATGACGATGATGCTGGCGTAATTTTCAGTTTCTCTTCCAATGCTGTCCTCACAATTATTATTGTTATTATATTTATTACCATTAACTATAACAAATCAGAAAAGTCACATACATGGTTATCAATATATAGTGATAACATGAACTCATGAAATGTTGCCCAGGAAATGCCCAGGAAATCGGCAAATCCAATCTATTTTATTTTTATCTGGTAGTGGGTCGTAAGCCACGCGCATTTTTCCAATTAATTTTGATCATTAATTGATCAAATATGTTAAGTTAGCATTCTCTTCACGTGTCAACTACATCATTTTTTTAATATGCTGATGTATCTCAAAAATTCATGTCACATATTTTTTTTAAAAAAAGTGAGATTTAAAACTTATAGGAAGAATTTGTACCTTAATAAGAATGACATAAATGACATGTATACTAATAGTTTAGTATATTTGATCTAGTAATGATGAAAATTAGCTGATAAACGATTAAGGAAAAATCATTCCATTTTTTATCCTTCAAAAAACTTTCAGATAAAATTGACACTTGTTGACAACTTTTAAGTTAAAATTTCCAAAAAAAAAAAAAAAACTTTTAAAATTGAAGTGGACAACATTTGTTCTATTTTTTTTATTTTTATTAAAATTTAATTTAATCCTCTGCAATTTTGAGTATTACGAACCCTTCCACTGATGCCAGAGCTCTCCCTATTGACCCTTTAAATTGGTTTGTTCAAGTAAGTTCAGATAAAAAATTTTAACATAAAATTCTTTTCACATACTTATCTATTACCTCATACTATTACAACCGAAAAACTGTTTTTTTAAAGGCTCCCATCTTGATCCAAACAATCACATAAGGATCACTCGTAGTTTTTCCACTCCTGTTGCTCAAAACTGGAGTGTGTGGACAATAATAATTTCGTCTATATTTCACGACCGACCTATATATATATATTATAGCAATTGTTGTATTTGTTAGTTGAGCCGAGGATGCGAGAGTCAAGAAGTGAAAGAGCTCCTCTCTTGGAAAACGGAGTAAGTCAAGGATGCTTCTTTCCTCTCATATTTTTCGTTCTTCCTCATTTGGGTATTTGGGTTGCCATCAATAATGCCCAGATTTTGATTCGTGAGTGAATAAGTAGATTTCTATTACCGCTTCTGGTTTTATGGCTTGGGGGGCTCGCGTAATTATCAGTGGAATATTCTTTTTATCTGTAATAGTAAATGTCAATCATTTTGCGGAGGTTTGAAAAATTACAGTTTTATATCAACGATAATCTCCGTTCAAGTCATGGTTATTTCCATCGTGGAATCGATACTGGCTGCACGAGATGTTTAATGGCTGACTTATTGGGTTAATGGCTTAGACTGGGAGCTGTAATTTGTGATACTTTTATGTCTGGCATTACTCTTCATATTTGAATACCAACAAGTGTTTTATGAAACGACTTTGAGAAATATATTAGACAAGTTTTTAAAAATTGCTTTTATATCCTAATATACCTATCTACAGGAAGGAAGAAAGAGAGATGACGCCTCGGCTGATCAGCCGACAGACCTTGAACATGGTGATGCTCTACCGGTAATCATTCTTCATACTTCTTTGAAACCTCTCTTTAAGTATCTCTTAGCATTAGTACTAATTTTATGCTTAAAATTATCAGGCTGCAAATGTGGGAGTATGTCGAGTGCTTTCACTTGTAAGTGGACATATTTTTTGCTGGAGTTTCTTTGGATGGTTTGGTGGCAGTATTCTGTTATCATGAAAATTTCTTGCTTTTTTAATTCTTTCATTTTTTTTTTCTTATTATTAATTACAGGCAAAGCCTGATGCTGGGAAGTTGGTAATTGCAACTGTGGCTCTGTTGATTGGATCCACCTCAAGTCTCTTAATTGTATGTATCATTTCCAATGCCTCCTCCCCCTCTGCAAAAATCAAAATTCTGTTATATATATCTATGTTTATTTGCTGCCTACATCTTTAGATACCACGTTAAACCACAACCTTCTCATGAACATGGAATTGTTTTCTTTCTGCTTCAGCCAAAATTTGGTGGGAAGATAATTGACATTGTTTCAGGAGATATTTCAACCCCTGAGGATAAAGCTAAAGCTCTGGATGCTGTAAGGAGCACCATACTATATATCTTTCTGATTGTTGTCGTGGGGTATGATCCTTGCTTGAGTAATTCCTGTTCGATCTAGTGTTTGATTGCTTGGAACTGGATGTAACTATGGTTTTTAATCTATCATATTTATTTTCTGATAACACGAGTGGTTCTTTAAATTTTCTCAAATTTTCAGTTCAGTTTCCACTGCACTGCGAGCATGGCTTTTCTCTTCTGCCAGTGAAAGGGTTGTTGCACGGTTGAGAAAAAGATTGTTTAGTCACCTCATAAACCAGGTAAACCAACATTCTGATTGATAAATCCCTGTTGCCTCTTCTTGTTTATGTTATATATGGTCATTTGGAGAGTAGAAGATTGAACTTTGTGATATCTAATTGTAATATGAATGTAATAGAATTGGGGATTAGGGTCTAGAAGATTAGAGGGTTGAAGAAGAAGAGAAGTAGAAGAGAGTAGATAGTAGAGCTAATCTGAACAATGTGAAATGTTATTAGCAATGCAAATCTGAATTGCGATAGAGATACCTTGCCATATATATAGCCATTAGAGGAGTTCATTGAAATAGGGGCACCTATCACCCTAAGGCTCATTAGTCATTAGACACGGCTAAGGCCACGTTTGGCTAAAGCCACTCCTAAACGTCTAGTACCACTAATGGTTAATGCGGCTCATCCAATCAACTAAACTAACTAACTTTCAAAATGTCTGTATTACAATATCATGTCACTTTGGAGCGTGCATTTCTCCTTGCCTCAGAAGATAATATTTTTGTCTTGTTTTTTTTTTGGTTTCTTTTTGCAAATGCTTTAGAAGATAATGTTTATTCTGCATGATGAGTTTGCAGGAGATAGCCTTCTATGATGTTACTAGAACAGGAGAACTTCTAAGCAGGCTATCTGAAGATACACAGATAATAAAGAATGCCGCAACTACCAATCTATCTGAGGCCTTGAGAAATTTATCAACTGCCTTTATCGGTCTCTCTTTCATGTTTGCAACATCATGGAAATTAACTTGTACGTGCTTGAAAATTGATCCTCGTTTAAATAACTGCACTCGAACAAAATTCCATATGGAGGCATGCTGTCATAGATTTTCTCTAAATTCATCCTAATTTTTCTTTTGGTAAAATCATCCAGTATTGGCTTTGGCTGTTGTACCTGCTATTTCTGTCGCTGTTCGTAAATTTGGCCGGTTCTTGCGTGAACTTTCCCACAAAACTCAAGCTGCAGCTGCTGTAGCTTCGTCAATTGCTGAGGCATGTTGATTCTATTAAGAATCATAATCTTTATGGAAAGTTAAAGCCAAGTCTTGGAAAGATTTTTATCTGATATTAATTTTGTGCATGATTGTTGATTAGGAATCCTTTGGTGCTGTAAGAACTGTGAGATCTTTTGCCCAAGAAGAACATGAAATAGCACGGTATTCTGAGAAAGTTGAAGAAACACTTAAGCTTGGACTTAAACAGGCTGTAAGTTGTCCTCCTTTTTTTTTTCCCCCTTTTTTGATTTGTGTGCTTGTATGTATATACATCTATTAGCCTTTCCCAATGCCTAACCATTTAGCTTCTTATGCCTTGGTGATACAGAAAGTGGTTGGACTCTTTTCTGGAGGCCTCAATGCAGCATCTACACTGTCAGTTATTATAGTTGTTATATATGGAGCTAACTTAACAATCAAGGGTGCCATGTCTGCTGGTGATCTTACATCTTTCATTCTTTATAGTCTCACAGGTGAGTTCCAATGTCTATTTTACTACCTACATGTGAGCGATATTACTATACATTATTAAGTGAAAGTTTTTATCATCTACAAATGTTAGTCATTAGTTGATCAATGTGATAGTCAAATTGTGCATTGATTTATTTCCGGTGGCATTTTAATCTGTTGCGTTTGAACTGACACAGACTTTATTTGACCGTCTCAATCTTGTAGTGGGATCTGCTGTATCTGGTCTGTCATCATTGTATACAGTAGTAATGAAAGCTGCAGGTGCTAGCAGACGCGTATTTCAACTTCTCGATCGAGTCTCTTCCATGCCTAAGTCAGGAAACAAGTGTCCTTTGGGGTCAGTCTCCTGGATTTATTGAATTTTGTCTTTTCTACAGAGTCCCCCCACACCTTTTTGCTCTCCTTAAACAAACATTGTTTTAGAATGCCTAAGGAGCTTTCCTTTTGGTTTTTTTTTTTTTGGTACCAAAATTTTAGTTGGGATTGATGATAATCACACTTTCCACCAACCTATCACTGCATCCAAAACTGGCCATACTATTGCTCACTGTGAGCAGATTTGCAATTTTTAACATTTCCAAAGGCCCCGATTTTGACTGAGTTTCTGTAAGTGGAACTTTATTAAATAAACGAACAGCCATGCATTGTGTTGGGTGAGGATACAGGATTCATGGACATTCTTTTGTTTTCTCCTTGGTTATCAATGTCTACTTTCAGAATGAAGTGCTTTTAATTTTTAAGGCTTTGCCTTCCTTTGTTTTTAAAAAAATCATGTTCGAATATTGAACATTCTCCACTTTAAATTGAATTTGTGCCATAAAACACTTCTTTAAAAATAATTAATTGGGCTTTGAGAAATGAGACTAAATGGTCTTTTACTGTAGTGATCAAGATGGTGAAGTGGAACTAGATGATGTTTGGTTTGCCTATCCATCACGTCCAAGTCATACAATACTCAAGGTGACTTCTTCTGTAGTTTTGCGTTCTGGTGTTATATATGTTATCCAAATTGAACAGTTAATTAAATTACAAAATTTGCTGCATTATGTCATCCGTAGGGAATCACATTGAAACTGCAGCCTGGCTCGAAGGTTGCTCTCGTTGGCCCTAGTGGTGGTGGAAAGGTATACTCCATATCATTTCTTCAGCCCCCCGTGTGTACTTTAATTCACAGCACATGACTCCATTCAAGTAATATGCTTTATGTGAACTAAGAGCCTTATTTACTGAATTGATGTGGATTGAAGCATACAAAGAAATGTTTTATGATGAAGTCCACAGGGGAAAAATTAAGCGGTTTGATTTATTTCTTTTTGGTTGCAGACTACTATAGCTAACTTGATTGAAAGATTTTATGACCCAACCAAGGGAAAGATTCTGCTGAATGGGGTTCCTCTGGTAGAAATATCACATGAGCATCTACACAAAAAGGTATGTTGCTATAGTTATTTAGTTGCTTGAGCTGAAAGTTAAATACTGGAAAATTTGTTTATTTTAATTGCTACCGAACCATCGATTGGTGAGTAGGCAATGTGTCGTTCCCTCATAGGAGACATGTCCTCATGGTAATTACATATTTATATTGACTTATCATATCATTACATTTCAGAGCATATTCTTGAATATAATATTTTTATATACTGTTTACAAACCTTTGCCAACTTAAATTATTGTTGATGTAGTGTCTTTCTTTAGATTTAAGAAGCTCTTTCTAAAAATGATCCAATTTCTAATATCTATTTATGATGCTGATGAGCTTAAAGATAATGGAGATTGCCTTTTGATTTGCAGATCAGTATAGTGAGTCAGGAACCTACACTTTTCAACTGTTCCATAGAGGAGAACATAGCTTTTGGACTTAATGGCACAGTTAATCCTGTTGATATAGAAAATGCTGCTGTAAGATTCATTATCATCTTTCACCAAATAGACCCTAGTCTCCTAAACCTTGTTTCCTCACTGAGCATGGTTTGTATGCAGAAAATGGCCAATGCACATGAATTTATATCAAAGTTCCCAGATAAATACCAGACACATGTTGGAGAACGTGGGGTACGGCTTTCAGGAGGACAAAAGCAAAGAATAGCTATTGCTAGAGCCCTGCTTATGGACCCAAAAATTCTTCTCCTGGATGAAGCCACTAGTGCCTTGGATGCTGAAAGCGAATACCTAGTACAAGTAAAATCACAACTTCATGAAATATATAGACTTTATATTTTGTTTATTCTCCCTTTGTTGCAGACAATAAGTGAACAAATTACAATGTTGATGATGTTTATGTTGTAGGATGCCATGGATTCTCTAATGAAGGGGAGGACAGTTCTAGTTATTGCTCATAGGCTATCTACTGTTAAAAGTGCAAATATTGTAGCAGTTGTTTCTGATGGTCAAATAGTTGAAAGTGGCACCCATGATGAACTTCTCAGCAAGAATGGTGTATATACTTCATTAGTCAGAAGGCAACTACAAACAGCAAAAACGGAAATCTAATCACTTAACAATGCCATGACCTCCTGAATCCTTTCCATTGTGGCGACCCTTCTAGAATGGCTTGTGCCTGAACTTTAAAATGCCCAGCAACTGTATTATTATTTACATAATATTCTAGTCTAACACCCAATTGTGGATGCTCTTCTTTACTTTGAATGGAACATCGTCCGCCATCAAAATTGTGGGCAAGTACAATAAACTCTAGCATGTAACACATTCTTGTTTCTAAATTTTCGGAGTAGTTGAAAAAATGAATTATATTTCCATGACTTCTAAATATTAAATTGTACAAATTGATAATGAGGAACTAATCAAAGAGTTTTAGTTGCGAAATTGCAACCCAAAACATGTCAGCTTGTCAACCTTACATCCAAAAGAACAATTCTAGAAGCTGGCTCTTGGGGTTACTGTTCTAATCCATTATATCTCCCTACGTTCCCGACATAATCCACCGACAGAAAAATAAACTTCACTGGAATATGAACGACGAAAATTGCTAGGCACGGTTTTCAGCTTACGACGTAAGCAGCAAGGGGCAAGAACTCAGTCGGACCCACCTGAGTGTTATTTATAGCTTCTTTAGCTTACTCTGTATGTTGTCTTTTTTGCGGGCATCTCAATTGCCTCACCAATTCTGGTTTAAATTCCTTGCATGAGCAGATGTTCAAAGCACAGCCTTTTTCACAACACTACTCCGACCATAAAGGACCTCATGTTCTTCACATCTTCGTTAGTTTCAGGGAACTTTCGTGGTTTAAAGATTTTCCAGAGGCCAGTTGGATGCTTGCTTTTAACTTCAACATTTCCTGAAAATCTCCCATACAATTTTTCACATTCCGGGTACGGCTTGACATATAGATTGTAAAATATAAGTCTACTTGGCTTAATCAGATTCTTCAATCTCACCTTGTACCTTTTCTTTTCAAATGCTCCATCCACCATGTCGAGGAACAATTTGCTTTTCAAAATTTACACCCAAATATTCTGGAACATCAGGTAAACGATCAGCACTATATTCCATCCTGCACACTAAAAAGTCAATCTTCTTTTCAATGTTCTCTAAGTCATAGGTAATCACCCTTGGTTCTTTCCACAAAACCTTAAAAGCATCTCTACGAATTAAACCATGACTACACAAACAATCTACTCTCAATTTTACTTCAAACCCAGCTCTCAGTATACCCTCTTGGAAAATCTTCTCTTTGATCGGTTCTCTACATTTCAAAGTCTTGAGCAATTGTAAACGCCGTGAAAATTGCCCTAGTTCCATTTCCAAAATCTTGGGCTCCCTAATTATCTCTTTTATAATCTCATCATCAGAAAATCCCAAATCGCTTAAGTCACAGAGCAATGGCTTGAACCCGTCTTCGATCCCAAGTCCCAAAACTCTAGGGTGCAAACTTATGACTCGATCAATCTGGTCCCTGGGGACCCCAATTTCCATGAGAAATTCAATTATAGAAAGAATTTATTTCTTATTCATCACGACCATAGTGGGAAAGTCCTCGAAAACCCTAGCTATAGCAACATGAGTAAAGCCTAACCCTCGCGCATCAAAGAAATGAGAGAGTTTTGTGGAATCCTGAATGATAATAGAGTAGCCAGACACTTCTCTAACTCTTGTAAATTGGAATTCAAGAGAAAACGATTGTTTGCGAGAAAACATTGAATCTGTGATGGTGGGAACCCGCACCTTTGGAAGAGATTGGCAAGTGAAATCTCTTTCCTGTACTGAGATTGCTGCGATAATTTTGAATGAAAGGGATCGATGGAACGGGAAACCATCGAAAAGCAATGGACGCGATTTTGAAGGATACGCCAGAGGCCTGTTCTGGCTGCAACTCTCGCCACCATTGCCGTTTCCATGTCCAGCTCAAAAGAAAATTGGTAGAGATGTTGGGCTCCACATTATGTGCCTCTTTTTATTATGTGTTTCTTACATGTTTCTCCCTCTAATTAGAGGGACAAGCAATTTTTTAATTTTTTTTAATTTTTTATGTATTCTATATATTTAGATTAAATTATATGTTGTTTTCTGAAAAATTTTTTGGCTCCCAGTATCTCAAATTAATTAGTTTCCAGTTTTACATTCAGAAATATATCCTGCAACATCGGTATACTGAAAACTAATTAAGTTGAGATACTAGGTGCCAAAAAAAATTTCAGAAAGCAACAAATAATTTAATCTAAATATATAGAATATATAAAAAATTAAAAAAAAATTATTTGTCTCCATAATTAGAGAGAGAAGTAAATAAGAAACACACAAAAGAGAAGCACCTTGTGTGCTTCCGAAATGTTGCCAGTGAATGAAACAGACAAGTTTCGAGTTCATGTTTTTTTTTTTTTTTGGGGTCGAATACTGAGTTCTGAAGAACATAAAACTCCTCTCGAGTTTTGAAGGTCAAATATTAGGAGGAATAGCTTATCTTATTTCCTCTACGTTTTTCTAAATTTTAATCTGGCTTAAGAGTAATTTTGTCCATAAAATCTTCTCATTTTTCTTGTTTTAATATTATCCCAAAAATTTCAAAACATCATAATCGTAATGTTTATTATTTTCGTTAAAAAGTTAACGGCCAACATTAATTTTTTTTACCGTCAACATTAATTTCTTAACGAAATAATATAAAATTGCCACGTCTTAAAACTTTTGAGGTGATATTAAAAAAAAAAAAAACTTTCAGGACAACATTACTTTTACACCGATACTTCAGAGCCATCCTTGCTACTTACCCTTTTTAATTTGGTAGGGTTCATGAAACTTTGTTTTATTGGCACTGTTAGCCCTATATAAGAATTAAGGGTAGTAAAATTAAAGTATTTAATTATGAGATAAATATTCATAAATTAGAGGCTAGAGTACCCGTTTGGTCCTTTATGTTTGCTTCAAGTATCCAATTAGTCTCTTAAGTTTGTAAAGTGCTCGTTTGGTCCTTAAAAGTTAACACTGTTAAGTAGACTTAACGGAAAATACTAACTCAGCAATTTTAAACGATGATTATGCACTTAAATGCTGATAAAGCAAGCCTACATGTTATTTTTTAATAAATTAATATTTTAAATCCTGTAAATTAAAATTTTAAACGATGACTGTGCACTTAAATGCCTTGCTTGAATAAATTTCAATTTACAGGATTTAAAATATTAATTTATTAAAAAAAACATGTAAGCTTGCTTTGTCAGCATTTAAGTGCACAGTCATCGTTTAAAATTGCTGAATTAGTATTTTCCGTTAAGTCTGCTTAACGGTGTTAACTTTCAAGGACCAAACGAGCACTTTACAAACTTAAGGGACTAAATAGATACTTGAAGCAAACATAAAGGACCAAACGGATACTTTAGGCTAAATTAAATCTCCCACAAAAGCACAGTCTAAAACGCTGAGTTGGGAAAAAATCATTGGAGTCGCATATCAGCAACCTACGGACAAAATATTTAGGAATTGTCGTGTTTTTAAGGTATGATAAAAGAAATTCAACGAAATGAGTTAAAAAAAAAAACTATATGACTTTAAATAAACATGGTTGGTTAAAAATATATGAATTTAAGTTTTTGAAAAGATCACTTAAATTATTTAAAGTTTGGAAATTGTTTAAACAATTTGTGACACATTTTTTTAGAGAATACAAAAAGTTAAATTATTAGTCAAAAGAAAAAAATAAAAGAGCATGCAAAAAATATGTGAAACCCTTCATAATTGATGTTGATACGACTACTAATTACGTTGTTAAGCAAGCATTTCGTGTTTGGCCAGGTCATTATCACTTCCGTGTCACTTTTAGGTGTTTGTCTGAGTTCCTCGATAAGGATATGAAGGTGCAAGTTGGACCTAGTATTGGTATAGGTTGAGGGTCTTCCCTCCTCTTTTTGTATATATATAAATTTTTTTTTTTAAAAAAAAAAACACAGGGGAGGAGAATGTATGTGAAAAAATTGACTAATGTACTAGTTCTGATGGTGAGGGCATAAAACTAGGAGCCAGAATTAAGGAATGTGAATAAATAATATTAACAATTTGAAAAAAAAAATGAATGAGTAAGTAAAGATTTAATATATAATATCAGGCATAATATATAGAAAAATCATTGTAACTGAACGGAATCAATGGAATAGATCAAGTAATCAAATTAAATAAAGTCAAATAAAGACTGAATTAATTCAAATAAGGAAGCATAAAAAAACGACAAATAATAAGCCAAACTGTGAAGCAAATCAAGTAATTAAGAAAGAGTAAAGGAAGAAAATGCAAAACAATTAATCAATTAAGAAACTAATTTATTAATAAATATAAAATGTGGAAAGTAACAACATAATCGGAGAAATAAAAGGGTTGTATAAAAATAAATAAGCTAAAAGCTTGTCGATCCAGGAATACATACAGTTCGTTCTTTTCTACAACCTGGTTTCATGGTAGGAAAATTGGGCCAACCACAATTAAAATGGCATTGAATGCACTAGAGGAAAAAGCAAGAAAGGAAACAATTAAAATGCAAAAAAAAAAAAAAAAATCAAACATAAATATAAAGTTTGAAATTTAAACATGTCGGTGCATTAAATGTAATGTTTTATAAAATGTGAAATATAAAATAAAAGAAAACAGAGAATGAGAAAAATGATTCACAAGAACAATACACTTGGACCGATTGGTTTTGGTTTAGTCCTATTTAGTCAACACCTGACACGATTTATTTTCATCTCTATTGAACTAACATTTTATTGTATTAATCTATTTACAACTTTTGAGATTAAAAAAGAGCTTAAGGAATCTTAAGAACATGATCAACTATATAATTCATTCAACATAATCAAAAGTTTAAAAAATATATGCTCATATCCTCTAAATTAGACTTATATTTCATCATATACAGAACTTCTTCATCCTCCTACCATTTAGATGTTGCACACTTATATATATATAAATTCAAGTTAGTATTAGTATTAGACACCAATAAACTATATTAAAAGTGAAAATCCAAAAAAGATATTGAAAATCAGACAATTAAGAGGCGAAAAAAGAGCAGTAGAATCATAATTGATACTACAACTAGGACTATACTCCTTTTGTTCTTTTTTTTTTTTTAAAGAGTCCGAAATTTAAATTATTTTAGTCATTTTTATAAAATCCTATTGTCTCAACATTTAATGATTTTTTTTTTAATTTGTGCCCCTTATTAATTACTCCCTCCGGTCCTAATTATAGGAGCTATTTACCAGATTTTGGAGGGATTAAGAATAGTAGTTAAATTAGTTAATTGTATTTATTTTCCTCAAATACCCTCATTCTAGACACTGTAGATTGAAGATGGAATAAACTGTTACAATTCTTTCCATTTGTTAAAGCGAGCCTCCCAACATTTTCGACTTTTTGGCGGTTTTTGTTTTTGTGGTCCATAAGACTTAGTTTTGCTTGGGCCTAATATACTAATAAATTGAAAAGGGATTTAAATCTTTTAACTTAGAAGTTTATAAAATATTGAGAAAGTTAAAACTTTATAAATAGGATCCAGGGTAAAGGACCAAATTTGCCAACGAACAATTAGCTCAGGAGCATGGGGCACAAATAACAATTAAGTGGTCCAATTTTACCAACAAACAATTATCTAGGTTAAATTTACACAATTCTGTCACGACACAGGAAACGACCGTTTGGTCCTTTAGCCACGTGGGATCTCACTTCCACCTCAACGTCCAGGTGGCATTATCTAGTATTTTAGGTTTGGTCAAGAATCCCTTTTTGCATCAGGCACACACCGACAAAAGGAGGAAATATGAGAGGCTCTCCACTTTGACGCACAGAAAACTCAAATCGCGTGGTGCAGAGAAGCCGACAACACAGAACCACGATTTCTGGGTTTACCCAACGGAGGAGGCGATCTGCAAAGTGGGCTTGAATGGCGTCATCTTCATCATCGTCGGCGGCAAGATGCAGGCGGAGGGTTGTGCTTCTTCGACAACCCAGTCGCGAGGTCGAATATGAGCCACCGATGAGGTACTGCTATCACAGAATGGTGGCATCGAGATGGACGGCGTGGACTGACGGCAACCCAGGTCGGAGGTTCTACGGTTGCCCATACTACTACCAGGTAAGCAAGCTTAATTAAAATGTACATGTGGTTGAATCAATGATGTTAAAAAATTTAGTTGAGGTGCCCAGGCTGAGGGTTAAATATAACCACACTTTGAGAGGCTATTTCAGTTCACTTTGCTTCTTTCTCATCAACACACATTGTCATATATTTCAATAACATTGAGAAGATAAGAGAACCGGAGATCCATGGCGTTCATAGATAGAGCTTCTCCTACTCTCACAGAAATTCTCCTTAAACTCTATTGGTATGTAATTAACTCCAATGTGTGTTGATGAGAAAGAAGCAAAGTGAACTGAAATAGCCTTGCAATGATATATATATATATATATATAGTTTATTGTATGGATATATATTATTTGATTATTCTGAATATGAAATGTTAAATATAACCGGTGAAAGTAACGGTTGCGAAGCATATGAGCTGAGGATCCCTGGAGAAGAATAAAGTGGCTATGGAGATTAGGCTGGCCTCCACAATGAATATAAAATTGATGCCTCCACAACGAAATGTATAAATAACAGTGAACATTAAAAAACCGAAAAAGTTAACTCACATTTGATTAATAGTATTGCTTACATTAACTCACAGTCTTCACTATTAGAAGATTCTGACTCTGACCATGCCATATGGCTATTGTCATCACTGTCAGAGTCATGGAAACCACCTTCCTCAAAATGTCTTCTAACTTTCTCATCAAACCGTATCTCTTCTCTGTCTCTCCAACATTATCGTTCAATGGAATGTCTTCTAAGCTACCTATAGCCTCTAACAAACCTATGTCATCTAACTCTCCTAATTCTTCTATGTAATCATCATCAGGCTCAGAAACAGACAAGCTCTTCAAATATTCTTTGGGAACAGAGACAACTTCACTTACCTTCTTCAGCTTATCCAACAGGTTATGTTCCACTGCATTGTCGTTCTGACTCACCACAGATTTCGTCGCCTCTTGTACACAAGCTAGGCCTTTCCCTTTTTCCGTCATTACCACTGCATCAAGTGAAAGTGGCAATAAATTATCACGCTTCTAAACCCAAACACACCCTAAACCATAAAGAACCCCAATTTTTGGCGAAAATAAACTGTTACCTTTGGAAATTTCAGCAACCAAAACCCTAGCACCACTATCGATCAAGAAATTCCACTTGCGATTGTCATCCGTCGTTCCTCAACCCATCGATTACTTCGATTTACCCTTCTCCGTTGGATTTGGTTGTCTTCGTGTGGGTTCTTTGATGTGGTTTAGGGTTTCAGAGAAATTATCGCGCTTCTTCAGTTCTTCTCTTTCGCTTGCTGTCGGGTGTGGAAGGAATGAAGGATACATTAGGTTTTTTTGTCGGCTGAGGAAAAGGCAACTCGGGATTTGCCTTTTGTTTATTTGAGGTTATGTCGTTTTGTCCCACATGGCAATTCTTCACCAAACCTAAAATTGTAACGCCTCATTTCATCACCCGAAAACTTGGCCAAAATATTTGGAATACCTCAGATGTAGGATATTTAACATCCAAATACATATTTTCAATATGGCCAAAGGTAAAGATCCATTTATACAGGGCCAATTTAAATCCAAAATAGTATATCAGAGTTTTTAAAATGCGGAAGTCTTATGGTCATGACAAATAAAAATAACATAACATGAGCTTTCCATATGTGCCTTCCCTGATTTCCCTACTAAATTATTCACCTAAAAAAAAAAATAAACATAATAACCGTAAGATCCAAAGATCCTCGTAACCATTGGTTATTCAGAAATATACATGCAAACCAAGATCGAGAACATATTTATAAATTCACAGTAATTAAAATATATGCCTTTATATAAAAACCTTTCACAAAAGTTCTCGACTCGGTTACCAAAACTCCCTCCCAAAAAGGGTTCCAAAACATCATAATTTACTTTCCAATATTTCACAAGAGATCTCACATATGCAATCTGCCAAACAAATATTGATGCATGGATCATCCTTATCACCCTGATCACCTCTTATAACCGTTGACTGGAGCCATCTAACACATGACACATCCTCAAACAAAACATATCCATTACTCATAACTATCCAACGAAACATATCCATTACTCATAACTTCAACATGGCTCCCCTCCTTGTAATCACAATTAAGGAGGTGTCAAACTGAACCCGGTTAAAAGAAAAGTGATACCAAGGGATCCAAGAATATCCACTCTCATCAAAACAACTTTATTAGATTTCAAATCAAGCCTTCCATAGGCACAACAAATCCCAAAACAGTTAATAAATATGAATACATATATACATTTGACAAGTATATAAAAGAATAACCAAGGTTACCTCAATTCCAAGCTTATTTTTACCATACTCCAATGCTCTTAATACCAAATAATTTCTATCATTATTCTCCGACTCTCCTTCCTGCTCTCTCTCTCTCTCTCTCTCTCTCTCTCTCTATGTGTTTTAAGTGCTTGTATTGTGAAAGAAATGAGAAGGGGTGAGGTATTTATAGAGTTTGGGTCTCAACTACTTTTCAAAAATCACATGTCCATCTACTACATATCTACCATTTATCTACCATTCATTTGTCCATCTACTACTCATCTACCATTTATCTACCATTCATATATCCATCTACCATGTAACTACACATCTCCATCTACCATCTAACTACCATTCATATGTAGCTACCATACATATCTCCATCTACCATCTAACTACCGAATACTCATCTTCCGATCAAATATCACATGCTTATCTACTTCATAACCATCTACCATTCAAGTTAATATCTGATTTCTTTACCCTGATTGCATCGAAAAATACTGATTATCAAGAACCTAGTAGCTTTCTTATTTCAAACTTATTCCTAAAATTAATTAGTTACTATTAGAAAAATTGGGATGTTACAATTCTCCCCTCCTAAAAAGTAATTTTGTCCTCAAAATTCATCATCTTCCGCTGCGCCACTCTGATAAAATATCAAACCTTATTCACAATCTAACCTTAATCACAACCTCAAACCATAAATCCTCATTAACAATCATAGATATCACAAGGACACTAGACATGTTAAACAATTAACCAAATAAATTTCCAAATCTAAATGTAGGGAAGTGCACATGTTATGAAATTTAATTTGCCATGACCTCTTTTTTTTTTTTTGAAAACTGTTAGGAAATCAGCAAATTGGCCAGAACCTTTTAGCTCTGATACCAAAAATGTAACGCCTCATTTCATCACCCGAAAACTTGGCCAAAATATTTGGAATACCTCAGATGTAGGATATTTAACATCCAAATACATATTTTCAATATGGCCAAAGGTAAAGATCCATTTATACAGGGCCAATTTAAATCCAAAATAGTATATCAGAGTTTTTAAAATGCGGAAGTCTTATGGTCATGACAAATAAAAATAACATAACATGAGCTTTCCATATGTGCCTTCCCTGATTTCCCTACTAAATTATTCACCTGAAAAAAAAAAAATAAACATAATAACCGTAAGATCCAAAGATCCTCGTAACCATTGGTTATTCAGAAATATACATGCAAACCAAGATCGAGAACATATTTATAAATTCACAGTAATTAAAATATATGCCTTTATATAAAAACCTTTCACAAAAGTTCTCGACTCGGTTACCAAAACTCCCTCCCAAAAAGGGTTCCAAAACATCATAATTTACTTTCCAATATTTCACAAGAGATCTCACATATGCAATCTGCCAAACAAATATTGATGCATGGATCATCCTTATCACCCTGATCACCTCTTATAACCGTTGACTGGAGCCATCTAACACATGACACATCCTCAAACAAAACATATCCATTACTCATAACTATCCAACGAAACATATCCATTACTCATAACTTCAACATGGCTCCCCTCCTTGTAATCACAATTAAGGAGGTGTCAAACTGAACCCGGTTAAAAGAAAAGTGATACCAAGGGATCCAAGAATATCCACTCTCATCAAAACAACTTTATTAGATTTCAAATCAAGCCTTCCATAGGCACAACAAATCCCAAAACAGTTAATAAATATGAATACATATATACATTTGACAAGTATATAAAAGAATAACCAAGGTTACCTCAATTCCAAGCTTATTTTTACCATACTCCAATGCTCTTAATACCAAATAATTTCTATCATTATTCTCCGACTCTCCTTCCTGCTCTCTCTCTCTCTCTCTCTCTCTCTCTCTATGTGTTTTAAGTGCTTGTATTGTGAAAGAAATGAGAAGGGGTGAGGTATTTATAGAGTTTGGGTCTCAACTACTTTTCAAAAATCACATGTCCATCTACTACATATCTACCATTTATCTACCATTCATTTGTCCATCTACTACTCATCTACCATTTATCTACCATTCATATATCCATCTACCATGTAACTACACATCTCCATCTACCATCTAACTACCATTCATATGTAGCTACCATACATATCTCCATCTACCATCTAACTACCGAATACTCATCTTCCGATCAAATATCACATGCTTATCTACTTCATAACCATCTACCATTCAAGTTAATATCTGATTTCTTTACCCTGATTGCATCGAAAAATACTGATTATCAAGAACCTAGTAGCTTTCTTATTTCAAACTTATTCCTAAAATTAATTAGTTACTATTAGAAAAATTGGGATGTTACAAAAATACTAGATAATGCCACCTGGACGTTGAGGTGGAAGTGAGATCCCACGTGGCTAAAGGACCAAACGGCCGTTTCCTGTGTCGTGACAGGTTTGTGCAAATTTAACCTAGATAATTGTTTGTTGGCAAAATTGGACCACTTAATTGTTATTTGTGCCCCATGCTCCTGAACTAATTGTTCGTTGGCAAATTTGGTCCTTTACCCATAGGATCCAGATCAATTTAATCGTGTAATAATCACCGTTAGATTCATTCACCGATGTCCAAGAGAAAAACTGGTGGAAGTTTTTTTTTTTTGAAAAATAAGTAGGGAACATGTCATTATGCATCAGCCAATGGTGGCGGAATGGGGTGGCCGAAAATATTTAATATTTTATTAAGTTATTTTAGGAAAAAAAATCAATCGCTTTAGATGGATAGTAACAAGAAAATAGTTTTAAAGAAATATTAGAATTATTTTATTTATAAATACAAAAGAAAGTAGAATCTCTCACTTGATAGAATATAAGTGTGTTGTTAATCTAATTATTATAGAAGAAGTATTAGTAGGGTGATATGGGAAAAATATGATAAAAATTGTTCAAACTTATTTTATTAAAAAAACTGTAGAATTGAGGTATATATGGCATTAATAAGTTGTAAGCATTACTTATTTTATAAAATATATGAGTTTATTATTAAATTATTATTGTATTTAATTATTATTGAAAAAATATCAATAGGGGTATTTTAGGAAGAAGTTGACAAAATTTAAAATTTGTTCCTATAATTAGGACCAAGACAACCTCCCAAATGTGTTCTTATAATTAGGATCGGAGGGAGTATATATTTTGCATTGATTGAAGGGTATGTGATACTTTCCTATAAAAAAAAGGGTATGTGATACTTATATTTATTCTATTTCTTTCTCTTACTCACCCCTTATAAATAAGTGTGAGCTTTGAAAAAAAATTTATTTCAAGACATACTTATTATTTTTAACTAATTTTAAATTCTTTTTAAAACTGCATAATTCAATTATTAGGATCTTATAAATAGGACTGAGAGCAATTGGCATCAGAGCATTGGTAACCATAATTGACATCAGAGCAAAATTGCATACCTATTTGAGTTAGCGATAGAAGCTACTTTTTCAATGTGATTTACGATGTATGAGCTAAATATGTAAGATAAGTTTTATCTCAACTTACATGAATATAGTTATTGAATGCTAACTCAATCAGCACCACGACCTAAGGTTATAATTGGTACCAGCTAGAAGCAGAAAAAGGTGGAGTAATATACCTCATGTCTTTATTATAAGGCATCAATTAACAATTCTTATAAACTAATAAAAACAGTTAAAATCATTAAATTTGTTCAAAAATTTAAGTAATTTCTAATATTACCTCATACGAATTGAGCTAAACTCTAATATTATATTAATTATTATTTTCACTCACTGTCCTTATTAACTATAGACATACATAAAATCCTTCAAAACAAGCAAGTGTCTTATAAAAAAGATTAAATATATCTATTATAAACTAGGGAGACTAATTAGTATTGGCTAGAAGCAGAAAAAGGCGGAACAAATGATAGGAGTTGCCTTCTGCAAGTCCTTTGGTCTCTCCCCAAGTGGTTTTGAAAACTGTTCGCTTGCAAGCGTCTTCTGATGGTGGATTGATTTGAGATTATTGAAATTTGTCACATTGATTTGTCTTTTTAATAGTTCAAGGCTATTTTTCTGACTTTTCCCTTAAATTATGATTTTACGATCCTTTATTCTAGAAAAATGATTCTAACATTTAATGTCAGCCTTTATAACTGGAATTATCTTTAACCTAATATATTTTATTCCCTTTATTTTCTGTTGCATGAATCTCAAAACAAAACAAAAAAAAAAAATGTCGAGAAAAAAACATGCCCACCCCAGCAACCCCGCGGTCGATAATCTCACTTTCGGCACCCTAATCTTCACTTTTGTTTATTTTTCCTGTGGGTTTTCCTCAGCAATTGCTTCATTGTAAGTGAATCTTGAAAATGAGGTGGGAAAAGGTCCTGGTAAAGCCCATACAGGGTCAAGGAGAAGGAGCTGATGAGTTTTCTGGGCCAGGGAGGAGGTGGGGTCACACCTGTAACGCCATCAAAGGAGGGAAACTGCTCTATGTCTTCGGGGGCTATGGCAGGGATAACTGTCAGACCAACCTAGTGCACGTCTTTGACACTGGTGGGTCTACAACTGCAATCTCTTGTGTCTTCTATATTTCACGCTATCTTGTCTGGAATCAGAAATTTCTGCCGCATTGATTTGCATTGTTGGTTGCTTGGTCTTCTGAAATTTTTTGCCACTTTCGCCGTTTGTTTTCGCCCCTTAGTCTCAAACAATTTGTGCATGCATGCTGTCATGCTTGCGAATCGTAGTGTTCTTGCTTTTGATGAGATTTGTTCGTCTTTCTTTTCGGCATTTTTTGTTAGTTGATTCATTTCCGTAGCTTCCAGCGACATGATAGTTTCTTTCTTTCTTGCTATTTTAGTTTCCGGCCAGCTTGATGTTGCCTTTTTCTCCCTTCAAGGACGATATTTATTTCTTTATTTTATTTGTTTTAGAAATACGAGTATAAAATGTTAGATATTGTTTGGTGGTTGCTTTTTTACAGCGATTATTTAGTTCGTGTGTTTATGGCTTTGATGTATTTGTTTATATATTTATGGACTTATTCTATCACTCTGGCAACTCAATGCTGAAAATTATTCATTTATTCCCCGTTGTTGATTTGCAGCCACGCAGACTTGGAGCCAACCTGTGATCAAAGGCACCCCACCTACTCCTAGGGACAGCCATAGCTGTACTGCTGTTGGTGATAATCTGTTTGTGTTTGGGGGTACAGATGGGACGAACCCCCTTAGAGACTTGCACATACTAGAAACTTGTGAGTCGTCATTCTGCTATTTAACTGTATGAGTTTGTTGGTCTAATTCATATACCGATTATCGCTTGAAAACCCAAATGTTAATGCTTTTCTGGCTTTGGTTGAATACTTTATGTTTGCCTGTACAAGTTCTGTCCTGCACTTATTTTAAGATGCTGGTAATGGAAACCACAGCTTTAGTAAAGAATCTTGAAAATGTCAAGCTGCTCATGCCTGACTGTGTTTTGTGTGTTTGTAATCTCTTAACTGATTCGTTTCATCATATAGTACTTACTGATTTTTAATCATTTTTAGCATCACATACATGGATTTCTCCAAATATAAGAGGAGAAGGACCAGAGGCACGAGAGGGTCATAGTTCTGCTCTTGTTGGTAAACGGCTTTTCATATTTGGCGGTTGTGGGAAATCTTCCGAAAACAATGAGGTCTACTATAATGATCTGTACATATTGAATACAGGTGATTTTTCATGAGCATAGTGCCAGTTATTGATTAGGGCAGTTCACTATACAATTTATAACCATAATATCTTATGAGGTGGTAAAAATATAATGAAATTGGCTAACATATATACATATTTTAGAAGAAATCCTTGATGATTTTTTGTGGGACATTTTCTTGAACATGCAATTTTTCTCACTGTCTAGCTTTTTTATGAGGCTATGAGCTTTTGTTGGGGAGACGCAGGACCAACTGTCACTTCATTATCATTTTAATCAGGAATGAAATCGAGAGGAATCTTGAGTGTGTAGCTGTGTGCTCAGTGAAAAGTTCGAGTTCAATTGTATGTTGGAGTTCTTAAAGCTTGAGATACTGAACATTTTAATCTCCACATTCCTTCCCCTCGACCTTAAATTTTCTGTACCGTAGCTTTGAATTAAATGGTTGATTGAAAAGATGCTTATAATTCCTTTTTACCCCCTCTTTTAGAGACATTTGTTTGGAAGTGTGCTGCAACATCAGGCACTCCGCCATCTTCTCGTGATAGCCATACTTGCTCATCATGGAAAAACAAAATTATTGTGATTGGTGGTGAAGATGGACATGATTATTATTTGTCTGATGTTCATATCCTTGATACTGGTATGTTGTCTGTAATTCATAGAAATATATTTTGTCATTATATGCATCTTTAAAGCCAACCCCACCTAGTGGAATAAAGGCTTTGTTATTGTTGTTATATGCATCTTTAAGATTAGTTTTGGAATTTTTGATTTTTGATATCCTTAGATACTCTCATTTGGAGGGAGCTGAATACATCAGGCCAGTTGTTGCCTCCTCGGGCTGGCCATTCTACAGTTTCTTTCGGCAAGAACTTGTTTGTTTTTGGGGGCTTTACAGATTCACAAAGTCTATATAATGATCTTTACATGCTTGATGTTGGTATGTTTACTATAGCTATCCTAATACTCTCATGTTTAAATTTCTGTTCTTGCTATGTTGTTGTTTAACCAAATGAAGAATCTTATTATGAAAAACTCTGTTTACAGAAACTTCAAACTATTATTGTAACAGCTCCATGATTTCATAACACTTGGTGGTAAATAGTTTTGGCTCCATGGAGTAAAGCTGGATGTGCCAATGTTGTTTAGCAATATTATTTCCTACATATTTCTTAGGTGCAGAATTTTAAACATTCTTGGAAATATATTTAATCATATCTGTCATTTGAACCTTTTGAAGCTGAGCACCTTATTTTCTTGAAATCTGATATTGGTAGTCATTTTAATGCTTGTCACTTCTCGATTCTTATGTATTGGGTTATGTAGTTAATCTTTTATGCCATCTTTTTAGATCTGAAATTTGAGCTAGATATTTTTAATTTTATTTTTTTAACCTTCATATCATACTTCAATTCTGATTTGGTGCAGATACTGGTCTTTGGACCAAGGTGGCAACTGCAGGCGATAGTCCTTGTGCTAGATTTTCTGTATCTGGTGACTGTTTAGACCCAAGTATAGGTGGTGTTCTTGTGTTCATCGGTGGTTGTAATAAAAATCTTGAGGCCCTCGATGATATGTATTACCTACACACAGGTTCAGCAAAGTTTCTTTTATACACACACACACATGGATAGGCTGCTTTTTGGATATTGTTATTTCTGTTAATTATTGACGACCAGGCTGCTTTTATGATGTCTTTGGCACTTGAACTGGTTTTGATACCTTTGTCTGCAGTAAACACACAACCTAAAAAACCAAATCAGGTTTCATTTTAACAGTACCAAATTAAGTGCTTCTTTGGTTAGTCATCCGCTTACTGTAATGATTACTATTACTTAAATGTGATCAAAGTTGGAACTGATGTTTATTCTACTTGAAAAGCAAATGATATTTGGAATTATATTATCTGGTTTTAGTTGTCAATATATGTCATCATAAATTGTGAAGCCTATATTTGAACTGTGAATTTGTAAATCATATCAAATTGTGGGCTCTAAATCTAATGGTATATAGCTTCAAATATATAATATGAAATATGTAAATTATTATGTGCTTACTCAAGATAATAATTTAACCCAAAAGTTCATAAAGGTGCTTTGCCATAAGTTATGATAATTTTATTTGTCAGAAACGCATAAGTAATCTTTTCCTTAAATGATGCTAATTAATATTCTTGTTTACTCTCATTGGGAGAGTCACAGGAAACACATAGCTTGATATCAATGTATTTTTTGAATCTTAGTAGCTAGTTTAAGGGAGTTTACCTACTTAGCAAATGTTGCCTAACAGCCTATCAATTATTATTAGAGCTGGTGGTTGGCAGCTCTGGAAAGGACTATTTTCGAAGGGTCCTGATAGGCAATAAGTCAAGTGAAGTATCGTAATATAACTGCTAGGGTCTTGACCTTTTAAGGATGAGTTATTGATATGGACCAGGGTATAACTAGGTACATGAGCTCTATCTGCATTAAGTGGTATGAGTTATTCTTTGTCATACTTAGCTAAGGTGATTCTCCCACTTTAGTTACTAACTTTTGGGGTAGGGTTTTTCATCTCGCTTAGGTACCTGTAAGGTGATTTTGCCATATTGACTCATATCACTCATCCATGTAATGTCTCTGATTCATTGCACATCGTCCATTTTGAGAACTTTACACCAAGCATGTGACAAATTGTTGCTTAGAATAATTCTATTTGATCTGACGTTTAGGGCTTGCTAGGGAGATTGAACAGAGACCAGAGAAGTTATCTCTAAGGAAGCAATTGAAGTTGAAATGCCAAGAGCAGAACCTCAATACTGTTCAAAACCGAGATGTTGTTAGATATGGAACGTCTGACGTTAACCAGCCCCTTGCTGTGTTGAATTTTAATCAGCTAAGTAAGAATTCGTCATGTATGTAAAATTTTTCCTAATGGACCACACTTTTACATAATGCTATTGGGGAACAGGACTCAGGAAGTTCCTCATAGTATATTTGGAGCTTATGTGTACATGTCCTCCCATTGCTATGTTGTTCATGGCCGTATAAATATATGGGTGATTTGACTAGCAAAATTGAAGGCATTAAATCAAATACTCTTATTCGAACCTGTCATAGTATTCATCTAGTCAAGTTAGTTTTAGCATGTATTTCTGTGATTCCAACTAATATGTGCATTGTAGTTGACAAAAATGGATCATTTACTTTGCAGTATTTCTAATGGAAAGTGATGTTTAAAGTATTTTATTCATATTCAAAGTACCTCCAGTTGACAGCTGAAAATCTAGTATAATATCTGCAGGCCGACAAAATATCCAAGTAAATCAATCCCCGCCTCTTGGGAAAAAAGCGTTTCAAGCCAGGCTTACTGATAGCATTCCAGATGGATATACTATTGAAACTGTTATTGATGGAAAGCCTCTTCGTGGATTTCTGTTTTTAAATAAATCACATTCTCTGCAGCCATGTATTAATGCTTCCAACAGTAGGTAAGACATTGTTATTTTATTTTTCAACGGACTATTTGTTATTAGTTGATGCTCTTCTGTAGAAAAAAATATATTTTAATCTATGTTTAATTCTTAAAGCAGGAAAAGGATGCCTTATGAAATTGGTAGTGCTGTCACAAGTAGTACACGCCCCAACAAATTGAAGGTTTCTAAAGTGCTCAAACGGAATGAAATGACAGATGTTGGTCATGGAAACCGCTCAGAAGCTGTTGCTCCTCTCATATCAAGCTTCCTTACAAATGCTGATCCTTCTGAGCCGCACAAGGTTTTCTTTCCCTTTTTTTTTCCCGGTCTTCTAATTCATACTTGTGTTGTATAGAGTCCTTGAAGCGGGCTTGGGGTTAGTGATTTTCTAATATTATGTACACTGGCAGAGATCCACCAATAGAAAAAGTGATCACTTAAGGATTTGGTTGGGCTTTGTAATTGATAGGAAGTTGGTATCTTTTATGTGCACAGATATTGTTGCTTCTATTGTTGGAATTTCGAAAGAACTGCTGCCAGTTAGAATATTTAATGCCTGAGATTACTGTTTTCACTTGGCGTTTTTAGATGGTAATGGTATTGTATATATGCTTCTCGTGAAAGATGCTCTACTTCCTACTAAGTATTAGCTTGTAATAGAAATCTATTTTTTTGAACTTGTCTGAAGTGTTCCTCCCATGCAATGTGGTTGATCATCTTCTAGTTCATTCAATGCTTATGAGATGTGTTTACCACTTCAGGAGTTCTTTCTGTCTGGCCAGAATTAAATTATGTCAAATGTTTCTTTCTATGGTTTCAATAAGTTGACGTTGTTGGGGTTGGGTTTGCCAAATAGAAGGTTGTTTGCTTCGTTCTAGTTATGATGCACTATAAGTTCGCATTCTATATAAATATCATGAATCTGATCTCAGAATGTGATGCACAAGTATGATCTAGTTAGTCCTAGTTGGTTTCTAATGTCCTGACCTGAATGGCCAAGTGCGATATTAATCTCCGGCAATATTGGTCTGCTTTTTCCTGAGGGTTTCTCTTTATATCTTTCACTGTACTGCAGGTACTTTCTTCCAACCCAGAAACAGGAGTTGTTTCTCTGAATCAAGACGATGATAAAAAAAATGAGACGCGAAATTCAATGTGCGGAAACTTGAATGGTGCACCCTGTTCCAGAACTGGCTTTCCAACTGATGATCAAACTAATCGCTTGCTAAGTTTGAACCATGAAGTTCCAAGACATGATCAAACAACTGACGCGCCAAGCTTCAATGCAGAAATTCCCAGGCCAGCTGTGGCTGAGGGTGCCGTGTCTCATTCAAATCAAGGTATGGAGCCAAAAAAAAAAAAAAAAAACGGTTGGCAAATATCCCTGGGCTTGCTTGGGAATTCTCACAGAAACTGGCATTTTTTGTTTCACTGATTGTTAGAAGGATGAAAAGGGTGAAACAATCCCAGTGGATAATGACCAATTCTTTTTTATAGAAAAAACAATAAATCCATCCAAAAAAAAGTCTGACTGGATCTGCTATGGTTCCCCCCCCCCCCCCCCCCAACCAAAAAAAAAAAAAACAAGATTTTGCATTTGGAATCAGATAGCATCCAGAATATCTGATCAAGACCTAAATCTTTTTCAATTTTATAAGTTAACGGGAAGAATAAAAGATACAGTATTGATTATGATTTTATTTGATCCTTTTTATAAGGTACTTACTTGTTCCTAAGGAGCATTAATTTTTTTTTTTTTTTCATGTATGCCCATAATTAATAAGGGTAGTGGATGAGAGTAATAATTAATATGATATTAGAGTTTAGTGTAATTAGTAAGGCTAATATTGGAAACTACTTAAATTCTAGGACAACCTTATTAACTTTAACTGTTTTTATTGGTTTGTAAGAATAGATAGTTGGTGTCTTATAATAAGAACTAGAGGGGAGTATATATTTTACCCTTTAGTGGAGAATGATTTAATGCTGAACATTTGTTTTACCCCTTTTTAATTGCTTGAACATTTCAAGTAAACCAGTTTGTGAGTTTGGAGTTTATTATTTGCTCTTGTACAAATTGGACTCTTGGTAACGTAAGAATTTCATTCTGATTAACTGATTGATGAATTGGCAGATAACTCGAGTTCAGCTCCAATGGAACAACGCAGTGAACTGCCCAAATCCATTTGAAATCAGGAGTCCGGAGATAATTGCTGATGATAACTTATACTTAGCATGCTTGCTGTTTGTACATTCCTCGTCTCAAGGTGATTGATCATAGATGCATTTAACTTGTGATAACCTGCTAACTGGGGGAACATGGCGATAGGGTAACCAAGGATGAAGTCACGAAGCTCAATACAATTACATGTAAAAATCATCTTGAATATATGGAATTTTACAAAGTATTTTTTTCCTCTTATTTGGGAGGTTCTCCTCTAGCTATTAGTTAGTTGACAGTCAGATTTTTCCTTCAGTTTCTTATTAGATTATATATTTTCAGCCTTTTATTTTTGAGTAAAATACATCAACTTCTCCTCTATTTACTTTAAATTATAGAGGCATCTCTTCTAATATATGGTCTTCTCTCGAAATCAAAAAATATGTTACATGATGGTTCTATCTATTTTTGATATCCAATTAATTATAAAAGGGTTGGGGTAAATATTTTCTTAAGTGTATTCAATACCCTAAAATATTTTGTGGTGTATTAAAACACACTAAATTATTTTTTTAAGGTATTTCTAACACTCTAAATTATGTTTTGTGCCATAGTGCTAGATGCTCTAAAAAAATATTTTAGGGTGATGAATACATTCAAAAAAAAAAAAAAATCTAAACAAATATCATTTAAACTTTTTTTTGCCGAAAATATCATTTAAACTTTGCAAACCCAAAAACGTCCGGGAACACATGGAAAGGACAAATATGTCTTAAATGACTAATATGAGATTTTGAAATGTCATGTTTTTGTCAAAATGCCCTCAAGTGTGTGTGTGTGTGTGTTTTTTTCGTAAAGAAAGAACCCTTGCCGACGAGCTTCCAGTTGTTGATTGCTGGAGTTCTAGTGACAACTCGAATAATGAGATTCACTACTTGAACTCCATAAGTCCTATTCAGCATTGTTGACAAGTTAAATAAAGATAATGACAATTTGAATATAACAATTAACAACTTGCGCTCTTAGGTTGTAAATGGCTACATTGTTTTTATTTAACATGTTAACGACTCTTGATAGAGTTTAGAGAGTTCAAGTATTTAATTCCTATACTCAAGTTGTTACCGGAGCTCCGACAATTAGGGCTCGCCGACAGGGAAGTGTTGACTGCTGAAGCTCCGGCACTGGTGAAGGTTCTTTCTTTTAAAAATATTTTTTTAAAAAAAAATGGAGGGGCATTTTGTTAAAAACACAACATTTCAAATTCTCATATTAGTTCTTTAAGACTTATTTGTTATTTTCATGTGTTAACCGACTTTTGAGGTCTTTTCAAGTTCAAATAATATTTATTTAGAGTTTTCCCAAACTAACACTTCACCTTGGATGCACACAAAAATGCTTTCAAGGTGCTAGAGGCAAGAAAAAACTACTTTACGATGCTTGATACGCCACAAAATATTTCAGGATGTTGTATGCTTCTTCTTCTTCGTTTCCCCCCCCCCCCTTTTTGCCAACTTAGGATGCTTGGAAAATATTTAGGGTGCTAGATGTGTCTTAACATATTCTAAAAAAAAATTTATTTTAATTGTATAAATTGCTCTATTTATTGATAATGGATTAATGATGCTTTTGGGAAAAAAGATAAGGGAAAATGACACATAAATACTAGTTCAAAATGTAAAATCCTACATTAAATTAGCAAAAAGACAAACAAATACTTTTTGGTAGGAATATGAGATATCAAAGTTTGATGAAAAGACTAAAAATCCCCTCACTCTATTTCTTACTATTTTCTTCTCTCTCCTCTTTCTCTTTACTTCTTCAATGGCACCAATCCCTACTCTAGATTCATAGTCTACGTTCTTACCTCAAATTATTTGGGAAACCTCAAAAATTGCCTCCTCCTGTGGGCTATTCGTCCATAGCCTCTGAGTCTGGTGCATGATGTTGAAGCAAGCTCCTTAGCTTCATGGAGGAATTACTCGTTTTTGCCGATCGAATTCTCGTACCACTAAGGTCCAAGTCGCATTGAACCAAGTTGACAGGTCTAATCTGTACCTAGTTGGTGAGAACAGAATGGGTGAAGGCCTAGCATCTTCCAGAAGATTATGGTGATGAGCAGTGCAGAGGAGAATGACAGGTTTGATTCTTGGTGGGTGAATCCACGACGGAGGGAGTTGCTGCCATTGAAGAAGCAGAGAGAAAGAAAGAAGAAAATACTGAGAAATATAAGGGAGAACATGGTATTCTTTTTTTTTTTTTGTTCTAGATGTTTATAAATCAGGAATGTTAATGTGAATGAAGGATATGATATGAACAAAATTCGTAATCGGAATAACAAATTTACTAATGAGAATAACAAGTCATTTAATGAGAAAAACAAGTTCATTCATCAGGAGGAACACATATCACTCCACTGAAACCAAAATCTGAGCACAACTAATAAATTTTTTAATGTGAATAACAAGTTCTTTGATGATAATTACATATTTAGTAATGAGAATAACAAGTGTATTTGTAACATCCTAAAATTTATCTAGAATTATAATAGGATAGATTAATAGTAATTAATTTACCAATAATATTCTATATAGAAGTAAAACTTTCTAATGTTAGTAAAAAACAAAATAATAATAATAATACACACACACGTGGTCGGCAAAGTGGGCAAGGTTGCCCGCATTGTTGAGTTTGGAGGGGAGGGTAATAAATTTGACCCCAATTACTCCCCCTCCTCAAACATTATAAATACGCATCTTAGGGTGCGTATTTCAGAGTAAGCGAGAGTGTGAGAAAAATAGAGAGAGGAGAGAAAGAAGAAGAGAAGGAAAGTGTAGAGATAATTATTTGGGAAGCCTGGTAGTCATTTTTTGGTGATTATTTGGGAACTAGCGAATAACATGTAACTCTGAATATTCTTTTATATGCTTGTGAATTATGTATGATTATAAATTCTATTTTTTCATAGATTGATTTATATGTATATGTATTATAATATTATTATTATTATGAAAACTGAATATTATAATTTTGTATCCACGAAAATTATAGTTTGTGCCTAGCAAAAATTATGGTTTTGCCCTCGAATTTCAGAAATGACAGTATGGTCCCAAATTTTAAAAATGACAATTTAGTCCCGATTTCAAAATGGCAATTTAGTCTTTCGAATTTCAAGAATGACAGATTGGTCTGATGAGGTTTTATGAGATGTTTGGTTTACCTTTTTATGATATTTGATATTAATAGAATCGTGTTTTAGTATGCTTTATTTTATTGATATAATTATTATGGCGGCTGTATGTGTGATGAATGGAATTTAAATGATAAGATTTATTTATGCTACCACTCGGTACATAGTGGATAGTACTTGTCAGGTCCCCATTTTTCATGTTTTCCTCTTGTCGGGATTACATTGGAGTTGTAGGACATGTGACACCTCCTTAGTTGTTATTTTTAAGGAGGGGAGCCATAATCCATACTTAAACTCTATACTTTTGGCCGGGTGCATCTTAGGTTTTGGTGAGCTTGGAACCATCCAGTCAAATAAATGAGTTTCTGTCGAATTATATGTTAGCCTATGGCTCCAGTCAGTGATACAAGGGTGGACAGTAATACAAGGAAGGCTGCATATTGCATACTGTATAATTGTAAAGTTCGTAATTTGACATAATGATGATTACTTTTGCAAAAGAATTTTGTATAAGAAATTATGATATATGCAAATATGTGTGTGTGTGTGTAATAGACTTCTGCTTTTTTTGTCATATATAATTTGCTTGTGTATGGTAAAAAATTTCAGTAGTTACTGAGATGTGAAATCTCATCCTATATTAACATTTTTCAGGTGAACATTCTAGTAGGAAGTAATGGAAAGTATCTATGGAGTGAGCTTTGAAGGCTCTTTTGTACTCCTGTAACTTATGTTATTTTTATTTATCATGATCCTAGAACTTTCACATTGTATTTAACTCTAAAACATTTTGGAAACTTATTTTAACTTCGTAATTATGAATTTTGTTTAAAATGGTTGTGTAATTTAATAATTTGGATAATGATCATCCTTATTGGAGGTATTTCAAATATTTTGGTCAAGTTTTCGAGTGTTGAATTTGGGGTGTCATAGACTTACAGTATTCGTCAGGGGGAAGTGGGGAACACATGTCATTCTGCTGAAACCAAACTCTAAGCACAATTAACAAATTTCATAATGAGAATAACCAATTCTTTAATGGTATTAACAAGTTTAGTAAGGAGAATAACAAATTCATTTGTCAGAGTGACATATTTTTCACCTGACAAATGAATTTGTTAAACCCATTCATGAACTTGTTAATCTCATTATGACTTTTGTGGAATGTCAGGATTAACGTTCACCTTCTTCTTATTCTCTCCTTTCTTCCTCTTTCAAAAAACAATTTTTGGTATGAACAAGCTCAATTTACATATAATGAACCAGTATCTATCCTAGATCATATAAATTGAAGCCCTCCCAAAAGAAGCCCCTGATCTTTGAAAATTGTTAGTGCAATTAAATTAAATAGAAATTTCTAGTTAGTGAGAATGCCTCAAATAGATTCTTGTGCAGTTGTGCCTGAAAAAAAATACCGTCTCCTCACCTTAATACACAATTGACAATTCAGGTGATTTTTATAGAAATTAAGAAAGTCAAATAAAATGATTTATAGTATATATATTCATATTTTTTTATACAAAATTAATTTATCTAATTTATAAATTAATATATTATTAAATGATACATGATATATATTATGGCTGACTAATTTATTTAACTCTATTATCTTTTAAAAAAATAATTGAATCATATACTAAGTACTCTCTTCAATCTTAATTATTTCCTCCAATCCTAATTATAAGAGCTAGTTGACTTTTTTAGAGAGATTAATGAAGCTTATTAAATTACTTTAAAGTATTTTTATTTTATTTTTTTTGTTCAAATTAATTAGTTTAACTAATAAAGGTATAATTTAAGGATACACAACATATGAAATAATTAAATAACTTATTTAGCTTCCTTCATCTTTCTAAAGAAAGTTAATTAGTTCTTATAATTAGGACCGAAGGTAGTATAAGATATAGTTGACTTTTTTTAAAAGATTAAGGAAACTAATTAAATTACAATATTTTTATTTTTTTAAAACTAATTAGTTTAACTAATAAATTAATATATAATTTAAAGATATATATCATATAAAATAATTAAATAATTTATTTAACTTCTTTAATTTCTAAAAAAAAAAGTTTAGGAGGAAATATTTATTTATTTATTTTTCAGCTAGAATAAAAGTTAACAAATTTACAATGGAATATAATTCTTGTCCCGTCAAAACAAATTGAAAAACAGGATCCAGATTATCCCAACGATTCCGATTCAAGGTTTTTTGTCTTCCCGTCCTAGATTAATCTGCTTCCAGAAACTTTTATGTTCTCACGCTGATAAGAACTCTGGGCTTCGGAATTCCAATGTGCTTGAGCAGAAGCGAGGTTCTTACTTAGGGTTTCAACTGCGTGGAGTTTAATTTGGCCCTCACTCTTACTCTGATAAGAAAACGCTGAAGTCCCCAAAGGACAATTAGGTATTCTTTAGGCCCTCCTATTATCAACATCAGAGCTCTAATTTCCTCGCACTCTCATACGGTAAGTCGTGAAAGTTTGTGATTGCCCGCGGCGTTAAGGTTGTTTCTGCTTAGTTTTGCTTCTTTGGAAAGTTTGCTATCTTGCTACTTCTTTGGAAACTCCTTGGAAAGTTTTGTTTCTTTGGCGTTAAGTGTTGATGATGAGTTATTGGTTTCTATCCATATGGGGAAGAAGAAGAAACCATTGGATTCTTGATAGAACTTTCAAAATTCCGGGCTCGTAATATTTGGTCATTACTCTTTACCGGAAGATTAATTGGCGCCAAAAGGCTGTTACCCAACATTGCAAATTCCATTCTTTGTCCGTCCAAGCATTTCACGTTGTGCAATTCTGGGTTGCGCAGTAGAAAGTATTGGAGAAATTGGTCCAAGAAATTTATTTCAACATGTTGGGTGAAATCCGGATAATCTTTTAACTTATTTGAAGAGAAAAGTGACAGAAAGGATGCGGTATTGAGCATTTGCTGACTTGCATGAGCAATGTGCTAGTTATAAGATGGAGCGAATTTCTTTTAGACCCAGTATAAAGAAATGAAAGTAAAAAAAAATCTCAGCGAACACAAAAACGGCATCTTGAAGTTGTCTCTATAGTCAGTCACATGTGTGATTTTTTGGTTTTTTTTTGTTTTCGTTTTGTTATTCCAGAGTCATATGTTCTCCATGAATGTCTGGAATATTCTCATCCTGATGACTGAACGACCCTGTCACAAGGGTGCATGATTTTTAATTGGGTGATTTTCCCTCAACATTTTGCTGCTTTACGTTGTTCTTAAAATTATCTGTTTTTCTTCAGGTGATCCTTTGGAGTCTTGAATTGAGTATCAAAACACTGAAGATTGTGTTTTAAGAAATAGAAGTTCTTGTATTGCGAATTAATTGAGCCTTTGCAAGCGAGATGTATAATCAAGTGAATCACGGTCCTCACACTCCCATGCAGCCAACTTATCAACAACGCCACCAAGCTCCACCTCCGCCCTTTCACTTCCAGCAAGGTTCTCCAGCCCCTCCAGGCCAACATGTACCTAATGCCGTCCCACCTCACATTGGGGTGTCTGCTCCTCATATCTATATGCATGGGCCTCCAGCTTCGTCGTCTATAGTTCCTCTTAATTCTTCTGTGCAAGGTTCATCTAGTTTGGTGCAAAATACTGGTCAATCTTTTGTCGTTCCCCGTCCTCTGTTACATGGGAACAGCTTGATGCCTCAAACATTCTCTAATTTTGGCCAGAATTCACAGCATTCCTCAAATATAGGGGTCCATGCTCATCATATTCCCCCATCAGTTCACCCTCCTCTTTCCAACCCTCGCCCTGAAACATCTTGGACCCCAGGGCCATCACCTAGAGTTTTGCCTCCACCCCCTCCTCCGCCTCCCTCATCTCAATCACAAGGACAGCCTATGTATCAAATTCCTTTTCCACCACGTCCCCCTCCACGAGGTGATGTACAGAGCCTTCAGCATGTCCCTCCACTCCCACCAGCCCCTTCTACTTCTGGTTTTCACGCTTCTACTCCAGATGGATCAGCTGACTCTTCAAGGCACCATGATCATCTGAATGTTGTAACTGAAGATAATTCAGCTGCAGACTCTGACATGGAGATGGAAGGTTAGTTTGCTTGCTTGTGATCGTGATTCTCAAACTCATCAATTGAAATATTTGATGTTTCCACCATTGAAATATAGTTATTGATATTGGACTATTTATGGTATTCAATTACGGAATCTTCTGTTCTGGTACAGCATGAGTATTGCCCAGAAGTGATTGGAGTGCTGAATAAACATTTGAAAATTGAACATGCATATTAGTGTTGCTTTCTTATTTCAATTAAATTACTATCTGAACTATATCTTAGTTTTGGATCAAATTTTCTTTCTTTGTAATATTGCCTTGGGTTGGTCCAGATGATATTACTCTTTCTGAAAAGGACCAGGGCCTGAACAACACAACTGAAGTTCTAAACCAGCAGCATGAAGTTATTGAAATTGGCAGTAAGAACCAGACGCATCAGCTGCAGAATTCCATAGAAACCAACCCTCCCAATGACATCTTAGCCAGTGACATCACCTGCTCTGGACCCTTAGGAGGCGGCAATGCATGTGAAGGTTTCATTGCATAAATTACTTTGGGAAATGTTATTATATTGTTATCTTTACTTGGTTGCAGCAATAAAATGCTAACCATTATTGCTGGTCATTGATATTCATGGAAATTAGGGACCGTATGCTTGAAATCTGAAACCAGCAATTGTGTCTGTATAATTTGGAAGTAACGCTACCAATATGTTTTGCTTAGGATCTTTCCAAAGTGGTTTCTTTAGGAGATGGAATCTTTTTTTATAATGAAATATGTTTTCAGTCATTAAAGTTCCATGTCTTTTAAATTCTTAGTTTCCTTGCTTTTGTAGCCCATCAGAATTTAAAAGCATTATATATTTTAAGATCTTGCTCTGGTATCTGATTTCAGAACAATCCTAGTGTTATCCTTTTGTTATGCCTTATTCAAGGCCTTTTTCCATATTGTGTTGATAAGGCTTTTCATAAAATACAGTGCCGGAGCATTTATTTGAATCGGAGAAGAGGAACACTGCCAAAACAGTTACTAAGGTTCTTAGCACAATGGATGATTCTGTAGAAGTTCTGCAATTTCCTGAAGGCAAAGCCGTGGCTCCTCAAGCAGCTGATTTCATTGACTGTGGTGCTTCTGATCCTGTAGCTAATCCTGATAGAGATTCTGGACAACAAATGAGGAGTGGTAGCCCGATGAGACTTCTTCAAGATTATGCTTCAGACGACTCTGCAGATAATGAACATGAAGCATGTTTTGCAGATGCTAGAACTTTGGCAGTCTCGACTACTGCAGCCACCAGTGCTTCTGTTGCCCATAAAGATCTGGATAGTTTTTTGGAGACAGATATTGGATCCAAAGTTTCCTCTGCTACTCAAGAGGGGCATGAGTTGCTTTCCAATACATCTGTGAGTGAATCAAAAATGTCTTTACATCTAATGCAAGAGGGTGATGTTACCCATACAACCATTGCAGCTGGGACTAATGATGTATGTGTTGGACATAACATTGAAAATCAGGCTTCTGAAAATTTTGCTGCTTCTGTTGAACCTCCCAAGGGGAAAGATGTCTTGAGTAGTGCTGGCATTGACAGTAGTAGTAAGAGTGGTAATGCTGAGCAAGGTAATAAAAAAGCATCTAAGTTTGAATTGAATCCTTTAAAAGTGGATAAATTTGGAAGAGTTGCCAGGGAAGATCCTACAGATAGTGACTCTGACGATTCTCGGAATCATCGGTCTAGGAGGCGGAATAAAAGAGACAGAAGTTGGAGTCGCAGCCTTTCTCCCTTGGAAAGGAGCGGTAGGAGGAGGAAGAGGAGTCCTTGGAGAAGAAAAGATAAGAGAAGCCGATCTCGCAGGTGTGTGCCGCTGTCTCTAATTTTATGATGCCTTGACCTCTGTCTGTTAGTTTGATACTTGTCCTCGATCAAAGAGTTACTGGTAGATGGACGATTCTTCCTTCCCTGGTTCTTTTCGTTTAATTTCATGAATTTTACTTAAAATCTCCCTCTTGTTTTGGCTTAACTTTCTGTCTCTTGGGTCTTGATTTCTTTAATGCTTTAAAATACTTATTTGCATTGATGTAAGTTTTGTTTTAAATTTTCATGGTTTTAGCTGGTCCCCTCGGAACAGAAGGAGCAGGAGCAGGTCACCAATCTTGAGACGATCAGGTGAGTTCAACAGTGAGAATAAGAAAAGGGACAAGGGAAAATGTTTTGATTTTCTTCGAGGAAAATGCTACCGTGGAGCATCTTGTCGTTATTTACATCATGAACCTGACAAGAACGCTAGTTCAAGGCGCTACAGGAATAAACGTGATCTAGAAGTCCCTTCAAAAAGTTCTAGGATTCATGAAGTCAAGAAAAACATCTCTGTGAAAGTTTCAGGTGACGAGTGTGAAAGAGTGAGAAGTCAGGATGTGCTACTTAGTCAGAAAGTAAGTGGCTCTTCTACCGGCCAGGAAGTTGAACAGAGGAAAGAAGAAGATTATGTTAAGAATGCTTTTGTGTCAACTGTGTCAGATCATGATAGTCAACCCTTTAATGCTGCTCCAATCATATGCGAAAATTCTGGGGAAGTTGCTCCTGAAGTGAGAGAAACCTTAGCAGCTGCAGAGGAGCCAAAAACTATCATCCATGATGATGAGCCCTCTTCAAGCCAGCAACCCTTGGCTGGTGGTTTTCCTTCCAACTCTATAAGTAGTGGCGATGCCCTGAAACTATCTGATGGTGCATCTCAGGATGTTTACCCCTCAGAACATGGTTCATCTGTTCAGCTACTGGGATCAAATGTTTCTGTTGGAATGGTGGAACATTCTTATCACCCATCACAGATTATAAATAATTCCATTGAGTCTAATTTATTGCCTGATGGTAACAGATTGACAGCCAGTTTCAGTGAGATATCTACTAGTAAGCCTTTACCATGTATGTTACCATCAACTCAGCTACAACCTACTTCAAGTTCAACCAGTAAACATCTTCCATCGGAGCAGTTTCCATTGAGCTCTGTAGCTTCTAAGGAGTTACCTGCACATAGTTCTGTAGGTTTTCCACTTCATTCTTACCAATTGCCTCTACCACCTGCTCTTCCACATTCTTATAGTGGAAATTCTGGCCAACCACAAATGTGCCGGGATTATGTTTCAATGCAGCAAAATACACCTTTTCCTTACCAATCTGCCAGCAGAGAACCTTACCCTGGAATCTTTCATGCTCCAAATCCTCACTTTTGTGTCCCACCTAATAACTCATGGATGTCCTTACCGCCACCACCTCCTCCCCCACAATTTGCATATAGTTCCAGTTTAACTTCAGGAGCTCCAACCTCCTATGTTTCATCTGAGTCTAATGAAAATAAATTGCATCTGAGGACTGACTTTGTTTCTCAGACTTCTGTGAGGACTGGGCAGCCTTCTCACATTCAGAGTGCCGAGTCTCAGGATCAAGTTTACCCTGGAATGCAGGAGCATTCTCGACCTCTCACTCATGTGGAAACTTTCTCGTCAAAGCTTCTGTCTCAGGGAAACTTAATCAGTCAATCACACTTGGACTTTAATGTTGGTAAAGAAGACCACTATGAGCAACTTCCAATACATGATTCAAAGAGTTTAAGCTCCCCATCTTTTGCTAGGCTGCAATCTCAACCTAAGCCCTTTTCATGGGAATCAGATGTCAACAGGCTACATAGTTCAAGTAACAAGTTGCCTCCAGAAGAGCATTTTAAGGCAGCTAGCTTTATTCATCCATTGCCACAGAAGCAACAGACAGTTCATGGTTCACATTATTCTGCATCTGATGGTAATTTGGGTGTGCATGGGGAGACTGTAACTGCATCTATATATCCACCAGATGTTTTGGATGGTAACCATTCAGCTTCCCTTCCTGACTTTGGGGGATCGAGAATTTCTGCTCACTTTAATCCCTATGCATCCACCTTTGAACAGCCACTCAGTTCTAAATTCAGTTCAAGTATCTTTAGACAGGAAAAGGACACGCTCCATGTTGATAACTATGGCTCTTCATCCAGTTTGCACCGGACTTCAGTAAATGAACAAGGTGTCTTTGGTGTTGGATCAAGACAAACAACTTCTCCTGAATCTGCTAGAGCTAATAGACAGATGCCCCCGAGGTCAGGCAGTGACCAGTATGATCCACTTTTCGACAGCATAGAACCATCTTCCACGTCTCTCAAGAAATCTCATCTTGATCAAAAGCAGGAAGTTACTGGTGAATCTAACGTCAGTCTAAGACCCAAAAGTTCTTTGAAGTCTATGGATGTGGAAGAGAACAAGCAATGGGAAATAGATGCTACTGCCTCTACCTCATCTCAGAATAATGATGAATATGGTGAGACAGCAGATGCAGAAGTAGGTGCTGTGGAAAATGAGAGCCTAAGTAATCCTGTGGATGGTGCAAAGATGGCCACAGGTGAGATTGAGATTGATCAAGTTAAATCCCCAGGTAAAAGAAAGAAGAGCAAGGATTCCAGATCGATGAAACTATTTAAAGTTTCCATTGCGAACTTTGTGAAAGAGGTTTTGAAGCCTTCATGGAGGCAGGGTAATATGAGTAAGGTGGCTTTTAAAACCATTGTAAAAAAGACTGTAGATAAGGTGTCAGGGGCTATGAAGGGTCACCGTGTACCCAAGTCTCAAGAAAAGATAAATCAATACATAGACTCGTCACAGCGGAAGTTGACTAAACTTGTGATGGTAATTTTCTCATCCCTGAAATCTTCTCCTTGCCCTTTTTTGTTCTACTTGGAAAGTTAATCTACGACCTAGTGGGATTAGGCTTGTTATTGTTGTTATGAAAGTTTATCTATGCTTAATTCCATGTCAAGTTGTTGGCATTTTATTTTACCTTTTGTGACGTTCCTTTGTCTACTTATTCTGACAGGGCTACGTTGATAAGTATGTCAAGGTATGAAACTTGGAAGTCATGCCCAGATGCTGCTTCATCTTCCAGCCTCGCTCATGCCCACATCCTCAATATCCTAATAGGAACGTTTTGGTGCTTCTTGGAAGTTTGTTTTGCCTAATTCAATGCTATACAAGAAGACTAAGGCGTGTGTGGCAATTTTTAATCAAAAATCCAAGTCGCTGCAGAATTCTGTGTTAAGCAACGGCTAATGTGTATGTAGTGCATTTTGTCTAGTTATATAGTGGTTTCTGTGAGCTGCTTTTTGTCTATAGTTACCGTTTCATATTTAGTTGTAGTGTTTTTGGAGAGTTCACCTTTTAGTTTTTGCCAATTACGCATTTGGTTTTGCCTTAGGTTCACCAAATTAATTGTCCAAACAAATTAGCTTAAGCTTCCATGATTAACCAGAACAACAAATAAATTATCAAATTTATAGAACATTAAAGAAAAACCAGACAAAAGACAAAATAAAAACACAAAATAAACCTAGTTTTGTATTCTTGATTTTTTTTCTTTAGAAAGAAAACGATTTGACTGGTTTTTCATTGGTTCTTTTTGGCTGATTTTGTAGTGTGAGACAATTAAAATATGAAATTTTTAATTTTTAATGAATTATTGATTGTTTGCAATGTTATATATATATTAGTTATAGGGTTAAGGGGTAAAAATGTTCATGAACTTTTTTTTGAATGTTCACCCAGCCAGCATCATAAACTTGGTGCAAAGCTGCGTATAAAGGCTACTTTTCTGAGTTTTGGGACTGGATGGGATTTAATCTCCGTGGGACAGGAATGATATGAGCCTATTTCTTGTTTGTTTCGTTTTTTTTTCTCCCCTCATAGCTGATTGTTGTTTTTAATCTCCTTTATGCATTTTTTTTTCCGGAACTGATTATCTGCCGAATGAGATCGATGACGTAGAGGAAAGATAGAAAGAATTTAACTATGAATGCACACAATGACACAAGTTTCAGGCGGTCCCTTGAACTCTTGCGTGAGTGAGACCAACACATGCATCAACAAAATCTTCGTCTATGAAATCCTGGGAAATATATGAAGCCTATCATCACACCCTTCAGAGAAGCACCGAGCAATGAAGAGCCTTGCATGTCCATGAATTCTGTCTGCGGCAGGTTTTAAATTAAGCCAAAGTTATTTTTGAGCTCTTTTTTAGAATCCTAAAATAATTTTCCAAGATCATGAGCTATTTTTTTTTAATACCGTTTAGCATCCTGAAGTAGATTTTTATTGTCATTAAGTACCCTAAAAAAATTTTAAGCTAATGAATGGTACTAAGAATAATTTTTTCAAGCTTCTAACATAATTTTTCAAGATCATAAAGTAATTTTTTAATACCGTTCAGTACTCTAAAGTATATTTTTAGTACCAGTTAGTACCTTTAAAAAATATTTCATATGATTATAGTGTAAATCACAAAAGCTATTTGTGCTACTGTCAATACAAACATAAATCATATTTCATAATTTGACTTTTACCCTAGCTAACTTTTCCAAAAGTCATTTTTCTTATTGATATCCCAAATAAGCCTATTGCTTCTCTCATGCCCTTCTTTGCCACCCTCTCTTTCTCTCACTCGCAACTTCGCTTGCTAGAGAAAGAGCTTTTTTTTTGGGGGGGGGGGGGGGGGGGGTTTCAGAGGGAAAGTGAGGAAGATGGCTGAGAATGAAGATTTTAGGGGACACGTGGACAACTGTGGGACCCATAAAGAAAAAAGTTTCTCCGTTTATATAGTTAATTGTCATGATATTTTTTACCCGTTTATAATGATTTATAGGTAGTGTTGCATAAAAAAAAAAAAAAAAAATTATCATCTAGGTGCATATCTAAAAAAAGTTTATGGGTATTTTTACATCTTAACCCTTATTAGTTAATAAATGTCCATTGGTTTTAACATTAATCTTTTCTACGGTTGCCAACTTGATTAAGTGTTTTTTTTAAAATTATGATATATATTGCTATGAATTCATAATAATCTATTAATTATATACAAGTTTAATTGATAAGGTTTAATTTTAGAGGTTCAGTGGCTAAATTTTATAGTTAATATTTTATTTTAAAGTAAAAATACAAAAATACATATGTACTTTACTTTCAGGAGTGTCAAACACCAAATGATTTTTTTATGTGCAAAATTACACATCAACTTTCAAAAACAATGCAACACTGCCAACTCCGTCAGGTTTTATAAACTGCCATTACTTTTTCACGTGGGGCCGGCACCATTTAAAATAATGAAAATGCCTAAATTATTTAATTTACTTTAATACCCTTCACTTTTCCCTCTCTCTGATCCATCGCTCTTCTGGCTTTTTTTCCCAATTTTATTTCAATCCATTTCTCTCTCCTTTTCTTGATCCTCATTCTCTCTGATCTCGACACATTCTTCGACCGTTTGATTCCTCTAGTGCCCCGCCATCGCCACTGACCCCTCCAAGCTGCCGACGACGTCTTCCTTGACGATTACATGGGCCCTGTTTTCCCAGTCTTCAATCAAGACCTGTCAACGCTGTATGAGAGTGACGGCGAAGATGGCCGTGGTTGGGAATGGGATTCAAGAGTAGACAAAGATGATGTCATGGCTTTTCAATTCCCAATGAGGAATTTGATGATTTTCACGATGGTAGTATTCTGCCATATTCCTCCTCATCATCGTTGTCAAAACAGTCAAAGCTTGTAGTTGTCCGTGAGAGTAGCGTGACGACAGAGGAGAAGGGTGGGGGACCGGTGTTGGTAGAGCTCTTCTCGTCTCAGGGATGCGCGACGTCGCTGACGGCGAAACTAGTGGTGTCGAGGTTGGGCCGGGGAGATTTCTAGCTGGAGATGCCGGTGGTGGTGTTGGCCTTCTTTCGATTTGTTTGTTACGTAGAAAAACATGCTTTTTCATTTTCTAGATGATGATTCACTTCCTCCATAGCTTTTCTTGAATCTGGTTTTGGGTTTTGAATTTAGTATTGTCGTTTTGAATCTGGTTTTGGGTTTTCCAAATGATGATTCACTTCCTTTGTAGCAAAGTTTTCTATTTCTTTTTTAATTTGGTTTTGGATTTTAAATCTGATTTTGTGAAATCATTTTTGTTGTAGCGGCGCATTCTCAAGATCCCAACGATACATTTTTCGTTCTTGTCATTCTTCATTTTTTCTTTTTGAGTTAAGGGGCATTTTGGTATTTTCCCTTTGCCAATAACGTCAGTTAATGCAATGTAATGGTGGTGGTAGTTTTGCATTGTTTTTGAAAGTTGATAAATAGTTTTGCACAAAAAAAAAATACTTAGTGTTGGGCGCTCCTGAAGGTAAAGTAAATGTATAATTTTACATCTTTACCTTTTATTTTATAAAATTGTATCAACTCACTCTTAAATTCACTCCTTCATTGACTATGAGGTTCAATACTTTCAAACTAAGTCCAACAAGTCAAGATAATGAAACTTGGGGGAAAAGATCAAAGGACTCTAGAAAATAAAATTTTAAGATCTTGAAAAAGCTTCTCATCTCTCACATAGATTCACCCAAATCTTGAACGGCTCATGACTCTTAAGTGTTGTGCATCTTCCAAAAAAAAAAAAAAAACCCCTATCTTGAGGCGCTCATGTCTTGTGGCTGACAAAAATTGATGTATTTTTGCTCATTTGATCATAAAAATTGAATATCTATGAGAAAAAAAAATTAAACATTAATATGGAGTTTTTTAAAATCATTATTTAAATAAAAATCACGAGTCTCGATTTGTATTCGTGAATTTCTATACTTTTATGACAGATTTTATCTTTTAGTAGTTTTAATTTCTATACTTTTATGACAGATTTTATCTTTTAATAGTTTTACTTTTAATTGACTGAAAGTCAAAGTGGAAGTGAGGTTAGAAAAAAATTGATGGAAAAAATGTTGGTAACTATATATTTGAATAATTTTGATTAATTATGAGGTATTTATCTTAAAATTTTATATTACAAATTATTTTTTAAATATAAATTTACTTAAAGGAGTTCGATAACATTTAACCCAAAAAAATTATTTAAACTGACAATTTCTTTATATTTAAAGAGATAACATATATTAATAATAACTTAAAACATAAAATTATAAGTGAGATTGAACTCTTAACTTTTTTAAAAAAAACTTATAAGAAAACTTTCATGTCACTGGACTTGAAACTTGAGAGTGACATCACCTTACATTTGTGGATAGAAGTGACAAAGCAGAAATTTTAGGTTTCATCTAATAATGGGACCCATAACTATATATATATCTTTTTGATCTCTTTCTAGAGAAGATCCTTCTCCTTCCCTGAATTTTCTGTTTTTTTTTTTTTAAAAAAAAAGTACAAATGCTTACGCCTGTACATTTGGGCGACCAATTTTTATTTTATTTTTTTGAAAGGAAATCGGTTTCCAGGAGTGAGTTTTCCTTTGGCTCCTAAAATTCATTGGAAAACAATTTTTCATCTTGTCCGGGATCGCTGCATTAAAATCCGTATAAATCCTCATTGGACTCGAACGGGAAGCTAGTCTTCAATCCCTCGTTAGGGCCTCACTGTCGCGATCCATTCTCCTCACTGTCGCTATCCTTTCTTCCTCATTTTCTTCGCTCTCACTTCAACCGTCTTCTTGCCCCCCTTCTGATTGGCGTCTCTGATTCGCTACTTCTTCGAACATTCCTCTCTTTCCCCTCGATTCGCGTCTGCCACTCAGGTTCATTTTTCTCCATTTTCTCTGTAATTTACTTCGTTTTGCTCTGCGAACTATTGCACTCTCATCAACTTTCTGCTGTTGGCTCATTTGGTTATACAGAAAATTTGGCTTAAACTGAACTGTGCTTCTAGATATTTATTTTGGTTTCGGTGGTTGGGAAATTTCGTTTCACCGTCGTTGCTTCTTTGGTTCTTTTTAGTCGCTTTCCTCTTATCCTTTCCATATTAAGCTACCTTTTCGTTTCTTTCGTTTTAGCTACTTTTGAGTGCTTCTATTGACCCCCTGGGATGTGGACTGTTTTTTTTATGGTTTTTGTATTATTCTGCTCTTTTTGCCTTCTCATAATTCTGATACAAGTTTGTATTTGAATCTGTACTCTGGATCATGTTTTGGCTTTTAGGATAGAAAAAGAATAGGGCGCGGGAATCGGGCTACGGGAAATAAACACCGCGAAAGAAGGGGGGGGGGTAAACACAATGGAGGATTGCCTGATTGGAGTATATAAAGAATTAGCTTCCGATATAGGTTGTTTGATGTTTCTGTTGGTTAGCTCTTGTTTCCTCTAGGATATAATTTCTGCTGACTTTTCAAATAACATTATCATATTAGATTGCTTTGGTGTTTTTGCCTTGTCTGTGCCTTAACATCCAAGAAAGTGCCATGACTACTATGGCTATGAAGGTTCAGTTTATCATCGTTGATTAATCTTTTCTCGAACTCACAATTGTTGCAGGCAATTCCGTAAGAAAGATGATACGATATTGCTGGAATTGAATATATGAGTTAGTTAAAGCATATTTCTGGATTGATATGAACAATGGTTGATCAGGAAATGTTTCGTTGGGGGAAAATGTTTATTTGAGAATGATATAGCATCCGGAAACTGGAATTATGCATTGCCTCTTGTGGTAAGACAGAGAACTTAATTTACTTCTCAAAAGACGAGAGAGATTAAACGGGAGATATTGTATTTTGTGCTGAACTAGCGACCTATAAAACAACAGATAAGGTGAACACCGGGTCCTAAATAACAATTTACTTCTTTGAAAGGTCTGGATAGTGAGTTTGATTCATATGGTCAACACAGAAATTGGTTTGATATAAAAAAGAAGAAGAGCAAGAAAAGTAATAGGAAGTTAAGCTTCCTGAAAATATTGAATGTTGAATTAGATAGTTTAATGGGTAATCTTTTGATTAATTCTACTGCTATGGTAATGAATTTGTAGCCTCTCCTCATGACTATTTTAGGAGGTACTCTTTGAGATTCTGCTTTGGAGGATGCTCCTGTGTTTGCCCTATTAGTTTAGGAGGCCCCATAGAGAATGATGTACTGAATAACGTATGCATAGTCTGAGGTAATAAGTAACTTGGAAGGTTCTCTGTAAAGTAAAGAAGTAGTAGCACTACTAGACATGGATCCTGATTCATCACTGGAAGGTTCTTCAATGAGTACAGGTGCTATTAGAAAAGACTCACATAAAAAGTCTCCAGCTGTGACTGATGCGTCAAGTTCCCAAAGATGTGCTGAAGTAAACTTGGCAAACCAGAAAGGAGATGGTGTTGGTGAACTGGTAGATATGGGTCCTGATTTTTCATTGGAAGCTTCTTCACCCAAAACTTATACTACTATAAAAGACTACTGTAAAGATTCTCCATTGATGACTGATTTGTCGAGTCCCCAAAAAATTCTAGAAGTAAGCTTGACAAAGCGGAAAGGAGATGGTATTTTTGAAAACATAGATAAGGGTCCTGATATTTCACTTGAAGGTTCTTTCATGGAGACTGATTGTGCTAGAAAAGACCCATGTAAAGACTCTCCAACTATGACTGATTTTTCGAGTTCCAAAAGAAGTTCAGAAGTATGCTTGACATATAGTAAGAGAAGGAAAAGTTGTAGTCCAAGAAATAATGCCTCTATCAGCAACATTAATGGTATTGTTGATGCCTTTTCAACTGAAACTTCTTTCCTTGCTTTACCTGTAGTTCCATGGCATCTAGTTCAATAGTTATTCGTCAATCTTGTAACAAGAAATTTACATTCAGGAAGCCACTGTTCTGAAGAAAATGTACGAAAGGAGCAGGATACGCTGAAAAAGGCTGCAGAGAACAGCAATGCAAAGCTGAACCTTCAGGAAGCTAGCAGCAGCTCCACCTCAATTTTAGTAAATGGTTAGCATTTTATTAAAGGATATAATACCTCTAGTCATAAATATAAGATATAGTTGACTTTTTTGTAAAGATTAGGAAAACTAAATAAATTGCTTTAGAGTATTTGTATTTATAATTTTTCCTTCAAACTAATTTGTGACTTATAGACTAACGTATAATTCAATCATACATAACATATTAGCTTCCTTAATCTGTTTAAAAAAAAGTCATGTCTTACATTAAGGACCTGAGGAAGTATCTCGGAAGTCTCATTTGAACATGGTGCAAGGTACATTTTATAATTTATAACTATTCCAATCCTGATAATAATAATAATAATAATAATAATAATAATTATTATTATTATAATAATGGTTATGTAAAAAACATCTGATGAAGAAACATGATGATAATGAGATAAACTGTTGGCTCCAATTGTGTAAATTATGACGTGAAACCTGTTGATAATAAATATTATTCAAATAAAATTTCTGATGAACCTTTGGCAGTTGATTTGGTGGATGAAGAAACTAAAGCTAACCAAATTACCTCAAATGCTGGAGGTTCAGAGGAAACAATAATGGTGAAGCATGCTCATGAGGAAATATTTGTAACTGATGAGCCTGTTATGGACATTCCTGAGGGGCAAATTGAAGAGGATAATGGAAGAAAGCTGGATGGTGATCGTTTTTCGAGAAATGATGTGTCTTCTGCAGGTGGTATTGCTGATTCAAGCTTAGTCTGCAACAAAGATAATCATTCCATGATCTCACATTTTCCACTAGATGGAAGTTTTAATAGCCACTCAAAGAAGAAGCTGCTCGTTCTTGACGTGAATGGATTGCTTGCTGACTTTGTTGATCATGTTCCTTTTGGATATAAACCAGATGCGTGGATTTCTAAGAAATCAGGTCAAATATATTTTTTCTGCTATCTTTTTACTTGATATCCATCTAAAGCTTGATTGAATTTGGCCCCATATGTGGCTTTTTCCTTTTTGCAGTTTTCAAGAGGCCCTTTTGTGATGATTTCCTAAAGTTCTGCTTTGACAAGTTTCATGTGGGTGTTTGGTCATCGAGAAGCAAGTATTTGCCAATCTTTTGCTGATATTACATGATTGCTTGCTTTTCTTTATTAAAATGACATATGGTTAAACTGCAATGCTGTACTGAATTAGCATTTCAGCATCTGAGATGCTGGATTTACACATTGATGTAATAATTGTTCTTTTTACACTTGCATATGATTATTGTCAGGTATAATGTTGATGCTGCAATCCAGTTTCTTATGGGGAAGTCTGTATCCAAGCTACTCTTTTGTTGGGTAAACTTTTTAACTATTTTTGTTTGAAGCATATATTTTGTTTGGGTTTTTTGGTTTTGTGATAAACTCGGCCAGTCACGTTGTTAGACCTTGTCTTCTTTAGAAGAGATATGATTTATAAAATAACTGCTGCATAAAACCACCCCTTCATTAAATAACTAATCCTTGAAAGTACCCCTTATCAATGAAACTACCCCTTATCCATCTGTTGGATCCTAAAACACGTTATATAATTTCTTCTCTCCGGACATCCTTAAGATGTATATGTTTGTAATGCATGCTTATTTTTACTCTAAGTAGCTTTTTAAGGCGGCAAGAGGTTGATCACTTATTAAGGTTAATGCATACTTTCCTCTTGTTAAGTAGACGATGTTGCTGATCAACGTTTATTGTATCATATGATCGTTTGCTCACTGTGCTGATTTTTCCAGACTTTTTAAACTGAATATATTAGTTAAAGACTTGGTTTAACAATTTTATGACAAAATTATAATCCTTAGTTGACCGTATGAGTTGAATTAATCAGGAGGCTGAAGTTATTAGGAAAAGTAAAAAAGGATCTGCTATTCTTGGCCTTACTCTCAAGAAAAAATAGCTGCACAATATTAGTATTGAATTTGCAGTATGTTTATATCGAGCAATTCATCATATGATTTTTTTATATTAACTTCACCACTTTATGAACGTTCTGTAACGTTACCAGTTATTCTTAGTTAATGTCATTTTTTCAATATAATTAGTTATTATTTTTGGTTGTTGTTAATCATCCAACCTGTATGTCTAATCTTGGGGAACTTTTAGCATATAATTATTTTTTGTTTATACTATTATGATAAAATAGAAGTATCCTTGCACTTGTAGTTGATATTCAAATAAAGTATATATGGATTCTATTTTGGGATAAATGGGACTATAATACTTATTAAATACTGTGAATTCTAATTCATTCTGGTAAATTTACGATTTTTTGGAAGTGGGGAAGGAGCTTTCTTTCTCATAAAATTGTTGCTAAAGATGCGGCTGATTAAATAATTACTGTTAGTTATTCACTTTGCATGAAATCTTTCTAGACACTATTTGAGTTTTTCTATGCTTGGTTATGTAGAATCAGTCCCACTGTACTATGACAAACTTCAGCACCGTTGAGAACAGAGACAAACCCCTAGTGTTGAAGGAACTTAGAAAGTTGTGGGAAAAGCTTGAACCTGGTCTTCCATGGGAGAAGGGAGAGTTAAATGAGTCAAACACTTTATTGTTAGATGACTCTCCTCACAAGGCGCTTGTTAATCCAGTAAGCCCCATTGTTTTTTGTTGGTTTCCTTTCAAGCAATAAGTCCTTAATTCAGTCTTGTGTTATATCTTCTGCTCTTGCTAATCTCCTTTTGTGCTATTTGTATTCAGGCGAACACTGCGATTTTTCCTTATTCTTACCGTTACCGCGATACAAGAGATTCTTCATTAGGTGAGGATCCTTTGATTATCGCCCTAAGGTTTCTTTTTCCTTTTTCCTTTTTTTTTTTTTTGGTGTGTCGTTAAATCCAGAGATTGTTTTAGTTCTTTGACAACATTGACCTGTATCTAAATGCAATAGCATTCTTTTCTGGTCATCACAGGACCTGGAGGTGATCTTCGGACTTATCTTGAAGGCCTGGCAATGGCTGAAGATGTTCGAGACTACGTGGCTTCAAATCCGTTTGGCCAACGCCCAATAAGAGAAGCAAATCCATCTTGGCGTTATTATCGCAAAGTTATAGATAGTGTACTTGCCCCCAAAGATTTCAGGACCTCTTCTTCTAGCTGGGAGCGAAGATCTTACTGAACAATTAAGGGCAAAGTCCTTAATGAATGCAATGGAAATTTTTTTGTTTACCGAGCCTCTGATTACCGGATTGACATTGGGTTTTGGCTCTGAATTCTTTTTGTATTGATCATATACGTGCCTGCTGTTTAAGTCAGACATGTCTAGGTGTTACATATAGTTCTACCCTACTTGAGTTTTGTACTCCTCTGAATATTTTCTTCAGGTCTTCTGATTTTTGTTCTGACAAAAGTTAGATAAGTGTAACCTTGCCAAACAACCTGGAATGAATTCGAAGCATATGTACCCTCAAATCCCCCCCCCCCCCCCCCTCTCTCACACAGGCAGCCACATGTTACATCAACTTCCACCCCAGGAGCTTACTGTGTTCATGGCAGAGCAAGGCAGGGAATGAACGATATCCGAGGCCCAGCTCGGAAGATAAATGGGTAGCATTTTGTAGCCCATTGCCGGCCCTGCCCGACGAAAGCCCGAGTAATTTCAGGCAAGACAAGCTTGTGTTCTTGAAAATCTCCCAAAAATTGAAAACTAATGAAGTATTAAATAGGTAATAGGCAATCCTTCCTTTGTATTCTCTCCCTAATTTCCTCCTTAATTTCTGTTATTGTTTATTTTTATGTTCCCCTCCTTTGTATATAAATAGGTAATAGGCAATCCTTCCAATGAGTTACAAGTACACACTTGTGTGAATCTCTCTCTCTCTCTCTCTTACATGATATCATAATCTCAAGGTCTCTCTCTCTTACATGATATCATAATCTCAAGGTTTGTTCTTGGCCAATTTCATTTTTCCAGTGGCCACGGTCACTATAGCATGAATAGTTATATCCCTCCCTCTCTCTCTCCCTCCCTCCCTCCCTCCCTCTCCCTCTCTCTCTCTCTCTCTCTCTCTCTCTTACATGATATCATAATCTCAAGGTTTGTTCTTGGCCAATTTCATTTCTCCAGTGGCCACGTTCACTATAGCATGAATAGTTATTGTTGAGTGAACAATCACTTGTTTATGAACAATGACCATTAGAGAGCAAGGGAGAGAGAGAGTGTGTGTGTCGGTGAGGCCTTCTTTTTCCTTCCTGATCATGAGCAAGCGATAGTAGCGAAGTAGAAAGAAGGGTCTCCATCGTTCCACCAGGCTTGACTGTCATGTTTGTTGTTTTGCTGTCAAAGATCACGTCAGTTCCATCAAGACCACCACTGTCAGTTTTCTTCTATTATTTTTGGTGAGATTTCCAGATTCTAGCAACGCTTTATTCCATCGACACTTTCTTTTTACGACGAGTGCTCTGCATTTTATGGAAAAGTTGTTAATTTCCAGCGCTAAGTTTTTGGCAATATCTGAGCTTTCTGGCGGCCATTACTTCCCTGAAAATCAAGTGTTGCGTTCAGTTGCTGCTTTTTGTAGTTCGTATTGTGATTGTTACTACTACATCTTGAGGATTTTGAAGCTTTTGCAATATTTCTTTTCGGTTCAGATCTATTATATCGGTCTAGAAGTGCTTTGCCCCTATGAGAAAAAGTTTACTCTCTAATTTGAGATCTTTGATGCGTTTTGTTTGTTGTTTCCTGCCTTGTGCATTTTGTTGTTGTTGTTGGGATTGTGTTTTATCACGCAGGTGTGATATTTTTTTGGTGTGGCTTCTTCTGAATTGTTTAGTCTAATACAAGGTATTGGGTGTTTGGTTGTTGTTCTTTTTTATTTCAAGGTGTTGTTTGGTTGCTACACTTATTTTCTAGTCATGCTTTGTTCTCCGATGTCAAGCCCTCATTCTCGTTGTGCGTAGGTCAGTTTTTGTTTCAAAAGTTGCATTGTGAGACTCGGTTCAGCTACTTCTACTATTTTAGCACCATCGGTGTCTTGTTTCATGCATGTTCACTTGCTTCTAATGGTTGGGTTCTTCATTTGTTGGCTTTTCCAACACGTTTGTGAAATGCTCTTTGGGGTTTTTTTTTTTGTTGGTCTTGGGTGCCATGCTTATGGTTGGCTTCGATGGTTTTGCTTGATTTTATTTGGGTTTCAAGGTCTGGGTTCATCATTCCAAATCGTGAGTTTGGTTCTTCTTGATTCAGGCTGGTTACTTTTTGTGTGTTGGGATCTGTTGTGCTTTGTGTCTTTCGTTAGTTAGCTGTTCTGGGCAATTATTTGTTGTTTGGTGGTCCTTATGTAACATGTTTGTTCTTTGCCTTCGGTAAGGGTGTTTGTCTCTAGTGAAACATTTGGAGTATTTTTTTATCCTTGGTGAGACTGTTTACTATTCATCCTTGATAAGATGTTCATTGTTGCTTTGGTCCCTTGTAAGACCGTTTATTTGAGCTTCTATTCTGGTTTGGTACTCTTTATTGTTCGAGCTCCTTGTGAAGCTGGTGAATTATTACCTCATCCTTTATTGTTCAAGTTTTAGGCTATGGATCACTATTTTCTTGAAAATTAGTTGCTAGATATGCAACCTACTTTCTTCCAGCTTGAGGGGAGTGTTAGAATCATATTGTGCATTAATTCTCTCCCTAAATTCCTCCTTAATTTTTGTTAGTGTTTACTGTTATGTTCCTTTCCCTTGTATATAAATAGACAAGAAGCAATCCTACCAATGATACACTAGTACACACTTATGTAAATCTCTCTCTCTCTCTTACAAGTTGGATATTTCAAAAACATATTTTATGCCATAGTCCTTTTAAGATTTTATTATTTATAGTTAATTTGGCCAATAAAACAAATTAATTCAATAGAGATTGTTTTCTAATTACTTGGTAATAATTTACTTTTCAAAAACTCAATTTACCTACTTCTTAATTAAATATGTGTATGGAAAAATATGCATATGTGCTAAGTAAATACAAAATATGTTTATTCATTAAATTCTAATTGAATGATAAGTGAATACTTTTTCAATTATATTATATATATATATATTAAATGCAATTATATACACATTTTGGGCAAGGTCAAATGGTCAACGCAATATACCTTGCCTGGTGCCCAACCCAGCCTATTATTTGGTCTGGCCCGAAGATACCCAAATAATTTTTAGGCTTATTTTTAAAGCGGGACTAGACATTTTTTTTATTATTATTAGTTCAAGCGGGCATTGCAAACATTTTGGCCTCATGGACACTCCTAATGCCTACAAGTTGTAAGGTTCGATGAAATTAATTGGAAATAAGAAAATGGCGAATGATAGTGATGGGAGTCCAAAGAAGCTTTCTCCCACCAGGGTAACATGATACCACCGACAGTGTTGAATTATTACGATTTTTGTATGAATTAAAGCCGTAGTAGGAGAATGGCTCGTTGGGGGGAAAATCACCCAAAAAAAAAAAGGTAACGAAACTGAGTCCTAACGTTCTTGTGAATTTCAGGAGTTCAGGGTCTCTGTGTGTGCTTGCACATGCAATATGTGGATAAAAAATAAAAAACATGAGAAATAGACAACAGCAAGGTTTTGTTAGAATCGGGATAGGACCAATTATTAAAGTAGTTGAAGTTTTAAAAGCACCTAGAAACCAACAGGCCTCCGTAGCATAGTGGTAGTGCGTTCGCTTCGTAAGCGAAAGGTCGCGAGTTCGATCCTCGCCGGGGGCTTTGTGTTTTTTGTCGTTTTATTATTATATATACCTAGCGGAAGCTTCATCTGCGAATGCAACTCTGTCGCTTATCGTTAAAGGGCAGTGTCTGTCCTACTGCTAGCTTTCAAAGCTAACAAAACCATCAGCCTTTTTCCTTTTCTTTAACTTTAAGTGGACAAAAAATAGCAAAAAGCTTTTAAAAATGTGAAGTCAACACAAAAAATGAGTAACTTTTTTGTGCTGGGCGCTCCTACAATAAAACTTTTTTTGTGTCGGCTACTTATGGATTATGGAGTAAAAGTTTTTTGTGCTGACTACATATTTTTAAAAGTTTTTTTTAGTAGTTTTACTCTACTAAAAAGTTATTTGTGCTGGCGTTTCTGAAATAAAAGTTTGACGGCCAAATTGCTCATTAACCCTTGTTTTTAGCCCGTAAAACTATAGCATGCCTCATTTTAGTTTTGACAGATTTTACAATGTTTGAAGTAAAAAATTTGATAATATCCTGTAAATATTTTTTAAAATGAAAAATCCAAATCCTCCCTCAATCCTCCCTCAAATTAATCAACCTCTAGTCATTTTGTCCATGACCCTTATGATGTGGTTCGTTCTTTTTCAAAACAAAAGTGGTCCTGGTTTTAATTATAAAGAGAAATTACACACTCATGCACATACAGGACCACACATAAATTTCTTTTTTGCTTTTGTACAAAGGCCAACAGAGATGTACTCGTCTCTCTGCACGCCTACAAAGCGCATGCACAACACACAAACACACTTCACCTACTAAAAGCACCAAAGGATTAATTTTTGTCCATTTCTCTCCTCATTTAATCAACGGTTTTTGAAAGTGAAAACTCTCAACTTCAAGGACAACTAGGTCTTTATATATATAGAAGTTGTACATATTTCATGTTTACTGAATCATATCAGTATTTATGTTTAACCAGATTGCAGACATATCATCATCACGTACCCCTTTATGTTTCACAATTTGTATCCAAACCCATAATTTATTTCTAGTTGGAGAAGTTGTAACTACGACCTATCATCTATGGTCTTGAATATATGTGTATCACAATTAACTACATTATAAATACTCCATGTTTTTATTTCAATCCCTTTAAATAACATTTCTCGTAATATATAACATGTTTTGTCTAAAGTGTTAATTTTTTTTTCTATCTAGTATCTCTAACCAATTATAAAACTTCATAATAATTAACTAAACTTCTCTAACTAATTAATGTGACTTTATTGAGGGTAATTTTGGTATTTTATAAGAAGTAACTAAGTTCAACTAAATTAATTTATGTAAACTTGTTGTTAATTAGGTGCTTATAATAAGAAACAAAGGAAGTACTAATTAAGAAAAATTGCTAAAGCTAGGTTAACTTCTTCAATTTACTAAACAATTATTTAGTGATCTCTACATTTTACAGTATGACTTTACATTTTGGACTATATATAAAGAACTCGCCACTGAGTAAATTAACTTGTATTGGAGATCAAAAGGAGGTTTTGTATGTTCTTAAGAAGAAGATCATTTAATTGACTTTATTGTTGTCAATATATTCAAACTTAAAGAGTCATACAATCATGTTAATATCATATTAATTTTTATTAACTATATATACCTTAAGATTTAACCATACTTAATGAGAACAAAGTCTATACAACAATAAATAATTAAAAGATAAAATTATACATTAATTTTTATTAAAAAGGTAATTATACAACTTATAAATAAGACCAACGTACAAAATATTTTCTCATTGTGTTATAAATAAGATCAAATGTGTAGCTTTGGTGCGAAAAGTTTATTTCTAAAATAAAAACAATTGTTGTGTATATGGCTATATGCGTATTCTTTAGTCGTTTTCTAACTTTCTTGGAAGCCAACTTGACTTGAAGAAGGCTTTTAAGTCCCCTAATGTGCAGCGATACATAACTGGGTCTCCTTGGAATTTAATTCTTTTTTGTATGTTCTTGGATCTTGTGACGCATTATTGTACATTGATGGAGCAGAGACTGATAATTCAGCCTCTCTGCTTCTTGTGATTTTATGTTCCTTCCTTTTCAGTGTCAGACAACTGCAGATTCCAATTTATAAATAATTATTAATAATCTCTTTCTTTTATTTTCTTTTTCACTTTGTGCATGGAATTGAATATATGGATGCTTCTCTTCCTTTTCATATGCATGCTGTGCAAATAGGGCACACACATGAGCACTCTTCTGCTACATATATTGTCTTATCTTTTTCTCGAAAAGAGATCCTTCAGTCCTTGATATTTGGACTTTTCCCCCCTTTTATTTTCCCCCCACATATATTTGTTTCTCTTCAAGCTAAGTTTAAAATTAAGCTTTGTGTGTCTGTGTGGAATATATATAATATGGTCTATAGTTTTGATTATATGTATTTTTTTTTATAAGAAAAAGTTTAGATGAGGATAGACACCGGTACCCCACTAGGGTTAGGACATGCTTGCAGGCTCTTACAAATCGCCCACAATGAGGTCCTAACATCGACCAGCGAGAATCGAACCTCCTCCCTTTTGGAGTGAAGGCCAATGCCTTAGTCAACTGTGTCAATTCTCATTAGCCATTATAATATATATTTAATTGTATAGAAGCTATAAGTTTGGCTTGTGGCAGAGCCTCATGCATGTTTTGCTGGCTGCATGCACGAGAGAGAGGGATTAATTATTATTGAGGAATTTAATTAGCGAGCTAAGCGCGCGTAGCTAAAGTTGTTGAAGATTATGCCCACACAGTTTAGTATTAATGGACCTAATTTAATAATTACATATGGCAATTATGGATTATATTTAATTTCAGTCTTGTTAGGTACGTACTTTATTGATACTACCGAAGCAATACAAGATTTAAGAGATTTGATTATTACTAACTGAAAATTTATGGACTTCAGATACGTCAAATAACCCTATACAAGCCTCACAAGTTCTCTATTAAGTCACCACTTATTTTGCATCTGCTATTTATGATTTAAAACAGTAGGCATGAATATTGTTGTCAAACTTGTAAGTTGACTCTCCGAATTTAGCGTTTTTAAACTCATGATCGTTTTAAACTTAATTAAACCATGAGTTTATATATCGAGTTTACCGTTTTTACATTTCTAGCCTACAAAACAGTGTAAACTCATCCTTAAACGTGTGTTGACTTATTTAATTTGATTATGCTCAGAAGCTTTAAATATAAATTTTATGAAAATTTATTTGCTAAATATGATAAATTATGAATGTTGATAGATTTAATTTCAATTGGTTGGATTTAAAAAATATTTATATCAAATTTTTGTAATTTTTGTAATTTAATTATATACTATGAATATATATTTAATGATAAAAATAAACTATTACGAATTTACCTCATTGTTATAAGTTTGTTTAAATCCATGAGTTTGACAACCTTGGACATGGAAAAATAATTTTATTTTCAAGCTTTTTTTTTTTAATTAAGGAGCGTGAAAAATAACTTTTTTATTTACATGAATCTAGCTTCTTAATTGATGCAAGAAAAGACTATTAATATCTTTCGGAGCTATACGTACACATTAATTAGTACTCCCTCCGGTCCTAATTATAGGAACACTTTTATAGTATAAATTGCATTGAAAAAATGTTTCTATGATTAGGACCGGAGGTAATAATAATTATATGTAGCTCTTTCTATAAATTAGAGTCCCCAGCAATTAAATCCCCGTCAATTCTTAGTATCCAAATTAAACCATTGTAACTGGTTGCTACCAGCCAGTCAATATTTTTAGACAAATATTTTTATAATTTAATAGTAATCTTATACTTAATAAGCATATATATGTATATATTTTTTTAAAAAAGTTTCCAGAATAGGCATGACATACGTAAACCTCTTTTACAAAGGAGAAACTGCACCCTAATTGCATTAAAGTAGAAAACATAAAAAGAACCTCGCTCACACACAATATATAGTGACCCTAAAACAGCAAACTGACTTATCCTGCACTGCAGTTAGTATGCGTAAATTAACCCAAGACATACGTACGAAGTTAAAAAAATTCACGTACCTCATATGGGTAATCTTTCTCACTGGCAAGTCAGGTTTTTGCCAATCGAAATAATTACCAATAACTCTCTCTCTCTCTATATATATATATATATGCCTCGGTTTTCTGAAAGCATCCATCTATAAAGTAGAATGGTAAATACTAGGGGTTGAAAGTTGAAGCTTGCAGTCAATAATAAGCATATGCTCAGACAGCCTTCTCTCATTAATTACAAGCAGCAATAAGCAGCCTAGACACACACATAGATAGATTTACTCGCTTAATTTCAAGCTCAACACTACATCTATGTATCAGAGCTACTACTGTGTACGTAGCTACGTGCGAACTTTCAATTATATTGAGCACAAAAGCAACACAAGTCCATAAAAATTATCTGCATCTATCAGACATCATGTGTGTGTGTGCGTGTCTACTTCCTAAGATTTTCTTAGATTTGATCCTTCTCTCCAGGTATGTATGTAGCGTGATGCATTGATTAATTACTGTCTTAACTATTTGAAAACCTAGTTAAATTCTCCAATATGTATGGTTCAGTGTTAGGGTGATTGTACTATAATAATAAGAGCTTGACTTCATATTTGAAAATTAGGGAGGAAAGATTATTAGCAGGGAAAACCCCTCAATATAATTTTTTACTATTTTAGGAAATTTTCCTCTCTCCCCCTTATTTTTCTCTGAATTCCTTCCATTCAAACATATGGTCAAGGTTGATTCTTAGTTATATCCTCACCCAATTCGATGCATTTCGATCAGAATTGAAGTAATTAACTACAGAAAATGGAAATCTCCTTATCCATACTACTAATTAATTGGCAAGGTTTTCTATGACATTGCCTTAATGAATAGAAATTAGAACATAGTGGTGGTGTAGGCTTTCCCGACAATAATTAAATAAGTGCATGCATGTATAAGCAAATAAACGTCATTTTATCTTTATCACTTTTTTTCTGAATTGCACCTATAATAATGGTTTTTCCAACATCTGGTGTGTGTGTGTATATATATATATATATAAATATGTAGCACCCAAAGACCACAGAGATTCAAACATAAACATATCCCAAATATATATCATAGCAATATTATGCTATACTTACAAACGTGTGTGCGTGCGTGCATTCATCCATCACCATATAACTCCACAAAGCGGAGTATATATATATATATGCTTCAGCAACATGTTTTGATAGAGCAATGCTTTGAAAAATATATCCAAAGGAAGTAAGGATCCATGCATTCGCCCATATAATTATTGTTGTTCTTGTTCATATCTTTCCCATGATGATGATGAAGCTGTGTTTACAGTTTACAATCAAACTATGAGATACATATGAATCAAAGAGTACTTCCCTTGTTTGGTTGATCATGATTATCCGATGAACCAAGAAGCCTGGAACTAAATGGTACTACTGGGAGAGGTTTCAGAAATGAAATGTGAGGGTAATTAGGAGCAGCTTCTGCCACATTATGAGAACTTGACGAGTTCAACAACAATTGATGATGAACATTATGGTTATTGTTGAATTGTCCTCTCGGATCATTGTCTTCTGCTGCTGAACTGGCAATCTGACGTGGAGAAAAAAACGAAGGTACTACAGTGGTAACCGAAGCAGAAGAAGAGGAAGGGCCAAACAGTAACTTACTTAAACCAGAAGGAGTTGATGGTACTACAGCAGCAGGCAAATTACAAGAATAAGGAAACTGCACGCCATTGACAGTACTGGTTTGAGTATTTGCATATTCTTCTGTCTGTGAAGGAAACACTAATCCATGGCTTCCAATTTGGGATAAAGATAAACTCCCATGAAAGGGGTTATAATTACATGGCACGCTATTGAAGAACTGATGAAAGGGGTTATAATTACAAGCCATGCCATTATCTCCATTTTCTTCTTCACTTGGTTTGACCCACTTTCCTTTTTCAAACACAGATCCTATATCAAGAGAAGGGTGCAATGAAATTGAAGGTTCATGATGGTGATGAAGTAGGGTTTGTGGGTGATGATGAAATTGAGGGAAATTATGAGGGATTTGAAGAGGTGGGAGCTTATCAATATCAAATTTTGTGGCTTCAAGCAACCAATCAATGACCTTACTTGGTTGGCTAAGTCCAAGCCTGTCTTGAAGATCATAAAGCTGAACTGCTGTTGGTACTGAGAGCCTAATCCTTCTGTCTCTTAGTCCTCTTATGGTGCAAACTTTGCTGTGCCTATCTTTCCCTCCGAATGATCTCGAAACTCGCACGATTCTCGGATTCCTGAAACCAGGCCATTGTCTAGAAGAAGGTAGCTTTGAGAATTTGTCAATATTGTTGTTGTTGGTATCTCCTTCTTGCTTGGCTTTGTAATAATAGCCTTCTCTTGATGAATCTTCACTCATCTTCTTCTTCTTCTTCTTCTTCTTTCTAATTATCTCTCTTGATTACTGTCTCCTTCTTCATAACATAGCCAATACAGTACCTTGTTAATATTGCTCTAAAACATATCAGAAAAAAATGTTACATAAGATTGGAATCATCGAAATTATATCTGTTATGCTTTTCAGATTCTTGATATAGAGATCTAAGTTCAGGGATATAAAGAAATGAGTAGTTCCTTGGCGAAATCAACAGTTTGGTTTACAATTCCTTGAAAAGTTGTGTAATTTGCTCCAAAATTAGGGCAAAGAAAATTGAATTCACTAAATCCGAAGTCTATGAAATAAAATTGAGGCTAAAATCGCATGATCTGACAAGTAAATTATACAAAAATTAAGGATAATTTGGATCAATAGTAGTACTGAGAAAACTTGAATGCAAAGAGTAATGAATTAACATACAGGCTAACTTTAATAATTCAGTTTAAAGAGACTGTACCTTGCGTGAGAGAGACAGAGAGAAAGAGAATGTGAGAGAGATAAGATTCCAGCTGGAGCTATGTGTGAGTTCTGTTATAAGCTTTAAACCTCCATGGATAAGAAAGAGAAGATGAAGCAGAAAACACACAGAAAACGGATTTCCTGGCCCCAAAATGAGTTCCTTCAGTACTATGTCAAAAGAATTGATGAACATATATATATATATATATGACCTCAAGCTTACCTTTGGTCCCTTTTCTCCAAAGACTTGTTGGAGTCTCATTACTGAACCACGTTTCATTTAATTATGTAAACTTATTTTAACTATTCCCAAGGGAGGACGGAGAAAATCTCTTAAATAATTAAATCCAACCGCTTATTAAAGATAAACAGATAGACAAGCTCATTAATCATTATTATATATCAATATATATATACGGATAATGATTAATTGAATTAAGTCTTGTTTTACACACAAAGTAACTCCTCAAATCTTTTTTAAACATGATCATGGTAAGTTCGGCATATGATAAGTGTATAAATTCTTTCAATTGACAAAAACAAAACACACGCATCTACACACACACACACTGGATTGAAACTTATTTCTTATACACACACATTGGATGGAAAGAGAATGACATAAGAAAATGACAGGATTTACACCTCAAATTATATTCGTGTACTCTAAGTACTATTAATTTCTACCTCTCGACGAATGTATCGTCTAGCTATTTCTTTTTCTTTTTGTCAACTAAAGGATCTGAATGTCCTCTTGTATGATTATTTATAGGTAATTAGTTTAATTTATTCATCGTTCATAAATTGGATGTAATAAAGCAGAAATCTATGAAAAAGAATAATCAAACGAAATTTTGACACTTAATGATGTAATACTCTATAAAGGCTGTTGTTTATGTCACATATATTATATTGTTGTATCTAAGATTATCTATACTTCGAAAAAAAAAAGCATATTGCATGAATGTGATTTATGGATGATCTCATTTATATAGTTTATATATATTTTTTATATCTCTTAATGAATTGTGGGTGTGTAAAAGATCGTGTGTGTACGTGTAGGGTTCACATGGGTCTGAATTATTCATAATGCAATATTCCAACTCTCTCGAATGTACACATCACTTAGTGCAGCAAAGAATTGCACGACCAATTACTTTTTGACCAACTGGCCGGTTCTTCTGTAAAGTGACATGTCAACCAAAATCAATTGCCTCTATCATTAATTATTTCATCACCCACCAAAGCAAAATGCCAAACAATAACACTTGGCTTAATATTAATGTTTAGCTTGTCTAAAATTCAAAAGACTTTTTTGTGTTGAGAAAGAAAAGCAGGAGAAGAAACCATACATGTTAGTTAATTAGTTTACTTTTTTTAGGGCATGCAACTAGATACCTTGACCAGAAAAAGTATTCCCAACATGGCTAGCTAAAGAATCATTCCTTGAAGAGAGAGCATAAAAATCTTTCTCCCTCTCTCCCCCCCCCCCCTTTTTTTTAGGATCAATTTGAATGTTCATCAATTAGTGTAGAGTTTGAAAAGTTTGCAGATTTATTAGCTTCCTGCTAAAATCAAAACTAAATTATGATGATTAGTGTGGAAATAGTGTGTGGGGGTTCATTTAGTTCATAAATTAAAAACAGTAGTAGTGGATATAAAGGGTTAAGTAGAAAATCCGTCCCAGAAGTATAGGCCGAAGAGCAAGTTGTCCTGGAGGTTTTTTTTTTTTTAATCTCAATGTTGCCCTGAAAGTTTTAAAACGTAGCAATGTTGCCCATTTTCGTTAAAAAGATAACGGTCAGTGTCAATTTTTTGACAGTCAACATTAATTTTTTAAAGGAATAAGACTTAAAAGAATAAGACAACGTTGCTACGTTTTGAAATTTTTTAGGTAAAATTGCTCATCAGCGAAAATTTTCAAAGCAAATATGATACTTAACTTTAACCCTGGGTAGAAATTAAAGTGGGATGTGTGTATGTATGTGTGTGATATGATACTTAATTCTAACCTTGGGTATAAATTAAAGTGGGATGTGTGTGTGTGATATGATACTTAACTCTAACCTTGGGTATAAATTAAAGTGGGATGTGTGTGTGTGTGTGTGTGTGGAGTAGAAATAGAAGTAGAAAAGTCATAATTAGTAGGTTCCAAAAGTTGTGGTGTAAGAAAAGGCAGCGATGAGGTTGATATATAGATAGAGAGGTAGCTGCGCTACACTTACAGATGAGGGACCATTGTATATATTTAGGTTCTTTAAAGCATCCACTTAACTTGTAGAAACTAGGACCACTCGCAGATGGCAGTGAGATTTTGCACGGCACAACACACACACGCGTATATATAACATGCTATCTCCTCTTTCATTCTTTCCTAATTAAGGTTGGTGAATTTGGCTTAACATTTAATTCTGTATCTTTATTTCTCAGAAAATGAGTTACTTAGAAGGTTACGTTATTAACTGTTCTATTCATCATCATGACTTGTTGAAAGATTCCATACCTAACTTTACCGAATATATATATGACATATTAACAAGCCCTACTTGCTAGACTTCAAAACTGTGTGTTCCCTCATGAGAGTCTGATATTAATTTAAATCTAAACGTGTGTGTGTGTGTGTATATTAGCTAGGTATCAAATGAAACAAGGAAATAAGAGCACACTTCAAGAGAATATATACAGGAAAAAAATAAAATGACAGGAGAACCCTAGTTAATTGGCTGATTCTTCTTTCACTCCTGTTAAAGAAAGATTTAATCTTCTACTCTATAAGCAATATAATGAGTTTTGCTTAAATAAACAAATACTCTCTCCATTCTTTTTTTATAAGCAACTTTTCCCTTAATTGTGCAGAATGAATTGGTGGTTGAAATTAGTTAAAAATAATAAACATGGTAAAGCTGTCATGTTTTTTCCCCTAAACATGCCCCTATTTATGAAAGTGTAAGAGAGAGAATTGATATAAAATATAAAAGAGAATGAGTAATAAATGATTAAATAAAAGATAATTATTGATAAATGGAGGACAATTAATATAAAAATATGTATTTAATAGAGGTAAAAAAAAATTGTTTATATTAAACATCAAGCATAAGAGAAAGAAAGTTTCTTATAAAAAGATAGAAGGGAGCAGTACATGGAATTGTATCAGATTCAATATGATATCACATATAACAGGTGTAGATACAGCTTAAAGTCCAATCAGTTCCCTTAATCACTCGCTGGATCTAACCGTGTATTAGTATAATTGGCAATAAAAGAAGACGCCGAGTTCCAAGGTAAACTATAATCAGTAAAGTTTCAAAAAAGGAGAAACCTTAAACCGCTGCATCTACAGTTTGTGTTATGCCGAATTGAGAGAGAATTAGGAAGAGGGATTTGCAGCTTTTTTCCCACATTAACACCCCCCCCCCCCCCCAAAAAAAAAAAAAGTCTAAAAAAATGGAATCTTCACCAAAATAATTGTACGAAGAAGTTCAGAGAACACTGCATTACTATACTGCAGATTACAGCTATGCTGCTGTTATATACTGTTTAAAAGTTGAAACCTACCCATCTCTCTCTCTCTATATATATATATATACTTTCTCTTCTTTTTTACAGTTTTTCCCTCTCATCTTAAACTTTAACCCTAAATGGATTCAATTTGAAACCTTCTGACTTCTATAATAAACCTTATTCCAACAATAGTCATGCTGGTCTGGTTCACTTTTGCACGCTTTAGTCAAGTTGGCTAAATCTCTTACTCAAAGACATAATTGGAAATACACACACACAAGCAATTGATCGGTGTAACAGTAAGTTTAAACTGGCACTGTTCATTTTCTTCTGTTTTCAATTTTAGGAAGTCAGAGAAGACTATGATGAAGTTGACGTACATTTGTCTCTTGGTCAAGAGTTTTTTCTTTTCTTTTTGGTTTTATGCGTCTGACCATTATCTTTTTTGCATCTGCAAGTTGAGTAACGTTTGTTGCAGAAAAAGATCAGTGGTGAACCTAACGAGATGGGGCTTTTGTAAAGACATGATTCCTACTTGTCTATTATGTGTGTACATATACACTACACACTACACTACCTCCCGTAGTTCATATAGAACTTCTGAGCAAAAAAAAGTAGTTCATATAGAACTCAGTTAATTTTTTTTAGGGGATTAAATAAGTTTGTTAATCATACTACCTCCGGTCCTAATTATAAGACATAGTTGACTTTGTTTAGAAGGATAAAGGAAGCTAAATAAGTTATTTAATCATTTTATATGTTGTGTATGTTTAGATTATATATTAGTTTATTAATCAAATTAATTACTTTAAAGAAAAAAATAGAAAGAAAAATACTCTAAGATAATTTAATTAGCTTCCTTAATTTCTCTAAAAAAGTCAACTATGTCTTATAATTAGGACCGGAGGGAGTAGTATATATTGGGTATTATTAATATTATATTATATATTAATTTATAAATCCTACAAATTACTTCTGTATAAGGAGAACAAATATCAATATTTTAAAGTAATTTATTTAATTTAATTAATCTTTTCAGAAAAAGTCAACTGAGTCTCATATATTAAGGATAAGAGGTAGTATAATGGATGACAAAATTATACTCTAGAGCCCCAACTCTCACAAATTCGTGGCTGAAAAGGGGGGGGGGGGGGGGGGAAACAGTCTCAGAATTTCTGCCTTCCTCTTCAACCAAACCAGCCGGCCACTACCTTATGACTTCAACTAGCTAGCTAGCTTCCGAGCTTTACACCCAGCAACTATATATATGTATATATCCACAAAGTTTCTCTATAAAATGTCATGGCCACTATATATATATATATATATATAATGGAAGAGAGGATCATCTTAATGAAAGTTCAAAAAAACAAAGTAATTGATCAGAAAACTGAAGAGCCCTAGAATTTCACTACACAAAATACACACACACACACAGCCATTTTTGTGTAAGAAGATGAGCTCAGATGAAGAACTTCATCACCACCATCACTTGTGTAAGATCTTTCTCAGCCACTTTGCAACATCATGATGGCCCATTCCATAAATGTGTACGTATCTGTATATATATGTGTATATGTCATATATAGCTGCTATCTATAATTTGGGGGGGGGGGGGGGGGGGAGAGAGTGATGAGTGGACTAAATTCGTATGCCTGTAATTCAAAGGACAGATCGATGTATCCTTATTATTGCTTTTGTGTGTGTGTGTGTGTAGGATACATATGGAGAGGATTACATATGGAGAATAGGACATGATGCCCTTCCACTGCTCCTCATTGTACAGAGAGAATTTTGAAATGTTTTTATGTAACTAGCTATGGACTAAATATTTGGATTCAAACTAATTAAATCTTGACCAGTAGTAAGAAGTCAGGGATATATAAGTAGTATAAAAACATTATGTGTGACGAGATATTGTGGTATGTGTAACTAATGTAAAGAGTATAACAAATGATTATATTATTTATGAATTATGAATATTATAATTTACTATAAATTTTATATTTATATTTTATTTATTTATTTTGAAAATAAGTGATTTTTTATATTTTTTTATTAAGAACAATAATATAAACTAAAGAAGTCGCATCATTCCAAAATATGGATATAACGTTATTATATTCATATTTTCAAATATTTTAATTTAATATATATGTCAGTAAGTTTTCATTTACCTGAAAGATTAAATAAAATTTTTTTAAAAAATGTATCCATCATTTTGATAGTTTTTTTGGTTCATCTATTGAATTGTCAAATTATAAGAACAAGTGGAAGCTCCTTTTGTACAACAAAATTGACATTTAAAAGAAATACTACCTCTAGTCCTAATTATAAGACCTTGTTGACTTTTTTTGGAGAGATTAAGGAAGCTAAATAAGTTATTTAATCATTTCATGTGTTATGTATCATTAGATTATATCAGTTTATTAGTCAAACCAATTAGTTTGAAAAAAAATAACGATAAAAATACTTTAAAGTAATTTAATTAGCTTCTTTAATCTCTCCACAAAAAATCAACTAGATCTTATAATTTGGACTGGAAGGAGTACTTATTTTCAATGGAAAATAGCAGTTCTTTAAAAGTTGACATTAACATACGTCTAGAAGAATAATAAATAAATAAATAAATAGTGATAAATAATTTTGTTTTTATATGTGATATTATTAATGTTATAAAAAATAAGCTAAGTAAGAAAAAATAAAAGATCTTCTTGTTATTAACAGCAGCTGTGTACAATAAAAAAATTGGAAAAAGGTTTAGACGCAATCAATTATTAATACATTAAGAATTTTAAAAAGATTATTAAAAGTCTATGTTTCACAATTTTATAAATGAGAATAACATGAATTGTATTGGAGTATATATTACGAAATCTTGTAAAATATCAATATATTTTGTGTATAAAAACATAACATGTTAGTTCTTTTTAACCGATAAAATTTTTAAATAACGACTCTTCTTCACCAATTTTCGTTAATTTTTTTATACCAAACAAATTTATATATACACACACACACACATGCTCCATATACTTTGAATTACATGTAATGATTACACAGGACATGATAAGAAAATCATGGAAACTGGTATTTAAGTTGTGATGGGTCTCTTTTATTTTACAGCATACATGTGAATATGTTTATATATGGTTATGCTGGCGGTGTCAGGCAGTTATTACACTCTGAAAGCAAGAGGGGATGCATATAAAGAATAAGAGAAAAGCCAAAAAGAACAAACCCCACTTCAATGCTTTGTTTCCCTTCCAATAAATACAAACAAAATTAAAAGCCCCACACATGCACATAGGGAAAGACTTTGCTCATCAATGATCAACCAGCTTCAACTAATTACATTTTTAATCATTTCATTTTGGAGGAAGATAATAAGAACAATACTTAATTACCCTCTTAGTAACCGTAATGACTCTTTGGTGACTCGCCGCACAAGACTTGGTCACTAGGTAAGGTCTAGAGAGAGATAAATATAAGCAATCCCACCCTTAAAAGTAAAAGGTTTGTTGTTATTAAAGATTTAAACTTGTGACCCGCACAGCTGAATATATGACATGATAGTAATTCATCACCCTCTAATTATCCATAATGACCCATTAATTTATTAAAAATGATTTTCTCAAGGGGGGAAAAAGAAAAAGTGAAAACTTTCTTGCTTGTTACAACTGGTTGAACATTGAACAGTATTTCTAGTGTTGTTTGGTCAATATTAAGATTACTTTTACAGCGCTACTGTTAAATCTAATACATGCATGCATCTATATTACTTTTACATCATCACTACTGTATATATAATGATCCTGATATCTTCACACCCATAAATGGCAGGCTATAGACTGGCATTACAGAACTATATGCAGACCCATTCACCCACCACACTCAATCCATTTCCAGTACCTATATGAAGAGATACATATGTAGGACATATTCATGCTGCACAATTAAATTTCAAACATGCATGTATAAATTCTCCTATAATTATAATAGCCGATTGCTTATGGAATACCTCTTACCATTGTTAATACAGTTTAATGTTTTTGCTTTTACTATTTAAAAAAAAAAATTGTCACATTCACATAAAAGTGAGTAGGTCATGGGACTTATTCACTTTTATATAAGTGTGATAGAAAAATTATTTCTGCATACAACAAAAAGAGAAACATTAAACCCCTGCCAATATTCTGAGCAAAAAAAAAAAAAAAACCCTGCTAATATTTGATCTTAGAGAGAACCCATGGTCCATGATGATAGAAAGCTGCAAAAGGAAAACACTATCAGAAGAAAAGTGTCAGGTCTCTTCTGATTGACTGTAAGGCACATGACAACTGAGTTAGAGCCGTTGCCAATCAAGGAATCTCAAGAGAGCAGACTAGGTTTTCTATCGCTAAGGAGAATTTGTCAGCCGTAAACTTAATGTGTGTAATCTCACCATCAAAGATATCACATAAATAACCGACTCGTAAAATACTCTAATCCTGACTTGATCTTGGATCTAACTTCCAGGCTACACTCAGGATTGTTTATTTAAATTAACTAAATAATAATTATAATGTAATAATAAAATTTCTCACAACACATGTGCATGTGGCGCTCTCTAATTTTCATCATTAACTGGGGAAAAACTGACAAAGCAAACACTTAAAAGGGAGATCAATATAATCAAGAACAATGCATGATGTTGATCACTGTGTCTATGCAAATCAGATGTTGTGATTGAATAAAAAAGTGAAAGTTTATTCCAGGAAAGTAAACAGATGCTCTGAGAAATCTTGCAAATGATTACTGAAAAGCTCAAGTGAGTTGATAGATATAAGCAATGAGAACATTGAAACTTGATGGGTGACTAAATTTTACTTAGTATCTATTCATTGAAGCAATTCCCTTATGATCCAGTTAACTCTGACAAATTAAATTTAAAAAAATAGGGAAAAAAAAGCTATCTATGCAGAACACACTAACACAGTCTATAGATCTTTGCTGTTCCGTTATGATCACTAGCAAAATGCAACGAGGCAGTGACTTTAGCCCAATCAACAAATAGTCCATCAAACATAATTCTGCCCAACCAAAACAAGATCTCACAATATATATGGGAGCTAAGGAAAATGCTTAGCATACACAACAAATAATACAGAACCGTATATAACATAGAACTTATTACAAATACATACTCAACACTCCTCTAGTCCAAAATATAAAAACTAGACAAGGAGTTTATTAATATAATACTTCAATCCATTTCGTTTCCTAAATTTATATTTTTTTTTTCAAAGTATCCCTATTGATTACATGTAATAATAATATGAGAATTTCCATCAATGGGTAGTTTTAATCCACATGATTAAAAATACAAGTGTTTTAGCAAAACTAACACACATTTATTACAATTAACTCGAGAGTTCTAAGCCATTAATCCAGAGTGCATGCTTTGCCTCCTGAAATGAACTGCTTCAAGAACTATATTCAGCATCAGAATCTGATAACCTTTAGGACTTTATGGTCTTTCGTAGTGATCTTTTATAATATAAGAACATCATACCAAAAAATGGAATTTCCACCATAAACTATTAACTAGAAAAGTGGCCATTTCTTTGTCTTAAGAGTTAAGACGCTTAAATTTGGGGTGTATGCATCCGTATTTATGAGAGACTGTCATATAATAATGAGAACAATATATGTGTGATCTACGAATTACAAATTAATTAACTTCGCTTGGATTATATCTTTGGAAATTTCAAGAATCTTAAGATAAAGAAAGCCAACATTTATAAAAAAAATAAAAAGAAAATCACCACTTTGACCTTAATTTTCAGATGATTAACAGAATGAATTGTGTCAAGCACTCATTCAGATTGCATAAAAGAACAAAACTTTACCATATGCCAACTTTTGGAGAGCTCAATCAAACTTATGTACGTTTGAATCAGATTTATAAGAAAATGCATATCTAATTGGACTTATGGACTAAAAGTAACTTATTTGAGAAGTTATTTTAGGGAGCTTTTGTTCCAATCGGACTTATGGACCAAGATCATGAGATATTTTTTTAGTACCGTTCAATATCCGAAAGTAAAATTTTAGTACCATTAAATACCTTAAAAAATATTTTAGGGTCCTGACTAGTATTAAAATTAATTTTTCCAAGATTCTAAAATAATTTTTGAAGATCATAAAGTATTTTTTTAGTACCTTTCACTATCCTGAAATATATTCTCAGGGCCCTTCAGTATCTTAGAAATTATTGTAGGGTACTAATTGGTACTAAATAATTTTTTCAAGATCCTAAAATAATTTTTCAAAATTATGAAGTATTTTTTTAGTACCATTCAATACCCTAAAAAATATTTTATGGTATTAACTGGTATTAAAAATAATTTTTTAAGATCCTAACATAATTTTTCAAGATCATGAAGTATTTTTTTTCGTACCGTTCAGTATCCTGAAGTATATTTTTTAGTACATTCAGTACCTTAAAAAATAATTTAGGGTACTGATTTATACTAAAAATAATTTTTTTAAGATCATAAAATAATTTTTCAAAATCATGAAGTATTTTTTTAATATCATTCAATATCCTAAAGTACATTGTTAATACCGGTCAGTGCCCTAAAAAACATTTCAGATTGATTCTAAGTTTAAATATCAAAAGCTATTTATGCTTTTGCCAACACAAACATAAATCACATTTCACAATCTAATTTTTACCCAATTTGACTTTTCCATAAGTCAGATTGACTATAAGTCATATTTCCTAAAGGTATCCCAAACAAGCCCTATGTCTGTTTGGCTATTTGCTAAAAGGTTTAAGAAGCATGGAAGGAGATATGAAAATAGTAGTCAAAATACCCTTTGTTGGCTAATGTTGGAGGGGCTAGATCTTGAGAAGTACAAGAAGAAAAGATGAAAAAGAAAGTAGTGCACAATATCTTCAAGGCGTAGGAAACACTCTTCCTTAAGTTTAATTTGCCCCATCTATACCTATATTTTAAGGTACAATTTGGATTAACGGGTGAATTTCCTGTAAAATACAATAAAGACCCTTGAGTATAGATTGTACTCTTAATACTCAAACTAAGGCAGCAATGACTTTTACAAAGTAACAATTTGACTTTATCTTTGTATACACTTAAGGACAAAAGCAATGAGTTTGATTTCTTGTTGTTGTGTGATTTTTGATGTTGTATCATATGTCTCAGATGAAGTGATGGTGCATGGTATTTATAAACCATGAAGTGGTGCCTCTTGAAGCACACCTCTTCAATAAAAGTAGGGGTGGAAATAGACTAGACTAGACTTTGCCTAAATAGATTTGAGTCTGCAATAGATATTCAAAGTCTGAGCTTGAGCTTGTATATAAGCTTTTTTAGGCCTGAGTCTAGGCCTTCAAAAAGCCTGACAAGATCTAAAACCTAGTTAAAAGCCTACTTAAAATGTAGGTCTTTAAATACCCTTTAGAGCTTTTGCCTCCAAATTCATATATAACGCTCCACACTTATTTACAGTCCTACGTTGTGTCTCAAATCCTAAAATCCATTCTCGTCGTAATATTAGGACTTGGTAAGGAAAGGAAAAGAATATTTAGTGAAAACAATTGTTTGAGCAAACAAAAATAAGAAAAACTAATTGTCTATTTACTAATGAGATGTATTTTCTAAAATCGGCCAAATATAACAAGGAACATGTAAAACTAGATTTTACGCATTTTACTCTTCCCACATAAATTAAGACAAATTCCTCCTATTAAGATTATAATATTTCATTTGTCACTAAAATAAACTTATAACAATTATTATGCTTTAATTGACGATGCAAGTCAGGGTTGAGTGTAATGACCATTGTTGTCAAAAACTAGTGTAAAAACGTAAAAACCTATGTTTTTATTGGAGTGATACGTGTTAAAACGTAAGTAAAAAATGCTAAAAATGCCACATAAAAACATAAAAACGGTAGGACAAAAAAGTTTTTATTGTTTTTACTTTAAAAAAAAAAACTTTTTCATTTCCCCCAAGTTTTGTATTCCAAATTATAAGAGCGTGAACTTGTTATAAGAGCAAGATGAGGGTATTGAGGACATATAACTGATACAAGATTACGTGTTTGATTTGAATCAATTAATATAATTTAGGGATTGTCAAACTTTATTCTGTTAATATTTTGGAACTTGGTTGTAAGAGTTGTTAAACTCTTTTTGTATTTTTGGATTTATGTTTTATATAGTTATATGACTTCTATCTTTTAACTATGAAATTGTTTATTAAATTTTAAGTAGTTATTTATATTTTTTTCTTCATAGTTATGAAACTTAAACCAAAACTGGCGAACCAGCCATGAAACTGGTCCAGTCAGTCGTGGAAACAAGGGTCAGAGTCTTTTTTTTCTTCAAAAAAATCAAGAGTGAATTCATTTACAGAGAGAGATGGAGAGAAACAGAGCCAATGAGAAACAAATCCGTTGATAACAACAAATCCGGTGTGAACAGTTAGAAGAGATAACACCGAAATAGGAGAACGACGATGACAGATTGAGGAGCGTGGAAACAAGGTCAATAGCACGCGATGTGAACATCAGGGGTAGAAGTCATTCTGGTGAAGGATTCACACTCTAATTAGACGATGTTTAGTGTGTAAGGTGGTGGTGCTGAACGTGAGAGAGAGACAAGAGAGAAAAGTGAAAACAGAGAAAGAAAAAAGAGAGAAGCATAGCGAAAATGAGAGAGAAAGAAGGAATAAGGATATAGAAGAGGTGACAGGTAACAATAGCTTCGTCCTGACACCGTATTTGATAAGGATTTCTTGGTCCATTGGAAGAACATGAATTCAAAATGACTGACCTATTATACAACTTATTATTCAATGCATATTTAAGTCTAGTAAGGGTTTATGTGCCCCGACCGGATGTATTTGTCCAAAAGGTAGAGGGTAGTTGCATTAAAGAATGGATGTTTTTGACCAGAAGGTATATGTATATGTAGAAACTTTTTATCTCACTTATAAACTGATATATATAATCAAATGATACATGACATATGTTATGATTAACTAACTTATTTAGCTTCCTTAATCTCTCTAACAAAAAGTTCAACATGCCTTATGCTAAGGACTGGAGGAGTATTTTATTAACAAATTACATATAGTATATCATCATTTTAACAATAATTATGTAAAAAATAATTTTTAAACATTTATATGGGTATTAATACCATAATTTTAATTTTTATAAAGATATTTTAAAAAATAATTAAATTTATCTAAAAAATAATTATATATTTTTTAATTTTCCCATAGAAAAATTAGCCGCAGAACATTCCGTGGAAAAATTAACCATGGGAAATTATGAGGCTACTTCCAAGGAAAATTATCTACAGACTATTTTTCCATGGTAAATTTTGCCATGGGAAGAATTCCATCAGAAAAATTTCCAGCGGAATTTCCAATAGATTTCTGACAGAATTTGACACGGAAAGAAATTCCATCAGGAATTTTGTGTTTTTTTTATAATGTAGATTATGCCTTATGAAAATAGGTCTGACATATTTATTTGAAGAGGCTTGGTAAGTGAATAAGCCTGAACCTGAATCTGACCTATTTACTAAATAAGATAGGTTAAGCTTTATATAGGTTAGGCTGTAGGCTCTTATTAGAGGCTTGACATATTTTCATCACTAAATAAATGTCATAATCGCATGTTAAATTCATGAACCCTTATGAATCAACATAACTTCAATAACCAATAATTATTTAAAATAACTCTTCCATTAAAAGTTACACCTTTTATAGTAGTAGGGTTTCTTAAAGCCAACACAACCTTCTAACAAGTAGTAGTTAACTAACACACCTTTTCATAGGTTTATTTAGAAACTAAAAGGACATAACATTAGTGACATTTAGTGTTACAACTCCTTACACAACTCTTCACATAAATTCTTAAATTTATAAGGATGTAACTTTCCAACAAACACATCTCTTCATTTTAAAATATTCTAACAATCAATGTGTATCCATAAACATAAATCATATCCATTAACATATCAATTATCTATATTGTTGGGGGAAAAGAAGTTAATTATCTATGTTAATTCGTATAAATAGAACAATATTTTTTTTAAAAAAAAATGTGGCAAACAGCCAAGTTAAGATAAAACATTATATTGAGTTAAAAAAGGGATAAAACATTATAATATAAAAATTACATTCTCTATCAAGTATTCGGGAATCCTCAACATAAGTTGACACCTAAGGTAGATGTATCAATAATGCTAATAAGGAACATTGATCAGGTAACACGATTGTGCAATGGTACACAACTATGAATTACCTATTGATAGCGACTTCGGCAAGTGCACCGATCGTTATAAGTTATAAAGTAGTGAGAAAAAGATCGTCCCACGAGGAATAGTACTCCAATCACTAATTTTGCTATTTTTGCTTTAGTTGGATGAATCGAGTAATATGAGGTTAACAGAATTTAAAGAATTAAATAAAGAAAAAAAAAGAATCTAAAATCAAGAATTCAAGAACAGTTGAGAGAGTAAAAGAAAATGAGTATTCCAAAATCAAGAAAAACGCAGTTAGGGATGAGAATCCCCCTATGTTCCTCCAAATATTTAAATTGAATCCCTAATTGATTATTATTCTCATGATTGACGATCAATTCTCTAAAATTAGACTAAGTCTCAATGTCTTGATGCTACCTTAGTCCGTTATCTTTGAAAACAACCTAATGTCTTAGTATTGTTTGGAAAGATCATACTTTTACCAGAATTCTAAGATCGCATAAACTCGTAAGCATATGTCTAGGTCATACAACTCTATGATGAATTAACGGTTCCAGTTAAATGTACCAACATCTCTATTGTCATACACCAACCCATGAACAATCTAAAAGGTGATCAGTCTTTAAGAAAGCTTTAAGCAAAGATAATTCATTCAATCAAGAAAATAAAGATCAATCAAGAATTCAACCAAATACTTAAAATTCACATAGGGTTCATCCTCTCCCTAACTACAAAAGAAAACTAGCCAAGCATGGCTAGGTTAACAAAAGAAAAGAAATAAAATCAAACTCGTTCTTGCGGCTGATGTGCGTCTCTATTCAACTGATATATCTTTGAAATTCCTTGGTCCGCGTGCGTCAAAGACTCCTCTCTGTGCGTCTTCCGTGCTCTCTCCGAATTGTGTTTTTACTCTCTAATGCGCGCCCCGCTTCTTCTTTTTTGTGCGTCTCCCTGATGGTTTCTTTTTAATAGATATTCTCGTGGGTCCTACGCATGCGTCTGTGATCTTTCTTTTATTAGATATATCATATATATCATATATCCTCTCACAATTGAAATTCCGTGGCAATTGCTTTCGTGTGGGGTCCACATCTCATTCCAATTGCTATATATATTCCGTGATTTGCTTCCTTTCTTTGCACAGGGTCATCAATTTAATAATATATTATTTAATATAATAATATATTATATTAGATCTTTTTTCAATTTAATTTGTTACCTTTTTTAGATCACATAATATTTCCTGCACAAATAAATAGGATATCAATAGATTTTCTGTTATACTATTCTGTTATCCTATATTTAATTAAAAGATAGATAAGTATTTAAAATATAATTAAATAAGCATAAGATATTAATAAAATCAATCAATATCACACAGAATCCCTACTTATTTAATTATAAAATATGTACTTATCACCTATCTTGGTAAAAACTTCATTAAGGCAAAAGCATTGATTGTGATAAGTGTTAAAGAAGAGATTTTGATTCATCGTATAAACATGAATCCTTTCTAATCAAAGCTACCGTTCAACATGCTAAGGAGGCAATTCCCAATCATAATGGTGGATGTTGGCTTATACCTTCTGAGACTGGTTTTTTTTTTCCCCCCATGATTAACTATATGTTGCACTATCAATAATCAAAAGTTTTAATGGTTTGAAATTGCTTATATTGGATTGGAAAAAAAAAATGTACCAACATGATGATAAATATTGTCTGCATAGAAGTGTTTCAAAACCTTATTTGATGAAAGATGATGTAATTCAGACATGTGAATGAATGGAACTAAATTTATTAATGCTAAATTTCAACTACTCACATTTTCATGTTCATATGCTAATAGAGAATGTATTTTTTAAGTTTAAATGTTTATATCTAATTTTCACAGCCTACATAAAACGTTTCGTCTTGTTTCTTAACATATATTGGGGTATGTTAATTCGTATAAATAACAAAATATATAATTTTTTTCAAAAAAAAGGCAAACAGCCAAGTTAAGAGAAAACATTATATTGACTTAAAAAAGGGATGAAACATTATATAATGTTGAGCCAGCTGAAGAAATTTGAGAGTGACATAAAATTTAGATGGATTTAAGTTCGTATAATGATAAGGTAATAAAAAAGTACTATAATGCATGAAATTCCAAAAATATATGTAAGTAATGTAACACGGGCACCTAATTTCTATCTTGTCCTTTTTCTTGAGCTTTGTTTGTCAAAAAGAAATCATAGTAAATAGAAAAAATAATACTCCCTCCAATTTTATTTATAAGAGCTTAGTATTCGAATTATGCTATCTAAGAAAACAGTTAAAGTTAGTAAAGATAATAAATATATCTTGAAATAAAATTCTTTTAAGTATGTCCTTATTTATAAGGGCGCAAGTAAAGTAAAAGAGAGAAATAGAATTAATATAAGCATCATCAACCCTTTAAACAATGAAAAATATATAATTAATGAGGAGTATAAATTTTTTTTTTTAAAAAAAAACTCATGTTGAAACAACTCTTATCAAACTCTTATAAAAAAAATTAAAACAATTCAAATTTTAACTTTTATAAAAAAAGATTGGAGGTAGAAGTACAACAAATAATTATATTAAAGATGAAGATTATGATATCCACACAAAATATAGTATCTTATCGGAACTTACATATAAAATCCATTTCATTACTTTTCAAACAAAATTTTCTTTCTAACTTGGAATGGCTTGGCTTGCAAACAAAATAAAAGTATAATCATGATTTTCTTGTTATAAAAAAAAAAAAGAAAAAACAACAAAACAAAAGATATGAACACAAACTCTAAGCAACAAATTATATCTTACTACAAAAAAGCATCAAATCACCGACGAAATTAGTGACGGAAGTATAGTTTTCTGATGAAAATACCAACTGCCAGTTACGTTTTTTCTTTATCTTAAGTTATTTATGCACACTATATATATATATATATATATATATATAGGGAAAAGTATTTCTCCAGTCACTGGAGATAAGTTATCTCCAGTGACCCCTAAAACTACGTTATTTTGAATTAATGAAGGGTGTATTTGTAATTTTAGGTAAATTAATAAAGAGTACAAAATTACAGAGACACCCTTCATTAATATAAAACGATGTAGTTTTTGGGGTCACCAGAGATAACTAATTTCTAGTGACGGGAGAAATCCTTTACCTATATATATAATACAACAATTTAAAAACAAATATAATATTAAATATATAATTATACACAATTATAATTTTCATTTTTATAATATAATACTTAAAAAATGTAATTTCTTATTTCATTTAAATACTTACTAATATAATATATTAAGGGATAGGATATTGTTACTACCATTTTTTGTTACTACCACTTTTCTACCGTTAGATCAAAATCTCATCTATCTTTATAATTTGTCTCTCCTATTAAGATTCTGATCTAACGGTGGAAAAGTGGTAATAACATTGATAGTAACAAAGAATGGTAGTAACAATATCCTATCTCATATAATTAATTATTAATTATAAAATATATAATAATAAGAAATTTTGAATTTTACCAACTGAACTTCCATCAGTAATCACTAAAGGAATTTTCTCTGTCGGTATTTACGGATGGAATGTTTAACGGAATATTTTTCGTCGGTATTTTTTTTAATGGATTTTGTCAAAAATTACCAACCGAAACAATTCCATCGGTAATAGTATATTTTTCTTGTAGTGACGAGACAGTGTTGGTTGACAAAAAAACTCAATGTCTTGACTAGAACATATAAGAACTAGACAACGTGCCTAAATATTCTAATATGACTTTAATTTATTTTGTTCCCCAAATTTATAATTTTCTCTCTAAAGTATCATTGTTAATTGCTTATAGGAATAATATTTCTTCAAAATAGATACCGTGAACATGTATAGAAGTTGGGGAAAAATTATCCCCAGTGTTCGTTTGAATTAACGGTGGACAATTATGATCGTCATTTGCATAAATGACATTAGTTAAAAGTGTTGTTAGTCAATTATAGTTAATCCCGATGTCTGTTTGGATTTTTTTTCCCCACAAATGACTTTAAGATTTTTTATTAAGTTTGGATTTTATTTATTAAAAGTACTTATAAATGTATAATTACCAAAAAGGGTATACATTTTATAAAGTTATATTTAACAAAGGAAATAAATGAAATTGAAAGAAAAATTATACATGTTGGAGTATATTTCAAAAAACATATTATAGGATTTATCGATCATTATCACGTAATTTAAATATTTAATGTCTAAATAAAAAATGATAAATATGATAACTAATTATTTTGCTAGGATTCCAACAGATTATGTAATTAAGTTTTTTTCTTCAATAAAACTATTTACATTTTCATGATTATATTTAATAGTAAAGATAATTGAATACTTAATAATTAGCATTACATATGATTTAATAAATGATATGAATATTTAATATTATTTTCATTTTATAATTTTTATTATTTAAAAATTCATGTTAATTAATGAGGAAAACAAACAATATTTAATATAATATTATTTGAACTACTTTAGTTGAGAAATAATAGGTTAAATACGTGTAGAGAACATTTAGAGAAGAGATCAGAAAGTAAATAAATTATTCTTGTGAAAGTTTCAGTTGGGATTTTCCAATTACATAAGCAACCCTCTTATCAATGAGTCCACATTATACGTACATAGTTTATGTGCTTTTTATGTGCTCATACCTCTATTTAAGATATGAGCATATATGTATGTATATAGATATATTTAAATTATATGTTGTTTTTTGACATATTTTTTACACCTGGTATCTCAAATTAATTAGTTTCCATGATACTGTTACAGATGGTCTGTAACATCAGTATCATGGAAACTAATTAATTTGAGATACTGAGTGTAAAAAACATATCAGAAACCAATATATAATTTAAATATAAATAAATACAAATATATTAAAAAAAAAATATGCCCATACCTCTATTAAAAAACATATAAACTATGTGTATATAATATGGAATCATGTGCATATAATGGACTCCTTATTAATTATGCTCAATGTGTGTTTAGAGTTAGAGAGTGAAATCATGATTCATCAAAGTTGACCGAGATTTTTAAAGAATTACTCAAACAGGATAATTGAGATTTACAATCACTTTTTTTATTTCAATCAAGCTTATCTAAGCTCTACCATGTAACCAAATAGGCACTAAATATTTATTATAAATAACTAATTTTTTAATACCCACAAATTAGTTATTCAATCATTGTATTAAGGAGGGGAATAAATTTGATGTCTCAATTGGCAAGATAGAGATGTTTAAATGTAAAAATATTTGGTTGGCAAGATTTCCTACTTTCCTTGCAATTTTCCAACTAGACAGAATGGTCAAGCCATATACGTTAAAGTAAACTTTGTACTATATTTGTAAGATACGGGAAAATTTTCGACCAGCACCACGCGAATAAATTAAGAAAATATACGTCATAATCGGCATCTCAGCAAAAGGAAAGCGGGAGTCTTCTGTTGTGATCTCCGAACACCAAAGCTTCCGAATCTTCCCTCTGTTCTCTCACTTACCTCCGCGTTTTTTAAGCCTCTGTTGTCCCCTTTCACTTGCCGAGCTCAGATCTCCCTTCTCTCGTCGCTTTAAATCTTTTCCAGCAGGTTCTTGCGCTCCCCTTGATTCTTCTTTGTGATTGTGGTCAGATATACTTATTTGCATCTGTAATTTGGTTATGTAGCTTACTTTCTGATTGATCTGTACATATAATCTGATTTGCTTGATAAGGGTTTCACTGGGTTTTTCCTATTGTGATGATTTATCGGTATGCACTACCGATTTTGCATAAAATTACGTTTTTTTCTTGCCTCTTTCGATATTCTTTCTTTGGTCAATCCCCGTTCGGCATGCTCTTATCTTCACCGTTTTCGCGTACTAACTTAGTTTGATGCATTCTAAATTTGAATCCTGTCTGTCTAAAATGACTCCACCACTATCATGGTCAACTGATGTTGCTTAACTATGGGTGTTTTGCCTGCTACTTCGGCTAAGTAATGAGATTCTGTTGAGGAATCCTTACTTATGACCTTTGAAGCATGAACTGGGCATTTATTTTAGGCAATCATCTGGATCGATAGATAGAGAGAGAGAGAGCTGTTCTGTACCGAGGGTGAAAGTCATTGGTAAATGTTGGTCCCCTTCATAGTTAGCTTAAGTGATTAAACTAAACATTCCACATTTGTGATCACCAAGAAATCATTTTTTAGGGAGCTGTGTCTATTGCAATCAATTTTTCAGTTCCTTATTTGCTTTTCTCTTTATAATCCATATTAGTGGTTATATTCCTAGTATATTTACAGGTTTGGTTTTGATGATTTACTATTTATTTTCATTAGACGACTTTTTTTATTCTTTCATATGAAATAACTAGCTTGGTTAACGATTTTGTTTGCTTGTACTTTCTTAGATGGCAATGCAGGAAGCAACCCCTGCCCCTGCCCCTTCCCCTTCCCCTGCCCCTAGTGCTGAAGTGGTTGGCAATGCCTTTGTGGAGCAATATTATCATATTCTGCATAAATCCCCCAACTTGGTGCACAGATTTTATCAGGACTCAAGTTTCTTAAGTCGACCAGATGGCAATGGAGTGATGACAACAGTGACAACTATGGAAGTAAGTTCAACAGGCCATGCATGTATATTTCACCTGTAACACACACACACACACACACAAAAACCTTATTTTTCCATTCCCAACTATATCTAGACTATAGAACAAGTACCAATGAAACTTATTTTCCCCCAATTGTCACAGATGCAAATAACCTAAATGCCCTGAGGTTTGAGGCCTTGGGATTAGGTTTAAAAAAAAAAAAAAATCATTTTCATAGTTTTTTTTACATATGTATCATCATGCACTTCATCTCTGCATCTGCAGTGGAGTAGTGGGAGTGTTTTTAATTCCGAAATGGCTGACTTATGGGACTTTGTATTTACTATCATGTGCTGAATTTATGTCTCAGCAATTGATGATTGATAGCTATATATTAAGAGGAATATTCTCAAAAAAATTGTAGTCGGGTATGGAGAATAATGACATGTAAAATAACATAGCAGACTTTGGTAGGACAAAACGGTTGAAGGGCTATAGCTTTTAGTCTCGGGCTTGCAATGGGGTATGAACAATGATACCTTATGCCTTTTCTGCTTTCACAGCACCAACAGGCATTGAAGGACATATTAGTAGATTGCGTATATGACAACTGACATCCAGACTTTGGCTGTATCACTAGAAGGTTAAAGGCAATGATGACTATGCATGAAACTTAGACCAGATTACTACTTTTTATCTTTGTATTATAATTTTCCTAACATCATAATTAGTTAGTAATTGTTTAATCATTAAATTTTTTACATTCATAGTAGGGGTGGAAAATTTGAGCCATTATCCATCCAATCCTTCCATGACCTTATCTGTCCCAATTAAAACCATTAAAAATTTATAACATAAGGATAACTAAACATCGTCTTGTTTATTTCCTTTTTACTTTATTAATCCTCTGTGAGCATGCATAGAAGGATAATTCCTGACATTTCCTTTTTTTTTTTTTTTACCAGATTCAAAATCATTGTCATAGTTATGCATTTGGTTCTCAAACTTATATATTTAGCTTAATATTTTTCCTAGTGTATGCTTTGAGAAAGTTTCATCTCTTGCATATATTAAAACAACTTGATTTCCCCTAATTTCAACTTATTAATTGGAGCAGGCAATAAATGAAAAAATTCTGTCCCTGAATTATGAGGACTATACAGCAGAAATAAAAACTGCAGATGCTCAGGAGTCATATGATAAAGGTGTGATAGTTTTAGTCACCGGATGCTTAACTGGGAAGGATGGTGTGACAAGGAAGTTCACACAGACATTCTTTCTAGCTCCACAGGACAAAGGCTACTATGTCTTAAATGATGTATTTAGGTATATTGAGGATAAAGACACATTGCAATCAAATCCTGTCTCAGAAATCATCAATGAAATTGAAAACACTGAGAAAGTTCCAGAGCCAGAAGCAGGTTAGGATGAATTTTCCTTGTGAATTACAGATTTTTTTTATGTAAGTATGAAATTGATAATTGACTGTTTCATGTTTCTAGAGGTTGAATATGCTCCTGAACAACCTGTGGCAGACCCGGCGGCTTCTGTAGAGGTGGAACACATTCATAATGGTGCTGAAGTTGCTGATCGTTTGGACAATGAGGGAGAAGGATCAGTTATTGATGAAGAGGTTGTTGAACCCCCTACTGAACAGAATCAGAACAATATTGTTACAAGTGTTGATTCAACTCCAGCAGCCCAGGATGATGCACCAAAAAAATCTTATGCATCAATTGTGAGAGAATCCCTATTCATTCAGTTTCCTGTTTGGTGGTTCTAATTCATCTCTTACATTTGTTAATGATTTATTACATTTATGTGAAGGTAATGAAAAGTAATCCAGCATCTGGTCCTGTCTATGTTCCTAGCCGAACTGTAAGAATGGCACATGCAAAACCAAGTCAGCAATTGTCTGCTGCTGCCAAACCTACTCCTGGACCTGAGGCACCAGTTCCTAATAATGATAGTGCTCCTGAAAGTAGTGATGTTCATGAGGAAGGTATATAGAGGATGGACAGAATGACAGCTATTTTATCTTTGAGACAAGTTAGCTGCAATTTAAAGACACATTTGCTGTCCCTGTTGACTTATTTGTTCATTTTTATTAAGATTTGTGAGTGAAAAAGATTAAGAACAGTCACAGTAGGAAAAAGTATCAGCAAAGTAAAACAACTGATAGAGATTAATTGATGTATACCTGTGCTTTAAATTTCAGTTCTAAAATAAGTTGACTTGCAGTTTATTTTACAGCTGAAGGTCACTCGATATATGTACGGAATTTGCCATTTAATGCAACAGTTGAACAACTTGAGGAGGTGTTTAAGAAATTTGGACCTATTAAGCATGATGGAATTCAAGTTAGAAGTAGCAAGGTGCGTAAATTTTACTTTCTACATTTTCAAAAACCTGAATTATCTAAAGGCGAGCTTACAAAGTACTATTTTTCTCTTCCTGCAGGGATTCTGTTTTGGATTCGTTGAATTTGAAGAATTGAGTTCCATGCAGAGTGCGCTTGAGGTACAGCTTATTCTGTTAAACTGCTGAGATTATAGTTTTACATCAACAGAAACTGCTGATAGGTGTCTGTTTAGATGGTCATATGATTCACTAATAAAGTTCTAGTTTGAACTTTTAGAGTGCTTTATGTGTAGTATTACTTGTACAGATTAGCATTAATTTGCAGTTTGGCTTAATGCTGTGTCCATAATTCCTAAATTCCAGCTTCTAGTAGGAGTCAATTTGGGGCAGGAATACTAAAAGCCTAAATTGGTTAAAGAAATGTACTGAATGACTTTTGGTTGTGAAAGGTTCAAGCTGAAAACGTCATAACCTTGAATACTTCCTTATTAGTGAAGGAGTTCTGCATACTGCATTCATAACTGGAATATCATTGTGGAAATCTGTGGAATTTACGAGGGAAGAATTATATTCTCATTGCTTGATTAATGTTGTGATACAATACCTACTTATATAATAAGTAGAGAGATAAAACTAAACAAATTAAGGAGAAAATAAAGGAGTAACTAATGGAGAAAATCTAGGAGAAAATAGAGGAGAGGTTACAACAACCTAGGGAGAATAATATAATATAATAATATTACATAATATTCCCACACTCCCCCTCAAGTTGGATCATGGATGTGAATCATGTCCAACTTGCTTATGCAACTTATTGGAGTCTTGACGATGTTGGGAGTTACTACTGCGACAAAATGAACGGGCAGCAGATACACGACAACGGAGTAACCAACTGCGACAAGATCGACGGGCAGCGGCTGCGACAAAATCGACGGTGAAGGTACCATAACTGCTTGAGTCTTCAAAATTTTTAGGCTTGTACTTCTTGAGTCTCAGAGGTCCATTTATTTTGTCTGAACTTGTACTCTTTTTTGAGTCTCAGAGGCCCACAAATTTCTGAAATGACAGTTTGGTCCCTCAATTTGATAAATGACAGATTGGTCCTGCGAATATCAGAAATGACATTTTGATCCTCGAATTTCTGAGATGGCAATTTACTCTTCTGTCAACAAAGAGCAGCATTTTTTTTTATTATTATTTTTTTAAAAAAAATAATAACTTAGGTCAGATCCCTCGTGACCTTCTCTTCTGTTTTTTTTTTTTTTTCCACGTACGTCTCGATCTCACTACCAACGCCGCGGATGAAAGCGGATCAGATCCATCTTCTTCTTCACCTTCTCCAAGGAGTTTCTGGTGGTGGTTCATCGGCACTGTGAATCTCTGGTTCTTCGACAACGTTGGGAGTTGCTGTGACGAGATCAACGATGAGACTCGACAAACGTTGGGAGTTGAAGACCGACACAGACAGAAAACGCTGATGCTGGGTCTGACAAATGGAGAACCCTGGGAGCGCTGAGACAATGATGACAGATGATCGAGATCACGACTAATGGTGAATGGAGGGTCGCTGGTGATGGGGAAGGAAGGAAGATCGAATTTGATCTGTTCCTTCTTTCCGACAGTGGTGACGACTTGCTGACTCAACAGAGGATGATGAAAGTGGCTCCCGGCGCTAGTGATTTGCAGTCTCCAACTCTGTCTCTCAATTCAATGCTCAAGCAATGACGGTGGAGCATGAAGAAGAAACACTTCTAGAGAGAACAGCAAGTCACCAGCGCCAGACGAATAAAACTGAAATCTTTTGTCTTCAAGATCAATCTAGCTCTGATACCATGTGGAATTTACGAGGGAAGAATTATATTCTCATTGCTTGATTAATGTTGTGATACAATACCTACTTATATAATAAGTAGAGAGATAAAACTAAACAAATTAAGGAGAAAATAAAGGAGTAACTAATGGAGGAAATCTAGGAGAAAATAGAGGAGAGGTTACAACAACCTAGGGAGAATAATATAATATAATAATATTACATAATATTCCCACAAAATCCAGCTGAAGTAACACCGAAATGTACTTTGCAAATGGGATTGTTTTTTTATGCTTGTTAGACCAAAAATTTGCCAAGAATTTAAGCAAGCCTGCTTTACTTTCACTAGTTGTGTGACAGAAATAAATGTCCAACTTGTTTGTAGCTGAGTAATAGACATGTCTAATTGATTCAGCACCTGAATGATAGAGAGTTCATTGTTCATGTCACTGGTATTTGCTTGATATAACGCTAGTTGTCTTTCTACTCACTTATTTGGTCAATGTCCATAAGGCATCTGAGTTTTAGTTCTGATCAAGGGTCGTGCTGGTTGCTCTGTATTTGAAAATAATGCTTGTTGCCATCTCATTTCTTTCTCCTCTTTTTTGGGTGTCTTGTTTTTCTGCAATTGAATTTCTTCTTCTGCCCCAAAAAAGGTGTTTTACATTAGTTCCCAATTGTCTTGAACCGCCAAATACCTGGTATTACGGTGAACTGTAGTGACAGTGTTAGTGGAAACCTGGCATACTTTGGGGAATGCATTATCTGTAGAATATGCTAGAATATGATGAAATGTTCATGACACGTAATGGCATCTAGATAGATGATCTTAGTACTAGTTGTACCTTGTATATATCTCAGACTTTTGCATCCCCTTAGGTTAAAATGAAATTTTGTGGGTAGAAAAACAATGATGCCCTTGCCTTATTTTTGGGGTCCCCTTATTTGTCTTGTGAATTCTCTCATTGAATGGCCAAAATTTTTAACTTTTTGGGTTCTTTTGAATCCCTTTATTTTTCTTGTAAATGACTTTATTGTCTTGCGAATGGCGAATGCCCTTATTTGTCTTGTGACTGGTCAAAATGTTGTTGTTAACTCCCTAATATATTTTTTTTAATCCCTTTATTTGTCTTGTAAATGCTCTTATGAAAAAAATGAAATGGAGGTATCATTATTTTTTCACCCAGAAAACTTAATTTCATTTTAATCCAAGGGGGTCAATGAAGTTTCAAAATTTTTTGGGGGTTGACTGAAATTAAGTCTCTTCCATGGCGGTTGAATGAAATTTTCCCCTTTTTTATCTCTACACAAAAAGCAAACGCCATTGGCTTTTAAATTTACTCGGACGTCCTCCTATCCAGCACTAAATAGATATGCTTGTATGTTGTCCCATGTTGTATAAAATCTCTGAATTTGTTATAAAGTTTGTTTGCAATGCCCACGAGCTTTTGTCAACAGCAAAGTAGGGCCATGAGACAAAAGTCAAAACCTTAGAACTTAGAATTTCTATTTCTCTAAAATAGAAACCCCATCAACTGAAATGAGTAGTAATGTGAATCTGGTATTGAATCATAGTTTGCGCACTGGCAGACTGCTGAAACAGTTTCTTTTAATTTAGATTGTTTTGAAGTGTCTTCATGAAGAGTTTTCTATCATTAGATATCATGACTTGCTGACAGTCTAACTAATAATAAACCTGGCTGAAATTCATTTCAGGCGGCTCATGTCATCATTGGTGGTCGGCAAGCTGCCATTGAGGAAAAAAGAACTACTACTCGAGGTAATTTGACGTAAAGAAGTTATGTCTTATTGGGTTGGATTATGGTTGTGGTATTAGAGGCTGATTTTGCTATTTTCTTGTGATCCTATTCCAGTCAGCGGTAGTAGTGGGAGAGGGAGGTATCCTTCCGGAAGAGGTAACTTCAGAAGTGAGAGCTTTAGGGGCAGAGGGAAATTTGGCAGCGGCCGAGGTTATGGAAGAAGTGAATTCAGAAACCAGGGAGAGTTTTCCGGGCGGCCTAAGGGTTCATCCGGACCAAAAGGAGATAGTTCTTTACAGACAAGCCAAAATGGAAGTGGACGAGGCCGCGGGGCAAGACCGTAATTATCAACCATCAACTTAAGCAAATGGTTGGTTAAGAGAAACTTGTTGGTGGCTTTTTTTGGCTTTTATTTTTTTTTTTGTACTTTCCTTTTTTTGGTTAGCAGAAAAGCAAGCAACACACCACAACATTTTTCCCTTGTTGAGGAAAGGGGACAATAATTTACCTTGTGGTTAAATAGGCGGAAGTTGAGGGTTCCCATTTGCACGTTTCAATCATTTAACAGTATATTTAGTCATAAATTTATATAATGAGGAGGTTTTGTGTTGTAGCAGTCATTTTTTTGCATTTTGCAAAACAATTATGTCCTTTTCCTATCTCCCTCTCCCTCGCTATGCCATTTTTGTTTCTAATCATTTCTTAGATGTTTCTTTTTGTTTGGTTTAGTAGCCATGTGATTTCCTTTCAGGGGGAAGTGTGGAAAACTAGTTCTGTGGAGCATATTTGAGTGACTTAAGAACCACCCCTATGAACTTGGAAGATTTAATAAAGTAGATTGACAATGAACAAAACAATAAGCATATAAAAGTATGAAAATCAATATCTTTATGTTTAATGTAACTACAAAGTACAAACTTTGTAGAGGTTATAATTTATTAGTCTTGAACATGACAGTCCACTGCTTCATAAATCAGTCACAATCAAAACAAGCTTTTCATTGCTATCTTTTTACCAAGCTATAGAAAGGGTGCCAAGACCCTTCTCATTCTCATTCATCTGCAAGCCACTGAGCAGGGCCCTCAATGCAGAGGTTGCAAACCAGAAGGGCTAGGGCAAAGCAGAGGGCTAGAAGCCAGCCAAGTGATCTGAGGACCAGAAAATCATCATTGGCCTGTTGAAGCTCCTCTACCTGGCAAAGCCAACATTAAGCTACAATTAGCTATCATAGCTCATTTCAGCGCGTAACTCTTGATATTATCCGCTTTAATCCTCACAGTTTTAAAATTCGTTAAGAGGGGTATCTAGACCTTTTTAAAATGTCTTTCGTTCCCTTCCCCAACCGATGTGAGACAAAACATAGATGATAGGCGATGAGGAAAAAAATGATGAATGAGAATGAGAAGGGTCTTAGGCTTAGCAATTGGTAAACAGAAGGCAATAACAACTGTGGGTTTAACTGATGGGTGGGGAGAAGAATGAGAGAGAGAAGGGTCTTAGCTCCTTTTTATAGCGGTTAGCCAAATTGCAATCCAATTATTGAGTTACAAGAGGGTTAGAATTGACTGTGGATTTAACTTAACTGCAATTATTGAAGGCTGTGGTTCTTGCCTCCTTGAAACTCAAAGACACAAGAGGCAGTACATATAGAAAAGATCCCGTTCAAGTAAGGTCTCATCTAAAGGGAATGACAATAACTGTGAAAATTCATTAGCTTCCCTCAGCCAATCGTGGCTGGCTTTCCTCTTTTTGGCTAGCTAGCTTTCTTTCTGTGGTTTTCTGCAGCATTTCTATTTTTCTTCCCCATAGACCGTGGTTGATTGTTTCTCATATTTGATATTTCCATCCAGAATCATTAATCCATTATTGCATGCATCCTTGATGTGTTATTTTGAATATCATCATAATACGTTTTTCTGAGTTTTTGGCACTCTATTTTTAGCTGATCAAGACAATTTAGCACTCAGCACCTTGAAGTTTGTTATTTTAAATAAACCTCAGAAAAAATATTTTATGATGTTGGATATAACCCAACCCGAATAGAATTTTCTTCATTTTTTTTTATAAGTAACAATCTCTCTCAGAGAGGCTGGTTTTTAATGGAAGCAATCTTTTTTTTCCATCTGAAAATTGAAATTGCTCTTTCTATCCCCCCCCCCCCCTCGCGGGGACAAAAAATAAATACACACCTTTACACTAATTATCACACATACACTACTCATTCCCTCACAGATTGGGTTTTTCCCATTATCCTCTTTCTCATTTTCTTTTCATAACCTCATATTCACCGGTAGATTTAAACAATAAATGGTTCAAATTCAATTTTTTATAAAATTATTTTTATAAACATAAATAAATAAATTTTAACTCTTGAAAAATGATCTATATCATTCATAACTACAATCCAAAAAAATAATAATTTATAAAATATTATTATAATAATTTTATAAAATATTAAATTTAAGGAAAAATTTCAAATAAATACCGCCTGAATTTGTAAAACCCCAGAAGTCCGTCGAATTTGTAAAAAGACTGAAAGGTGACAAGGGCATTTAAAGGATATGCAAATTCGAGCGAAATTATCCTTTTATCCTTAGTTTTAAATAATTTTTTTAAAAAAAGTACATACCCCCCGCGGTGGGCCCCACCACCGGCAACCACCGCCTGCCCCTGGTGGCCACTACCGGCGGAGGGGCCCACCGGGGGTATATACTTTTTTTTTTATTATTTAAAACTAAGGGTAAAAGGGTAATTTCGCTCGAATTTGCATATCCCTTAAAAGTCTTTGTTACCTCTCAGTCTTTTTACAAATTCAACGGACTTCTGGGGGTTTTACAAATTCATGCGGTATTTATTTTGAACTTTCCCTAAATTTAAACCATCCCTTTTATGAATTAAGGATGGAGATGAGAGTATGAGAAGACAGTAAGAAATAAAACAATGAAAGTATCCTCTTATATTCTGTCACATTTACTCTTCTTAAAAATAAGAATATATTTATAAAAAGAATTTCATTGTTTATTACTCCACATATTTATTATTTTTAACTAATTTTAATTTCAAGTTTGGTTTGTGCTTTTTGTTAGTCGTTATTTATAAAAAGATAAGAGGAAATATTTTGTTAAATCATGATAATTTAGAAGATTTGTAAAATTTCAATTTAAAGGGGAAAAAAAAGTCACGTAATAAACTTGATCTAAATCTTATAGATCAAATTTTCAAAATAAATGAATTCACAATTTAGAAGATTTATCAAATTTGAAACTATGAAGTACGTAATTTACTTGATTATATATTTTTTTAAAAAAAATCTAATTTTAGAATTTGTATATTTTATCTTGGGTGAGCATTGAGCATCTAAAGTATTTTAAAGTTCAATTTTACCCCTCGTGTATTAAAAATGGGGCATTTATCACCCCACCCTAACAGAAATTTAAAGTAAAGCATAAGTTTAAATATGGCCTCACCTATTATATATGAAGGAGGGAAGAATTGATTTCATGTGATTATTATATATCAACCATTTTTAGAAACTTTTATTTATTGTGTGCCCGCAATTAAATAATGTATGAGTAAAAGCAAACTTTATGATCTGTATCGTGAATTTCAGTCTGAGCTGTGTCTATTTCAAGGATAAGATTTTGGTAGTTTCTTTTATAGCATAGACGTGAATTTGCCGGTTTAGTAGCTATGTTAATGTTATTTCCTTTCAAGGTGAAAAGTGGAAAAGTAGCACCGTGGAGAATATTTGAGTTATTTAAGTATACATGAATATGACAGCTTTGTTTCGGTGTGCCTTTTGAGTTCATATTATGTGTACACATCTTATCTGTTTCTTATATGCCATGAGCTTTTTTTTTTCATTTTTTATTTTTTATATATAGTATTTATTTAGATTTAAATTATGTTTCTGACATGTTTTTTATACTGAGTATCTCAAATTTATTAGTTTCTGATTCTGCATTCAGAAATATTTGTTTGTTACACCAGTATGATGGAAATTAATTAATTTGAGATATTGGGTGCAAAAAACATGTCAGAAAACAACATATAATTTAAATTTAAATAAACACAATATATAAAAAATAAAAATATATGTATACCTCTAATAAAAGTATGAGCACATAAGGTATGTGCACAGGACTCGTGCTTTTTCCTCTCTCAGGGTGTGAAAGTATAACATATGAGTTAACTAACAAATTTGCCTTCAGAAGTTTTCATTAAGGAGCGATATTACCCTAAAAGTTTTTCTTGTCTCAATGTTACTCCGGAAATTTCAAAACATAGCAATGTTGCCTATATCTATTAAAGAGTCAATAGACAAAGTCAATTTTTTAATTGTCAGTGTTAGTTTTTTAACAAAAATAGACAACATTGCTACGTTTTGAAACTTTTAGTGCAACATTGAAACGAGAAAAACTTTCAAGGCAACATTATTTCTGAGCCTATACTTCTTAGATGGATTTACTAATTAACCCATAACATATTAACATCTGACAAATGTTATATTATATCGGAAAATTCATATACTTTAATAATATTTTTCTTTTTAAGTTTTAATTCATGTAACTTGTTTTTGAGGTTCCTCGACATTTTAATTTGCTAAATATTAGTCCTTTTAGTTTGGAAAATAATCAGAATGACCACGAGTTGGTACAGCCAAGACAACAATATCCTTGAAATGTATTTTTCCGTTTTACATTGAGGACAATTATTTGTCTGTGTGTGTGTTTTAACAATTATTTCAATATTTATTTATTATGGAGAATTCCCCAAAAAAAAATATCATTTGCAATTCAAAATGCTAAACAGGTGATTTTATAACAAAATAAGTTGTTAATCTCATTACTAATATGATTCTGAAATTCAAATGATAATTTTCTATTGTTCTCCTTATTTATTATTGTTAAGCAATTTAAATTTTAGTATCATTGAGGGAAGACTATTCTTTCTCCGATTTTGTTCGTTTTGGACCTTATTACCCTTCACGATTTTAAAACGTGTCTAAAGGAAAAGTATTTGAGCCCTTATAGAGCATATTTTGTTCCTCTCACTGGCCAGTTGGGATATAACAAATATTTTTTCTTATCTTTATTATAAGACACCAACTACCAATTTCAAAAATCAATAAAAATAGTTAAAAAAATTAAATTATCCTATAATTTTTAATATTATCTTTTTTGACTATACTAAATTTAAATATCATATTAATTATTATTCTTTCTCACTATTTTTACTAAATGTGAACATCCATAAAAGTTTGTCCAAAAAAAAACATCCATAAAAGAAAATTAATGCTTGCTGGAAAGTAGCGGCCTCGTTTGCCTAAATATACTTATTAATTGGTGAAGAGGGAGCACTACCATCAATATCTGCAACATCTGAATCATAAGTGCATGTGCAATAGATAAGTTTTAAATAATATTTCTTCTAGAAGTAGAAGCATTGTAATAATTTCATGGACACGTGTGTACTCACAAATGTAGGAAAGGAAAAAGAACACCGATTATTTGCGTTGGGATGCCAGTTTGGTGTCATCTAACCTTCAATGTCGTACTCCATCTGGTCTAAATTATTTCTCCGGTTTTTATTATAAAGTAATAACTAATATATTTAGTTATTTTTATAAAAAAATATTGTTTGTTTTCAAAAAAATATTAGATTTTTTTTATGTATGTCATAATTAATAAAGATAATGGGTGAGAGTAATAATAATACTCCCTCGTATCCTTATTATAAGACAGCAACTAATAAGTATATTTAATATTTTTATAAAGCATTTGCTTATTTTCAAAAAGCATTAAATATTTATACCCGTAATTAATAAGGGTAGTGGGTGAAAGAAATAATTAATATGATATTAGATTTAGTGAAATTAGTAGGAGTAATTTTGAAAATTATTTAAATTTTAAGACAAATTTAATGACTTTAACTATTGTTTATAAGGCACTTGCTTATTTTCAAAAAGGATTAAATACTTATAATAAGAACTACCACTCTGGTCCTATTTATAAATTCCTTTTGACCAAATCATATATACCAAGGAGAGGTAGGTAGCTTAATGATTATGAGGTAAATTTTCAACTTTACCTTCATTTATAATCGGATATCTTTTAACTTTTTCTTTTCTCTCTATTTTCATTGGTACAATAATATAAGCAAAATTGTCACAATCTCATTTATTTGATCAAAAGAGACTTATAAATAGGACTAAATTTTTTAGTCAAAAAGGACTTATAAATAGAACCAAAGTAGTACATCCCATACTTTTATTCATATAAATCCAATGTTGCATATTCATATTCTGTTAAAATTAATTCAACCTTCTCTTTCTTTTTACCAATTTTCAATATACTCTCCCGAGTGATTATGTTCTGTCTTTTAATGTTTACCCCAATTATATGATTTTTAACACTCTTCTTACCCTTACTTTTTAGTTACTCAAAGGGTGTGTTTGGTTGGAGATGAGGAAGGGAGGAGAGGTGTCTATCCCTAGTGTGAAAAGTCAGATATAACTCTGATGTGACTTGTTTCTAAAGTTAATGTGCGGAAAACGATACAAAAAAGTTATGTAATTTTAAAAATTTCCATGGGTAATTTTGGCAAAAAAATTTGCTCCCCTTCCTTCCCCTAGCTTCAAACCAAACATAACCAAAGCATCTTTTAAATAAATAAATAAGTAATAATTAAATATATCTTAAAATTTAACAAATTTTTAATTTTATCTCTATTTAGTTCCACTATACTTCATGAGAATAAAATTAATGGAGTAATAAAAAGAAGAAAAAAATGTACATTCGAATGAATTTTGTATATATTAACATATGAAAAAAATTAATAAAATGATTTATAAATAGGACTAAAAATATTTTCTTTCTTTGCCTTAGAAATAGAAAAATATGAGTATACTCCTCTGGTCCTATTTATAAGATAGAACGAATGTATGTATTTATTCTATTTATAAGATACATCATTAAATTTTTTTTACATAAATTTACAATTTATCCTTCATTAATTATTATACAGATAGTTATTTACTTGGAGAGTGTGGCTTTTTTCATGCACAAAAAGAAAATCCAAAGAAGAAAACTAAAAGTAATTAAATAAGAATAAATTTGAAAAATCATTGAATTTTAAAGCAGATTCAATCAAATTTAAAATTTTATAGTAAAACATATTAAAAATGACTTATTAATAAAATAATATGAATGATATGAATGATGATATTGCTTCAAATAATGTTTTTATAGTTTGAGAAGTGAGTAGAATCCCATGAGTCATTACATACTGTTTTTAGCTTTCATAATTTTCCCATTAATAGTACTACGATGTTCTTGATAATTGGTGCTTTTGTTTACTTTTTGAGATCTAACATTATAATATCCAGATTGTCCAAAAAGCAGTATATGAAACACTTCGTGGATATTTTATTAAAATACTTACTGATTAAATAATTTGATAAAAATATCTAAATCATTTTTATTTGATAATAAACCAAGGATACAAACATCTTTTAGGGCAAAAGATAACAAAGTAGCTTTAATGGATGCTTTTAAGTTTGGTCAACGTGATTCACAATCAGTCCATCTAATTTATATTATAAGGAACCAACTTTTTTTTTTTTTAATAAGCCACCTGCTTGTTTTTAAATAACATTAAATATTTGTTTTTCATGCAGGCCCATAATTAATAAGAGTAATGAGTGAAAGTAATAATCCATATGATATTAGAATTTAGTGCAATTAGTATGGGTAATATTGAGAATTACTTAAATTTTAGGACAAATTTAATGACTTTAAATATTTTTTTTTGATACATAGGCGATAGGGGATGGGGGGATCGAACCCAGTACAAGAGGGTGAGAAAACTACTCCCAATACCACTGCACTACTAGTAGTGCCGGTGACTTTAAATATTTTTATTAGTTCTTTGAGAATTGTTAGTTTGTGCCTTATAATAAAGATCAAAGGGAATATATAGGTGAAATCTTTAAGCAGATAAAAACTTTACATATGCAAATAAGCAAATTAAGCTTTAAAAAAGGGCTAATTATACTCGGGATCAAATATTATCATTATCAATTTTGGTCACTACCACTTTTTTATTTATTATATAAGAATCTCAATAGGAAAGAGAAATGATAAAGATAAGAATCTCAATAGAAAAGAGAAATGATAAAGATCAGAATCTCATGTACCTTTATTATTTCTCTCTCCTATTAAGAAAAAATGTTTATTTTAGCCACATTTATTATTTTTAATTAAATTATAATAACATATTTAAACTGTATAATTCATTTATCGACCACTTAAAAAATAGGAGTATACGTTGAGTAAAAAAGAAAGAAAAATCAAGGGAAAATTTATTTTAGCTCTTAAGTGACCAAAAAATGTCAAAAAATCTTAAGAAAAATTTAAATGTTAGAAAAGTCTCGTTAACGATTTTTTCTGTGGAATTAGTAACTCTCATCTATGAAATTAACAACTCTTTAAGATTTTTTTAGCATCTGAATTTTACTTGAGACTTTTTGAACATTTTCTTTTTCTTGATCATATTTAAGACCTGAAATTTTTCCAAAACTTAGTGACTAGACGATATGCAGCGAGGGAACGATATCGCCGACGAATACAAACACGCATTGTTTTCAAAAACAAAATAGTACCCCAAATTGTTTCGAAATTACATGACAGCCCCATGGCCTATAAACACGGGCTCATAAAGCAAGTGTCCGAGCACTTTTGATTCGAGCTGCTCCTACTCGCAGAGCCGAAGCAAAAGAGAGCTGGCTAGAGAGGTCGCGCCCGAGCGAAAAGGGCTTGTTTCTTACTGTCGATTCAAACCTCTCTGTTTCTCTCTCTTTTCCCTCTGATCACCACGTGGAATTTTCGAAGTGCGTTGTCACACTGTTCACTATATGCCAACTACATGCAGAAGAAAGCAACTGTGTATGATCTTCTACTTCAGGTCCTCCCTTCTTTATCTCTATCTTTTTTTTCATCTTTCTTTCTCTGGTGCCGTAGTTTTGATTGTAACAGCCCCATAAGCTTTGCCCTGCATCCACAGTTTTGATTCTCTGGTTTACTCTTGTAAATATTTTTGTTCATAGAACTTGAGATTTCAATCAATTTGTAGCTTCTTATCTCCTTTCCTCATAAATTTTCTCTGTATGTGGTCGCCATTAATCTCTGTATCTGAAATAATTTGAAGGTGACACAACCCCGAGCTTTGTGTCTAACTTCTGTGTATCTGTTTCTCGCAGGGAGCTGTTATTGTCAAAAAAAGTTGTCACCTTTCGCTTGGATTTCGATGGAGTCGGCGACCCAGGAAACTCAGGTTGATCAGATTGATTTCTTCGAGCGAAACGGCAAAACCTCGGCGCATTACCTGCACCGATTCTTTCCCGAGAAGCCAACTAACTCCGAGTCTTGGAAAAATGTGAAAGAATTAAACCTTTCCCTCAATCTTTCTATGGATGGGTTTTATAGTCAAAATGCAGAAGAAATGCCTTTGACGAGGTCATCAACCATTCCTGGAGAACTCACAGTCATGGCTGATAATGGGGTTCATTGGAATTCCTCTAATTCTTTGAATAGGTCATCTTCCCTTCCTGTGGATGCTGAGAGGGCTCTTGTGAGGTTTGGGGATTTGCAGACGATGAGAAGGGCAGAGACTGGGAGGAGATGGCTCCAAGAGAGGGTGAAGAGAGCGGCGGAGGCAGCGGCGTCAAGAAAGTTGCCGGTAGCTGTTACTGCCTCTAAGGTTCCTGCAACTTCCCCTGCTGCTGTCAAGCTCACAATACTGGAAAATCCTTCTGTGTATTCATCAAAGCATGAGGGTAACTTCATTTTCCTTACCCTTTTTCTTTTCTCTGTTTCTTGTTTGATTGGTTGATAATCAATTTTTCAAGTTTGACATTAGTCCTTTAATTATTGCCGAAAGTACAAAATGATAACAAATGCTTCTGGAATGGTAAAAATATAAAATGTGCTCCATCATCATGGTTAGCTGACTTTCATGTCATATGGTGATGCCTTAACATCCTTGTATATTTATGTTTCTGAATCATTTTTTTTGTTCCTCTGCTGTTAAGGTTAATACTTATGGCTTGAGTTCCAATTTAATGATCAAAGAATAAGTCTATGTTTGTTTTTGAACGCTTTATATCCCCTGCTTCATTATGTCAGTCTTCTTTCCTTAGTAATTGTAACTAATTTACAATGATTAAGTTCTTGCGCAATTCTGTTAAAGTTGGATCCTTTTTTATATTGGCTGATAGTGACTAGTGAGTAGTGCTGAAAAGAGTAGAATTGAGAAAATGAACTTAGTAGGGAGAAAATAACTGTAATAAATTAAACTAGAATTTATTGTTTTGATCTAGACGCATGGGGTGCATGAAAGCAGCATTAATGGCGTTTTTCATGAGAACATCATTCTAAAAGATGTGTTGCCACGGGGGATAGTTTGTGTCAAACAGAGGAATGGCAACATTAAAATGTAAAACTGCTGTTTGTCTGCAGTTAAAGATTCGAACGCAAGGTTTTTAATACTACTTAAAGGCGACAAGGTATGTGTTGAATGATATGACGAGCCTAAAGGTGGCTGGCGTCGACGAAAGATATATTACTAAATCTCATAAGTCATAAGTGTATTGTCTAAGATTGATTGTATGTATCAGCATGAGAACTAAAGAAACAACAATGGAAGATATCACCATTTGATTGTAAAGCCTACTAGTCAACTCCGATCTAGGCAATACATGGTTATAGAAGTTTATACCTGATAGGAAAGGAGATCCATATCCTGTTAAGATAACATAAGAGGCATTTTAATGTATTTTCAGTTACATGCATACTAATTAACTTTTCAGAAAGTGTAAAACTTATGTCAGATCTCAGAATTCTCTACCATTTTTCTATGAGTAGTAATATACTCTCTCTGGTCCTTGTTATAAGACACCAACTAACAATTGTATTTGGTCCTTTTTATAAGGCACTTATTTGTTTCCAAAGCACATTAATTATTTTTTTTTCCATGTATACCCATTATTGATAAGGGTAGTAGGTGAGAGTAAGAAAGTTATTTAAATTATAGGACAACTTTATTAACTTTAATTATTTTTATTGGTTTATGAGAATTGTTAATTGGTGCCTTTTAATAAGGACCAGAGAAAGTTAACAAGTCATCATAGAACCCATGAAGGTGAGTAGTTTAGTCGTTATGAGAAGAAAGAACAATAAAGTTCCAACCTTTTTGTCTGATGATTCTTGTTAAATATGTTGGTGTTATTGATGTTGTTCATTGCTTGCATATGTTTAGACCACCCTAGATAATCAACCGTAGCCAGTTAAAATGATCAGATTCACTCAAAGATACATGTGTTTTTCTTGCTGCTCCTTTATCAAGCCTCCATTATATTGGACCTTCCTCCTCAATTCTTCTCCCACACAAAGATCTGTTGATTTTTTTCTTTTATATATGCGCAGCTTTTTAATCTCTCTCTATCTCATGTTAATAATTTTCATCTTGTTTTGCTTTTCCTTGGGAAAAAACTCAATGTCTAGGTGTCCTGTCTTCTATTAGAGCTCAAACAAAGGTTTTGGGAAACAAATTATGCTCACCGTTTATTCTAAATAAATGTTCGAGCTTTACAAGGTGGTCTCTCATTTCTTGCTGGTAGTGACACCATGATCAGCTGTGTGTAATTATCGAAAGCATCGAATATTCTTGCTTGCTTTATTTCACTAGCTACAAGCGTTGCTTATCCAATGCAGTCTCGTGTTGGTGTTGCAAAATTACAAACTTAGCCCGAACATAACTAATCTTATGCCAATAGCCCTACTGGAATTTGAACAGACTTCATCGGTCCTTAATATAAGATCAAAAGTGGATTTTATATTAAAGGTCTGAGGGAATAGTTGTTAGAAGGCGTTGATAGTTACTGATGCTGCAAGCTTTCAAATAGGCTTATATCTAAGCAGTGAAATACATCTCTTTGAATTATTTCATCTATAATGATTTGAAACATGGCTCAATATTCATGACAGTAAAACGGGTTTAAAAGTTTCCCTTTTAGATTTGGTTCTGGTCCTAGATTGATGACTTACGAATACTTGTGTGGTTCTGTCTTGTGTTCTTCCTAATCATGTGGTATGTGGATAACATCTGATAAGGTATAATGTAGTTAAATTACGGCTTGCAGTGTTTCATTTAATAATTGCTTATTTCCATGACTATAATATTTGTAATTTTGTTTTTCTGGATGACTAGTTACCAACACTTTATTTCTGCCACAATTATGAATGCATTAACTCAACTATTTTGTCGTCTCATCATACTCATCTGAACCCAAATCTCTTTTGTTCTTTCTTTCTGCTCTAAAAGGCGCAATTGTGAATGATACATGTGGTAGACCCTACACAGGACCTAGAGGTTTGACCGAAGTGGGGGCCAATTCCAACTTCCAAACATCATCAAACAAGGGCAAAGAGATCATGTTTTATCCGAAACCAATGACCAGGGTTTTGCTTTCAAGGCCTGCTGATACTGGACTAGAGAATCAACCAAAAAGGCCTAAACTTAGGCCTTTGGAACCATGCGGTCTTAGATATGAAGATTTGGCGGTCCTAAGCAGAATGCCAACTGTGACTACCGCCGGAGATGGCCCCGCCGGGAAGAGAATACAAGGTTTTCTTTATACTTATAGGGGAGGCCAAGTCAGTATCGTCTGTGTCTGCCATGGCAGGTTTCTGACTCCAGAAGAATTCGTGAGGCATGCCGGGGGCATCGATGTGGCCAATCCCATGAAGCATATCACTGTCTGCTCCAACCCCTTTTAAATGTCTTGGCCACTAACCCTTGTGATGTACAGAGGAAACCAAGTATCCTTTCTTAGTTTGTCCATATGTCTGCTCCTTTAGGTGAAGGAAAACTCCAAATGAGATTCTTTTTCCTCGTCGTGAAAACTTCTAATCATTTTCTTTTACTAGCTAGAATTGGTAAAACAAAAGACTTCATCTTGGAGAAAATGGTATTTCTGATGTTGAGACTCGCCGGTATACACCATGATGTTAATATCTCTGTATTAAAGTTGAAAGTTTGTATAAAATTGAAGTTGTTTATAGTGAACTATTTTGTTTGTACTGAGACCTAGTTCATGGAATTCCAACGTGGCTGTGTGCTAGCTTGGAAGCCAATTAATTTTAGTTCCAATAGTACGTCTTCCTTTTTCTCTCATAGTGGTAAACACCATTTAGGGGAACTAATATATAGGGGGAAAAAAAAAAGGAATTCCAATAAATTAATGACAACTTTTTGAATTAATAATGGGGAGGTAAATACAAAATAGTAAGTAAATATTTAATTTAATATTTTGATATTCCCTATAAGATCTTTAAAAGGAACGAATATAATACTACAATTATAAATATAAATATGTGCAAATGTTTAAATTTAGGGGAACTCATCAATAACCAAAAAAAAAAAAAAAAGATTCCAATAAATTAATTACAACTTAGAGAGCAATTGAATATTTTATTTACATGTTGAGAAATGAAGGTCAAATTTGTTATAGCATCATCTCTTCAATCATATATATATCTTTATATGGATCATAGTGTATTTGATATTACAAAAATATTATTTTAAATCTAAATAATTTTTTATAAAACAACACATTAACAAATACTCTACCTCTCACTCGTGCTTACCGCAGGTCTAGACGAGTTGAGTAGTAAAATCATAGTGAATAAATTATTTACCCTTTTTTAACCATAAATTATTTACCCAATTTACCTCTTATAAATTAGCTTACGTTTTAAATTCATATAGACTTGTCTACCCACGTTTCATTTTCTTGGAATTCTATTTCAGATTCCTGTAAGAGCAATTAGATTTTCTTGGGGCGGGAGCCGTTCACTTACCTGTGATCCAAAAATACATAATTGAAAGTTGTATCATGTAGGAAGACAACACATTGCACTTCAAATGTTGGTATCCGTTGGTCTAAAATATTAAAAATAAGTCACAACCAAACCCAAGAATTCTATTTCTACGCAGCCAAGTCTAAAACTAATTCGTCACATTCATGAAAAACAAACTTTCAACGCAATTTTTTTAAGACTACGCTAAAATATTTTTCGCATCCAGAGCTGTAATAATAACAAGGAAAGACTGCCAGCTCCTCGCATAGTGTATGAGAAGATAAATTACGAATTAACATATACATTAGTTAGCGCCAATAACAAGAGCCAGGAGCTGTGAACCAAAAGGCCTAAACTCTAAAGAAGCATATTAATTTTATCGTGAGGCTGTCATCTTTGAAATCTCTTCCAGGAGAATTCTTGACTCAGCAGCATAATCAACTGGAGCAACAACTCGGACAGTTATCCTCTGCCTCTTCTCGTTCATATACTCATTCTGGGAAACACTAACACGGAATAGATGAGGGGTCCAAGTCGCTTGTTTCAATTTCATTTGGTATGGATTATCTTCTCCCTCCTAAAGTCAACAATAGATGAATAAATTTCAAAGCATGTTCACATTGTCATCACAATATTTTTAGCACAGATTAATGGGAACCTACCTGTGATTTTAGGCTATCTAGCTCATTAGCAGAACACCCAACAATCTCCTCAGCTTCATTATTGAAGATCGACACATAAGCTTCACCACTTGCATCAGAAACCCTTGCAACCAAAATATACCTAAAACATATGGGACAAATTGATAACGTTGAGAACGGGTTGCGATGTAGAAAAGTAACGCCTTAGTGAATCAGCAAAATCGCATTCCCAAATATAATTAGCCTTTCACTTAAGCAAAGTTTTCTGCATTACCTTAAAGTGCTTTCAACATTTTTCTGACAGCCTTCACACCAATAGCCAGACCCAATGGCTTCAGTGGCTTTCTTGTTGCAAGTTGTACAAGCTCTATACCACATTGTCTGATCAGGCCTAATGGAGCTTATATGTGCCCTGATGCTGAAAAATGCAGGCTGCCGAAAGCAACAATAGAGACCACATCAAACACATGACTCAACTGTTGACTACAACAATAGACTGAAACTGCTAAGTTGCTTGACCATAGTTTCATTGAGCATTCATATCAAACAGTTGCAAGGAATTAATATACTACCTTGTCCTCTCCTAAGGATTTGTTTGAGGTTATTTGAGCTAGTGAAATACGGTCAGAGTACACCGATCTCATTCCATTTTTGGCAACAGATGCACCAGAGCCAATGGAAGCCATTGGAGCGTCTTTACCTTCAGACTCATACCTGTTAACACAGCATGGAACATAAGATTTCCACTAGAATATCGTAACAAGAGCAAGTAGCTTCAGGATCTATACCAGCATCTAAGCTTATTTGCTTCAGGTATATCAGGATTTATCAGAACTACACTTCTGCTTATGGTTGATAAAGAAACACCTGCGATAAAAGAGATCCAAACACGACAAATAAGGGTCTTGCTATCAAGCTGTGCTATCCTATTCCAATCAACATAAAGTTTTGTCATACCCTGAAAATCCCCAACCCTGAGAGACTTGATTGCAACAATTGGAAATTTATCAGCATTGTCCAGCAATTCTTGCCCTACACTAGTTGCAAGTTCACTCCACAAAGACACAACCACTGTCTTCTTTCTGCAATGGAAAAGTTTCTCTATATGAATATTCAGAGTATAATACAGAAGTACAAATGTTAATCACGGGGAGAAGTTGCATTTACGAACGTGTCGTCAGCAATAGTAATATCACGCTTTGAAATCGTCTCATCGTTGCTCTTCCTTCGAATGCTCATGGTGGAGGACACGTTCTGAACAACTCCTATGACATCTGAAATTCATAAAAGTAGACATTATATAAGAGCTTCCAAAAATTCAACAAAGATGTGCTACGCCTTGTTGACAATACTCACCAACAAGGTCACTCCTATTGACAAAAGGACCGAGCTGATCAATCAGGACAAAGTTAAATTTTGTTTCTGGAACAAAACTTTCTTCATTGGCTGCCTCTTCCACCTCAGAATTCTCATTCAATGTCATCTCGTAATCGTTTTGGACAGTTTTGAACTGTTTGTTAGCAACCTTTAAAGTTCCCTTGGATATGTAGTAGACCTTCCCAAGCGCAAATCTGTCATAAAATTTCCTGGCAGCCTCATTAAACATTGTTGCTTGAATTTGAGTGCCCTGCATTGTTACAACCAACTGGAATTAAAAACTACAGAAATATACAATAAACATTCAAATAGTAGCTATTCACAGTTTGAAAAGATTGCTTGTAAGATTTGTTTATTACATCTTCATCTGTCAATTCCACGTTGAAGACACAACCTTCCCCTCTAGCATTCTTGTAGGAGCGCATGTTACCTTTGTTTGTTACACGAACCTTTATCGTCCAATTACCCTGATAAGGATTTAAGGAAACAAGAGGGCGCACCCTGCGTGTCATGGCCATTCGTGCAGTAGGGGCAGTGCTGAAATACCAATTCAAAAAGCGTTAAATGCTCGGTCAAACCAATAGAGCTTAAAAATTTTGAGCCTGAAATTTCATCAGGAATTGATTACAAACAGGATCACGGGAATGCCTACTTTGTATGTTGTTCGTGTAAAATCTGAGCGGCAGATTTTGACACCATTTCTTTCTTTGGTTTCAAAATAATTCCAGCAGCTTCACTTTTCACCTCGCTTTTGATTTCACCCTCTTGCTTTGGATTCAAAAGCATAGCGGGGCACTCACTCTTGACTTCTGTTTTTATCTCCATTTCAAGAGCAGGAGAGACCGATTCACATTTTGTAACAATAAGATATCTACAACATAAAGGCAAAACAAAGGATATCAGTAAACCAAAACAGTAGTTAATGTCTGGAGGCATATGTTAGGGGAATCGCAAACACTCTTACTTCTCTGACTTATTTGGGATATCATTGAGAGTATAATCAACAATGCGGATAAGACCCAGATTCTGAATACTTCCAGAAATGACTTGGGAATTCTGATTAGAAGGGAGGATTGCTCGTAACTTCATCTTTCCATCGCTAGCAGTGAACCTATAGCAGGTCAACAACCAACAATGTCAAAACTTAATGGATCTCATGAACGACGTAACAGGATATCGTCAAGTATCAGGAATAGCGACTGACGGGTTGCATTTACTCCGAAAGATCACAGCACAAAAAATATCAGTTTAACAATAAGTTACCAAGTCATCAACTTAATATCGGGTCAAGAGTTCGAGCAAAGGATCCAAAAGATGGAGGTTTCAATAATCCCAGTTTATATATAGTAGGTACAAATCACTCGATCATAAGAAGGGGGAAGAGGCCCCCAGATAAAATCCCACATCACAGAAGAAAAAACAAAGAAAAAGAAAATCGAACACATAGGCATAAGATAAAACTTGTACAGATTTAACTAAGCAGACGAAAATGTCATTACATAAGGTAAAGGGCAAAGACTCACATGAATCTGTTACCGCTTTGCTTGAGATCCAGAATTTGGACGATGATCTCAGGAAGCTCCGAGGAAGAATCTGGTGAGGGGTTGGCAAGCAGTATCGAAATCGCATCTGAGGTAACTAATTCTGCCATTCTCTTTTTGCTGGATATGGTTTTAGGCGCTTGCAACTAAGATGAAAGGAACAAAATGAATTCTGAAGCTGAGCGGGTGAGTGTATTTGTATAAGCGTATTCTGGCGGGAAATGTTCTCGAATTGTTTTCCTCCCGCTGCGACCGCGTTTTGGCCTTAAAAAATTCACTCTTTCAAATTTGCGCTTAGTTTCGCGGTACTTTTTCCGCCGGTCATCATTTCTTTTTTTAAAAAATATATATATATTCTCAGCAAGTACCCCTAAACAAGACAAATTTTAGGATATGTTTGGATTGAGAGAGGGGGGAGAGGGAGGAAAAAAAGGAGAGAAGGGAAAATTTTTTTCAAAATTGAGTCTAATGGGACCCACAAGTTTTCCTCTCCCCTCCTTTTTTTTCTCTCCCCCTCCCTCCTCCTCCCTCAATCCAAACATACTATTAATTGAGAGGAGAATTTATGAAATCAGTTTCTTAGCCTATCCAAGCTCTGGCCTCTTGGGGTGTGCATGATAACACTCTCAGAATACTTTTTTCTTAATTTCTGTACTCCGGAATAAAAATATATGGAAATTATGTTTGGTAAATCCAGTTTTTTTTTCTCCCGGGATGAACCGGTTTATTTTTTGTACTGGGGAGTAAAAACAAGAAGCTAAAAATTTTGACTTCTTTATTTCACGGCAAAAAATCAAAATTTATTTTTCCTTCAATCGAAGCAGAAATTTACCCTCGTTCATCACCGCCGCCGCCGCTGCCCCCACCACCACCACCGTCATCGCCGCTGCCACATAAATAATTTTTTGAATATAAAAAGTACATAAATAATTTTTTTAGGAAATTTAAATTTAAATTTATTTTTAAAGTATAATAATTATATTAATTATTAAAGAAAATGACAAGATGGTAAAAATAACTTATTAATCCTTCGTCTTCCTCCCTTACTATTTTTTTTAACTCCCAAACAAGGGGAGGAAAAATGTGTTACCAAACGTAATTCTAATTCTCGGAGTAAAAATAAAATGGGTTAACAAACGTAATGCTGATTCTCAAAACTCTTCCAAAGCATAGAATTATAAAAAGTTGTTTCATCTCAGAAATAGTGCTGGGCAACAAAATGGTTGCCATGCAAGTAACACTCCCAGAATGACTTTTTTCTTAATTTCTGTGCCCCGGAACAAAAATGGATGGGAATTTTGTTTAGTAAATCCGGTTTTTTTTTTTTGCTTCCAGAATGAAACGGTTTATTTTTTGTGCTGGGAAGTAAAAAAAAACGAAGCTAAAAAATTTGGCTTCTCTATTCCATGGCAAAAAATTAGAATTTATTTTTCCCTCAATCGAAGCAAAAATTTACCCTCGTTCTCCACCACCACCGCTAGGGGTGGAAACAGGCCAGGCCAGGCCTGTTATGCAAGGAAGTGGTCTGAGCCTAGCCTATAGCCTATTCCAGGCTAAAATTTTGGCCTGAGTCTGGCCTGGCCTGTGGCCTGTTAAGAGGCCTGTATTTTTTACAGGCCGAAAGCAGGCCAAATGTAAGCAGGCCTAAAACAGGTCGAATGTAAATAGGCTGGAAACAGGTCTACAGTATACAAGCTGAAAACAGGTCAACAAGCCGAAAACAGGCCTAATGTAAACAGGCCAAAAACAGGCCTGAGTGAGGGAAATTGATTTAGGGACTCAGGGTTATTGATTTGAAAGAGCGAACAAGAGATTTTGAGTAAAGGAGAGGGGAGAGATATTAATTAATCTTTTTATTAAAAAAAATTAATTATTCTTAACAGGCCGGCCTGTCAGGCCTAATAGGCCTATTTGGAGGCTTAGGCCTACCCTTTTTAGCCAAACAGGCCTTAAAATAGGCCTTGGCCTGGTCTTTTAGCCTGACAGGCCAGGCCTGATTAGGCTTTTAACAAATCAGGCCACAGGCTCCTGCCCTATTTCCACCCCCTAACCACCGCCGTTGACACCCTCAACACCACTGCCGCCCCACCGCCACCGCCCCACCACCACTGCCACCACCATGCCACCGCCACCATCCCACCTCCACCACCGCTATCGCCACCATCACATAAATAATTTTTTGAAATAAAAATTATATAAATAATTTTTAAAAAAATTTTAAATTTAAGTTTATTTGTAAAGTATAATAATTATATTAATTATTAAAGACAAGGACAAAATTGTAAAAATAACTCATTAATCCTTCATCTTCCTCCCTTACTAGTATTTTTTTAATTCCCAAACAAGGGGAGGAAAAATGTGTTACCAAATGTAATTCTGATTCTCGGAGTAAAAATAAAATGGGTTAACAAACGTAATTATGATTATCATAACTCTTCCAAAGCACAGAATCAGAAAAAACTTTTTCATCTCAGGAACAGTGTTGGGCAACACAATGGTTGTCATACACACCTTTGATAAGATCTGAATGATCTTGATTTAATTTCTTTTACTTCTTGTTTTTTTCAAAAAAAATTATTTTAATAGGTACAAAATATAAAACAAAAATAATATTTACTAATATATTTTTTTTAAGATAATGTTTTTATTTAAACATCACCAGATAAAAAATTATATTTGGACAGGCGGCCAAGCTCTCCCTCCTTATCCAAATAATTGGTAGGGAAATGATTCCTATAAATTATGGGGTTAATTTTCTTTTTTTCAAAATCTTAAAACCACAATTAGATTGAAAATGGATGGTCTAAATTAAATATTTATAGAATTATCATTTTAAATATTAATAAATAAATTTAATTTGTTAAAATCTAATTTACACATTTTATAACTTCAACAAAAACAAAAATTTTAAAAAATATAAAATACTATAATAGTACTTTCATAAAAATATTTAATCTAAATCATTCATTCTAAGGGTGGAGATGAATTCTGAAAACAAAATGAAAAAAATGATTACGAAAATATCCTCTTTCAAAAGTTATGCGAGCAGTCATTTCTTTTTTTATCTTTTTAATTTTGAAGTTCAATTTTTGTTATAAGATAATGCAATGTTGTTAAGATGATCACTATAATTACTAATCGCCATCGGCCAATTAAAAAAATAAATACTGTGGCTGCTCATCAAGTATGTGCATCAAGCAAATTGGTGAGGGGGGAAAAAAGCCGATAAAAGTTCCAAGGTAATATTTTAATGTTTTTAAAAATAAGTGTGCATTTTCCACTTTTTTAAAAAATTGAAATAGCCTTTAAAAGTCAAAAGAAAAGACCGGCAAGAGTAGTCAAAATCAAGGTTATTAAACCCGGGTTAGCCGCTAAACTGGTCGGGGGTATTAGATCAATGGATCAAATCAAAGTCATACCGAAAGTAATATGGGGACTGAGCTGGTGATAAAGTAATGATTTAGGAGTTAATGATATGATATTATGAAGAAATGTTAAAAAAAAACATTTTTTTTTAAGGGGGAAAAAAAGTGACTTGGGTTGATGACCGGACAGGATCAATTTAATGGCGGGTTTGCCAGTTTCCGAGCCGAATCGGCCAGTCTTGTCTGAATAATTAATTAGGTTTTGTGTATAAACTTTTTAATAATTTCTACTTGTATGAAGGATGAGAGGACCAAATAGTCCTTACACATTATCTAGTACTACATCTGATCCTAATTATAAGACCTAATTGATTTTTTTTAAAGAGATTAAGGAAGCTAAATAAGTTACCTAATCATTTCATTTGTTATGTATCATTAGATTATATATTAATTTATTAGTCAAACTAATTAATTTAAAATAAAAAATAAAAATACTTAAAAATAATTTAATTAGCTTCATTAATTTCTAAAAAAAAAATTAATTAAGTCTTATAATTAGGACCAATATTATTTCAGTAAGTTTGATCTCCTCCTCAATCCATGACTCAGAATTAACTCTGATAAAGCTAGAGCTAAGACTACAATACAAACGATCGACTAAAACTATTATACAGTGTTGAGAATATACAGGAAACAAGATGATTCCCAAGCCATTGTGTACAGACATGAGCATGCCACAAAAGAAATAAATTGAAAAAAATGTATGTGCCGTAACTCGCAACTGACTAGTCCAACTAAAGGTATCATGTATTGCAAAGAGCAATCGTGCATATAATTAATAATTTAAATAAATGAACTAGCCTGTACGTTAATAAGATTATTGCGTGGCATGCATAAGAATGAAGCAACAATGGTTCTGGGTCTGGCAAATTATGCTAAGAGGCTTCTGGGAGCTGATGATCAACCCAGTAGGAAACACCACACGTAGATCATTATTTAATGCAGCAATTGAACCAACAAAGGAAGTTACAGCGAGCATTTGAAAATGGCTTTGTTCTTTGAGATGATGCTTCCGATGATGATTCTTTTGGGGTTCGTGTCTCTGTTTGCGTCTGCATCTTCTGCTTTGGCCTTTCTTGGAATTGGAACCCTCTCGGAGAACGCTGACTCGTTCCTCCTTCTGACCGTCTTCAATTCTCACAGCACACAAAACAGATTTCAGTTTTAACGACAAATTTATTATTAATTATTATCTCGAACTGCAAATTTGCAGGGAATATGATAGAGGATTGACGAGAAACTCACAGGCCAAAGGAGAAAGACTTGGCGCTGCAATCAGAATGACGAGAGGCATCGTTAGCTTTACTGTGATGAGATCCATCGGCACGGGACGTTGCTGAAGCGCATGACAAGACATTATCGCCTGAGCTTTCCATTATAACTTGTCTCATTGTCTCTGCAGCTTTTGATTCAGTCATTTCATCGCTATCTTGATGGAACTTCCCTGCACCCTGGCTCATGTCGTTGAACTTGTTCGCTTGGCTTTGATCAACACTTGTGCTTGTATTATCGTTCGGCTTGTTCACTTTCCTCTGATCAATTTTGCTTTTACCACTTAAATTGTTCACTTGGCTCTGGTGATTACTTGTGCTTGGATCGTTCGGCTTGTTATCTTGGATCTGATTGTTTGTGCTCCCGCCATTGTTGTTATCGCTAGTTAATGGAGGCAGAGGATCGCCTGACATTTCGCTGTTCAACCACTCCAGCTCTCTCGAGAAACTCATATTCCCCATGTGGATGCTGAACAGCGATTCGTTCGACGGTAAGCTCCATTCTGGTGCGCCTGTGTTTGTCCTAGCGAATACATGGGAAGGAATCCTGTATGCTGATGGTGTGCCGGGTCCTTGATCTGCTCGTTCCATTACCTGCACCGGAGGTTTTTGTATTGCTGGTCCGGGATCTGGCATATAGCTGATTGGGAAATCATCGTCGCTGCAATTTGAAGGTGATCCAGGGACTGACATGAATTTAGGGTTTGAAACGTCATCTTCGCTGGGAATTTTAGGTGGTGGTGGAACTAAAGGCGAAGGAGGATCTAGATTTTGATTATTTGAGGGGGAGGAAGATTGGGTTTCAGGCTTAGTTATGGGATTATCTGAATGATTGACGTTGGTTGTTTCAGAATCTGGAAGTCCTTGACAGTTAACAATTTCAGGCTCATCATTGGTTGCACTAGTAGGAATTTCGGAAGGATTTTGCGATGACGGTGGCTTATCACCCGAGTTGTTGTTCACGGTGCTTTCATCTCGTTGCTCCATTACTAGAAATGCTTTCTGCAGATCGATCTGTGAGAGTTGGTGATGGTTCTAGGTGATTGCATTCTTCGAAACTGAAAGGGATCTTTTGGCGCAACTCTGACGATGCAGAGGATGAAGAAGAGCATGAATCTGCGGCAGCACCAATTATTCGATCACCACTGGATCCATGACCATAAAACAGGTTCCATCAGCAAAAACTTCAGGTGATTCTCTGTTTAAAAGTTCTTGTGCCATATTTAGAACTTCTTAACACAGATTTTATATGCTTCATTATAAGATTAGTTACTTGTTCATACAAGGATGAGAACAATTTTTTAGGCATGTCAAGTCAGAACCAGGATATAGTAAAAGCAAATTCATCACTTTAATTAGTGTAAATGTATATTTTACAATTAACCAGGCAGGGGAAAAAAATCCATGTGAGCGCGCGCATATATATGTGTGTGTCAATAAAGACAAGAAATAGTTCTGACCTCAGTTCTGAGTAAAACGGGAGAAATCGCAAAATTTAGATAATTCAGGTATAGTTTGTACATCAATTCCTGGGCCTTTATCAGTTCCATTCTACCCAAACAAACTAGACGTCTAAGCCTTAAATGTAAATATTTATTGACGATTTTGACACATCTGGTACCAACAAATCTCAAAGGAAGAACAAAAGCAAACAGCCATGTTCTTTTGAAGAATGCATTATGTAAGACACAGTCTTCTGCACAAGAAAACACTGAAAAACATATACTAGTTTTTTTTTTTTTAATTTTATTTTTTTTCCATAGAAAATTATGTCTAATGAGATTTTACTTTATACTGGAATACCATTTCAAGGGACTGTGTCATCATTATTTTCATCCGGCAGCCTCTGCTGGATACAATCAACATCGAATATCTCAAATCCAAACTACAAACTCTTGAAGAGAAAAGCTCAGAAAAAAAGATTTGATTTTGAGACAATAAATTGAGGAAAAACAGAAACTTACGTGGGAAAAAGAAGAAGCCAAAGAAGAGGAACAATAAAGAGACTGCCGATTGGACCCCTAAATCTGCGGCGGTGACGGGGAAATCAGCAGCCCCCTTGCCTCCAGGAATGAAGAAATGGGTAGAAAAAACAGGAGAAGGACGTGAGGGTGATGATGAAGTGAAGAGAGAGAGAGAGAGAGAGAGAGTTTGGGTGAAGAGATGGGGTAAGAAATGTTTTAGATGAAAGTTATGGCGTTCCACAAATTTAGGCGTCTCATTCTGGCATAATCTCGTCTGTTGTATGAATTGCAAGTTCTTATCTTTAATCTTTACTTGCTATATCGTTTGTTGAATGGATGATTCAGAGCTTTATTCCTATTATGACAATTGCTTGAGAATCTTGGGAGATTTCTCCCGAAAAACTCTCAACGATAAGAAGATCTTCGTCTAAAAATTGCCACCAAGTTTCTAATCCAAATGCCTATATAAGGAAAATACTTTAATTTAGTATGTAATTTTTGTTTACTGTGGTGGGCTGCATTCTCAAAAAAAAAAATCATTCATATAAAAGTACGTACCATAATATACAGCTGCTGATCGTATTTTTTCGGTCCTTGCGCGTTACACAGACAGAGAAAACCAGTTCTGACCTGTGTTTTTTTCTTGTGCTTGGTTCTACCAAGTGGTGGGTGGGCTATTTTGGTGGTTAAAAAACTTGAAGATCAGGTATGCACCATGAAGAAAACTCTTGTAGTTTATTTATTTATTTTGCCAACGGAGACGGGTCCATTGCTTGTTTAAAAACAGAAACCAAATGTACATAAATAGTGGGATAAAAATGGTGGGAAGTCCTAGTGCCAGCAACCACGAATGAGGGCTTGTTTGATGTTTTGGGAGCACTTGAAATAAGTATTTTTATCTTTTACAAGACAAGATTCTTCTAATATATTTGTATCATACTGCATACAGTCACTTAAAATAAGCCTATTCTAAACATACAAACTAAAAACTAAAAGCACAAGTCTTTAAGTCAACCAACACTGTTAGAAAGTATTGTTAATGGACATATCATATTACATGATTGGGGTTGATTGTCAAATTTTGTTTTCTTATTCACATGTATGACAAATATGTTTGAAGCATTATCAAAATCTAAATGTAAACATACACTGAGAGTTTGAATATTTGTTTTTCATGCTATAAAAAGCTTAGCCTTATTCGTCAGACTCAATTTTTTTTTCTTATTGGAACTTGTTAAATGTACCATGAGATAAGAGGTAATTCTAAGAAGACACCAAGTAAAGAATGTGAGTACGACCACCCAATCACGTTTGTAATGCACCACCTCATCACATTGATTTTTTTTTTTTTTTGGATAACACATCATCATCATCGCATTGATTTGCCTGCGGCTAGTACTGGATGTACATGTGAGCCAATTACTGAGGATATTGTGGATTTGAAGGCTATGGGCTCTAAATGGGTGGGCCTGTGAGCTGCCAAAGAAGCTGGTTGCTTCTTTTGTGTAGTGTTTTTTTCTTTTTGGGTCATGGATTGCTGTTATGAATATAAAGTCTTTCAAGTTGGGGATGTGTTGAGCACTATACCGCTATATCCTATGCAAGTCTCAAGATTGCCGGCTAGCATATGCTTTGAGGTGGAAAGGTTGCAGCGGAATTTTATATGGGGGCATGAGGATTCCGGTAGGCACTATCACCCTATCACGTGGGACCAAATAACGAGCTAGACCCAAGGAATATGGAGGGCTTGGCTTTCGAAAGTTGAGCTCCATGAACAGAGTGTGTGGGGCTAAACTGGCGTGGAAGCTAGTGGTAGGGGATTCTAGCTTGTGGGCTGATATTCTTCAACAGAGGTATATGTTGAGGGAAGGAGATTCTTTATTTAATGTCAAATCGGGTGACTCCAAATTGTGGAAGTTCAGCCTGCGCCTAGTGTAGCGTAATGGCATGATCGCTGGTCTTTACCAGCCTCCATCAGGTGTTCAAACCCTACCTGGACCATTAGGTCCCATCCAAAAAAAAAAATTGTGGAAGTTCATTTGTGCACAGAGTGATATTGTCACTGTTGGGACTAAGTGGCAGGTGAGGAATGGGAGGTGTATTAGTTTATGTAATGATTCTTGGCTCGGTGATGGGAAGAAGATCAAAGATTTCTGTACCAGACAACTATCTGAACAAGAGGAACTCACCTTTGTTGCGGATTGGGTTTCTGGTGGATCATGGGACTTGAGCACTCTCTAGTTTGGTTCAAGCGAAGGTTATTTCTCGGCTTATTCCTTCTTTGCCACCGAGAGAAGAGGCCGGGGAGGACGTTATGATCTGGGGAGCTTCTAGGAATGGGGAGTTCTCTATCAAAAGCGTGTATTCTCTCATTGAATAGAATCCCATTCAGCTGAAGCATAAGTTGTTTAAGGAGATCTGGAAATGGGAAGGGGCTGAAAGGATAAGAGTATTTTTGTGGAGGGCGTTTTTAAACAAGTTCCCCACTAACCTTTGGCGGAGCTCATGGTCACAGGTGTCTGCGGTTTGTAATTTGTGTAATGGTGGGATAGAGGATCTAATTCATATACTGCGTGATTGTCCCTATGCCAAGAGGATGTGGCTTAAGCTTATTCAGCCAAGGTATAGGAATGCGTTATTTCACGCTGGGCTGAGGGATTGGCTTGCGATGAACTTGAAAGGAAAGATTGGGAGGGATGGAAGTGGCTGCTGGAAGATTATCTTTGGGGTGGCGGTGTGGAAGTTATGGGGTTGGAGGAGCCAATCTGTCTTTGATGCAAATTTTGCAAGACCGGAGAAACCTGAGTTTATTATCTCCAGCACGTGGAGGAATTTCTCATTGATGTCTGATTTGTCTTCAATTGTTACAGGTTCAGATAGCCGCTCTAATCTTGTCTGGCAGAGACCTCCTGTCGGATGGAGGAAACTGAATGTTGACGGGGCAGTCAGCTGGAGGTTCTCGGATGCTGCATGTAGGGGAGTGCTAAGGGATGAGTCTGGACGGTGGCTCGCCGGTTTCTCCAAGAAGCTTGGCACCTGCAATGTTTTGGACTCGGAGTTATGGGCAATGGCTAAAGGTTTATTGTTAGCGTGGGATTTAGGGACTAGAAGGGTCCTGCTGGAATCTGATGCAGCGGAAGCGGTGGAGTTAATCCAAGGCAATCATCCTCAGTCTAGTAGTTTGCTAGTGTCCAAGATAAGGGACATTGTGTCTTGGGAGTGGGAGGTTGTCATATCACATGTTAGTAGGGATGTTAACCAGGTGGCAGACGCCTTAGCGAAAAATGGCCTTCTGGGTCCCGTTTGTTTGATTTGTGCCCTATGTTCTTCCTAGGGGCTTTGGTTGATCATGAGAGCTTGGGAATAGTTTCCCCATTTATGTAAGCTTTTTAGTTGGTATTTTGGGCTTTTAGCCCCCTTTTATATATATAAAAAAAAGTTGGGGAAATATATACAAACACTCTAATTTTAAATATAAGATTCAGTTATGCCTCTTCCTTTGAACCAAGAGGTACTGATCGTAAAAAATGGCTTTAGCGCTTTCGAAGAAAAGCTCCGTTCTGGTTTCCTGTTCCTCTGAGGAAGAGGAAGATTTAATCCGTCGAAGTTTGAAGAAGATTAGGAATGGTGAATCATTTGGTACAGCTGGAGAATGGCCCGCGTTGGGGAAAGTAGAGTTGAAACCGTGGAGCAAAGGGCAATCCTTTCCGGAGAAACTGCAAGGGATTAACTGTAGTGGGCAGGTAGATGCCGAAGCTTTAGAGGGTAAGGCTTTGTCCGATGATACTATGTCCCAATCGGAATCTGAAGATGAGGGTAGTGAGCCACTCTGTCGAATACAGGAAGACCCCCATTGGAATTTCCCATCTTTTTCTTTTTATGAGAAGATGAAAAAACGTTTATATAAGGCCTGGAATCGAGCAGTGATTGTGAAGCTATTAGGAAAGAGTATTGGCTAGAAATTGCTCCTGTCCATTCTTCAATCTATGTGGGCAAAGAAATGAGTTATTAGCTTGATTAATATTGGTAACGGTTTTTTTGTGGTTAAGTTCACAAACCAAGAGGACTATTATAATGCCTTAACAGGAGGTCTCTGGATGGTTTTTGACCACTACCTAACTGTGCGTCCATGGGAACCCTAGTTCCAGCCGTGGAGAGCGTCCATAGACAAAGTGGCAGTCTGGGTCCAAATGCCAAAAGTGTTCTTGGAATACTATGATAAGGAGGCATTAACCTAGATTGGTAATAGAATAGGAGATATTATTAAGATTGATTTTAATACTTCTTATCAACTAAGAGGTCACTATGCACGAATCTGTTTATTGGTGGACTTGAGCAAGCAACTTATGGCGGGTTTCACGTCAGATGGTAAGGATTACTACGTGGATCAGAGTATGAAGGTTTACATTCCTTATGCACTAAATGTGGTGTCTATGGTCATGAAACTGATAAGTGCAAAACAGGGGAAGGAATTTCTAAAGCAGAGTCTAAGGTGGATGCGAATGGGGAGTCACAAGAGGGGTTATGGTTGGTAGAGGAGTTGCAAAGACTGAACAGATTGTTTGGAAGGTAGTGCAAAAACCTAAACATGTGAAGAAGGGAGGGAAAGAAAAAATGGTCGGAAGCGCAGGGAAGCAGAGTAGTGGTTCCAGATTCGACGTCCTTGCCGTGGAAGAAAAGGGTAAAATTGGTATTGAGATTACTGATGGTGGAATGACGGTAGGAAGTTCTGAGCATACAGCTGAGGCAGAGAAAGGGGATAATCCGAGGAGTACTAACCAGGTATGGGTTAATAAGGAGAAAAAACATGGTGGGAAGAAAAAACAAGTGAAGACTCAAAAAATGGGCAGGGAGAGTGCTTTGTCAGTCTCAGATAGTCAACCTTTGAGGAAAGATAAAAGAGCTAGAGATGTGGGGAAAAAAGAAGCAACAAAAAGTGATGTTCAGAGAGGGTTGGTGGATATATCAACTGAAAAGACCTTTCCTTACAAAATAATAATTAACCATAATATCATCATTAAACCAGATTAACAAGAAATTAAGGAAAACTCTTTTCTTACGATAATAAGCACAACGGAGTTCATGGCACAAATTTCGCCCACAAACTCATCATAAAAAAATCCAAAACTCTGGGCACAATTGTTAAGCGGAAGAATACAAGCCCACAAGTTTTACAACACCAAATTCACATCAAAAGGGTGTGTACCAGAGCATTCCCACACAAGTTTTAATTGTGGATCCACCAAAAAATTATAACGAACACTAAAATATCATAATGTGTAAAATTAAACCTTTGGTTCAACAGTAAATACACAGTCATCCCAAAACAGTTTAAATAGTATTTTCAAAACATGTGGGCCCTAGAATGGCAATATAGAAATTATTACAACACCAATACCAAAAGAGGCCTACAAGGTTCTCTACGATTATGCCTCTGGTTGCTTCCCTTTGCTACTAATGGGATTAGAGATCTCACCTGAAAAACATTGATAATAACGGGGTGAGACATAAAGTCCCAGTAACCAAAATTAATTTATCAAATATGCAGGAAAGGATTGCAAGTCAGAGAAGCAGGTTTATTATTGTAATAAAAATATCAACAATAATTAAATAATACATAATAATTAAAACCATCCCCACTCATCCATCCTGCTCCTCCTTATATCTTCTAGACGTGGTACAGCCTATTAGTGCTAGTATACACGGCCAAGGTTAGCTAGTCACTTCAAGGATACTGTCCCATCCCATGTCACCACCAGTATACCGTAACAGGGAGGTGTCCGCCCAAAACACTCAACTCGAATTTTGGGCCAGGAATGAGAAAGTCGATGGGTACAATTTCACCCTAAATCTCTTCCGCACAACCCATTATATTTAAAACAAATAAACAGTATGATACTATAATTTTCAAAAACATAATACAATAAATTACTCCATACACAACAACTCACGACAATTACCACAACAGCCACCAAAACAACAATTTCAATTTACTTATACATACATGCAGCATAGAAAATAACCTGCTTTACTGAAATAATTACATATTCAAATATACACATACTTTTCAAACACATGTCAATATTATTTATGAAAATAAGGTTTAGTAAACACCTTACAATCCAAAACAAGCATATGAAATAAATTAACCCCGGTTACCTCAACTCCAAGCTAAACCTTATCTTGAGGAGTAAAACGCGATTAGTCACCGGTCACAGGGAAACTCTACATTATCACAAGTATAACTTATATAACTCAAAATACACAAATAATAATAATAATAAATTATTGTTATAAAACTGAAAATAACAATTTTATCCTTTAAATTTCCAAAACCAAACCGATTAAAACTTCAATAATATCTCCATCAACCCAAAATAATTATTTTTACAGCTTTTAATTAGTAGAAATATAAAGTGAGATGTAAATCATAAATTCCTTAAATAAAAAATAATAATTTAAATTCTTTCAACAACAATTCAATAAAACTAAACCGATCAAAACTAGTTATTAATTGCTCTATATATATATACAGTCTTCTATTGTTAAAACATAAAACTTTTCCAAAATCATAATCTCAAAATTTTCACTAATCAACATGATATTACCTTCACTGAAAAGAGAAAAATATTTAGAACAACTTTCATGGAAGGAGTTTATTGAAAAGAAGTTAATTTAACTACTAAAATTATCTTATAAGATAAATAACATACCTAAAAAGACCCAAATCTTATATTATTATTATTATTATTTTCTCTCTCACAATTTACAATTTAATTACAATAATCACATATAATTATTTTATAATTACAATTAAATCCTAAAAATTAAAATTAGGATGTTACATCAACGGAGGGGATAGTGCGGGTCGATAATGACGTGAGGGGGGTAATTAATGAGGGGGGCCCACCAGAGCCAAATTCATCGAATTTGGTGGTCTTTTCTTCCAAACCACACGATCTAGGAGATACCAACTTAGCTAATGGGACTAGTGGGAAATTTTGGGCCTTACCTAGTAATGAAGGAATGGAATGTGATTTGCAGGAGGATCCTACTTGTGAGCCAACGAATCAGGTTAGTGGGTCGTTATCTCAATTGGATTAAACCTTTTGTCACCTTGTTGATAGATTTTTTTTTTAATTTTTATGGAGAACGTGATTTATTGGAACGTTCGGGGTGCTTGTGGTAAAAAACTTCCCCAGAATATCCGTTTACTCTGTCGAAGATTTAATCTAGGGCTCATCATCCTTTCGGAAACTAAGTGTGAGACGGCAGACCGGATACAATGCTTGAGTGTGATGGGGTTCAATGGTCAAGCTTTCGTGCCTAGTGCTGGTCGATCAGGAGGGCTCTTCGCTATTTGGAAACGAAATCAGATGAATATAACGGTGATGAGGAAGGACAGGCAGTTCATTCATCTTCAGTGTGAGGTTGTAGGTAAATATCGTTTTCTTTTGACGGCGGTGTATGCTATTCCCAATCCACAAATGAAATAGGTGCTTTGGGATGAATTGGCAGTTATGGCAGCTTCGATTTTGACCCCCTGGGTGGTTTTAGGGGATTTTAACGACATTAGCTTTGTTGAGGAAAGGATTGGTGGTGTAGGTCCTAATGATTTTCGAATCAAATGGTTTGTCGATAGGATGCTAAGTTGTAGGTTGTCGGACTTGGGATTTATAGGTCCTAAATTCACTTGGCGAGGCCCAACGATCATGGATGGGCGGAGAATGTTTGAGCGATTAGATCAGGTAATAGCCAATGAACCTTTCTCATGGAATTCTCCAATTGGACTGTTCAGGTATTGCCGCGAACTCACTTTTCTGATCATCATCCAATCTATCTGAGGAGTGTGGAGGGTGGTGAGAACGGGAGGTTTTCTCGACCTTTTCATTTTGAAGCGATGTGGGTGAGGCATGAGAATTTTAAATAACTCTTGGATGATTCGTGGGTTAGGTCGGAAAATATTAATCATTTCGTATTTGAACTGCAAGTTGCCCTTGGCCCTTGGAATAAGGATGTGTTCGATATGGTGGAGAATCAGAAGCAAAAATTATTGTCCAAGCTAGCAGGCATCTAGAAATCGGGTGCTTACCCTCATTCCGAGTTCTTATTAATTTGGAGTGGGAGCTACAGGGCTAGTTAAACCGCATAATGGTTTTGGAAGAAATCAAGTGGTTCCAAAAATCTCGCTTTGTGTGGATCTCTCAGGGGGATCGCAATACTAGATTTTATCATTTAAAAACAAAGATGAGAAGACGAAGAAATAGGATAACTATGCTTAAAAGTCCTAACGGTGAATAGATTCAGGATGAAGTGGAGCTTCAGAGAACGGTGATTCAGTATTTCAAAGAGCTCTATATTCCAGATTCTCAAGGTTCATTGACTATTAATACGGTATCCTCCTTTCCTGTTTTGGATTCTTTAAGCATTAACGGCCAAGCTAGAATCCCGGAGGATAAGGAAATACATTCAGCTATCTTCTCCATGGGTTGTTACAAAGCTCCGGGCTATGACGGGTTCCCTCCTTTGTTTTACAAATCTAACTGGAGCATTGTGGGTCCTGCTCTTTGTAGTTTTGTCAAGAAAGTCTTTCAAGGTACGACCTCTTTGACTGACTTTAATAAAACTTTGATCTTGTTGATTCCGAAGAGAGATTCAGTGGAATCAATTGCTCATTTGCGTCCAATATCCCTATGTAGTGTTCACTATAAATGTGTTTCGAAAGTGATAGCTCCAAGATTAAAGGGAGCGATGAACGATTTGATTTCTCCTTTTCAATCAAGTTTCATTAAAGGCCGTCAAATACAGGATAATATTTTGGTGGGACAGGAAATACTCCACATTATGGGGAAAAATAGGAGTATGAAAGGTCTTATGGCTATGAAGATAGACTTGGAAAAGGCATATGACAGGATTAGTTAGGCATTTTTGAATCAAGTTCTTCTGGATGTTGGGTTTGAGAATGGCTTTGTTAATCTTATCATGAATTGTGTCACTTCTGTTTCTTATAATGTTCTATGGAATGGGGCCCAAACGGAGTTCTTTTCTCCTCTCAAAGGCCTCCGTCAAGGGGATCCGTTATCTCCTCTACTGTTTATACTATGTATGGATCGTTTATCTCATATGATTTGTGATCTTGTTGACAATGGGAGTTGGAAGCCAGTTGATGTTTCCAAAGATGGTCCTAGAGTCTCCCACTTGATGTTTGTGGATGATTTATTGCTATTCGGTGTAGCTACTGAAAGACAAACAATCTATGTAATGAATTGCCTTGAGGAGTTTATGTTTGCATCTAGGGGGAAAATTCATAAGATGAAGTCATCTATCTTTTTTTCACCAAGAGTTCCTTCTCATACTCGTAGGAGAATTAAAGAGATGACCCAAATGCAGGTTTCTAGCGAGGTTGGTAGATATTTGGGATTCCCATTATCAAGGAATAGGAGTCCTAAGGAAAATTTTCATTATATTGTAGATCGAGTGCGAGCTAAATTGGGAGTGTGGAAAGCTAAATGTCTCTCCACCGCGAGAATAATCACTTTAGCTAAGTCTGTGGTAAGTGCTATCCCCTTATATCCTATGCAAGTTGCTAAATTACCTAGAAGCATTTGTTTAGAAGTTGATAGACTCTAAAGGAATTTTATATGGGGTCACGATGAGCATTCCAAACAATTTCATTCTATTGGTTGGGATCAACTTACGAGACCTAAAGAATATGGTGGTTTTGGGTTTAGAAAATTGTCTTCAGTGAATATTGCTTGTGGGGCCAAATTGGCTTGGAAGCTGATTGTTGGTAGTAAAGGCCTATGGGCTGACATTCTCAGCAAACGCTATATGACGAGAGAAAGTGATTCTCTTTTGAATTATAGACCGGGTGATTCTAAGCTTTGGAAGTTTATCTGTGGCCAAAGTGAGATTGTGGATAGGGGTATGAAATGACAAATTAGGAATGGCCTAACGGTTAATTTCTTTTATGATTGCTGGGTGGGTGTGGGGGTGCAGCTGATAGACTTATGCCTTAGACCTTTGACTGAGGAAGAGGCGAACTCTACTGTGAGTGACTGGGCTCAGGGAGGGTTATGGGATATGTATAGGTTATCCAGTGTTATTAATTCATAGGGGATTAGTCGACTGGTTCCAATCCTTCTTCCTCGATCTGATTCCGGTAATGATTTTATGATTTGGGGTGCTCCTGGAGATGGAAATTTTTCTCTTAAAAGTGCCTATTTTATTGTGGAACAACAATAGCCTAGTTTGCGAGATAATTTTTTCAAATATATATATCTGGAAGTGGGGAGGAGTGTAACACCTCAATTTTAATACCCAAAAACTCGGTCAAAATATTGAAAATACCTTCAAAAGAGTTCAACAATATCCAAATCCTTTTACAATGTTACTATTTCGAATAAAACCCGTAATACATAATCAGAATAAATTCCAGAAAATATTTCAGAGTTTAATACAAAACGGAAGTCTTAGGTTCATGGCAAATATAATAACATAACATAATCTATTGGAGATCAAAAGAGCTTCCAGAGCTCACTCCATAGGTGCCTTCCCTTGCTCTCTACTAGAATAATCACCTGAAAAATGTTAATATGGGATGAGATTCCACGTCTCAGTAACTACTGAATTTTTCTACCTTACACGAGCAAATTACATATGACAAAAATAAAAGGTAATATAATGTGAATTTAATATACTCAGATATTTTTAGATATACCGTTGTTCACATCAAATGCCTTTACAAAATACTCATCATTCTTTATTGAATAATTCAGAAATGCACTATGCAGTATGCAGCCTCCCTTATATCCCCTTCCAACCGTATACCGCTGACTGGAACCATAGGCTAACATATAGTCCAATAGAAACTCATTCATTTGACTGGATGGTTTCAAGCTCACCAAAACTTAAGATACACCCGGCCAAAGGTATAGAGCTTAAATCTGGACTATGGCTCCCCTCCTTTAAAATAACAACTAAGGAGGTGTCACATGTCCCACATCTCCAATGAAATCCCGGCCAGAGGAAAACATGGAAGATGGGGCCCTGAAAAGTACCATCCACTGTGCACCGAGTGGTGGCATAAACAATTCTTATCATTCAATTCCCTCCTTACTCCACCCATCACAATACAACCGCCATGATGAATGTATTTACTCAAAAATAATGCATTATTATACCATTATATACATTGATATGCGTATTTATGATTAGTAAAATACTATGCGTATCTGTGAATAGTAAAATACTATGCGTATCTGTGAATAGTAAAATACGGTATATACATGAATAGTAACATGAATAGTAAATACGGTATACGTGAATAGTAACATGAATACGGTATACGTGAATAGTAAAAATGAATAGTAAATACGGTATACGTGAATAGTAAAAATGAATAGTAAATACGGTATACGTGAATAGTAAAAATGAATAGTAAATACGGTATAAGTGAATAGTAAAAATGAATAGTAAATACGGTATATGTGAATAGTAAAAATGAATAGTAAATACGGTATAAGTGAATAGTAAAAATGAATAGTAAATACGGTATATGTGAATAGTAAAATGAATAGTAAATACGGTATATGTGAATAGTAACGTACGTATAAATAGTACCTCTACAGATTTGCAAGTCAAAGTTCCCACACCAGATCTTAAAACCATAAATATTTTCTAAATATTCTTGCCAAAATAGTAAACAAACAAATTTATAATCATACATAATTCACAAGTATAAGGAAGAATATTCAGAGTTACCTGTTACTTGCTAATACCCGAATCACCAACCAGCTATTATAACTCTCAAGCAAATATCTCTACTCTCTCTCTCTCTCTACCTCTCTCTATGGCTCTTAGAAGTTGTGAAGAATGAAATGAAATGGAAGGTCTATTTATAGTTGGAAAATGGGTCTTTAAGTGTAATTTTCGTCTCTGGGTCGTTTTACGTAATTTTCCTAAAAACTAAAAAAAACTTTCCCGTGACTTGCCCCGTGAACCTTTTTTTAAAAATTTTAATAATATAATATAATATATATTATTTTATTATTATAATATAATATTATTTAAATAATAAATTATTATTGAGTGGGTCCCGCGGCCATTTTTTTCAAAGTTCACGAGAGTTGTGTCGGGAGGAAGAATTATTTTGGTTGTGGGTCCCGCAAAATACTGATTTCAAATTTATCACTTTCTGAAAATAGAGCCTACTAGTCTTCCCAAGATAGGTTTATGTTCAAGATATTAGATTCAAAATTCAGGATGTTACATTTCTCCCCTCCTAAAAGAAAATTTTGTCCTCAAAATTTTGCTATAATAAGAATTCTAACCTATTTAAATAAATGAGGATAGGTTTGTCGCATGCTCTCCTCCGTTTCCCAAGTAGCATCTCCGGGAGTCATTCCTTTCCACTCGACCTTTACAAGTCTAATGGTCTTGTTTCTTAATTTCTTGTCCCTTGCATCAACAATCCGCTCCGGCTCAGCTTTATACGTCATGTTATCCTTGAGTTCTACCTCTTCTACTTCTATAATGTGGGAAGGATCCGGTTGGTATTTCTTCAGTTGTGATACATGAAAGACATTGTGAAGATTCGCAAGTTGTGGAGGTAATGCAATTCTGTAAGCTACCGGTCCAACTTTCTCCAAAATCTCATAAGGACCCATAAAACGAGGTGAAAGCTTCTTTGCTCGTATTGCTCTACCAATGCCAGTCATTGGTGTGACTCTTAAGAATACATGTTCGCCCACCATGAACTCCAACGGTCGTCTTCTCTTGTCAGCATAACTCTTCTGTCGACTCTGAGCAGTGAGAAGTTTCTGTTGAATCACCTTAATCTTTTGAGTCGTCTCGTCCACAAGTTCTGGACCTATTAAAATTCGCTCATTCAATTCCGTCCAGCAAATAGGAGATCTACATTTTCTTCCATACAAAGCCTCATAAGGTGCCATCTCAATGCTGGAGTGATAACTATTGTTATATGCAAACTCCGCAAGATGAAGATGATCGTCCCAACTTCCTTTTAGTTCGATTGCACAAGCCCGCAACATGTCTTCCAGAGTTTGAATAGTCCTCTCAGTCTGCCCGTCAGTTTGAGGATGATAAGCGGTACTATAACTCATCCGAGTTCCCATAGCATTCTGCAATGCTTTCCAAAATCGTGAAGTGAATCGTGGATCACGATCAGATACGATGCTATTCGGTATCCCATGCAATCTGACAATCTCCTTCATGTAGATCTTTGCTAGTCTCTCCAATGAGTATTCTGCTGCAATTGCTAGAAAATGAGCTGACTTAGTTAACCTATCGACAATTACCCAAATGGCATTATGTCCGGATGTCGTTAGAGGAAGCCCCATGATGAAATCCATAGAGATGCTGTCCCATTTCCACTCTGGGATATCCAAATTCTTTAATAATCCAGGAGGTTTCCGATGTTCGATCTTGACTTTCTGACAAGTCAAACAACAAGTGACAAAGTCAGTCACATCTTTCTTCATGCCTCGCCACCACCAATTCCGCTTGAGATCATGATACATCTTGGTTGCTCCGGGATGGATAGTGTATTTACTCCGATGTGCCTCCTCTAGTATGAGCTTTTTTATTTCTCCATCATTAGGTATGCACACTTTTCCTTTATACCTTAATATCCCATCTCTATCGATCCCAAATTTCGATTCTTTTCCTTCTTCAATATCTTCCCTCACGTTTAATAGATACTCATCTTCGAGCTGAGCGAATTTAATCTCTTTCCAAATTGTGCTTTCAATAGTTAATGCTTCCATGGTAGCGACCAAACCTGACATTACATCAATAGATGTACTTGGTATCTCCTCGAGCAATTTATGTTCTCTGATCATCATCTGGGCTACATGGATTGTCTTTCTACTTAAGGCATCTGCTACAACGTTCGCCTTTCCTGGATGATACTTCAATTCGAAGTCGTAGTCCTTGATAAACTCCATCCATCTCCTCTGTCGCATGTTGAGCTCCTTTTGGTCGAACAGGTACTTTAGACTTTTGTGGTCACTATAAACCTCGAACTTTGAACCGTAGAGGTGGTGCCTCCAAATCTTCAGAGCAAACACTACTGCTGCCAGTTCTAAGTCGTGAGTAGGATAATTCCCTTCATGTGGCCTTAACTGTCGAGAAGCATAAGCTACTACCCTACCATTTTGCATTAATACACACCCAAGACCTTTCTTGGAAGCATCTGTGTACAAAGTAAAGGTCTGAGCAGGATCTGGAATTATAAGTACTGGTGCCGTAGTCAACTTAGTCTTCAAATTTTGAAAAGCTGCTTCACACTTTTCGTCCCATACATATGGTTGACCCTTCCTAGTTAACTTTGTCAAGGGCATAGCTATCTGCGAAAAGCCCTTGATAAATCTCCTATAATAGCCAGCTAGACCTAGAAAACTCCTGATCTCAGTCACGGACTTTGGTCGTTCCCATTGGAGAACTGCTTCAACTTTAGTATGGTCCACTGCAACACCTTCAGCCGATACGACATGGCCTAGGAATTTTACTTCCTTCAACCAAAATTCGCACTTAGACAGTTTCGCATAGAGCTTGTGCTCCTTCAACACTTGTAGCACGATTCTAAGGTGCTCTTTATGCTCTTCTTCATCCTTAGAGTAGATAAGGATGTCGTCAATGAAAACCACTACAAATTTATCTAGATATGGTTGGAAAATCCTATTCATGTAATCCATGAATACTGCTGGAGCATTTGTTAGCCCAAATGGCATAACAAGAAATTCATAATGGCCATATCTAGTTCTGAATGCAGTTTTTGAGACATCTTCAGCTTTGACTCTCAGTTGGTGATAACCTGATCTGAGGTCGATCTTGGAGAATATGGATGCTCCCTTCAACTGATCAAGTAGATCGTCGATCCTGGGTAAAGGATATTTATTCTTTATAGTCACTTTATTCAACTGGCGATAGTCAATGCATAGTCTCAGGCTCCCATCTTTCTTCTTCACAAAGAGTACGGGCGATCCCCAAGGAGATACACTGGGTCTGATAAAACCCTTTTCTAACAATTCTTCGATCTGCCTCTTCAATTCTGCTAGTTCCGATGGAGACATTCGGTAAGGAGCTTTAGATATAGGTTCCGTTCCAGGTACGAGATCAATAGAAAATTCTACTTCTCTCTCCGGGGGTAAACCTGTCATTTCTTTCGGAAATACTTCCGGAAATTCTTTCACCACTTCAATGTTCTCTATCCCTTCCTCCACTTCTGTTTGAATGGAGAAAAACACCATGTACGCAAGACAACCATAATGAACAGGCTTTTCATCTTGTATTATAGACAACAATTGTGGTCTACTATGACTCATAGAGTCATCCGCAAGAGAGATAGTCTTCCTCTTGCAGTCAAGGATGATGTCATTAGCTGACAACCAATCCATTCCTATTATTACATCGATACCCTTCGTGGGTAAACAAACAAGGTCTATATTTGAGATCCTATTATCAATCTCAATCGTACAATTTAAGCAAGCCCTAGAAGTTTTTACTGAAGCTCCCGCCGGTGTAGAAATAATCATATAATAAGGCAATTCACTCACTCTTAAATTCAATCGAGGCACACAGTCGTATGATATAAAAGAGTGTGTGGCACCAGAATCAAATAAGGCTTCTACTTCAAGACCTTGGAGTTTGAGGATACCTTTAATCAGATTTGGTGAAGCACTTGCCTCCTGATGTGATAGTGCAAACACTTTCCCTGGCACTGCAGTTCTAGCATCCTTGGCCCCTCGAGGCTCCTCCTCACAAAATCTGGAAATGTGTCCTGGCTTTCCACAGTTGAAACACGTCACACATGGTCCTTGGTGTATTCTTCCACACTTGGCACACATCTGATTGTTAGCGGTGCTTGCAACAGGAGCTGTGGATCCCCTATATGAACTCTGACCTCCACTGAAGTGACTCCTTTGAGGTCCTTTGAATTGACTCCTCGGTGGTCTGCTGAAATGACTTCTTTGGGGTCCAGTAAAATAACTCCTCGATGGTCCACCAAAGTGATTTCTGGATGGTTGGCTAAACCGCGTATTCACATTACTGAAGTTGTGACTCTGCTTCTTAGTAACTCCTCCCGTTGGTCTCATGAGGTGTGTAGATCTGGCCTGAAAACCCTTCATCTTCTCAGCTTCCTCTTCTCGTTTGTTCCTTGCTATCGTGCGCAGTTTGTCGCATATTTCTTCAAAATCCCTTGTTTCATCAAGGAACGGTGATAGAGCTGTTTTTAGGTCTGGTCTAGCTTTTTCAACCAATCGAGCACTCAACCATTTAGAGTTGTTCTGTGAATATCCGCAGAATTTAGACAACTCTAAAAAGCGAGTAATAAATTCGTCTTCATGTAATTCCCCTTGCCTGAATGTGAGGAATTCAGTTTCTTTCTCTATTCTGATTGAAGGGGAAAAGTAATAATTTTCGAACTTTTCCTTAAACTCTTCCCACGTCATCTCAGCATTTCCTTTTGTTTTGGTGCTTTCCCACCATTCTTCAGCTGCTTTCTGCAACAATTGTTCAGCAACCATCACCTTTTGTTGTGAGCTAATCTCGATAACTCTGAAAATCTTTTCTACACGCTTCAGCCACTCCAGTGCTGCAATCGGATCTAGCTTCCCCTCGAACATCGGTGGAGTAAACTTCCAAAATTTTTCCCAAACCTCAGTAATAGGTAAGGAATGATATTGAGAATGAGATCCGCTACTACCTCCATCTTCAGTGCGAGAACGACTTCCTCCCCTAGATTGATGGTCAGAAGGTGTGACTTCCAGAGCCTTCTCCTTTTCTTCCTTACCACCTTGGCCTCTTCCTTTTGCTAGTTCATCCTCGTGTCTATTCACTTTCTCTCTCATCTCCAGGATGACGTCTCGTAACTCTGCCAAAAGGGCATTGTAACATCCTGAATTTTGGACCTAAAGACTTGAAAACTAGCCTATTTTTGGAGGACTACTAGGCTCTACTTTTGAAAATGGCGAATTTTGAAACGGTATTTTGTGGGACGTGAATAGTATTTACTATTCACATATACGTATTTACTATTCACAAATACGTATTCACTTTTTATAAATACGGTATTTAATCGATATTTTGAGAAATATGAAAAGTATTTACTATTTACAAATACGTATTCACTATTCAAAAATACGGTATTCACTATTCCTAAATACGTATTCACTATTTGAAAATACGTATTTACTATTCATGTGGGACCCACGTCAAATTATTTCTCCTCTGCCAACACCCGTGAAGTTTGAAAAATTTTGCGCGCGGGACCCACTCAATAATAATAATATTATAATATAATATCTTATACTTTGGAAAACAATAGAAATAAAATTATTTCCAATAAACCGTGAATTAGGTTTTTAAAGTAAGGGTATATTATAAATAAGTGAATTTTTATCTCAGAGTGGGTTATCTCCGAAGTCATTTCCGTAATCGGCGGAATGATTATTTGAGATAGGTTGAACCGATATTTTGAAGCAGGACAGATAGTGGAACCTGTAGGAAATAAATCATAACTCAAAATCCTTGAACTAAGTAGTAAACAACTGCACATATTATGAATCAGTGAATTTTTGTCTAGAAGATGGTGTCACCCGAAGTAATTTCTGTAACCGTCAGTGTCCGACTTAAAATCTTCGGCAGGTTACGGAATATCCTAAATAGGATCAAAAATTTAGTTGACCCAGATATTTCTGAAGAGGAAAAATAGAACTTCAAGGCTGTGCTTCCGGATTCTTGAGAATTTCTAATATAACGCGATTAGAACACCGATCAGGGAATCTTTATAGGATAAATGCAAAAGAGTAAGAAAGTGTCATCGTCATGATGACGTCATCGATGACGTCATCGATGACGTCATCGATGACGTAAGCAAATGGATTGGACGGTTGAGATGAAGCCATGTTTAAAGTCAAGATCCAACGGCCAAAATCTGACCTGATAAAGTATGAATAGTGTCATGCTTTTTCACTATAAATAGAGGCTTCATTTCTTCATTTTCTTCACACCAAACTCAGAGAACAACAGTTGAGTTTAAGAGAAGAGTGAGAATTCTTAGAGTTAGAGAGAGAGTTTAGAGTAAAGTTCTTGAAGCTGGAGAGAATGAGCAGGAACTTCAAGGGTAAGTTCTTTGGTCTCTAGTCTTAATATTTGGTAGTTTCTTTTGGTAATTATAGTAGAAATGCCAGATAGAGTTTTTCTGAGTATGCTCTGTGGCTGCAGCTTAGTCTGATCTGTCACATCAGAAAAGAATTATCCTTGGACAGTAAATATTATTTACTGGCACAGTAAAAAATATTTACCGGCACGGTAAAAATATTTTTACTGGTACTATTCACATGAATAGTGAATATCCAACATAGTTTCCGCAAATGCTGAAAATTAATGGTCACTGATAAAAATGATATTATAGGATATCCGAGGATTCCGGAGTCAGATTCAAAGGAAGTTTGGGGATACGTGAATAGTGCCGTATACGTGAATAGTACCGTATACATGAATAGTGCCGTATACATGAATAGTAAATTACTATTCACACCGAACGGAGGTACGGACGCGTATTGTAACCTTAACTCTGATGCTTATGGTATGCTTATATGTGATAGATAGTCTGAAATTCTGTTTTTGAAAATTGATCATACACATACAACTTGATACGGGTTATAGTCTTGATAACGCCGTTATGTTTTCCTAGCGCTGAGGACACGGATGTACACCGTGGCACTGGTGAATAGTGCAGACTATAATAACATGCATATTGCAGTGGCTGTGTTATGTTATTATGTGAATATGAGAATAATGTATGTGATTATTGCTGTTTTGACATGAATATCTGTCATACATATTTGATACATAAGCATGAGGTTAACCGTTACCTGAGGTTCAATGGGTATTGAACCTCAGCTCTTACTGTAGCTTCAGGATTTTCGGAGTGAACAGAAACAGAAACAAGGGTAAGCAGCAGGCAGAAGGACTAGCTGGAGAAAGTCCTGTAGATATGTATAGTCTTTCGAACTCTTTGTATCAACAAACCAGTACACTACAGTGGTTGAATATCAGTTACTTTGTACTTAAAATCATTTCGTTGCTCAACTCTGGTTAAATTATTTTGAACTCTGATCAAATAATTTCGAAAATGCTTTAGAAAAGTTGGGGTGTTACATTTTGGTATCAGAGCAGGCATTCTGGCACGAAGTTAACTAAGTTACTCCAAACAGTCTGATATCTAGAAAGGGGTTTTGTGGTTGGCAATCAGTATTCTTGAATTTGGTGAGCCTTCCACAAATACACCTGTCTAGTCGGATTGTCTGAGTAGCGGAGTTAGGTTCTAAGCTTTCAAAAGTGTTTTATCTGGTATGAACCCGACTCAGTTACAGTAAACCATTGGTGCCGAAGGTAGGGCCGAGTCTATGTGGATCAGCCAATCAGTCACCCTAGCACGGTGAGGCTCCCATGATAGACGCCTACCTGGCCAATCGGTTTGACTAACTAAGTTAGGCTCTAAGCCATGGTTTTAAAAGTGTTTCGAAAAAACAAGTACAAGTACTGATACAATACTGGTGTTGTGATACAAAAAGGACGTACATCCTAAGGAAAAGGGTTAGGCTCGGGAGGCCTTGATATAGAGTAGATGGCACAGAATATGGTTTCTGTCGTTAAACTTTAAAACTTTTGATATGGGAATCGGAATCTAAGTTAAATCCCCGCTCAGAGTTTCAAGGGAAGTGGTACAGAGAAGTTTGGTATGTAACATCCCAATTTTTCTAATAGTAACTAATTAATTTTAGGAATAAGTTTGAAATAAGAAAGCTACTAGGCTCTTGATAATCAGTATTTTTTTGATGCAATCAGGGTAAAGAAATCAGATATTAACTTGAATGGTAGATGGTTATGAAGTAGATAAGCATGTGATATTTGATCGGAAGATGAGTATTCGGTAGTTAGATAGTAGATGAAGATATGTATGGTAGCTACATATGAATGGTAGTTAGATGGTAGATGGAGATGTGTAGTTACATGGTAGATGGACATATGAATGGTAGATAAATGGTAGATAAGTAGTAGATGGACAAATGAATGGTAGATAAATGGTAGATGCGTAGTAGATGGACATGTGATTTTTAAAAAGTAGTTGAGACCCAAACTCTATAAATACCTCACCCCTTCTCATTTCTTTCACAATACAAGCACTCAAAACACATAGAGAGAGAGAGAGAGAGAGAGAGAGGAGGAAGGAGAGTCGGAGAATAATGATAGAAATTATTTGGTATTAAGAGCATTGGAGTATGGTAAAAATAAGCTTGGAATTGAGGTAACCTTGGTTATTCTTTTATATACTTGTCAAATGTATATATGTATTCATATTTATTAACTGTTTTGGGATTTGTTGTGCCTATGGAAGGCTTGATTTGAAATCTAATAAAGTTGTTTTGATGAGATTGGATATTCTTGGATCCCTTGGTATCACTTTTCTTTTAACCGGGTTCAGTTTGACACCTCCTTAATTGTGATTACAAGGAGGGGAGCCATGTTGAAGTAATGAGTAATGGATATGTTTCGTTGGATAGTTATGAGTAATGGACATGTTTTGTTGGAGGATGTGTTATGTGTTAGATGGCTCCAGTCAACGGTTATAAGAGGTGATCAGGGTGATAAGGATGATCCATGCATCAATATTTGTTTGGCAGATTGCATATGTGACATCTCTTGTGAAATATTGGAAAGTAAATTATGATGTTTTGGAACCCTTTTTGGGAGGAAGTTTTGGTAACCGAGTCGAGAACATTTGTGAAAGGTTTTTATATAAAGGCATATATTTTAATTATTGTGAATTTATAAATATGTTCTCGATCTTGGTTTGCATGTATATTTCTGAATAACCAATGGTTACGGGGATCTTTGGATCTTACGGTTATTATGTTTATTTTTTTCAGGTGAATAATTTAGTAGGGAAATCAGGGAAGGCACATATGGAAAGCTCATGTTATGTTATTTTTATTTGTCATGACCATAAGACTTCCGCATTTTAAAAACTCTGATATACTATTTTGGATTTAAATTGGCCCTGTATAAATGGATCTTTACCTTTGGCCATATTGAAAATATGTATTTGGATGTTAAATATCCTACATCTGAGGTATTCCAAATATTTTGGCCAAGTTTTCGGGTATTAAAATTGAGGTGTTACATTTTTGGTATCAGAGCTAAAAGGTTCTGGCCAATTTGTTGATTTCCTAACAGTTTTCTAAAAAATTGAGGTCGTGGCAAAATAAATTTCATAACATGTGCACTTCCCTACATTTAGATTTGGAAATTTATTTGGTTAATTGTTTAACCTGTCTAGTATCCTTTTGATATCTATGATTGTTAATGAGGATTTATGGTTTGAGGTTGTGATTAAGATTAGATTGTGAATAAGGTTTGATATTTTATCAGAGTGGCGCAGCGGAAGATGATGAATTTTGAGGACAAAATTCCTTTTTAGGAGGGGAGAATTGTAACATCCCAATTTTTCTAATAGTAACTAATTAATTTTAGGAATAAGTTTGAAATAAGAAAGCTACTAGGCTCTTGATAATCAGTATTTTTTGATGCAATCAGGGTAAAGAAATCAGATATTAACTTGAATGGTAGATGGTTATGAAGTAGATAAGCATGTGATATTTGATCGGAAGATGAGTATTCGGTAGTTAGATAGTAGATGAAGATATGTATGGTAGCTACATATGAATGGTAGTTAGATGGTAGATGGAGATGTGTAGTTACATGGTAGATGGACATATGAATGGTAGATAAATGGTAGATAAGTAGTAGATGGACAAATGAATGGTAGATAAATGGTAGATGCGTAGTAGATGGACATGTGATTTTTAAAAAGTAGTTGAGACCCAAACTCTATAAATACCTCACCCCTTCTCATTTCTTTCACAATACAAGCACTCAAAACACATAGAGAGAGAGAGAGAGAGAGAGAGAGGAGGAAGGAGAGTCGGAGAATAATGATAGAAATTATTTGGTATTAAGAGCATTGGAGTATGGTAAAAATAAGCTTGGAATTGAGGTAACCTTGGTTATTCTTTTATATACTTGTCAAATGTATATATGTATTCATATTTATTAACTGTTTTGGGATTTGTTGTGCCTATGGAAGGCTTGATTTGAAATCTAATAAAGTTGTTTTGATGAGATTGGATATTCTTGGATCCCTTGGTATCACTTTTCTTTTAACCGGGTTCAGTTTGACACCTCCTTAATTGTGATTACAAGGAGGGGAGCCATGTTGAAGTAATGAGTAATGGATATGTTTCGTTGGATAGTTATGAGTAATGGACATGTTTTGTTGGAGGATGTGTTATGTGTTAGATGGCTCCAGTCAACGGTTATAAGAGGTGATCAGGGTGATAAGGATGATCCATGCATCAATATTTGTTTGGCAGATTGCATATGTGACATCTCTTGTGAAATATTGGAAAGTAAATTATGATGTTTTGGAACCCTTTTTGGGAGGAAGTTTTGGTAACCGAGTCGAGAACATTTGTGAAAGGTTTTTATATAAAGGCATATATTTTAATTATTGTGAATTTATAAATATGTTCTCGATCTTGGTTTGCATGTATATTTCTGAATAACCAATGGTTACGGGGATCTTTGGATCTTACGGTTATTATGTTTATTTTTTTCAGGTGAATAATTTAGTAGGGAAATCAGGGAAGGCACATATGGAAAGCTCATGTTATGTTATTTTTATTTGTCATGACCATAAGACTTCCGCATTTTAAAAACTCTGATATACTATTTTGGATTTAAATTGGCCCTGTATAAATGGATCTTTACCTTTGGCCATATTGAAAATATGTATTTGGATGTTAAATATCCTACATCTGAGGTATTCCAAATATTTTGGCCAAGTTTTCGGGTATTAAAATTGAGGTGTTACATGGTACGACTTAAGTTTTCCGGTAGACAGTAACCTACTGTTTAGGTTTCCCTTGGATAGTAACCTATCGATTTAATGTCCTTGTCAAAATAATAACTTGTTAAGTTATCTTGAGAAGGAAATCCCTACCTTGTAGAGGCCGGACACCATGCGTGCAAAGGGGCGTGGCTCCGGGGACGAAGATCTTTTGATTAAGTCCTTGACGGTGGTGATCAATTGACAGAAGAGGGAAAGTACCCAGTAATTCTGGGGAGACAGTTATGTCATACTAGTGCCTATGAGAGTTGTAGGTACCCAGTAGTAAGCATACCAATATTAGTACCAAGAATCAATAGACATTATGAAGTTAATAATGCTTAGGCGAGAGAAATCTCAGAACTATGACCCCTGTGAGAGTGGGAACCCTTAGAAAATATGAGTGAGTTTTGCCTAGGTTCCAAATACCTAAGAGATAGTTCCTTAACAGAACCATACGAAAGTTGGAAACCTCAGTAGCCACCAGGTTATGGTCTCAAGGTGGGACCAAGAACCATAGAGATGTTAGTGGCTAATAAATTCCCTTTAAAGTAAGTGGCTACCCGATAGGGAAAATTGAGTTAAGAATTATGCTTGGAGCTAAATAGAAAGTGAAAGTCCACAAATAGAATGACCCTAGATAAGATGGCAGACATAGAAACAACGGTTTATGAAACTACTAAAGGATAGGAACCTGTTAAGATTTGAGTTCTCATTATAATGATTCAAAGACGATCACTGGCGCTACTTATGGAAAGTTTAATCGGAGAAGGATACCTACGGGGAGTTCTGATATAGGAGGTTTACCTACAAGGATGCTAACCGGAAAAGCTGACTGGTCTGAGAAGACTGAGTGAAGCGCCGAGTAATGTGCCGTAGAGCAGAGCCACCGTGACGACGAACCGTAGAGTGGAGCCGCCGTGACAACGAACCATAAAGTAGAGTTACCAAGTGCATCGGTTCTCAAGGTATGTACATTATAATGAATCTCACATCGAATAGGTTCCCCAGAGTGAAGGTTTAAGTAATCTAGTATATCACCATGGTTTGCTCCAATGCTATATAGTACATATTGTTAGACAACAAATACGAGAAGTGTCCCAAAAAGCTTGTGAAACCCGAGGATAACGGGCAAAGTTTGGAATAGCCAGATGAGTTAAGTAGAACAAACTAAGCATTATACATATGGTTTGAGTAGTCAAGAACAGAGGTCCGGATGTATGAAGTTAGTAATGACCTTCTAATGTTAGTTGTCTGATTCCTAAGTAAGGTTTTAAAAAAAAAAAATTGAATTTTTGAACTTACCAATGCACCTGCTATTTTGAAATTTTCGGAGTTTACTTTCAAATTTGTGAAATCGAGTTTTCAAATGAAATATTTTTCAACAGAATTTGAGACCACAGTGATGGTTATGATGTTGTCTTGTACAAACGGTTTTGTTAGAACCCAGAGTTTGAAACTGAGTTTTCAACTATGTTGTGGTAAAGTCAGTACAAAACTGGAAGGACAGAAGCTGTTGTAGATGTACACAGTTTGCTGGGTCTGCCAGATGTTTTAAAACGTTTGAAATCGCTGGTCTTTGATAAATGTTCTCTTTGAACAAAAAGTTTTTGGAGGGATTTTGTTTGAGAAAATGGAAATCGCACCAACAGTGAACGCACCCAATCCATAACACTTTGCCGAGGGCATATGTTTTGTTTAGTACAACCTGACTGTCTATGACTGGACTGAGTTCCGCTAGATAGGGTTGCTACTTTATGTGCCAGTGTGAACACTGGGTCTCCTGAGAAAGGGGCGGAGGTTCTCCCACATTGTTGATAATACTGTTAAAACTGGATTTGGGGATTGGGAGAAGGCGCTCACTGTACCAAATGGTTAAAATAATGGTGTGTACTCTCAATTGTAAAATTTTGTGAAATAAATTAGCTCCCTCAAAGATATGTGCCGGTAATAAAAGTTTTTGAAAATGATCCGGCAGTGAAAAATGTTTTCACGAATTTGTGATGGCAGCGATTAAATTTAAAAATGTTATAGCACTATTACTTTGTGGTATAGTGCAGATTGTGAAATGTACTGAAACCACGGAAAATTTTTCATGTTTGAAAATTTGAAAATGAGACAAGAAAATTTATTGAATATTGGATTCTGTAGGCCCAAAATTACTTTCTAGGGGATGAATATTTTTATTGGTGTCTAGGAAAGTGATTGAAAGACTAAGCCCCTATTTGATGGTTATTCATTTTGTTGCCGTTGTAAAAAGTATGAAGAGATTTTCGCTAGATTTACACTTACCTAGCTAATTTATATGAGTAACAGATGACAATACCATAACAGAATGCGGACATAGTCTTGATTATACAGAATAACTGGCTTAAGTTTGAATTTAATAAGATAAAGCTGAGTTTGGCAGGAAAACTCGAAAATCCTTATGAATCCTAGAATAAGAGATTACAAACATTAGCAAGAAGGCTAAGAAGAGTAGACTATATTAAATCAAGCATCAAGAACAACAGTTGGTACAATCCCACCGCAAGCTTCGACTATCTCAAGTTTAAGTCTATTAATTTCTTCCTGAGCGGCTGCACTTGAGAGAGGACCATCAGAAGACATTGTTTTTCTCAATCTAGCTATTTGCTTCATAGTGCTTCGAATTTTTACATACGGCCAATGCTTTATTCCTCCCCTATGGCATATTTTCATTAGAACATTTTTGCATAGACGAACTTGTTGAGCCGCTTCTTGTTGAGGTAAATGGAAGAAGTCTCTAAGATCATCTATTGACATTGATGCAGCTCTAATATTTTGTTCAGCTCTTGATCGGTATGGATTACTAGGTATGGGGACTGAAGGATTATTATTTACAACCATGAGCTCTTTTCCTTTATTGGATATATTTTCTGTATTGGTTGGAAATGAACTATTAGGGAGTTCATTTTGATTTTTAGTCCATTCCAAACCAACACAGAGAGCCTCATAGTAGGCTGATATGGGATCCGACACCAGGACATACCCTAAAGATTTTTGATTCAAACAATAATTTTCTAGAAAATGTTTGACATCATCTAAATTCTTCTTACCAAAGTCAAATACTTGAGGACTGAAAGAACCTCCTTGTACGTCCTGGTGAAAGACAGCGTGGCATATCATACCAATCCTCCCATGAACTTCAAGTTTATGGTATTGAAGTCCATTGGTATGAATAATCTCTCGTAGAACATGGCAGCAACCACATGAAAATGGATTAGTAGTCTCAGTCAAGGTAGAAGCAGGATTCCTTGGTTGAGAAGGTACCGTAGACTCCATAAGTTCTGCCACATTACGACACCTTTGGACAGGTCGCCTTGATGGACCTGCTTCAGATTCCTTTCTGTTAGTAGTTGTAAAAATAGAATCTTGTATCCTTGGAGGAGGAGTAGGAATGTTAATCGTTGAGGCAGATGGATGAACGTTCATACTTACGGGATTTTGGGGAAATAAAGAAGAATAAGGGTATGATGCATTGTTTGACAAATCAGACAACATGTTTGTCTGATAGTCATGAAGTAAGGCTTCAAGAAAGAAAGGGTTGAATGAATCGGAGACTGGAATAGAGTTACTTGAACCGGCCATGTTTAAGGATAATGTGGAAGGTTATAGTGAAGATTACGATCGGAGAGGAAATGAATATTTTGTGAAGTTTGAGAGAACATGAAACATTTACTCTTTCTTTACTCGATTTATAGCTGGGCTAGCAACGTCTAGATTTTGTTAAGCAGCATCGGATTCTCATCTGTCGTTGGCTCAGAATAGTGCAGACTTTGTTGTTATGCGGAAAATTTTATGGCACCGCACCCTAGTGCACCTTAGCCACCGTTAGGGGTCGCAGTTTCCTAGACCTTTGCAGACAGAAATCGCTATGGCATTTATTGCTAGCTGTGTTTTCAAGAAAATAAGTTTGGACGTTTATACGCACATTTATCTAAGAAATCTGTCTTAGATGTGCAACTGACTCAAGATGTCGGAATTGACATTTGAAAATAGGATTTTGAAGCGTAAGCGTGCTAAGGTGATAGTAATCTTGGGAAGGGTGACTTTCTAATAATATTAGATGAACCGGAGAGAATCCGAAGATTTGAAATGATGATGAGAATAGTATCTATGATGATACTTGGTACCAGAATTAAGAGAATTGGAGTGATAGACAAACCCAGAAAATAGAATTTTTCCTGGATCACTAGTTGGCATGCTAGTACAAAGGAAGAGGTTGAATTATAGAAAATGAAATGGAGCATTTGTGAAATGTTCCCAGTTTAATGGAGCATTGAATAGTAGGATGTATGCTAGATAAGCATGTATAAGGAAGAAGTATATTAGAGGTCTAGATAACCTTTTGAGTTTATATGTTCAAATTTCGAGGACGAAATTTATTGAACGGGGGGAGAATTGTAACATCCTGAATTTTGGACCTAAAGACTTGAAAACTAGCCTATTTTTGGAGGACTACTAGGCTCTACTTTTGAAAATGGCGAATTTTGAAACGGTATTTTGTGGGACGTGAATAGTATTTACTATTCACATATACGTATTTACTATTCACAAATACGTATTCACTTTTTATAAATACGGTATTTAATCGATATTTTGAGAAATATGAAAAGTATTTACTATTTACAAATACGTATTCACTATTCAAAAATACGGTATTCACTATTCCTAAATACGTATTCACTATTTGAAAATACGTATTTACTATTCATGTGGGACCCACGTCAAATTATTTCTCCTCTGCCAACACCCGTGAAGTTTGAAAAATTTTGCGCGCGGGACCCACTCAATAATAATAATATTATAATATAATATCTTATACTTTGGAAAACAATAGAAATAAAATTATTTCCAATAAACCGTGAATTAGGTTTTTAAAGTAAGGGTATATTATAAATAAGTGAATTTTTATCTCAGAGTGGGTTATCTCCGAAGTCATTTCCGTAATCGGCGGAATGATTATTTGAGATAGGTTGAACCGATATTTTGAAGCAGGACAGATAGTGGAACCTGTAGGAAATAAATCATAACTCAAAATCCTTGAACTAAGTAGTAAACAACTGCACATATTATGAATCAGTGAATTTTTGTCTAGAAGATGGTGTCACCCGAAGTAATTTCTGTAACCGTCAGTGTCCGACTTAAAATCTTCGGCAGGTTACGGAATATCCTAAATAGGATCAAAAATTTAGTTGACCCAGATATTTCTGAAGAGGAAAAATAGAACTTCAAGGCTGTGCTTCCGGATTCTTGAGAATTTCTAATATAACGCGATTAGAACACCGATCAGGGAATCTTTATAGGATAAATGCAAAAGAGTAAGAAAGTGTCATCGTCATGATGACGTCATCGATGACGTCATCGATGACGTCATCGATGACGTAAGCAAATGGATTGGACGGTTGAGATGAAGCCATGTTTAAAGTCAAGATCCAACGGCCAAAATCTGACCTGATAAAGTATGAATAGTGTCATGCTTTTTCACTATAAATAGAGGCTTCATTTCTTCATTTTCTTCACACCAAACTCAGAGAACAACAGTTGAGTTTAAGAGAAGAGTGAGAATTCTTAGAGTTAGAGAGAGAGTTTAGAGTAAAGTTCTTGAAGCTGGAGAGAATGAGCAGGAACTTCAAGGGTAAGTTCTTTGGTCTCTAGTCTTAATATTTGGTAGTTTCTTTTGGTAATTATAGTAGAAATGCCAGATAGAGTTTTTCTGAGTATGCTCTGTGGCTGCAGCTTAGTCTGATCTGTCACATCAGAAAAGAATTATCCTTGGACAGTAAATATTATTTACTGGCACAGTAAAAAATATTTACCGGCACGGTAAAAATATTTTTACTGGTACTATTCACATGAATAGTGAATATCCAACATAGTTTCCGCAAATGCTGAAAATTAATGGTCACTGATAAAAATGATATTATAGGATATCCGAGGATTCCGGAGTCAGATTCAAAGGAAGTTTGGGGATACGTGAATAGTGCCGTATACGTGAATAGTACCGTATACATGAATAGTGCCGTATACATGAATAGTAAATTACTATTCACACCGAACGGAGGTACGGACGCGTATTGTAACCTTAACTCTGATGCTTATGGTATGCTTATATGTGATAGATAGTCTGAAATTCTGTTTTTGAAAATTGATCATACACATACAACTTGATACGGGTTATAGTCTTGATAACGCCGTTATGTTTTCCTAGCGCTGAGGACACGGATGTACACCGTGGCACTGGTGAATAGTGCAGACTATAATAACATGCATATTGCAGTGGCTGTGTTATGTTATTATGTGAATATGAGAATAATGTATGTGATTATTGCTGTTTTGACATGAATATCTGTCATACATATTTGATACATAAGCATGAGGTTAACCGTTACCTGAGGTTCAATGGGTATTGAACCTCAGCTCTTACTGTAGCTTCAGGATTTTCGGAGTGAACAGAAACAGAAACAAGGGTAAGCAGCAGGCAGAAGGACTAGCTGGAGAAAGTCCTGTAGATATGTATAGTCTTTCGAACTCTTTGTATCAACAAACCAGTACACTACAGTGGTTGAATATCAGTTACTTTGTACTTAAAATCATTTCGTTGCTCAACTCTGGTTAAATTATTTTGAACTCTGATCAAATAATTTCGAAAATGCTTTAGAAAAGTTGGGGTGTTACAGGCATTGTTATCCTGAGAATAGGGACCATCTTGATGCGGAGGGAGACCTCTTTGGGATGGAGCAGGGGTTGAATTAGTTCTTCGAGTTCTTGCCATTATCTCCTCCTATGATTAATACTATAAGGACACTAAACAAATAAAATAGCTAAATAAATTCTAAATCTAACAAAGGGAAGTGCTCATGTTATGATATTTAATTTGCCACGAACTTTTAAAAAAAATTTTAAGAAATCACTTTAGAAAATAAACAAAATTGCCATGGAACCTTTAGCTCTGATACCAAAAATGTAACACCTCAATTTTAATACCCAAAAACTCGGTCAAAATATTGAAAATACCTTCAAAAGAGTTCAACAATATCCAAATCCTTTTACAATGTTACTATTTCGAATAAAACCCGTAATACATAATCAGAATAAATTCCAGAAAATATTTCAGAGTTTAATACAAAACGGAAGTCTTAGGTTCATGGCAAATATAATAACATAACATAATCTATTGGAGATCAAAAGAGCTTCCAGAGCTCACTCCATAGGTGCCTTCCCTTGCTCTCTACTAGAATAATCACCTGAAAAATGTTAATATGGGATGAGATTCCACGTCTCAATAACTACTGAATTTTTCTACCTTACACGAGCAAATTACATATGACAAAAATAAAAGGTAATATAATGTGAATTTAATATACTCAGATATTTTTAGATATACCGTTGTTCACATCAAATGCCTTTACAAAATACTCATCATTCTTTATTGAATAATTCAGAAATGCACTATGCAGTATGCAGCCTCCCTTATATCCCCTTCCAACCGTATACCGCTGACTGGAACCATAGGCTAACATATAGTCCAATAGAAACTCATTCATTTGACTGGATGGTTTCAAGCTCACCAAAACTTAAGATACACCCGGCCAAAGGTATAGAGCTTAAATCTGGACTATGGCTCCCCTCCTTTAAAATAACAACTAAGGAGGTGTCACATGTCCCACATCTCCAATGAAATCCCGGCCAGAGGAAAACATGGAAGATGGGGCCCTGAAAAGTACCATCCACTGTGCACCGAGTGGTGGCATAAACAATTCTTATCATTCAATTCCCTCCTTACTCCACCCATCACAATACAACCGCCATGATGAATGTATTTACTCAAAAATAATGCATTATTATACCATTATATACATTGATATGCGTATTTATGATTAGTAAAATACTATGCGTATCTGTGAATAGTAAAATACTATGCGTATCTGTGAATAGTAAAATACGGTATATACATGAATAGTAACATGAATAGTAAATACGGTATACGTGAATAGTAACATGAATACGGTATACGTGAATAGTAAAAACGGTATACGTGAATAGTAAAAATGAATAGTAAATACGGTATACGTGAATAGTAAAAATGAATAGTAAATACGGTATACGTGAATAGTAAAAATGAATAGTAAATACGGTATACGTGAATAGTAAAAATGAATAGTAAATACGGTATAAGTGAATAGTAAAAATGAATAGTAAATACGGTATATGTGAATAGTAAAAATGAATAGTAAATACGGTATAAGTGAATAGTAAAAATGAATAGTAAATACGGTATATGTGAATAGTAAAATGAATAGTAAATACGGTATATGTGAATAGTAACGTACGTATAAATAGTACCTCTACAGATTTGCAAGTCAAAGTTCCCACACCAGATCTTAAAACCATAAATATTTTCTAAATATTCTTGCCAAAATAGTAAACAAACAAATTTATAATCATACATAATTCACAAGTATAAGGAAGAATATTCAGAGTTACCTGTTACTTGCTAATACCCGAATCACCAACCAGCTATTATAACTCTCAAGCAAATATCTCTACTCTCTCTCTCTCTCTACCTCTCTCTATGGCTCTTAGAAGTTGTGAAGAATGAAATGAAATGGAAGGTCTATTTATAGTTGGAAAATGGGTCTTTAAGTGTAATTTTCGTCTCTGGGTCGTTTTACGTAATTTTCCTAAAAACTAAAAAAAACTTTCCCGTGACTTGCCCCGTGAACCTTTTTTTAAAAATTTTAAAAATATAATATAATATATATTATTTTATTATTATAATATAATATTATTTAAATAATAAATTATTATTGAGTGGGTCCCGCGGCCATTTTTTTCAAAGTTCACGAGAGTTGTGTCGGGAGGAAGAATTATTTTGGTTGTGGGTCCCGCAAAATACTGATTTCAAATTTATCACTTTCTGAAAATAGAGCCTACTAGTCTTCCCAAGATAGGTTTATGTTCAAGATATTAGATTCAAAATTCAGGATGTTACAAGGAGCTGAAAGAGTAAGAGTTTTTCCATGGAAAACATATTTGCAAAAGCTTCCTACTAACTTGCGGAGGAGCTCATGGTCTCATACCTCGGCTGTTTGTGGCTTTTGTAATGCTGGAGTTGAGGATATCCTACATATTCTTAGAGACTGTCCTAATGTGAGAAGGATGTGGGCCAGACTGATTCCCCCCAGGTATTTCTATGCCTTTTTTCTGATAATTTGCATGACTGGATGATTTCAAATTTAAAAGGCAATTTAAGTAAGGAATAGAGGGGGGCATTGGAGTCTCTTCTATGGTGTGGCTAAATGGAAACTTTGGGTGTGGAGGAATTTATTTATTTTTTATAAAGATTTTAGTAGGCCTGTTAATCCTCTCGTTGTGCTGGTTCGAATTTGGCCTAGCTATGTTTTTGGTTTGTCTGGTGTGGTGTCAAATAGTTTGGAGAGTCGTTGTTGGATAAAACCTCCTTTAGGTTGGTTCAAAATTAATGTGGATGGGGCTATGTCCCTGCATTCCTCTAGAGCTGGCTTGGGGGGGGGGGTACTAAGGGATGATTCAGGATGTTGGATAGTGGGTTTTTCGAAGGAAATTGGGATCTGTCAACCTTTTTATGCAGAAATGTAGGCTATCTTGGAAGGATTGATGATAGCATGAGATATGGGAATAAAGAATATCATTGTCGAATTTGATGCTCAAGAAGTGGTTCGCCTTATACTTGAGGGCAGTTCTGACGCAGATAGCTTGCTGTTGCTGGAAATTAAGCAGTTGTTGTAACATCCTCATTTTTTAAATCTGTTTTCAAAATATTTTAATCAGAGTAGAGCACCGGAATAAATTTAAAAGAGCGAGTATCTGATAAACATTCATTGTTGGTGTATCTTGTTGCTATTACAGGGGTACAAAGCTCTGAATATTTACTAATATAGTGATACAAAAATTCGTAGCTATCTTCTCTGCCCGTGTCTTCTCGTGCGCTATCTATCCTTGCCCTCGGTCTTGGTTCCTCCAGAATCTGAGACTATGAGCTGAGGTTTAATTACCATTGAACCTCAGGTAACGGTTAACCTCATGCTTATGTATCCAATATGTATGACAGATATCCATGACAAAACAGCAATAATCACATACAATATTCTCATATTCAGATAATAACATAACACAGCCACTGCAATATGCATGTTATTATAGTCTGCACTATTCTCCAGTGTCACAATGGCCTATCGTGTCCTCAGCGCTAGGAAAACATAACGACATTATCAAAACTATAACCCGTATTAGGTTGTATGTGTATGATCAATTTTCAAAACAGAGTTTCAGACTATCTATCACATATGAGCATACAATAAGCATCAGAATTAGTGTTACAGTACGCGTCCGTACCTGAGTCGATGATCTCGGTACGTAATTGATCGGTCTGCGTTTTTTCGGACAGCCTATCATAGCAATATCGTCCTATTAATTTAAAAATAATATCCTAAAATATATTTTGGCCACTATTGACTATTTTACCCTTGGTGCACTAGATTATCATTTTATTTCCTCAAAATTGGTTGAAGAACGCTGGAAATTGTTGGGTAGAATTTCGCCTATCTTTGAAAATTCATAACTAATTCTAGAAAAATCGAAACGAAGATCCGTAAAATGTTCCGGACTCCTTAGGATGTCTATTTTCCAGTAAAAATACCAGACTTTGCCCAGAATTTAAAAATCATTCCCAGATTTCACGTATTCATCCTCTGCCCAGTATTTCTAGCATTTTCGCAGCATAAACTTTGAGAATTTCTTTCTCACTGTACAGAGCTCATTTCAACATGTTCTTTACATATTTGGAAAGCCCTATATGTCTAATTTAACCATGAATCTTCTCATAATTTTTCAATAACATTTTCAACATGAAAACAGTGCTTTTCTGTGACTCGTTCAAAAATTACCTAACCGACGAATTTTCGCCAGAACTTCGTTAGTACCGTGTTTCTAACCCGGAAATTTTGCAAAACCACTTTCTTCACTAATTCTTAGAAATAAAGCTATTTTTAACTATAAGAACATGAAACTAAAATTATTCTAGAATTTTAAAGATTAAAACTACTTCTACCTATGAATTTAAACTCAAAACTAAAGAACTTTGCTTACCTAAAGCTTGGACTCCTTCAAGCCTTCCTTCAACTCTCTCAATTCTCTCTCAAATAAGCAAGTGTTGCTTTGCTTGGTGTGAAGAAAAATGAATGCCCCAAGCCCCTATTTATAGGAATCCTCTATGGCAATTGTGTAATTTTTTACAACTTCCCTCTTGGCTAATTACAACCATTGGATCTAGGTTTTAATCAAAACATCACATCCTCACCACTCACTCCCCCTCATCTGCCCTCTCTCTCTCTCTCTCCCCCTTCTTCTCTTTCTTCTTCCTTCTCCTAGAAGCCAAAGAACTTGGGATTCAAGCAAGGAATAGTAAATTGTATCCTACAAACTTTGACCAATTTAACACATGTGTTGAAAACCAAATCCTTCCTCTTGAAGCTCCTTAAAACCGTGCCCCCTTCATCCTTTTTGTTTTTGGGTTGCTTTAGGCTTTTTTGTTTATTTGGGCAAGGGTTTGGCAAGGACTTGAACTACCAAAAATGATCCAATTAGGTTTTGTTGTGACAAAAGCCCTAAGTTAATTTCTTCTTGTTTACTTCTTGGTTTAGCTTAATTAGGTTTAATTTGTAGTGTTGTAATTGTTTTACCACTCAGTTATAATCCTACTAACTCTAATTGTTTCAATTTTCGATCCCTTGTTAAGCTTTAATATTGAATTTAGTCAATATATTCCAAATTGTTTGTTGATATTTGCCATTAGATCTGTTTTGAATCTTAATTCCATTAAGATTAATTTTTAATGTCAAATGATTAATTTTTAGTGCTCTCTAATTATTTTAAACCTCTTCATACTCCTTTACAGCTTAATTTTGTCAATATGTGAATTATATGACAATATATCCTTAAGTGTCAATTTAATTGTTCTTGAATTGTTGGAAATCTTAGTTAATTAATTTAGGTGTTTTTATGGCATTTTATAATATTTTATGACTCCTAATTAAAATTTAGAGAATTGGATTTTGCCCTATTAAGTCCTACCGACAACTTATTCAAGAAGTAGAATAAATACACTACTATTTTGGAGACAACATATTTTCCTATTTTCATGACATCTTATACTATTTTAGGAACCCCAATTTAATTATAGTCCTTAGAAATTCATTTAGACAACTCTTAATTAGCCATTGGCATTTAATTTGGAATTATACATCTTTATTTATGCATAATTTAATTTAGTTAAATTTAGTGTCTTCTTTGTTGTAATTTCAATTGCTCATTAATTGTTACTAATCGCCCTTTAATTGTGCTCAGTGTGATGACAGTTCTTTAGGGCTTTTTATGAATTAATTATGATTTTAAGCATTAGTGTGTTAATTAAGGGTATTTTAGTAAGTTTAGTCTCTTAATAAATTAGATGATGCTTAATTAATTCCTTGATTATTTATAAAGGTCTAGCACAATTATTTAATTTATCGAATACCTAGTTGTTCATCGATTTTTATTATTTTCCCCTATTTTGTTTAAGTATTTTCCATAGTACCTCATTGCTCTTTTTAATTCCATGTAAACCATAACTTAATACGGTATTTATTTGTATTTTATGATATTTTATGGTTCCTAAATGAAATTTGAATATTTGAGTCTTCTTGGTTCATTTGATTCTAGGAGGAAATTTCTTAATTTAAATTAGATACGTTATAATATCTTTGAGACCACATATTTACCTATGTTATTAGGTATCATTTAGTGGTTATGTTAAATGGGATTTTTAGGGTATTACAGTTGTTAAGGAGAGATTGACGTGTTATTGTGCAATTTATCCCACGAGATTTTAACGAAGTGGCAAATGCTTTGGCTAAATTGGGCATTGCTAATTCTTCTTTGTTAGGGGTTTGGCCTCCATGTTTAGGAGTTTGGGTTAACCAAGAGTGTTTGGCATTAATTTCTCCTTATGCATAATTTCCTTTTAATTTTATTGTAGGCTTTATGCCATCTTTGTTATAAATATATATATATATATATATATATATATATATATATAAGATTCAGTTTTTTTTTAAAGAATAAGACAATTAATTAAATAATTTAAAATATTTATATTTATCATTTCTTGTTATAAATTAATTTAGTTTTTTTATAAACTGATATATAATTTAATACTTCTTTAGTCCTAAATATAAAAGATATTTGAGGAATTGATCTTGTTCCTAAATATAAGAAAAAATTTCATATTTGGTAATATTTTTCTAATATACCCCTATTGATACTTCCTCATGAGAAAATCAAGAAAGGTGACTATGATGTTTTATAAAATACATATCATCTTAACTAACTTCCTTGATCTAATTGAATTAGATAAATATGTTTTATATTAAAAATCGAAAGAGTAATACATAACACATGATATTATTAAGTAACTTACTAAGCTTTTGTAATCTCTCAACAAAAATTAACTAAGTCTTGTACTTAAGACTGATAGCAGCTTACAACAGTAGGTAAAAAAAAAAAAAAGTCAAGAAAAAAGCCACATATAATTTAAAATTATCACTGAATTTTTAAATAAAACACGAATAATATCTAATATTTAGATTAGATGACGACTCCATGTTTCTATGATGTCTTTCATAGGAATTTGACATTTCCAAATTTTTCCTTTAAAAAATAACTATAGGTGTGGTACTTTAGTTTTCACTAAAATTATACATTTTTATAATTTTTCCGTACAAGCCACAAAAGATACAGCAACTTGCAAATGTTTAAAAAATTATGCTCACTAAGAAAATTTGAACCACTTTTATGTTTTACCCACTACTCACTCCTCTCACATCCATTCACTAGGAATGGATAAACACGACTGCAAATCCGCTGATAATCTCACGTTTTAACATCAAATTCAAAGTAAACATTTTGATTGTCTTAATGAACAAGCTACATGTTCTCCAAGCCATAAATAAATAAATAAATAATAATAATAAAGCCAAAAGTCCCGACTCGAAAGTCAAAGATAATTTTGCATGACTTTTGAAAATTGGAAATTTCTTCACACCTAACCCAGCCAATCAACTTCATACGCGCCATTCCTGTCCTCCTTAACTACCCAATTGCTATAGAATTTTGATCAATTGTAAAATACTAGTAACACTTTTTTTTTTCCACCTTTGAAAAACGAGCAAAACCTTTTTAGACTCGTTCACTTCATTTTCGTCATTTTTTTAACTGTCAATAATTGTTTTTAAGATGTCCCCATGCCATAGGGTCACGACAAAATTTATTTATTGATAATTTATTCATTGTTTATAGTTTTGAAGAATAAAATAATAATTAATCATCCGATTAATAATAAAGAATTCATGTCTCGTACCCAAACCCAATTTGCACGTTCAATGAGTTTTTATTATAAAATAATATGGCCATGGAAGACTTCTATATAAAAAAAGAAGTTTTCTTGTAACATAGCACTAGTCCCCGTCCCCGTCAACCTTTGAAAACTCAAATTTGAATATTTTTTTTTATGAGTGCATATATCTTTTTGCATGAGACAATCATGTGCAACAAACTACAGTGGAATGGTAAATCTAAGTATTTATTTTAGGTGAGATTTAACTTTAGTTTAAGGTTGAGGTGAAAAATATATATGTAATTTTTTTTTAAAATGTACCAAACATTAAGTGTTTTTTTTTTTGGTGAAAAATGAACTATGTGGTTATAAAAATGTAGTAAGAATATCTATTGACCGTCAGTTTGAACTTTTGTACTTTTAAGGCTGACATGGACGATCACTTAACTAAATTTTAAGATTGGGAATGGGAGAGAGAAGGGGAATTGGAGATAGAAAGGCTGAACTGTAATTTTTAAAATATCCATGTCATATTTTCTGTAATTTTCTCAAGTTCTTTACTGTCAACTGAGATGAAATTTAGCTGAGTCATTATCTATGTTAACTTTAAAAATACAAATTATCAGTCAATGAGTATTTTTACCTCACTTTTAGAACAACATATTCACTTTTACGTAGGGAAAAAAAAACTTAATGTTAGACGCATTTATAAAAAAATCACATGTATATTTTTATACTACGTGTTTTAGTTTATTAGATGCTAGTCTATTTTATTATTCATTCTGACTTGAGTCTAAAACTTCATTCATCCAAGCAAGTAACATTAAAAGCAAACCTCATCTATAATTTGATTACTTGATTATCCTGAGGCAGGTTGCAAACCTCATCTCCTGCTATAATTATAATTTTACACATTAATGAAGTTGCATTCCTTAATATCAGAACATAGAAACATCCTCCACTAATAGCAAAATTTGTGATGAGTTTTTCTCAATTAAGATTGTTTTATACACAAGACTTCGAACTCGAAATCCAACTAGATGGCAATACAATATTCAGCCATTTACAAATGAGACAAATTTTAGTAGAAACAGTACGGAGTCTAGTATTTTATCGGAGCTACGACTGGTGCTCTATTTCCAGCAAAGGTTCAATAGTTTTTGTTTATTGGCTAGTCAAATGTTCGTAATGGTCAAAAGTCAATGCAGGATTAAAAATGCAATATTCTGGGGGAGAAAAATAAAAATAAAAAATCTCTGCCTGCACAATTTTACAGGGCTGAGAAGCGTCAATTGAGAACTCGCTTCCATATTCATGCTCTCAGCTGCATAATCCTATTTTCTCTCTTGTCCTGTCCTCTTTTTCCCCACGAAATTTTCTCACACTTTCTCAGTCTCTCTTTAACAAAAACCAACTTCTGCATCGGGATAACTTATCGTGTCACTGTCTCAGATTTAAGTCTGGTCGGTGCACCGGACTCCTCCGTGTTTGTTGTTAATTTTCATCCACTTCTAAAATTAAAGACCTGTGTGTGATTTCCAGTGGTTCTAGCTTCACAGGGAGTTTGGTGGGAGAGTCAATGAGCGGAACTATCTTTTCTTTGCTGCGACTTTGATTGTGGGTTTTTGAGTTTTTAGGTTATATTTTCTGAGAACTAGGGATGATTGATATTAGTATCTGATTACTAAATGGGATGAGGGTCAAAACATTTTCTTGTGGGGAAGATTCTTTATAATTTTCGGTTCTGTATAGGACCTCCAAATGCTTTGTTTGAGTCCGTCAGGTTTAGCTTGTTAAAGAAACATTTTAGAAATCAGATCCTATTCATCTGCAAAGCGTGTTTTCTGTTTTCTATTTTTCTTTCTTTCTTTGCCATCTTAACCCTAATGGAGGAACATCAATCTACCATCTTTACAACTGAAGGAGAACAACATGTTGTAGCTGCGGCTCAACACATTTTAAAGGCATTAGCAACAAGCAAGAGCGTCAATGACGGTCTAAGAAAAACTCTCTTGGATCTTGAGACCCATTTGTCTTCAATGTCCACCAGGCTAGCTGACAGAAATGGAAAGTGTATCAGGGAATTAGAGAGGCGTCTTCAATGTGCTGAAGACAAGGTAATGAGTTGGGAGGCAAATAATTTGATGATATGGGATTCTGGCCCTAGGGAATCTTCTGAGTATTTGGATACTGTTGGTGAAATCCAGTCTGTGACTCAAAGTTTGCAGAGCCTGTCTGTGAATGAAAATGAGAAGCAAAAGGAACTTGTTCGGCAAGCTGATGGAGTGCTGCAAATTGCTATGTCAAGGCTTGAGGAAGAGTTGGTCCACATTCTTGTTCAGCACAAGCAATTTTTTGAGCCTGAATACATGTCTTTCCATTCTAATAGAGTTGATTTGGTGCTTGATGAATCGTTTAATTCAGTTGAAGATGAACCAGTTGAGGAACCATCACGGAGTGACGGTGGTTTTGGCCAACCGGCAGCTTGTACTATAGATTTGGTGCACCCCGATGTAATTCTGGATCTCAAAGCCATTGCAGATGTCATGTTTGCTTCAAAATACCATCAGGAATTCTGCCAGGCTTTCATTACTTCCAGGAGGCATGCCTTGGACGAGTACTTTGTTATTCTTGGAATGGAAAAGATGAGCATTGAGAATGTGCTGAGAATGGATTGGAGTTGCTTGAGCTCTGAGATGAAGAAATGGATTCGGGTTACGAAGATCATCATCAAGGTATATCTTGCTGGTGAAAAACGTTTGTGTAAGCAGATTCTGGGACAATTTGGATCTGTTTATGAGTCTTGCTTTTGTGAAATATCAAGGAATTTTATGCTGCCCCTTTTGAATTTTGGTGAGGCTATTGCAATGGGAAGCCATGCCCCAGAGAGATTGTTCCGCTTGCTCGATATGTATGAGGTTTTGGAGGATCTTGCTTTGGTTGTAGACATCTTGTTCTTTGAAGAAGCTGGTTGTTTCCTTAGGAATGAGTTTCAGAAGCTGGTAAGGAGCTTTGGCCACACTGTAAGGTCAACATTTCTGGCAATTGAAAGTACCATTGCAACTTATCCATCAACAAAAAAGTTCCCTGGAGGGGGAATTCACCATCTAACCAGGTACGTCATGAATTACATTAAGACGATCACCGGATATCAGGTTGCTCTTGGAAAGCTTATCGCAGATGTAAGTTCAGAAGCTCTACCAGATACCGAACATGATGGATCTTCATCCCTGACAACTTGTCCAATGGCTTGCCACTTGAGGTCAATAACAACCACATTAGAATCCAACCTGAGGAACAAGTCCAAATTGTACAAGGACATGTCCTTACGGCATATTTTCATGATGAATAACATTCATTACATGGTCCAAAAGGTTAAGAGCTCTGAACTAAGCCAATTCTTCGGAGATGAATGGCTTCGCCAAAACACAGGGAAGTTTCGGCATGAAGCTATTAACTATGAGAGGGCCATTTGGAGTTCAGTCCTTTCTATGCTTAAGGAGGACTGTAATCATCACTTTGCTTTAGGTTTAAAGGCAACCTCAAAGAAAAGATGCACTGATTTCAATACTGTCTTTGAGGAGGTGTATAGAACCCAGACAGGGTGTTGCGTCCCAGATCCTCAACTTCGGGAAGATTTACAGATTTCAATTTCTCAGAAACTGGTTCATGCTTACAGGAATTTTATTGGGAAGATCTCATCTAGCATCAGTGAGAAGTGGATAAAGTACACAGTGGATGATCTGGAAGGGTTGATTTTGGATCTTTTTCAAGGTTCTTCGAAATCTTTGTCCAATCATCAACGCCGAAAGTGAAGGGTTCGAGTTTAAAGCACTTCACCCCAAAGATTACTTGTCAGGCTTTTTTTTCTAGGTGTAATCTATGCAATTTGCTTGTCATTAGCAAATGGCTAGTTTAGCATTATGAATTCCTGATATCTGATCATCACACGACTGAAATGGCTTTTTGTACTGTCTGTAAATTTGTATGAAATTGACGGATTTGTTTGTTGTCAATGCCATTTGCTTATGCAGTCATATTCTTTCTAACGGGGAAAAAAATTTCTGGTAGGGAAGGTTGATACAAACGTTCAAACATAACAAATATAGGATGTATCAATCAAACATGTTTCATGTTTAAAAGAAAGGAACAATCCAAATAACCACACTGATGACTGATTGTTACTGCTTTATGCTATCTTATTGTTTTTATGTGGATACAAGTTTTCTTCTTCATGTTACTTCAGCCAAAGAGAGAAGTGTGTTTAAAAAAGCTTCATGCCTGTATTTCTGACTCTGGTTGAACAGCTGCAGAAACAAGTAAAACCTGTTTGTCCTTTTACAAATAATTGTGAGCCTGATGAAGCCGGATTCTCCGGGTCTTTAGGAAACACTGATTCATTGAATGCATAGAAGTTGGCTCATCAAAGGCCACATACTTTTCAGAGTCAACTGAGGGGTAGACTTTATCTTTCATCGTGTTGGTATAATACACTATGTGCGATGTACGTAATCAGACAAAAAAAGAGAGGTGCCTTTACTGGGAATCTGATTCTGCTGCTACTTTTTTATGAAGGATTTATTTCACACTGATGCATTTAATGTTTGAAATGAACTGAACTTTACTCTTTAATATCAGACTAGTCGTTGGATTGAACTTTGTGACTCACATTTTCTCATTCTAGATGGTCAGTTCCTAATTGTCTTCCTCGTGTCTCTCCCTTTCATACTCCTGAGAATTTTTTTATACATTTTTGTTTTTATACAGAGTTATTCTGCTCTGTCAGCCATCTCAATGGTACTAATGGTACAGTGCTATTGTCAGTTTGCATGAACTTGAGGGTTTGAGACTTAAGAACCAATAAATTACAAAGATTTCTGTGAACAGACAGGTCTCGCAAGCTAAAGAAGCTTATTCTAATTTAGTTTTAAGGTTTAGGCTTGTTTCTTTGACTGGTTCATGAACAAGCAGGCCATTTGTACCCGAAAGCTATTTGAGGTGTGACCTGAGCATGACATTTGAGTTTCTGGAGGCCACGAATTTTCAACAACACACGAGAGGCTGAAAGGAGACGGTTGCTGAGAGGTCACATTAATTGCATTTTTTGGTTTCACCGAGATTATGGATTAATTCATAAATGCGATATAATTAATATATGTCTTGGTGCTCAGGATAATCTTGCTAATTCAACTTCATTACCATAGATGCTCTCTGATAAATCAACACGAGCAGAATTGCCCGGTCAACGGAAAATGTCTCTAGGCAAGGATTTACTTATTTTTGCTAACCATATGTAAATATCTTTCTATTTGAGGCATTGTCGAGCACTAAATGTAGGCATCTCTCCCAACAATGATTTGAAACTTAGTTCATCACGTTATGAAGGACGAGTCGATATCTTCTCCTAAGCAATTTTTTGCTCATCTCTCCCCATCAGGAAATCCTAACCGTCGAAATTCTAATCCAATGGTCCAAAATAATTTTTAGAAAAACTGCGCGCCGCGCGCGGTTTTTTAAAAATTATTCTGTGCCCTTGGATCAGGATTTCGACGGTCAGGATTCACCTATGAGAGAAAATAAGAGATGTGCTGATGAGGGGATTCCGCTAGACTCAACCCGTTGGTGGCAAGGATTTACTTTTATTTACAGCGCTTCTGGATTTTCCTCAATTCAATTCAGGCCTCTTGGAATGATCCCACGTGAACCTTTTCTGTTTTGCTCTTTTCTATACTATTTGAAATTAAAATTTCAGAGACTTCTTTCTGAACTGAAGAATATGTCAAAAATTTCAAAATCAATATGCGGACAGGATAAATATATATATATATATATATATATATATATATATATAACTATATTTTTTATCGTAAAATATATATATAACTATATTTTTTTATCGTGATAAAAAAGGGCTGGGATTTCTCCCAAGAAGCCTGAGATTTGTAAAATACTTTCTCGTTATGGGTTTGGTGATTATGCTTTTTTTGTCCAAGGGGCTTGAATCATAGAGTTGATCGTTTGGTAAGAATGTCGTTGTCGCTGATGCCTGGTCTTCACATGTGTGAACTCTACCAAAGAACTTTGGGGAATTGAAGACCCAGAGGCTGAGCTGTTATGGGTATTTGCCTTCATGCTCATCATAAAAAGGCTGCGACCCGACGTAGACTACAAGTCGTTTTGACCCCACCACTCCATAGTTCCCTTTTTAAGAATTCCCAAAGTCCGTAAATAGAGATGACAATAATATTTTAACACCCGGAAGTCTCATATACTAAGTTAGAAATGGTAAAAGTATTGTTTGCAATCTTTCTTAGTTAAAACATTTTTTATATCCATTCTTTTAGCATGCATTTTTTTTCCTAATTTAACTTTTGATATTCTTGAAATTAAAATATGAATATATAAAAAAAATGCTTAATTGAAAACGGCTTTCTCTTTTTTTGAATGGGCAGGCATATTGCTTGCAGGCACGGTTCAAACTTGTGATTACTGCCACTAAAGGGTGTTTTGCGTGCCACGGCACCAACAAGGTGCTGGCGTTGAAAATGATTCAATACAGGCTTCTAGGATCCTTAGGAATTTCCAATTTGTATGTAAAAATAATAACATTTTTTTCCAAATGTATATTTTTAGTAAAAGGATAAGGGTCTTAAATGCTATGGAAGTTTTTGCTCAGTAGCACTGGTAAGACAGAAGTTTTTTTTGGACAAAAAATGCTACGGAAGTTCACAGGAAGTACCAATTTTGCCTCGGAAGTATCATTTTTGCCACGAAAGTTTTTGCTGGGGAGCAATTTTGCCCCAGAAGTTTTCACTAAGGAGCAATTTTACCCCGGAAGTTTATAAAACGTAGCAATTTTGCCCTTCTGTCCCCAAATATTAAATTTGACTGCTAAATTAGTCAAAGATCACACATGTCATACCTTGAAAAGGTCAAACTTGAAGTCAGAAAAAGAGATCCTTCAGATGTTGATATCAAGATGGCCAAAATTTGTGAAGCCGAACTGATCAAAGTGACTGAAAGGTTTGTCACAAAACGCAAATGAAACGCAAAACGAGAAATGAATTGTTCCAAAAATTGGTTCAATAAAACAAATTAATAGTGATAATATTTACGTTTGTATAAACTGATCATTTGCTTAGATCATAAGTGATGCTTCCTTTGGATTTTGTGACAATCGACCTTTCAGTCCCTTTGACCAGTTTGGCTTCACAAATTCTGGCCGACTTGAGTTTAACATCTTAAAGATCTCCTTTTTTGGCTTCAAGTTTGACCTTTTCAAGGCATAACATGTGTGGTTTTTGACTGATTTAATAGTCAAATTTAATATTTGGGGACAGAAGGGCAAAATTGCTCTTCAATGAAAACTTCCGGGGCAAAATTGCTACTTAGTGAAAACTTCCGGGGCAAAATTACTCCTTAGAGAAAACTTCCGTGGCATTTTTGGTCTAAAAAAAACTTCCGTCTTACTAGTGCTCCTGAACGAAAACTTCCATGGTATTTAAGACCCTTATCCCTTTAGTAAATGACTAAGGTTTTAAAACAATCATTTTTCATGAGCATTATACTCTTTATGATTTTTATTATAAGGCATCAATTAGCAATTGAATTTAGTTATTTTTATAAGACATTTGCCTGTTTCCAAAACATAAATTATTATTTTTTTCATGTATGCCCATAGTTAATAAAGATAATGAGTGAGAATAATAATTAATGTAATATTAGAATTTATTGCAATTAATAGGAGTAGTATTAGAAGTTAATTAAATTTTAGGACAACTTTATTAACTTTAACTGTTTTTATTCGTTTGTGAGAATTGTTAGTTGGTACTTTATAATAAGGATCAGAAGAAATATGTTTGTTTTATGGTGAAGAACAATTTGTACAAGCTCGTTGAGACCAAAGGTTTGTGCATGTTTTGTTAGGTCTTAAGCCTAAGGTCTAGTTTCTCTCATCATCCATTTTTCCATCATCCTTTATGCTTGTTCTTGTGTTACATAAAGCATAACAAATGAGCAACATTACGCAAGTTTAATTATTTGTGCCAGTTCCTATATTTAAAGATATATCCAGGGAATTTTCTCATTCTAGAGTAACCACAAAAAACGCAACAAGCACATTGACCTAAATCCCAAGAAAATAAGAAAGCTTGTTCCTTTATAGAACCCTAACTTCAGGGCCAATGTTGTATTCAGCTAAAGTTATCATGTCTGGCTTCCAAGTTTTGTACACCCAAGTGACATAGCAGTAAACTATCTTTTCAACACCCTGAATAACACTATCCTGCTACAATCTACAAGCTAAAAGTTTTCCTTACTTTACAAAAGCTACTTTTTCGAATTAACCACAATTTGGCCTTCTGAACCTTGAGCCATGAAAAGAAACCCTTCATCAGTCATCTTTCCAAGCCTAAGCTTCAAACACAATATAATGACAGTCATACTTTCCAAGTCTCCCTCACACCATATCTCATACGAGGAAAACTCTCTGCATCATAAAAATTGTACTGATATGCAGGATTAGACACGAGAAAACTTCTGAGATCGTGCATATAATACCTAAACTGCCTTTCTTGCAAAGTTAATCTCCTAAGAAACTCAGACCCCAGTTGAGCCAGTAAAAGAATATTCATCACATGACTGAAATCCTCTTTTGATGAATCATGTATTTGTTTATATCTACACGTTACTACCCCGAGAATAGAGGATTATACGAGAAAATACCTCCAGAAACACACTGATCTAACATGGTGAAGTCATCTAACAAGGTACATCATACCTAATCCGTTAGTTGAAGATACCTGTGATCATAATGTTACAATTTAGCACCTTCTGCCACTGAATATGCCGTCTTTTATTAAATCTATTAGCTCCCATTGTATCTGCATTCCATAACTACTTACTTTTCTCTGGGAAGTAAAATATCATCGAAAACCAGATGTTCAGAACATTATTGCTATTTCAATAGGAATTCTTTATCCAAGGTGGTTCACAGACTGTTTTATATGTCATGTTTAGGTGTCAGTTGGCAGAATTCCTTGATTGGTCATATTAATCTAACTTCAAAAGCTACAGAATGAAATTATTATTATTATTTTGAAAAAAAGCTACTGTACTAAACATGCTAAACAGATCCTAAACATGCCATACTCCTTTTATTTTCCAATCACCAAGGAAAAATTGAAAGAAAATTTGTGATGCTGACTGAACTAATTAGTTGAAAGACGGAGAAAGAAATACTCCTCTGGTATTAAGATATATTTACCTAATTTAATTAGATTAAGAAAGTTAATTGAATTAGTTAATATGACATGCATTTTCTAAAATACTTTAGTTATCTTTCTTAATTCCTTTATTCCGTCTCCTCCTTGATTATTGTTGAGGGAGCGAGATAAATTAGAAAAAGATTAACAAATATGAAAATTATGTATCATATTTAGGACCAAGATCAACTTTCCAAATATGTCTTATATTAAAGACCGGAGGAGTAATATACAAGTTAAAGAAGAGGCACAATACTTGAAAGCCTTCAGCTAGATATGGGACACTAAGCACAGAAATTTAAATGCGGTATATATTCAAGAAATGATGGAATATATTTGATAGTCAACTTCCAGATTCAAGAAACATAGTTAACTTTAGAACATCAAGAAGTTCAAGGAGCATTGTACCACAAACACCTCAAGCAAGAGCCTGGTCAAAAAATAAAACAACACGCCCAATGTTATTGACACTGGAAGAGCAGGCAGGGCTTTCTGATATAGTGCCAAAAGCATCAAAGTAATTCCCAGACCAGCAACAATAGCTAGATAACATGCATATACTGTCATAAAGTCGTACATTGCTGCCCTGCCAACCAGAACACTATAGAAGATGAAATCTCCCAACCCTAACTTGATTCCACCAGATGATGCTAGTCCTATTCCCTCCAGCATCAAATTTGCTGCTTCCTCTGCCCTATTTAACTGGACATTCCTTCCGTGGTCAATTAGAGGAGCAGAAAGCTCTGAATCAGTTTCTTGAACTTGTCCTTCTTCCGCACTGACTAAATTTCTGTCAGAACAGATGCCATTAGAAGTATTAGAATTGAAACTTGGATTTGAGACAGCATTTTCCATAACCAAATTTGTTGCATCGTGAGTTCCATCCAGATTACTAACATTCAAATTTGAATTCAAAACATCATTGGCATTCAGAGTGGAGTTTGATTCATCACTCAGGTTGGAATCAGTTTGATGGTTTGAATTCTCAATCCTTCTTTCCCTCCATACCCGCCTCCGAGTCACACCATCCCTTGGGTCTAAATGATCGCAGTTTACTGGCCTAGCCTCATAAACCAATGCTGGGATTTCTTCATCTCTCGATATAGCAAGCTGAACCAAAAGCCTTAGTGGTCCAATAGGCAGCAAGACTGCCGCAAGATCATACAAGGCCAAGGCAACCAGTAGCACCCAAGTGGTCCATTCAGGTAACATAGTAAACCAATAAGCGACCAAGACTCCAATAAGAACCAAGTACCCTTGCGTAATAACAATTGCCATTTTTGACATAAAGACGGCCAATACACCAACAACAGCAAAATTGAAGGCAACCAGAGAAAACGTTATGCAATCAATCGGGACGCTAAAATGTTCAATTAGAAACGTTGCAATTTCACTGCCCAAGAATCCCAGAACAAGGAAAGAAGAAAAACCCATGTATAGTTTTAAGAATCTAGTGAATCTGAAATAAAAGAGAAGGACCAAAACAAAAGTTACAACAGTAATAGCAACTACGAATGCCAAGGAATTTAAAAGGGCACCTATGAATTTGTCCCAGGAAGAGTCTGTGCTGGTCTCACTATATGCCATGGTGGCTATACTTGAAACGGATGATGTAGCAGAGCTGCCATTAAGAATTGAGACCAGGATTACCACCAGAACCATACAGAGTGATACAGGTGCAAGAATTCTAACAATTTCTTCCCCCATGTTGTCAAGAACGCTCTGGGGTCTTCGGTTTTGGGCCATGGGAGAAGTCAAAGATCGAAGAGATTTAGGCTACCTTCGAATCAAGCAGTGTATAGGCTAGTTTATTCACCGGTCAGGATTTCCAAGATCGCAATGTCTTCCGGTTTTGGTTTTCTGGGAAGTGACGACTGCTGACTAATGGATGGGAGGAACCAAAACGACATCGCCAGGGAAGACCAGAGTAATAATAAGGCTAAAATAGTCCTCTGCTATCATTTTAATTCCTTGAGTGCACGTTTGGTCTCTTAATGTTAATATCATTAGTCTGACTTAATGAAAAATACTAACTCAATAGTTTTAAAGAATAACTATGCAATTGAATGCTAACCAAGCATGATTATATATTAATATTTTAAATCCTATTAATTGAAAAAAAAATAATCTTTACAGACTATTTTGTAATTTTTCACAATTTATGAAAATTAAATATATTTTTTTGTCAAAGAAAATTAAATATTTTTCAATTAATAGGATTTAAAATTTTAATTTCTTAAAATACTAACATATAAGTATGCTTCGTCAGCATTTAATTGTATAGTCATCGCTTAAAATTGTTGAATCAATATTTTCCGGTAAGTCAGACTAACAGTATTAGCATTAAGGGACCAAACGTGCACTTTACAAACTTAAGGGACTAAAATGATATCAGAGGCAAACATAAAGGACCAAATGTATACTTTAGCCTAATAATAATAATTGGGCAGTAAAATGTAGTTTGGTGTTCGTTCTGTCTAATAGAATCTCTAATATTTTTAGACTGAATAATAATGGGTTGGGCAGGGTGGGCTTTCCTACCCAAATGCTGATATCGTATCACACTCTATATGAAAAAAAAAAATCCAATCGTACCTAATAAACAATATTACAAAATTCAAATGTAATCAATAATTACACACTTAAGAATATTTCAAAATAAGTTTACTACTTACGTCTTGAAATTAAAAAGATTACTATATGTCTCAACAAATAGTTAAATACCCATACACGAAGAATTAAATAACATCATAGTCCATTAAATACAAGACATCATTAGTAATATAACGGACTAATGATTAAATACTCAATGGATATACTAGAGTATTAGTAAATAAATAATATAAGCATATAAAGTATTATATAAAAAAATATTTATGTCAAGTATAATAATATATATACACTTCAGGGCCAAATGGGCAAAGTGACATATAACTCTACCCACAAAAATACCCAACACAATTATGTCCAATTTTTTTAAGCTTCTTTTTTTGTTTGGGTAGGGCTATTTTTGTTGGGCTCGAGCAAGTACACTGGGCTTTGTGCTTCATGCACATCCCTAGTTGATTTGGCGGACGGGCATGCACAAAACGACTTCGTATTTCCACAAATGAGGGGGGACTCTGCTCCGGAAATATCTGAATGCTTTCACTACATCCAACGGCCATAACTTCCCTCATATACAATCAACGGTTTGAGTCATTCAAGCTCTCCACGTAGGCCTCTCGCTTTGGGTTTTACCTACATAAACCGAGTCTGAAATGAAAAATCTTTTTTAGGGTTTTAGCGTAGCGTCCACACTCCCATAGAGACATTGCGAAGCTCGGAAAGGTACACCATACTGCACCACGATGCTTCATTCAACTTCAGTTTCATCTTTCTCTATATCTCTTAATTTCGTTCTCTAGCTCAGATATCCTTTGTCGTACGATTCCCAAGTTTCTTTCGGTGTTATGTTGTTTCCTCTCGAGTGTTAACTGAAATAGGCCAATAGTTGATTCATCTATGATCTGAGAGTGGTTTTACCTTGAAACGATTTTTTTTTTTCGTTTTTATCATTTATAGGTACGCTTTATTGCCTTGTGTGATTACTGCAGGTACTCTTTGTAAAAGTTTGACTAATGTAAATGGGAAAACATTTTAGTTATTCATTTTGTTGGAGGAGGGCGGCCTTGTGTTCGAGGTGGCAATGAGCATATTAGATTAGTATAGTTTATTTACCTACTAACTTATCTTGTTTGGGACGTGAACGGGAGAATGATCGTAAATAATTTGATAAAATTTTGCAGTTAGTTAATACTTTCTCAAGGGTTCTGTTGGAATAATGTTCTCTCATTTTTCAGGCATAAATTAATTTTTGAAATATTGTATGTATCTTGTATATTGAATCATTGATCAATATCATACGGTACCTAATATACTCATCAACGTTTACAGTTCTGCGCAGATTATAGGGATGGTTTTCTTTGGTAGAGTTGGGAATATACTAAGACAGGCTGCGAATAAGCAGCTCAGTCCGGAATTACGTTCAGCTCCATCTATTTTCCAGGCTATACGATGCATGTCATCTGCTGCAAATTCAAGGGTGTTTGTAGGAGGTGGATTTAGAATTACTTTTTCATTTGCTATCATGACCTTCTCTTAATGTTTTCGTAAGTTGATAATAATGATACATATATGTATATGACATTTCTTGTTGTAGGACTGTCATATTCTACTGATGAGCAAAGTTTGAGGGAAACTTTTGAGAAATATGGTCAAGTAGTTGATGGTAAATTATTGAGATTTCTGTTTATTGACTGAACTTTTCTATGGCTTGATAGAAGTTTGTTCAATCTTTTGGTGTTAATTTTTGTATTAATCTCTGTTTGATCTCATAAACTTTGTAGCAAGGGTAATTATGGATCGTGACTCTGGAAGATCTAGAGGATTTGCCTTTGTCACATTCACATCAGTTGAGGAGGCATCAAGTGCTATTCAGGCCTTAGATGGGCAGGTAATGGAGCCATTTAGTCTTGGGATTAGAGTCTCATCAGTTGCTGTACCATGTTCATATCCACATTATAGATGTGTTGAATAAGCTGTTAATTTTTTGCATGTTGCACCATGTGTGGTGCACTATGTGTGTACTTAATTAGCAGTTGCCTTTTTTTTTAAAAAAAAAAGTTGAAATAGTTTTTAGCCTTATTACTTGTTTATTTGGTATAGTCGTTATGGTTTGTTCATAGCACTTCAAGGATTTATACAATATTAACCATTAGGGAATTGCTTCCTTAGCTGGCTGCCATAGCAGAGGGTGCCTTTTTTGTATCCTAGAATTATTATATAGGTTTTTGGGTGGTCAGTGTTTCTTTCTTATTGTTGCTTATGATTTTGCCAGGATCTTCATGGTCGCCAAGTTCGGGTAAATTATGCTAATGAAAGGCCTCGATATGGCGGCGGCGGCGGTTTTGGTGGTTCTTATGGCAGTGCTCCATATGGTGCTGGTGCTGGTGCTGGCGCTGGCTATGGAGGTGGTCATGGTAACCCTCCCTATGGTGGTTCTGGTGCATATGGTGGCAATGCTGCTGGAGGTTATGGTGGTGGTGGATATGGTGGAGGAAGCTATGGACCAAGTGGCGATTTTGGTGGCAGCACTGGCAATAACTATGCTTCTAACAATTTTGGAGCTGGGGCTGCAGGTGGCAGTTTTGGAAATGATGGTAACTTTGCAAGTGGAAGCCCTTATGCTGGTGGAAGTGGTGGAGGATATGGTGGTAACAGTGGAAGTGGAGCTGCTGCTGACAGCTTTGGAACCGGAAGTGCTGGTGGTGGCTTTGGCGGTACCAATTATGCAAATGATGGGAACTTTGCAAGCGGAAGCACTCATGCTGGTGGCAGCAGTGGGGGCTTTGGTGGTGATAGTGGAAACTTTGCGGGTGGAAGCACTTATTCTGGTGGCAGCAGTGGAAACTTTGGTGTTTCTGGTGGTCGTGGAAGTAGGGATGACTATGGAAGTGCCTCTAGTTTTGGCGGTGCTGCTGCAAGTGATGGCAGTGATAGCTTTGGCAGTGCTGCTGGATTTGGCAGCAGTGGCAACTTTGGCAGTTCGGCTGGGTTTGGCAGCATTGGCAACTTTGGCAGTTCGGCTGATTTTGGTAGCAGCGGTGGCCCAAGTTCAGCCAGCGACTTTGCTGGTGGATATGGAGACATAGGCAGCAGTGGTCAATTGGATGGCAAAGAAATTGACAAAATAGGTCAGGATGTTGGAGATTTGGGGACAATAGAGGAAAGCTTCCGGGACGATGCTGATGCTGATACTAGTGATTTTGCCAAAAGAGCTTGAAGTAATCTCGTTGAGGTCTTAGATTTGTGCTGCTTTCTTGACCAGCCCTCTTTGAAGCTGTGCTGGATGACATATGGATGGACTAGTGCCTAATGAAGTTTTTCAAGCATGTAATTTCAATCAGAAATACCAAGGAGGGAAGAAAGTAATTTAAAAGTCGATTTTATTTGTCATACTTCTTATTATAAGAAAAGGGCAATTAGTATCTGTTGCGTAATTGAGGCGATTTTTGCATTTGGCCACATTGGAATCTTTAATTCAGCTTGTAAATCGACGCTTGAGGTGAACTGCTATACACTAATAATTCATGGCTGACGTCGAACTTTAAGATGTGCCCGTATAAAGGGCTATACTTAAGTCTGAACTCACTATTTCTCTTTGTCGTTCCCCTCTTGAATCGCAGATGCAGTTTTTTTGGTTTACATCTTGTATCGTCATATGAAGTCATAGCCTAGACTGGTTCATTGCCAGGCTATGACCCCGCGAGCTGATTAATTTTCTGCTGTGGTCTGAGGATGGAACTTGGCTTCTCTGCGCGATTCTAGTGTCTTGTCCTCTTCTTTTTCTAAAATGTACCATTCTAGTATATTTATAAATTCTTTTTGACCAAATTACATATACTAAAGAGAAGTAGGTAAGTCAATAATTATTGTGTAAATTTTCAACTTTATTCTCATTTATGAATGAGTGTCTTTTAACTTTTTATTCTCTCTCTATTTTCATTGGTCCAATAATATGTGTAAAATTGTTACAATCTCATTTATTTGGTCAAAAGAGACTTATAATTAGGACCAAATTTTTTAATTAAAGGGGACTTATAAATAGAATCAGAGTGATATAATTTATGTTAGTAAGGTTACACTTTATAGTCTATGATGTTTAAATTTGCCAATTTCTTCATTAAATATACAAAGAATCTCTTCTAAAATGAATAATAGATCAGGGTTACAATTTGAGGACTTATCATGCGTGATGTAAAATGACATTCCCAAATTTGTAGGTAAATGATGCCCTGGCAGATTGACCAAAATAAGAAAGAAAGAAAGAAAAAAATACCGGATTGATGCACTCTCAAAACTATTTTTCAAATTAATGCTAACGCCACCAGTTACGTGAGAGGGGCTCACGCCACTGATAGTGGCGTGAGACTTTCTCACGCTTCTGGTGGCGTGAGACTGTCTCACGTGATTAATAAAAAATTAATCAATTAATTAAAATACTTTAATTAAATATATAACTAATTATAAATAATAAACAATTAATAATTAAGAAAATTAAAATATCTAAAATTTATTATAAACTTTAGGAACAAGATTAATTTGTAAATGAATTAATTAATTATTATAAACCTCAAGATAAATGACTAATTATTTAATATTTTGTACATTAAATTTATCTCAGTAATATTACGCGGTATAATTTAGTTATAACAAAGCGGAGGGTGTGAATCATCAAATTGTTAATGTACGAAATATTAAATAATTAGTCATCTATCTTGAAGTTTATAATAATTAATTTATTAATTAATCTTGTTCCTAAAGTTTATAATAAATTTTAGATATTTTATTTTTCATAATTATTAATTTAAATTATTATTAATTTTTTATTATTTATAATAAGGGAAAAAGATTTCTCCTGTCACTGGAGATAGAGTTATCTCCAGTGACCCCAAAACTATATCGTTTTGAGTTAATGAAGGGTTTGTTAGTAATTTCAGGTGAATTAATGAAGGGTGTTTTGGTAAAATGTATATGATTAAAAAATAAATAGAATTACAGAAAACACACTTCATTAATTCACCTAAAATTACTAACAAACCCTTCATTAATCCAAAACGACGTAGTTTTGGGGTCACTGGAGATAACTCTATCTCCGTAACAGTAGAAATCATTTACGCTTATAATAATTATATATTTAATTAAAGTATTTTAATTAATTAATTGTTTTTTTAATCACGTGAGACAGTCTCACGCCACCAGAACCACGTCACTACCAATGGTGTGGGCCCCTCTCACGTGACTAGTGGCGTTAACATTAGTTTGGAAAATAATTTTGAAAGTGTATTAATCCGGTATTTTTTTTCTTTCTTTTTTTCTTATTTTGGTCAATCTCATGATGCCCCTTACTCTTGGTTTGGATAGTTGTGTAACCTTGAGATGAGAATCAAGATATCGGACGTGTCCTGCCCATTTCAAATCGTTGAGGTTTTGCAGAGCATATGATCTAAAAGAATTTTCTGCAGTATCACTAGTTCGGACGATTCCTACATATGTATGAATATGGCTCTGAACGACCAATTGGTCTGTTGCCCTTAATTCTCTTACTATTTTGATATACTATAGAGCTAGACTTTTATAGCCTAGCCTCTATTTCTCTTTTTCAAGCTTCGGCTTACCTATTTCAATAAAAAAAAAAAAGAATTTTCTGCACATGACCAAAAGGAATTTAAAAAATTAGGCTGAGAGTAAGTTTGGAGAATTTTATAAATTGGAAAAAAAAGAAGACGACGGCGACCAAGAACAAGAAGTTCAACCTGGTTGAGTTGTGGCCATTAAACTACCTCTCCAATTACTCAAAAATCAGCTTTTAGTATATGAGGTAAAATGCCGTTGATTTATTTTCCAGAAGATAATTCCTTGTTGACCAAAAAAAAAAAAGAAGAAAGATAATTCCTCCCTTGCTCCAACAACAAAGCTACACCTAACAGCATTATGTCTTTGGATAAAACCACGGAATTATGCAGTTATTGTGGGAAGTATTTACTAAGAAATAAATAATTACTCGTATTAAGCAATCCATGCCTGACCCCATTAACTTAAAAATGCTGCTTTCCTCCTTTTCCCTTAGCATTCGCTGCCATCCTTTTTTACGGCGCAAAACACTGGTGACTTTTTTTTTTTTCCCTGAAGAAAATAACATTTATCATCTTGAAATATATTTTTAGTACCGATACTTTGAAATATTTGAAGATTTTAAAATAATTTTTTAAAATTATGAAGTATTTTTTTAGCACTCATCAGTATTCTAAAGTATTTTTTTTATTTTTTTAGTATCAATCACTATCATGAAGTATCCTTTTAGTATTAGTGAGTACCCTAAAATATTTTTTTCAAAATCCTAAAATAAATTTTTTCAAAATATTCAATATTTTTATTATTGAATATTTCCTAAAGTATATTTTTATTATCAATCAATATCCTAAAATTTTTTTCAAGTTCATGAAGTTTTTTTTAAAAAAATACTAGTCAATAGCCTGAAATATTTTTTCAAGATTCCAAAATAATTTTTCAAAATCATGGTATCACAAAAAAATACATCAGAACCTAGATGTTATTTTTTTTTAAAAAAAAAAAAATCACGAGCTTCGGTGTTTTGGGCCAAAATGTTAGGGAAAAGGAGGAAAGTCGCATCCTTAACTTTAGCCGTTGAAGTTAAAGTGTTGGTCTTTACCTCAAAAAGGAGAAGGCTCAATACTCACTGGTCGATGTAAAGGCTTCGTTGATAGGAGATTTGTAAGTATCTCTATAAGCGTTCTTTAAGTCTGAAGGAATCTTTAAGTCTGGAGGAATGTCCTGACTCTAATGGGTACCTTTTTTTTTTGGTCGAACTCTAATGGGTACCAGTATCTACTCCCACCTAAACTTTTTTATATGAAAAGAAAAAGTTTAGCCGTTGAATTCCATTTTTTCTTAACTATCAGCGACTTCCAATCCTTTTGTATCTATACGAGCCTATTGGGCCTGTATGAGACTGGCCCATGGGCAGCCCAAACCCAGATTTCACAAAGCTATTAATTGGAAATAGAAACCCTACCAAAAACTCTGTTAATACTATCGATCATAGTCTTCCTCTCTCTCCGCCCACCTTCCTCTCCAGCATGGCTGCCGCGGCTAGGCCTCTCGTCACCGTGCAAGCCCTTGAGGGCGATATGGCCACCGACGCACCCCCAACAGTTCCACTTCCTGATGTCATGAAGACATCGATTAGACCCGATATTGTAACCTTCGTTCACTCCAATATTTCCAAGAACAGCCGGCAACCTTACGCCGTCAGCAGGCGCGCCGGCCACCAGACCTCCGCTGAGTCTTGGGGTACTGGCCGCGCGGTCTCTCGTATTCCTCGTGTACCCGGTGGTGGCACCCATCGCGCGGGGCAGGGTGCTTTCGGCAACATGTGTCGTGGTGGACGCATGTTTGCTCCTACCAAGACTTGGCGCCGCTGGCACCGTAGAGTTAATGTGACTCAGAAGCGTCACGCAGTCGTTTCAGCCATTGCTGCTTCGGCGGTTCCGTCACTTGTTATGGCTCGCGGTCACCGGATTGAGTCCGTGCCGGAGATGCCTCTGGTCGTCAGTGATTCAACTGAGGGTGTTGAGAAAACTAAGGACGCAATCAAAGTTCTGAAGCAGGTTGGTGCTTTTCCTGATGCTGAGAAGGCAAAGGATAGCCACTCTATTCGACCAGGTAAGGGAAAGATGAGAAATCGCCGATATATTTCTCGCAAAGGTCCTCTTATTGTGTATGGAACTGAAGGAGCTAAAGCGGTGAAGGCATTTAGGAACATACCTGGTGTTGAGGTTGCTAATGTGGAAAGGTTGAATCTGCTGAAGCTTGCTCCTGGTGGTCATCTTGGGAGATTCGTCATTTGGACCAAGTTGGCTTTTGAGAAGCTCGATTCTGTCTATGGATCGTTCGATAAACCATCAGAAAAGAAGAAGGACTACCTGCTTCCGAGGTCTAAGATGTTCAATTCGAATTTAGCAAGGATCATCAACTCTGATGAGATTCAGTCTGTCGTAAGGCCGATCAAGAAGGAAGGCAAGAGGGCACCACTGAAGAAGAACCCACTGAAGAACCTGAACGCTATGTTGAAGCTGAATCCATATCACAAGACGGCTAAGAGGATGGCTCTTCTTGCTGAAGCTCAGCGAGTGAAAGCAAAGAAGGAGAAACTCGATAAGAAGAGGAGTTCTGTTCCTAAGGTGCGCTGTTCTGAATTTCCTTGCTTACATTTAAAGCATATTATACCGAGTGGATTATTAATTTCTTTGTTCTGTGCCTAACAGAAATCTAGATTCTAGCAAAGCACTAGATGAAATGGTTGTTGTAGTTGATCTCATGTGCGAAATATGTCCTAGTCATCGAATCCATGATTCTTGTATAGAATGATTTCGTTTGTATGTAATGTCAAGCATACGGAAGGTGTTAGAAATTGATTTGTCTAGTACGGGTTTCCTTTCTGGTAGAGTATTAGGAAATGATGGCCAACAAAATTGTGAAAGTAAACGTAGCTTCATACATCCAGGGTAACTTAGATGCTTGTATAAATGGGAAGCTACTGAGTTTCCCGAGTAGTGAAGGATTGTAAGATAGATACCAACCTTGATAAATTTTCGGTTGAAAATGTTAGTTGATGAAATTTTAGTCTTATACTTGTTAACCTAAAGGCATTTGGTATGGTATATACAGAAATGTTTCACATTCTCATTCTTGGTAACAATTTTTTTTTTTTGAAGAGGGAAAAATCTGTGAGGTTGCCCTTTTGCATGTTTGTTATGCTTTGCACCTGGATAACTTTTGAAGGAATGGTTTATTTTGTGTGACCGATGATATGGTAGTTGGTTTATGAACAACATTTTACTAGTTTAATGTCACAGTCCTTGCCATCATTGTGCATTTTGAATGTTAAATGCATCTTGTCACCGTTACTCATTTACATTGTTGACAATTGTTTAAGTTAACCCTTTTTCTGTTGCCCTTTTCAGGAGGAGGCTTCTGCTATAAGGGCTGCAGGAAAGGCATGGTACCACACCATGATCTCTGACAGTGATTACACCGAATTTGAGACCTTTTCCAAATGGTTGGGCGTTTCCCAGTAAACTTACTCTTGTATTATTGGGCGTCATTTAGATTTGGTTTCATTACTCTCTTGTTTTGGTCGTGTTACTTATACGAGTCTTGAGACTCTAATGATAGGTGAGGATAGAAGTTTCCAAATAATAGAGGCTATTTATTTTACGTTCCTTGCGTTACATTTTTATATTTTTGCTTGTTTTTTTGTTTGGACGGAAGAACTATTATGTTAGATCGGTTATTATATGGTTTAGCATTTCTATTTGCGATTCAATCGTAGTGGAATATTTTTTTTGTTGCCAACGTGATTGTCGGGAATCGCATTTCTGCAGAGTTGGTCTTAACTTTGATGATACACTAAGAATTCTACATTTCTAAGTTCAAACCTTGTCATCGTCATGAATTCCGCCATATTTCGACCATTTGATTTGCCAGTGTTCCTACAATGTACATTGCGAATTGCGGTTGTAGAAAAATCCAGTGTCATACATGATTAAGGTTCTCGTCCATGGCCCTATTACAATGTTATCCAGCGAACTAGAAATCTTAAACCCCAACCACTAAAACAAATGACCGATCTACCCGGATGGATTGTTCCTTCCAATCGAAGAAAAACTAACGCCTTGGCAATAAACAATCTATCTCGATATCTATCTATCTATCTATATATATTTGTATATTGTTGGTGCAGAACTTTGGATTTCTACACTGCTATGTTCCGCTAAGGCTTGTGTTAAAGGAACAACTTCGTTTTTGTCCCTAGATTATTGTTCAGGCGGAACTTCACTCTCAAAAGTTTGCGGTTGAGGATAGATTCCCCAGAATATTCCTCACATTTTTTGTAAGAAACCTGAAAAATAGGGCTATCATATTCATAACACCAGCATTATTTCGGTTTTTTTTTTCAATTTGCCCCTTTTTAAATAACTATTTAACAAAATGCTCATGTTTGAAAACTATTTAAGCATCTGCCCCTATTTAAATAACTAATGCCCCTATTTAGTCGACTAAAACGTGAGGCTCAATTTTTTAAAAAAATCCCCGTGATTTAGTCAACTAAATCACATGGTTTAGTCGATGTTTTTTTAATTATTATATTTTAAAATTTGAATTATTGTTTCCAGTTTTTTAAGAGTTTCAAGTAAGTAGTTGTTTTGTTAGGATTGTTAAGATGCATCCGAACAGCAGGGGAAATTGAGGTACAGAAAAACAAAATGTTATTTTATTATAATAATATATTATTATATTACTTTATATTTTGTACATAAGTGGAAGTGATTAACAAAATATATGAGATGTAGTTACAGTTCATGTTGTGTGTTTTTTTATAGTGAAACATCCTCTATTTTTCCTCTTATCACTACACATTTTTTTTACATATTCTATTTATTTAGATTATATTATATGGGTAAAGGATTTTTCCTGTCACTGGAGATAGAGTTATCTCCAGTGACACCAAAACTACGTCGTTTTGGATTAATGAAGGGTGTTTCTGTAATTCTATTTATTTTTTAATCATATACATTTTACCAAAACACCCTTCATTAATTCATCTGAAATTACTAACAAACCCTTCATTAACTCAAAACGACGTAGTTTTGGGGTCACTGGAGATAACTTTAGGAGAAATCTTTTTCCCATTATAAATATATATATATATGTAAAGGATTTCTCTTGTCTCTATCTCCAGTGACCCCAAAACTACGTCGTTTTGGATTAATGAAGGGTTTGTTAGTAATTTCAGATGAATTAATGAAGGATGTTTCTGTAATTCTGTTTATTTTTTAATTATGTACATTTTATCAAAACACCCTTCATTAATTCATCTGAAATTACTAACAAAACCTTCATTAATCCAAAACGACGTAGTTTTAGGGTCACGGGAGATAACTCTATCTCCAGTGACAGGAGAAATCTTTTTCCCATAGAATATATATATAGGGAAAAAGATTTCTCCTGTCACTGGAGATAGAGTTATCTCCAGTGACCCCAAAGCTATGTCGTTTTGAGTTAATGAAGGGTTTGTTAGTAATTTCAGGAGAATTAATGAAGGGTGTTTTGGTAAAATGTATATGATTAAAAATAAACAGAATTACAGAAACACCCTTCATTAATTTACCTGAAATTACTAACAAATCCTTCATTAATCCAAAACGACGTAGTTTTGGGGTCACTTGAGATAACTCTATCTCCAGTGACATGAGAAATCCTTTACCCATATTCTATTTACACAAATCAATATATATTTTATCCAAGTTAATATCATCAAAAACCAAAATCTTAAGTTAAATAGTTGATAAAATTACTCATTTTCATCCTGCATGGTTTAATTAAATATATGAGGTGGGACCCAGAAGCTTAAATTTTTTTCAATCGGTTGACAATCTTTTCACATTAAATTTGTTGAAAAGAAATTTATTTTTTAATTATTGTTATTTTAAAGTTTGAATTATTGTTTCCAGTTTTTTAGCAGTTTTAAATAAGTAGCGGTTTTGTTAGGATTCTTTCCTACTTTCTTGCTAAAAGTTGTTTCTTCCTTTATTGCTTTAAGTTGTTAATTTTCATAAAAATCACATCACCTACTTCTCTAAATTCAAGTTTTAATCAATATATCTGACATTATATATATGTGTAGCAGCAATAATATAAGCAGAGATAGTGTTTCAACTTCAAGAATAGACTGACAGAGCAAGAGCATTCCACTGCCACCGATTTAGCAAAATAGCATGACAGAGACGGTAGAAAAGGGAATGAATCACGGGAACTCTGTTGTATTAGCACTTTGTATCAAATATCATCGTTCACCCTCATCCATAAAATTCAACAATTTTTGTACATTCTTAAAAGCAGGAGATCCTCTCTTGGTCCTGTCAATAATTTTTCTTATAACTTGCCTTTCCATCTCATTATCACTACCACAACTTTCATCTCTTGTCACCACAACAGCATTTAATTCAAAAGCATCAGAGCTTTCTTCCAACATCTTCACCGTGCTAGAAGAGAATTCTAAGAATCTCTCTTCATTACCTGCGAAGAAAGTTACAGACCCATTTGTTCCACCGTGTTGAATTCCGAACAATCCTTTGTCATAATGGATGCCTGATGGTGAATTCTCTTCTGACTCGTCTGTTTTCATTAATTCTTCATAAGCTTCATTGTAGGCATCAAGTGCTTCACCTGATAGATTCATAACTAGAGGTTGAGCCATCGGGTCGCCGTCATCATATGTCAAAGGATTTCCTTCTCCAAAAGAGGATGCCTGTTCATAGCCACTGAAGTTTCTCAGGTGATATCGCTTGCGCTCTGTTTCCATAAGCTGTACTTTCCTCTGGCTATTTTCAAGGGCAATTTCGAGTTCCTTCACACGTTCTTCAAGCCTGGATTCAATAACTTCATGCATTCTGAGGGTCAATTCATGAGGTGAAACCGCATAATTCCCAGGAAGAGGTGTGAAAGCATCACTGGTATTCTCGTCTGATTTTCGCGGGGAGAAAGCTTTAACCTGGACCTTGTCAGCTAGCAATTCACCTTCAGCGAAATCTGCTACGAAGTCTGGGTCAACCTGTAAGAATAATGCATTATTAACATTAATGCTACTAAATATCAGCGTAAGAAAAGATCTTGAGAATAGATATAAAACAGATGGTGGGGTAATTCAGCAGTTCAGCTCCTATACACGTCATTTATCTTTCATGTCAAGCATTTGCATAATAGAGATTTCTTTTTTGTTTTTTTAACGAGCTGAATGAATTACTACATAGAGATGAGAAGAGGGAAGATTTAACTAGAATACTCTCAACTAATCTATTTTAAGATTTAAAAAGTTAGGGCCATTTTTACTCCAATCATTTTTCACTTCCATCAAGATGTCAACAAATCGGTCAGCATGTGATGTAAAGCAATACAACAGTAAGGTACCCATCACAACAGACATATTCTAGGATGATCAAAACGGCCATTTTAAGCAAGATTTGTTGTCTGTGACTAAAGGTCCAGTGTTAAACATTAACACTGACCTCAACAAGCTCTGAAAGCTTTTTCTCCAGGTTACAAGTATTCATGTTTAACCCCAATCTCTCCAGTTCAGCTTCAAGCTCAGCTTCAATTTTGCTCATAGGTTCTGAATTTTCTTCTTCCTTCTGATCGTATAGTTCTTTGCAGTCATCTCTTGGAGAGTTATCCATATGCTTCTCAGAGGAAAATCCATTCAGCTCCCTAGCATAGGAAGAATGGTCACACGTATCCTGCGAGCCATAATTCTCATTATTTAACTCCTTCACCGTCATTGAATCTTTCATTTCAATCTCTTCTTGTAGATCTTGAACCAAGTTTTCTGTCTGCTTCAACAAATCTCTTAACTTGTCTGATTCTCTTTTGTTAGTCATGATGGACATTATTATCCCCAAAGAAAGCCCAAGACTGAAGAGAAATGTCACATCTGAAGATTATGGAAATGTCAGTCAATGGAGTCATTAAAGAAACACATTGTAAGATCAAAAATAAATTGCAATTAAAGAGCTAGCTGAGGCAACAGTTTTAACATGCTGCTGCATATGAATTGAGACTTGAGAAACTAAATATAAAATTCTCTGCTAACCAATGCTGGTAATGCCATGGTCTCCACACTACAAAAAGTTTAAACCAGTTGAAAAACCATTTAATTTTAAATTAAGAGAAACATCTTACTCTCTGCTACCCGTGGGCTGTCTCTATATTTGAAATTTCTTAATCTCAAGCACCAATTTAGAGAAGCGCCAAAACAAACTCTATACTTCAAAGGGAGGCTGATGGTTTTAAGAAGTTAAGAGATGTTTTTATTCCCAATAAGTTGAAAAAAGATCCTCTTTCTGAAGCAATTAAACACCCCCCCCCCCCAAAAAAAAAAAAAAAATCTGTCATCTCCAAAACAAACAACAACACATAAATGACAAGCAAAGGAAAAACAGGCTTAAAAGATATATTATAATTTGAGAACTATACCTAGTTGAGCATGAAAATGTTTTCTACTGACAGCGTGGTCAGACCTCAATCTTTCACTGTGCAATTTTCCTGCCTTGTGTTCCAGATTCTTATGATCATGTAAAGATCCAACTTTTGGCAGGGAAGGAATCCCAAATATACTACCATAATTGTCTTGGTAGGCTTCCTCATACCACTTATGTCCATCCTTTCCAATCAGTGTACTGAAAGATTTATGGCTTGATCTGCTGATTATCCGGCTTCCATTACTTACAAGAAATGGCCTTGAGGATGTAGAAGGTGGCGGAAGAGAGCTTGAGACATATTCTTCCATTTTTGAGTGTTCCTTGTACAGCTGAGCCATAAGGCAACTTTCTAAGGAATTCAAAGGTCTACCTAAATGTCCATACACATGCTTAGTCTTGAGAGAAGTTTTGTTGCCAGCAGAATGATGGCCATAATTGCAACCGACATCATAGATTTGCTCATTTTCATCTTCAACATCATTCAAGTTCTCATTTGGTGACAATGACAGCGGCAAGTTTGATATTGAAAGTACAATGCTGTCATCATGCATCTCAAAAGGTCTTATCTTTTCACTATGCAGCACTTCTTTAGAAGCTATTTCCATCGTTGAAAGACCATCCACTGAGTTCCCTTCTGTAGGTTTTTCATTGAAAACTCTTTGTTCAGAAGAAACATTTTTGCCTAATTTGTCTATCGGTACTTTTCTGTGAGAGGAGTGTCTTGGGGCCTCAAGATTCTCAAAATTGGGATCCTCCGAAGACAATTGGCATGAACTATCACTATTATTTGGATTTCTGTTCCAAAATCGAGCTAAATAACTAGCTCCTGCAGCTGCTGCAACAAGCCAAAGATCCATTTTTGCTCTTCCTTTCCTCCCACAGAGCAAGAAAACACTTAGCCAAACTCCACAATGCAAATTGTCGTCTTTCTATCAATTATTGGCATAAAAAAGCTAACAGAAATTTTCTATGAATGTTGAGAAATTGCCAACAAAGTTTCCAGCAAGTGATAGGTCAAAGAATACAATATAGAAATCCACTTCCAGAGTAACAAAACCACAATCCTTTTCCACGAAATTGACTTCCCTTCTTCCAAGTCTCGTCACAACACACAAGAACTCTATCATTCATTAATAAAACTACAAGAAACTATGACCAAAAAGAAGGATAGAGAAACCATTTATCCTTATCCCCGTCATTTACAGTATTGACGATGTATCCAAAACCACAAGAGCAACGTTAGTTGGAAAAGTCCAATCAAGTGAGAATCACCAGAAAGAAGGAACAAGAATAATCAAGAAATGAGATTCATAAGTTATTGAGAACTTCACAATCAAAAAAAATCAGCCAATGTCGGAAACAACCAGCACCTAGATTATTACTTCCTTCGGAGAGAGCAAAAAAGACTGTATCAATAGCGGCATATCCACTCATTATACAATGCTTCAGCAACACCGATGAACAACCTGAAAGTAGCTTATTCACTGCGAAATTAATGTAAAAGACAAGCCCGTTGTGAAAAACACACCTCTTGCTGTTTCTCCGGCATTAGGAAGAAGGGAGATTAAAAATCAAAATTTTTTGACGCAAATCAATCAAGCCCAACATTCTCTCGCGACGTTCATCAGAGCTCGAAGGTTTGGTGATACTTCCATTGGAAAGGAAAAAGACCCGCTCCGCCGTTATCTCCAAAGAAACACAATACTGTACTGCGCGGCTAAGCCGGTGATTTTCCCAAAAAAAAGAAAAAATAGTCGAAAATGTCGTAAATATATTTTCTTTTTGACAAGGGCATTTATCAAAGGAAGTTTTCTCTGTGGCTTCCGTTAAAAATTGAAAATATCAGGGAAATGTTCTTCCTTATCTATTATTTTGTTTGTTTATTCATAAACTTAGCGAAAATATCAGAGAAATGGATGTCCAAACGAGAGAAAGGTGGACGAAGACATATGGCATAAGTCCAATGTATTTGGTGAGATTAATTAATGAAATATTTATAGTTGAGTGGAAAATTTAAAAATTAGTTATTTAGGTCACATAAGAGATTTGACTTAATATCGTGTTATAAAAGTTTTTTTTTTGTTGGCAAGTTAAATAAAGTAGTTTTCTTGTATGCAATTTTCTGGCTATCAAGTTCTTTTTTTAGGGGAAAAAAATTAAGAATATATATATATATATATTTTAACATATGATACACCTTATAAATACAATTTTTTTCATTTGCTCTCTGTATTTTAATGTATTTACATGGAAACCTATGAGTATTTTTTTTTTTCTTCTTTTGTCACATAGGTGCTTATAGATTCCTTTTCATGTTATAGCAAAATGTTAGATTGAAACTAATGTGTTGATTATAGATTCCTTTTTTTCTTCTTTTGTCACATAGGTGCTTATAATCATGTTTGTTTTATCTATAATAGAAATTTTATATATTTTTTATAATTTGAGTACTAAATTCTGAAAAATAAATAAATGTGTATTTTTGTAACAAGCGTTCTATTTTAATTATTCATGGATAGTTTATTTTTCAATTTGATCTTATAAAACAAAATGCTTAATTAAATCTTTCAATATCAGGTCAAGGATTGACATGTGACAGGATTTAAACTATACTCATATCGATCTCAATACATGCATATACATGTGTGGGTGTGCATAAAATCTCTAGGCCTCAATAAAATATTTTTTAAAAAAATTGTTTTCAGCGTTGACATTCAAAAATGAAAACAACAATAAATACATACGTCCGCCCCCAACCCCGGCGGCAATAAACAGAGCAAAGGGAAGGAGATTGCTTTCAAAATCACACTCAGGCATGGGGAATTAAAGGTTGTAATCCCTATTGGGAGAACTGTTTACGTCTCATTTTTCGATAGAAGGATACTACTCCTTTTGATTCTAAATCATAAAATCAAGTTAATATTTTTTAAGAAATTAAGAAATTTAATTAAATTACTTTAGAGTATTTAACTTTTCTTTTCCTTCAAAATAATTAATTTGACTAGTAAACTACTCCCTCCGGTCCTAATTATAAGAGCTAGTTGACTTTTTTTAGAGATATGAAGGAAGTTAATTAAATTACTTTAAAGTATTTTTATTTTTTTCTTCAAACTTATTAGTTTGACTAATAAACTAATATATAATCTAAAAATATTTAACATATGAAATGATTAAGTGACTTATTTAGCTTCCTTGATCTCTCCAAAGAAAGTCAACTAGCTCTTATAATTAGGACCGGAGGTAGTAATATATAATCTAAGGATAATTAAGTAACTTATTTAATTTCATTAAACTCTCAAAAAAAAAAAAAGTCCACTTGATTTTATAATTGGGATTGGAGGTAAAAGAATGAAAGGGAGCACTGTAGGCGACGGGAGGACCGTGGGAGATGGGAGGACTGTGGGTGATGGGAGGACGGTTGGTGACGGCGGTGGTAACGTTGGGGGTGGTACGAGCGGTTTGCAAGGAGTGAAGGGAAGCAGAGGGGTTGGGGACCAAGGCTTTAAGGGTACCAATCAATTTGTAACATTTCGTACTGGAGTTATGGAGACAAACAGGAAGCAGGGTGGTTCCGGTACGGATTGTTCCCAACCTAGTGGGGCTCGTTTGTCGTATAGGGACAAGCTTCTTTGCCTGGGAGAGTCGGGTTTATTGGAGCCACACTTCTCGGCCTCAAACGCTTTGTCTGGCTGGAAGGAGTATTTTGAAAAATCAAATGAGAAGCAGTGTATGAAGGAAAAGGAGGATGAGGATGAAGGGGTTGAGGAGGAGGAGGCTGTGGACTTGTGGAGAAGGACTGGAAAATTACCAAAGCTTCATGTTAGCGCAGAAGAGTATGAGGCATGGTGTAAACCGTTCATGAATTCTCTGATTGTTAAGCTTCTTGGGAAAACAGTGAATGTTGGGTTCATGAGGATGCGGATGGAAAGGATGTGGGCTTCGCAAGGACCGTTAAGGGTTACTCCTCTGAGTAATGGCTATTTCCTGGTTTCGTTTTCTTCAACGGCGGATCGAGACTTTGCCTTACAAGAAGGGCCATGGATGATCGCTGATCACTATTTGCTGGTGCAACGATGGAGACCAAACTTCAACCCTTGGAAAGCGGATACACAGAAGCGTATAGCAGTTTGGGTACGTATTCCCGACCTTCCTCATGAATTGTACAACGTGGAGTCTATTAGGAGGATTGGGAACATGATAGGAAAAACGCTTAAAATTGACCGGACTACGGCGTTTTCTGAGAAAGGTGGTTTTGCGAGGATGTGTGTGGAAGTTGATTTACAGAAGCCATTATTACCAGGGTTCATCCATTTTGGCGAGGAACAACGCTTTCAGTTTGAGGGCCTTCATCTAGTATGTTTCTCCTGTGGAAAATATGGTCATCGTATGGAACAATGCTCAGGCCAAGCTAGTTGCAGCAAGCCAGACCCTAAGCATGATGAAGTGCCTTCTGGGGACACGGTGGGGCCAACGGTTCAGAAATCAACAGGAGAAACGGTGGATGGTTTGAGTACCAAGGAGGGACCGGCGGTGCTGAAACCCGATAGGAAGCAGGAGGCTTGGCCGGCGGCAGGGATGTCCGGTGTACTATTTGGAAACGGTAAACGAGTGAATTACGGCCCAGAGATGCTTGTTAAGCGTGATTTTGGGAAATTGAAATCACAAACGGATTTGAAGGCTTCTAAGATGGAAATGGCGGATAAGGAGGGATTTAATGAGAAGGGCAAGAGTAATGTGGCCCAACAATCTCGGTTTACAGGTGGGATGGAGAAAATTCAGGAAGGGAAGGAGGGTAGTGACATGGCGGTCAGTTCACGAAAGTTTGGGGGGGAGGTGCAGAATAATGAGACAAATCTGGGGTGGATCAAGGTGGGGTCCAAGAGAAAATCTGGGGCTAAAGTCAAAGCAAAAGGAAAGGAAAATAAACATGGAGATACTATGGCATCACGTGGAAAGGAGGAAAAAGGGGATCTAGGTGATATGCTTTTAAACCACACGGCTGGGCCTAAGGAATTAATTGGGCCGATGATTAAAGGGAATGCTATGGAGCTAGAGTCGCGTTCTAGACTCAAAAATCACAATGAACCGGTACAATTAGCACCGATGGATGCAATTGAGGAGAAGAGGAAAACAAGTGATGAATTAAATCCTAATAGGCCGAGGGAGTTGGCAAAGCCAGTAATGGTGACGTCAGGTCCCGTTGAAGCAAGAACGAATGTGGATATGGATGTATCTTGTGTTGAGGTCTCTGTTGGGGCCGTGGATGATCTCGGGGACGGACTCCCTAAATTGCAATCTGTTTAATAATGAACTATTTATTGTGGAATGTGAGGGGTGTCGGGGCTCGTTCCTTCCCGTCTCTCATTCAAGATTTGGTTCGTTCGTGGGATGTTGATTTTGTTGCGTTGTTTGAAACTAGATGTGGGGGCTCAAAAGCAAAGCGTATAGCTTCTTTGATGGGTTTTCCTCATTTTAAAATCATTGATGCTGATGGTTTTAGGGGAGGTATATGGTGCCTTTGGTTGGACAAATTTAGATAAGTAGAGGTGTTAGCTTCATCTAATCAATTTGTGCATGTTTGTATTACTAATCATCTTTTACAGGTCTACGAGATGACATTCGTTTATGCAAGTCCCAATATTGTTCAAAGGCGTACTTTATGGATGGATTTATTGCAGCTTAACCAAAGTATATAGGTGCCATGGTGTTTAGGCGGTGACTTAAATGTGACTTTAAAAGCTGATGAACGGCTCTCACAAGGAGAACCAAGGGGCCCAGACAAGGAGTTTTGTAGTTTCGTGGAGGACGCTGCTCTTAACGATTTGGGTTTTGTTGGTCCCCCTTTTACATGGAGACGCACCGGGAAGGCAAGTAGAATTGACCGTGCCTTGGGATCTTCTGCATGGCAAGATTTTTTTCCAAATGCGTTGGTGACTCACCTTAACTGGTTCAAAAGTGACCATCGACCTCTCCTCCTTCAGCTGGATGGTTATAAGAAAAAGGATCATGGGGATCGGCCGTTTAGGTTTCTTGCTGCCTGGGTGTTGGATGAGCGTTTCTCACCGTTTGTTACTGATAACTGGAGGATGGAGCTGCCATGGAATGAGACTGTACAACAATTTACTACTGCTTGTGGGAACTGGAACAGGCAAGTTTTTGGCCATACTAATGCAAGGAAGAGGCAGCTGTTGAGCAGACTTAATGGGATTACAAGATCAGAGGCACAGTTTGGGCTATCTGTTGAAATGGAAGAGCTCCAACACTCCCTTTGGAAGCAGCTGGAGGAGGTCCTACTACAGGAATCTCTGATTTGGGCACAGAAGGCGAGAAGTGTGTGGATGGTGGATGGAGATAGGAACACCCACTATTTTCACTCGCGTGCTAATGGAAGGCGGAAGAAGAACTTCATTGGTGCTATTTTCACCCGCTATTTGTTATTCGGAATGGTATCTTTTTGGAAAAAGAGTTTATCTCTAAAAGAGCCAGTGGGAGTAAGGTGAATCTCGAAGAAGTTCGAGAGTCACAAGACAATGTAGAACCACAGATGGAAACAGAAGAAGACTCACAACAAGTTGTTGAGACTACTCAAGTAACACAAGGCCAGTGAAGGTCCGATAGATCACGGTTACAGCCTCAGAGATATGGATTTCTGATCACTGGAAGTCGTGATGTTTTGCTCATTGAGTAGAATGAGCCAACGACCTATCGAGACACCATAGTGGGACCAAACTCTGAAAAATGGCCTTATGCCATGAAGTCTGAAATGTAATCTATGTACAACAATAAGGTATGTAACTTAGTCGATCCACCTGAGGGTGTAAAAACCGTTGGGTGCAAGTGGGTTTTCAAAGAGAAAACTAACATAGATGGCAAAGTAAATGTCTTCAAGGCATGGCTGGTTGCAAAAGGATTCACTCAAACTCATGGTGTGGACTATCATGAAACCTTTTCCTCAGTTGCAATCACCAAATCAATCAGATTCCTTCTTGCCATTGCATCATATTATGACTATGAGATATGGCAGATGGACGTCAAAACAGCCTTCCTTAACGGAAAGCTGCTTGAGGATATGTACATGACACAACCTGATGGTTTTGTGCGTCCAGAGGACTCTGGTAAAGTTTGCAAGCTTCAAAGATCCATTTATGGGTTGAAGCAGGCATTTCGGAGCTGGAATCATCATTTTGATGAAGTAGTCAAAGAGTTTGAATTCATTCAAAACATCGATGAACCTTGTGTTTACAAGAAGGTTAGTGGGAGCACAATTGTATTTCTAGTGCTTTTGGTTGATGACATCCTACTCATTGGGAATGACATTCCTACCTTGCAGAGTATCAAGTCTTGGTTAGGAAAGTCTTTCTCAATGAAAGATTTAGGCGAAGCCACTTATATCCTTAGGATAAGGATCTATAGAGATAGATCCAAGAGGCTGATAGGCCTAAGTCAGAGCACATATATAGACAAGATACTGCATAGGTTTAGTATGCAGGATTCTAAAAGGGGTAACATGCCCATGTCTCATGGCATTCATCTCAGTAAGGATCTGTGTCCTAGTACACAAGATCAAAGAGACCGCATGAGTAAGATTCCATATGCGTCCGCCATTGGATCTATCATGTATGCCATGTTATGTACTCGACCGGATGTGTCATTTGCCTTGAGTATGACCAGCAGATATCAACAAGATCCTGGTGAGGGTCACTGGACTGCTGTCAAGAATATCCTTAAGTACTTAAGAAGGACTAAGGACTTATTCTTGGTATATGGTGGCTTGGATGATGAGCTCTATGTAACTGGTTACACAGATGCGAGTTTCCAAACTGACCAAGATAATCTAAGATCGCAATCAGGATATGTATTCCTGTTGAATGGTGGTGCGATGAGCTGGAAGAGTTCTAAGCAGAGTACTGTAGCTTATTCTGCAACGAAAGCTGAGTATATAGCAGCATAGGATGCAGCTGAGGAGGCCGTTTGGATCAGAAAGTTCATCACTGAACTGGGGGTGGTTCCTACCATCTCAGATCCAATAGTCTTGTTTTGTGACAATAACGACGTTATTGCGCAGACCAAGGAGCCTAGGTCACATTAAAGGACCAAGCATGTACTCAGGCAATTTCTAGGAGAAATCAGAGATAGAGGTGATATAAAAGTATGCAAAGTACCAGGAGAAGACAATGTAGTTGATCCTCTTACTAAACTGCTTGCACAAGCAAAACATGAGCGTCATGTTAGGGCAATGGGAATTAGAGTAATTAATGATTACGCCTAGTACAAGTGGGAGTCTGTTGGAAATTATGCCCTAGGGGCAAGTCATTGTTCTCCATTAAGTTATCACTTCATACGCATGTTTATGGTGATAACTATATCCCTGGATATATATTATAGATTATCCTAAATGTCCCTAGTCGGTCATCTACGTGGGAGCAAAGATGGGATAAGACTAGTATGACTTTGATGAGGTATGGAGATATGAATCAAAGTCATAGGCACTTGTAAGAGTACAAGGTGCTGGACCGACCCACTATGAGAAAGCTGCATGGATTAAGTCATAAGCTTATCTCATGTATAACTGCGTCACAACGCCCTATGACCTGAGATCATCATGGATTCCTACATGATGAGTCACTGGTCTTTGACCTAGTCAAAAGTCACCTTTGATCGGGTGATGATAAAGGCTAGGATCGGGATCAGTGGTTTTCATGCGGAGGAATGTAAATGGTCAAGATGGAATTTGTCCCTCACATTTGTAGAGAGATATTACTGGGCCCCTCGATGAGTGAGTCTAAGAAATGTATGGCCATACTGTGATGGAAAAGAGTTTCCATTTCACTAATTAGACTGCTCGAGAATCGAAAAAGTAATGGTCAAGAAAAGGAAGTTGACGTTATCCATGCCTCATCCTCGACCAAATTATCGCGTGACAAAAGGGACGTGACATGGTTGTACGATAGGTAGTATCATGTCATCGATTCCCATGTGAATTAGGTAGTCGCAATGTCTTGCTAGAGGCCGCTTGTAACTTGTGGGCTGATACAGTCTTGGCCCACTGCCAATCTCATAAGGGCCTGCAGGGTCGCACACAAGAATAATCCAACACGGGTAAAAGTGTCCAGATTCATTGAATCTCAGATTAATCTGAGATTTAATGAATATTGGATTTAATCTGGGGTAAATATATATATATATATATGTGTGTGTGTGTGTATTTAAATTCGAAAATAATATAATAATATTATTTAATGGAGATTATAATATTATTATATAATATTTGTTTCATATTTAATTTATTTGATAAATTAAATATCTCAAACAAATAGAGATATTGTATCTCATTTAATTTTCGAATAAAGATATCATTATCTATTTGATTTAAATTGAGATATTGTATCTCAGATTTAATTAAATAAATAGATATCATTTCTCGGATTTAATTTATAGAGATAAATTAAATCAGAAGGCTTTTAAATTTGGATTAAATAAATAGATTGGATTAAATCTATCAGATAGATTTAATTAATATATTTTTAATTCATATTCAAAATTCGAATTTTCAGATCTGGTCTTTAATTCAGATTAAATAAGTATTATTATATTAGATCTATCAGATAGTTTTAATTAATATATTTTAATCCAGATCTAAAATTTGAATTTCAAAATTAATAAGGATTAATTTTGATTATATAATACGCCTATCGGTTTAGAAAAACCTACGGGAGTTTTAGTCAAGCCTATTAGAAAGCCGCGAGAAACCCTAGAGCTAAAAAGAGAGAGACGCACAGTTCGAGGCGCTAGCACGCTGCCGCGTCCGTGTTCGGAGATTGTTCGTGTGGATACCGGTAGAGGAAGCCGATTCTAAGAGTCGTCTTCTGCATATCGAGAAGGTAGCCCACCAGTTCAAAGAGAACGAGACGTGGACGAATTCACTACAGTTTGATTTTTCTTGATCGCCATGAGAAAATGTGCGCAAAGGGTTTGTGTAGATTCTTGAGCTACTAGTTCGCTAAAATCAAAGGAAAACCTCCGACTCTGAATGATTCCGAGTTCTCTATAAGGTATGATTCGGGTTCCCTAACCTTGATTTAAACGTACCTAAGTGTTCCTCGGGATGAGATTCGTAGAAAATTTTAATCCCTGCGTGTACGGATCCCAACAATAATTTCTTCACTTAGTATGTATTGTAGCAAAGAATATCAAGAGAGAAGTAAATTTACAGTCAAAATGGGAGGTCAGAACAATGATGAACTGATGGAAAAGGAGAAAGTGGGGGTGTCTAAATGAGCAAGGAACTTATTCGTTCTCCCAAGTAAAGCACCAAGTCTTAATTTTCTTGCAGTTGCTCTGGCAAAAAATAATAATAATCATAATTTTGTTGCAGTTACATAATCCTCCATGGAGAGGAACGTCATAACTTTTGGGGGAAAACACAAAAAGACTCTGATAAAAAAACAAATGAAGCTATCCCAGCAAATTAATGAGGTCTTGAAAATAAAAAACAAGCCAATCGGCTTTTGTAGCCACAGATTCTCGAAGTTGAACACCCGCATAGCAGATGAACAAGTCAGCAGCACCTGGTCTCCGAGCCTAAATGGAAGAACATAACAAACAGATTTGAACTGATATAAATTTCAATCGCAGTCAATTATGGAAACATGTTGATTAAGGAAACTATGTAGATCGATGTCATTATTTGATCTTCTTCTTGTCTCTTAAAACGGTTGAATATGTTTAGTTTACATAATATGAATGAGACAATAAATCTTTGTTGCTTGCATATGCAGGCTTTTACTTACCTCGAGATCAGTTGCGCCGTCGCCTATCATAGCTAATGCTTTGTATTTATGAGCCTGAAAAATCAGTTTGACCAGACTTACAAGGCATTCAGTAAAGTTAATGAGCACCAGCAACTGAACAACACTAACCTTCCTGATCTGTTCAACTGCAGTTGCTTTTCCTCCACTCCTTGAAGTAGGTTCATTTCTATCAAACCCTACAAACTCTCCAGAGCTTCCAAAAAGCAGTTGATTGGCAAAAATATTCTCTTCTGGGATCCCAAGTATTGATGCAACGGGCTTCATAAGAAGTGTCTTAGTCAGTAGAAAGTAAACAGACTATCTACTTCATGATCCTGTCTATGTGTGTAGAATTAGCTTGCTTATCAAGAAAAGTTCCACATTGAATTCTTAGAACTCATGACAACGTTGAAGCTGCTATAAGAATTTAAATATGACAGGTACTGGAAGATATAGACACTAGTTGCTACTATTCTGTTTGTTATACTTTTGACTCGAAAACACCAAATGCATGGCCGCTGCCTCAGAATAATATGCATGCTGGGTTGTTTTTTGACCTGAATAAGCATCCTGCTTTAGAAGAACAACAGAGATGACATTGCTCGAAAGATAGATTTCTATTTGAGGAATCTACGTCTACAAGCTCTTTGGCTGTCATTCCGAATTCTAAATTCTGTGGAGATTTTATGGTTATTCTGTAACAGATGTGTATTATATTACTTTTTTCAGTTATACCGAAGCTTGCCTAGTCTTTTGGAGAACCATATACGTACAAAGAACCTGCATGTGCTAGTTTCGAATTTCATCGGGGTACAGTATCAAACTGAAGTCATGTACTTAAACTCTCACAGTAAGTAATAATTTCATCCTTTGAACCTTCAATGACGACCAAAAAATAATTTCACAGCTTATATACATACATAGATCATTTGACGAAATCCACCCGATATCAGATAAACATCAGTGTGCCGAGCCTTTAACTTCTCAACTAACTCTTTAATGCCAGGGGAAAGCCTGCATTTCAAGAAGTATAATCATAGTCTGAACTAGATAGTTCAAGGTACTCATTAGGAAAAAACAGAAACTGAAAGGTGAAAAAGAAAGAACAATAGTAGAAGTTTAGCAATAGAGATAATCATTATACATCCAATGCAGACTGTTAGACTTTCCAAACTTTAAGTCTCAACAACTAAACAACAATAAATGATTTAAATATAGCGGCATGTCATTGTGCTCCAAAAACCATGCACATTTCCTGTTACCACTAAAAGCAAGAATATTTAAATTTTGCACAAGGTGATCAAATGAGAATTTGGTCAGGGAAAAAATATAGCATTGCCTAGAAATTTGGTTATAGCTTTGTAGGAGACCATTATCGGTGTGATTTATGACATGGCCATTTGGTATATCCGTATATGTGAATTGTAGTTCTGCGGCCAGCCTAACCAGATTTGACTGAAAGAATATTTAAAATTTGCACAAGGTGATCAAATGAGAATTTGGTCAGGGAAAAAATATCGCATTGCTTAGAAATTTGGTTACAGCCTTGTAGGAGACCATAATGGGTGTGATTTTATGACATGGCCATTTGGTATATGTGAATTAACTCTCTTAGTTCTGCTGCCAGCCTAACCAGATTTGACTGACTTATCTGTTTCAGATACACAGAGGACTCCAAATGGGTACAGTCAACTGGGTATATGTTCGTTCAAGATAGAATTGAGCACACAACAGACACCTTTTCTCCAGTCCTAATTTTTACAGACAGACGAAGTTTTTCCTGCATAAAGGATATTGGGTCATATGCGATACAAATGGTTGGAAATCAAAATTTTTTAGTTGGCCAAACTGGAATCTAGAACGAGAATAATTGGAGATGGATTATTCACTCGGAGTAGCATGGCCAATTCCTTATGGTTACAAGCCAACCGGGAGATTAGAGGATTATACAGAAAATATAACAAAGAAATAATGATAAAGATGTCAAGTCTTCTCACGAAAATGCCCAAGTCAACAAAGCCACAAATACCTTGGGGGTCTTTGCTCGAGAAAATTCTGAACTTGAGATAAAGAAGGACTGAACAAAGATAGTCTAGAAGCCAAGGCATCCTCAAAAGGAACAGAACCACCCATTGCTCTAGGAGAATCCGAAACTTTAATCAGACACAATGCCTTGAGCAAAAATAATCAGAGAATTGTCAGTCAAGTGATCAAACCTAGCAGTCCATTCAGCAACGGCCTTTCCAGCCCCGCAGAATTCAGCAAGTTCATCGATACCTTCGTCGAGACAGACAGTGCTGTCGACATCAAAGCACACAGCATCAACACTTCTCCAAAGCTCAAGAATCTCTATCATTTTAAGAAAGCAACAATCAACCGTATGATCCCCAATCGATTTTGCTTTTCTCTTTTTTGTCTTTCAAAATAATTTCAGAGTGATGGAAAACCTTTGGAAGGCAGCATGTTTTCAGGGTGGCCCACTTTTGAGCTCCCCACTGGTTGAGCAGAGGCCACCATTGTGTTAAATAATATGGACTGCTTCAATAGGCCAATTCGAGTTCCACAATTATTCTTCCTCAGATATAGTGAAGACGGAGGAAGAAAACGAGATTCAAATTTTCTACTATAATTACAAACTGGACTGATCCTACAACGCACCAATGCTTCCATGAAATTACCTTCTTCCAAATCTGAAAGGAAAACGGTCAATTTCTAAAATTTTCTCAAAAATTATCCATGATATTACCTTCTTCCAGATCAAAGAACAGTGAAAACTGTTAAAAACACCAAATGGATGCAGCTAACCAACCACTGACATATTTCGATATTTTTTTCCAAAATGATAATGAAGCCGAACAATCTCGGGAAAAGAGTCACGATCTAATCTATTAAGTATTAAGCTGTATGAACAATTCAGATCATGTTACATACCTCGCTAGATGAGAATATGAATCTTCTTCAGCGTCTCTGCTACGAGGAAATGCCAATTGCCAACCAACATGTTTCCTTTTGCAAACTGTTGTGAGTGTGCATGACGACGCATGGATGCGACTCCGCTGGCTCCAACCACAGGGGCCATACGCCCAACGAGGCCCATTTTATCTTTGGGCCTGTACTCTAATTGGGTTAACTAGGGCCATTAAATTCCATGTGAGTGCCCACGGAGAGGAGAAGGTGAAATTCTGTCTTAATTTTCAAATAAAAAGAATTTTGAATCAAATATGTTACCAAGAGTTGATGAGGGAATAAAAAAATTTAATAAATAATTCACAACTCATTTTTTTTCAGAAACACCTGATTTGAAATCTTGTAGTTTCAAAGTTCTTTTTCTATATTTTCCCCTATTTTTAAGGTATAATACTTAAAAATATGGGTTAATATGCGGGAAAATCCCCCTCATGGCTCAAATTAGCAAAAAATTATTAAAAAATACCTAAGAAAAAGTCACATGTCAAAAAAGCTCAAGGATATTTTTCGGTATTATTTCATAAACGTTAAAAATAATATCAATAAAACATTAAAAACTAAATTAATAGCCGTTAACAACAATATTCTAATCAGCACTTATTAACAGCTAAATCAGTACCTATTAACAGCTAAATCAGAAATAATACCCGATAACAATTATATCAATACCCGTTAACAACTATTGTTTTATGAAATAATACCAGAAAAAGCCCTAGGGCCTTTTTTGACATGTAACTTTTTCTTGAACCTTTTTTAACAATTTTTTGCTAATTTGGGCCGTGAGGTAGATTTTCCCTTAATATAACCTTTGGTGCAACAAATTTGCCCTAATTTTAGTTGTGGTCCTTCAAGTTTGTCTTCATTTTAATTTTGGTCCCTCAATTTTCATTCCGTTTAAAATATAAGTCCCTATAACTTAATAAAAACATTGCCCCTTGATGGGCCAAAACCTATCATTTTAAATTTAAGCAACTAAAATCAAAATGAAGATAAACTTAAGGGGTTAAAGATTATATTAACCCCTATTTTTAAATATCCTTGAGAATATTTAAGGGGTATCACTTGTTTTGTTTTATCCGACAAAACTTATCTCATATTTCATTAAGTCTCAAGAGTTACTCTTACGATTTGAGATAAAATTTCTCACATATGTATGTATCTTGTGTTTTGTAAAATCACTTAAAATAAAGTAAATTAAACTAAACACACCCAAGCTTTTTATCTATCAATGACTGTGCAGTCTTTTTGGCTGAAAAAACTACTCAATCCTGTTAAGTAATAACACTCCATCTCGTATATGTTTAAGAATGCACATTGATTACTAGAATCTCTACTTTTTTTTTTTTTTTTTACCACTAATGTCGCTTTATTAAATGAATTAAATACATCATTTTGGTATGTCTTTATATCTAAAAAACAAATATTTGAAATTCCCTCTAGAAGGCTCTTGCATGATGCATGCATCCCGGACAGAATGTTTATGCGTAATAGTACAAAGGCCAGAGGCTCATATTCATGTTGCATCACATTTCAATGTATTGGGTATGCTTGAGTTGGGATTCAAAAAATAGGTTTAAGTAAATCGCGACAAAACTCTCTTCACATACTTTTCTCATATATTATAAACTATGTCTTTGTTATGGACCTGTACAAAGGCCCCACACCGGGATGACCCAACTGAGAATATATTGAATATCAGGGCTCAACCTATAATATAGGGAGATCCTACATTATAGGGAGATCATATCCAGCAACAATATAGGAGTATCCAAACCTATAGCTACTCGATATACTTGTCTAGATACTCACACTAATGATCACACAGGGCCGAGATATCCTGCCTACTCTAAACTCTATAAATACAGAGACTTAATCCTAAGATGCACACGTTCTAACTCTTACCTATTTACATTCTGTCACATTGTGCACACACACCACCCTCTTTGGCAAAAGCCTATTGAGTGCACAGTAATCCCAAATTTTCCTGAATATCTTCAGGCTCAACCTACTAGTCCAATATCAAAGCACCAGTCTTAGGCTGGACATCTGTATTCTACACCAGAACAATCTTCATCCAAAAAAAATATATTATAAATTATATTAGAAAAACAGTTTATACGCCGATCTAAACACAAATAGGAAACTTAAAAAGGCAGGTTGCATTAATTATGGGAGGAATGAAAAAGAAAGAAAGTGAACGCAAATGAGGTCAAAGAAGACGGAGGACGAGCAGCAATGCAGCAGAGCAGACGTGCATTTCCTACTTTTCTCTCAATAATAATAATTATCCTCCTCTGTCCTACTTGTATATAACTAAATTGGTGAGTTTACCGTGAAAATTGTACTATAAACTTAATTTTAGAGTGGATGGAGTTTTTTTTTTTAATTTTATTATCAATTAATTATTATACTATTTATATTTTATTATCATTTTCTCATTATTACATTTTTTCTCCCCTAATCATAAATAGAGGCATTTTTTTTAAAGAAAATTCTTATATAATTATTACATTTATTTATTTTTAAAATCACTCGATTCGAATGAAAGGCTCTTATATATAAAGATGAAATGAGTGCTTACTTATTATTACAAGTTTTTATTAGAAATCCTTTGCTTCACTAGATTTTTCCCCCTCCAGATTTGTCGAACTAGTTGAATACCGCAAAATATTGTCTTTATCTATTCTTGTAAAAAGTCATTTTCAACCTGTTTCTTTTAATTAAATATTTTAAAATATTATTAATTCTGCCTTAAAATTTAATAGCTTTTCAAAAAAATTTCTATTTAATATAAACCAAGTTAAGGGGACAAAATCTACACAATAATAAATATAAGGTTAAGGAGCGAAAATACACACGAGCTTTACCCTGAAGAGCGCTCAGCATCACGTGCTTTTTTTTGGACAAAAAATGCACATGTGGTTACCTAATTGGAGCAAAAGTCACATAGTTCCATTAAAAACTGGATGTTGACCGTTAACCTGGGTTAGTTGACCGTTAGTGGTGATGTGGCTGTTGAGTTGGCGAGAGAACAAGCCAAATGGGAAAAACACCTAATGATTAGGATGCTGACTCAAACAAAAATCAAAAAAATAAATTGGGGCAAAATGAATCAAAGGAAAGCGAGCTAGGGTTCCAATCGAAGGAAATCGATCTTCGGTTCTTGGGGTTCTTAAGCCTCGATCTCCAGCAAATCTGAGAGTGAGCTGAGGGCAAATCGATTGACAGCAAATTGACGCACGATAATCTAAGATCGAGAGGCGGGAGAGTCGAAAGTTAGAATTATAACCACGCCGTAATGTGAAATCTACTCTCGTTGTCGCAGCTAATCATTCCACACAGCGACGACAGCAACGAAAGCGGTGTCTGAAAGCGACTATAACGGAGGGTCCTAGATCGTTGTCCATTCTCATTAGGTGCGACGGCGAGGTTTGGTTTACATTGTTTAATTTTTTTCCCTCCACTTTGCATATGGGTTTTAGCTAGCCATTGTCTCTGATCTCTGCGGTAAAATGCTAAAACACGTAGTTTTGTCCATTAGTTTGCAACAAAGACGCAGCTCCATCTTGTATGTATTAACCCAGTGAAAATACGAAGTTCATATTTGATTTGATACATCTTAGCTGAAGTCTAATATAATTTCTAGGCATAGTTGAAAGCAAGTTTGAGAAATTTAAATACTTTAGCCAAGGCATACCTCACCGTTTTCATCTGTCTTCCATTAAACTTCTAATCTGTTGTGTTGAAACTGAACAATGTTACAGTATTTGGATGTTTAATAGCATATTTTTTCCTGTAATAGCATATTCATCTGTCCCAACTATATGCCATTGGGTGTTCATTACATATCTAAAAAACACAGCTTTTGATTAATTGCTTTTTACTATATGTATATTAACAGGAACCTAAGTTTCAACGCATCCTAATTATTAAAGTGAAGACCCTACTTTGTCATCATCGATCTCCATCTTCTTCAATTTAAATATATAATAGATTCCACTCAGTTTGTGTTGAAAATGCTCAGCTTAGCTAGCTATGCTATGCATATGGTTATATTTCTTGATATAGCAATGTGCACCAGAACTAGGAAATGAATGTGACACAAAGAGAGACATTAGACTCACTACTGTCACTAGAAAACTAAAATGATTTATCTTTAGGCCTGGAAGACCTAAGGAATATAATAACAAGCACAAGTCAGAAGAAGTATGATGATAGGGAGATTGTAATGAGTTGGGATATATATATATAAAGAAATATATCGTTTCATGCATCATTGCAAAAGGTGGATTAAAGATTGTGTTTGACATTATGTGACTCCTTTAACTGGCGAAAAAAATTGCACAACAGATTGTTTTTGTTTGTTTGTTTTGGTTTGGCGAAAAAAATTACTCATAATGGTATTTATTTGTCTTTTGGGTCATTTCACTGTCTGTTTGAAGGTTTTGATGACATCCTTCTTTTCCATTTGATGTATGTTGATACATAATTCCCAATGTACCCGCTGGACTAGTAATTTGTGCATTTCTGCGCTTAAAACCTGATTTTTGTATTATAAACAGCCCCTTGTATTGATGTCTGTGTGAGGAATAAAACGGAAGTAATTATGTGATAAATGCATTGATCAACTACACCACTTTTCTTGTTTTTATTGTCTATAATGCTTCCCTACAATGGATTTGTGCTTTTGAATGTTGTGGATATACTGGACAGTGCTTGTTCATATTGAAATTTTTGTAAACCATGTGTATACCCTGAATTTAACTACTTTTGGTCCTTGGAATTACAGCCTGGTCTTAACTCTGAATATGTTATTGAAGAAGGCACATTAAATGATTATATGTCCAGGAATGTTGATCCACAAACCCAATTTCCAATTCCAAATGAAAGGGTGAGCCACCAGGTTCACGATGCATTCAGTTTCAATCACAGTCACTCACTGTTCCTCCAACTTCTGATCTTCCTTTTCAGCCTCGAGGTCTCCAATGGAGAGGAGAACCTTGTATAACAAGCTCACAGCTCTTATCACGTATTCGGACTGAAAAAGACAAAGGAAAGAAGACTATTAATTAGGGTTATGTGTAGACATGTTTGGGCATGGGTTTTATAATTATTTTGCATTAAAAACTCTAAAGGGCAAATGGTTGTATATTTTGTGTAGTTGTATATTTTGTACAAATGGTTCCTTGCCTACTGACATTTAGCCCATGGTTCACATTTTTTTTGGTATGTGTCAAGGCTTGGATATTGTCAATACATACTAAGATCGTGTAGTGCATTTTTAAGGCTAACCACAGGTTGACAGGCAATTTTTGATGCCTGTTTTTTCCTTATTGAAGAATGAGATTGATGCTTTTTTTTGTGTAATGGTTTGAGGAATTTTGTTCTTTTAAATTATTCTCTAATGGTTGTTTCAATAGATAACTAATTGAACACTGCAATTTTTTGTTTTGTTAAACTCAGAGTACAAGAGAACTACATTGACAAGTAGATTTTCTTTTGCTTGTAAATATGAATCCAAAGAGATTGCAATATGATGTAGAGGTGTGGTTGTAGTTGAGGAGAATGAACTATATCAATTGACAACATATTGTCTCTTACAAAAAAAGCTATAAACCAAAAGGATTTGAAATAAAACACAATGTTACAATTCTTGATCTTTACTTGTCTATACAAATCAGTGACTCAAAAAGTACATTAAAAAGTGCAACAAGCTCTTCGTACCACTTTGAACATGGATTCCCTTTCTTAAGCTGCTTGTTCTCATCATATAGCTTGTCTATATCATTCAGTAGATCTTTGATAACTTCATTTTCCCTTTGCCCAAACACACCATCATGCCATTCAAAATATCCACACCCACCATCCTATGAAATGAAATTTCATATCAAACAGTTAGAAATTAACAACCCACGCAACTTAAAATCTCATCCCACAACTAACAAATCTTACCTCGTAGTAATTCGGGCACCCATAAAACCTCCTACCGGGGTTTCCTTCTGACCATGACGTCCACCTGGGAGCCAACAAATTGTGATGGCAATATCGCACCGGACCTTCGTATTGTTCCTCCCGACTAGGTCTTCTTACCAAACCCACCTTTCTTCTCACTTTCTTGTTTGTTCCTGTTGTTGATGTTGAAGACGACGCCATCCAGCAGCCTGTTGATTTCGAATTCCTCTGATATAGTACATAGACAAACACATGGCAAACACACACATATGACAGTTAATGCAATATTATTTGTCCAAAACTAAAAACCTTGCAAATAAAAAAAAAGCACATCAGCTGGACAGTGAGATGTGGGCAATGAAAGCCAGAGTCAGCAAGGTACTATATTAATGTTGTACACGCACTATCCTGTACTTGAACAATGAAGAATTGCAACCTTAAAAAAAACGCAAAATTCCCACATTGAAAAGACATGAAAGATTCAGAGAGATGAACACCAAATCAAATTGAAGCAATCATTCAAACGGATTCAAACTAGTAGTAATTGGAATCTATAATTCAGGAATGATCAAATCTCTATCTACGAAAACAAAAATTTAATCTTATTATTTGTTGTTCCAACACAATAATCATTCTTCACAAAATGATTTGCGTCTAAATACACTGCTAAAGACATACTTGAAGCGAGGCAAGTGAGGCCTCTTTTTTAGGGATATCTCTTGACACATTTAAGATAGTAATAACTAGGTGTATAGGTGGCCATCCGACTCTGGTGGCTTTTAGATGTATTGGTTGGAAACCTATTATAACAAGCAATTCAGTTGTTTAACTGACACTGAAATCAAAACATAGATACGCAGATTAATCATATAAAGCCTTTCGTCTTACATCATCAGTTCCTTTCACTCTCATTATAATAACAAATGTAGTATGATATTTTCTCCTCGACAACACAACCAACAAAGTCTTGGTGCGTATGAAATGAAACCTTTACAAACAATATTCACAGTTAGAAGAGGGTATCAAGGACATTAACGAAAAGCTTCTCCACGCGTAATTGAACAAGAAACTCATTTGTAATTGAACAAGAAACCCAACATGCTTACAGATGACCTCAGATCGACAAGAACCGCCTCAGATCAGAAATCATCGCTCTAATGTTCTGCTCACTCACTCCAATCGATTGTCGTTCTAATCTTATGCTGATTCAAGAACAGTTGCGCGATTCTTAGCTGTGATGGTCGCACGATTCTGTGCAACCCAATGTCAGCTCCCTCATCCACAATCGATCGTCCTTCAACCCACCCTCGAAACCTAGCTTTTCCTTCCTCAGCTCTGAGATTTAGGGTTGCTTTTTTCCCCAATTTCAGCTCACTCTCAGATTTGCTGGAGATCAAAGCTTAAGAACCCCAAGAACCCTTGCTCGATTTGCTTCGATTCGGCCAGTTTGAAGCCCGTGGATTTGATTTCTCACAGGAACCCTAGGTCGATTTCGTTCAATTCGACCTGTAGCCCGTGGATTTCCTTCTAATGTTTTGAAGCCCTAATTTCTTTTTAATTTTTTGCCCCAATTTATTTTTTTAATTTTTGTTTGAGTCAGCATCCTAATCATCAGGTGTTTTTCCCATTTGGCTTGTTCTCTCGCCAACTCAGCAGCCACAACACCACTAAGGGTCAACTAACCCAGGTTAACGGTCAACATCCAGTTTTTAATGGAACTGTGTGACTTTTGCTCAAATTAGGTAACCACATGTGCATTTTTGGTCAAAAAAAAAGCACGTGGTGCTGAGCGCTCCTTAGAGTAAAGCTCGTGTGTATTTTCGCTCCTTAACCCAAATATAATATTTAACTACACATTATATTAAAAAAATTTAGTTAAATGACTTGTAAATAGGATAAAAAAATTTCTCAATATCTTATAAATAAGACTAGAAGTTACAAATTAAACATATGATTTTAGTGCATCAGGACTTGGTGGCCAAATGACACCAAACTAAAAGTGGTGTTTGTAAAATATCATACACAACTAAAAAATAACTCTTCGTTACACTATAAGACGAGAAAATTCTTGGGTGCGCCCTCGTGCCCCAACACATTTATGCACTGGGCAATAGATTTAAGGCAGCTCAGAGGATTTTAATGCATGTGTCAGCCTACATCCCCTCTTCTCACTCCGAGTTATTTTGATATTTTTTAGAAATATATATGTTTTTTTTCAAGGTTATTAAACCCAGATCAGTTATTGAATTAGTCGGAATATTGAGTTAAGGGTTGTGGGTCAGACCGGAGCCAAACTAGAGTTAAACCGGGGTAGTCATGTATCTGAGATTTATTACATAATATTAATTAGATCTCACAAAATTAACAAAAAATGCAAGAACAAATGCACGACTTTTTAGAGATGAAATGACATGAAGAGACTATTCAAATCTCATCTTTACCCACTCCCATCTCATTTTTCTCTCTCATCACAACCGTCCTCCCTCCATCATATCATCTGATCATCTCTCTCATCATATGTAACATCCTGAATTTTGGACCTAAAGACTTGAAAACTAGCCTATTTTTGGAGGACTACTAGGCCCTATTTTTGAAAATGACAAATTTGAAATCAGTATTTTTGAATATGAATAGTATTTACTATTCACAAATACGTACATGAATAGTATTCACTATTCACAAATACGTATTCAATTTTTATAAATACGGTATTTAATCGATATTTTGAGAAATATGAAAAGTATTTACTATTTACAAATACGTATTTACTATTCAAAAATACGGTATTTACTATTTACAAATACGTATTCACTATTCAAAAATACGGTATTCACTATTCATAAATACGTATTTACTATTCATGCGGGACCCACGTCAAATTATTTCTCCTCTGCCGACAGAAGTCTCGTGAGTTTTGAAAAATTTTGCGCGCGGGACCCACTCAATAATAATATTATTATAATATAATATCTTATACTTTGGAAAACAATAGAAATAAAATTATTTCTAATAAACCGTGAATTAGGTTTTTAAAGTAAGGGTATATTATAAACAAGTGAATTTCTATCTCAGAGTGGGTTATCTCCAAAGTCATTTCTAAAATCGGCGGAATGATAAGAAGAAACCGATAATTTGAATTAGGACAGATAGTGGAACCTGTAGGAAATAAATCGTAACTCAAAATCCTTGAACTAAGTAGTAAACAACTGCACATATTATGAATCAGTGAATTTTTGTCTAGAAGTTGGTGTCACCCGAAGTAATTTCTGTAACCGTCAGTGTCCGACTTAAAATCTTCGGCAGGTACCCTAAATAGGATCAAAAATTTAGTTGACCCAGATATTTCTGAAGAGGAAAAATAGAACTTCAAGGCTGTGCTTCCGGATTCTTGAGAATTTCTAATATAACGCGATTAGAACACCGATCAGGGAATCTTTATAGGATAAATGCAAAAGAGTAAGAAAGTGTCATCGTCATGATGACGTCATCGATGACGTAAGCATCTTGATGACGTCATCGATGACGTAAGCAAATGGATTGGGCGGTTGAGATGAAGCCATGTTTAAAGTCAAGATCCAACGGCCAAAATCTGACCTGATAAAGTATGAATAGTGTCATGCTTTTTCACTATAAATAGAGGCTTCATTTCTTCATTTTCTTCACACCAAACTCAGAGAACAACAGTTGAGTTTAAGAGAAGAGTGAGAATTCTTAGAGTTAGAGAGAGAGTTTAGAGTAAAGTTCTTGAAGCTGGAGAGAATGAGCAGGAACTTCAAGGGTAAGTTCTTTGGTCTCTAGTCTTAATATTTGGTAGTTTCTTTTGGTAATTATAGTAGAAATGCCAGATAGAGTTTTTCTGAGTATGCTCTGTGGCTGCAGCTTAGTCTGATCTGTCACATCAGAAAAGAATTATCCTTGGACAGTAAATATTATTTACTGGCACAGTAAAAAATATTTACCGGCACGGTAAAAATATTTTTACTGGTACTATTCACATGAATAGTGAATATCCAACATAGTTTCCGCAAATGCTGAAAATTAATGGTCACTGATAAAAATGATATTATAGGATATCCGAGGATTCCGGAGTCAGATTCAAAGGAAGTTTGGGGATACGTGAATAGTGCCGTATACATGAATAGTGCCGTATACATGAATAGTAATTTACTATTCACGTGGAAGGAAGGTACGGACGCGTATTGTAACCTTAACTCTGATGCTTATGGTATGCTTATATGTGATAGATAGTCTGAAATTCTGTTTTTGAAAATTGATCATACACATACAACTTGATACGGGTTATAGTCTTGATAACGCCGTTATGTTTTCCTAGCGCTGAGGACACGGATGTACACCGTGGCACTGGTGAATAGTGCAGACTATAATAACATGCATATTGCAGTGGCTGTGTTATGTTATTATGTGAATATGAGAATAATGTATGTGATTATTGCTATTTTGACATGAATATCTGTCATACATATTTGATACATAAGCATGAGGTTAACCGTTACCTGAGGTTCAATGGGTATTGAACCTCAGCTCTTACTGTAGCTTCAGGATTTTCGGAGTGAACAGAAACAGAAACAAGGGTAAGCAGCAGGCAGAAGGACTAGCTGGAGAAAGTCCTGTAGATATGTATAGTCTTTCGAACTCTTTGTATCAACAAACCAGTACACTACAGTGGTTGAATATCAGTTACTTTGTATTTAAAATCATTTCGTTGCTCAACTCTGGTTAAATTATTTTGAACTCTGATCAAATAATTTCGAAAATGCTTTAGAAAAGTTGGGGTGTTACATTTTGGTATCAGAGCTAGTTAAAGGTAACCATGATCGGGGGTTCTCACAGTGTGATCTGTGGCGAAGCATTGGCTCTTACCCCGACATGGCCAGGGAGTCTGGTTGCACTGGGACGTATGGGCGTACCCTGAGCCGTGAGGCGGTGCGTAAAACTAGCGGCTGAGGTACGTTATGTTGCCACGGTGTATGGGCACCACGGAGACATTTTGGTATCAGAGCAGACATCCTGGCACAGAGTTAACTAAGTTACTCCAAACAGTCCGATATCTAGAAAGGGGTTTTGTGGTTGGCAATCAGTTTCCTTGAATTCGTCGAGCCTTCCACAAATACACCTGCCTAGTCGGATTGTCTGAGTAGCGGAGTTAGGTTCTAAGCTTTCAAAAGTGTTTTATCTGGTATGAACCCGACTCAGTTACAGTAGACCATTGGTGCCGAAGGTAGGGCCGAGTCTATGTGGATCAGCCAATCAGTCACCCTAGCACGGTGAGGCTCCCATGATAGACGCCTACCTGGCCAATCGGTTTGACTAACTAAGTTAGGCTCTAAGCCATGGTTTTAAAAGTGTTTCGAAAAAAAACAAGTACAAGTACTGATACAATACTGGTGATGTGATACAAAAAGGACGTACATCCTAAGGAAAAGGGTTAGGCTCGGGAGGCCTTGATATAGAGTAGATGGAATAGAATATGGTTTCTGTTGTTGAACTTTAAGACTTTTGATATGGGAATCAGAATCTAAGTTAAATCCCTGCTCAGAGTTTCAAGGGAAGTGGTACAGAGAAGTCGGTACGACTTAAGTTTTCCGGTAGACAATAACCTACTGTTTAGGTTTCCCTTGGATAGTAACCTATCGATTTAATGTCCTTGTCAAAATAATAACTTGTTAAGGTACCTTGAGAAGGAAATTCCTACCTTGTAGAGGCCAGACACCATGCGTGCAAAGGGGCGTGGCTCCGGGGACGAAGATCTTTTGATTAAGTCCTTGACGGTGGTGATCAATTGACAGAAGAGGGAAAGTACCCAGTAATTCTGGGGAGACAGTTATGTCATACTAGTGCCTATGAGAGTTGTAGGTACCCAGTAGTAAGTATACCAATATTAGTACCAAGAATCAATAGACATTATGAAGTTAATATTGCTTAGGCGAGAGAAATCTCAGAACTATGACCCCTGTGAGAGTGGGAACCCTGAGAAAATATGAGTGAGTTTTGCCTAGGTTCCAAATACCTAAGAGATAGTTCCTTAACAGAGCCATACGAAAGCTGGAAACCTCAGTAACCACCAGGTTATGGTCTCAAGGTGGGACCAAGAACCATAGAGATGTTAGTGGCTAATAAATTCCCTTTAAAGTAAGTGGCTACCCGATAGGGAAAATTGAGTTAAGAATTATGCTTGGAGCTAAATAGAAAGTGAAAGTCCACAAATAGAATGACCCTAGATAAGATGGCAGACATAGAAACAACGGTTTATGAAACTACTAAAGGATAGGAACCTGTTAAGATTTGAGTTCTCATTATAATGATTCAAAGACGATCACTGGCGCTACTTATGGAAAGTTTAATCGGAGAAGGATACCTACGGGGAGTTCTGATATAGGAGGTTTACCTACAAGGATGCTAACCGGAAAAGCTGACTGGTCTGAGAAGACTGAGTGAAGCGCCGAGTAATGTGCCGTAGAGCAGAGCCACCGTGACGACGAACCGTAGAGTGGAGCCGCCGTGACAACGAACCATAAAGTAGAGTTACCAGTGCATCGGTTCTCAAGGTAAGTACATTATAATGAATCTCACATTGAATAGGTTCCCTAGAGAAAAGACTGTTGTAACTTAGTATATCGTCATGGTTTGCTCCAGTGCTATACAGCATATATTGTGTTTATAGGCTAGCAGAAGCCCATAGTTGTCAGACAACGAATATGAGAAGTGTCCAGAAAATTTTGTGAGATCTGAGGATAGCGAACGATGTTTGAAATAGCTGGAAGATTAAAGTAGAACAAACTAAGTATTTTATGGATAGTTTGAGTAGCCAAGGACAGAGGTTCCAATGCGTGTAATTAGTGATGACCTTCTAATGTTAGTTGTCTGATTCCTAAGTAAGGTTTTTAAATTGAATTTTTGAACTTGCCAATACACCTGCTGTATTAGAAATTTTGAAATTTATTTGTTCGAACATGTGGATTTTTTTTTTGAAGCTGAGTTTTCAAATGAAATGTTTTCAACAGAATTTGAGACCACAACGATTATTATTTTGAAATGATATTGTCTTGTAAAAAAAAAAGGGTTTTTGATAGAACCCAGAGTTTGAAACTGAGTTTTTAACTATGTTGTGGTAAAGTCAGTACAAAACTGGAAGGACAGAAGCTGTTGTAGATGTACACAGTTTGCTGGGTCTTGCTAGATGTTTTAAAATGTTTGAAATCGCTAGCCTTTGATAAATGTTCTCTTTGAACAAAAAGTTTTTGGAGGGATTTTGTTTGAGAAAATGGAAATCGCACCAACAGTGAACGCACCCAATCCATAACACTTTGCCGAGGGCATATGTTTTGTTTAGTACAACCTGACTGTCTATGACTGGACTGAGTTCCGCTAGATAGGGTTGCTACTTTATGTGCCAGTGTGAACACTGGGTCTCCTGAGAGAGGGGCGGAGGTTCTCCCACATTGTTGATAGTACTGTTGAGACTGGATTTGAGGATTGGGGTAAGGCGCTTACTGTACCAAATGGTTAAAATGATGGTGTGTACTCTCAATTGTAAAATTTTGTGAAATAAATTAGCTCCCTCAAAGATATGTGCCGGTAATAAAAGTTTTTGAAAATGATCCGGCAGTGAAAAATGTTTTCACGAATTTGTGATGGCAGCGATTAAGTTTAAAAATGTTATAGCACTATTACTTTGTGGTATAGAGCAGATTGTGAAATGTACTGAAACCACGGAAAATTTTTCATGTTTGAAAATTTGAAAATGAGACAAGAAAATAATTTTGGGTAGCAATGACATGATTGTCGACGCTATCGTGTTGAAAAGAAAAGCAGTGTAATTGGGAATTATGGTACAGGAACAGCAACTATTAGAAAGGTTTGGAATACTGAATTAGTTAAGTCAAATAATAGCTGCCGGTTATGATGTTGAGTAAGTGAAAGTAGTTTGAGGACTTGAATGGGAAAGTCTCGGATGAATTTGATGAGCAGATGCTCAAGGCAATAAGACGTAGTGTGCAAAGTATACACGGGATGAAGCTCCTAGGACATAAGACCGGTGATACTTAGCACTGTGTGAAATGCTAAGTAACTATGTTTAGAATACATCGTAAGACTAGCAAAACATTCACTGTATCAGGTAGTAATAAAGATGCCTAAGGGTTGAGGATGAACTCCTAAGTAGAAAGGTTAGAATCTCCAGTGCGATGGTAATAGATTGAGCCGGAAGGCCAATATGTGTTAAGCCAAAAGGCTAAATAAATCAGGCAGTGAGGCCTGTGTAACCGAGTACTGTGAGAATAGATCAGCAAGTCCTGTAATTTAGTACTATACCTGGGTATAAGATTGAGACATTGAATAGTAGGATGCGTGCTATTTAAGTTTGCATAAGGAAGGAATAGACTAGAGGTCTAGATAACCTTTTGATTTTATATTGTCAAATTTCGAGGACGAAATTTATTGAACGGGGGGAGAATTGTAACATCCTGAATTTTGGACCTAAAGACTTGAAAACTAGCCTATTTTTGGAGGACTACTAGGCCCTATTTTTGAAAATGACAAATTTGAAATCAGTATTTTTGAATATGAATAGTATTTACTATTCACAAATACGTACATGAATAGTATTCACTATTCACAAATACGTATTCAATTTTTATAAATACGGTATTTAATCGATATTTTGAGAAATATGAAAAGTATTTACTATTTACAAATACGTATTTACTATTCAAAAATACGGTATTTACTATTTACAAATACGTATTCACTATTCAAAAATACGGTATTCACTATTCATAAATACGTATTTACTATTCATGCGGGACCCACGTCAAATTATTTCTCCTCTGCCGACAGAAGTCTCGTGAGTTTTGAAAAATTTTGCGCGCGGGACCCACTCAATAATAATATTATTATAATATAATATCTTATACTTTGGAAAACAATAGAAATAAAATTATTTCTAATAAACCGTGAATTAGGTTTTTAAAGTAAGGGTATATTATAAACAAGTGAATTTCTATCTCAGAGTGGGTTATCTCCAAAGTCATTTCTAAAATCGGCGGAATGATAAGAAGAAACCGATAATTTGAATTAGGACAGATAGTGGAACCTGTAGGAAATAAATCGTAACTCAAAATCCTTGAACTAAGTAGTAAACAACTGCACATATTATGAATCAGTGAATTTTTGTCTAGAAGTTGGTGTCACCCGAAGTAATTTCTGTAACCGTCAGTGTCCGACTTAAAATCTTCGGCAGGTTACGGAATACCCTAAATAGGATCAAAAATTTAGTTGACCCAGATATTTCTGAAGAGGAAAAATAGAACTTCAAGGCTGTGCTTCCGGATTCTTGAGAATTTCTAATATAACGCGATTAGAACACCGATCAGGGAATCTTTATAGGATAAATGCAAAAGAGTAAGAAAGTGTCATCGTCATGATGACGTCATCGATGACGTAAGCATCTTGATGACGTCATCGATGACGTAAGCAAATGGATTGGGCGGTTGAGATGAAGCCATGTTTAAAGTCAAGATCCAACGGCCAAAATCTGACCTGATAAAGTATGAATAGTGTCATGCTTTTTCACTATAAATAGAGGCTTCATTTCTTCATTTTCTTCACACCAAACTCAGAGAACAACAGTTGAGTTTAAGAGAAGAGTGAGAATTCTTAGAGTTAGAGAGAGAGTTTAGAGTAAAGTTCTTGAAGCTGGAGAGAATGAGCAGGAACTTCAAGGGTAAGTTCTTTGGTCTCTAGTCTTAATATTTGGTAGTTTCTTTTGGTAATTATAGTAGAAATGCCAGATAGAGTTTTTCTGAGTATGCTCTGTGGCTGCAGCTTAGTCTGATCTGTCACATCAGAAAAGAATTATCCTTGGACAGTAAATATTATTTACTGGCACAGTAAAAAATATTTACCGGCACGGTAAAAATATTTTTACTGGTACTATTCACATGAATAGTGAATATCCAACATAGTTTCCGCAAATGCTGAAAATTAATGGTCACTGATAAAAATGATATTATAGGATATCCGAGGATTCCGGAGTCAGATTCAAAGGAAGTTTGGGGATACGTGAATAGTGCCGTATACATGAATAGTGCCGTATACATGAATAGTAATTTACTATTCACGTGGAAGGAAGGTACGGACGCGTATTGTAACCTTAACTCTGATGCTTATGGTATGCTTATATGTGATAGATAGTCTGAAATTCTGTTTTTGAAAATTGATCATACACATACAACTTGATACGGGTTATAGTCTTGATAACGCCGTTATGTTTTCCTAGCGCTGAGGACACGGATGTACACCGTGGCACTGGTGAATAGTGCAGACTATAATAACATGCATATTGCAGTGGCTGTGTTATGTTATTATGTGAATATGAGAATAATGTATGTGATTATTGCTATTTTGACATGAATATCTGTCATACATATTTGATACATAAGCATGAGGTTAACCGTTACCTGAGGTTCAATGGGTATTGAACCTCAGCTCTTACTGTAGCTTCAGGATTTTCGGAGTGAACAGAAACAGAAACAAGGGTAAGCAGCAGGCAGAAGGACTAGCTGGAGAAAGTCCTGTAGATATGTATAGTCTTTCGAACTCTTTGTATCAACAAACCAGTACACTACAGTGGTTGAATATCAGTTACTTTGTATTTAAAATCATTTCGTTGCTCAACTCTGGTTAAATTATTTTGAACTCTGATCAAATAATTTCGAAAATGCTTTAGAAAAGTTGGGGTGTTACATCATATATAAAGCTCCCTCCTTCATATTCATTTCCCTACTCTCTCCTCACATTCATATCTTTTTATTCTCTCTCATCCAAACCCTCCCCCCTCATAGACTAGAACGACGCTAGAGGAGGCGACGAGACCAGAACTCTGTTTCTTTGTTCCTAATCCGTTTCTTTCGGTTGGCGACAGTTTTTGTGGTGGTGAGGGTGGAGCTCGCCAAAGATTTATGGTGACAGTGAATCAAAGGCCGCTGATGAGGAAGGAAGAAGATGGCGAAGGTGTGGAGGTCGCGGTCCGCCGCTCTGTTCCTGGTGTCTCATCTCTCCTCTATTCTCAAACCCCCTCTCTTCTACTTTTTTTTTAAAAATACTTGGCTGATCTCGGTTTCTATCATATTCCAGATCGGTTCACCGGTTTTCAGTCCAAACCGGCCGGTTCGGTCCATATTTAATTATCATTTTTAAGTGCCTGTTCGGCATGGCTACATATGTAACACCTCATTTTCATCACCCAAAAACTTGGTCAAAATATTGAAAATACCATCAAAAGAGTTCAACAATATCCAAATCCTTTTACAATGTTACCATTTCGAATAAAACCCGTAATACATAATCAGAATAAATTCCAGAAAATATTTCAGAGTTTAATACAAAACGGAAGTCTTAGGTTCATGGCAAATAAAATAACATATCATAATTTATTGGAGATTAAAAGAGCTTCCAGAGCTCACTCCATAGGTGCCTTCCCTTGCTCTCTACTAGAATAATCACCTGAAAAATGTTAATATGGGATGAGATTCCACGTCTCAGTAACTACTGAATATTTCTACCTTACACGAGCAAATTACATATGACAAAAATAAAAGGTAATATAATGTGAATTTAATATACTCAGATATTTTTAGATATACCGTTGTTCACATCAAATGCCTTTACAAAATACTCATCATTCTTTATTGAATAATTCAGAAATGCACTATGCAGTATGCAGCCTCCCTTATATCCCCTTCCAACCGTATACCGCTGACTGGAACCATAGGCTAACATATAGTCCAATAGAAACTCATTCATTTGACTGGATGGTTTCAAGCTCACCAAAACTTAAGATACACCCGGCCAAAGGTATAGAGCTTAAATCTGGACTATGGCTCCCCTCCTTTAAAATAACAACTAAGGAGGTGTCACATGTCCCACATCTCCAATGAAATCCCGGCCAGAGGAAAACATGGAAGATGAGGCCCTGAAAAGTACCATCCACTGTGCACCGAGTGGTGGCATAAACAATTCTTATCATTCAATTCCCTCCTTACTCCACCCATCACATTACAACCGCCATGATGAATGTATTTACTCAAAAATAATGCATTATTATACCATTATATACATTGATATGCGTATTTATGAATAGTAAAATACTATGCGTATCTGTGAATAGTAAAATACGGTATATACATGAATAGTAAAATGAGTAGTAAATACGGTATACGTGAATAGTAACATGAATAGTAAATACGGTATACGTGAATAGTAACATGAATAGTAAATACGGTATACGTGAATAGTAAAAATGAATAGTAAATACGGTATACGTGAATAGTAAATACGGTATACGTGAATAGTAAAAATGAATAGTAAATACGGTATACGTGAATAGTAAAATGAATAGTAAATACGGAATACGTGAATAGTAAAATGAATAGTAAATACGGTATATGTGAATAGTAACGTACGTATAAATAGTACCTCTACAGATTTGCAAGTCAAAGTTCCCACACCAGATCTTAAAACCATAAATATTTTCTAAATATTCTTGCCAAAATAGTAAACAAACAAATTTATAATCATACTTAATTCACAAGTATAAGGAAGAATATTCAGAGTTACCTGTTACTTGCTAATACCCGAATCACCAACCAGCTATTATAACTCAAGCAAATATCTCTACTCTCTCTCTCTCTCTCTCTACCTCTCTCTATGGCTCTTAGAAGTTGTGAAGAATGAAATGAAATGGAAGGTCTATTTATAGTTGGAAAATGGGTCCTTAAGTGTAATTTTCGTCTCTGGGTCGTTCTACGTAATTTTCCCGGTGACAAATTTTCAAACCTCCCGTGACTCTTCCCGTGGCTGGTTGTGGAAATAATTTTTCGTGGGTCCCACATGAATAGTAAATAATAATATAATATTATTATTCAAATAGTAAATTACTATTACGTGGGTCCCGCGGCCATTTTTTTCAAAGTCACAAGAAAGTTTGTCACTCACGGGAAAGTTTGCAGAGAATTATTTTGGCCGTGGGTCCCGCATGAATAGTAAATACGTATTTAGGAATAGTAAATACCGTATTTTTAAATAGTAAATACGTATTTGTGAATAGTGAACACTATTCATATTTCACAAATTTCAAGTATTAAATACGTATTTGCGAATAACATATATATATATATATATATTTTTAAATACGTATTTGTAAATAGTAAAAACGTATACGTGAATAGTAAATACTATTCACGGGGCCCACAAAATACTGATTTCAAATTTATCACTTTCCAAAAATAGAGCCTACTAGTCTTCCCAAAATAGGTTTATGTTCAAGATTTTAGATTCAAAATTCAGGATGTTACATTTCTCCCCTCCTAAAAGAAAATTTTGTCCTCAAAATTTCGCTATAATAAGAATTCTAACCTATTTAAATAAATGAGGATAGGTTTGTCGCATGCTCTCCTCCGTTTCCCAAGTAGCATCTCCGGGAGCCATTCCTTTCCACTCGACCTTTACAAGTCTAATGGTCTTGTTTCTTAATCTCTTGTCCCTTGCATCAACAATCCGCTCCGGCTCAGCTTTATACGTCATGTTATCCTTGAGTTCTACCTCTTCTACTTCTATAATGTGGGAAGGATCCGGTTGGTATTTCTTCAGTTGCGATACATGAAAGACATTGTGAAGATTCGCAAGTTGTGGAGGTAAAGCAATTCTGTAAGCTACCGGTCCAACTTTCTCCAAAATCTCATAAGGACCCATAAAACGAGGTGAAAGCTTCTTTGCTCGTATTGCTCTACCAATGCCAGTCATTGGTGTGACTCTTAAGAATACATGTTCGCCCACCATGAACTCCAACGGTCGTCTTCTCTTGTCAGCATAACTCTTCTGTCGACTCTGAGCAGTGAGAAGTTTCTGTTGAATCACCTTAATCTTTTGAGTCGTCTCGTCCACAAGTTCTGGACCTATTAAAATTCGCTCATTCAATTCCGTCCAGCAAATAGGAGATCTACATTTTCTTCCATACAAAGCCTCATAAGGTGCCATCTCAATGCTGGAGTGATAACTATTGTTATATGCAAACTCCGCAAGATGAAGATGATCGTCCCAACTTCCTTTTAGTTCGATTGCACAAGCCCGCAACATGTCTTCCAGAGTTTGAATAGTCCTCTCAGTCTGCCCGTCAGTTTGAGGATGATAAGCGGTACTATAACTCATCCGAGTTCCCATAGCATTCTGCAATGCTTTCCAAAATCGTGAAGTGAATCGTGGATCACGATCAGATACGATGCTATTCGGTATCCCATGCAATCTGACAATCTCCTTCATGTAGATCTTTGCTAGTCTCTCCAATGAGTATTCTGCTGCAATTGCTAGAAAATGAGCTGACTTAGTTAACCTATCGACAATTACCCAAATGGCATTATGTCCGGATGTTGTTAGAGGAAGCCCCATGATGAAATCCATAGAGATGCTGTCCCATTTCCACTCTGGGATATCCAAATTCTTTAATAATCCAGGAGGTTTCCGATGTTCGATCTTAACTTTCTGACAAGTCAAACAACAAGTGACAAAGTCAGTCACATCTTTCTTCATGCCCCGCCACCACCAACTCCGCTTGAGATCATGATACATCTTGGTTGCTCCGGGATGGATAGTGTATTTACTCCGATGAGCCTCCTCTAGTATGAGCCTTTTTATTTCTCCATCATTAGGTATGCACACTTTTCCTTTATACCTTAATATCCCATCTCTATCGATCCCAAATTTCGATTCTTTTCCTTCTTCAATATCTTCCCTCACGTTTAATAGATACTCATCTTCGAGCTGAGCGAATTTGATCTCTTTCCAAATTGTGCTTTCAATAGTTAATGCTTCCATGGTAGCGACCAAACCTGACATTACATCAATAGATGTACTTGGTATCTCCTCGAGCAATTTATGTTCTCTGATCATCATCTGGGCTACATGGATTGTCTTTCTACTTAAGGCATCTGCTACAACGTTCGCCTTTCCTGGATGATACTTCAATTCGAAGTCGTAGTCCTTGATAAACTCCATCCATCTCCTCTGTCGCATGTTGAGCTCCTTTTGGTCGAACAGGTACTTCAGACTTTTGTGGTCACTATAAACTTCGAACTTTGAACCGTAGAGGTGATGCCTCCAAATCTTCAGAGCGAACACTACTGCTGCCAGTTCTAAGTCGTGAGTAGGATAATTCCCTTCATGTGGCCTTAACTGTCGAGAAGCATAAGCTACTACCCTACCATTTTGCATTAATACACACCCAAGACCTTTCTTGGAAGCATCTGTGTACAAAGTAAAGGTCTGAGTAGGATCTGGAATTATAAGTACTGGTGCCGTAGTCAACTTAGTCTTCAAATTTTGAAAAGCTGCTTCACACTTTTCGTCCCATACATATGGTTGACCCTTCCTAGTTAACTTTGTCAAGGGCATAGCTATCTACGAAAAGCCCTTGATAAATCTCCTATAATAGCCAGCTAGACCTAGAAAACTCCTGATCTCAGTCACGGACTTTGGTCGTTCCCATTTGAGAACTGCTTCAACTTTAGTATGGTCCACTGCAACACCTTCAGCCGATACGACATGGCCTAGGAATTTTACTTCCTTCAACCAAAATTCGCACTTAGACAGTTTCGCATAGAGCTTGTGCTCCTTCAACACTTGTAGCACGATTCTAAGGTGCTCTTTATGCTCTTCTTCATCCTTAGAGTAAATAAGGATGTCGTCAATGAAAACCACTACAAATTTATCTAAATATGGTCGGAAAATTCTATTCATGTAATCCATGAATACTGCTGGAGCATTTGTTAGCCCAAATGGCATAACAAGAAATTCATAATGGCCATATCTAGTTCTGAATGCAGTTTTTGAGACATCTTCAGCTTTGACTCTCAGTTGGTGATAACCTGATCTGAGGTCGATCTTGGAGAATATGGATGCTCCCTTCAACTGATCAAGTAGATCGTCGATCCTGGGTAAAGGATATTTATTCTTTATAGTCACTTTATTCAACTGGCGATAGTCAATGCATAGTCTCAGGCTCCCATCTTTCTTCTTCACAAAGAGTACGGGCGATCCCCAAGGAGATACACTGGGTCTGATAAAACCCTTTTCTAACAATTCCTCGATCTGCCTCTTCAATTCTGCTAGTTCCGATGGAGACATTCGGTAAGGAGCTTTAGATATAGGTTCCGTTCCAGGTACGAGATCAATAGAAAATTCTACTTCTCTCTCTGGGGGTAAACCTGTCATTTCTTTCGGGAATACCTCCGGAAACTCGTTTACCACTTCGATATCTTCTATCCCTTCCTCTACTTCTGCTTGAATGGAGAAAAACACCATGTACGCAAGACAACCATGATGAACAGGCTTTTCATCTTGTACTATAGACAATAATTGTGGTCTACTATGACTCATAGAGTCATCCGCAAGAGAGATAGTCTTCCTCTTGCAGTCAAGGATGATGTCATTAGCTGACAACCAATCCATTCCTATTATTACATCGATACCCTTCGTGGGTAAACAAACAAGGTCTATATTTGAGATCCTATTATCAATCTCAATCGTACAATTTAAGCAAGCCCTAGAAGTTTTTACTGAAGCTCCCGCCGGTGTAGAAATAATCATATAATAAGGCAATTCACTCACTCTTAAATTCAATCGAGGCACACAGTCGTATGATATAAAAGAGTGTGTGGCACCAGAATCAAATAAGGCTTCTACTTCAAGACCTTGGAGTTTGAGGATACCTTTAATCAGATTTGGTGAAGCACTTGCCTCCTGATGTGATAGTGCAAACACTTTCCCTGGCACTGCAGTTCTAGCATCCTTGGCCCCTCGAGGCTCCTCCTCACAAAATCTGGAAATGTGTCCTGGCTTTCCACAGTTGAAACACGTCACACATGGTCCTTGGTGTATTCTTCCACACTTGGCACACATCTGATTGTTGGCGGTGCTTGCAGCAGGAGCTGTGGATCCCCTATATGAACTCTGACCTCCACTGAAGTGACTCCTTTGAGGTCCTTTGAATTGACTCCTCGGTGGTCTGCTGAAATGACTTCTTTGGGGTCCAGTAAAATAACTCCTCGATGGTCCACCAAAGTGATTTCTGGATGGTTGGCTAAACCGCGTATTCACATTACTGAAGTTGTGACTCTGCTTCTTAGTAACTCCTCCCGTTGGTCTCATGAGGTGTGTAGATCTGGCCTGAAAACCCTTCATCTTTTCAGCTTCCTCTTCTCGTTTGTTCCTTGCTATCGTGCGCAGTTTGTCGCATATTTCTTCAAAATCCCTTGTTTCATCAAGGAACGGTGATAGAGCTGTTTTTAGGTCTGGTCTAGCTTTTTCAACCAATCGAGCACTCAACCATTTAGAGTTGTTCTGTGAATATCCGCAGAATTTAGACAACTCTAAAAAGCGAGTAATAAATTCGTCTTCATGTAATTCCCCTTGCCTGAATGTGAGGAATTCAGTTTCTTTCTCTATTCTGATTGAAGGGGAAAAGTAATAATTTTCGAACTTTTCCTTAAACTCTTCCCACGTCATCTCAGCATTCCCTTTTGTTTTGGTGCTTTCCCACCATTCTTCAGCTGCTTTCTGCAACAATTGTTCAGCAACCATCACCTTTTGTTGTGAGCTAATCTCGATAACTCTGAAAATCTTTTCTACACGCTTCAGCCACTCCAGTGCTGCAATCGGATCTAGCTTCCCCTCGAACATTGGTGGAGTAAACTTCCGAAATTTTTCCCAAACCTCAGTAATAGGTAAGGGATGATACTGAGAATGAGAACCGCTACTACCTCCATCTTCAGTGCGAGAATGACTTCCTCCCCTAGATTGATGGTCAGAAGGTGTGACTTCCAGAGCCTTCTCCTTTCCTTCCTTACCACCTTGGCCTCTACCTTTTGCTAGTTCATCCTCGTGTCTATTCACTTTCTCTCTCATCTCCAAGATGACGTCTCGTAATTCTGCCAAAAGGGCATTGTTATCCTGAGGATAGGGACCATCTTGATGCGGAGGGAGACCTCTTTGGGACGGAGCAGGGGTTGAATTAGTTCTTCGAGTTCTTGCCATTATCTCCTCCTATGATTAATACTATAAGGACACTAAACAAATAAAAATAGCTAAATAAATTCTAAATCTAACAAAGGGAAGTGCTCATGTTATGATATTTAATTTGCCATGAACTTTTAAAATTTTTTTTTTAAGAAATCACTTTAGAAAATAAACAAAATTGCCATGGAACCTTTAGCTCTGATACCAAAAATGTAACACCTCATTTTCATCACCCAAAAACTTGGTCAAAATATTGAAAATACCATCAAAAGAGTTCAACAATATCCAAATCCTTTTACAATGTTACCATTTCGAATAAAACCCGTAATACATAATCAGAATAAATTCCAGAAAATATTTCAGAGTTTAATACAAAACGGAAGTCTTAGGTTCATGGCAAATAAAATAACATATCATAATTTATTGGAGATTAAAAGAGCTTCCAGAGCTCACTCCATAGGTGCCTTCCCTTGCTCTCTACTAGAATAATCACCTGAAAAATGTTAATATGGGATGAGATTCCACGTCTCAGTAACTACTGAATATTTCTACCTTACACGAGCAAATTACATATGACAAAAATAAAAGGTAATATAATGTGAATTTAATATACTCAGATATTTTTAGATATACCGTTGTTCACATCAAATGCCTTTACAAAATACTCATCATTCTTTATTGAATAATTCAGAAATGCACTATGCAGTATGCAGCCTCCCTTATATCCCCTTCCAACCGTATACCGCTGACTGGAACCATAGGCTAACATATAGTCCAATAGAAACTCATTCATTTGACTGGATGGTTTCAAGCTCACCAAAACTTAAGATACACCCGGCCAAAGGTATAGAGCTTAAATCTGGACTATGGCTCCCCTCCTTTAAAATAACAACTAAGGAGGTGTCACATGTCCCACATCTCCAATGAAATCCCGGCCAGAGGAAAACATGGAAGATGAGGCCCTGAAAAGTACCATCCACTGTGCACCGAGTGGTGGCATAAACAATTCTTATCATTCAATTCCCTCCTTACTCCACCCATCACATTACAACCGCCATGATGAATGTATTTACTCAAAAATAATGCATTATTATACCATTATATACATTGATATGCGTATTTATGAATAGTAAAATACTATGCGTATCTGTGAATAGTAAAATACGGTATATACATGAATAGTAAAATGAGTAGTAAATACGGTATACGTGAATAGTAACATGAATAGTAAATACGGTATACGTGAATAGTAACATGAATAGTAAATACGGTATACGTGAATAGTAAAAATGAATAGTAAATACGGTATACGTGAATAGTAAAATGAATAGTAAATACGGTATACGTGAATAGTAAAAATGAATAGTAAATACGGTATACGTGAATAGTAAAATGAATAGTAAATACGGAATACGTGAATAGTAAAATGAATAGTAAATACGGTATATGTGAATAGTAACGTACGTATAAATAGTACCTCTACAGATTTGCAAGTCAAAGTTCCCACACCAGATCTTAAAACCATAAATATTTTCTAAATATTCTTGCCAAAATAGTAAACAAACAAATTTATAATCATACTTAATTCACAAGTATAAGGAAGAATATTCAGAGTTACCTGTTACTTGCTAATACCCGAATCACCAACCAGCTATTATAACTCAAGCAAATATCTCTACTCTCTCTCTCTCTCTCTCTACCTCTCTCTATGGCTCTTAGAAGTTGTGAAGAATGAAATGAAATGGAAGGTCTATTTATAGTTGGAAAATGGGTCCTTAAGTGTAATTTTCGTCTCTGGGTCGTTCTACGTAATTTTCCCGGTGACAAATTTTCAAACCTCCCGTGACTCTTCCCGTGGCTGGTTGTGGAAATAATTTTTCGTGGGTCCCACATGAATAGTAAATAATAATATAATATTATTATTCAAATAGTAAATTACTATTACGTGGGTCCCGCGGCCATTTTTTTCAAAGTCACAAGAAAGTTTGTCACTCACGGGAAAGTTTGCAGAGAATTATTTTTGGCCGTGGGTCCCACATGAATAGTAAATACGTATTTAGGAATAGTAAATACCGTATTTTTAAATAGTAAATACGTATTTGTGAATAGTGAACACTATTCATATTTCACAAATTTCAAGTATTAAATACGTATTTGCGAATAACATATATATATATATATATATATATATATATATTTTTAAATACGTATTTGTAAATAGTAAAAACGTATACGTGAATAGTAAATACTATTCACGGGGCCCACAAAATACTGATTTCAAATTTATCACTTTCCAAAAATAGAGCCTACTAGTCTTCCCAAAATAGGTTTATGTTCAAGATTTTAGATTCAAAATTCAGGATGTTACAACATAAGTAAAAAAAAGAGCCCAACGGAGTTTATCTGATAGACAATGTACTATTAAATATAAATTTGTTTGTGTTCTAATTTATCCATTAGAATATATTTAATTAAGTACTTTAGAGTTTTGTAGATTTTTTAATAATAATTTAATTTTTCTATCAAAATTTAATTTTTTTATGTTCAATCATCACTATATATATATATTATTAAATAAGATTAATGTCATTTTCAGTTATTTTTCATCTCAAATAATCATCAAAATAAGAGTTCATCTAGAAAAAATTCATTTCTGCCGTTATTTTAAATACAAATCACATCTACAATATGACGTTTATTCTATCTTCCATTTGTAAAAGTTCATATGGACAAAAGTCCATCTAAACAAAAGTCACTTGTGCCACCCCTGTAACCTGAGACCTAAATTTCTCTTACTCTTTCTCATCGGCAACAATTCTATAAAAAGTCTCCCTCCATCCTCGGTTCTCCCGACACTCCTCCCACCCTATCTCTCTCCCTTAACCTCATCGCCATGGAGCTCTTTAAAGTAAAGAAAAAGCAAAGAAACAAGGCACTGGCCTATAGAGTGGTTTGCAGTGATTTACAGAGAGTGGGATGGTGGAGTCTTGGGGGAACCGAGGAGAGCAGGAGACTTTTTATAGAATATAATTGTTGCCATAGAGAGAGAGAGAGAGAGAGCAAGAGAGATCTAAAAAAAACACATATATATCTAAAAAATATAATGACTGGGATTGAGAGGAGAGACATGTAGGCTGACACATAGGTTGAAATACTCTAAGCTAGTACATAAATGTGTTGAGAATTTCTCCTATAAGACTAAACTCTTTTATCACAAAAGAGGGTGCCGGCATTCTTGTCCATAATCATACCCAATTGTGTAGCAAAATCAGAAATAGTTCAATATAATGATACAAACTTAAACTTTTCATTATATAACAGGGGTCTCCCAAGGGTTATACCCTTTAGATATGATTACATTCAGTACAGACAATACAAAGTAAACAAATTAAACACTGTTGTCCCTCAGTTCTTCAACTATCCTTCTGTTGGGCCTTCTCCAAGCAATACTCCCTTCTAGAGCCTTGTGCTGCACGTCTCTCCAACTGCTCACCTGTCTATTGGTTGGTAGTAGAAGGTGAGATTCTGAGGAATCCTAGTAGTAGACAATATTAAATAGTGCATGCAAGATAAATGCTAATGTATGAAATGCTTACCTTGCATAAGCTCATGTCAACATAATGACATCTTTGCATGCTTAATGCTTCATGCTTCATGCATCATACTCATGACCATAGCATAATCATAAACAAAGCTTCAATCATTCAAGTATGTTAAACATAACAAACAAGTATAGTAATCATACATATATATCTAAGCAATAATATCAAATTCATGTAAGTAAAGTAAGCCCAGTACCTTTTAAGGACTACTGTCCTTACTTGGGTTCCTCATTCACTAACCATCGGAGTTGCTTGAAGTTCCTTCCTTCTCCTTATGACCCTAAGGACAAATCCATAACTTTAGAACCAGGAAAAATGAATGTTTACCAAAGTTGTATTAACCTTACAACTTTTACCCCTTAATTTCCTTACTTTTGCATTTAACCTTAAATTTCCAGAGTTTTCTTTAAACTTTGAAAATCCACAATTAAATGCAAAAAAATCGAAGTAATGTGCTTCCAACTCTAAAGTGTTCATAGACAAGTCCACTTTCATAGAAAAATAATTCTCATTGTTAGAACACGTTATATCAATCCAAATTTCTAAATTTCTCTTGATTGTCCAATATTAACTTCCAAAATTTTAATTTAACTTCAAAAATCAATATCTCGTCATACAGAGCTCAAAAAATTACTAGTTACAAATAAAATTAAAGCTCTGCACATCCTCTATCTCTCCGAAAAGTTTCATAAAGTTTTGATTTCATTTACATAGTCAAACACTTCACAGAATCTTACTGCCCAGTTTAATTTTTCAGAAACTTGAATTAGTTTGTAAAAATCATAACTCCTTCTATATAACTTCAAAAATTACAAACTACCACCCAAATTAAATCTCTACATCTGTACTATCTTTTTGGAAAAGTTTGAAATTTTTAGAGGCCATTAACTTAGTCAAAACTCACGTACAAGCTGACTGCTTCCAGAATTTCAAAACCAGTAGTTTTTATGTTTTTGCAAACTTGTGATTTTATGTACCAAAGTGCTTTCTAAAAATCATTTCTAACCTTATTCCCACTCCATTTTTCGTGGTGAACACTTCAGTGACCTCAAAATCACAAAAATACATTTGGTTTCTAGAGTTTTCCTTAGACCAAAATCTAGATTTTACAACAAAAACTCCAAAATTTTAAGTGGAAGATTTAGATCCTTACCTTGATCTTTTATGGTTTCTCATCTTCCTTTCTTTCTCGATCTTCCTAGCAACAGATCAACCCCAATATGATTGGTAAAGGGATGTTGTTGACCATAGAAGAGAAGGAAAATGGTAAGAGAAGGGAGGGTAGAAGTCGGTTGGAGGAGAAGGGAGGGTGGTTCATGGTTTGGAGTTGGGAGGAGGTGTGTAATAATAATAATAATAATAAAATTTAGAACTTCAATAATATTGTTATTGTTATAGTTATATAACCTATTAATGAGTTGATGATAGTAAAAGAGTTTACCCCATAGCTAAACCCTAATTTTAAATTATAAATAGAGACCTAACCTAACACTAGCTAACCTTCAATAATCCTCTTCTCTTTTACTACTTCCTCTATTCTTACTCTGCATCAAATTATTTTTCAAGGAGATTAGCAAAAACTTAGACCAGGTAATCCTAATACCACTAATGTATTTTAATGAGTAGATCGTGGAAATTTCTTATGAACGTCTGAATGATACATAATCAACGATTTCAGGGTTTGTCTTAATCTCTTATTTTGAGCTTTTGAATTAGCTATATCGATTATGATAATGTCAAAACTATTTCTCGCTCCTTATATTGGCGGTTCTATTTCCTGCCATGAACACCTCTTTCATATTTATATCAAGCCTAGTAAAGCTAAAAAGGGATAATGAGTAGAGTCAGGGGTTTAAATGATGGTCATGAGAATTTCTCATGACAACCTTATAAGAACCCATGAGTAAAAGGGATAATGAGTAAAGCAAGGGGTTTAAATGATGGTCATGAGAATTTATCATGACAACCTTATAGGAACCCATGAGTAAAATGGATAATGAGTAGAGCCAAGTGTCTAAATGATGGTCATGAAATTTCTCATAACAACCTTATAAGAACCCATGAGTATATACTTAATAGTTTAATTTGCGAAATCTAATGATAAAATAGAGACAAAATTTCAAATACTGTAATTTTATTATGTGTGTATTTGAAATAATTTAACAGTGGGATGGTAGCTTTGGAATGATACCTCCTAAAATGATGAACACAACCTTTAGGCCTTATGCCTTCGATATATTATATGATGTGAACAGAGATTATCCATTCTTCCTAAAGTGGCGTCTGGCAGTATTTCCCAAGACACTAGTGTGCACACTAGAAAGAAATGTTTTATGGCCAATGTGATTAATTGTGACTGGCAGGGTTTCTCGGGTCACGGGATAGACTAGCAGGGTTCCTGGGTCTATCATGGTTCTCTTCTCACTAATTAAACTTCATAAAGAATAACGAAACTAACATTTTCTTTTGATTATACATATGAATGGATTTTTATTATTATGTAAATATTTCATTTTCATTATATTATCTTTGTTTTATTAGGATTACTAGCTTTGCTGATTTTTATATTCATGGGCTGTGATGATCCTTCGGGGGAGCAGAATTTCAGTGAAATAGGTTCCAAAGATTGGGGGCTAGCCGCTAGCAGTGAGAAGTGAGAAAGAACATTCAACTAATTCTAGCTATTTTTTTATGCTCTGAACAAAACATTTTTATTTAAGTTTGGACTTATGTTGATGTAATAAGTTAGTCTAGCACTTGTCCTAGTACAAGTGCCGGTAACACTTCCCAATTTTGGTTATTTTGAATTTCAGTAATTATTTATGAAAATTATTACAATTTTATGTTATTATAATTGTTAAAAATTTGGGGTGTTACAAAGTGAGTTGGGAGAATTTCAGAAATATTTTGGGGGGGGGGGGGAGTGTTGTGTGTAATATCCTGAATTTTGCGCCTAGAGAATTGAGAATAAGCCTAAAATAGGCAAACAACTAAGCCTAGTTCAGAAAGAGTTCCAAGAATGTCAAGAGAATAAAATAGCTTTCAGGGACTAAGTAACTCGGCTATACGAGTCTATAAACCTAGTATGTATAAGCCGTGGAAATAAATGCAAGTGAAAAGTGGCACAGAAGACCTATATGGTGTAAATTTGGTTCGAAAAGATTTCACCCAACTATGTCCTAAGGTATAGGATGATTAGTTAAGCAAAAATGTGGCGGTATAAGTATGTACATTGCATTTCCAGGGCACATTGGTATACCTCGCATTTTTAGGAGAATACATCGATAAAGTAGTTTTAATAAAGTAAGTCATAATGATTAATGATGACACGTGTCTCGTCATCATGACAAGGCATAAAGCTACTTTTGTGTTGCTCCAGTAGAAAAAAGATACGTGGCTCATTCTGGATAAGACAAGTAGTGCATTCTAGACCAGACACATGGCGCGTTCTTGGCTAGACACACGACACGTTGTGGATCAAACACACGGCGTATTCTTGGTCAGACAAGAAGGGGGAAGGGGTATATATAGAATAAGGGTGTGATCCAGAACGTGCCACGTGTTTGGCCCAGAATACACCGTGTGTTGATCCACAACGCGCCGTGTATCTGGCCAAGAACACACCGTGTGTCTGGTCCAGAATGCACCACTTGTCTTATCCAGAATGCGCCACGTGTCCTTTTTCTACTGGACCAACATAAAAGTAGCTTTATGTGCTGTCATGATGATGGAACACGTGTCATCATTAATCATTATGACTTACTTTATTAAAGCTACTTTAATAAAGCTACTTTATCGGTGTATTCTCCCAAAAACGCAGTGTAATACCCCAAATTATTATTAAATGATTTATTTCTTTGAAATTATGATGATTGTATTTTTAAAATTATTTTTGTGACTTGTTATGTGATTGTTATTAACATATGTATTTTATTTCAGTTTCGAGGACGAAACTTATTTTAAGGAGGGTAGAATGTAATACCCCAGATTTTTATTAATAGAAATAATCCTTTTTTTTATATAACCTTGGTGGGCCAAATACTCCTAATCCTAATTGCCTTAGGAATTTTCTACTTATGCACTAAGAAAAACCAAGCCACATTAATTCAAATCATGATTGATTGAATTAATGTGATATATCCTATCACATTAAATTCACGTTATGATTGATTGATGACCATGGTTGTTTTTAGGTGATAAGTCCACTACCGCCAACCAAGTCACATTAATTAATATCATGATTGATTGAATTAATGTGATACCCTATTAATGATATTAAATTCACATCATGGTTGATTGATTTAATTTAATATACCCTATTAATGAGTTGACAATAGTAAAAGAGACAAAGCTAAACCCTGATTCTAAGTTATAAATAGAGGTCTAGCCTAACCCTGAATATTCATATTCTCTTCTACTACTTTTTCTATTTTTACTCTAAGTCAATTATTTTCTAAGAGGTTAGCAAAAACAGAGATCAGGTAATCCTGATCCCCAGAACAATCTTAGTGCTTCTTTTGTTATATATGAAATATATTATATGTAATCCTAATCCCCAGAACAACCTTGCGTCATGTGTTATTCTTTTTCTCTACATCCTATTTTGCTAATCCTAATCCCATGAGTCTTAGGTTAATTTCATATGAATCTCGATAAGTAATTAAGATCCTAAGTATATCATATGTGATTGTTATATGTAAAATATATTTTATATAATCCTAATTAACCTTTTTCAAAACCATTAAACCTTTGAATATCACTTTGAACGTAGATGCATGGGTGATTGAATTATATGTATACATCCTTTCATTCTTGAATTTCGTGAAGAAGCTTTTTGCAAAATCATTTATGATTGCATATACCTACCTGTACGTGGTAGCTTTGAGGGTTTTGGTTTTTCTTTGAAATTGAAACATATATATATATATATTGATGAATTACCATTGAATATACATACCACATGTGGTTGCTTTGGTTGCTTCGGCTTTTATGATTGAAACTTATAAATGCTTTCATATATATACACACACACACACACACACATATATATTCATAGAATTTTTGTGACGTATTCTTTTTGTCACAAGCATATGTATTTTTTTTAAAAAAAAATTATTATCACAAACCCAAGTTATTAACTTAGATAAGTATAAATTAAGATTCTTTTTTTTGAATATTATGGAACTATGTATATATATATTTATATTTTATTGAGAAATCAATTTATTATGTGAGTGTATTTAAAATACTTTAAATCGTGGGAGGATAGCTTTGGGATGGTACCTCCTAAAGTGATGAACACAACCCTTAGACTTTATGCCTCGATATATTATTTGATGTGAACTTGATTATATCCGTTCTTCCCAAAGTGGTGTCTGGCAGGTTTCCGGGACACTAGTAGCAACTTTGGGAAGAGGTGTACACATTAGGACGAATTGTTTTATTGTGATATGGCCAAATTGATGATTTGTGACTGGCAGGTTTCCGAGTCACAAGGTAGACTGGCAGGTTTCCAGGTCTACCATGGTTCTCTTCCCACTAAACTAAATGGACTGGCAGGTTTCCGTGTTCAAATGAAATTAATAAAAATAATGAATGATATTTGATTCGATGAGAATATATAGATATGATGAGTATTGAAATTGATATTTTAAATTATATATATGTATATGGTATTTTTCTTTCTTATCATCATGTGAATATTATTATTTTATTATTATTATTATTTGTATTTTCTATGTTTATTAGGATTACCAGCTTTTGCTGATGTTTGTGTTTTGGGCTGTGATGATCCTTCAGGGGAGCAGATTTTCAGAGAAACAGGTTTCAAAGTTGGGCTTTTGGGGCTAGCAATGAGAAGTGAGGAAGAACAATGAGCAAATCTAGCTAGTTTCTCTTATTTTATTTTACGCTTTGAATAAACATTTTTATTTAAGTGTGGGTTTATGTTGTTGTAATAAGGTAGCCTTGCACTTGTCTCGGTACAAGTGCGGCGATAACACTTCCCAAATTTTGGTTATTTCGAATTTCAGTATTTATTCATAAAAATTATAGGCAATTTTATGTTACTATAATTGTTAGAAATTTGGGGGTGTTACACGCAGGGTACACCAATGTACCCTGGAAAAGTAATGTACACACTTATATCGATACATTTTTGCTCAACTAATCATCCTATACCTTAGGACATAGTTGGGTGGCATCTTTTCCAACCAGATTTACACCGTATAGATCTTGTGTGCCCCTTTTCACTGGCACTTATTTCCACGGCTTATACATACTAGGTTTACAGACTCGTGTAGCTGAGTTACTTAGTCCCTGAAAGCTATTTTATTCTCTTGACATTCTTGGAACTCTTTCTGAACTGGGCTTAGTCATCCACTTATTTTAGGCTTATTCTCAATTCTCTAGACGCAAAATTCAGGATATTACATTATGCGTGAAATGAGGGAGAGGTGGAGTGAAAATCTGATTTGAAGTGTATGTGTGTGTCAATTATCATGTGTGCCAATTGTCAAGGTAAGGAGAGAACATGTGTGTGTTTTGTGTGTGCGTGTGCACGTGACAAGTGTGTGTGTGGAAGCATGCCTGGGTGACATGTGTCACCGTGCATGTGTGAACATGTGTCGATGTGTGTATGGGTGCCTTGGTGTGCGTGAGAAGGAAAGGGGCACGATATTCAAGAAAGTATCACATATGTAGATTTGCCATATTCGTGGTCTTGATCTTCGCGTTTGGGTTTTATGTTTGTAGTTTGGATTTGCATGTTTGAACTTTGTTGTGGGTTTTACTTGGGTTTGCGACACATTTGCTAGAACCTGCCAAATGATGTTATATACCAGTGTCTTCTAAAAAAACACAGGACACATTCATCTACCCTAAAAATGTCTCACATATCTACTACTATTTTGTGCCATGAAAAAATTCTTAAGTTAATTCAAATACTCAATAAGTTTCTCATAAGCATGAGGATGTGGATGTGAGTCTCTTAGTTGCCCTATAGATGATCAACCTAATCATAATTAAAATTAAAATATAACACATTCGAATATAATTTGGAAAAAAAAAATACTCATGTAGTCCCAAATAAAAGATATATTTAAAGAGTTTTTTTTTTTAAACAAACTTTTTCTAATATCATTTTATAAAAGGTGGAGAAGTAATATCTAAATAAGAGAGTTCAATCATCTTGATTTTGGCTTCCTGCAGGGGTCGAACTCATCCAGCCACTTCGAATCTTGTCGCACTCTTCCGCGTCGGCAAAGTCGATCTTGATAGCCGTGACGGAGAAAATCAACTTAAACTCTCTTCTGTGGCCAATCTGTCGAGCCAGAAGACCGGCGTGGTGTTGAATGTGGGGTTTTAGGAACTTGCCCAAACCATCGTTGATCGGCAACAACGCCAGCCGTGCCGAAATGAACCGATCTTGCCACCGTAAGATATTTGAGTCGGTTACGCGGAAATGCGCCAGAGGAATCTTGAACTGTAAAGTGAGCTCCGGCGAAACGACAAAGTCGTCTTCCAAGCTTACTCTCTGGCCTTTTATGGGCTCCAAGATCATAGTGTATTTTTGTCGTATGCGAAGCTCGATTATGGCCTCCAAACGGTTGCCAGTGATTGAGTTTGGTGGCTTGTCTTCCTCCGATATCTCGCAGGTCATGGCGAGGCTATAGTCGGTGCGTGGTAGCCTGGTGAAGGCAGGGTAATGAAAAAGCGACATATTATCATTGAGGGGATCCATATGGAAGCCTCGAGAGAGAGACTCGACTCTGTGTGGGTAAATATATAGGGAGGAGAAGGTGGGTCACGTGCATATTTATTAAGCATTGATGGTTTGGGGCTTTGGGCCCCAAGTTAAATTTTATTCACAATTATTTTTTTTGCCCGAAAAGATTTTTATTCTAATTAATAATTATTGGATCTGAATCTTTTCAAGGATCAACTCAGGATTCACTTAATAAATGATTTTTTATCCAACGAAATCATCAATTAAGCCGCGTGGATCGGGAGTAAAATTGGCAAGAAGAGTGTTTAGATAACGAAAGGCAGCGAAGATACGGGTTCACATGGTATGTTTATAATTATATGCTTATATCTCTAATTAAAAGTATAAGAATATTTTTTAATTTTTTTTATATATTGTATTTGTTTATATTTAAATTATATGCCGCTTTCTGAGATGTTTTTGACACCCAGTATCTCAAATTAATTAATTTCCAGTTCTGTATTTGTCTATAACTTCAGTATTATGGAAATTAATTAATTTGAGATACTGGATGCAAAAAAACATCTCAGAAAGCAATATATAATTTAAATCTAAACAAAATAAAAAAAATATGCTTATATAAGCATGTAATTAGAAGCATGCTATGTGAACTCGGGAAGATACAGTAGTTGTTAATAGGCTATAGCCTAGCGTAGTTGACTGAAAGTTCACCCTTGAATTCAAATCTTGACTAGGATTGCTTGAATAAAAAGTTGTTGAGTGAAAAGTACCCCAATTAATATTAGATATATTTGGAAGGTTGATCTTAAATTTAAATATAGAATACAATAGTTATTTTTGTCAATCTTTTCTTAATTTATCTTTATTGATATTTCCTTAATAATAATCAAAGAGTCGAGAATAAAAGAATTGTGGAAAATAACTATGTATTTTAGAAAATACATATCATGTTAACTAACTAATTAATATGATCAAATTAGGTAAATAAACTAAGTGCTAGTAGTTAATGGTATTTATTTTCCAACATGATAAATTACTTAGTGGAAAATAATGTGGAATTATTCAAAAAAGTGGTTAATAAATTTGATTATAAATAATTTGAGATAAGTAATGTCAAAGAACTTAAAAATATATTTTTCCTCATTATTTTTATAATTTTTCGTCCACAAGAAAGGAGGGAATATGTAGACTTGGTAAATATAAGAGGACATTAGATGGGGACTTATATGTCATAAAATCTTTCAAAATCCTTCATTTCCCTCTCTTACACATTTTTGATGAAGAAGAAGAAGAAGAGAGCGAAAAGCCATCATGTCAAATACATCATGTCAAGTACAAAAGCTAATGGAGTAGATGAGTGACAAGGCCCTTCCTAAGACACCTTCAGATTTCGAAATAGGGGAGAGAGAAGGGAAAATGACACCATGTTATAGTACAACACAATGACTTAGAAAGAGATGAAAGTTGTAATATCTTGAATTTTGGACCCTGAGAATTGAGAATAAGCCTAAAGTACTAAGCCTAGTTCGGGAAGAGTCCCAAGAATGTCGAGAGATAGAAAGTCTCTCAAGGACTAGGTCACTCGGCTATACAGGTCAGTTGACCTAGTATATATAAGCCGTGAAATTAAAGTGTTAATGAGAAATGGGCACAGAAGACGTATACGGTGTAAATTCGGTTGGAAAAAATGTCACCCAACTATGTCCTAAGGTATAGGACAATTAGTTGAGTGAAAACATGTTGGTATAAGTAAATAAACGACATTTTCAGGGCAATCGAGTATGCCTTGCGTTTTTGAGAAAAAATCGAAATGTGGCATTATTTGTCAGGTCTTGGTATGTGTAACACCCTCCTAAAATACCCCCTTGTATTGCCAAGAATGTAACACTTGCCTTAAATACTTCATTTAATTATGTACACAGAAGAATTCTTAAAATTTTACAATATTACTTTTTACATATTTGTACTATATACTATTCACATATTCAGTTTACAACTCAAAGGGGATGACTATTGGTGGTAAATCTACAGTCCATACACATCTTGTACTTGAGTCTTCCACCTGAGCTACGAGGAATGCCTGGAATTCAAATTAATGAATCTCAGGGTAACAGTTAATCTCACATAAAATGCATACACAGAATATGTAAGTCAACCATTAAGTATACATTCAATCCATTCAACCTTCAGATTATTCATGCAATAAACATATATATATATATATATATATATATATATACATACATACATACAATGGTAAATACATGCATATATAAGGCAAACATAGTATGTAAGAGAAGAGTTACCACCTTGTGTTCCTTACACCTCTTTAAGCAAGTCTTGGATATTTTTCTGTAGCTCTCTATTTCATTTTCTTTCTCTCTCTCTCTCTCTCTCTTCTTCCTTCCTTCTTTCTCTTCCTCTTTTTCTCTGGTCTCTCTCCCATCCGACGCTGTGTATGTGTGCGTTGTGTAGATGTATATATATGTTAATTGAAAATGGGTACATAAGTATAATTTTCATCTCTGGTACTTTCATATAATTATTTCCCAAAACTTTTCTACAACCCACCACCGAAAACATGCCTCTGTGTCTCCCACAATGATTATCTTAATAACATGATAATATAAAATATTATAATATTAAAATAATATATAATATTAAAATACAATAATAATACTTCCTTCACCACCGTCCACTTCCATGTTCAATTAACCTATAATATATAATATACAATATACTAAATTATATAATAATATAAAGTAATATAATTAAAATTAAAATACAATATATAATAGATATATACTATATGCGTCCCATCACCTTCTGCTTCAACTTTAGGATATTATAAAATATATATTATAATATTATAATAAAATAATATAATATAGTAATTATAATATAATAATACTTCCACTTACCTATTCCAACAACCCACCACCATAAACACACTCATGAAACCACTTTAATTTATTTTATAATGATGATAATGATGTAATAATTATATCCTAATATAATAATAGTGCACTCATATCACCCAACTTCCACTTCCGACAATTATTTCTTCTTATGAATAAAATACAATTATTATATATAATATTGATAATAAACTCCATTCACACACTACACCCACCGTTGCACACATTAGCTACACACACTTTACACACACATATTTGTATTATATAACAATCTATAATAATGTGTGTGTGTATAAACAATTATTTTTAGTTTCTAAATTTATCACTTTCGAAAATAGGGCCTAGTAGTCCACCAAAAGTAGACTATTTCTCTAGTCTTTATGCCTAAAATTCGGGATGTTACAGTGTGTGTGTCGCAATCTCGAGCAAAACCCAAGCAGAATTCAGGGCAAATACTGATAAAGTAGCTTTATTAAAGTAACTTTAATAAAGTAAGGACATGATGACTAATGATGACATACTTTTGTTTTGGCCTAATAAAATCATGACATGTGTCCCCTTATCACGACAAGGGAAAAAGCTACTTTTGTGTTGGACCAGTAAAAACATGACATGTGTCCCTTCATAATTACAAGCGTAAAAGTCAAAAAAACTTGTAGAAGAAGCTATGTGAAAAGAGATATTTTAAGGGTATTTTGATCAAGGGATAATGAGCAATTTTAAACATGTGCTTTTCTTCGAGGAGCGTCCAGCACCACGTGCTTTTTTCTAGACCAAAAATATACATGTGGTTACGTTTTGGGAGCGCTCAGCACCACGGCCGTCAGTCAACCGTTAACGCTGACGTGGACAATGACGTGCCGCTGATGTGGACTGACACGCTGACGTGGGGCAATGATGGGGAAGCTGACGTGGAAAAAATTCAAAAATTAGGAAAAATTTCGAAAAATTAAGAAAACTTATAATAAAAAAAATTCAAATAATTAGAAAAAAAATCAAAAAATTATTTGAATTTAATTCAAAAATTAGGAAAAATTAAAATAATCATAAAAAATTCGGGAAAAAAAAGAAAAAAATTCAAAAAATAAGGAAAAATTATAAAAAAATTCAAAAAATAGGGAAAAAATCAAAAAATTATTTTAATTTAATTCAAAAATTAGGAAAATTAAAATAATCATAAAAAATTCCAAAAAAATTAGAAAAAAATTCAAAAAATAAGGAAAAATTAGAAGAAAAAAATTCAAAAATCAAAAAATTATTTTAATTTAATTTAAAAAATCAGGAAAAATTAAAATAATTATTAAAAAATTAGGGAAAAAATTCAAAAAATTAGCAATAAATTAAAATAATTATAAAAAAATTAAATACTCCCGCTAGTGGGCCCCACCACCGGCCACCCTACCGTCAGCCACCGTCGGCCGGTGACGGCAATCGGTTGCCGATGGTGGGGACAGATCGCAAAATTTTAAACTTTATTAATTCTATCACAAAATTTAACAATTTTTTAACTTTAAACCTATTTAACTATACATTTTTTTTCAAAAAAATAATTATCTACATAAAATAAATGAAGAGTAAAAATATTCATATGAAAATTTAATCCATAAAAGACCAAAAATACATTCTTTTCCTGTTTCTAAAAATAACCAACTGCCTCTGCCGAGTGGCGGCCCTCGGCAACCGACCGCCGGCGACGGCCGATGGTGGCTGACGGAAGGATGGCCGGTGGTGGGGCTCACTAGCGAGGGTATTTAATTTTTTTATAATTTTTTTAATTTTTTCCTCATTTTTTGAATTCATTTCTAATTATTTTCTATTTTTTTGAATTTATTGCTAATTATTTTTTTCCTATTTTTTTTTCTTTTTTTTCTTTTTTTTTCCTATTTTTGAATTTTTTATAATTATTTTGATTTTTGAATTAAATTCAAATAATTTTTTGAATTTTTCTTAATTATTTGAATTTTTTTCATAATTATTTGAATTTTTTTCCTAATTATTTGAAATTTTTTTGAATTATTCAAATTTTTTTCCTAATTTTTGAAAAAAAAATTCTTAATTCTTGATTTTTTTCCACGTCAGCTTTCCCGTCATCGTTCACGTCAGCGTGTCAATCCACATCAGCGCCACGTCATCGTCCATGTCAGCGTTAACGGTCAACTGACGGTTGACTGACGGCCTTGGTGCTTAGCGCTCCCAAAACGTAACCACATGTGTATTTTTTATCCAGAAAAAAGCACGTGGTGCTGGGCGCTCCCGGGGAAAAGCACATGTGTAAAATTGCTCCTTATCCCTTTGATCAATTGCTATAAGGGACATACCTGCATGCAATTAATATGAAATGATGACTCAAAAGTAAGGTTATCAAACTCACGAGTATATGTAAACTCGTGATAATGATGTAAACTCGTATCGTAAACTCGAATCGGTAAACTCGTAAGAGTTTACTTTTATTATTAAACTTGTATTAACAGTATATAATTAAATAATTATAATATAAAAATAACAAAAATTTGATTTAAATATATTTTAAATCTAAATAATTAAAATCAAATATATCAACATTCATAATTTATTATACCTAATAAAGAAATTTCTATAAAATTCATATATAAAGTTGTTGAGGATGACAAAATTGAAAAAAATTAACACAATTTTATAAACTACAAACGTAAAAACGGTAAATTCGGTCTGTAAACTCGTGAGTTTATATGAGTTTACAATTGACACGAGTTTGCTAGAGACTTGACTCGATTTAGTAAAGTAGAAACGTAAAGACGGTAAACTCGAAGAGTCAACTCGCGAGTTTGACAACAATGCTCAAAAGCTTCTTTATTAAGCATCAAATTCGTGCAAAGCAAGGGGGAGAGAGAAAAGTCAACAAAACTTGCAAAATAAGCCAAGTTAAGAGGATATTTTGCAATGACACTTTGGTCATTTGATTTGGAGGATTTTTAAGTGCCTTCTTGACATATTTTAAGACGTTTTTCACTCCCTTTTACATGAGTATTTTGACTACAAGTCAAAGGCCATAGAAATTAAAGTGTCAGTGCAGAAGGGCACAAAACACTTAGACGATATTAATCGGTTGGTAAAAGTGCTATTTAGCTATGCCCTAAGGTATGAGACAATTAGCTAAACAAAAATGTGCCAAAATAGATATGAACATGACATTTCTTGGACTAGTAAGGGTTCCCTGCATTTTTAGGGAAAAAGAAGGGAAGAGTATTCAAGAAGCTTGTTGAAGGAGCTAAAGAAAAATCTAAAATTATTTGAAGAAAAAGTAAAGAAATAAGTCAAATCAAGTCATTATGAAGAGAGAGAAAAGATTAAAAAATAAAATTAATCTACACCACATGTTTTGATTTGAATCTGATTTTGCTGTGACAACTAATCATGCTATTTTTGTGGTGTAAATGACGCCACAACAAGACCAGCCAAGAGAGAATCTGAGTTGCTTGGAGAGAAATTCAGAAGACCGTGCAAAGACCTAGTGCATTCTTTTAACTAGTGGATTATAGAGTGTATTAGATAAAACACATAATTAATGCATTTGGGCATTAAATGAATCAGATTTTGTGGTCCTAAATGGCGCTACATCTACTGCCTAGAAGCCTCTAGATTTTGTTGGAGAAATAGAAAAGGAATTATGTAATAACTTGAGGCACCCTTTGGACCAGTAGATAATAGCAAAAGTTGGATATTTCACCTACACCTTGGGGTTTATTTAAGGACCATCTCTGCCCATTTTTCTGCTGCCCTAGGCATGTTCAAGGAGGAGGAGGAGGTATGCAGCAAAGTCTTTAGCCCTGAACAAAGAAGAAAGCATACGAGTTCAAAGATTCAAGGTAAGAGCTAAACTTGTGACTTAGTGGTTGTAACTTTAGGAATTCTGTCCATTAGTGTTAACATGATGTTATAATGGGATTTTGATATTTTTAAAGTTTTCTATGGGTTAAGAACGAGATTCTATATGGGAATAGGTCAAAGACAAGATATACAAACTTGAAAAACCCCAAGTCACAAGAACAAAGCAAATCTGCCAATAATAGTATTTTCTGGGAAGTGACGTTTAATCGATGGATTTTAAATAGTAAATGAAGTCCATTTGCTTTGAAATTTTACAAGGTTAAAGTAGACATCCTGAGATTCATTTTGATATAAGATTTGTGACTTTTCAATTTTCATGTTGGGAGATATTTATTGTTGAACACGATCCTAAAACCTGAACCCTTTCTCTGACCAGCGGCTTAGGTTTGAGGATGTGAAAAGGAAACAAACCCAAATGACATTCGAAATTAAATTTATTGTAAACTAGACATAATAAGGGATCCGTGTCTCGGAAATTATGCCCTAGGGGTAATTCATTGTACTTTAGATATTTAAGTTATTTAAAGTATTCTCTTTTGTTATCATTTTCGTTTGCATGTTCGTATTGATAACTGCATCCCTGGATAATCTTATAGATTATCCTAAATGTCCCTGGTCGGTCATCTACACGGGAGTGAAGATGAAATAAGACCAGTATGACTTTGATGAGGTATGGAGATACGAATCAAAGTCATGGGCACTTGTAAGAGAACAAGGTGCTGAACCGACCCACTATGAGAAAGCTGCATGGTATAAGTCATAAGCTTATCTCATGTATAACCGCGTCACAACGCCCTATGACCTGAGATCATCATGGATTCCTACATGATGAGTCACTGACCTTTGACCGGGTGATGATAAAGGCTGGGATCGGGATCAGTGGTTTTCATGCGGAGGAATGTGAATGGTCAAGATGGAATTTGTCGCTCACATTCGTAGAGAGATAATACTGGACCCATCAATGAGTGAGTCTAAGAAATGTATGGCCATACTGTGATGGAAAAGAGTTATCATTTCACCTTTTAGACTACTCGAGAATCGAGAAAGTAGTGGTCAAGAACAGGAAGCTGACATTATCCATGCCTTATCCTTAACCAAATTATTGCATGACAAAAGGGACGTGACATGGTTGTACGATAGGTTGTATCGTGTCATCGATCCCCATGTGAATTGGGTAGTCGCAATGTCTTGCTAGAGGCCGCTTGCGACTTGTGGGCTGATACAGTCTTGGCCCACTGCCAATCTCATATGGGCCTACAGGGTCGCACACAAGAATAACCCAACACGAGCAAATGCGTTCAGATTCATTGAATCTTAGATTAATCTAAGATTTAATGGATGTTGAATTTAATCTGGGGTAAATATATATATATATATATATATATATATATATATATATATATATTAAATTCGAAAATAATATAATAATATTATTTAATAGAGATTATAATAATATTATATGATATTTGTTTAATATTTAATTTATCAGATAAATTAAATATCTAAAACAAATAGAGATATTATATCTCATTTGATTTTCGAATAAAGATATCATATATCTGTTTAATTTAAATTGAGATATAGTATCTCATATTTAATATTTAATTAAATAGATAAATATCATTTCTCGGATTTAATTTATAAGAGATAAATTAAATCAGAAGGTTTTTAATTTAGATTCGAATTTCAGATCTGGTTTTAATTCAGATTAAATAAATATATTAGATTAGATCTATTAGATAGATTTAATTGATATATTATCCAAATTCAAAATTCGAATTTCAAAATTAATGAGGATTAATTTTGATTATATAATACGCCTATTGAGTTTAGAAAAACCTACGGAACTTTTAGTCGAGCGTATTAGAAAGCCGCGAGAAACCCTAGAGCGTAAGAGAGAGATGCACAACTCGAGGCGCTAGCACGCTGCGGTAACCGTGTTCGGGGATTGTTCGTGTGGATACCGGTAGAAGAAGCCGATTCTAAGAAGTCGTATTCTGCTGATCGAAAAGGTAGCTCACCTGTTCAAAGAGAACGAGACGCGGACGAGTTCAATAGAGGTATGATTTGGGTTCCCTAAGTCTTGATTTAAATGCACCTGAGTGATCCTCGGGACGGGATTCGTAGAAATTTTAAATCCGCTACGTGTACGGATCCCAACACCGTGGATGTTGGAATCGTGTCAATCGGATTTTTGTTGAATTATCTATGAATTTTTGAAGTTAGGACATTATTTCTGGAAATTTTGGATATAGGTGAAAATCATGACATGGGAAGTGGAATCTATTTGAGTGATTAAAAGATGGTATTTTTGGTTTTATTTAGGGATTGTGACGTGTGTAGGATACTTTTCAAGCATTAGGGAAAGGAGTCACTGATTCCAAGGACAAGCACGAGGTAGTAACTGTTAACTTATGTATTCTATGTTGCTGTTGTATGTCTGTTTTCCATGATTGAGGATGCTTGGTTGTAGGGCCTAGTGGGTTGTATGTCCTTATGTCACTATCGAGTCTGAGATGCATTCAGAGTCGTTGGGGTTAAAGTCCCTGGCTACTGTGTTGATCTTAGCTTTGAGGATATCGAGGTTTGCCTTTTTAGGTGGCTCAATGGTGATGGGCATCCGAGGCCTGTCTTGTGAGACGGCTCAACGGTATGCAGACATCCGGGGCTTGCCTTGGTAAGGCAGCTCAACGGTATATCGTGATGATTGTGATATGTTTCTGAATGCATTTTGAGGGTTAAAATTGATCTAGCTTGACGTTCAAGCAACATGTTTACGAGGTTGAAAAACAAAATTTTTCAGTATTTGCGGAACCCACATTGGATATTTACTATTCATGTGAATAGTACCAGTAAAAATATTTTTACCGTGCCTGTAAATTATTTTTACTGTGCCAGTAAATAATATTTACTGTGATGGTAAATAATTTTTACCGCGCCAGTAAATAATTTTTACTGCACCAGTAAATAATATTTAGCATGAACAGTAAATAATTTTCACCACGCCTGTAAAAATATTTTACAACGATAAATAATTTTTTCTATGTCGGTAAATAATTTTAACTGTTCGGTAAATAGTATTTACTGTACTGGTAAATAATATTTACTGCTCAAGAATAATTCTTTTCTGATGTGACAGATCAGACTAAGCTGCAGCCACAGAGCATACTCAGAAGAATCTCTTTGGTAAATAATATTTACCGTACCATGTGGAAATACTAACCTCATGAGTCATGTACCATGTACCATGTACCGTAACTCTTACAGTACATATTTAGGATCTACTCGTTAAAACACATACAGGGTTTCAGGAATACCTGTGATCACTTGAAGACGTCAAAGAGTATGATGTCCTCTAACGTTGATCCACACGACTATCTCCTGATTGCAAATGAGAACACCTTCTCCTTGAATCCCCGACTCCTTGAATGCTTGCTAGGCAGTAACAAGGTGGAGAACTTCAAGAGTTTGGATTTCTTACTCAAGACTAAGAGAACTTCCTTAAGAGGAAGAAAGAGAGAGAAAGAGAAAGAACTTCCTTAAGAGGAAGAGAGAGAGAGAGAAGCTTAAGAGAGAAGCTTATGAAATGGTGTGAATTGAAATGAAGGAAATGAGTGCTATTTATAGAAACAAAGAGTGAACCATGGCCACATGTTCTTCTTTCAGTGTGAGCCACATGTTCTTCTTTTAATGTGAGCCACACATTCATTTATACTTCAAATCCAAAGTGCTTCTTGAAGAATCAATTATTCCAAGAAGTGATTCTTGAACAATTAATTATTTCAAGAAGTGCTTCTTATAATTAATTATAATAATTGATTATTCATGAATAGTAAAAGATGAATAGTACTTTACTATTTATTTGACACTATTCACATGAATAAATAATTACTAATTAATTACTCTCTTTATCCAATCCTGATTGGATACAGCCTTGGTTAATTCATAAATTACCTCAATCTCTTAACCTCTCAATAATTGGGCTTGAAGTACTAACCCAATTACATCAATAGTCTTGACAAAGCCCAATAACATTTATTGGTCCAAACTAACTAAATTAAGCAATCAAGAATAGTCTTTAGTGTGTGACCCATTAGGCCCAATTAGTTACTGACATAGATAAACTTGAACCAATTAAACTCCTTTAAAAGGTCAATTTATCTAATGACTACATAAGACACTAGCAATGCTCTGCAGTCCCAGAACTAATCAAGTTGATCAAGTGATCTACCTTTTCTAATTTGGATACTGTGCATATATCATCTCTTACAATGTTGTTCATATTTAGTCGAGAGCAAGGATAGAGTATCATCTCTCTTGATTGACTAAATGTAGCTATTTCACAGAACCAGGAATATTCTTCTATTGACTCTAAGACAGATCATGACTCTTCATGATCACTTACTATGCATAGATTCTCGAATCAACTAGAAGTCATCCAAGCTCTTACCGGTCTTGTGAACAACTAATCCCTTGTAGAGGATTGTAAGTCCTTTCGGCATGACCATCTATACTCATGTATTCAGGTAATACCCAAGAGTACACTGTTCTCCCCATTTTTCAGGCGGATAGAGTTGTACAGTCAAAGTATAACCCTAGGACATAGTGGTCGATGACATCCTCAAGTCTAAGATGATCCGCACTACCAAATGATAAGAGACATTACAAATCCAATGATACTCTCTACAATGAATCCTTGTGGAGTCTCTCAGCGGGTCAGTTCAATGCTATCTGTTCTCTAACAGATCCACCCACGACATCAGCTAAGCATCAACATGCCTGCATTCCATGAGGTCCCTACCTTGCATCACTATACAAGTAGATGATGTCGTACTAGTCTTATTGAAATCACCAATGCCCTTTCTTGGCGATTCAAGACTAGGAACAAGTTTCAGGCAATAGACATGTAGTGTACTCGATTCCTCATGATCATGATCCCTATCATTGATCACCGAATAAACACATATTCTATTCCTTGGGCCTTTATCTTTAATCTCATATTAACTATAAAATATAGGCAAGACATAAATATGATAAAGATAAATTATGCTCAAATATATTAATCATGAAATATCAAACAGTACAAGGTGTTCAACTGATTGTCTCTAGGACACCTACATACTAACACATTTGTGGTATGTGTGCCATTGTGATTTGTTTCCCTGATTGTGGTTACTTGCATGCACTATACACATATTATACTTGAGGTTAACAGTTATTCTAAGGTTCAACTTTAAACTCCATATCATTTTGAAGATACAGGTGTGAGGTGATAACTGTTTTGGACTCTTGGAAAGTAAGGGCAAGGTGTGGAGCATTGAAGATATAAAGAATGCCCTATCACCTTTTGTACTCTCTATGTTTGGATGACTGTATAATTTACTTCTACATAGTACTTATCTATAGATAATTGTGCCCCAAACCCTTCAGAGATTTGTTTACTTTTGGGTTATCATATGTTTACCAATACATTGTATTTTTCCAAACCGATAATATAATCTGTTGTGTCTACTCTAATACATGATTTTTTTTAAAAAAAAGGAATAAGTATGAAATAGAAGGTAATAAATAAAAGGAATCCCTCTAATCCGTCACCTGAAAAAATAAGGTCGATAGGAGTGTAATAGAAGTGTTTTAGAAGGCATTTTTTTTTTCCCAAAAGGCTTACTGTTTTTGAAATTTTCAAAGGAAAGAAAGAGAATTTAAATATGAACTATGGGGCAAGGCTTTAATCATTAGATAAAAGGGAATGTGGATGAAATCAGAACAAAATTCCTCTCTCCCATCAATCATCCATCGCGTCAGCCACCCATCATGCCACACTCTCCATCACATCATAAGGGAAGAGAGATAGAAAAAGTAGGTTATAATGACCTAGCTTTAGGCTACTTAAGTACACCTAGACCTAAAAAGATGATGGATGAAACAAGACAACACAAATTAATGACGAGGGGAGAGGGACGTACGAACACATTGAAGAGGCAATGAAGAAGACAAAATTTTTCTTCAATATTTCTCAAGCATCGGGCATGACAGAGAGCAAGAGAAATAAGAAAATTGTTCTCCAAATATTCTCAAAAAGGTCCAACCAAGAGAGAATAAAAGAATTCCCTATATTTTTCTAGATTAATGGAGAAAGATCAAGAGGCAAAATGAATAAGTTTTGGAGGTCTATTTAAAGGGCTCATTATTGCAAAATTGTCATTATGTGTTACTATAATTATTTCTGAATTGCAAAATTAAATATTAAATATAAAAAAGGGTTAAATAACATTTTTGTCTCGGAAGTATAGAGCCAGAAGCAATTTTGCCCTAAAAGTTTTTTTTTAGCAATTTTACCCCGAAAGTTTTTGTTTAGAGCAATTTTGCCCCTTCGTTAGCAACCCTAAACCCTAACGGTTGACCGTTAGGGTTGCTAATGAAGGGGCAAAATTGCTCCAAAACAAAATTGAACCGAAAAAAACTTTTTGGGCAAAATTGCTCCAAACAAAAAACTTCCAGGACAAAATTGAACCGAAAAAAACTTTTTGGGCAAAATTGCTTCTGATGGTATACTTCCAGGGCAAAATTGCTACTTAACCCTATTAGTTTCGAACAAGAAATGCACGATTAGATTTCCTTTGCTTTCAACTCTATCTCTTTTCATCTAATAAAAAAAAATAAAGACTCGATCTCTTTTCTCGATACTATAGAGAAAATATAAAATAGTGGTGTGTCAATAGCTCTTTTTTTTTTTTAATAAAGGAAAAGTTCAAGTGGGGGCATCGGTACTCTATCACAGCTGAGACATGCCTCCAGGTTTAAAGAACTCTTATAGATTGCCTACCAACGAAGGAGTTCGATTTCTCTGCCCAGCGCCCCTCTGCCCATCCCTCCTCATCTTCAATCCTAGCCATCTAAATTTTGATCCAAAGGTCCAGAATCATTTTTTGAAAAACCACATGCAGTGCAAATTACCGCAAATGGTTTGTCAAAAAACGATTCTAGACCCGTGGATCAAGATTTCGACGGTCAGAATCGAAGATGAGGAGGGATAGGCAGAGAGGCGTTTGGCAGAATATCTACTTCCCCAATAAGACTCTCATATTGACCAGCGAATATCAAATATCATACCTTTTAAGGTAAAGTTTGATACCTTAACCAACTGTAACAACCCTTGTTAACCGGTGCAGCAATAGCTAATAAGACATTTTGAGGGATAACTATAGTTTTCGGGTTTTCTCCAAAAATCTACAATCCTTCTTTCTTTCCAGGGTCTTCTGTGTCAGCCTCCCTACAATTCGTGGGCCGGCATTCTCTGCGCTGTCCGCTCTTGCTTTAATTAAAGGTTAAAAGAAAAAGAAAAAGAAAAAAAAAATTCTAAAACCTCTGCTTCAGTTCGCGCCACGACTGTAATCTGAAGTCTCAAGAAATATGAGCGCGCTTAAACCCTAGAAGGAGGAAGCTGAGCATTGCCTCTGCTATTACCATGGTGGCTGAGAACTCATCTTCCGGGAATGCACAGGTTCCTCATGCTCACTTTTTTGGTAAGCTATTGACTTCGAAGTGGCTCAAATATATTAGGCCCATGAAGAAATTTCTTCGACCATGATTAATGAAAAAGAAAGAGTAAAAACAACTGGACGCACTGGTTTAGTTATAAGTTGTTCCAAAGGTGGGGGAAATACTTGAATGATCTATTCATTATTGGAGTCTTTTGGAACAAGAATTAACAAATTATACTTCACTAGAATTAGCGCTGGCTATTCTCATATATCTTTCTTGGGCAATAGATGCATTATAGTGACCATTTTTAAGTTGATAAATGAATTACTTTGCTTGTTTGGGAGAAATATTGGAATTTGTGTTTAAATTACGTGTTATGGGGAGTAAAATCGATGTCGTGTTCACATACTAATTTGGAGTTACAATTCAGAGCACTTGGTGTCTTGATGCGCTATATGAATTTAAATAATCTGAAGGAGATATATTATATATGCCTGTATCAAGTTGGCATAAAGTGTATACTATTTTGCTTTTTAAGCTACTGGAGACATTATTTATCTTGTGAAAAATGTGTTTATAATATGACATGAAGTCCAATGATATGTTATTCTAGAAACCGCATGGAAAGATGCTGGCCCCTTTGCAGGGGCTTCAATGGTTCATAAGATTTATTTTGGGCTTTGGTTGGATGGTGCAGAGAATGAAAAATGATTATAAATGTCTGTTTATGCTGTCTCAGTGTCTCCTTTTCATTTCTTTCAAGCAAAGCTTATTGTCACGAGAACATTTTTTCCCTGGTATAGAAATTCAATTAAAAAGAATAAATTATCTTATTTGTATTATATTGATGTTATTGAAGTCTGGAGAGAGTTTGTTTGGGGAGCTATTGCTGGGGCTTTTGGTGAAGGGATGATGCATCCAGTGGACACCATTAAAACACGAATGCAAAGTCAAGCAGTTATTGATGGAATTCAGGTAAAATGACAGCTTGTAAATACTTTCGGACATTACAGTTATTGATACTTGTTCAAACATTGCTGTTGATAGTCTCTTATAAGTTTAGCAACACAACCTACATGGACATTGTTGTGTCATGTGTTTTAGTTTAAGCTAAATTCTTCTTCTTTGTTTTGGAATTTCATTCCTATCATCTAGAATCAGAAGAACATACTACAGATGGTGCGGTCTGTTTGGCAGGCTGATGGATTAAGAGGTATGCCTTTTTTATTTATAACTGTAAATTCTTTGGCTATAATGTTTGTTGATTTTGATTTTAAATGCTCATAATGCTAATTTACTGATAAATATATGCTCGATATTTCCTCTAAAAATTTTTAGGCACACAGGTTTGTGCTTTATAAATATTTATCCTCCATGATTGATTTGAATTGTGTAGGCTTTTACAGGGGTATAACACCAGGGATTACGGGGTCTCTTGCTACTGGTGCAACATATTTTGGTGTCATAGAGTCCACTAAAAAGTGGATTGAGGACACACACCCTAGTCTTGGTGGCCACTGGGCGCATTTCATTGCTGGAGCTGGTGGTAAGTCTGGATTCCATAAGTCCAGCTATTTTTATATCATCTTGAGTTCCAAAGGTTGTGTATTTTTCAGGAGCCACTGATGGTCATGCATAGGATTGGACTTGTAACATGTCTAAGTCACAAATTGTCATTATGTGTTACTATAATAACTTCTGAATTGCTATCCAATCTCATGTCTCAAATATGCTTTAGATTTTCAGGTCAGAATGTTCTTATTGCTGGCATCAATACTTGTAGTTGTGTATTTTATGTATTCACGATCATGAGCATTTGAGTGTACCTCCAAGGGCTCAATTTCTGCCTTGTTGTTGATACTTTCAGGAGATACACTTGGTTCATTTGTGTATGTTCCATGCGAGGTGATCAAGCTACGCATGCAGGTTCAAGGCACAACCTCGTCTTGGAATTCTATCATTATGAATGATAGCGTTTTGAAGAAGCCTAGCACTCAAATTTATGGTTACTATACAGGGATGTTTCATGCTGGTTGCTCGATATGGAAAATGCAGGGCTTAAGGGGTTTGTATGCAGGGTAACTAGAATAGCTCTCTATTTATTTTAATGGTGTAATCTAGCACTATTTAGCATATTGCCATTGGAGGCCACCTTTTTCATCTGAAGAGTTGTTGGAAATGGTGCACTGTTCTGCATAATATCCTGGGCGCAAACTAAGCCACCCTCTTCATGCTATGTCATGATCATGCATTGCATATATTTTACTTAACACGAGACCCACAGCAATTTGCTATAAGATTTCTGAGGCTTTTCACGCATGCAAATAGATGGAGGCATTTATTTGTAGTCTGTACTACATATCCACATGATATATCCATTTTTATGAGTATATCATTGAAGTCTGAATTTGTTCTTCCTTTTCTCTCGATTTCGTGCGTACATATAATTCTTCTTCTTGTTTCTGGCAGATACTGGTCTACTCTGGCAAGGGATGTCCCATTTGCTGGACTGATGGTATATACATGGCCCATAGTTTTGGTATCTTTACGCTCTATGAAGAACCACTTTAGTGATGGCTTGACTCCAGAAAAAGAACCATAAATTTTCCATGCTTTATTGCTTTTTCACCCCTGCTTTGAAGCTAAGCGTTTTTACTTACAGGTCATGTTCTACGAAGCTATGAAAGATTTGACTGAATATGGGAAGCAAAGATGGATATCAAGCTCAAATTGGCATGTTAACAGTTCTTTAGAGGGACTTGTGTTAGGAGGCTTAGCTGGTGGTATGTCCTATAGTTTACTTCAATTAGCAAATTCAGGATTAATAATATGTGATGCGAAATGATCTTATTCAGGTCTTAGTGCTTATCTCACTACTCCCTTGGATGTCATCAAAACAAGATTGCAAGTGCAGGGTTCCACTACAAGGTAGCAGGCCAATTCTGTGACTGTTCATTCAATTTATCCCTGGTGCAGACTTGTCATCAGGATACTTACCATGTTCTTTTCCTTAGAATAATCATGAACTTGGGGGGTTATTCTTGTTTTTTGAATTCTTGTTTTTTGAGGGACTGGGCCAAATTGATGCTGGTAATTATGTTGTGTTATGTTGTCCTAGGTACAATGGTTGGTTCGACGCCATCCGTAATATATGGGCTATGGAAGGCATGAAGGGGATGTTTAAGGGGAGCATTCCTAGGATTACATGGTATGTTCCTGCTTCTGCGCTAACATTCATGGCTGTGGAATTTCTCAGAGATCATTTTAATGAAAGAGATGCATGTGATAATTTTCAAGAAGTTGCTACACTATCAGTGGACAAGAATAAATCTTCTGCACGAGAGGTTGGGTAACTTTTTCTGATTCAATCGTGTTACTTCCCAACCATTTTTTTCCTCAAGATGGATGGATTGCGGTTTCATACTGAAATTCGCAGACATATACATGGAGAGAAAATCCAAGTGTAAACTCAGAAATTTTTGAACCTCAGGAAAATCAATGGGAAAATAAAAATGTTAGGTCTTATATTAAAATTTTGCGATTAAGTTCATCAAGTTGAATTCTTATTGTCATATCTTTATCAATATTGTCTTGTCTACGAGGCGTAATAAACTAAGTTGAAAAGCATTGGGCGTATAGAAAAGGTGGAATAGAGACATGAAAAAGAGTCTTTTTGTATATGAAAGTGGGAAAATAACTGGCAAAAGTAGTGCACTATCAGAGTTACTTGACCAACTTGAAGTGGTAATGGGGAGGAGGAAGGTTGACATCCACAACTATTTATATTCATGAGAAATTTTGCTTTATTATTCGCCGTATATTTTTATTATTTATATTGATGCAAATTATACATATCTTGAAGATTGGGAGAATATAAAAGAGTCATTAATAGTAATATGGATAAAAATAAATATTCCAAAATTTTAGCAATAGCAATTGAATTAAAATTTTATAAATTATAAAAAGCTAAATGAAGTGTTCAAGTCAACTAATTTTTAAAAAATATTCTTATTTGAACAATAAATCTAACTTTTTTGTTAATATTATTAGTGAGGATATGATTATTATTACTATTATTATTATTTTTTTGAAAAATTGAAACCAAATACCTCTATCAAAATGTCACCAATTTTATTTAGAATCTAATGATTAAAAGAAGAAGAAAATTTAGAAAAGTGGAGTATTACAAAGGATAATTGAGTGTTATTAGAGGTAATCACATTAGCGGCCATAAGGATAATTGAGAGTGTTATTAGAGGTGATCACATTAGCGGCCATAAGGATAATTGAGAGTGTTATTAGAGGTGATCACATTAGCGGCCATAAATTCTAGTTCCAAGAAGTAGAGGTGGGTTGTGGTGGAAGAGAACAACAAAAGGAGTGTTGGCCAATAATTTCTTCCTTTTTTTTTTTTTTTTGGTCTAAAAAATATAGATGGGGTAAACATCGGTTCCCCACCAGGATCAAGGTATACCTTTAGCTTCAAAGAACGCTTACAAAGGTACTAATAGATTGCTTACTAATGAGGCTCTCATATCGACCAGCATATTAAATGCATTATTAATTTGTCACATATTGGTCCTCACATTCATTGATCCTGGTTGCTGATACACATGAGCTGCTGCTATTGATGGCCAAAAATTTCAGAAGAGTCACAAAAGCTATGGAGTACCATTGTACGAGTTAGCGCACACCATGTGCTTATAAATAAACACACCATGTGCGGGTTCCATTACAAAAAGTCAAAAAAAGATACTACTAATACTAATTATTCTGACCCCCAAAAAAAAATAAGGAGGCAATCAACTTTGAACTTGAAGTTCCATAATAATCGTTCATGTGATGGGTTTGTTGTATCAGTTAATCAAAACAATTATTCATTTCTCCAAACGTAACACTTCAATCCCTCGTAGCATTTGAGCAACAAAAAAAAAAAAACCCTCGTAGCAAGCTTTCTAATTTTGCTAATCATATTTCAGTGGGTGGTCCCACTTCTTAGTTGTGATGCTTGTTTAGAAGATGTTTGATAATATAATTAGAGTTGTATTGTTAATTATCTCTCTCTCTCACAGACACACATGTATGCATGCATATTCATTAAAATAATAAAATAAGTAGTAGAAAAAAATATTATTCCCTCCGGTCCTAATTATAAGAACTAGTTGACTTTTTTAGAGAGATTAAGGAAGCTAATTAAATTACTTTAAAGTATTTTTATTTTTAATTTTTTCAAACTTATTAGTTTAACTAATAAACTAATATATAATCTAAGAATATTTAATATATGAAATGATTAAGTAACTTATTTAGCTTTCTTAATCTCTCCAAAGAAAGTCAACTAACTCTTATAATTACGACCGGAGGTAGGTTTTTTTTTTTTTTTTTAGAGAGAGAGAATCATGATATTAAAATTTCAGCAGCAAATTCAATATTCATGTACCTTTATAAATAACGTATAAAAGTAGGCAGACAAAAATTCAGAGAAAGCAGCTCAGCTACCACTTGTGCAACGGTATAATTGAATCATGTACATTCAAAATGGTCACCAAGCGGGCATGTTTGTTGAAAGCGGTAGAATAAGAAAAGCCACTTTTCTACAGTAAAAAACCTGCTTTTAGTTTATTTTGGTTTTTTTTTTTTATATGTTTGGGTTCACGATAAAACACGATGTGGTTGTCCCTCAAAAGTCTATTTATCAATAAGCCACAATTTCTTACTTACTTTTGGGTCACATTGCATTATTGCAACATAGTGGAAAATATAGATGTATAAATGTTGTGGGTCTCTCACAAATTTGATCTTGTCAATTCCTCTCAACTCCTTTATCTTTTTCTTCCTAGTCCCTCAACGGTCGATTGATACTCTCAACATAGCCATCCCTTTTTATTTTTCATTGAATAATTCTCATTTTCAAAAATATGTATTAATATATTTTTATCTATTAAAAATTTAACATTTTAAGAATTAATAATTTATACACATACATGCATGCATATGCACCTACATACATATATATGTGTGTGTAGTATCCAATAAGATTCATGCCCTTTTCAATCATTTTCCATTTCAACTAAACACAAATCATATTTACAATATGATTTTTATCATATCTTAAGTTTACAAAAGTTAAATTGAAAAAAGTCACTTTTACTTCCACTAATCCATGCGAGCTTTAATAGTTAAAAACAAGAAGTCCCCGCAAAAAACTTTTAAGTTTAAATTTGTTTCCCTAAAGGGCTAAAGCAGAGTTTTATATTCAACCCCTCCATTGTATAAAAAAAACAGTTTTATATTCTAACATTGCATGTGAAGAAAATTGTTATTAAAAGAATTTTATATCATGTGGTCCAATTCAACTTGATTTATATTAAGTTGAAAGTCTAATTTCAAAAATATTTTACACTCATAACCTAATTAATGATGTAATTTTTTTTTTACAAAATCAATGGGTATTTAAAAAAGAAAGAACCTGATCCAGAGGGTTTAAGAGGAGACAAAGTCAAAATGCCGCAGCACGCGACGTGCATAGATATTCAGAATTTTAAAATTGTAATGCAGATTGTACACAACTACACATCATTGTTCTTGTTTTTTAAAAAAAAACTATATATATATATTTTTTATTTTTATTTTTATTTTTTTATTTTAGGGGTGTTTTGGGATGAAAATGATGCAACGGCCAAATGACAAGAAACACAGCCCCGTACACTTGTAATATATATAGATTCTCCCAAATAGTGACCCTTCTGCTCACCTTGTCTAACATGTGACTTCATTTTCCAGACTGTTCTCTTGTTTTTTGGGTTTCTGAGTGAATAAATAATAAAATAATTACTCAAAATAATAAAATGTTACATGTATTTAACAATTGATTGTGGAGGGGCTGAGGGAGTTAAAAAAACCAACTTACCGTCCTGCAAATTCATGAATTATAAGCATTAGTTTTTATAACATTTCTGATTGGATTGGATATTTTATTGGCAAGGATAGCTTGATGTAAATATCATTTTATGATTGGAACCTTGTAAGACAACTTTTCACTCGTAATTTTACAGCATACGAGATAGCATACGAGATAACCATATTAAAAAAGTTTTGTTTTAATTACTATGAATAAGCAGTTGAGCTTTTGATTACTGTGAATAAGCACTTGAGCTACCTGATCGAGATCCCAAACATGCACATTATGTTTCCTTTTTAGTCAATAAAATTTTCAAACAATTTTCAGAGATTTTCACCCATTTCTCAATAGATTCATACATTCAGCCAAAATGATTACCGTACAATATAATGTTTCGAAAGTTTAAACATATCTCCCTTAGCTATATCTAAATTACCCAAGAAAAAACCAGAGAAAATAGGTGGTTTGAAAGAAACGAAAATGAAATGCTTCGGCGTCCATGCTCAATAGAGAATTCACCATAGCAGAAAGAGACAAGGAATGAGACCAAGCTGTTATCAGAGTAATTAACAACTAACCTCTTAAGAGAGAAGATCCAGAAGATGTACATTAAGAGAATTGGAAAAATAAGAGAGAACAGAAGAGGATCCCATAAGCAACACCATAGCACTACTACTACTCAGAAAGAATCAAAAAAAGGCTCATGAGGTAGCAGATAACAACAGAACCCAAAACTAAATAATTATAAACCCTCATGTTTGTTCCTAGTTCAAGATCAACACCTACTTAATCACTCACATCTACAGTGACACACAGCATCATATAACCCCACCTCATTGATGGCCAGAGTCAGATCCCACTCACTGCGATCTCATCCTTCCATATTTCTAAAAGCCCCACTGGAGTCTCATCATCATGAAACCCAGGAAGAGTACTGAGATATGGTCCACAAGTCTCAGCCCACCATCGCTAGTGTCATCAGTGGTCATGCCAGCTCCGGTAGGTCCCATGCCATTGCCAATCCCTCCTAATACCCCAGGGGTCGTACCGTAAGGCGTGGCTGTTGAGGTGGAGCCAGAGCCGGTGGTTGTTGACGGTATTCCAGTCCCGGTGTAAGGAGAGGTTGTGCCTGAAGTTGGTGTGGTTGTGCCTGAGGTTGGTGTAGTTGTCCCAGTTGTAGGAGTTGTAGTAGTGCCTGCAGTACTGATGAGGCAAAAAAATAGAAGTCCAAATTCAATGAAGGAACTAAAACCAGTAAAAGCTAGTAATTTCAATTTTACATCCTTTTATACATGTTGTAACACAATAAAGTCTGTTATTACCAGAGAGGTTCAAACCAACCGGCAATCTTAGCTAGCGTCTTCATGGGGAAAATGACACATGAATTATTGGCAGAGAAGCTAAAAGATAAGCTGAACCATGTAAAATCAACCATGCAGAACAAACTTGTGAAAATGGAAGAAGCTCTATTCTATATAAACCCGAAAACTAGCTCAGGTCCAAGAATTTTATATATGAAAACTAGATTTCTTTCGATGTTTAACTTGCATTGAAGAATATTTAAGACAGAAAAAAAGCTCCTTTTTCAAAAAGTAGAATCATTTCCAGCAGCACCGTAGGCACAACACCTATGATGATTCAAATGTTCTGTACACATCACCACACAGATCTTTGTACATGAGCATAAAAACAAACGCACAAACCTAACAAATACTAGGGGCAAAGTTCTATATAAAACCTCTATCTGATATGATCAGATAATTGATAGTGATTATCTTGGATTAATACGTGTCATTAACATTCCTCCCAGGCACTAGCGAATGTAGGGCCCCACAGCCCCATAAGACAGTGCTGCAACCAAGACGAAGCAAAGAGGGCCTAAGTCCAGGCTATAGTGACAGCTTGCTGGTCCTATATGATGTGTTGAGAAAGACTGGTCATCACACAAATCAATAAAACACGGACTTTTTCTCTTAACTTTTACTCATATTTCAAAGAATACCTGCACCTATCTGTCTGGCCTTATCATCAGAGTCAAAATTACAATAATCTCAACATAAAAAGATGGAATCTTGAACAAGGTTTCGCTATGGCTACACGCTTTCACACTATTATTATACTCTCACTATTCTCCTGGCCTGATTTGGTTACGAAAAGGCAGCCCAATTTGAACGAAAAAACAAAAATGTCCCCTTTCTTTGTATTTCTTAGTCCTTTTCGGTGTACAAGAGCTGGTAATGATGGACTTTTTATTAATGCCAATTATGGAATCCCAATTATTGCAAATCTTGAGTGATGTTGAAAGTCTTGCTGCAATAGCCAACCTCATCAATAAATAGAGAGTGATGGGGCATAATCATGAAATTTCAAGATAGGACAAATAAAGGAAAATATTCGTTTAAAATATACTGTTCATTACCATGGGACCACGTGAACGGAGGATGAGAGGAGCATGAAAACGCTATTTAAAAAGTAAGAAAATATTTTTAAAACTAAGCATTTTACCATACATAATTTATAAGCTTCCGTTGGATCTACCGAGAATTTGCTCTAGAACGTTGGAAATGTGTGAAAAAAAGGAAGGAAAAAAAAAAGAACTTTAAAATAACAAAATTACCGAGGGTTAATAAGAAAATGATGAAACACCAACTCCGTGTTTTTTTTTTTGGGAAAATAACATTTAAAATTTAAATTTTTTTTTTTTTATCATTTTCCACAAATAAAATCCCACCGCTTCTGTGGGTTTTTTTCCCCTAAAAAAAACCACCGGTTACGACGTTGTTGCTTTGATCACGTCATCCTTTCCATGGAATTAAACGCCGTTTCCTTCAAGTTAAATAATGATCGACAATTTTTTCCCTTTTTTTGAAAAAAAACTGCTGTGATAATTATTTCACGGCGTCACTTTTTCAATATATCGCCATCTTCAACATCACAAAGCTGTGTGAGAAAATGAAATGGCATAAAGCTATAAACTTTATAAGCTACGAATATGCCGAGCTATATCTTCCTATCCCATCCCCTAAAAAAAAAGACCACTTTTTGTGAAAAACAAATCAATGGAATTTGAGAAAAAGACTTAGATCAAGCACCCATATGATCAAACTAAATAACAGAAAAATGCCTCATTGAAAAGGTTGGAAGAACCGCATTCCAAGCTATAAATGAAAAACAAAGAAGGAAAAAAAAATGTAGATCAAAACACATACCTCGCGCTTGAAGGGTAGGAACAACCAGAAACACCTGCCATCAACATCAACAATCGCATAACAAGAGTTAAACTTCAGAAAAAATACTCAGCCCAGTTAACTCTAGTTTCTATTATAGGGTTCTTCAGTGACTAATGTATATTAGTAACAAAAGAAGTGAAGAACAAGAAAAATGGAAGAAGGTTTAAACTTTAAAGACTTACTGGGGTCAGATGTAACAACGGTAGCCGTTCCGGCGAAGTCACAAGTCCCTGGACCTTGACCTTTCTTTTGGAAAAAACTGTTAACGGCGTAGCTACAGTGAGCCCTAACGGTGTTCGGTTGGAAACAAGGTCCATTCTGATGGATAGGGTTACAGTCAGCCCCTGCTCCACAAGCATAGTCCAAGGTCTTTTGAAGGATTTGGTCACTTCCGTCTTTGCAAACACACCAGTTAGCACCTTTCAAAATCAAAAAGAACAAAATGTGAGCGACACTAACACTAACATTACAGATCAGGTTAGTTCAAAACAAAATAAGATCTACAACCCACAAAGCCTTACTTGTAGAGCCAGTGAAGGCGAAGAGAAGCAGTGCGAGAGCTAGAGCAGCCATTTTAGCTTTAGCTAGAGGAAGAAGAAGAACGGCTAAGAACAGAGAATGGAGAGAGAGAGAGAGAGATTGCTGAGAATAGAAAGAGATGCACAGCTAAGAGAGTGTGAGAGGAAGAGGGAACAATGGGGGTGGGTGCGTGACAGAGTGAGCTCAGATGAAAGTGTGGGGGTGGAATGTGAAGACAAACATAAAACATATGGAGATTGATGTAAAGTTTAAACGGTGGCGTGATAGTGGGGACCCATTTGGTGTCGGATTGTGGGCAACTTTTTTTAGCCGGTTTTGAATTCAAGACATTACCTTCTCTTATTTTTTTTGGACAAAAAGCCATTACCTTCAAGTTAATATTAGTTATCAAGTAATTAATTAGGTAAAAAATGCAACCAATATACAAGATTTCCTCACAGATAGGTTCTAGAAAGGATATCTAGCTTTACCGCTTCAGACAGATTATTTTCAGAATTTAAATATGTGATCTTTAAGTCACATAATGTCAGTTTAGGTTAGTGGTAAAGACTGTTCTTTCAACATATACCATAAATATATGACAAGATTTTTATCTTAATTTATATAAACATATTTTTCAAATGCCACCTCATATATAATATAATCATGTTTCAAACTCACCATCTAATTAATTAATTAGATAGTGATGAAATACTTTTTTTAAGAACAGTCTCGCGGGGACTCGCGAAAGCTTTGCCCAGTGTGAGAGACCTTAAGCAGTGAACTGCCTCTGAGAATGTGTCACTGTTGTTTCTCTTTGTGCGATTCCTTTTGTCATTTGTATTACAGCGGAATCCAGAATGAACCAAGTTCAAATTCAACATTTTTCTGGAACGTCCCTTCCTAGGGCTTAAAAGTCCAAATTCACCAAATAGCTGGAAGGTTTTTTTTGGTCACATAGCTGAAAGGTTGATAAAATTGGTTAAATAATTAGACTAGGACAGACCCTGTTTTTTTTTTTTGGAGTTTAAAATGAATAATAAAGCCTATATCTTGATTGGAGCCTAAAGGTGATTCTTTATGTAATTTCAAACTATTAGTATAATACTCTTCTAATTTTTAATTATAGGAAAATTTTATAGTGTAATTTTTGTAATATAAATCATATTACAAAAATATTTTTATAATTAAGTGGGTATAAAATATGCTCTATATACAGTAAAAAGAGTACAATTATGCGGCCAGAGATAAGAGCGTGGGTGGTGGAGATTATGCGGCTGCGAAATTTACTACTGTGGGACCCATCTAATTCATTGCAATTTTTACCCGTACTTGCCATGAATAATGACACTAGTTTGGACTGACATATGTGGGTAGGTTTTCTAATCATCTTCTCAGACGATAGCTACAATAGTGAATTTCCAATATCCAGAAAATGGACAGGGATCTGAAGTGGGTCCCATGTTATATATATATATATATATATAAACCAGTTCGATAAAACAAAACTGAGGAGTTTCACCCAAAAAAAAATGCAGAAGAAAAAGGGGGAAAAACTGAGAGATGAATAGAAGAGGTAGACTAGTTTTAAGCAGCTAGTAGCTCCACAATGCAGAAGCTGTGATAAGAGGTTCATCAAGATCGTGCTGTAAAAGTATAAAACAACAATTACATGAGTTAAGATCCTCTCTCATTTAAGTGTGAGCCAAACTATTACCCGAGATTATTTTTGTATTATCATTATTTTTAATTTTAATGTTTTCTAACAGAATATTATATACTTGTTTGGATCACTTACACCGTCTTAAAAATGTTTATTTATCTAAACCGATTCAAAACTCATTTTATATATTTATCTTATATATAATAAATTATGATGAAAAAACTACTTTCTAATAGCTATTTTGAACGATCACATTCATCCCCAAGACTATAGACGACTTCAAGCTTGCTTCAACATTTTTGGGCCAATTCTTGAGTTTGTTCAAGAAACCAGCATGCCCGTCTCTTAGGCGATCTTGAATAGGCAACCAATTATTAAAACAAGGGTTATTTAGAGACAGAATTCCACGGCTTGACATAATTTCGTTATTAATTAATTAGTGACAGTGTATTTAACGATGGAATTATCAGATTCCATCCCTAAATCACTGTTTTTTTAAGGAAAGGAAGATTGAGAAAATCATTATTATGTTTGTTGTCTGATGGCCTTCATAGCAAGTTGGTATAAGAATTCAAATTGGTCACCAGTGAGATGATGAAGAGTCTACAGAATATGCAAACGAGCTTGAAGAGTCCGAGAAAGCATGCAACGAAGCAACGTGAAGCGCAACGAGGCCATGGGTCAAAAATAAGACTTAAGACGTTTAGTTTGCACAGAGATATATTCTGGTTAATTAATCTGACTCTAAGTTCACCATATTTAGATTTTTCTCAAGTTCCACGATATGATGACTTCAAGGGATGCTTCAGTGCACGAGACGTCGATTAGGCAGACATGGAGCATGGGATCTGGATTAAAACGATTAACGTACATCTGGAGCATGGGATCTGGATTAACATTAAGACGATTAAGGTGCATTTAGAAGGATGGTATCAAGCGTTTATGAAGGGGATGTTAGATTTAAGCATGAGAATAGTTTTTATAATTTATAATTTATGAGATAGATATATGAGATGATTTTTATTTCGACTTATAAAAAATAATTTATGAAATCACGGCTCGAGTGTTTCCAGTTTAGATTAGTGATACAAATTGATTTTCCAACATGATACACAAAATAAGTATGTGAAAAGAATTTTATATAAACTTAGTGAACGTGCTTCTCTAACGTTAATTCAAACAGGTTATTAGATTTCATTATGGGTAAATGATTTATCCAGTCACTGGAGATAGAGTTATCTCCAGTGACGCTAAAACTACGTCGTTTTGAATTAATGAAAGGTATATTTCTAATTTTAAGTGAATTAATGAAAGGTGCAAAATTACGGAAACACCCTTCATTGATTCCCCTAAAATTATAAACGAATCCTTCATTAATTCAAAACAACGTAGTTTTAGGGTTAATGGAGATAACTCAATATTCAGTGACCGGAGAAATACTTTTCCCTTTCATTATTATGTTAGATGAAATTGATAATTAATAATTAATAAAATATTGAAAAAATAAATATCAATAAATTAATATAAACTAGTTTAGAAGCACGAGCGCAAAGGGAAAAAATTATAATATTTGAAAAGAGACCAAAATTTCATGGCAAAAAAAGAAAAAAGATATAATTAGGTATCATATTTTGAAAAGAGATCAATAAACATATTATGATACTCAAAAAAAAAAAACTGTTAACTAACAGGGAAAAAAGAGGAATTCCAAATTAAAAATATATAAACATCTATAAAATTCTAAATAAAGTCTTTTATGAAATATAAAGATTTTATATTTCAAATTTGTATAACTCCTAGAAAGTCGATGCATCAGCCGATTTTAAAAAGAATTTGAAACCATCAAATATAAAATAAGGCATTTCAAGAACCCAGTGTATTTGGCCTTGTTGGTGGACGCACAGTATTGGTTGGTAAGCACCTTGTATCCCGAGTGATATTGAAATTAGAAATCACCAAATGTTTGTGGTAGTTTTATACCTTGTACCACACGATAAACCAAATGAGAGGATACATATGTATAAAAGAAGCTAATATGATAACAACGCAACTGGCATGAGATCATGCAAAACAATAAGGTAAACAAAAATATTTCTGAAATACTTTTGCATCATGAAGGATGATTTCCATTAAGGTACTGTTAGAAATATAGGTGGTTATTGATTAGTTAGTGAATTGGTTAGAGTTCTAGTTTATATAAAGGACTTAATCATATTGAGTTTAGTGTGTTGGGTGTGGAGCCCTCACCAAAGTGTGTAGAGTGTGGAGCTCTCACAATATGTGTGGGATGTAGAATCTCACAAGAGAGAGTTAACTTGATCTCTCTCTAAGGAGGAGTTAACATAGTCTCCTTCTAGGTTTTAGAGTTAACCATGAGGGTTACTCATTGTATGAGCTTATTGCTCTTTTTTTGTTGTTAATACAATTGATTCTTCTTCATCTATATTCTTTCTCCTATCTTCTCATATTTTCTCTTCAATTACAATTGTTTATAGGTACTATCATGAACAATCTTATGTCCAAGACATCGCAAAGTTACATTAGTCGAATGAATGAAACAAAAGCAAAGTTTATAGGGAATTTTGAGTAAGTTACTAACTCCATGATAGAAGACATGAGGAGGTGTTGAAGTGGAGAACATAGGAGGTGAAGAGTGGGGTGAGAGGAGCCTGTTCAAAAAGTATTTTATGAAATAAAATATATATATATATATATATATATATATATATATATATATATATATATATAAAGCACTGGGTTTGGGATTGAGAAGGGTTGAAGGGTGCAACCTTGCAAGATTACAAAACATTTTGAAACTACCTTTTCACTATCTCTCTATTTTTAATATATCTATTTTAAAATATTGTATTTTATATTCTAATATTTTGAAATATTTTGCAATTTGTAATTATCTCCCGAACATCACTATTTATTTTTTGACCATGTTTTATTTTTTTATCATTGTCTCAATTGTTACTATATTTATAGTAGAAGGAAGGCCTGCGAGATGGTCGGAGGAGGGACTCTCAAATGCCTCTTCTTATATAATCAATAGATAGATTATCCTTAAAGGTGGCTTCCAATAATATTTTTGTTATTTTTAACATGATAAAGCATATTTTTAAATAACACGAGACGTTGTTATAAGAAAAAGAAAAGGAAAAAAAAGGTGAGTATAAGAACTTATTTGATTCTATTGTTTGTTTTTAGGTTCTTAAAATAATTTGTTTAGTAAATTTTTGGAATGAGTTTGAAAAAATTAAAAATTTATTAGTATTATCTATTGATTATATAGAAGGAGTGACTCCCCTACCATCTGGCACGCTCTCCTCCTACTATGAGCATCATAACAACTTGATTATTTTAAAATCAATTAGGAATCTATCCATATCTCTATTTTGTTGGGAGCTATGATTATAGGTAAGAAGGGAGGTTGAGAGTCTCTCCTCTTGTCATTTAACATGTTTTTCTCTTGTTATTGATACTGTAACTAAAAAATAAAGATACAAAATATAGTAGGAGTATTATCAAAAACATAAAGAGGGGATATCAAGATATAGTTGCAAATTACCAGAAATTTTAAAATATAAAATAAAACATCTTACATTAGGAGTCCCGTCTCGTACACCCTTCTCCTTCCATGAATATCGTAATAACTAGAATAGTGATAAAAAATAAATCATGGTCAAAAGATAAAAAGAGATATCTAGGAGATAATTACAAATTGCAAAACATTTTTAAAATAAATATATTAAAAATAGATAGATAATCTATCTATTCCTTTTTTCCTGTTAGTTAACAATTTTTGGGAGTTTCATAATAACTTGATTATTTTTTTAAATCATTGTTAAATCAACTGTAAATCTATCCATATCTCTATTTTGTTTGGAGTTATCCGAATTACAAATATTAAATCTTTGTTTTTTTCTAAAATATGTTCTACACATCAATTATCTTTTGATGAGCAAGGGAATTTATAATAGGGGAAATGCTTTTAAGGGCTCATATTACCAAAAAAGGCGCAAAGAGTCTGAAAATCCTTATGGGATTTTCAAAGCTTCCACAAGTTGTTAACGGAATTGATATAGTTGTTAACGGGGCTGGTTTAGTTGTTATCAAATTGTTGTTAATGGGGCTAATTTAGTTGTTAATGACCTACCTGTTAACAACTATATCAGCCCCGTTAACAACTCACATAGATTCTGAAAATTTCATGGATTTTCAGAATCTTGAGGCCTTTTTTATGATCTTTTCTGTAAAAAAGATCCTGAAAAGGATTTTTCTTTTATAATATTTAGAGTAATATATCCCGATACTATTTGAATGAAGAATTTTGATAATTATATTAATTATTTATTATAAAAATTTTTAATTCTTTTTTTTTTAACTCAATAGGTATGAAAGCTGCAAACTTTTTCAAATATATATATACTATGAATGTAGTAGAATTTTTTTCATCTTATTTGACTAAAGTATTCTGAAGCTATTTTGGGTGAATTTATTTTATTGGTGGGCATAATCAATAAATTTTATTATTTTTACTAATTTGTATAAATAATTATGACTCTGAGTTAAAAATAAAAATTAGAGAAAATATAATTCGATGAAATCAATAAAGATTTGGATCTGATTTTTTTTTCGCCAACAATGTGAATCTGGAAATCTAATTTTAATCATGACTTTAAATATCAAAGTTTAAATATTTCTGAAATAAAGAGAGAATTTGGAGTATAGGAACTGATTTAAAGTCCTGTTTTATGCCTTAAATTGTTATGTGATTGTTCTAGATATGTAATTGTATTACAGTTGGAGAAGTTAGAGTGATGATTAAGTATTATTCTTAAATATGAAAAGTTTTCTTTAGTAAGTAGGTGCTTTGAGAATTATCGGATTTGAGTGGGGCTGTTGTCCAAAATATTTGAAGGGTGTGATGGCATCGGAGAGGGGCTCTCTCATAGTCGGCCCCTCTCCTTTTCTCTCACAGGAGCTTCTGGACCGTTTGATCCTTGATCCAACGGTCCAAATCTTTTATAAAAAAAAAAATTGTTTTTTTGTCTTTTTCGAAAAAGACAAATTTTTTTTTCTTTTTTAGAGATCTGAACCATTGGATCAAGAATCCAACGGTCTAGAAGCGCCTGTGAGAGAAAAGGAGAGGGACGCATGTGAGAGAAACCGGATCCGATGGCATCTAAGAGCTGATGGATATAAATGGTGCAAAATTAACATGTTATGTTTCTAAAACGACAAGTAGATTAGTATCTGAGATTAAATGGCTATTAAATTATAAATATGCGAATGTGAAGGGTTGAGAAAAATAGGAAAAAGCCTGTCTTGTTTGGTTATCAAAAGCTTCTAAAAGGACTTAAGTTGAAATTTGGACCACTAAGTTTAGTTTTAATAAAAGTCAGTTATGAATTTTCAGGTGTTTTAGAAAATCCCATTCTTCAAAAGGATACTTTCAATGAGTTTTAAGAAAAGATTTTAAAATTTGAACTTAGTGAATGAGTCATTAATAGTTAAGAATTGGTAAAATACCTTTAATAGATATTCCTTAAGTAGGGAGTTACACTTTTGGTATTAAAAATGTAACACCACTCTCTAGGGCCACTTCTCATAGTTGTTTAGCCACCTAAGAACACACACATGCTATTCAAATATTACCTTGGTTCATCTAGAATCTTAAAACATTTATTAAAGCTTGGGTACGAAGAGCTAATAAATTTTCATGAAAATTCGGAAATTCATAACTAAGTTAGTATATCTTCAAAATTAGTGGCTCAAAGCTCTACATTTAGCTCTTGGAAAGATCTTTGATATAAAAATAAGGCCTAGGTTCACCTATGAATCTTTTTGTCCAAAAATACCAATTAATCAAAATTATAGAGGGAAATTCGTAGAATTTTTTCAGATTTATAGCACAACTTGAAAAAACTCATAATCAATTCTAAGAAGTTGTGGGTGCTCGAAATTTATCTTGAAAGCTATCGAAGTACTTTATGTGATTAAAAAAGTGTATAATAAAGTAAAAAAGAAGTTTTATCACATGTTATAAGAATAGTAATTGTTCTGTATGAAGAACACAGAGATTGGATTTGACTAGGTTGTCAAGCCTAGAGCCTACGTACCCTCGAAGGGATCAAAGTCCACGTAGTTCGTAACAAACTTGAAGGCACGTAGCTAGGGGAGTGGGGTGTGTGCTATGTGTGGCAGAAAGTAACAAGAGCATAAGATAGAACGTGTGCACCTGTTTAGGGTTTCCTCCTATTTATAGAGGAGCTTGGTGCGCGTATCTCCCTATTAATGGGGGATATCCATGATTGAGCTGTCAGGGGCTGATTGGCTGGTGCCATGATTGTAGGAGAATCTTCACTGATGAGATCCCTATAAATAGGGGATCTCGGATCCTTTCCTAATATAGCGCGGATTCCCTTATAGGCGCCATTGGGCCGAGGTCCGGACTTGGGCCTATTGGGCCAGTCCGTAACAGTTGCCCCCCAGCTTGGTCGTTCAGGCTTTTGGACGGCCGAGATGCTTAGTGCCCTGGTCCCGTTGTAGCCGAGGTCCTCTGCGCGGACTGAGTCGGCTTTCGGATGCCGTGGCCATCAGTTCGGTTTGGGACTGTGGTCGGCTTAATCAGTTCTCGTCCTGCCTTTTTGCCTTTTGGGATTCTCCGGACGCTTCGGGTTTCCCCCCACATGAGTCATTATTGCGGCTTTACAGCTGTCAGATCCTTAGTGGAGGAAGTCTGCAACCGCCACGCCTTTTCGCTTATCGAGGCTGATGCGCATTTATTGCGCTGGCGTTGTGCTGCGCCAATCTCGTCACGTCTGTACGGGAATATACCGTTGTACCCCTCTTACCCCGGGGTTTTGGTTTAAATAGCCCTCTTTGGGCTTTTCTTTGGTTTTTCCCGCTATCGCACTTTCTCAGACTTTCTCTGGTTTTCTTTCTTGCCATTTCCAGTCGAGATTCTACCGTTCGTCGTTTCCACCGTACAGGCTTCTCTATTTCCCTTATACAGGTACTCCGCCTATTTGCTTGTGTTTTTCTTCGATGGTTTTCTCTATTTTACCATTTATTCTGGAAATCGTGGTTTTTGCCATCGTTCTCTGTTTCTGGGTTTTTTCTGAGTTTTCCTTCTTTCTGGGTCCTTTCGGGGTTCTTCTGGGTTTACCTCACCTATTCGCGCCCCAAAATTCATCCCTTAGAGGCCAGTTCTTTGCACCCTAGACTTTTAGTTATGGTAAGAAGGAAAAGCGCTTCTGGGCCCGACGCTTCACTTACCCCAGAGGAGGAAATGCTCCTCCGCGCGCGTCTTCCACGCATGAGCTACTGGGTTCTTGGGGGTGACCCTCATGCCGAAGGGATCTTGGATCCTTTGCGCCGAGGCGGCGTCACACGTCCGGGGCGAGCTGGGTCCCGTACGGCTCCGGGGAGGGTCTTCGTGCCGATTCCTCGTCGTCCCTTCGCGCCGCCCATGCGCGCAATCCCCCTCGGGTCACCCGGTGGGGCCAGGATAGGCTCCTCTTCCGGCTCTGTCTCCCCTGTGGTCGCGGCTCAACCTCTTAGCTTTTATGGGGATCCTTCTGCCGTCCGCCCAGAGTCCGCCCCGGAGGGGTATCTCGGCCCTTGTTGGGATTGTCTGGCGGAGGCTTCCGCGCTCATGGCCCGCGGCGGAGATGCTGAGGCTTCTGCCATGCTTGGCTCCTGCCGTCACTGGTCCGCCCCGGGCGTCTCTTCCCACGCCTCTATTCGTCCGAGTCCGCGGCCTTTGTTGCCTGCTATTGTGCCTATGCCAGGTATTTTTGCTTCTTTGCTAATACCAGCTTTGTTTATTTTCGTATAGGCTAACTTATGGCTCCGAAGACTGGATCTTCGAAAAGACGGTCCGAGCCGGAGGGCTCGGGCTCTTCCAGTCCGCCAGAGGCGTTGCGCCGACGATTCAACTGGGTCGCCATTGAGGTGCTCGCGACCTTGTCCCTAATGTCCGAGGCCTATGTGTCTCGGTTAAAGATGCCCAAGTTGGATGGCTGCACGTATGCGCCTGCTGGGGCGGGGGAGCCAGTGTGCTCCATCCGAGAAGAGGGGGAGCCCAATGCTTTTTATTTCTATCGGGACGTGTATACCCGGATCCAAATCCGCTTTCCTTTTTCCGCCTTCCAGATATCGGCCCTTTCCTACCTTAACCTTGCGCCGTCACAACTTCATCCGAACGGATGGGCCTATTTGCTGGCCTTCGAGAAGTTGTGCGGTTCTTTTCCGATTCCCATTCCCTGCACCGCTAACCTCTTCTTCCACTACTTCTGCCCTTTCACTCCTGGGCTGCCCCGGGAGGGTGATAAGCTGAAGGGGTTAGTGTCGCTCAGAAATGTGTCCGAGCGGAAGCTGATGGGGGCCTTTTTGGACTCCTTCAAGCGGTTTAAGAATGCCTTTTTCAAGGTGTTGGCCGTGCCCGGCCAGCAGCCGTGGTTTTTGTCCGGGGCTGAGGGCCCGGATGTGGAGTGGTGGTTTCCCCTGTACTGGGACAAAGGGCACTATAAGAAGTCGCCAACCTCCTATCTGGTTGATGAGGACGGGTTGTTGCCGGACACCATCCCCCATGTCCCTAGGCTGGCCGCCTTTATGGAGAGGTATGGGGTTCACAGCGCGACCAGTTTTATATCGGGGGACGCCTCTGAGCCTTTGCCACCCGCCTGTAGGTCTTAGTGTTTGTTTGTTTGCTCATAAGCCTCTTCTTTCCGATTTACTTACTTGTGTTCTCTTTTCCTTTTTTGTGTTGCAGCTAGGATTATGGACGATCTGCCGCTATATGCCCGGCTGTCGCGTGCTGCCGCTATTCCCTCCGGTCGCCAGAAGAAGAGGGCAGCTTCAGCTGATGCCGGAGCTTCTACCGCCCCGGCTTCGAAGAAGAGGAAGGATGTTGTTGCCGAGGATCCATCTCCTGCCATGGGCTCCCCGGCTGTTACCATGGTTGATATCCCTGCCCCTGAGGGTCGGGAACCTAAAGTTACTGCTCGCCCCCTGCCACTGGGCCCGAAGAGGTCGCCGTTCGTGTCTCCTCCTCCAAGGGTAAGGAGGCCTCGATGTCCGATGAGGAGATCGAGGCTGAATTCTTCGTGGATGAACCGTCTGGTTCCCTGCCGAGTCCGCCTGCCTCTTCGTCGCTTCCTCCTCCTCCTCCTCTTCCGAAGCCCGTTCTTCCTCGTGGCCGTCTCTGGCACAACGGGGTGGTTCCTGAGGTCGCCGCTGCTTTCCTGCCCCCCAGACACTTCACGGGCCGTGCTGCACTGACTCAACCGGCCTTAGACGAGATACACCGGAGCCAGACGGAGCTGTGCCGATCTGTGGGGTATCTCGAGGCACTGATCCTGGTCCGTGAGCAGCTCGCCATGTCTACGGTTGAGATCCAGGGGCTGCTGGCCGAGAAGGGGGAGTTGACCAAGGGCCTTGCTGCGGCGGAGGCCAAGGCTGCGTCTGCCGGGGAGCTCAGAGAGGAGCTGGAGGTGGCCGAAGCCAAGGCCAGGTCGGCTGGAGAGGAGCTTGCCAAGGGCTGGGCCGCGCGGGATGCGGCCCTGGCGGAGCTTCACGGGGTTCAGGTGGAGCTGGCTGCCACCCGGATGGAACGGGACGCTGTGAAGTCTGCGGCCGTAAAGGTCGATCAGGAACTTCAACTTGCCCGAGCGAAGGCAGAGAGGGCCGCTGAGGAGCATGCCCGTGCTTTGGTGGAACGGCTGGCTGCGGCCAAGGCCTTGGAGGAACGGTTGGCTGCCTTGGCCGGGGAGAAGGAGGCGGTTGAAGAGGCCCTCGCCGCCGAGAAGGTGGTCTCCCAGGAGCTTACAGATGGCTTGGTGCAGACCGCTGACGCCTGTTTCATGCAAGCATTGCTCCAGATTCGGCACTTCAATCTCGGGGTCGAGCTTCAGGTGGAAGGGTATGACCATCGGGCCTTAGTTAGGGATGATGGGTCCTTCCTTCCCTACGAGCCCCAGGTCGCCAAAGATCCCGTCGAGGAGGCGGAGGAGGGAGCGGCCGTCGTCGACGGACCTGAGGCGGGGGATGCTAATGCCGGCGCAGGGTCCGGCTCCCAGCTTTAGCTTTATTTTCTGTTTTTCTTTAATTCCAGGGCGCTGGTGCCCTTGTAATTTTGAATGACTCTGGCCTTGGTGTCATTCTTGTACAGACTTTAACAATTAATGACAATACTTTTCTTACCTTTCGCCACAGTCCGTCTTTGTTTTAATTTTTACCGTCCCTTTTGTCTAGATTCGACAATGAACGATTTTAAATTCGTATAATCCTTCTTCTGTACAGCCGAGTTCGTTCAGCTACCTGGGGCCGGGGGTGGCTTATTTTCTGCCATCGCCCTGTTGCCTCGTTTTTCGCCTTCGTCGGCTGTGTGTGCATAGGACGCTTGGGCCACTTAGGTGACTCAGGCAATGGGTGACTTTACTACTCTTTTTACTAAGTTAGGTCGTTTGCCGGCCGCATGTGTGTAGGCCGTTGGTGTTCTACCACGTTTAGTGTGTGGGAGGTTGGGGCAAGGTTGTCTTGTTTCAGCCTCGTCAGGCATAACTAACCATATTGCCTCGGCCCGACTTTCAAGTAGCCGAGCCCCAACTTTCATTTAGTTGGATAAAGTTGTACCGGCGTAAGGGCGGGGCTACCACGTGTCTAACCGGGGCTTCGTCTGCCTGGAGTTGGACATTTTGACCTGATCAGGGTCGGCATGGCAGGCCGCTTGCTTAGCCGGGCGAGCGTTGACGCGTCAATTTCGCGAAGGGCCGTGTTCGATTCCTTCGCCGAGCTCTAACCAATGCCTGTCGGGGTACGACGGCCGGTTTTCGTACATCTAGATGTTTTTGGTTCTGGCCGGGTCTACGACCTCGGGGCCTTCTACCGGTGTCGGGCTTTAATAGCCACGGCTTTCGGTTCCTTGGCCTCGGCCTTATGGCTTTTGGCCGAGCTTAACGGCTCCGGCTTCATACTTAAGCTTTGTGCACATTCGTAAATATCCTCAGTGGGATCCTTTATTGATGGAAAGAAATAGCCCTATGGGGCTTTACAAAGCATCGTAATTAGAAATGACATAACTTGGACTTTAAACGAAAAGAAAACATATGCGGGAAAAGGGAAAATTTCTAAGTAAACAAACACTGCCGAGGAAGGATCTAGCTGTAGTAGATCTTCAGCTTGTCGGCATTCCACGTCCTTTTGATTGGCTTTCTTGCCAAAGTCTCGAGGGTATATGCTCCTCCGTCGAGCTTTTCCTTAATCCGGTAGGGCCCTTCCCAGTTTGCCGCCAGCTTCCCGTCCCTGGCATTCTTGTTGCCTATGTCCGCCCGTCGGAGTACTAGGTTGCCTCGGTTGAAAGACCGGGGCCGGACCTTTCTGTTGTACTTAGCCGCGAGTAGTTGCTTGGCGGCTAGTTCCCGGCAGTGCGCCGTAACCCGGATTTCATCAATGAGGTCCAAGTCAGTCTTCAAGGCGTTGTCGTTCGATTCCTGCCCCTCCTGTCTGGCTCTGACCTTTCTCCAGGATGGCTGTCCGATTTCAACCGGGATCATTGCCTCACATCCATAGGTTAGCCTGTACGGGGTTTCTTGCGTCGAAGACTGTACGCTCGTGCGATATCCCCACAGGACGCTGTGGAGCTGCTCGGTCCAACTGGTCTCGGCCTGCAACATCCGCCTCTTGAGTCCGTCCAGGACTACTTTGTTGGCGGCTTCGGCCTGGCCATTTGTCTGAGATGTTCCACGGATGAAAAATGCTGCTTGATGTCCAGGTTGGACATCAGCGCTTGGAAACGATGGTCCATGAATTGGGTGCCATTGTCCGTGACGACCTCGGCTGGTATCCCGAAGCGGGAGACGATTTTGTGCCGGAAGAACTTAATCACTCTGGCCGAGGTTATTGTGGCGAGTGGCTCTGCTTCTATCCACTTAGTGAAGTAGTCTACCGTGACTATTAGCCATTTGCATTGCCCTTGTGCTGGCTTAAACGGTCCGAGGATGTCCATGCCCCACTTGTAGAAGGGCCAGGGGGCTGGCATTCCTTTCAACTCTGAGGGTGGCGGCCATATTATCCTTGCATGCTTCTGACAACTGTCGCATGTTTTGGCTTTTTCCATGGCGTCATGACTCATAGTGGGCCAATAATAGCCGGCGCGTAATGCTTTCCGGGCGAGTGCCTTGCCCCCCATGTGGTGACCGTTGGCGCCTTCATGTAGCTCGGCCAGCACGTATTTCGCTTCAAAGTCTCCAAGGCAACGCATCATGGGGCAATGTAGTCCTTTCCTGTATAGTTGGTCATCCACCGTGGCGTAGAGGGCAGCTTCACGGATCAACTTCTTTGCCTCGGTCGGGTCGGTTGGGATAATCCCCCTGTCGAGGTAGTCTTCAATTGGCTTCATCCAATCGGCCCCGGCCGAGATGGCCATGATGCAACTCGGCTCGGTCAGATTCTGCTGGATCACGGTCCTATGGTTATCCGGCCCCTTCGTGCTGGCGAACTTAGAGAGGATGTCAGCCCGAGTGTTCTCTTCTTTGGGTATATGGGAAACTGTGACCTCCTCGAATTCGGCCATGAGTTCTTTGGCTTTGTTCAGGTACTTAGCCATTAGTGGGCCTTTTGCCTGATAGGTGCCGTTTACCTGAGCCGCGACGAGCTGCGAGTCGGTTAAAACCTTTACTCGCTGGGCGCCATTATCCTTGGCCTGAAGCAGTCCGGCCAATAGGGCCTCATACTCGGCCTGGTTATTGGAGGTCTGGAACTTCAACTGCAGAGAATGTTCGGTGGCGACCCCCTGTGGGCTTTCTACGATGACTCCCGCGCCGCTGCCCTTCGCGTTGGATGAGCCGTCAACATAGACCTTCCAAATCCCATCATCGGTGGTGGCCGATGTGAGTTCTCGGATGAAGTCCGCAAGCGCTTGGGACTTAATTGCCTGGTGGGCTTCGAACGTGATGTCGAACTCGGAGAGTTCTATGGCCCAGTTGGTCATTCTCCCGGCTAAGTCGGGTTTGTGGAGAACCTGTCTGATCGGCTGGCTGGTTCGGACCACGATTCGGTGTCCCTGGAAGTAGGGCCGGAGTCTGCGCGCCGCGGTAAGCAGGGAGAAAGCCACCTTTTCCAGCTTCTGATACCGGAGTTCGGAGCTTTGTAGTGCCTTGCTGATGAAGTATATCGGCTTTTGCCCCGCCTCGGACTCCTTTACTAGGGCGGCGCTTACAGCTTCGTCGCCGATTGATAGGTAGAGGAATAAGGTTTCTCCGGGGTCCGGCTTTGTGAGTACCGGCGGGGTTGCCAAGCATTTCTTAATTTCTGAGAAGGCGGCATCGCAGTCCGGGTTCCAGCCGCCTTGAGTTTCCTTCTTAAGCAATTTGAAGAGAGGTAGGGCTTTCTCGGCCGACTTTGGTAGAAACCGTGTTAGGGCGGCTAGTCGGCCTGTTAGCTGCTGTACCTCCTTCTTGGTTCTTGGGCGCTGCATGTCGAGGACGGCCTTACACTTGTCCGGGTTGGCTTCGATCCCTCGGTTTGTCAGCATGAAGCCTAGGAATTTCCCAGCCGGGACTGCGAAGGCACATTTGGCCGGGTTCAACCTGATTCGATGTCTTCTTAACTTCTCAAACGTCTGTTCTAGGTCCCGGATGTGGTCTTCTGGGAGTCTCGACTTGACGATCATGTCGTCTATGTAGACTTCTATGTTGCGCCCGATCTGATCCTCAAAGACCCGGTTCATCATCCTCTGGTAGGTTGCCCCGGCATTCTTGAGTCCGAAAGGCATGACGTTGTAGCAGTAGTTTGCCTTGTCAGTCATAAAGGCGGTCTTCTCTTGGTCGTCCGGATGCATGGCGATCTGGTTATAACCGGAGTAGGCATCCATGAAGGAGAGGAGGTGGTATCCGGCCGAGTTGTCCACCAGTTTATCAATGTTTGGCATCGGGTACGAGTCCTTTGGGCAGGCCTTGTTGAGGCTGGTGTAGTCAACACATATTCTCCATTTGCCGCTGGGTTTAAGGACCATGACTACGTTGGAGAGCCAGGTGGTATACTGCACCTCCCGGATGAAACCAGCCACAAGGAGCTCTTCTATGTGATCTTCCAAGGCCTTCTGCCTTCTGCCTGTTGTCCGCGATGTTCCTCTTCTTCTGTGCCACTGGTCTCGACCCCGACCATATGCCGAGTTTGTGACAGCAAAAGTGGGGGTCGATGCCAGGTATTTCGGCCGAGGTCCATGCAAAGACGTCTTGGTTCCGCCTTAGGAAGCGGATCATGAGAGCCTTTAGTCCGTCCTCCATATCCCGACCTATTTTGGCGGTCTTGGATGGGTCTTCGCCTAGCACAATTTCTTCCAATTCTCCTTCCGGCTCGGGCCTCGGATTGTCAAGCTCTCGGAGGTCGAGCTCCACCATGTTGACTTGCTGCCGCGGGCGCTCGCCCGAGTCGGCTTCGACTACTTGCCCATTGTATCCGAGCCGGGGTGGAGACGAGGGTCCTCCTTCCTCGACACAGAGAGCTTCGAAGTAGCACTGCCTGGATTCTTTCTGGTCTCCGGACACCACGACTATCTGGTTCTTACTATTGATCATCTTCAGCTTCTGATGCTTCGTGGATACCAGTATATCCCAGTTGTGGATCGTGGGTCGGCCCAGAATGATGTTGTAAGGGGACCGGAAGTCGGCGACTATGAATCGTACCCGTTCCGATTTGAAGGCTTCCTTGGTGCCAAGAGTTAACCGGAGGTCGATGTAGCCTTTTGGGAAGGACTGCTCGCCATTGAAGCCGACCAAGGTGGTCTTGCACGGCTTGAGGTCCTCTTTGTCGAGGTGCATCCTCTTGTAGGCGTCCCAGCTTATAATGTCGGCCGAACTCCCTGCATCCACAAAGATCCTCTTAACTCGACAATTTATTAGAGTTCCAGTAATTACCAGTCCATCCAGGTGTCCGGGTATGACGTCTTCCAGCTCTTCATCAGTGAAGGTCAGGGTAGGCGGCCGAGGCTTCCTTGAGTCTTCCTTAAACTTAGGGGGGTCTCGGACGGTCAGTACTTCGCGGAAATATTTCTTCCGCTGGCTTACGGTGTCTCCTCCTCCACCGAATCCTCCGTTGACGATGTTGCACTAGAAATCGACGTCGGGAAATTCGTCATCCGAGGCCGCCTTCTGCTTTTTTCCCGGATTTCGGTATTCCTTGGGCGGACTTCTGGAGCGGGCGCGGTCGTTACGTTTCCCGTTCGTCCTTCTCTGAGTCTTGATCACGTACTGACGCAGTTTCCCATCCCTCACGAACTTCTCGATGGCGTCGCGGAGGTCATAGCACTCGTCAGTAGTGTGGCCGTTGCAGTCGTGGAACTTGCAGAACTTGGAACGGTCCGTGTTGGAGCGTCCTCTGATCGGCTTTGGCCTGTCCACCCGCTTCATCTCGGTCTGGGATACCTCCTTCCATACCTGGGACCGAGGGACGTTCAACGGGGTGTAGCTGTCGTACTTGTTCTTCTGGTCAGCCCGGTCGGGCTTTGTTCGGCCGTCCCGGCTGCGTCGTCTCGGGTCGGTCTTCGTCCTTCTTGGGCATTCCTCGTCGCTAGGCGGGCTCTTCCTAGTGCGTTCGGGTTCGTCGGCATTGGCAGCCTCCATCTGCTCCATTTCCAGGTACTTCTTCGCCTCGGTATAGAATTCGGTCAAGGTGTACGCTGGGTTCTTGCATAGGTGACGAGCCAGCCGAGATGATGGGTCCAGTCCATTGACCAGGCAGTGTACGTGGACATCCTTGGGCAATGACCGTACTTGCATGGCCATGTCGCGGAACCGATCCAGATACTTCTGCAAGGCCTCACCCTTCTTCTGACGCACTTTGCTCAAGGTGAACGTAGTCTTCGGCTACTTTTTGCTGGTGGCGAAGTGCAGCTCGAATTTTCGTCCGAGGTCTTCATAGTCTCGGATAGAGTTGTCCGGAAGAGACGTCAGCCACCTGTGCGCTGGCCCGTCCAGAGTAGCCGCAAAAAGGCGCTGAATGACCGGGCCGCTGATCTGCCGGACCCACATGAGCTTCTCAAAGGTGACCAAGTGGTTCCGGGGGTCTTGGCTTCCATCGTACTTCGGCAGGCTGGTTAAATCAAAGCGCTTTGGGAAACGGGCTGTTGCCGCCTCCCTCGAGAACGAGGATCTTCCCGTCTCTGATAAGTACGTCACGTGATATTCCCGAGGCGATCCGTGGCGAGGCCGGGGAGTTCGTTCCTCCGCACGGGTTTCTTCTCGATCTCGGTATTCCCTTGCATGCCGATCGGTGCGGTTAGGACCGACACCGTGGTTTTCTCTGTCTCCCAGGGACCGTGGTCTGCAATCGGGCGCCGCCTCGACTCGCCGTTGTCGCGGTGTGGGTTCCTCGGCTCAGAGTTGCTCGAGGAGCTGCTGTCGCCTGCCGAGGCTCTCCTTGTATGACCGTGACCCCTGCGGCGGCCTCTCTCGCGGCGGTCCTTCTCGAGCGCTTCTTGGATCATCTTTCCGATAGCTTCAAAATCAGCCCGCCTCTGCAGGTCATCGTGTTTTTCCTTGTTCTCCAGGCGCCGCATGAACGATTCCTGAGTCCTTCGCATCATGCGGACGTCGGCATCAACTGCCCGGACATCACGCGTTGGAGACGGCGCGAGTGCTCCTTGTGGTCGCCGGTCTTCCTGCTGCGGCTGCTCCTCATGGAGCGGCTGTTCCCTGTCAGGGGAGGAAGTCACCGTGTCAGTAACATGTCCTTCTGGGGTGTTTCCTCTCCGAGGTGGTGCCGGCGGCTGGCTCGACGGCGGGCGGCTGGCTTGTGGGTCTCCTCCCACCGGTTGGGGATTTCTGCTGTGGCTTCTAGTGCTCACCATTAGTAGTCATGGGGATTGAAGTTTACAGTCCCACGATCGGCGCCAATGTTCTGTATGAAGAACACAGAGATTGGACTTGACTAGGTTGTCAAGCCTAGAGCCTACGTACCCTCGAAGGGATCAAAGTCCACGTAGTTCGTAACAAACTTGAAGGCACGTAGCCAGGGGAGTGGGGTGTGTGCTCTGTGTGGCAGAAAGTAACAAGAGCATAAGATAGAACGTGTGCACCTGTTTAGGGTTTCCTCCTATTTATAGAGGAGCTTGGTGCACGTATCTCCCTATTAATGGGGGATATCCATGATTGAGCTGTCAGGGGCTGATTGGCTGGTGCCATGATTGTAGGAGAATCTTCACTGATGAGATCCTATAAATAGGGGATCTCGGATCCTTTCCTAATATAGCGCGGATTCCCTTATAGGCGTCATTGGGCCGAGGTCCGGACTTGGGCCTATTGGGCCGGTCCGTAACAGTAATGCTATATGATAGTGAATGTTAGGCTATAAAGGGATAACATGAATATAAAACGAAAGTAGCCAATATGAGAATATTGAAATAAATGTGTTGCCAAATAAGAAAAGATAAGACTTGTAATGATTATACGCGAATGAGTTGGAGTGGTCTTTATTAAAAAGAAAACAATAGAAAATTTATGAGATTGTTCTGACATGTTTAAATAAGGTTTTTAAGTGCACTGGGAAGGAAGGAAGGTTGATCATGCAGTATATGGTCCTCCAAAAACAGGTCGAGGAAGACTGAAACGAACCCTCAATGAAGCTATAAAACACAATATTTTGAGATCTAAAAATTTGATTTTTCAATGGAACATAATGTCATTGTACAATCCATAAATAAGACTTTCTTATTGTTATTTATATTTTCCTTGATAAAAAACTTGATATTTGTTTTTTCTCTAATTTTATAAAATAAGAGTTGCAAAATATCAGAAAAATGTTATGTCTCTCATCTTAAAAACACTATCGGATTTAAATAGGGTCAAATTTCTCTCATCATCCTTCATAATTTTTAAATTATGTCCATTCAATCAATTTGAATAAGCACAATACTACTTTAACCTTAATCTCATTTTCTTAATCAACGGTCCAGAAATGTCAATGAGGATAATGAAAAAAATAAATTATGAGAGGATATGATTCCTCTAAATGGTGTTAGTGTCTGGGTTGATGATGATCATTGAGTGGCTACTGGGACAGAGTTGAAGCTTGGATGGCTAGTTGAGTGTGCCTTTTCTTTTCCTTTGTGGTTTTTTCAAGTGAGGGCAATGTTATAAAAAATATTATCAAGATAGAGTTGGTCTGATAGTTTAAGACTCAATTAGATATCTCAGTCAGCAAGCTTGAAGGGATTTAACTGAGAATTTTCTAAACAATTTTTACTTTTGTAAAACACAACCTGAGAAGCATTTTTAAACAAATTTTTTTTTCTCAAGAAAAAAGGGAAATGTTGTAAAAAAATTAAAAAAAGGAGAAAAGAAAGGAAATGGACTGGAATTCCCTCCAGAAAGAGCGCGGGTTCATTGCTGATCAATGCAAGAGTAGGCGGCCACAACAAAATAAAATAAATCGAAAATAAAACTTCGATTCTCATCAGCCTCAGTTGCTGGAGAGTGCAGACTGGTATCAACGTTCCCGACTTCTACCATCCGCCTTCTTCCCTGATTCCTTCACAAGGAGCTGTGAGAGCTAACTCTCAACGATGTTGATTCAGATTCCCCGGCTAACAAATTCGCTCAGAGGACCATTCGATGTTGATCAGGCGTATCTCCACCGCAAACATATCCTTCAAAATCGAGAGCCTCGCAAGTAATTTCGATATAGAGTACAGTTTTTTCAGATTATGCTTTCATTTATGTTCTGTTCGACTCCTAAGAAAATTTGCGTGGCGAAACAGTAACGTCAATAACGTTATTGCAATTCATCACAGACGGCCATTTTGCTTGCCATCCATTGTGAATTTTGAGTCTTCAATGGTTTATGCTCTTGGTTTTAGTTTCTTTAGTCTAGTGTTAATTTGTTCCTTTCATGCTTCATTGTGCGGTGTAATGCTTAATAAAACATGGATCTTAATTTTTATGATAGTTCTTCTAGCTCGCTTGATGACTCAGTGCTGGCACGGAAGATCGTTTATAAATGGGAAGAAGGTATGTGCAGTTGTTAGCGATGAATTAGGTTGTTTAATTAGTGCCTTAATTATGATCGGACTATAGGATGTTTACATTTATCGATTGTTGAAGCAGCTTCATCAGAAGTGCGACAGGCATACAAACAGTTTATAGGAGCGGTAGTGCAGTTGGTTGATGAAGAAACGTCCTCTGAGGAGTTCCACGAGGTGGCGCTGACTCTTTATCGTCTTCTCAGCAGCCAGATAGAGGAGGATGATATTGATAGAACAATATCAGATAAGAAGTGAGTACTGGGCTATTGGCTGCCAAAATTTTGAAAGAAAATGGCTGAAGAAGGGATTTAATGCCTACTTTGTGCATTACATGGGCTGTCTATTATTTTCTCATGCTTTTCCATTTTCAGATATTTGAACAATTTCTGAATCCAAATGAGTTTTTGAATTATTAATTATTAATGCAATATGGAATTTCAAGTTTGTGCTTTGCAAGAACGAAGTGATTGTTCAAGTTTTTCTCTTTATTAGGGGGATATCTTATCTTCCGTCCTAGTGTGCTTGAATACTTTATACTGTCATGTGCATCTCACTAAATGCGGATGCCGTGATATTGAGTTATGATATATTTTTCTATTAGTCCTGAATGTAGAGAGAACAGAGCATATGCAAGAGAACCTTGACTTCTGATATGTAAACTTGTTTTTCAGGTTAGAATTGAGAAAACTCCTCGGCCATACAGTTGCTGACGCCAACTTGAGGCAAGTTGCATCTCTTGCACAGACACTACTCAAAGTGCAGCCTAGCAATAATATAGAAGAAATAAATCTTGATGCCAGTGAGGAATTAGAATTTGGTGCTGATTTTAATTTTGTAGCACCAGCTCGTTTCTTAATTGATGTGACTTTAGACATTGAGGATATGATGGATTACGAAGGCACTGCTCCTCTAGCTGTTCAAGAAGGACATTATGGTCATATTGGACCCACAGAACATTCTATTGCGGAGGGGGCAAAGTTTAACCTGAGTTGGTTAAGAGATGCATGTGATAAGATAGTTAGGAATAGCGTTTTGCAACTATCCGGAGACGAACTGGCAATGACCATTTGTAGGGTGCTTGACTCAGAAAAGACTGGAGAAGAGGTATTGCTTGATGTTAATCTTCTTTATTAGGATGATAAATCACATGACTGTCTAAACTTTTTTTCCCCTGTGTGAAGATAGCAGGAGATTTGTTGGATCTTGTTGGTGATAGTGCATTTGAAATGGTGCAAGACCTTATATTGGTGAGGCAACGGTTGATTTGTTTACTTTCATTGATGGCTATATCTGGATCTTAGTATATTCCACTGATTATTCATGTAATGATTGCTTTTTATGTTTTGATATTTGAATTTTTAAATATAATAGTGTTGGTTTTGTTGGGGAAATTTAAACTTTTTTGGCATGGTTTGAAATAACTGCTTTTATTCCGTGTTCATTGACAACTTCTTCAATACTATATGCATGCTTATTATCTACTGGATACTTTGAAAGGTTTGAAATTCCTGTGAATTTACTTGCAAATTAGTTGACTTAATGTCTAATTGCAGCATCGAAAGGAGATTGTTGATGCCATCCGTCATGGCTTATCAGTACTGAAGTCTGACAAAAATGCTTCAAATGCTCAGTTGCGAATGCCTAGTTATGGGACTCAGGTATTGACCTTTTTAATTATTGTCAGTTAGATTTTCTTCACTTGTATATACTCTATAGTAACACTATCTCATACGAACTTGTATTTTATTTTCAGGTAACTGTTCAAACAGAGTCAGAAAGGCAAATTGACAAACTTCGACGCAAGGAGGAAAAGCGAAGTAGACGTGGAATAGATCATATGGGTGATGGTGACTTGTCTGCAGCAGACTTTTCTTCTTTACTTCAAGCAAGTGAGAGGAAAAATTTAATTGACGATATGTTTGGTTCTGGTGATAAGAATCAATCAATAGCTGTCACTGCTCTTCCTCAAGGAACTGTTAAGAAGCATTTTAAGGGTTATGAGGAGGTCATTATCCCTGCTCGACCAACGGCACCATTGAAACCTGGAGAAAAGCTGGTATATATAGATATAAACTTTATTGTGAGAAAGCATTGATTTATTCATAAGAGCAAATAATGTTCAGCTGCTGTCTATAAATGCTTGATGAACAAAAGAAATGAAAGATTGGACTCTTGGCAGTTTATTTATGAAGTTGATGTTGTGGTTCAGGAATGGTTTGCATTGCATTCAAACTTGTTTGTGTCTTAATAATTGCTAGCTGATACCTTGTCTCTTCTAAAATCCACATTTTGCATACCTTCTATCTTTTCTTGTATAGAAAATTTTATAACTACTGCTCCCCCGACCTCAAAATGATCTTAAGGGCAAGGCTTTGTTAATGAAGGAAATTCCTTATTGGCATTTGTGTTTTGTTAGGAAATAAATCAGTATAAATATATTATAATTAATTAGTATCACATATAATTAGAGATTATAGGAATTATGAGTGATTAGGAAATCAATCATCATAATGAGTCATTACTCTCTTGTCTTCTCTCTTGTGTACAAATAGGCTATTGAGCATATGAATAAATACATTCATTTGAGAGTATATTTTCTCTATCTTTCTCTCTCTGATTTCTACATGGTATTAGAGCTTGTTAGTTTTTGGCCAATTTGAGTTTCCTGGTGGCTGCTGTCACTGTACAGTGACAGTGGCCAGCCTCTTGACTCTGGCATGTGCGTTCGTGCCATTTTAGTTTCTGTCCAATTTTTTGGTTATCCTTTGGTGGTGCTCCTTCTTCTCAGTTTGTGTCGATTTGCTATTTTAGTACTATTCCGTGGTGTTGTTTCGTGAATAGTGATAGTCTTGTCACTATTCACAGGGGGAGAGAAGAAAGTTGTGTACCTCCTCGTTTGGGAGTTCTTTGATTTTTGCTTGTGGAAGTGTTATTTGGTAACATTTGTTGTTATTTGGTTGCTGCATTTATTTTCTGGCCTTGCTTTGTGATAGGATCCAAATATTAGGCATTAATTTAGCATTAATTTATTTAATTATCGAGTCTATTTTATTTATTGTTGAGTCTGATTTTATTATTATCTTTAGGAATATCTTACTAGATAAGATATAGTTGTTAGGATTATTAGTTAGTCTTTTTTATTATTTTATTATTATCTTTACGAAATAAGTATCTATCACAACTAGATAGATTTAGTTGTTAGGATTTAGATTTATTAATTATCTTTTTGAATTTCATAGGGTCGCTCTCTGTAAAACTAGTTCTATTTATTGGCTCTTAACCTATCAATAAAATCATCGAATGTTTGAGAGAGTAATTTATCGGAGTATTCTCCTGGACTTTAATTAATTAGTGGAATTTCCTAATTGTTAAAGGTTGGCTAGTCTCATTGAATTAGCAATATCACTGTTAATTCTCTAAAGAGTAGAGTAGGCTGTTCTTATTGATATAAGATCAGAGTTTATTTCTATTCACCTGTGCGGACTCTAACATTTGGCATCAGAGCCATCAGATCCAATCCACCATGGGCAAAACACATACCTCACAGAAATATCCTTCCCTACCACGCCACGAAGACTCTGCTCTGCCACAGATAGACATGGACCCTCTTAAATTTGCAGCACAGCCAAATGAACCCATCATAACTGCAATGCTGGAGAAAACCAACAATCCCATCACATCTACTTCATCGGATCCACTCGCTGCCATCGCAGCACGCCTGGAAGCATTAGATGAATTGCGCGATAAAGTAAACGCCTTAGAAGCACAGTCTACTCGCCATAATCACCGCAAAGGCAAATCGCACCGTTATGCAGAGGATAGCGATGAAGATTCTGATCCACCATGGAGGTCAACTCGACGCTCATATGCAAAGATCGACTTTCCGAAATTTGACGGAGGTGACCCAAGAGGATGGATTCTCAAAGCCGAAATTTTTTTTCGCTATTACAATATGCCAGAAGAAGAGAAGGTGGACGTGGCTGAACTTTACCTTGAAGGAGATGCATTGGACTTATTCTCTTGGCTAAACTCTCAGCATACCGTGCGATACTGGACAGACTTGACTCATGCATTGGAGGAGCACTTTGGACCACCTGAGTTTCTCAACCCCGACGAGCACCTCTGCCTAATCAAGCAGACTGGTTCGGTGCAAGAATATAGGCAGGAATGGGCGCGGAGGGTAGCACGCGTCTCCAACTGGCCTGAACATTGCTTACTCGGTGTGTTCTTGACTGGCCTGAACGAATCACTGCGATCTGAGGTTCGACTGCACAAACCAAGGAGTGTCTATCGAGCAGCTAGCCTGGCATTGGAGTTTGAACAGCAACACAAAATTTCTCATGGGCCCAAGTCAGCTTCCTCTGCCATATCGAATCGGAACTCTCCTGGATCCTCCACACCACCTTTTGCTCCCGGGTCAAATTTTTCTCGTGGCTCTTGGAAACCAGCGACTTCGTCATCCACTGAAAATCACCCTCCGGCTGTTTCCTCAACATCCTCGGCTCCTCTTATCACAAATCGCGCCTCCGCTGAAGACCCGAGCGTCAACTCCGCCGTGAACGCGGCCTTTGTTTCCGGTGCGCTGCTCCATTCCGACCAGGTCATCGGTGCTCCGCAGCGTCCTTCTCGCTCCTAGAGGTCGACGAAGCTTGGAAACCACCCAAAGGCTTCAATGGCACGGTCGAAAGCGAAATCGAGGAGTTGGACCCCGATTGAAGAGAGGAAGACGACAAAAAAAAAAAACTAATTATTATTATTAAAAAAAAAAAAGAGAGAGAAGAAGATTTCTTGATTTTTTTTTTTTGCCTTGAGGACAAGGCATTTTTCCAAGGGGGGAGAAATGATAGGATCCAAATATTAGGCATTAATTTAGCATTAATTTATTTAATTATCGAGTCTATTTTATTTATTGTTGAGTCTGATTTTATTATTATCTTTAGGAATATCTTACTAGATAAGATATAGTTGTTAGGATTATTAGTTAGTCTGTTTTATTATTTTATTATTATCTTTACGAAATAAGTATCTATCACAACTAGATAGATTTAGTTGTTAGGATTTAGATTTATTAATTATCTTTTTGAATTTCATAGAGTTGCTCTCTGTAAAACTAGTTCTATTTATTGGCTCTTAACCTATCAATAAAATCATCGAATGTTTGAGAGAGTAATTTATCGGAGTATTCTCCTGGACTTTAATTAATTAGTGGAATTTCCTAATTATTAAAGGTTGGCTAGTCTCATTGAATTAGCAATATCACTGTTAATTCTCTAAAGAGTAGAGTAGGCTGTTCTTATTGATATAAGATCAGAGTTTATTTCTATTCACTTGCGCGGACTCTAACACTTTGTTCTCCGACGTCGAGCCTTCATTCCTGGTGTGTGTAGGCTGGTTCTTTGCTTCGAAGGTTGCGTTGTGAGAATGAGTTCAAGGTTTCTACTATTTCAGCACAGTCGGGATTTTGTTTCATGCACGTTCACTTGTCTCTAGTGGCTGGGTTCTTCGTTTGTTACGTTTTCCAGCACGTTCATGAAGTGTTATTTTGTCTTGAATGCCGTGCTTGTGGTTGGGTAATTCCATTGGCATCTACTATGCTTTGCGTCCTTTGGTGAGGAGTTTGGTGGTCCTTATGTGACCCGTTTGTTCTTTGCCTCTGGTGAGGTGTTTCTTTGGTGTTTGTCTCTATTGAGATTTGAGATGTTTGGAGTATTGTTTGTCCCTAGTGAGACCTTTGGTGTTCGTCTCTGATGAGACGTTCATTGTTGCTTTGTCTTTGGTGAGACGTTTGGAGTGTTGTTTGGACTCTTGTGAGACCGTTTGCTGCAGCTTCTACTTTGGTTTGGTACTCTTTGTTATTCGAACCCTTGGTGAAGTTGTTGGATCGTTTCTTTTGAATGTCTTTGGTGTGATATTTGGTTGAACTATTCTTGGGATGTGGCCAAACTTGCTGGTGGATTCAAGATCTCATGAAGAAGAAAATTATTTTGTTTGGATTTATTTATATTATGTTTTCTTGTAACAAGTTGGGCATGATCAACATCTATGCTCCAACTTGAGAGGAAGTGTTAGGAAATAAATCAGTATAAATATATTATAATTAATTAGTATCACACATAATCAGAGATTATAGGAATTATGAGTGATTAGGAAATCAATCATCATAATGCGTCATTACTCTCTTGTGTACAAATAGGGTATTGAGCATATGAATAAATACATTCATTTAAAAGTATATTTTCTCTATCTTTCTCTCTCTGATTTCTACATGTTTCAATTATCTATTTTCAGATTGAGATCAGGGAGTTGGATGACTTTGCTCAAGCTGCTTTCCATGGCTACAAATCACTAAATCGTATACAAAGCAGGATATTTCAAGCTGTTTATGGCACAAATGAAAACATACTAGTGAGTGATCTTTGCTTCAGTTTTATAGTTTTAAGTTTGCAGGACACTAATAACAGACTACCAAAGACGAGTCTCAAGTAATAATTGTTTAAGAATATCAGCAGCGCAAAATAGATAATGGTGATTTTACTGATGCTTTTTAACATTTTGTAAGTGATTTTGATATTTCTGCAGGTGTGTGCCCCTACAGGAGCTGGCAAAACTAATATAGCTATGATTTCAATCCTACACGAGGTGAATAGTCATTTACTTCCAATGTACTCATGCTGACACTTTTAACTTTTGTATGATTAGTTACATTGCCTAAAATCAATGCTTTAAGTTGATGTTTTCTTCTGATTATTATCTTAATGTGATTGCAATGAAATGACATGCCAAACTTTTGACACCATCAAGATATGTTACCAAAAAATTCACATCTTTGTTGACTGGGAAAAAAATGCCACATCTTTCAGAACAGCTTTGTGCTTTTCATTTTCCTTACTTTCTTCCACCATCCTCAACATTGTCTTTTGAATTAATAGTTCAACATTCAACTCATTATCAAGTTCAATTCCTTGTCAATCTGTAGCAATTCAGGGTATAGTCTAAACTAATTCACAACAAATTTCCTTAAATTTGTAACAAGTGACTACTTATGTTTCGCAATCTTTCAGATGAATGATAAATAATCGGAAAGGCTGGTTTTTCCCTCTCTTCATTGACTAATGTTAAGTTTTCAGTTGTAGTATATTCAATTTTGTATTTCCATGTGTAACTTGGAATTATTTTGGATTTGAGGTCTGATATGTTGGGCAAGAAAAGAAGTGTATATCACTTGGATTGATGAAGTCATCAAGAAATTTCGCTTGACTGTTAGCAAGGCTCTGAATCTGATGAATTACTTGTGGTTTTTCGTTAAGATCCGCAATGATAATTTTGGAGCACTCTGATGGTTAATATACGAGGGATAGAGGAAAACCTATTTTCTGCTAAGAGGGATGAAAAATTGAAAATGAGTTGTAACTTGAAAGAACAAGAAGATCATCGTGCAGTAAAGAAACAGAAGAAGGATTTGGCACTACATTTTCCTTATATTTTATAAATTTATGGAATTATGTATGTCTAATAATTGGCTTCTAAAAGAAAAGTATATGGTGAAAGCCTGCAACTAGGGATCATATTGAAAAAATTTGATGCTCTGGCTGTTACTACACCTGAATCCTGGCAAGTATGGATAATACTTGAACTAATAAACTTCTGGCCAAATGTTGAATGAAAAACAACAAAAATGTTAGTATTTTCTTCATCTACACCTTCTGGGGACAGGAGGACTTGTAAGGTCCTTTTACCAATTAATCTAATGCGTTCTTTTTGGTGTTCCTTATGGATCTATGAAAGGATAGGAAATATATATATATATATATATTTTTTTTTTTTCTCTTCTCATTTATAGGCCTTCTTTTGGTAATAAAAAATCTCCCTGAAACTTCTATTCATTCTCGTTTCAAGACTGAAAGGTCTTCTCAAATGAAGGAATGGTGCATTACATAAGGCTTGGCTTCCAAATAGGATATATATATATATATATTTTTTAATGTTCTCGTGTATCTTCTGAGTTCCATTGTTAGATGGGTACTGAAGTAAGAGGTTATTAATTATTATTTGTATTGATGATATCTTTCTCTATTCTATGCTTTGTTATTTTAATAATTCTACTCACAGGATGTTTTATCCTCCAATTATGTATTCTCTTTGTTATATGCAGATTGGGCAGCACTTCAGGGATGGGTACTTGCACAAAGAAGAATTTAAGATAGTTTATGTTGCCCCAATGAAGGTATCTGGAAGCCTTTCTTCTTCATTCTGTGTTTCTGTTGAGCTCTTCGTCCTGTTCTCTGAACCTTGTCGTTTATTATTAACATAGTCATTAATAGGCTTTGGCTGCAGAAGTGACAAGAACATTCAGCCAACGGTTAGCTCCTTTAAATATGACCGTCAGAGAGCTTACTGGAGATATGCAACTATCTAAAAGTGAACTTGAAGAAACTCAGGTTTCGTGTTATCAAAATTGCAGGTTTAGGTTTTTCTTTGCAGGAATGTGAACTTAGTATCTTCTTTTTCCCTTGTTTCAATCAGATGATAGTGACAACACCTGAGAAATGGGATGTTATTACTCGCAAGAGCAGTGATATGTCACTTTCAATGCTTGTGAAACTTTTAATAATTGACGAAGTGCATCTACTTAATGATGATAGAGGTCCTGTAATAGAGGCTCTAGTTGCTAGGACTTTACGTCAGGTAAATCCTTTGTGACTGATTCTTCTTTCTTTTTTTTTTTTTTAAAAAAAGAGTTCATACAAGAAGTGCATCATATTTCAATTTTTTTGTTATTTTTATAAAAGAAGAAATATTATTCAAGAAGATAAAAGAATGAATACAAAAATAGTATTAAAAGTTGTCCTTAATGAAGAAACACAAAAAAGACAAAGCAATATATTAGTGCTCTTCAATCCCATTGTTAGCAGGACTCCCTTTTAGAGACAAAGGCCTGAACACTAAAAAGTGGCTAACATCTGACTTAACAGCTTAGAAGAATTAATGAAGATAGCATTTCAGTAACAAAAGAACTTCATGCATATTGTTAGAGATAAGGATGTAATGTTGTGCGAGTATAAGAGGGGAAGAATCAAAGGAAATTGTTTTGTTTTCCTTTTTCTTTGGCTATAGCCGCATTGCTTTTAACATGCCACAAGCCTTACAAATGCCTAATAGATCTATGTAATTGTTTTTGGATATTTGAGAAACAATGCATGGCATTTGTGTTATTTTGATTATGCACTAATCTATGCAGTTATACTGCTGATCCTGTTACTTGGTGATAGAAGTACGATCACTTATTAGTATCCACTCCCTTCACATGATCATGGGCCTTTGAATGACCTTCCCCCCTGGGGGGCATGTCTATTCTAATCTTCTTTAAAATATCCAGGTTGAATCAACTCAGACAATGATACGCATTGTGGGCCTTTCTGCAACTCTTCCTAATTATCTAGAGGTGTTTGATCCCAATATTATATACTTATGTTCATTACGTCTATTTATACATGCTGAATGCTGAAGTATCTATAAGCTATGGCTATTGTCACCAGGTTGCACAATTTTTGAGAGTGAATCCAGAAACAGGACTTTTTTTCTTTGACTCTAGCTACCGCCCAGTTCCTCTTGCTCAACAATATATTGGTATTAGTGAGCAAAACTTTGCAGCACGTATTGAATTGTTAAACGAGATATGCTACAAGAAGGTCTCTTTATTCCTCACTTCAACTCTAAACATATTAAATCTTGCCATGGTGATTAATTTGCTTTATTGGGTGTTATTGTTTGAGCCAGGTTATTGATTCTATTAAGCAAGGTCATCAGGCAATGGTATTTGTCCATTCACGGAAAGACACTGCAAAAACTGCTGAGAAACTGGTTTGTAAATTCAGATGTGTTTTATAGTTCTGGCTTATGAGTTAGGATGTTCTATATAGTCCGCTATCTGCTTTAGTGCTTTTGCCTGTATGTTGGGGCACTTTCAACATTCTATTCTTTATTCTTCAAATTTGTTAACTTGTTATGGAAAGGAAAATTTCTGTTGTGCCGCCCTGGTATGTGGACATTGGGAGTCAAGATTTGATCAGTATGGTGGACCCCACCATACAGTGATACAGATGAAATCCTGACCTTTCATTGTGCACACAGGGATTGTATGGCAGCATTGCTCTGTTGAAACTATTTTCAGATATTTGTGAAACTTTTTTATCCTTTATTTGTTGCCAAACATACAGTTCTCATACCAATATACGATAGTTCTAAAATCAAATTGTGGTCTCTGATTCTCTGCACCTTTGCTGTTTATTTTTTACTGCAAAGTTGTAAAGTGACTGACATGTATATTTTCTTCTTTTGTTTGAAGAAACTTTTTGGACAAAGCTATTCCTTCAGTGTGAACATTTATTCTTCAATGAGCATGCATACTTTCGCCCTGCTAAATGATTAATTCAGCTTATTAATGTACAAGCTAGCCCCTTTGTAGTAGCTCTTTGGTAATTGCTAACAGAAGTAGTAGTCTGTTCCCAGCTTAAGTAACATCACTCTTACGCCTGTTCGATAGGTTGAGTTGGCACGAAAATATGAAGACCTGGAGCTCCTTAGGAATAATGAGCATCCGCAATATAACTTTATCAAGGTGATCGAAAGATGTGCTTCATTCTTCTGGTTGTTCCTGTGTTATCTCTTCTTTATATGTTATCAATTTTATGCTTTTCCAGAAAGAAGTTCTTAAATCCAGAAACAAAGATCTTGTCGAACTTTTTGAATTTGGGATGGGCATTCATCATGCTGGGATGTTACGAGCAGATAGAGGGCTAACTGAGCGGCTTTTCTCTGAAGGACTCCTGAAAGTAGAGCTTATCCTTCTGTAGAATTTCTGCTTAGATTTTCAGAATTTGCCAGCAGTTTATATAGTAATTCTATTTTCTTGTTCTTCTTGCTTTTAGGTACTTGTTTGTACAGCAACTTTGGCATGGGGTGTCAATCTACCTGCTCACACAGTTGTCATTAAGGTTTGTGTAATTTTATCTTAATATTATATCATGCATGAATATAGTTTTGCATCATATGAAGTAGATGTTGAAATTTCAAACTCCAATGCTTTCACGTTATCTTGTAGCATGTTATTTAATAGTGTGTAAAGTTAAATATTATGTAGATAGCTACTGGGTTTTACTTCACAATTTTACAACAGCAGCTTGGTTTTAATATTATCCCCATAGATTCTTGGTGGCCTTTATTTACTTTCATGTTGAAATTTGATCTTAACTGTTATTCTCCAGGGCACCCAATTGTATGATCCCAAAGCTGGTGGGTGGCGGGATTTGGGTATGCTTGATGTTATGCAGGTGGGACCATGAATTTCCTCATAAAGTACATATGAAGTGTTTTTGTTTTTTGTTGGCTTGATCAATAGCTAAAGTGCCATTTCTATCATAACTTCACTCTAGATATTTGGTCGGGCTGGGAGGCCTCAGTTTGACAAAAGTGGTGAAGGTATCATAATTACATCTCATGACAAGCTAGCATATTATCTCCGCCTATTGACAAGTCAACTTCCTATAGAAAGCCAGGTACTTCATGGATTACAATGAGGCAGTCATATTCTTTGCTGATTTTTGACTCTATCTTGCGGCACATTTATAATGCACAAAATTTTGTTGTCCTAAAATTCTTCTTAATGAATTGGGCGCCATTTTCTTGTGACTTTTTATTATTGTCAGTTTGTTAGATCCTTGAAAGATAATTTAAATGCTGAGGTGGCATTGGGCACTGTGACTAATGTTAAGGAAGCTTGTGCTTGGCTTGGCTATACATATCTTTTCATAAGGATGAGAATGAATCCTTTGGCATATGGTATTTCATGGGAAGAGGTAATTAATATTGTGCTATGTGCCTCCCTACATATTTTCCTCCCATCTCTAATATACAACAACTTTGTTAGGAAACTTCTTTCTGTATGCTTTAGTCTTGTCTGATACTGAAAATGCATAGAATTTTTACCCCTTCTGGCGTTTAGTCACTAGGTTTTTTTTCGTAATGGTTTATTTTCTTGTAGAAATTTTCCTATTTATTTTGACTGACTAGATTAATATGACTACAAAGATCACCGTTAGTTAATTATTATTTTTATATGATTATAGATTTTGGATTATCTAGAATATAGATGCTGCATTAAAGTTAGAAATTGGATGAGTATTTCAACTTGAATTATGAGACAAGTAAGACAGGGAGATGCTCTTATCAAAGATTGTGTTCACCAAGTTATGAGAATATGGTTTTGCAACAATTTCGGGGCTCTTTTGCCAGCATTTCAGAAATTAGATGCCGTTTATGCATTCCTAAATATCCACCCTGCCTCTTTCTAACCCCAGGACTAGGGTAACCTGCTAGTTAAAAAGATAAAATTGGTTTGCTTTTCCCTGAATTCCTAAATATTAGATGCCATTTCTTGCAAGAATCGGTTTGATATTTTCCCCCTCGTTTGCTTGAGGGGGATCAGTTTGGTATTATTTCTGTGTTTTTCTCTGTGAACAATAAAATAATTATCTTTCTCCCCGAACAGAATACATAGTTACCATCACTTCAAACTTGTGACTTGATAATTTGCTTCAACGCTCTGAATTTTTATCATCTTGAACATCTTTTACTTGGTTACCTTTTTACACACACACACACACAAATATATTCAAAGGTTTTTTCTTGAATAATTCTATATATGACCTAAAGTGTGCTTTCTGGATCTTGTTTGCTTTTAGGTTATGGCAGATCCTTCTATGAGTTCTAAGCAAAGATCTTTTGTTATAGAGGCTGCGCGTGCGCTTGATAAAGCAAAAATGATGCGGTTTGATGAGAAAAGTGGGAATTTTTACTGTACTGAGCTTGGTCGCATTGCAAGTCATTTTTACATTCAGTATTCCAGTGTCGAAACATACAATGAAATGCTGAGACGTCACATGAACGATAGTGAGGTTAATGGTTTCTTTTTCTTTCTTTCTTTTTTGGTTTTCGGCAATGAAGTATTTTCTTTAGTGTTAAAGGTTTCTGCCCATGCTTATTATGTACTATTTGAGAAGTACCTTCTCTTGCTTACGTATACTAATTGTACTGCAAGATTGGATAAGATGTGACAATTGACAGTTGGTCATTTTCCATCTTGGTTCAATCTATTTGGGAAACTTAATCCAAATCCCAATGAAAATTATGTGTAAATTGTTCATTGCGTCCCTTCACACTTATTTTTACCTTTTCTGCTATAGGTGATTAACATGGTTGCACACTCTTCTGAATTTGAGAATATTGTTGTTCGAGAAGAAGAACAAAATGAGCTTGAGATGTTAGCACGAACATCTTGCCCATTAGACATTAAGGGTGGTCCTTCCAATAAGCATGGAAAGATTTCTATTCTGATTCAGGTTTTCCATCATAACTGGTTCTGTTTTATTGTTTTTGTACCAGAACATGTGTAAATAATGATGATTATGTGGTTTGCAGTTATACATATCTCGAGGCTATATAGATGCCTTTTCGTTGGTATCTGATGCTGCATACATAAGTGCAAGTTTGGCTCGTATAATGAGGGCTTTATTTGAGATTTGCTTACGGAGAGGATGGTGTGAGATGACTTTATTCATGTTGGATTATTGCAAAGCAGTGGATCGTCAAATTTGGCCTCATCAACATCCCCTTAGGCAATTCAACAAGGACCTCTCTGCAGAAGTCTGTCTTGATTATTTTATTCCTCCTAATTTTAAAGCTATGTTTCATGCTAGTGTGTGATAATTTCCCTTGGGTGGTCTAGATATTGGGGAAGCTTGAAGGACGTGGGGCTGACTTGGATCGCCTTTATGAGATGGAAGAGAAAGATATTGGGGCATTAATTCGATATGCACCTGGAGGAAGGGTATGCACCTTGTTGTAGGATAGCATTCAAGAATTCCTTTGGATTTGAACTTAGATGTTCAAAAATAGTTAACTTTTTCACTTCATTTTCTTAGTTGGTCAAGCAATACCTTGGATATTTTCCATCAATTCAGTTATCTGCAACTGTGAGTCCGATAACCAGGACTGTCTTGAAGGTAATACTGTGGTAGATGTTTCTTTTCAGAATAATCAAGACTGCATTTCTTTTGACAATCAAATATCTTCCCCTGTATTCAATTTCAGAGGTAAATTGTTGTTTGCAGATTGATTTGGCCATAACTCCTGATTTTATTTGGAAAGATCGTTTTCATGGCGCTGTTGAACGCTGGTGGATTCTTGTAGAGGTGATGCCTTGAGAATATTTTTTATTAGAATTCCTTGGGATGATCGGTCATGTTAATCAATTCCTGTATCATTGTCAAAACCTTTCCAGCTATGATCCATGGTTAATGATGATCATTGTGCAAATTATTACAAGTATAGGACCTAAGGCTGGATCTGCTTGTGCCTATTTATAAAGAAATGTCCATAGGATAGGGGCATCAATATTGGAAAACTAAAGTAAACATTATCTGTTGATCAAATTTTTTTGTTATATATATGAAATTAATAGATCATTCTAAATTAAATCTGGTTTGGATATTTTATTTAGTGTGAATCCTATTTAAAACAAGTACTGGCCTATTTTTTCCACATTGGCTGTGCTCTTTGCTCAAAACTCTCACTTTGTAGCCCCCGTTTCCACAATTTCTTGCACTGCAGTTGGGATTCAGTATGATAGGAATTGAGGAAGTCAAAACTTTATATCGTTCTTCAGAAGAATAGGAGAGCAGACATCATCAATGACATTTTTTATTAAAAAAAATTGAAATGCATGGCAATATTTGAAAATGAGTCGATGATTAAACGATAGCCCTTCAATTGTCTGTAAAAGAATAATATAACTGTGAAGGAAGATCAAGAATCCATGAATACTGAGTTTGTAAAAAAAATTTGAGGTGTTCCTATGATGGATTTAACTTTTGAGGATGCCCTTTTCTTTTATTTTCTTCGCTTGTCCTTGGGTGAATTCTTTTCCCCAACTCAGAATCCCTTGAAGCTTTGTGCTTAAATTTTCCAATACTAATTCTGCTACAAGATGTATGTTGGATTAGCAAATAACTATCATTTCCATTTGCAAGAAACAGATAAACTGAAATAAAAGAAGTTAAAAATGTAGTTCCAAGTCTTAATTAGCAAGCACTCCATCCAAATTATGATTGATTTATTGTGGTGTCGTATATGTAATAGAAATGCTTCATTGGTTGAATATTTTGATGTGGTCTGAGTTCTTTAGTTTAAAAGTTCCCGTGAGTCTTAGCCCTGAGAGGTATGCACTTTTATCCAGCCTGCAACCTTAAAGATTTACAATTTCCATGTTCAAATGGCAAATGCATGTCACAGATTTGTTGTATTTTTTCTGTTAATGTCACTTGTCATAGGCCCACTTTGCCTTGAAACATCTACTCATTTCATTAAATATTTCACTCGTTGATAATTTGGTACTCACTCTAACTTGGGTTGATGCTCAACCATTTCAAGCAGGACTCTGAGAATGATCACATCTACCACTCAGAACTCTTCACTATGACAAAGAAGATGGCTAGGGGAGAACCACATAAGCTTTCCTTCACTGTGCCAATATTTGAACCTCATCCACCACAATACTACATTCATGCTATTTCTGATTCTTGGTTGGGCTCAGAGGCATTCTACACTGTATCTTTTCATAATCTAACACTACCTGAGGTAGTTTGTTGTTTATCTCTTTCATCTCTAGCACAATTTTGAGACAATTGGCTCTTGGCAAAACATTTATCTTACAATAAGGCTGTGCTGTTTTCAGGCTCGTACTGCTCACACAGAACTCCTTGATTTAAAACCTCTCCCAGTGACCTCTCTTCAAAACAATGCTTATGAGGCTTTATATAAATTTTCACATTTCAATCCTATACAAACACAGGTTTGGTTGAACTGCTTTGCTACGAGGTTTGTTCTGTAATGCACAATGGATTCTAGATATATTAACACATGAAGACTTGTCTTTTTTGGCCTTACTGAACTTGGCAGACATTCCATGCCTTGTATCACACGGACAATAATGTTCTCTTAGGAGCTCCAACTGGAAGTGGAAAAACCATATCTGCGGAGCTTGCTATGCTGCGTCTCTTCAATACTCAACCTGATATGAAGGTTTGCTCTTAAATTTGTCATATCATCTTGAGAGCATATAGTCAGAGTAATGAAATTGCATAAAAAAAATATTAAACAACATATATTGATGTTTTCTCTGAAAAAAACGCTGCTTGTACTTTCAAGAAGTGAATTGAGACCATGTCAATACCTTCATGTTTTATCCATGCCAGGGGAAGAAAACCTTGTGATGCAGAAAGAATAAAAAAGTAATCTATTTTTTCGGTCTACTATTATCTCAGCAATGATCAGATGCATCTGCTTTGTGCCTCTAACTATGTTAACCACTTGTGAAGCAGGCATTATCACCCTTTTCCCAGTTTTGAATTACATGCTTCTTAGCAATTAAAAAAAGGAGGGTCTTTGCTTGGCACCATGTGCTCTGTTGATTGTTGATGATATATTTTTGAAACCTTTATAGCCTGTTTGGTTTGGTTCCATGGGAGAGGATTACATGTAATCTCGATGCAATAAATCAATTAAAAGCATTTGGTTGGACTTATGTAATGCAGAGAGGATTACATTTTGTAATCCTAATTACATCATTTGATGTAATCAAGATTATGCTACTAGGACTGATGAATGGGGATGCAAACATTCTATAATCAAATGAAAAAGACATTATTGCCATAATAATTTTTTTAAATTGACCAAAGTGCCTAACTGCCTACCCCATAAACGCTATTAAATATTAAATAATTACCACCATTAAACATTAAAACATTAATCAATAATATAAAATTTCAAAAATATTTTCCTATTAAAAAATTATATTTCACCATTAAAAATATTAAAATATCCCTGTTAAATAATATTCCCACAATTAAATATCAAAAAATTACCATGAACCTAACTTGTATTCTGCATAATATTTCCACCATTAAATATTAAAAAATTACTATGAACCCAACGTGTACACTACAAAACTTGAAAAAATTACCACGGACCCTACATATACATTATACATATATGTCTCTTGCTATATTATTCCCATATATTCTTATGCTCGATGTATTTCAACCAAACGTTTTTATGCATCATTTTTCCTTAATGACGAACCTAATAAATCCATGTAATCATCATTAAATTAAACTCCATTACTTTGCACCACATTTCATTACATTACATTATCTTTGATTCCGTGAACCAAACAGGCACTTAGTGTTTATGTTTCTTGGGAGGTGAAACATTTTGTTTACATTGTGCTTAATTTTATTGTGATGCATGATTGCCACGGAAATAACATTTTGGAATGCTACCTCTTTGTGCATTATCACTAGTGTGAGTTCACTGCTGTCAAAAAATGCAGGTTATTTATATAGCACCTTTGAAGGCTATTGTGAGGGAAAGAATAAATGATTGGCAAAAACGTCTTGTATCTCAGCTAGGGAAAAAGATGGTATTAATCTGTTTTGACTGTTTTTCTATAAATGATAGACATAAACATATGGTAGTGTTAATAATGATGCTATGCTTCTATCAGGTTGAAATGACTGGAGACTATACACCAGATTTGATGGCCCTTTTGTCAGCAAATATTATAATATCTACTCCTGAAAAGTGGGATGGTATTAGTCGTAATTGGCATAGTCGAAGCTATGTTACCAAGGTTTATTCTTATACATGTCCTGAGCAGCTGTGCTGATCTGAATATAGTATTACATTTTAAATGATAAATTATATTTTTAATGCTATCCATTTCACATTTGCGTTTTGCTGGCACTGATCAATAGGTTGGTCTTATGATATTGGATGAAATTCACTTACTGGGAGCTGATCGGGGGCCCATCCTTGAGGTATATGTATATGAACTAGTGGCATATTATTGTTCCTCTAGCCTGTTACTTCTCTTTGTTTTCTTAAGAATTAAAGTGGTAGACACTAATGGCCTAAGGTTATAAGTAAAATCAAATCCATGACCTCCCATGTACAGGGGAGCTTCCACACCACTAGGCTACAAGACCTTTAGCTACTTCTCTTTATTTCAAACTTCTTAGTAAAACACATGCTTTAGTATTACTCAAGACCACTTAAACTTGAAATGTTAAGTTATTAGGTAAGTGAATAGTGTTATCACAATCCTTAACATGTCCTTTAACTCAGTCCTTTTGGGTTTTAAGTGAATAGTTTTATCACATTCCTTAACATGTCCTTTAACTCAGTCCTTTGGGCTTTAAGTAAGGACTAAGAACAAACCATTCCTTGTGTGGAAACTTAATTACTGATCGTAATTTTGCATTAACCCAATGTTTTAACAAATTCAATTGTGTGTATGTTAGCTTTCTTGGCTTATTTTATAGATGCGTTCTCATTGTTTAAGTGTGGAATTTTCTGTTTGTAGGTTATTGTTTCTCGGATGAGATACATATCATCCCAAACAGAGCGTGCAGTTCGGTTTATTGGTCTCTCTACTGCTCTAGCTAATGCTGGGTATGTTTCCTCCGAATACATGTGATGAGAGAAGCCCTATTCTTATTCACTTGCACGTTTGCTGAGTCTTAAACTTGATATATGTCCATGCATGTATGGATGGATTGTAATTTTTTGGTGAATAAAGTTATATTGTATTTTATTTGTTATATGTTAATGGATTGATGTTTGCAATGCAAACTTTCCATGGTACTTCTGCAAAATGGTATTCATGGGATTAATTTTGATCTTCCGGACAAATGAATCCTTACCCTAAGAAATTATCTGTTAGGAAATTTGCGGATAAACTTCTAATTTGCCTTTTTCATTTTTGGTAACATATAGTGATTTGGCTGATTGGTTGGGGGTTGAGGATATTGGACTTTTCAATTTCAAGCCAAGTGTGAGGCCTGTACCTCTGGAAGTTCATATTCAGGTAAGTTATCCTAGTTCTCTGTAGCTTAAGGTTTTGCATGCCCACTTTACGGTGTAGTGCTTGGATGCAGTTGTGTCGGTCAAATGAAATGTTGAAGAAGGGAGTAATGGTAATGAGGGGTGGGGTCTGACTGGCGTTGTGTTCAAATACCTATAAATTTTCACCCCTCTGTTTCAAACCTAGCTGTCTCTTTCTCTTGCCAAGCACACCCAAATTCTTTCATTTGAATGAGAGCTTTACAGAATCCTTTATTTCTTCTGCTTTACTGAACTAGAGTACTTTGTGAATTTAAGCATTTGAAATAATGAACAGAATCAATGCGATACAATACAACAAAAAAAGAACTTGCAACTCGAGAGAGAGAATGTGATGGACCTGTAGCTTCTATTGGTCCAAAGCTAGGTCATGTGGAGTGAGTGTGCTGTTAGAGAAAGAGAGTGAGGGAGGGCTGTGGGCTGTACATATTTCGGCAGAAGGGTTTAGTGAGGTGTTAAGTAAGATAGTGAGTACTTGTGTGGGAGAGACTCTAGCCTCTTGAAAGCTAGGGAACCAGTGAGTGTGAGTGAGTTTTCTCTCATTCTTCTTATTTTCTTTGTAGTTTCTCTGATTAGACCTACACTCTGCCAGAATCATGTCATTTTAATAGTATTTTCAGCGTGGGTTCCATCAGAATGTAAATTCTTTTGCTTTTGGAAACTGTAGAATATATGAAGGTACATAATCACTTTAATTGCATTTGTTGCTTATGATAATGAAATTTGAAATTAGCTGCGACAAATTTTATTCTCAGTTCATCAATGTCAATAGATCATGGCTATGCTATAAATACATGCTTAAGGCAACATGCCCGCCTCACTAACCTGAGATCATAGGAGAAATAAAATTCTGTTAAGATCTTGAAAATAGAACAATAATCCCAACTACTAGCAACAGACACATGCAATAATAAAGAAGAAATAAGATACTTGTGAGTTAAGTCACAATGTATGATGTCCCAAAAAAAAAAACTTCAATTTCTCTTGAGGTTGTATTTAATTACCTCTCATATAGATGGTTTAGTGAAATTTAATCTTAAATTGTTCATGATTGTTCGTTATTGGAAGTGGAAGAGAATATTGCCTATATGTCAGTATAACTTGTTCTTCATCTTGCAGGGATACCCTGGAAAGTATTACTGCCCAAGGATGAACAGTATGAATAAACCAGCTTATGCCGCAATATGCACACATTCACCGACAAAGCCAGTTCTGATATTTGTATCATCACGACGACAGACAAGGCTTACGGCATTGGATTTAATTCAGGTGAAGACTTAATCTCATGTCAGGAAAAGTAAAAATTTGAACGTCTAATTAGTTTTTCTTCTCTGTGAGTGTAGTTTGCTGCTTCAGATGAACTTCCAAGACAGTTCCTCAATATTCCAGAAGAAGCACTGCAAATGGTTCTATCTCAAGTTTCTGATCAGAACTTGAGGCATACTTTACAATTTGGCATTGGTTTACACCACGCGGGTCTTAATGACAAAGACAGATCACTGGTTGAGGAGCTATTTGCAAATAACAAGATTCAGGCATACATTTGTAACTTAAAAATTGGCACTGTCAAAACTATGTTCTGTCTCACTTGACTGATTAGGTATTTTATGATATCAATGTAGGTATTGGTTTGTACAAGCACCTTGGCTTGGGGTGTGAATCTTCCAGCTCATCTAGTGATTATCAAGGTGATTGGCTGCACTAGCGTTTTTGTTTCCTTATGTTTTGGCAGTTTTTTTTTTCTTTGTTTTTTTTATTTTTTTTTTTTGGGGGGGGGGGGGGGGGGGAGTTAAGTAAAATGGTACCAGAAAGCGGTGATTTTTTTGTGCTTTCTTTATCCATATATATTGATTTAACATTTCTTTGGCAAGTTTGGGAGAGATAGCAGAAACAATTTTTTCTGGATGAGGGAGATTTCATGTATAGTGCAGTTGATATTGCTTATTATTTTAGTCCTAGTCATGCTTGCTTTTATTTAGCCCGCTCAGTAGCAGCTTGAATAATTCCAAATACTGCACTTATCTATCAAGCAATGTTTGAAACTAATAATGAAAGGGTAATCTTCTTGACAAGTCAATCATATTCCCTTCCTTAGGGATGCGGGCTAACAAGCATACAACTCTAGATCACTTTGTCATAAGAGATCCACTACCATGTTAGAACCATTTTGTTAGGAATTAATGGAGTTCTCAGCTAAAACTCAGAACAATATAAATTGAAATCAAACCAACTGGGAAACTTGAGGTTTTACAATTGTACAAATTAAACCAGCTGCGGAACTTTATTTTTTACTTTTCCACTGAGCACATATAATTACACTGTTCCTGCTCACAGTTGATTCCCTCCAAGATCCAACACCCTTATACACCCAAAATACAAATATATATCAACTAACACAAAATGATGCATAGACTATTGATGCACCTCTGCTACTTAGTACTGAGAAGTACCCTCTGGTCCTAAATATAAGATCCACTTTGTTGTTCAAATTGAACTGCAAAGTTGGTCTTATATTTAGGATTGGAGGGAGTACATAAACTACAAACGACACTGCTAAAACTGAAGACATGGACCATGGTTTCAAAACAATAGAAAATGAGATAAACTTAAGGCTTAAATACATACTGCGCAAACACAAACTAAAGGCACAAGCACATAATAGGTTTGCCAACTTTCAAGAGGTTCTCTCCTCAAAAAAACTGACCCAGTGTTCCAAACCCCCTCCCCTTTCTCCTCTCCAGTTTTCCTCTTTAATTATTCCCTATCGACAACTCTTAATTGCTCCCTCTTATCTCTGTCATGACTACCTTGTGTGCTCCTTCACTTTTCTGTCTTAATTGGCTGTGTGTTTTCTTCTGGACCAGCACTCCACCATTTCCTGCCCTTTTTCCACTCCTCCATGTCTACTTCTATGTGTTTTGGTTGTAGCAGTGGGTTAAGTCCCATCGCATTTCAAGTCACAATTTTAGGCTGCTGTCAGACTTGTGAATGCTAAGATTTCTATGTGACCTACAAACGATCTCATACTCTGCATTGCTCACCCTCAAATTGTCATGTGTAGCTGTTAACATCCTGAATTTTGAGGACTGCGGTTTACATGATTTCTACAACTGTCAGGATGGGTGAATTTTGATTGATGAGAATCAGTTTAAAATTGATCTAAAGCTGATATTAGAAGACTTATGTATGACTTAATCTAGTCTTTGCCTGTTGTAAGTAGGGTCATTGGGAGATGGCACAATGGTCTGCTGAAGCTAATGGTTTCTTATTTATTTATTTCTATGTTGAGGTTACTATGAATTGGAGTGATTGCATACAATATTTTTTTTTTAAGCAGAGGCTGAACTAGTGAAAAAATATTTGTACTTTTGTTGAATTCTTACCATTCTTTTTTATCTAATCTTGTTCATGATTATGTATTGGTTTTATTTGACCTGTGTGCACCTTTACTGTTTCTTTGTTGCACATGTACCCTTCGTAACTAACAATCAATTTCATTATATGTTACTCTGGCATATGATGTGTGTAGTGTATGGCCAAGTCTTAATGTCTTCTCTCTGAATTTGTTACAACTTTTAGCGCTACTTTGTTTCTTCTGCAGGGGACAGAATACTATGATGGAAAGACAAAGAGGTATGTTGATTTTCCAATAACTGATATCTTGCAAATGATGGGTCGTGCTGGACGTCCTCAATTTGACCAGCATGGGAAAGCAGTCATTCTTGTTCATGAACCCAAGAAGAGTTTCTATAAAAAGGTCAAATTCGATACTGATTATTATAATTGTCCATACCTCAATTATCTGAGGAATAGAATAATTTTGCGTCATTTGCAGTTCTTGTACGAGCCTTTTCCTGTTGAGAGCAGTCTGAGGGAGCAGTTGCATGATCACATTAATGCAGAAATTGTTTCTCAAACAATATGCCACAAACAAGATGCAGTGCATTATCTTACATGGACTTACTTATTCCGTAGACTTGTAAGTTTGGGCACATTACTATATTTGAATGATACAGAAAAGTGGTTAGGGTTATATGCTTGTGAAGTCATATTTAAACTAAAGGTTCGTTTATGATTCCCATATCTGACCTCATTAATTTTTTGGCTGAAACCTCTCCCCCATATTTAGCTAAACATACTCTATGTGCTTATTCTTGTCATCTTCTTGCTGCCTAAGTATATAACACGCATGACATGGAATGTACAAGTTTGTATTTTCACTTGTTTATGCAAACAATTTTATGTCAGCAATCTAACTATTAATCTAGTTCTGTTGCAAAGCAGTTGTTTACGGAAATTTTATAGTATTTTTTTTAATTGCCCCTTAGGGTATTTTAACTTGTGCCAATCATTCATTTCCTTGTACCATCATGTACTGTATTTATCAGAAATTGAACTAGTACTTATAGATATAGCCATTGTAGTATTACTGTTCTGCAGTCTTGCTTAATAGAAATTTTTATTAGGTGGTCAATCCTGCCTATTATGGATTGGAGAATGCGGATCCTGAAACTCTGAGTTCATATTTGTCTAGGTAATGTATAAATTCTGTATCTTTCTGAACCTCATGTTAGAGATATCGTCTGTATCAGTCATTCTCTTTTGGCAGCCTAGTTCAGAACACATTTGAGGATCTGGAAGATAGTGGATGCATCAAAATGAATGAAGATGAAGTGGAGCCAATGATGCTAGGTACGATAGCATCTCAGTATTATCTCAGCTACATGACGGTATCTATGTTTGGGTCAAACATTGGTCCTAATACATCACTTGAAGTAAGTTTTCTTTTTTCCTTAAAATTTCCCCTTTCTCTTACCTTTTTGGTGTTTTCTAATTCTAAATGCTTCTTCATTATTACTTGAAATTGCCATAAAAGATGTTTTACCTAAAAAATAAAGTAACAGAAGATTTTATTTTTTGGCTGTAGGTGTTTTTGCATATTTTGTCTGCTGCCTCCGAATTTCATGAACTTCCTGTGCGTCATAATGAGGTATTTTTTTTTATAAATTGGCTATTGTTGAAGTCTCTGTTTTCAGATAACAAGTGGCATAATCATGCATAGATTATATTTTTCATGCCATCTAAATTTAATGTTTGTTGGGGATGCAATACATTTTGAACATGCATTAAAAGATGGATCATTGCTACTACCTTCAGTCCAAAATATAGGACAAAGTTTGTAGTGTAATTTGTACTACAAACTTTGTCCTATATTTAGGATCGGAGGGAGTATTTTAAAACACCAACTAAACTTGTGGGCTACTGCCCTTTCTTATAGTTTGATCCCTGTTACTTTTCCTTTTTAGATTTAGTTGATTTTATATGCTTTCAGAATCATATTCATTCATGAAAGTTGACAATATTTTGTCATCCTTATGCCATAGGAAAAATACAATGAAGCGTTATCTGAGAAAGTTAAATATCCTGTGGATAAAAATTGTTTAGACGATCCTCATGTCAAAGCAAATCTTTTATTTCAGGTCAGTTTTATGTTTGAAAGAAGTAATTTGGCGTGCTACAATTCTTCTATTTTCATTGATTATTTTGTTTGCATCTCTAATTATGCAAATTTTTGGGGTTACAGGCTCATTTTTCTCAATTGGAGTTACCAATCAGTGACTATATCACAGACTTAAAGTCAGTATTAGATCAGAGTATACGTGTAATTCAGGCCATGATTGATATATGTGCAAACAGCGGTTGGCTTTCAAGCTCAATTACCTGCATGCATCTTCTGCAAATGGTCATGCAGGTAGGAATTTTTTTTTCCTTTCTTTTTTGTTTTTTTCTTCTTTTTTGTGTGTGTGTGTGTGTGTGTGTGTGTGGGGTTTTTCCATCTAATAATAAATGCTACTCTGCTTTTGCTCTGCATAGACCTATTATACTGGATTATATATTTATTTCAGAGTCTGGCTACATGGGTCATTATACTGCCCCAGGAAACATGAGGTCACACGACCTGGGAAGTCATAAAATCCTGGGGGAACACTTTTTTATGAAATTCCTAACAAATGTATTATTTAGTTCGTAGTGTGTTTCTTATTTGATTGGGAAAATGCAAACGATTACTTGAACTCAAATGTGAAGGCGAAATAAAATATTTTCTGGTCTAATTTTAACATCTATTTATTTTTCTTCGACGTACTCTTATTTGATTGAGCATACCACTTTTTGATGGTTTCCATCGTAACTTGTAAAGGCAAAGGAAACACAACATATTCCAATATTCATTGTATCCCTAAATCCTTTTTTTTAATTAGTTTAGCTATGGATAATGCAAAATTTAACTCTTTTGCTCATAATGTAGTAGCCTTTGGATTGGAGAAAAATAATGCTTCTATTACTACTTATGATACACACATACAGAGAGTATTGAAGGATGGTTTCTGGCACCTTAACAATTTATTTTCCCCTTCTGGATTACTCTTTGCGTTTCTATTCTTTTAAATATCGTTTTTCCTTTCAGGGTTTGTGGTTTGATAAGGACTCTGCCTTGTGGATGTTGCCATGCATGAACGCTGATCTTATAAGTTCACTAAGCAGAAATGGAATTAATACTGTACAGCAACTCCTAGATATTCCTAAGGCAGCGTTGCAGACCGTAACTGGAAATTTCCCGGCTTCAAAATTATATCAGGTAAAGTGCTAATAACTTTCCCTCCTTTTTCTTAATAGAAATTTTTTCCTGTTTTCATACTTATTCTGAATTTTGTTATGTGCTAATGTAAATCTAGATAGCAGACTGATGGATAATGCAAAGCACGGTATAATATTAAAAACCACAACGTTCATGCGTAATGGAGAATTTGATCATTATATGTTTTTTTTTTTTTGGTTGCTTGAAGAAGCAATTCATCTGCAAAGAAAAACCTGTCGATTTGTATTTGTTACTTGGAACCAGTCATCTGTTGTGGGTTTCTGCGAGTTTTGTAGGTTGTCTTGGATCATGGGCAGCCTTATTTAGCGGTCAGTTCTTGCCTATGAAGCTTGGCCTCTTGGAGAAAAAAGCCATGTCCACCTCCATGTCCAACAATTGACATGCACATTAGTCACATTGTGACGCTTAAGAAATTCCTGGCTAATTTAGATCTTTACATATTTCAATGTTGGTACCATTGTCCAATATGTGTCCTAATTTTTTTCCCCTATTCTATTTATCTTAAATACTAAAATTGGGATATTTTCAAATGTTAAATTTAAATAATCTAATTGTATATGGTTATTAATGCGTATGTGATAGTTGCCCTAATAAGTTCCTTTTACTTGCCAAAAGAACGTTACTTCTACATGTTTATTACGTATGATCCAACATTACATGATAGAAGGGAAGTGGTTGACTGGTTACGTGTAAGTTTGTAACCCCCTGTCCTGCATGTCGATGGTCTCTGTCAAATTAGACTTTTTTTTATTATTGACCAAATTGTCAAATAAGACTGGCATTTCACCTTTTTAAGTGGCTATATGTTAGTTACTTTCTTTTTGCTGAACCCAGGATCTGCAGCACTTCCCTCGTGTCAAAATGAACGTAAGGCTTCAGAGGAAGGACACTGACAGTGGAAGTTCCCTCGTGTTGAACATCAGGCTGGAGAAGACGAATTCTAGGCGACACTCTTCTAGGGCTTTTGTACCTCGATTCCCTAAGGTGAAGTTCTTACGCTGTTCTTTTTTAGTAGACTCAAACTGCAATTAGTAATTCTTTTTTAATACAGATAAAAGATGAACAATGGTGGTTGGTTCTTGGTAACACCTCTACATCTGAGCTTTATGCTTTGAAGAGGGTTTCCTTTTCGGATCACCTGGTTACCTCCATGGCGTTACCGCAAACTCCAGCTACTACTCAGGTTAAAATTGTTTCTCCCTCTCAAATATGTGATCCACAATCCCTTTCAATGTGGCTTTATTTTATTCAAAAGTATCTGTCTCTGTATTTTTCTAACTCTTTTTATTTACAGGGTATGAAACTGATTTTAGTCTCAGATTGTTACATTGATTTTGAACAAGAACACTCGATCGAAGAACTTCCTAGTGGTCAACAATAGGAGTAGGATCTAAGCGATGGAACACTCATCAGTGAATATTATGGTATACAAGACATTCTCGTTAGTTTAGGGCTGGCATATAAGATGCTCTCCTTCAGAAGGTTTTTTTTTTTTTTTTCTTTTCCTGGGGGGGTCTGTTTGTCGTGTTTCATTTTTTACAGGGGTGGAGGTTTAAGGTTATACAGGTTAGTGTTTATGGAAATATTAATTTTTTTCCTAGCTATTTTATTTGAATTCAATGGCTGGAGATTTCGACCAGAACAAATAAATTAATCGGATGGAATGAAAAAGATAAAAGGAATAAAATGAAAGTTATGTCAAAAAACATTTCTCATCCACTAAAATTCCAAATTTACTTGTCCGTGTCATTTTATGATGACGATGATGAATGAATTGGACTCTGAAAAAATGAGTCAATAATTTACCCGAGAAAATACGAGTAATAAATAAGAAAAGAAAAAGGAAATGAAAATCAACTTGAATATCAAGAAGCAATCAACGTATAATTTTATTGTGAAACTTACGTGGTGATAGTTACGTTCGTCGGATGTCTCATGTTCTCTTATTCATAACAGACCAAAGTAAATTCGATTGAGATAATCATTCTACAACTTGATACAAATATACTAGGAAAAGTGTATCCACAGTCCACTAAAGTAGGCGATGATCTTCCCCCTGTTGAAATCCTCGCAACCTGAGAGGCTGCTGCCATTCAGTGACGACAAGTTGGGATGTTGATGATTGATTAGTAGGCTTGTGGAGAAAGTCTGGGCCTAGGGTGCACAATCAGTGGGGCTGCCCGTTGGAGGGTGAGCCCATAGGCTTCATCCATATTAAGCTTCTCATGTTGAAGCCCATCTGCCAGGCTCCAATCAAAGGCATGGGCCAGTGTCGCAGTTAGCAGTTGAACCATGCGAAGGCCGAGGCTCATACCAGCACAAATCCTACGTCCTGCACCAAAAGGTATCACCTCAAAGTCATTTCCCCTAACATCCACTTCAGCTTTCTCGCCACCTGGCAGGAACCGTTCAGGCTTGAACTCCAATGGGTCAGACCATTCCTTGGGGTCACGACTTATGGCCCAGACATTAACCAGTAGGGTGGCTCCTTTTGGGATATGATAACCAAAGATCTCGCAGCTTTTGTCTGCCATTCGTGGCAGAGAAAGTGGCGTTGATGGGTGGAGACGGAAGGTCTCCTTCACCACGGCCTGCAAGTAAGGTAGGTTGGGTAAGTCCAGTTCTGTCACGAGCCGATCTCGGCCCACCACAGCATCGATCTCTTGTTGGACTTGGGCCAACATTCTTGGATGACGGATCAGCTCAGCTATGGCCCACTCTGTTGTACTTGATGACGTGTCAGTTCCAGCAGTAAACATGTTCTGCGACAATGGGATCTGTGTCATTAATTCTAAGTTTCCGCAAATTATTTGTTCCAAAGAGGAACACGTTGATCGCTTACAATGCATAATTAATTTGAGTGATTTATATTAATTTTGAATAAGATTTATTAAAACGTAAAGATGATACTAATGTCAAATCCGGTTTAGTGGTGATTCCTCAATTATTGGCAATTAAAGTGGAAGGGTTGGTACCAGAAGAAGAGCCTTGATCTCGGTGTCAGTGAGTCTGGTGGTTCCTTCATCATCTGGAACGTCTTTCAGGGACAAAAGGGTACTCAACATGTCATTGTGCTTCTCGCTCTTGCAAGCCTTGTGCTCTTCAATGATGCTGGTCAGAAACTCATCGAACCTCTTGTGTAGTTTCTTCATCTTAGCTTGCACTCCTTGCAAGTCAAGGAACTCCAAGGCCGGAATAAAGTCGCCGATGTTGAAAACTCCGGCCAACACCATCACTTCCACCACCATGCTCTTAAACTCATCCGCCCTTGGATCGCAACCAGCGCTGCCGTCGTTGAACACGCGCCGCCCTATCATCACCCTGCTCAATGCGTTTGTCGTGCATACGTTAAGCAATTGAGCCAAATTCACCGAGTTCGAGCCCGCACTCGTGAGATTGCGCGTCAACCTTGCCATCTCTTCCTACATATAATTAATTGACACATTCACGTGAAGTTATGGACTCTTACACAAGACTTTGATGTGTGGCAACATACAAAATATTTGGTATAAAAATAAATTGGGTTAATGTAATCTTTACTTATTTGATTTTGTCCTTATATTTTAGTTTTAATTCTTTAAGTTTCAAATTATAAATTTTAGTCCCCAATAAAAATCTAAAGTGTTTTGCTCAAAGGTAATGATTTAAAATTTAAAGGGCGAAAATAAAAAATGAGAGTAAATTGAGAGATAAAAGAACCCAAATAAATTTCATTGACTCTCCTCTTCGTTACCACCCTAATTAATAATACCTAAAAAAAACAGCTGAAATGATACCGACAGTACGAAAGTTATACGTGGAAACACGTTTCAACCAATCCGACCAAAAAAAAAAAGAACACGTTTCAACCAAGAGCTATCTGATATTTTTATTTTTTTACCATAATGCCCTTGACACTACCTGATATGATTATTTTGATTTAAAAATCATCACTTGAAAAATTAAATCTCTGGACGTTTGAAATGTGACCTTCCACCATGACTGGTTGCCTGGAAAAAGGTTACGGCAGCGCGAAAATGAGATCGGTCGCTACTTATCCAACAGGAAAGTAATTTACGTAAATCATTCACTCTATAGAAAGATCGAAATGAATGTAAGCGTTTCAGAAAGAAGAGTGTTGATTAACCTGTCGGAGATGTCTGAATTCATCCAAGGCCTTGCCGGAAAACAGATGAACGGAGCTAATTTTCCGGAGCATTCGCCACCTTGGGCCGTAGGGAGCAAACACGAGGTCCTGATAATTATAAGCAATGTATTTGGCTCCGGCGTTGGGAGGCCGGCTGGAGAAGTTGGCGTCATGAACCTTCAAGAATTGCGCCGCCACAGAGGCTGAAGCCGCCACGACGACGTCCACGAACCCTAAACGGAGATGCATCAGAGGGCCGTAGGTCTGAGCCAGTTTCGCCAGCGCGTGATGCGGCACAGGACCTAGCTGAGGCAAGTTTCCGATGATCGGCCAGGGCCGTGGACCGGGCGGCAGAGGATGTGAAGGACGAGTGACAAGCTTGAAAACCCTGTAAATCAGGATTGCCACCATTGAAGTGGCCAAGCCAAGAAGCAAAGTAGACATGGTGACGTCTCTGAGTTTGGACACTATACGCTTCTCTCTTCTTCAAAGCGTGAAGAAGAAGAAGAAGAAAACAGAGTATTGATTGGAACAGAAACAAAGATGTCTTGATAACTGCTTAGTCTCTAACGTTCCATCTCATACATATAGTACGCGGGTTCACATCCTCTCCCTTCTTTAGGTACTTGTCCCTTAATTAGGAACCACTTTCCCAACCTATCTTTGGATAGGTTGGGGAGTTCCTTTCCCCTGGATTGTTCAAATCTGATCTGGATAGTTTAGATCTTATTTTTTTTACTTTCTATTTTTTTAAAAAAAAATTATTTTAATGGTTACCGAATCTAAAATAATGATAATCTCTCAACTAACATATTTTTTAAAAATGATTTTTTCATTTAAAAATTGACAATTCTAAAAAAAATAAATCTGGATAATCCAGATTAAGAAAAGCTGTAACACCCCCAAATTTCTAATAATTATAATGACATAAAATTGAAATAATTTTTATAAATAATTACTGAAATCCAAAATAACCAAAATTTGGGAAGTGTTACCGCCGCACTTGTACTGGGACAAGTGCAAGGCTACTTTATTACAATAACGAAAATAAAAAAATTAAGCAAAATGTTTTTTTTCAAAGCATAAAAATAGAATAAAACTAGCTAGAAAGCCGGATGTTCCTCCTCACTTCTCACTGCTAGTCCCAACAGCCCCAACTTTGAAACCTGTTTCACTGAAAATCTGCTCCCCCAAAGGATCGTTGCAGCCCAGAACACAAACATCAGCAAAAGCTGGTAATCCTAATAAACAAGGATAATATAAAAATAATAATAATAAGAAAATAAATAAAATATCTATATGATGATAAGAAAGAAAAATACCATATACATATATATAATCTAAAATATTAGTTTCAATACTCAACATATCTATATATTCTCATCGGATCAAATATTATTCCTTATCTTTTTAAATTTATTTAGACCCGAGAAACCCTGCCAGTCTATTTAGTTTAGTGGGAAGAGAACCATGGTAGATCCGGGAAACCCTGCCAATCTACCCTGTGACCCGGGAAACCCTGCCAGTCACAAATCATCAAATATCAAATTGGCCATAAAACATTTCGTCCTAATGTGCACATCTCTTCCCAAAGTTGCTACTAGTGTCCCGGGAAACCCTGCCAAACACCACTTTGAGAAGAACGGATATAATCAAGTTCACATCACATAATATATCGAGGCATAAAGCCTAAGGGTTGTGTTCATCACTTTTGGGGTACCATCCCAAAGCTATCCTCCCACTGTTAAATTATTTTAAAAATACACTCATAATGAAAGGATTTCTCAATAATATATATATATATATATATATATAAAAGCATTTAAAAGTTTTAATAAATGGTTTTGCAAAATAGTTAAACGCAAATCAAGAAGAAGAAATATATGTATACAAGGAGGTGAAGTGTTTTGCTTTCATAAAGTAATTCGAAAAAGGAAAACATATATATATACATATAAAAGTGCAGTATACATTTAAGAATTCTTTTTTTTTTCCACAAAAATCGAGACCGACATGCCACAACTAACTCCTATTTTTCTGGGGATTAGGATTACCTATCAAGATATAAAATTACGCTAAGACTCATGAGATTATGATTAGTAAAATAGGATGTAGAGAAGAAGAAGAAGAAGCATAGGATATAAAATTACACTAAGACTTATGGAATTATGATTAGTAAAATAGGGTAGAGAAGAAGAAGATGATGATGATGAAGAAGAAGCACGAGATGCAAGGTTGTTCTGGGAATTAGGATTACCTGGTCTCCGTGTTTGCTAACCTCCTAGAAGAACGAGAGTATAGCGGCAGAGAAAAGTATCAGGTGTTTTCTAGGTTTAGGCGGTCAGACCTAAATTTATAATTAAATCTAGGGTTTTGGCTATGGGCTGGACCTTTTAATTACTAGATATATTTTGAATCCGATAATGAATTCAAAAAGAATGAAATTATAATATGATATAACTAACTCCTAGGATCTTGGATCTAATCTTAACCAATTATAATCTGATATAACTAACTCCTAGATTATTGGATCTAATCTTAAATAATCTAATAATACAATTTACAAAATAATATGATTATCACACAAACAATACAATATTATTAATTTTTACTATATTATTATTATTTTAATCTACTGTTATTATTATTATTTTTATTTTTATTTCTATTATTAATCATTATTATTTTATTAGTATTATTTTAATCTATCATTATTATTACTATTTCTATTATTATTATTATTAATAAAAATCCGGGGTATTACAAAAGCTCTCCCTACCTATCTTGGGATAGGTAGGGAAAGTGGTTTCCTTAATTAGAGGGATGGAAGTATTTTTTTGTTATATTTTATTTTTTTAGATTAAATTATATATTACATTTTGAATTTTTTTATTTAGTATCTTAAATTAATTAATTTTTAATCCGATATTCAGAAATACTTTTCTTATAAGACTAGTATCGTGAAAATTAATTAATTTGAGATAATAGATGCAAAATTAAATGGGAAAATTACGCACATGTCTTAAAGAAGAGAATTTATTACAGCCCTTAAAATCATGAAATTACATAGAAGAATTATTTGTGAATGTTAAATTACCAATCTGACCTTCTGTTTTCCAATTCCACTCTCTCTCTGGTCTCCATCTTCCTTCTCCTCTCTTCCTTTTTTTTCTCTCTCTTCCAATATTTATTCCAGCGAGAATTTAGATACAACTTCTTCAAACCCAAGAGCTCCTTCTAGCGACTCAAACACCTTAGAGCCTTCGGCAAGAACAAGTAAGGGTCCATACTCGAGATATCAGCAACGCGCCCAACCTTGGCTGCCTCCGGCGACCTCACCTCGGCCAAAGTCGACTCATTCGTGGAAGAAGGCTTAACTGCAGAGAGTTGAAGTGGTACGAGCTTCCCATCGGAGAAGAGCTCATCAGCCGGGAGCATGGTGACTAGATCTTCAAGCCGAAACTCTTAATCTCCTGTCAAAGGTTTGGGATTTGACTTTTCTGGAGGATTCGAAGGCTTCTCCACGAAATGCTTTGATATCACTCCATGAATCTTCAATGAGTCACCACTTCCGCGTTACTCACAGCTGTAAACCTGGATTTTTTTCATTTCTCAAGTCCAGAGGCTATTTACAACAACAAATGCTATATTTACAACAGAAAAAACATATATTTACAACAAACTTTCAAAACCATGAATTTTTTTTCAATTTTCAAGTCTAGATATTAAGTTCAATGAGTAGATGCATAGTGACTTACTCATACAACTTAATATCTTGAAATGATATTCACTTCTTAAGCTAGCCTTATATAGCTGTCAAAATTCTTAGAAGATGTTTTGAATATATGCTTTTTCTGTTGTAAATATATCATTTGTTGTTGTAAATAGCCTCTGGACTTGAGAAATGAAAAAAAAAATGCACGTTTTCAAAAGTTGTTGTGAATATATACTTTTTCTGTTGTAAATATAACATTTGTTTTGTAAATAGTCTCTGGACGTGAGAAATGAAAAAAATCCAGGTTTTCCAAGGTTGTTGTAAATATATGCTTTTTCTATTGTATATAGCATTTTTTGTTGTAAATAGTCTCTGGACGTGAGAAATGAAAAAAAATCCACAGTTAAGCTCGAACATGCCAGCCACAGTTACATTGTTTATCTAACTGTCTATAAATGTTCGAACTAGGATGTTAAGTTCGAACTAGGAAGTTAAGTTTAAACTCAGAAGTTATGCTCGAACGTTCCAACCACATTTTTTTTTTTGGCTGAAGTCCCAATCACATTTGAAAACCTGGATTTTTTTCATTTCTTACATCCAGAAACTATTTTATAACAACAAATGTTATATTAATAACAGAAAAAACATATATGAACAACAACTTTTAAAAACCTGGATTTTTTCATATATTACGTCGAGAGGCTATTTACAACAATAAATGTTATATTAACAACATAAAAATCATATATTTATAACAACCTTTGAAAACCCGGATTTTTTCATCTATCACATCCAGAAGCTATTTACAACAACAAATGTTATATTTACAACAGAAAAAACATATATTCACAATATCTTCTAAGAATTTTGATAGCTATATAAGCCTAACTTAAGAAGTGAATATCATTTCAAAATATTAAGTTGTCTGAGTAAGTGACTATTTGTACCTACTCGTTGAACTTAATATCTGGACTTGAGAAATTAAGTTCAAAAACGATTTGAAGTTTTGACTATCAGATCAAGGCTGAGAAATATTAGGGAAGTATCTAACTCTTTTAATCATGGAAATTAGTCTCTCAGTCAAATAAAATATTGAAATTATTCGGTCTGTTTTTGCGGCCGAGTGGAAATTCTTGGGTTTGAGGATATCATTTTGTTCCTGTTTTTCATTTTTGGAGATATAGACATGTTTACGGGAAAAGAGCCACGGTTTTTGGAGTTGCCAAATACTCAATATGAATACTTCAAGTGGAAAATATTAATTTGTCCACAAAAGTTGTTGAATAGTAGTGGAGAAATGAGAGAGGAGAGAGGAGAGAGAGAAGAGAAGGAAGAAGGAGAATGGAGAAAGAGAGGAATTGGAAGACATGAAAGGGAATGTTATATTGGTAATTGTACATTCATAAATAATTATAATCAGGTCCTTTGGGACTTCTGTATAATTTCATGATTTTAAGGGACTTTATTGTAATAAATTCTCTTCCTTAAGACCTGTGCGTAATTTTCCTTAAAAAAATTTCAGGATGGAGTGTATAATTTAATTTAAATAAATAAATAAATAATAAAAAATGCTTCCATCTCTCTCTAACTAGAGAGTCAAACACTTACTCCCTCTGGTCCTTATTATAAGGCATCAACTAACTTTTCTCACAAACCAATAAAAGTAGTTAAAATCAATAAAGTTATCTTACAATTTAAGTAACTTCCAATATTACCCCTACTAATTGCACTAAACTCTACTATTATATTAATTATTACTCTTACCCACTACCTTCATTAATTAGGGACTGGGACAGACATGGAAACAAATAATTAATGCTCATTGAGAATAAATAAATGCCTTATAAAAAAAACTAAATAAACTTACTAGTTGGTGCCTTATATAATAAAGACCAAAGGGAGCAATTAACATGTAAAGAAAAAGTATGGAATGTGAATTTATAATACGGCGTGTCCTGTCCTGCAATTGAAAGAGGGTGATGGGCATGGCCCACAAAGTAAAGAACGATGGTGATGGGAGCTATCTTTAATTTGTGGGTCCGGATTTGTTTTTAAGTTAAATGTATATACAAATTTTTTATTATAGGGATATATTATAAAGACTAAAGTATACTTTTAGTTTTTTAAATTTTATATAAGATATATTTTTGGTCGCTTAACTTTATAAAATATATTTTTTGTCCTAAAATTCTAACACCGTTAAGGTTGTTAACAAAAAATGCTGTCACAGCGAACTCAAATGATGACTAATAACATTTAATTACATAAATTTTATATATTCTTCAATTTACCTATATTTTAAATTTAAACTTAATAGCATTTAATTAGACATTCATCACTTAAGTTTACATCGTTATTACTTGAGTTTGCATTTTCCGTTAGTAAAATTAACTGTATTAGAATTTTAGGACCAAAAGTATACTTTATAAAGTTAAGGGACCAAAAGTATACCTTATGTAAGCTTAAAGGACTAAAAATATACTTTAGCCAATTATATATAAGTATATACCAAGTCTTATTTATAAGTCTTTTTACTTAAAATTTTGATCTATTTATAAGTCTTCTTTGGTGATAAATGAGATTATGATAATTTTACACATATTAATTGTATGATTCGTATCAATGAAAATAGAGAGAGAAGAAAGAGTTAAAAGATACTTATTTATAAATAAGAGCAGAGTTAAAATTTACCTCATAATCATTAAGCTAACTGTCTATCACTTATATGTGTGATTTAATTAAAAAGAACTTATAAACAAAAATGGAGGTCACTGTTTGTTAAGTGGGACCGGAAGGCAGGGTTATCACAGAACCGGGTGTACACACCATTTTGTGATGAGTTAGGTTAGGTAGGTTAATTGTGCCACTTTAAACTAGAGTTGGGAATCAGGGCCGACCCGGCTCGACAGGGCCGGCCCTACAGGGCATAAAGTAAGGAAAACATCTGTTTTTCAAAGTCTGGCCCGATCGTAGCAGGGCCAGGGCCGACCCTACAGGGCTTGAAAATTACTATTCCAAATTTTAATTATTTTTCCTTTGATTTTTTTCAAAGAAATATAATTAATAAATTGCAATCGTTAAAGTTCTAATCTATCAAATAAATTTTATCAACATTAATATTTAAACAATATAAATCATTCAACAAATAAAGACATTCATTAATTCATAATAAAAAAACAAATAAACACAAAAAATATGTTTTTCCCCCTTTTTTTTCAAAAAATATTAAACAAAGGAATTGCTTTATGTATGCCTATGACAAAATGCTTTTCCCTCTCTTAATTTTGTGTGTTTGCAGATTCCTTCGGTTCATGCATGATTTAACTGACAGGTAAAAATAATTATACTTATTTTACACAGAATATATTTATAATTTATTACTTATATAATATTGTAATACTAAAGTATGTGTTTATTTAATATGAAAACATCCCATCTCTAAAATTTATAATAACTAATTATGTGTTTTAATACAGAATAATAATAAACATAAAAAAGAGTCATAGTTTAAACTAAAAAAATTCTAAATAATTACAAATAAACACATTCATTAAGTGGAAGTCTATGTCATTATTATTATTATTATTTTAAAGCTACAGTTAAACGGGCCTGCAGGGCCGGCCCAAGGCCCTACAGGGCTGGCCCGATTAAGCCCGAGGCCCTACAGGGCCAATTTCAAATTTCAAACCTATTTTTTAAGCCCGAGCCCTGCAGGGTGCAGGGCAGGGCTTAAACGAGCCGGCCCGATGGGCTTGGCCTGATTTCCCGACTCAACTTTAAACAGGCGATAGATTCGAGCAAAAAAAACAAAAAACAGGCGATAGTTCATGTTTGGTTTTAATCCATTACTTTCCCAAAATACATTAAAAATATTTTATTTGGATTTTTCTTTTTTCTTTTTTTTTAAAAAAAAAACTCCATCCGTTCCTTCTCAAGATCTAGGCTTTAATTTTCTCCTCCCCTGCTCACACTAGATTGTTCATTCTATTCCCATGTTTATTGAGTTTAAGGTTCCGATTATTTTGTTTAATTTGATTTGTTTTGAATTTCTAGTTGGAACCAGCAAATGTTCGCTTTCATTTTTTTCGATGACTTAGAGATTTGTGTAGATCGGCTCCCTTAATCGAAATCAACACAGTAAAAATTGATTATTTTTTGTAATTGATTTCTAATTTAGGATGATTTTTTTTTTTTGTCAACTAGTTTAGGCTGAATTGAGATGACTGTTGAATGAATTTCTAGAATTGCGATGAAGCAGAAGATGGATCAGAGGCTGGGACTTGGGAGGGAGGAGGTGGTTTTTTTAGTGGGGGTATTTTGGTATTTTATGCGGTTACAGGTGGAAGTTAGTCTTTTTAATGGGGAGGGATTTTTTTTATCTAATTTTGTAAATTTATTGATATTTTTGCACTTTTAAAAAATATATTGTGTTAGACACTTTTTAAGTAAAAGTTTATGGATATTTTAACACTTTAATCTTAAAAGTTTACGTGAGGGGAAAAAAAATAGTACAAAATTGTTTAAAGGGATTTTTACATATGGAGTATAATAGAAGGTGATTGAAAAATAGAAATGAATGAAGATTTAGTTGCTCAGTGCTCACATGGGCACAATAACATTAGATAATCTTTTTAGGTGGAACTATTCATGGATGGAGTCAATCCCTTCTGTCTTTTGCGGGTAGGGAAGTAATGATCAAGGCGGTTATCCAAGCGATTCCAATCTATCCAATGAACTGTTTTAGATTTCCTCTCAAGACGTGTAAGGAGATCAATAGCCTTATTGCTAATTTCTGGTGGGAGGGGAATGACTTTGGAGGCAAGACTCATTGGAAAGCGTGGGATGCGATGACTAGTAGTAAGTGTGCTGGTGGTATGGGTTTTCGGGATCTTTCGACAATGAATTATGCTCTTTTGGCTGAAACAGCATGGAGGCTTATGATGAGACCTAATGATCTGTGGGCAAGAGTGCTTACGAGTGTGTATTTCCCTGAACAAGCTTTCATTAATGCGGAGGTAGGGTATAAGGCATCTTGGTGCTAGTCTAGTTTATTAGATGGCAGAGACTTCCTCAAGAAAGATCTAAGGTGGGACATTGGTGATGGTACAGCTGTTAGAATTTGGGGCGACCCTTGGGTCCTAGGAGATATTTTCCCGGAGAGACCACGATATACTGAGGTTCCGATTATTGCTGAGGGTAGGGTCTGTGATCTAATTGTTGATGGGCGGTGGAACCTCTCACCTATCAACCAATATGTTTTTGATGAGGTTAAGGAGGCAATATATCAAATCCCCATCCCTTCCAATGAGTTGGAGGATAAACTGTTGTGGACTAGTGCAAAGAATGGAGTGTATACAGTGAAGTTGGGTTATCATAACCGGAAAGAATGGAAGTCTAATAGGGTGGATAGGGCTGGCTCTTCGACTGTCATTAGCACTTCATGTTGGAAATCGGTGTGGAAGATAAAGGTGATCCCTAGGGTTCAACAATTCATATGGCGGCTATTGAGTAATGCAATTGCCACGAAGGCTGCTCTATTTCGACGAAGGAGATCCCCAGATAGTCTGTGCCCAGTATGTGTAGATGCTGAGGAAACCATTGAGCATCTCTTTTTTCACTGCCCCTGGACACGGTGCGTATGGTTTGGTTGTTCGCTAGGCGTTAGACTTGATGTTTCCAGTATCTCCAACTTTACTGCTTGGTGGCTTTCATGGACAGATTCTCCCCTTTTGAGTAAGCAGAATCTTTCCCTGATCTGTTGGCTTTTGTGGTTTATTTGGAAGGCTAGAAATGAAATGACTTTTGATCATAAAAGGCCGAATCCCGGTATGGTTATTGAATTGGCTCGGAAAATTAATTTTGATTTTTGGGCTAACGGTGCTAAAGGGGTGCGGGACCATTGTTTGTCGAGGGGCTGTGATAGTCCTGGCAATAAATGGTTTCCCCTAGTACATGGTAGCCTTAAAATTAATTGTGATGGAGCCTTCTCTCCTTATGGGAAAGATGCTACTATTGGGGTAATCTGTCGAGATTTTTCTGGTTGCTTTAAATGGGGATTTGTTGATAAAGTCAAGTCTATTTCTGCCTTCATGACTGAAGTCTTAGCTCTGAAAAGGGCTCTACTCCTGGCTCTCGACCTAGGTCATGATAAGGTTATTTTTGAATCGGATTGTCAATCTCTTCTGTCTTGTGCTGAGGCCAGGTCACCGAAATCATATGATTGGACTTGTAGAAGCATTATCCAGGACATTATTTGTCTTCTGTCTTCTAGGGTTGGGTTCTCTTTCTAGAGAGAGAAAGAGTCTAGAGAGAGAAGCTCTTAGAACTCAAATGAATTCCATTGCCGAGGATTCCTTGGATCGTGCCTTTCCTTGGCTACCCGAGGGGATTCGGCTGACTTAGCGAGATCAGGATGGGGTGATCGAGCTAAGGCCGGCACGGAGCTTGGTGTTTTGGGCGATCAACTCCAAGGCCGTGACAAAGTGGTATCAGAGCTTTGGTTCGAGGCAGCTAGGTGCAAAGCTGAGAACTTGGTTCGTGGTAGCCATTTGGTAAGCAAGGATGATAGGCAAGAACCGAGGACGTTGTGGTGGCTAGAGGAGAAAGATAGAGAGGGAGAACTTCGGGAGGACCCGAGGATCAAAGAAGTCCTGCCAAGATGGGGATGCTGCTACCGTGATGCTGAAGATAGGAGCCTTGGAGGGACGAGTCTTGTGGAAGAGCAATGAAGCTACCTTCGTGAGCCTAGTACCAAGGCCGGGTCGCTTAGTCAGGTGGATGACTCCCTCAAGGGGTGGGAGTGTACCAGGCACTAAGGCGAGGATCCTGGGAAGTGCAGAACGAAGGTGGGTTGGTGCTTACCCTGGACGTATCTCGTAGGAGTAGTGAAGATACTCAAGGCTTTCGACACGGACTCTGTGGTCGTGGGTTCGATCAAGCAGGAGGGTCGATCCCTGGGGAGGACCTCGGGAGAGGGTGTGTTTGCCAAGAGGAGGTGGAGGTGGCACTACTGAAGACATGTCCTGGGCAAGGCAGGGGATGCTTCGACACAAGATGTTGTATCAGAGGAATTGCTTGACTCTATGTTCGGTGAATGACTCCTGAGTGAGGTGGAGTGGATCATGTCATGGAGGCACAGGTGTTGCACAGGCAGGGGGCCTGGATTCACGTCCCAAGGGGAAGGGAGTGGATCATGTCGTGGAGACGCAGAGGTGCGTCCAATTGCCTGGCTCCATGTTCGGTGAAGGACTCCCAAGTGGAAAGGAGTGGATCATGTCGTGGAGGCACAAGCATTGCACAGGCAGGGGCCTGAAGCCACGTTCGGTGGAGGACTCCCGAGTGTAGGGGGTGGACCATGTCGTGGAGGCGTAGGGACGCCAGAGTTTCTGGATCCATGTTCGGTGGAGGACTCTCAAGTGGGGGAGGGTGGACCATGTCATGGAGGCGCAGGAGACTCAACTTGAGGATACCTTAAGTAGAGGTCGAGTGGAACACCTTACTTAAGGGTGACACCAGTGCGGGGCTGCTAGTTCGGTGGAGGACTGAGCAGAAGTGCTGGGAAGAGTGGACACCAGTGCAGGGCTGCTAGTTCGGTGGAGGACTCCTAGGTGATGGGGTGGACCATGGACTAAGCAGAAGTGCTGGGAAGATTGGGCGGTTGCGGATTCCGTCCTAACCTTCGAGAACCAATGGGACATAGTTGCGCGTGGAGGAGCAAGTCGTGGTTCAAGGCTCGAGTACGGACTCAGTGGTTGCAAGGGTCGAGTTGGGGAACTTCGCCCGTAGATGGAGAACCACTGGACGTTGGGGAAAGAGCTAGATGACGGGGAGACGAGCTTCTTCAGTGGGGGAACCAACATGTTCCAAGGAGGTGCACGAGGGGCCTCATCAGTGGAATGCAGACCTATTCAAGATCAGGCGTGATCTTGGTTTGGCACAGTGACGAGGGCGTCACTGGATTAGGTGGGGGAGAATGTCACGCACGATTTGGGAACGCTGGATATCTTGCGTGACACTGTGCATTCTCCCGGGTTCGAGGTTCGAACTTGGACATGCGGGCAGCACGAAGACGCAGACGGGGCGTTATGGAGTGCGCGGGAGTGCTCACATGCCTAAGTTTATATGTGTTGTAAATATGTAGAGTGTTCTAGAATTATAGGGAGAATTCTAGAGAAGCGCTGATGTAAGCGCTTACACAGGCGTAGGTAGATATTTGTAGGGAAGGTTCTGGAGAGCCATTCCCAACCATCGGATGTAATAAATCGTAGCCGTTCATTGAGGAGGTGTTAGGCTATATATAGGGGTTGCCTCCTCCATTTGTAATCATCCTCGGCAATGGAATTCATTTGAGTTCTAAGAGCTTCTCTCTCTAGACTCTTTCTCTCTCTAGAAGTTCTCTTGTGTTCTTTGCCTTTCCTTGGCTACCCGAGGGGATTCGGCTGACTTAGCGAGATCAGGATGGGGTGATCGAGCTAAGGCCGGCACGGAGCTTGGTGTTTTGGGCGATCAACTCCAAGGCCGTGACAAAGTGGTATCAGAGCTTTGGTTCGAGGCAGCTAGGTGCAAAGCTGAGAACTTGGTTCGTGGTAGCCATTTGGTAAGCAAGGATGATAGGCAAGAACCGAGGACGTTGTGGTGGCTAGAGGAGAAAGATAGAGAGGGAGAACTTCGGGAGGACCCGAGGATCAAAGAAGTCCTGCCAAGATGGGGATGCTGCTACCGTGATGCTGAAGATAGGAGCCTTGGAGGGACGAGTCTTGTGGAAGAGCAATGAAGCTACCTTCGTGAGCCTAGTACCAAGGCCGGGTCGCTTAGTCAGGTGGATGACTCCCTCAAGGGGTGGGAGTGTACCAGGCACTAAGGCGAGGATCCTGGGAAGTGCAGAACGAAGGTGGGTTGGTGCTTACCCTGGACGTATCTCGTAGGAGTAGTGAAGATACTCAAGGCTTTCGACACGGACTCTGTGGTCGTGGGTTCGATCAAGCAGGAGGGTCGATCCCTGGGGAGGACCTCGGGAGAGGGTGTGTTTGCCAAGAGGAGGTGGAGGTGGCACTACTGAAGACATGTCCTGGGCAAGGCAGGGGATGCTTCGACACAAGATGTTGTATCAGAGGAATTGCTTGACTCTATGTTCGGTGAATGACTCCTGAGTGAGGTGGAGTGGATCATGTCATGGAGGCACAGGTGTTGCACAGGCAGGGGGCCTGGATTCACGTCCCAAGGGGAAGGGAGTGGATCATGTCGTGGAGACGCAGAGGTGCGTCCAATTGCCTGGCTCCATGTTCGGTGAAGGACTCCCAAGTGGAAAGGAGTGGATCATGTCGTGGAGGCACAAGCATTGCACAGGCAGGGGCCTGAAGCCACGTTCGGTGGAGGACTCCCGAGTGTAGGGGGTGGACCATGTCGTGGAGGCGTAGGGACGCCAGAGTTTCTGGATCCATGTTCGGTGGAGGACTCTCAAGTGGGGGAGGGTGGACCATGTCATGGAGGCGCAGGAGACTCAACTTGAGGATACCTTAAGTAGAGGTCGAGTGGAACACCTTACTTAAGGGTGACACCAGTGCGGGGCTGCTAGTTCGGTGGAGGACTGAGCAGAAGTGCTGGGAAGAGTGGACACCAGTGCAGGGCTGCTAGTTCGGTGGAGGACTCCTAGGTGATGGGGTGGACCATGGACTAAGCAGAAGTGCTGGGAAGATTGGGCGGTTGCGGATTCCGTCCTAACCTTCGAGAACCAATGGGACATAGTTGCGGGTTCAGTTTGACACCTCCTTAATTGTGATTACAAGGAGGGGAGCCATGTTGAAGTAATGAGTAATGGATATGTTTCGTTGGATAGTTATGAGTAATGGACATGTTTTGTTGGAGGATGTGTTATGTGTTAGATGGCTCCAGTCAACGGTTATAAGAGGTGATCAGGGTGATAAGGATGATCCATGCATCAATATTTGTTTGGCAGATTGCATATGTGACATCTCTTGTGAAATATTGGAAAGTAAATTATGATGTTTTGGAACCCTTTTTGGGAGGAAGTTTTGGTAACCGAGTCGAGAACATTTGTGAAAGGTTTTTATATAAAGGCATATATTTTAATTATTGTGAATTTATAAATATGTTCTCGATCTTGGTTTGCATGTATATTTCTGAATAACCAATGGTTACGGGGATCTTTGGATCTTACGGTTATTATGTTTATTTTTTTCAGGTGAATAATTTAGTAGGGAAATCAGGGAAGGCACATATGGAAAGCTCATGTTATGTTATTTTTATTTGTCATGACCATAAGACTTCCGCATTTTAAAAACTCTGGTATACTATTTTGGATTTAAATTGGCCCTGTATAAATGGATCTTTACCTTTGGCCATATTGAAAATATGTATTTGGATGTTAAATATCCTACATCTGAGGTATTCCAAATATTTTGGCCAAGTTTTTGGGTAATGAAATTGAGGTGTTACATTTTTGGTATCAGAGCTAAAAGGTTCTGGCCAATTTGTTGATTTCCTAACAGTTTTCTAAAAAATTGAGGTCGTGGCAAATTAAATTTCATAACATGTGCACTTCCCTACATTTAGATTTGGAAATTTATTTGGTTAATTGTTTAACCTGTCTAGTGTCCTTGTGATATCTATGATTGTTAATGAGGATTTATGGTTTGAGGTTGTGATTAAGGTTAGATTGTGAATAAGGTTTGATATTTTATCAGAGTGGCGCAACGGAAGATGATGAATTTTGAGGACAAAATTCCTTTTTAGGAGGGGAGAATTGTAACATCCCAATTTTTCTAATAGTAACTAATTAATTTTAGGAATAAGTTTGAAATAAGAAAGCTACTAGGCTCTTGATAATCAGTATTTTTTTTGATGCAATCAGGGTAAAGAAATCAGATATTAACTTGAATGGTAGATGGTTATGAAGTAGATAAGCATGTGATATTTGATCGGAAGATGAGTATTCGGTAGTTAGATGGTAGATGGAGATATGTATGGTAGCTACATATGAATGGTAGTTAGATGGTAGATGGAGATGTGTAGTTACATGGTAGATGGATATATGAATGGTAGATAAATGGTAGATGTGTAGTAGATGGACAAATGAATGGTAGATAAATGGTAGATGTGTAGTAGATGGACATGTGATTTTTGAAAAGTAGTTGAGACCCAAACTCTATAAATACCTCACCCCTTCTCATTTCTTTCACAATACAAGCACTCAAAACACATAGAGAGAGAGAGAGAGAGAGAGAGAGAGAGGAGGAAGGAGAGTCGGAGAATGATGATAGAAATTATTTGGTATTAAGAGCATTGGAGTATGGTAAAAATAAGCTTGGAATTGAGGTAACCTTGGTTATTCTTTTATATACTTGTCAAATGTATATATGTATTCATATTTATTAACTGTTTTGGGATTTGTTGTGCCTATGGAAGGCTTGATTTGAAATCTAATAAAGTTGTTTTGATGAGATTGGATATTCTTGGATCCCTTGGTATCACTTTTCTTTTAACCGGGTTCAGTTTGACACCTCCTTAATTGTGATTACAAGGAGGGGAGCCATGTTGAAGTAATGAGTAATGGATATGTTTCGTTGGATAGTTATGAGTAATGGACATGTTTTGTTGGAGGATGTGTTATGTGTTAGATGGCTCCAGTCAACGGTTATAAGAGGTGATCAGGGTGATAAGGATGATCCATGCATCAATATTTGTTTGGCAGATTGCATATGTGACATCTCTTGTGAAATATTGGAAAGTAAATTATGATGTTTTGGAACCCTTTTTGGGAGGAAGTTTTGGTAACCGAGTCGAGAACATTTGTGAAAGGTTTTTATATAAAGGCATATATTTTAATTATTGTGAATTTATAAATATGTTCTCGATCTTGGTTTGCATGTATATTTCTGAATAACCAATGGTTACGAGGATCTTTGGATCTTACGGTTATTAAAAAAATGTAACACCTCAATTTTAATACCCGAAAACTTGGCCAAAGTATTTGTAATACCTCCAATGTAGGATATTTAACATCCAAATACATATTTACAATATGGCCAAAGGTAAAAATCCATTTATACAGGGCCAATTTAAATCCAAAATAGTATATCAGAGTTTTTAAAATGCGGAAGTCTTATGGTCATGACAAATAAAAATAACATAACATGAGCTTTCCATATGTGCCTTCCCTGATTTCCCTACTAAATTATTCACCTGAAAAAAATAAACATAATAACCGTAAGATCCAAAGATCCCCGTAACCATTGGTTATTCAGAAATATACATGCAAACCAAGATCGAGAACTTATTTATAAATTCACAATAATTAAAATATATGCTTTTATATATATAAACCTTTCACAAAAGTTCTCGACTCGGTTACCAAAACTTCCTCTCAAAAAGGGTTCCAAAACATCATAATTTACTTTCCAATATTTCACAAGAGATATCACATATGCAATCTGCCAAACAAATATTGATGCATGGATCATCCTTATCACCCTGATCACCTCTTATAACCGTTGACTGGAGCCATCTAACACATAACACATCCTCCAACAAAACATGTCCATTACTCATAACTATCCAACGAAACATATCCATTACTCATAACTTCAACATGGCTCCCCTCCTTGTAATCACAATTAAGGAGGTGTCAAACTGAACCCGGTTAAAAGAAAAGTGATACCAAGGGATCCAAGAATATCCAATCTCATCAAAACAACTTTATTAGATTTCAAATTAAGCCTTCCATAGGCACAACAAATCCCAAAACAGTTAATAAATATGAATACATATATACATTTGACAAGTATATAAAAGAATAACCAAGGTTACCTCAATTCCAAGCTTATTTTTACCATACTCCAATGCTCTTAATACCAAATAATTTCTATCATTATTCTCCGACTCTCCTTCCTGCTCTCTCTCTCTCTCTCTCTCTCTCTCTATGTGTTTTGAGTGCTTGTATTGTGAAAGAAATGAGAAGGGGTGAGGTATTTATAGAGTTTGGGTCTCAACTACTTTTCAAAAATCACATGTCCATCTACTACACATCTACCATTTATCTACCATTCATTTGTCCATCTACTACTCATCTACCATTTATCTACCATTCATATGTCCATCTACCATGTAACTATACATCTCCATCTACCATCTAACTACCATTCATATGTAGCTACCATACATATCTCCATCTACCATCTAACTACCGAATACTCATCTTCCGATCAAATATCACATGCTTATCTACTTCATAACCATCTACCATTCAAGTTAATATCTGATTTCTTTACCCTGATTGCATCAAAAAAAATACTGATTATCAAGAGCCTAGTAGCTTTCTTATTTCAAACTTATTCCTAAAATTAATTAGTTACTATTAGAAAAATTGGGATGTTACAATTCTCCCCTCCTAAAAAGGAATTTTGTCCTCAAAATTCATCATCTTCCGTTGCGCCACTCTGATAAAATATCAAACCTTATTCACAATCTAACCTTAATCACAACCTCAAACCATAAATCCTCATTAACAATCATAGATATCACAAGGACACTAGACAGGTTAAACAATTAACCAAATAAATTTCCAAATCTAAATGTAGGGAAGTGCACATGTTATGAAATTTAATTTGCCACGACCTCAATTTTTTAGAAAACTGTTAGGAAATCAACAAATTGGCCAGAACCTTTTAGCTCTGATACCAAAAAATGTAACACCTCAAATTCAATACCCGAAAACTTGGCCAAAATATTTGGAATACCTCAGATGTAGGATATTCAACATCCAAATACATATTTACAATATGGCCAAAGGTAAAAATCCATTTATACAGGGCCAATTTAAATCCAAAATAGTATATCAGAGTTTTTAAAATGCGGAAGTCTTATGGTCATGACAAATAAAAATAACATAACATGAGCTTTCCATATGTGCCTTCCCTGATTTCCCTACTAAATTATTCACCTGAAAAAAATAAACATAATAACCGTAAGATCCAAAGATCCCCGTAACCATTGGTTATTCAGAAATATACATGCAAACCAAGATCGAGAACTTATTTATAAATTCACAATAATTAAAATATATGCTTTTATATATATAAACCTTTCACAAAAGTTCTCGACTCGGTTACCAAAACTTCCTCTCAAAAAGGGTTCCAAAACATCATAATTTACTTTCCAATATTTCACAAGAGATATCACATATGCAATCTGCCAAACAAATATTGATGCATGGATCATCCTTATCACCCTGATCACCTCTTATAACCGTTGACTGGAGCCATCTAACACATAACACATCCTCCAACAAAACATGTCCATTACTCATAACTATCCAACGAAACATATCCATTACTCATAACTTCAACATGGCTCCCCTCCTTGTAATCACAATTAAGGAGGTGTCAAACTGAACCCGGTTAAAAGAAAAGTGATACCAAGGGATCCAAGAATATCCAATCTCATCAAAACAACTTTATTAGATTTCAAATTAAGCCTTCCATAGGCACAACAAATCCCAAAACAGTTAATAAATATGAATACATATATACATTTGACAAGTATATAAAAGAATAACCAAGGTTACCTCAATTCCAAGCTTATTTTTACCATACTCCAATGCTCTTAATACCAAATAATTTCTATCATTATTCTCCGACTCTCCTTCCTGCTCTCTCTCTCTCTCTCTCTCTCTCTCTATGTGTTTTGAGTGCTTGTATTGTGAAAGAAATGAGAAGGGGTGAGGTATTTATAGAGTTTGGGTCTCAACTACTTTTCAAAAATCACATGTCCATCTACTACACATCTACCATTTATCTACCATTCATTTGTCCATCTACTACTCATCTACCATTTATCTACCATTCATATGTCCATCTACCATGTAACTATACATCTCCATCTACCATCTAACTACCATTCATATGTAGCTACCATACATATCTCCATCTACCATCTAACTACCGAATACTCATCTTCCGATCAAATATCACATGCTTATCTACTTCATAACCATCTACCATTCAAGTTAATATCTGATTTCTTTACCCTGATTGCATCAAAAAAAATACTGATTATCAAGAGCCTAGTAGCTTTCTTATTTCAAACTTATTCCTAAAATTAATTAGTTACTATTAGAAAAATTGGGATGTTACAATTATAACCATTGGTTATTCAGAAATATACATGCAAACCAAGATCGAGAACATATTTATAAATTCACAATAATTAAAATATATGCCTTTATATAAAAACCTTTCACAAATGTTCTCGACTCGGTTACCAAAACTTCCTCCCAAAAAGGGTTCCAAAACATCATAATTTACTTTCCAATATTTCACAAGAGATGTCACATATGCAATCTGCCAAACAAATATTGATGCATGGATCATCCTTATCACCCTGATCACCTCTTATAACCGTTGACTGGAGCCATCTAACACATAACACATCCTCCAACAAAACATGTCCATTACTCATAACTATCCAACGAAACATATCCATTACTCATTACTTCAACATGGCTCCCCTCCTTGTAATCACAATTAAGGAGGTGTCAAACTGAACCCGGTTAAAAGAAAAGTGATACCAAGGGATCCAAGAATATCCAATCTCATCAAAACAACTTTATTAGATTTCAAATCAAGCCTTCCATAGGCACAACAAATCCCAAAACAGTTAATAAATATGAATACATATATACATTTGACAAGTATATAAAAGAATAACCAAGGTTACCTCAATTCCAAGCTTATTTTTACCATACTCCAATGCTCTTAATACCAAATAATTTCTATCATCATTCTCCGACTCTCCTTCCTCGTCTCTCTCTCTCTCTCTCTATGTGTTTTGAGTGCTTGTATTGTGAAAGAAATGAGAAGGGGTGAGGTATTTATAGAGTTTGGGTCTCAACTACTTTTCAAAAATCACATGTCCATCTACTACACATCTACCATTTATCTACCATTCATTTGTCCATCTACTACTCATCTACCATTTATCTACCATTCATATGTCCATCTACCATGTAACTACACATCTCCATCTACCATCTAACTACCATTCATATGTAGCTACCATACATATCTCCATCTACCATCTAACTACCGAATACTCATCTTCCGATCAAATATCACATGCTTATCTACTTCATAACCATCTACCATTCAAGTTAATATCTGATTTCTTTACCCTGATTGCATCGAAAAATACCGATTATCAAGAGCCTAGTAGCTTTCTTATTTCAAACTTATTCCTAAAATTAATTAGTTACTATTAGAAAAATTGGGATGTTACAATTCTCCCCTCCTAAAAAGGAATTTTGTCCTCAAAATTCATCATCTTCCGCTGCGCCACTCTGATAAAATATCAAACCTTATTCACAACTAATCTTAATCACAACCTCAAACCATAAATCCTCATTAACAATCATAGATATCAAAAGGATACTAGACAGGTTAAACAATTAACCAAATAAATTTCCAAATCTAAATGTAGGGAAGTGCACACGTTATGAAATTTAATTTGCCATGACCTCTTTTTTTTTTTAGAAAACTGTTAGGAAATCAGCAAATTGGCCAGAACCTTTTAGCTCTGATACCAAAAATGTAACGCCTCAATTTTAACACCCAAAAACTTGGCCAAAGATACAAATTCATTTATACAGGGCCAAAATAAATCCAAAATAATATCAGAGTTTTCAAAATGCGGAAGTCTTATGGTCATGGCAAATAAAATAACATAGCATGAGCTTTCCATATGTGCCTTCCCTGATTTCCCTACTAAATTATTCACCTGAAAAAAAAATAAACATAATAACCGTAAGATCCAAAGATCCTCGTAACCTTGGTTATTCTTTTATATACTTGTCAAATATATATATGTATTCATATTTATTAACTGTTTTGGGATTTGTTGTGCCTATGGAAGGCTTGATTTGAAATCTAATAAAGTTGTTTTGATGAGAGTGGATATTCTTGGATCCCTTGGTATCACTTTTCTTTTAACCGGGTTCAGTTTGACACCTCCTTAATTGTGATTACAAGGAGGGGAGCCATGTTGAAGTTATGAGTAATGGATATGTTTCGTTGGATAGTTATGAGTAATGGATATGTTTTGTTTGAGGATGTGTTATGTGTTAGATGGCTCCAGTCAACGGTTATAAGAGGTGATCAGGGTGATAAGGATGATCCATGCATCAATATTTGTTTGGCAGATTGCATATGTGAGATCTCTTGTGAAATATTGGAAAGTAAATTATGATGTTTTGGAACCCTTTTTGGGAGGGAGTTTTGGTAACCGAGTCGAGAACTTTTGTGAAAGGTTTTTATATAAAGGCATATATTTTAATTACTGTGAATTTATAAATATGTTCTCGATCTTGGTTTGCATGTATATTTCTGAATAACCAATGGTTACGAGGATCTTTGGATCTTACGGTTATTATGTTTATTTTTTTTTCAGGTGAATAATTTAGTAGGGAGAGCTAAAAGGTTCTGGCCAATTTGTTGATTTCCTAACAGTTTTCTAAAAAATTGAGGTCGTGGCAAATTAAATTTCATAACATGTGCACTTCCCTACATTTAGATTTGGAAATTTATTTGGTTAATTGTTTAACCTGTCTAGTGTCCTTGTGATATCTATGATTGTTAATGAGGATTTATGGTTTGAGGTCCTCTTTTTTTTTTTTAGAAAACTGTTAGGAAATCAGCAAATTGGCCAGAACCTTTTAGCTCTGATACCAAAAATGTAACACCTCAATTTCAATACCCGAAAACTTGGCCAAAATATTTGGAATACCTCAGATGTAGGATATTCAACATCCAAATACATATTTACAATATGGACAAAGGTAAAAATCCATTTATACAGGGCCAATTTAAATCCAAAATAGTATACCAGAGTTTTTAAAATGCGGAAGTCTTATGGTCATGACAAATAAAAATAACATAACATGAACTTTCCATATGTACCTTCCCTGATTTCCCTACTAAATTATTCACCTGAAAAAAAAAAAATAAACATAATAACCGTAAGATCCAAAGATCCCCGTAACCATTGGTTATTCAGAAATATACATGCAAACCAAGATCGAGAACATATTTATAAATTCACAATAATTAAAATATATGCCTTTATATAAAAACCTTTCACAAATGTTCTCGACTCGGTTACCAAAACTTCCTCCCAAAAAGGGTTCCAAAACATCATAATTTACTTTCCAATATTTCACAAGAGATGTCACATATGCAATCTGCCAAACAAATATTGATGCATGGATCATCCTTATCACCCTGATCACCTCTTATAACCGTTGACTGGAGCCATCTAACACATAACACATCCTCCAACAAAACATGTCCATTACTCATAACTATCCAACGAAACATATCCATTACTCATTACTTCAACATGGCTCCCCTCCTTGTAATCACAATTAAGGAGGTGTCAAACTGAACCCGGTTAAAAGAAAAGTGATACCAAGGGATCCAAGAATATCCAATCTCATCAAAACAACTTTATTAGATTTCAAATCAAGCCTTCCATAGGCACAACAAATCCCAAAACAGTTAATAAATATGAATACATATATACATTTGACAAGTATATAAAAGAATAACCAAGGTTACCTCAATTCCAAGCTTATTTTTACCATACTCCAATGCTCTTAATACCAAATAATTTCTATCATCATTCTCCGACTCTCCTTCCTCCTCTCTCTCTCTCTCTCTCTCTCTCTCTATGTGTTTTGAGTGCTTGTATTGTGAAAGAAATGAGAAGGGGTGAGGTATTTATAGAGTTTGGGTCTCAACTACTTTTCAAAAATCACATGTCCATCTACTACACATCTACCATTTATCTACCATTCATTTGTCCATCTACTACACATCTACCATTTATCTACCATTCATATATCCATCTACCATGTAACTACACATCTCCATCTACCATCTAACTACCATTCATATGTAGCTACCATACATATCTCCATCTACCATCTAACTACCGAATACTCATCTTCCGATCAAATATCACATGCTTATCTACTTCATAACCATCTACCATTCAAGTTGTAACACCTCAATTTCAATACCCGAAAACTTGGCCAAAATATTTGGAATACCTCAGATGTAGGATATTCAACATCCAAATACATATTTACAATATGGACAAAGGTAAAAATCCATTTATACAGGGCCAATTTAAATCCAAAATAGTATACCAGAGTTTTTAAAATGCGGAAGTCTTATGGTCATGACAAATAAAAATAACATAACATGAACTTTCCATATGTGCCTTCCCTGATTTCCCTACTAAATTATTCACCTGAAAAAAAAAAATAAACATAATAACCGTAAGATCCAAAGATCCCCGTAACCATTGGTTATTCAGAAATATACATGCAAACCAAGATCGAGAACATATTTATAAATTCACAATAATTAAAATATATGCCTTTATATAAAAACCTTTCACAAATGTTCTCGACTCGGTTACCAAAACTTCCTCCCAAAAAGGGTTCCAAAACATCATAATTTACTTTCCAATATTTCACAAGAGATGTCACATATGCAATCTGCCAAACAAATATTGATGCATGGATCATCCTTATCACCCTGATCACCTCTTATAACCGTTGACTGGAGCCATCTAACACATAACACATCCTCCAACAAAACATGTCCATTACTCATAACTATCCAACGAAACATATCCATTACTCATTACTTCAACATGGCTCCCCTCCTTGTAATCACAATTAAGGAGGTGTCAAACTGAACCCGGTTAAAAGAAAAGTGATACCAAGGGATCCAAGAATATCCAATCTCATCAAAACAACTTTATTAGATTTCAAATCAAGCCTTCCATAGGCACAACAAATCCCAAAACAGTTAATAAATATGAATACATATATACATTTGACAAGTATATAAAAGAATAACCAAGGTTACCTCAATTCCAAGCTTATTTTTACCATACTCCAATGCTCTTAATACCAAATAATTTCTATCATCATTCTCCGACTCTCCTTCCTCCTCTCTCTCTCTCTCTCTCTCTCTCTCTCTATGTGTTTTGAGTGCTTGTATTGTGAAAGAAATGAGAAGGGGTGAGGTATTTATAGAGTTTGGGTCTCAACTACTTTTCAAAAATCACATGTCCATCTACTACACATCTACCATTTATCTACCATTCATTTGTCCATCTACTACACATCTACCATTTATCTACCATTCATATATCCATCTACCATGTAACTACACATCTCCATCTACCATCTAACTACCATTCATATGTAGCTACCATACATATCTCCATCTACCATCTAACTACCGAATACTCATCTTCCGATCAAATATCACATGCTTATCTACTTCATAACCATCTACCATTCAAGTTAATATCTGATTTCTTTACCCTGATTGCATCGAAAAATACCGATTATCAAGAGCCTAGTAGCTTTCTTATTTCAAACTTATTCCTAAAAATAATTAGTTACTATTAGAAAAATTGGGATGTTACAATTCTCCCCTCCTAAAAAGGAATTTTGTCCTCAAAATTCATCATCTTCCGCTGCGCCACTCTGATAAAATATCAAACCTTATTCACAATCTAACCTTAATCACAACCTCAAACCATCAATCCTCATTAACAATGATAGATACCACAAGAACGCTAGACAGGTTAAACAATTAACCAAATAAAATTTTCAAATCTAAATTATTCACCTGAAAAAAATAAACATAATAACCGTAAGATCCAAAGATCCCCGTAACCTTGGTTATTCTTTTATATACTTGTCAAATGTATATATGTATTCATATTTATTACCTGTTTTGGGATTTGTTGTGCCTATGGAAGGCTTGATTTGAAATCTAATAAAGTTGTTTTGATGAGAGTGGATATTCTTGGATCCCTTGGTATCACTTTTCTTTTAACCGGGTTCAGTTTGACACCTCCTTAATTGTGATTACAAGGAGGGGAGCCATGTTGAAGTTATGAGTAATGGATATGTTTCGTTGGATAGTTATGAGTAATGGATATGTTTTGTTTGAGGATGTGTTATGTGTTAGATGGCTCCAGTCAACGGTTATAAGAGGTGATCAGGGTGATAAGGATGATCCATGCATCAATATTTGTTTGGCAGATTGCATATGTGAGATCTCTTGTGAAATATTGGAAAGTAAATTATGATGTTTTGGAACCCTTTTTGGGAGGGAGTTTTGGTAACCGAGTCGAGAACTTTTGTGAAAGGTTTTTATATAAAGGCATATATTGTAATTACTGTGAATTTATAAATATGTTCTCGATCTTGGTTTGCATGTATATTTCTGAATAACCAATGGTTACGGGGATCTTTGGATCTTACGGTTATTATGTTTATTTTTTTCAGGTGAATAATTTAGTAGGGAAATCAGGGAAGGCACATATGGAAAGCTCATGTTATGTTATTTTTATTTGTCATGACCATAAGACTTCCGCATTTTAAAAACTCTGATATACTATTTTGGATTTAAATTGGCCCTGTATAAATGGATTTTTACCTTTGGCCATATTGTAAATATGTATTTGGATGTTAAATATCCTACATTGGAGGTATTACAAATACTTTGGCCAAGTTTTCGGGTATTAAAATTGAGGTGTTACATTTTTGGTATCAGAGCTAAAAGGTTCTGGCCAATTTGTTGATTTCCTAACAGTTTTCTAAAAAATTGAGGTCGTGGCAAATTAAATTTCATAACATGTGCACTTCCCTACATTTAGATTTGGAAATTTATTTGGTTAATTGTTTAACCTGTCTAGTGTCCTTGTGATATCTATGATTGTTAATGAGGATTTATGGTTTGAGGTTGTGATTAAGGTTAGATTGTGAATAAGGTTTGATATTTTATCAGAGTGGCGCAGCGGAAGATGATGAATTTTGAGGACAAAATTCCTTTTTAGGAGGGGAGAATTGTAACATCCCAATTTTTCTAATAGTAACTAATTAATTTTAGGAATAAGTTTGAAATAAGAAAGCTACTAGGTTCTTGATAATCAGTATTTTTCGATGCAATCAGGGTAAAGAAATCAGATATTAACTTGAATGGTAGATGGTTATGAAGTAGATAAGCATGTGATATTTGATCGGAAGATGAGTATTCGGTAGTTAGATGGTAGATGGAGATATGTATGGTAGCTACATATGAATGGTAGTTAGATGGTAGATGGAGATGTGTAGTTACATGGTAGATGGATATATGAATGGTAGATAAATGGTAGATGTGTAGTAGATGGACAAATGAATGGTAGATAAATGGTAGATGTGTAGTAGATGGACATGTGATTTTTGAAAAGTAGTTGAGACCCAAACTCTATAAATACCTCACCCCTTCTCATTTCTTTCACAATACAAGCACTCAAAACACATAGAGAGAGAGAGAGAGCAGGAAGGAGAGTCGGAGAATAATGATAGAAATTATTTGGTATTAAGAGCATTGGGGTATGGTAAAAATAAGCTTGGAATTGAGGTAACCTTGGTTATTCTTTTATATACTTGTCAAATGTATATATGTATTCATATTTATTAACTGTTTTGGGATTTGTTGTGCCTATGGAAGGCTTGATTTGAAATCTAATAAAGTTGTTTTGATGAGATTGGATATTCTTGGATCCCTTGGTATCACTTTTCTTTTAACCGGGTTCAGTTTGACACCTCCTTAATTGTGATTACAAGGAGGGGAGCCATGTTGAAGTTATGAGTAATGGATATGTTTCGTTGGATAGTTATGAGTAATGGACATGTTTTGTTGGAGGATGTGTTATGTGTTAGATGGCTCCAGTCAACGGTTATAAGAGGTGATCACGGTGATAAGGATGATCCATGCATCAATATTTGTTTGGCAGATTGCATATGTGACATCTCTTGTGAAATATTGGAAAGTAAATTATGATGTTTTGGAACCCTTTTTGAGAGGAAGTTTTGGTAACCGAGTCGAGAACTTTTGTGAAAGGTTTTTATATATAAAAGCATATATTTTAATTATTGTGAATTTATAAATATGTTCTCGATCTTGGTTTGCATGTATATTTCTGAATAACCAATGGTTACGGGGATCTTTGGATCTTACGGTTATTATGTTTATTTTTTTCAGGTGAATAATTTAGTAGGGAAATCAGGGAAGGCATATATGAAAAGCTCATGTTATGTTATTTTTATTTGTCATGACCATAAGACTTCCGCATTTTAAAAAAACTCTGATATACTATTTTGGATTTAAAATTGGCCCTGTATAAATGGATTTTTACCTTTGGCCATATTGTAAATATGTATTTGGATGTTGAATATCCTACATCTGAGGTATTCCAAATATTTTGGCCAAGTTTTCGGGTATTGAAATTGAGGTGTTACATTCCAATTTGTTGATTTCCTAACAGTTTTCTAAAAAATTGAGGTCGTGGCAAATTAAATTTCATAACATGTGCACTTCCCTACATTTAGATTTGGAAATTTATTTGGTTAATTGTTTAACCTGTCTAGTGTCCTTGTGATATCTATGATTGTTAATGAGGATTTATGGTTTGAGGTTGTGATTAAGGTTAGATTGTGAATAAGGTTTGATATTTTATCAGAGTGGCGCAACGGAAGATGATGAATTTTGAGGACAAAATTCCTTTTTAGGAGGGGAGAATTGTAACATCCCAATTTTTCTAATAGTAACTAATTAATTTTAGGAATAAGTTTGAAATAAGAAAGCTACTAGGCTCTTGATAATCAGTATTTTTTTTGATGCAATCAGGGTAAAGAAATCAGATATTAACTTGAATGGTAGATGGTTATGAAGTAGATAAGCATGTGATATTTGATCGGAAGATGAGTATTCGGTAGTTAGATGGTAGATGGAGATATGTATGGTAGCTACATATGAATGGTAGTTAGATGGTAGATGGAGATGTATAGTTACATGGTAGATGGATATATGAATGGTAGATAAATGGTAGATGAGTAGTAGATGGACAAATGAATGGTAGATAAATGGTAGATGTGTAGTAGATGGACATGTGATTTTTGAAAAGTAGTTGAGACCCAAACTCTATAAATACCTCACCCCTTCTCATTTCTTTCACAATACAAGCACTCAAAACACATAGAGAGAGAGAGAGAGAGAGAGAGAGAGAGGAGGAAGGAGAGTCGGAGAATGATGATAGAAATTATTTGGTATTAAGAGCATTGGAGTATGGTAAAAATAAGCTTGGAATTGAGGTAACCTTGGTTATTCTTTTATATACTTGTCAAATGTATATATGTATTCATATTTATTAACTGTTTTGGGATTTGTTGTGCCTATGGAAGGCTTGATTTGAAATCTAATAAAGTTGTTTTGATGAGTAATGGATATGTTTGTATATATGTATTCATATTTATTAACTGTTTTGGGATTTGTTGTGCCTATGGAAGGCTTGATTTGAAATCTAATAAAGTTGTTTTGATGAGATTGGATATTCTTGGATCCCTTGGTATCACTTTTCTTTTAACCGGGTTCAGTTTGACACCTCCTTAATTGTGATTACAAGGAGGGGAGCCATGTTGAAGTAATGAGTAATGGATATGTTTCGTTGGATAGTTATGAGTAATGGACATGTTTTGTTGGAGGATGTGTTATGTGTTAGATGGCTCCAGTCAACGGTTATAAGAGGTGATCAGGGTGATAAGGATGATCCATGCATCAATATTTGTTTGGCAGATTGCATATGTGACATCTCTTGTGAAATATTGGAAAGTAAATTATGATGTTTTGGAACCCTTTTTGGGAGGAAGTTTTGGTAACCGAGTCGAGAACATTTGTGAAAGGTTTTTATATAAAGGCATATATTTTAATTATTGTGAATTTATAAATATGTTCTCGATCTTGGTTTGCATGTATATTTCTGAATAACCAATGGTTACGGGGATCTTTGGATCTTACGGTTATTATGTTTATTTTTTCAGGTGAATAATTTAGTAGGGAAATCAGGGAAGGCACATATGGAAAGCTCATGTTATGTTATTTTTATTTGTCATGACCAAATAAATTTCCAAATCTAAATGTAGGGAAGTGCACATGTTATGAAATTTAATTTGCCACGACCTCAATTTTTTAGAAAACTGTTAGGAAATCAACAAATTGGCCAGAACCTTTTAGCTCTGATACCAAAAAATGTAACACCTCAATTTCAATACCCGAAAACTTGACCAAAATATTTGAAATACCTTCAATAGGGATTTTCGATATCCAAATCATTAAATTACGTAACCTTTCAAAATAAAATTCATAATTCATATTCAAAATAAATTTCCAAAAATGGTTCAGAGTTTAGTACAAAGCGGAAGTCTTAGGTTCATGGCAAATAAAATAACATAACATAAACTATAGGAGTACAAAAGAGCCTTCATAGCTCACTCCATAGGTGCCTTCCCTTGCTCTCTACTAGGATATTCACCTGAAAAATGTTAATATGGGATGAGATTCCACGTCTCAGTAACTACTGAATATTTCTACCGTACACGAGCAAATAATATATGACAGAAAAGTATGGGCTGATTTCAAATATATATGTAGATTCCATAATTTCTCATACAAAATAATTTATACTAATAGTCATCAATATAGAAGGTAATAAAACATATATATCTCAAAAGTTCTCATCTCATGTCTTTACAGAATATTCATCATTATATCAAATTCTTGAACTGTTCAGAAATACATTATGCAGTATGCACCCTCCCTTATATCACCTTCCAACCATATACCGTTGACTGGAGCCATCTAACACATAACACATCCTCCAACAAAACATGTCCATTACTCATAACTATCCAACGAAACATATCCATTACTCATAACTTCAACATGGCTCCCCTCCTTGTAATCACAATTAAGGAGGTGTCAAACTGAACCCGGTTAAAAGAAAAGTGATACCAAGGGATCCAAGAATATCCACTCTCATCAAAACAACTTTATTAGATTTCAAATCAAGCCTTCCATAGGCACAACAAATCCCAAAACAGTTAATAAATATGAATACATATATATATTTGACAAGTATATAAAAGAATAACCAAGGTTACCTCAATTCCAAGCTTATTTTTACCATACCCCAATGCTCTTAATACCAAATAATTTCTATCATTATTCTCCGACTCTCCTTCCTGCTCTCTCTCTCTCTCTATGTGTTTTGAGTGCTTGTATTGTGAAAGAAATGAGAAGGGGTGAGGTATTTATAGAGTTTGGGTCTCAACTACTTTTCAAAAATCACATGTCCATCTACTACACATCTACCATTTATCTACCATTCATTTGTCCATCTACTACACATCTACCATTTATCTACCATTCATATATCCATCTACCATGTAACTACACATCTCCATCTACCATCTAACTACCATTCATATGTAGCTACCATACATATCTCCATCTACCATCTAACTACCGAATACTCATCTTCCGATCAAATATCACATGCTTATCTACTTCATAACCATCTACCATTCAAGTTAATATCTGATTTCTTTACCCTGATTGCATCGAAAAATACTGATTATCAAGAACCTAGTAGCTTTCTTATTTCAAACTTATTCCTAAAATTAATTAGTTACTATTAGAAAAATTGGGATGTTACAATTCTCCCCTCCTAAAAAGGAATTTTGTCCTCAAAATTCATCATCTTCCGCTGCGCCACTCTGATAAAATATCAAACCTTATTCACAATCTAACCTTAATCACAACCTCAAACCATAAATCCTCATTAACAATCATAGATATCACAAGGACACTAGACAGGTTAAACAATTAACCAAATAAATTTCCAAATCTAAATGTAGGGAAGTGCACATGTTATGAAATTTAATTTGCCACGACCTCAATTTTTTAGAAAACTGTTAGGAAATCAACAAATTGGCCAGAACCTTTTAGCTCTGATACCAAAAATGTAACGCCTCAATTTTAACACCCAAAAACTTGGCCAAAGATACAAATTCATTTATACAGGGCCAAAATAAATCCAAAATAATATCAGAGTTTTCAAAATGCGGAAGTCTTATGGTCATGGCAAAACTACGATTCAGGACTATGTAAGGGACTTCACGACCCTCACGTTGCAAATCCCTAATCTCAGTGACGAGGAGTCATTGTTCTACTTCGTGGATGGTCTTCAGAACTGGGCCAAGCATGAACTCCAACGGCGTGGTGTAGCAAGTGTGGACGAAGCCATTGCCATTGCAGAAAGCCTCACTGATTATCCAAGGGGCGAGAAAGGTGAGACTTCGAGACCTACGTCTTCAGAACCCAACCATGGGAACGGTGGAGGAGACAAAGGTAAGGAGTTCATCAAGGGAGGAACGGGCAAGCCTTCCAGGAGGGACCAACCTGAAGACAAGAAGAAGACAATGAGCTGCTTCTTGTGTAAAGGGCCACATCGCATGGAGAAGTGTCCCAAGCTCGGTAATTTGTCAGCCCTTGTTCAGGGGAACGAGGGAACCGATGAGGAGGAACCTAACATGCGGATGGGATCTCTCAGAGTCCTGAATGCCTTGAAGGCCAAACATGAGGAACCTGTTGTGAGGAGTAAAGGTCTCATGTTTGTTGATGTGAAGCTGAATGGGAAGCCAGTGAAGGTGATGGTGGACACCGGGGCAACCCATAATTTCATTACTCCTGAAGAGGCCAAGCGGGTAGGTCTCTCAGTTACTCAAGGACGAGGATGGTGGAAGTCTGTGAACACTCCTGCCAAGCCTCTTGAGGGCGTAGCTCGAGGGGTAGAGCTATGCATGGGATCATGGAAGGGGACCGTGGATTTGTCGGTGACCCCTATGGACGACTTCAACGTGGTACTGGGTCTGGACTTCTTGCGCAAGGCAAAAGTTGTCCTCATGCCGGGAGAAGATTCATTGTGCTTCCTTGAGAAGGGGATTGGATGCACAGTGCCTACGACAAGCAACGAGCGGGACGTTGGCTTGCCGGTCACCTACCTTGGAGCTTTGAAGGTAGTGGATCCTGAGGAGAAGGATCGTGGTAATCTTCCCCCTATGGTTAAGAGGAGTGGAAACCCAATACCGCCGAGACTCCAAGAGAAGTTGCCACCTGGACGGGAGGTGGAACGCGGGATGGAGCATGAAGTCGGCATGGCCAATGCCATGGGTGATGCATTGGGCCAAAGAGTTCAAGCGACGAGTTCTTCCCAGGGCAAGTCAGCCAGAAGGAGGAAGAAGCTCTCGGATGGGAAGAAGCTAGGCACTAAGTACCGAGTCGGGGACAAGGTAATGGTGAAGCTTCCTCCCCATCAATCTAACGGGTTCCGGGGCCTTGTTCGAGGTCCATTCAAGATCGTGGGAAGGGTAGGAAGGAGTTCCTACAAGTTGGGCCTTCCTTCGAACTCGAAGGCTGAACCTGTCTTTCATGTGAGAATGCTCAGGCCATTTCATGAAGACAGGAGTGACCCTGGTCCGGCACATACCAAGGGATCCAAGAATATCCAATCTCATCAAAACAACTTTATTAGATTTCAAATCAAGCCTTCCATAGGCACAACAAATCCCAAAACAGTTAATAAATATGAATACATATATACATTTGACAAGTATATAAAAGAATAACCAAGGTTACCTCAATTCCAAGCTTATTTTTACCATACCCCAATGCTCTTAATACCAAATAATTTCTATCATCATTCTCCGACTCTCCTTCCTCCTCTCTCTCTCTCTCTCTCTCTCTCTCTCTATGTGTTTTGAGTGCTTGTATTGTGAAAGAAATGAGAAGGGGTGAGGTATTTATAGAGTTTGGGTCTCAACTACTTTTCAAAAATCACATGTCCATCTACTACACATCTACCATTTATCTACCATTCATTTGTCCATCTACTACACATCTACCATTTATCTACCATTCATATATCCATCTACCATGTAACTACACATCTCCATCTACCATCTAACTACCATTCATATGTAGCTACCATACATATCTCCATCTACCATCTAACTACCGAATACTCATCTTCCGATCAAATATCACATGCTTATCTACTTCATAACCATCTACCATTCAAGTTAATATCTGATTTCTTTACCCTGATTGCATCGAAAAATACCGATTATCAAGAGCCTAGTAGCTTTCTTATTTCAAACTTATTCCTAAAAATAATTAGTTACTATTAGAAAAATTGGGATGTTACAATTCTCCCCTCCTAAAAAGGAATTTTGTCCTCAAAATTCATCATCTTCCGCTGCGCCACTCTGATAAAATATCAAACCTTATTCACAATCTAACCTTAATCACAACCTCAAACCATAAATCCTCATTAACAATCATAGATATCACAAGGACACTAGACAGGTTAAACAATTAACCAAATAAATTTCCAAATCTAAATGTAGGGAAGTGCACATGTTATGAAATTTAATTTGCCACGACCTCAATTTTTTAGAAAACTGTTAGGAAATCAACAAATTGGCCAGAACCTTTTAGCTCTGATACCAAAAAATGTAACACCTCAATTTTAATACCCGAAAACTTGGCCAAAATATTTGGAATACCTCAGATGTAGGATATTTAACATCCAAATACATATTTTCAATATGGCCAAAGGTAAAGATCCATTTATACAGGGCCAATTTAAATCCAAAATAGTATATCAGAGTTTTTAAAATGCGGAAGTCTTATGGTCATGACAAATAAAAATAACATAACATGAGCTTTCCATATGTGCCTTCCCTGATTTCCCTACTAAATTATTCACCTGAAAAAAATAAACATAATAACCGTAAGATCCAAAGATCCCCGTAACCATTGGTTATTCAGAAATATACATGCAAACCAAGATCGAGAACATATTTATAAATTCACAATAATTAAAATATATGCCTTTATATAAAAACCTTTCACAAATGTTCTCGACTCGGTTACCAAAACTTCCTCCCAAAAAGGGTTCCAAAACATCATAATTTACTTTCCAATATTTCACAAGAGATGTCACATATGCAATCTGCCAAACAAATATTGATGCATGGATCATCCTTATCACCCTGATCACCTCTTATAACCGTTGACTGGAGCCATCTAACACATAACACATCCTCCAACAAAACATGTCCATTACTCATAACTATCCAACGAAACATATCCATTACTCATTACTTCAACATGGCTCCCCTCCTTGTAATCACAATTAAGGAGGTGTCAAACTGAACCCGGTTAAAAGAAAAGTGATACCAAGGGATCCAAGAATATCCAATCTCATCAAAACAACTTTATTAGATTTCAAATCAAGCCTTCCATAGGCACAACAAATCCCAAAACAGTTAATAAATATGAATACATATATACATTTGACAAGTATATAAAAGAATAACCAAGGTTACCTCAATTCCAAGCTTATTTTTACTCAACTCATCCATGAAACACTCAATTCATTATTTAAAAATGTAACACCTCAATTTCAATACCCGAAAACTTGGCCAAAATATTTGGAATACCTCAGATGTAGGATATTCAACATCCAAATACATATTTACAATATGGACAAAGGTAAAAATCCATTTATACAGGGCCAATTTAAATCCAAAATAGTATACCAGAGTTTTTAAAATGCGGAAGTCTTATGGTCATGACAAATAAAAATAACATAACATGAACTTTCCATATGTGCCTTCCCTGATTTCCCTACTAAATTATTCACCTGAAAAAAAAAAATAAACATAATAACCGTAAGATCCAAAGATCCCCGTAACCATTGGTTATTCAGAAATATACATGCAAACCAAGATCGAGAACTTATTTATAAATTCACAATAATTAAAATATATGCTTTTATATATATAAACCTTTCACAAAAGTTCTCGACTCGGTTACCAAAACTTCCTCTCAAAAAGGGTTCCAAAACATCATAATTTACTTTCCAATATTTCACAAGAGATATCACATATGCAATCTGCCAAACAAATATTGATGCATGGATCATCCTTATCACCCTGATCACCTCTTATAACCGTTGACTGGAGCCATCTAACACATAACACATCCTCCAACAAAACATGTCCATTACTCATAACTATCCAACGAAACATATCCATTACTCATAACTTCAACATGGCTCCCCTCCTTGTAATCACAATTAAGGAGGTGTCAAACTGAACCCGGTTAAAAGAAAAGTGATACCAAGGGATCCAAGAATATCCAATCTCATCAAAACAACTTTATTAGATTTCAAATTAAGCCTTCCATAGGCACAACAAATCCCAAAACAGTTAATAAATATGAATACATATATACATTTGACAAGTATATAAAAGAATAACCAAGGTTACCTCAATTCCAAGCTTATTTTTACCATACCCCAATGCTCTTAATACCAAATAATTTCTATCATTATTCTCCGACTCTCCTTCCTGCTCTCTCTCTCTCTCTATGTGTTTTGAGTGCTTGTATTGTGAAAGAAATGAGAAGGGGTGAGGTATTTATAGAGTTTGGGTCTCAACTACTTTTCAAAAATCACATGTCCATCTACTACACATCTACCATTTATCTACCATTCATTTGTCCATCTACTACACATCTACCATTTATCTACCATTCATATATCCATCTACCATGTAACTACACATCTCCATCTACCATCTAACTACCATTCATATGTAGCTACCATACATATCTCCATCTACCATCTAACTACCGAATACTCATCTTCCGATCAAATATCACATGCTTATCTACTTCATAACCATCTACCATTCAAGTTAATATCTGATTTCTTTACCCTGATTGCATCGAAAAATACTGATTATCAAGAACCTAGTAGCTTTCTTATTTCAAACTTATTCCTAAAATTAATTAGTTACTATTAGAAAAATTGGGATGTTACAATTCTCCCCTCCTAAAAAGGAATTTTGTCCTCAAAATTCATCATCTTCCGCTGCGCCACTCTGATAAAATATCAAACCTTATTCACAATCTAACCTTAATCACAACCTCAAACCATAAATCCTCATTAACAATCATAGATATCACAAGGACACTAGACAGGTTAAACAATTAACCAAATAAATTTCCAAATCTAAATGTAGGGAAGTGCACATGTTATGAAATTTAATTTGCCACGACCTCAATTTTTTAGAAAACTGTTAGGAAATCAACAAATTGGCCAGAACCTTTTAGCTCTGATACCAAAAATGTAACACCTCAATTTCAATACCCGAAAACTTGGCCAAAATATTTGGAATACCTCAGATGTAGGATATTCAACATCCAAATACATATTTACAATATGGACAAAGGTAAAAATCCATTTATACAGGGCCAATTTAAATCCAAAATAGTATACCAGAGTTTTTAAAATGCGGAAGTCTTATGGTCATGACAAATAAAAATAACATAACATGAGCTTTCCATATGTGCCTTCCCTGATTTCCCTACTAAATTATTCACCTGAAAAAAAAAAATAAACATAATAACCGTAAGATCCAAAGATCCCCGTAACCATTGGTTATTCAGAAATATACATGCAAACCAAGATCGAGAACATATTTATAAATTCACAATAATTAAAATATATGCCTTTATATAAAAACCTTTCACAAATGTTCTCGACTCGGTTACCAAAACTTCCTCCCAAAAAGGGTTCCAAAACATCATAATTTACTTTCCAATATTTCACAAGAGATGTCACATATGCAATCTGCCAAACAAATATTGATGCATGGATCATCCTTATCACCCTGATCACCTCTTATAACCGTTGACTGGAGCCATCTAACACATAACACATCCTCCAACAAAACATGTCCATTACTCATAACTATCCAACGAAACATATCCATTACTCATTACTTCAACATGGCTCCCCTCCTTGTAATCACAATTAAGGAGGTGTCAAACTGAACCCGGTTAAAAGAAAAGTGATACCAAGGGATCCAAGAATATCCAATCTCATCAAAACAACTTTATTAGATTTCAAATCAAGCCTTCCATAGGCACAACAAATCCCAAAACAGTTAATAAATATGAATACATATATACATTTGACAAGTATATAAAAGAATAACCAAGGTTACCTCAATTCCAAGCTTATTTTTACCATACTCCAATGCTCTTAATACCAAATAATTTCTATCATCATTCTCCGACTCTCCTTCCTCCTCTCTCTCTCTCTCTCTCTCTCTCTCTCTCTATGTGTTTTGAGTGCTTGTATTGTGAAAGAAATGAGAAGGGGTGAGGTATAACATAAACTATAGGAGTACAAAAGAGCCTTCATAGCTCACTCCATAGGTGCCTTCCCTTGCTCTCTACTAGGATATTCACCTGAAAAATGTTAATATGGGATGAGATTCCACGTCTCAGTAACTACTGAATATTTCTACCGTACACGAGCAAATAATATATGACAGAAAAGTATGGGCTGATTTCAAATATATATGTAGATTCCATAATTTCTCATACAAAATAATTTATACTAATAGTCATCAATATAGAAGGTAATAAAACATATATATCTCAAAAGTTCTCATCTCATGTCTTTACAGAATATTCATCATTATATCAAATTCTTGAACTGTTCAGAAATACATTATGCAGTATGCACCCTCCCTTATATCACCTTCCAACCATATACCGCTGACTGGAGCCATAGGCTAACACATAGTCCAATAGAAACTCATTCATTTGACTGAATTGTTCCAAGCTCACCAAAACTTAAGATACACCCGGCCAAAGGTATATAGCTTAAATCTGGACTATGGCTCCCCTCCTTTAAAATAACTAAGGAGGTGTCACATGTCCCACAACTCCAATGAAATCCCGGCCAGAGGAAAACATGGAAGATGGGGCCCTGAAACAAGTACCATCCACTGTGCACCGAGTGGTGGCATAAATCATTCTTATCATTCAAATCCCTCCTTACTCCACCCATCATAATACAACCGCCATGATGAATATGTTCACTCAAAATAATGCATTATTATACCATAAAGTTTTATACATCAATATGCGTATTTATGAATAGTAAATACTATGCGTATCTGTGAATAGTAAAATACTATGTGTATATGTGAATAGTAAAATACGGTATATATACATGAATAGTAAAAATGAAGAGTACATACGGTATGTATACGTGAATAGTAAATACGATATGTATACGTGAATAGTAAAAATGAATAGTAAATACGGTATACGTGAATAGTAACGTACGTATAAATAGTACCTCTGCAGATTTGCAAATCAAATTTCCCACACCAGATCTTAAAACCATAAATATTCTCTAAATATTCTTGTCAAAATAGTAAACAAACAAATTTACAATCATACATAATTCACAAGTATAAGGAAGAATATTCAGAGTTACCTGTTACTCTATAATTTCCAAAATTACTGCAAGGCTTCCCTACGTTCCTTCTCTCTCTCTCTCTCTCTTTTTCTCCCTACCTTTCTGTGAGTCTTGAGTGATTGTATTGTGAAAGAAATGAGAAGGGGTGAGGTATTTATAGAGTTTGGGTCTCAACTACTTTTCAAAAATCACATGTCCATCTACTACACATCTACCATTTATCTACCATTCATTTGTCCATCTACTACACATCTACCATTTATCTACCATTCATATATCCATCTACCATGTAACTACACATCTCCATCTACCATCTAACTACCATTCATATGTAGCTACCATACATATCTCCATCTACCATCTAACTACCGAATACTCATCTTCCGATCAAATATCACATGCTTATCTACTTCATAACCATCTACCATTCAAGTTAATATCTGATTTCTTTACCCTGATTGCATCGAAAAATACTGATTATCAAGAACCTAGTAGCTTTCTTATTTCAAACTTATTCCTAAAATTAATTAGTTACTATTAGAAAAATTGGCCAAAATATTTGGAATACCTCAGATGTAGGATATTCAACATCCAAATACATATTTACAATATGGCCAAAGGTAAAAATCCATTTATACAGGGCCAATTTTAAATCCAAAATAGTATATCAGAGTTTTTTTAAAATGCGGAAGTCTTATGGTCATGACAAATAAAAATAACATAACATGAGCTTTTCATATATGCCTTCCCTGATTTCCCTACTAAATTATTCACCTGAAAAAAATAAACATAATAACCGTAAGATCCAAAGATCCCCGTAACCATTGGTTATTCAGAAATATACATGCAAACCAAGATCGAGAACATATTTATAAATTCACAGTAATTAAAATATATGCCTTTATATAAAAACCTTTCACAAAAGTTCTCGACTCGGTTACCAAAACTCCCTCCCAAAAAGGGTTCCAAAACATCATAATTTACTTTCCAATATTTCACAAGAGATCTCACATATGCAATCTGCCAAACAAATATTGATGCATGGATCATCCTTATCACCCTGATCACCTCTTATAACCGTTGACTGGAGCCATCTAACACATAACACATCCTCAAACAAAACATATCCATTACTCATAACTATCCAACGAAACATATCCATTACTCATAACTTCAACATGGCTCCCCTCCTTGTAATCACAATTAAGGAGGTGTCAAACTGAACCCGGTTAAAAGAAAAGTGATACCAAGGGATCCAAGAATATCCACTCTCATCAAAACAACTTTATTAGATTTCAAATCAAGCCTTCCATAGGCACAACAAATCCCAAAACAGTTAATAAATATGAATACATATATATATTTGACAAGTATATAAAAGAATAACCAAGGTTACCTCAATTCCAAGCTTATTTTTACCATACTCCAATGCTCTTAATACCAAATAATTTCTATCATTATTCTCCGACTCTCCTTCCTGCTCTCTCTCTCTCTCTCTCTATGTGTTTTGAGTGCTTGTATTGTGAAAGAAATGAGAAGGGGTGAGGTATTTATAGAGTTTGGGTCTCAACTACTTTTTAAAAATCACATGTCCATCTACTACGCATCTACCATTTATCTACCATTCATTTGTCCATCTACTACTTATCTACCATTTATCTACCATTCATATGTCCATCTACCATGTAACTACACATCTCCATCTACCATCTAACTACCATTCATATGTAGCTACCATACATATCTCCATCTACCATCTAACTACCGAATACTCATCTTCCGATCAAATATCACATGCTTATCTACTTCATAACCATCTACCATTCAAGTTAATATCTGATTTCTTTACCCTGATTGCATCGAAAAATACCGATTATCAAGAGCCTAGTAGCTTTCTTATTTCAAACTTATTCCTAAAAATAATTAGTTACTATTAGAAAAATTGGGATGTTACAATTCTCCCCTCCTAAAAAGGAATTTTGTCCTCAAAATTCATCATCTTCCGCTGCGCCACTCTGATAAAATATCAAACCTTATTCACAATCTAACCTTAATCACAACCTCAAACCATCAATCCTCATTAACAATGATAGATACCACAAGAACGCTAGACAGGTTAAACAATTAACCAAATAAAATTTTCAAATCTAAATGTAGGGAAGTGCACACGTTATGAAATTTAATTTGCCATGACCTCTTTTTTTTTTAGAAAACTGTTAGGAAATCAGCAAATTGGCCAGAACCTTTTAGCTCTGATACCAAAAATGTAACGCCTCAATTTCAATACCCGAAAACTTGGCCAAAATATTTGGAATACCTCAGATGTAGGATATTCAACATCCAAATACATATTTACAATATGGACAAAGGTAAAAATCCATTTATACAGGGCCAATTTAAATCCAAAATAGTATACCAGAGTTTTTAAAATGCGGAAGTCTTATGGTCATGACAAATAAAAATAACATAACATGAACTTTCCATATGTGCCTTCCCTGATTTCCCTACTAAATTATTCACCTGAAAAAAAAAAATAAACATAATAACCGTAAGATCCAAAGATCCCCGTAACCATTGGTTATTCAGAAATATACATGCAAACCAAGATCGAGAACATATTTATAAATTCACAATAATTAAAATATATGCCTTTATATAAAAACCTTTCACAAATGTTCTCGACTCGGTTACCAAAACTTCCTCCCAAAAAGGGTTCCAAAACATCATAATTTACTTTCCAATATTTCACAAGAGATGTCACATATGCAATCTGCCAAACAAATATTGATGCATGGATCATCCTTATCACCCTGATCACCTCTTATAACCGTTGACTGGAGCCATCTAACACATAACACATCCTCCAACAAAACATGTCCATTACTCATAACTATCCAACGAAACATATCCATTACTCATTACTTCAACATGGCTCCCCTCCTTGTAATCACAATTAAGGAGGTGTCAAACTGAACCCGGTTAAAAGAAAAGTGATACCAAGGGATCCAAGAATATCCAATCTCATCAAAACAACTTTATTAGATTTCAAATCAAGCCTTCCATAGGCACAACAAATCCCAAAACAGTTAATAAATATGAATACATATATACATTTGACAAGTATATAAAAGAATAACCAAGGTTACCTCAATTCCAAGCTTATTTTTACCATACCCCAATGCTCTTAATACCAAATAATTTCTATCATTATTCTCCGACTCTCCTTCCTGCTCTCTCTCTCTCTCTATGTGTTTTGAGTGCTTGTATTGTGAAAGAAATGAGAAGGGGTGAGGTATTTATAGAGTTTGGGTCTCAACTACTTTTCAAAAATCACATGTCCATCTACTACACATCTACCATTTATCTACCATTCATTTGTCCATCTACTACACATCTACCATTTATCTACCATTCATATATCCATCTACCATGTAACTACACATCTCCATCTACCATCTAACTACCATTCATATGTAGCTACCATACATATCTCCATCTACCATCTAACTACCGAATACTCATCTTTAACACCCAAAAACTTGGCCAAAGATACAAATTCATTTATACAGGGCCAAAATAAATCTAAAATAATATCAGAGTTTTCAAAATGCGGAAGTCTTATGGTCATGGCAAATAAAATAACATAGCATGAGCTTTCCATATGTGCCTTCCCTGATTTCCCTACTAAATTATTCACCTGAAAAAAAAATAAACATAATAACCGTAAGATCCAAAGATCCTCGTAACCATTGGTTATTCAGAAATATACATGCAAACCAAGATCGAGAACATATTTATAAATTCACAGTAATTAAAATATATGCCTTTATATAAAAACCTTTCACAAAAGTTCTCGACTCGGTTACCAAAACTCCCTCCCAAAAAGGGTTCCAAAACATCATAATTTACTTTCCAATATTTCACAAGAGATCTCACATATGCAATCTGCCAAACAAATATTGATGCATGGATCATCCTTATCACCCTGATCACCTCTTATAACCGTTGACTGGAGCCATCTAACACATAACACATCCTCAAACAAAACATATCCATTACTCATAACTATCCAACGAAACATATCCATTACTCATAACTTCAACATGGCTCCCCTCCTTGTAATCACAATTAAGGAGGTGTCAAACTGAACCCGGTTAAAAGAAAAGTGATACCAAGGGATCCAAGAATATCCACTTTCATCAAAACAACTTTATTAGATTTCAAATCAAGCCTTCCATAGGCACAACAAATCCCAAAACAGTTAATAAATATGAATACATATATATATTTGACAAGTATATAAAAGAATAACCAAGGTTACCTCAATTCCAAGCTTATTTTTACCATACTCCAATGCTCTTAATACCAAATAATTTCTATCATTATTCTCCGACTCTCCTTCCTGCTCTCTCTCTCTCTCTCTCTATGTGTTTTGAGTGCTTGTATTGTGAAAGAAATGAGAAGGGGTGAGGTATTTATAGAGTTTGGGTCTCAACTACTTTTTAAAAATCACATGTCCATCTACTACGCATCTACCATTTATCTACCATTCATTTGTCCATCTACTACTTATCTACCATTTATCTACCATTCATATGTCCATCTACCATGTAACTATACATCTCCATCTACCATCTAACTACCATTCATATGTAGCTACCATACATATCTCCATCTACCATCTAACTACCGAATACTCATCTTCCGATCAAATATCACATGCTTATCTACTTCATAACCATCTACCATTCAAGTTAATATCTGATTTCTTTACCCTGATTGCATAAAAATAATACTGATTATCAAGAGCCTAGTAGCTTCTTTACCCTGATTGCATCAAAAAATACTGATTATCAAGAGCCTAGTAGCTTTCTTATTTCAAACTTATTCCTAAAATTAATTAGTTACTATTAGAAAAATTGGGATGTTACAATTCTCCCCTCCTAAAAAGGAATTTTGTCCTCAAAATTCATCATCTTCCGCTGCGCCACTCTGATAAAATATCAAACCTTATTCACAATCTAACCTTAATCACAGCCTCAAACCATCAATCCTTATTAACAATGATAGATACCCAAGAACGCTAGACAGGTTAAACAATTAACCAAATAAATTTTCAAATCTAAATGTAGGGAAGTGCACACGTTATGAAATTTAATTTGCCATGACCTCTTTTTTTTTTTTTTGAAAACTGTTAGGAAATCAGCAAATTGGCCAGAACCTTAGCTCTGATACCAAAAATGCAACACCTCAATTTTTTAATACCCGAAAACTTGGCCAAAATATTTGGAATACCTCAGATGTAGGATATTCAACATCCAAATACATATTTACAATATGGCCAAAGGTAAAAATCCATTTATACAGGGCCAATTTTAAATCCAAAATAGTATATCAGAGTTTTTTTAAAATGCGGAAGTCTTATGGTCATGACAAATAAAAATAACATAACATGAGCTTTTCATATGTGCCTTCCCTGATTTCCCTACTAAATTATTCACCTGAAAAAAATAAACATAATAACCGTAAGATCCAAAGATCCCCGTAACCATTGGTTATTCAGAAATATACATGCAAACCAAGATCGAGAACATATTTATAAATTCACAATAATTAAAATATATGCCTTTATATAAAAACCTTTCACAAAAGTTCTCGACTCGGTTACCAAAACTTCCTCCCAAAAAGGGTTCCAAAACATCATAATTTACTTTCCAATATTTCACAAGAGATGTCACATATGCAATCTGCCAAACAAATATTGATGCATGGATCATCCTTATCACCGTGATCACCTCTTATAACCGTTGACTGGAGCCATCTAACACATAACACATCCTCCAACAAAACATGTCCATTACTCATAACTATCCAACGAAACATATCCATTACTCATAACTTCAACATGGCTCCCCTCCTTGTAATCACAATTAAGGAGGTGTCAAACTGAACCCGGTTAAAAGAAAAGTGATACCAAGGGATCCAAGAATATCCAATCTCATCAAAACAACTTTATTAGATTTCAAATCAAGCCTTCCATAGGCACAACAAATCCCAAAACAGTTAATAAATATGAATACATATATACATTTGACAAGTATATAAAAGAATAACCAAGGTTACCTCAATTCCAAGCTTATTTTTACCATACTCCAATGCTCTTAATACCAAATAATTTCTATCATCATTCTCCGACTCTCCTTCCTCCTCTCTCTCTCTCTCTCTCTCTCTCTCTCTATGTGTTTTGAGTGCTTGTATTGTGAAAGAAATGAGAAGGGGTGAGGTATTTATAGAGTTTGGGTCTCAACTACTTTTCAAAAATCACATGTCCATCTACTACACATCTACCATTTATCTACCATTCATTTGTCCATCTACTACACATCTACCATTTATCTACCATTCATATATCCATCTACCATGTAACTACACATCTCCATCTACCATCTAACTACCATTCATATGTAGCTACCATACATATCTCCATCTACCATCTAACTACCGAATACTCATCTTCCGATCAAATATCACATGCTTATCTACTTCATAACCATCTACCATTCAAGTTAATATCTGATTTCTTTACCCTGATTGCATCGAAAAATACCGAATATCAAAAAATGTAACACCTCAATTTTAATACCCGAAAACTTGGCCAAAATATTTGGAATACCTCAGATGTAGGATATTTAACATCCAAATACATATTTTCAATATGGCCAAAGGTAAAGATCCATTTATACAGGGCCAATTTAAATCCAAAATAGTATATCAGAGTTTTTAAAATGCGGAAGTCTTATGGTCATGACAAATAAAAATAACATAACATGAGCTTTCCATATGTGCCTTCCCTGATTTCCCTACTAAATTATTCACCTGAAAAAAATAAACATAATAACCGTAAGATCCAAAGATCCCCGTAACCATTGGTTATTCAGAAATATACATGCAAACCAAGATCGAGAACATATTTATAAATTCACAATAATTAAAATATATGCCTTTATATAAAAACCTTTCACAAATGTTCTCGACTCGGTTACCAAAACTTCCTCCCAAAAAGGGTTCCAAAACATCATAATTTACTTTCCAATATTTCACAAGAGATGTCACATATGCAATCTGCCAAACAAATATTGATGCATGGATCATCCTTATCACCCTGATCACCTCTTATAACCGTTGACTGGAGCCATCTAACACATAACACATCCTCCAACAAAACATGTCCATTACTCATAACTATCCAACGAAACATATCCATTACTCATTACTTCAACATGGCTCCCCTCCTTGTAATCACAATTAAGGAGGTGTCAAACTGAACCCGGTTAAAAGAAAAGTGATACCAAGGGATCCAAGAATATCCAATCTCATCAAAACAACTTTATTAGATTTCAAATCAAGCCTTCCATAGGCACAACAAATCCCAAAACAGTTAATAAATATGAATACATATATACATTTGACAAGTATATAAAAGAATAACCAAGGTTACCTCAATTCCAAGCTTATTTTTACCATACCCCAATGCTCTTAATACCAAATAATTTCTATCATTATTCTCCGACTCTCCTTCCTGCTCTCTCTCTCTCTCTATGTGTTTTGAGTGCTTGTATTGTGAAAGAAATGAGAAGGGGTGAGGTATTTATAGAGTTTGGGTCTCAACTACTTTTCAAAAATCACATGTCCATCTACTACACATCTACCATTTATCTACCATTCATTTGTCCATCTACTACACATCTACCATTTATCTACCATTCATATATCCATCTACCATGTAACTACACATCTCCATCTACCATCTAACTACCATTCATATGTAGCTACCATACATATCTCCATCTACCATCTAACTACCGAATACTCATCTTTAACACCCAAAAACTTGGCCAAAGATACAAATTCATTTATACAGGGCCAAAATAAATCCAAAATAATATCAGAGTTTTCAAAATGCGGAAGTCTTATGGTCATGGCAAATAAAATAACATAGCATGAGCTTTCCATATGTGCCTTCCCTGATTTCCCTACTAAATTATTCACCTGAAAAAAAAATAAACATAATAACCGTAAGATCCAAAGATCCTCGTAACCATTGGTTATTCAGAAATATACATGCAAACCAAGATCGAGAACATATTTATAAATTCACAGTAATTAAAATATATGCCTTTATATAAAAACCTTTCACAAAAGTTCTCGACTCGGTTACCAAAACTCCCTCCCAAAAAGGGTTCCAAAACATCATAATTTACTTTCCAATATTTCACAAGAGATCTCACATATGCAATCTGCCAAACAAATATTGATGCATGGATCATCCTTATCACCCTGATCACCTCTTATAACCGTTGACTGGAGCCATCTAACACATAACACATCCTCAAACAAAACATATCCATTACTCATAACTATCCAACGAAACATATCCATTACTCATAACTTCAACATGGCTCCCCTCCTTGTAATCACAATTAAGGAGGTGTCAAACTGAACCCGGTTAAAAGAAAAGTGATACCAAGGGATCCAAGAATATCCACTTTCATCAAAACAACTTTATTAGATTTCAAATCAAGCCTTCCATAGGCACAACAAATCCCAAAACAGTTAATAAATATGAATACATATATATATTTGACAAGTATATAAAAGAATAACCAAGGTTACCTCAATTCCAAGCTTATTTTTACCATACTCCAATGCTCTTAATACCAAATAATTTCTATCATTATTCTCCGACTCTCCTTCCTGCTCTCTCTCTCTCTCTCTCTATGTGTTTTGAGTGCTTGTATTGTGAAAGAAATGAGAAGGGGTGAGGTATTTATAGAGTTTGGGTCTCAACTACTTTTTAAAAATCACATGTCCATCTACTACGCATCTACCATTTATCTACCATTCATTTGTCCATCTACTACTTATCTACCATTTATCTACCATTCATATGTCCATCTACCATGTAACTATACATCTCCATCTACCATCTAACTACCATTCATATGTAGCTACCATACATATCTCCATCTACCATCTAACTACCGAATACTCATCTTCCGATCAAATATCACATGCTTATCTACTTCATAACCATCTACCATTCAAGTTAATATCTGATTTCTTTACCCTGATTGCATAAAAATAATACTGATTATCAAGAGCCTAGTAGCTTCTTTACCCTGATTGCATCAAAAAATACTGATTATCAAGAGCCTAGTAGCTTTCTTATTTCAAACTTATTCCTAAAATTAATTAGTTACTATTAGAAAAATTGGGATGTTACAATTCTCCCCTCCTAAAAAGGAATTTTGTCCTCAAAATTCATCATCTTCCGCTGCGCCACTCTGATAAAATATCAAACCTTATTCACAATCTAACCTTAATCACAGCCTCAAACCATCAATCCTTATTAACAATGATAGATACCCAAGAACGCTAGACAGGTTAAACAATTAACCAAATAAATTTTCAAATCTAAATGTAGGGAAGTGCACACGTTATGAAATTTAATTTGCCATGACCTCTTTTTTTTTTTTTTGAAAACTGTTAGGAAATCAGCAAATTGGCCAGAACCTTAGCTCTGATACCAAAAATGCAACACCTCAATTTTTTAATACCCGAAAACTTGGCCAAAATATTTGGAATACCTCAGATGTAGGATATTCAACATCCAAATACATATTTACAATATGGCCAAAGGTAAAAATCCATTTATACAGGGCCAATTTTAAATCCAAAATAGTATATCAGAGTTTTTTTAAAATGCGGAAGTCTTATGGTCATGACAAATAAAAATAACATAACATGAGCTTTTCATATGTGCCTTCCCTGATTTCCCTACTAAATTATTCACCTGAAAAAAATAAACATAATAACCGTAAGATCCAAAGATCCCCGTAACCATTGGTTATTCAGAAATATACATGCAAACCAAGATCGAGAACATATTTATAAATTCACAATAATTAAAATATATGCCTTTATATAAAAACCTTTCACAAAAGTTCTCGACTCGGTTACCAAAACTTCCTCCCAAAAAGGGTTCCAAAACATCATAATTTACTTTCCAATATTTCACAAGAGATGTCACATATGCAATCTGCCAAACAAATATTGATGCATGGATCATCCTTATCACCGTGATCACCTCTTATAACCGTTGACTGGAGCCATCTAACACATAACACATCCTCCAACAAAACATGTCCATTACTCATAACTATCCAACGAAACATATCCATTACTCATAACTTCAACATGGCTCCCCTCCTTGTAATCACAATTAAGGAGGTGTCAAACTGAACCCGGTTAAAAGAAAAGTGATACCAAGGGATCCAAGAATATCCAATCTCATCAAAACAACTTTATTAGATTTCAAATCAAGCCTTCCATAGGCACAACAAATCCCAAAACAGTTAATAAATATGAATACATATATACATTTGACAAGTATATAAAAGAATAACCAAGGTTACCTCAATTCCAAGCTTATTTTTACCATACTCCAATGCTCTTAATACCAAATAATTTCTATCATCATTCTCCGACTCTCCTTCCTCCTCTCTCTCTCTCTCTCTCTCTCTCTCTCTATGTGTTTTGAGTGCTTGTATTGTGAAAGAAATGAGAAGGGGTGAGGTATTTATAGAGTTTGGGTCTCAACTACTTTTCAAAAATCACATGTCCATCTACTACACATCTACCATTTATCTACCATTCATTTGTCCATCTACTACACATCTACCATTTATCTACCATTCATATATCCATCTACCATGTAACTACACATCTCCATCTACCATCTAACTACCATTCATATGTAGCTACCATACATATCTCCATCTACCATCTAACTACCGAATACTCATCTTCCGATCAAATATCACATGCTTATCTACTTCATAACCATCTACCATTCAAGTTAATATCTGATTTCTTTACCCTGATTGCATCGAAAAATACCGAATATCAAAAAATGTAACACCTCAATTTTAATACCCGAAAACTTGGCCAAAATATTTGGAATACCTCAGATGTAGGATATTTAACATCCAAATACATATTTTCAATATGGCCAAAGGTAAAGATCCATTTATACAGGGCCAATTTAAATCCAAAATAGTATATCAGAGTTTTTAAAATGCGGAAGTCTTATGGTCATGACAAATAAAAATAACATAACATGAGCTTTCCATATGTGCCTTCCCTGATTTCCCTACTAAATTATTCACCTGAAAAAAATAAACATAATAACCGTAAGATCCAAAGATCCCCGTAACCATTGGTTATTCAGAAATATACATGCAAACCAAGATCGAGAACATATTTATAAATTCACAATAATTAAAATATATGCCTTTATATAAAAACCTTTCACAAATGTTCTCGACTCGGTTACCAAAACTTCCTCCCAAAAAGGGTTCCAAAACATCATAATTTACTTTCCAATATTTCACAAGAGATGTTACATATGCAATCTGCCAAACAAATATTGATGCATGGATCATCCTTATCACCCTGATCACCTCTTATAACCGTTGACTGGAGCCATCTAACACATAACACATCCTCCAACAAAACATGTCCATTACTCATAACTATCCAACGAAACATATCCATTACTCATTACTTCAACATGGCTCCCCTCCTTGTAATCACAATTAAGGAGGTGTCAAACTGAACCCGGTTAAAAGAAAAGTGATACCAAGGGATCCAAGAATATCCAATCTCATCAAAACAACTTTATTAGATTTCAAATCAAGCCTTCCATAGGCACAACAAATCCCAAAACAGTTAATAAATATGAATACATATATACATTTGACAAGTATATAAAAGAATAACCAAGGTTACCTCAATTCCAAGCTTATTTTTACCATACTCCAATGCTCTTAATACCAAATAATTTCTATCATCATTCTCCGACTCTCCTTCCTCCTCTCTCTCTCTCTCTCTCTCTCTCTCTATGTGTTTTGAGTGCTTGTATTGTGAAAGAAATGAGAAGGGGTGAGGTATTTATAGAGTTTGGGTCTCAACTACTTTTCAAAAATCACATGTCCATCTACTACACATCTACCATTTATCTACCATTCATTTGTCCATCTACTACACATCTACCATTTATCTACCATTCATATATCCATCTACCATGTAACTACACATCTCCATCTACCATCTAACTACCATTCATATGTAGCTACCATACATATCTCCATCTACCATCTAACTACCGAATACTCATCTTCCGATCAAATATCACATGCTTATCTACTTCATAACCATCTACCATTCAAGTTAATATCTGATTTCTTTACCCTGATTGCATCGAAAAATACCGATTATCAAGAGCCTAGTAGCTTTCTTATTTCAAACTTATTCCTAAAAATAATTAGTTACTATTAGAAAAATTGGGATGTTACAATTCTCCCCTCCTAAAAAGGAATTTTGTCCTCAAAATTCATCATCTTCCGCTGCGCCACTCTGATAAAATATCAAACCTTATTCACAATCTAACCTTAATCACAACCTCAAACCATCAATCCTCATTAACAATGATAGATACCAAAAATGTAACACCTCAATTTCAATGCCCAAAAACTTTGTCAAAATATTTGTAATACCTCCAACAGAGTTTATCCATATCCGAATCATCGGGTTGCATCACCATTTCCAATAAAATTCATAATACATAATCAAAATAAATTTCAGAAAAATATTTCAGAGTTCAACACAAAACGGAAGTCTTAGGTTCATGGCAAATAAAATAACATAACATAAACTATAGGAGTACAAAAGAGCCTCCAAAGCTCACTCCATAGGTGCCTTCCCTTGCTCTCTACTAGGATATTCACCTGAAAAATGTTAATATGGGATGAGATTCCACGTCTCAGTAACTACTGAAAGTTTCTACCGTACACAAGCAAATTACATATGACAAAAACATGGGCTAGTTTCAAATATGTTTGTAAATATATATATATATATATATATACCATAATTTCTCATACAAGAATATTTGCAAAAGTAATCAATATGTCGAATTATGAATTATACAAATATACAATGCAGAATGCAGCCTCCCTTATATCACCGTCCTCCCTTATACCGCTGACTGGAGCCATAGGCTAACTCATAGTCCAATAGAAACTCATTCATTTGACTGAATGGTTCCAAGCCCACCAAAATTTAAGATACACCCGGCCAAATGTATAGAGCTTAAATCTGGACTATGGCTCCCCTCCTTAAAAATAACAACTAAGGAGGTGTCACATGTCCCACAACTCCAATGCAATCCCGGCCAGAGGAAAACATGGAAGATGGGGCCCTAAAAAGGTACCATCCACTGTGCACCGAGTGGTGGCATAAACAATTCTTATCATTCAAATCCCTCCTTACTCCAACCCATCATACAGCCGCCATGATAATTATATCAATAAGATCAAGTATAATAAAACATACTTCCATTTATATCAAATATCATAAAGTGGTAAATCAAATGTCTCATAAAAATTCGTCTGTCTAATATGTCATTCTTGAAATTCAAGGGATCAAACTGTCGTTTCTTAAATTCGGGTCTAAAATGTCATTCTGAAATTCAGGGGCAAAACTGTAATTTTTGCTAGGTACAAAATCATAATACTCAATTATATTATAATACATATAAACCAGTCCATATTAAAAAGTAATTTGTAATCATACACAATTCACAAGTATATGGAAGAATATTCAGAGTTACCTGTCACTCTATAGCTCCCAAAAAGTTACCGCAAGGCTTCCCTACATTCCTTCTCTCTCTCTTTCCCTACCTTTCTGTGAGTCTTGAGTGTTTGTGTGTTGTGAAAGAAATGAGAAGGGATGAGGTATTTATAGAGTTCGGGTCTCAACTAGTTTTCAAAAATCACATGTCCATCTACTACACATCTACCATTTATCTACCATTCATTTGTCCATCTACTACACATCTACCATTTATCTACCATTCATATATCCATCTACCATGTAACTACACATCTCCATCTACCATCTAACTACCATTCATATGTAGCTACCATACATATCTCCATCTACCATCTAACTACCGAATACTCATCTTCCGATCAAATATCACATGCTTATCTACTTCATAACTATCTACCATTCAAGTTAATATCTGATTTCTTATTCGCCCTGCCGGTCACGGAAATGACTTCCGCAAACACCAGCTTCTAGACAAAAATTCATTTGTTTGTAATATGTCCTGGCCTAAGAAACTTAGTTCATGGTTTTCTAGATAGGATTTAATTTCTATCAGTTCTCTCTCTTTTAGATCATTAATGGTACTTAAGTGTACTTTGGTCATTTATGGTAATTTCCCCAGAGTACAAAATACTCCCGTGACATTTTTTTAATATTTTAATGAATAGTAAATACGTATATGTGAATAGTAAATACTATTCATGTACGTATTTGTGAATAGTAAACACTATTCATGTCCAAAAATTACTGATTCCAAATTCGTCATTTTCAAAAATAGGGCCTAGTAGACTTCCAAAAATAGGCTTATTTTCTAGTCTTTAGGTCCAAAATTCGGGATATTACATTTCTCCCCTCCTAAAAAAAAATTTTGTCCCCAAAATTCGATATAGTAAGAATTCTACTTACCTAATTAAATAAGTAAGGATAGGATTGTCGCATGCTCTCTTCCGTTTCCCAAGTAGCATCTCCGGGAGCCATTCCTTTCCACACAACCTTTACAAGTCTAATAGTCTTGTTCCTCGATTACTTATCCCTTACATTAACAATCCGCTCCGGCTCAGCTTGATATGCCATGTTATCTTTAAGTCCTATCTCTTTCCCAAACATGCTCACCAGGCACACAACACAATTATACAACATTTCATTCATCATGTTCCCACAGTGATATTCAAATATAGGATCCACTAGTTCCTTATTTGAGCGCTTGGTTACACTGGCCTCACAGACTGGTACATTCTTCTTTTTCTGCTTATTTCATTCTATTATCACAACGCCGGATATTCTGATCTTACAGCTTAAGGAGCTACCCTCAGGCCATAATAACCACAACATGATATAATCTGATTATTCTGCCAACCTTAAGATAAACTTTAGACATACAGGTCTAATGTTACCATGATAGGCAACAAACACAATACTAGGCACATAAGTCTTATAGCCTAGAGATACCACCATATGCAAACTAGCTCAACGGGTCTTACCGCTTCAAGCCTCTGCTCGTCTATCCTATACCCGTGCTTCCTCAATTCAAGTTTAAGAAAACACTTACTTACTAAATCTAGCTTTCACCAATGGCAAGTAATTCAAAAACAAGTACATTTGGCAAGATTCTGCAAACTAAGTATATCCACAACAGTTTCCAACCTCTTCTAACTTGTACACCTTCCACCACAATCATAATGTAAAAGTCAATTCTTGTTCGAATTTCGCAAGGATTCATTCCATGAGACATCATAGTTTATAAATGTCGATTACAAACTGGTCTTAAATCCTGTTGTAAATATTGCGTAAAAATTTCCAAACACAGCAAGTGCATTGGTAAGTTCAAAATTCAAATACTCAGGGACCTAGCAACTTATTTTAAATAGTCACCAACTCCGAATACATTCCAGGTTCCAACTTATTCTACTCAACTCATCCATGAAACACTCAATTCATTATTTCTAAAGAAAGATTCTATTATCAAGATCATTTCCTATGCTAGATAAACAGTTGGCAATTCTCTGAACACCTTACACATGTTGGTATCACATTTTGTTCCCTATTTCTCTCCAATCAATTAGTACCATATTCTAATATCTCAATTTATTCAATCAATTCAGTCTCCTAAAGAATCAATACAACTGTTAAGTTGAACTGTTATATTACATTTCTACTAGTAGCAACCCTCTAGATCCCCTACCAACTTTCAGATTCATCATCCTATTTCTAAAACCCCGATTATTCATACTAGATTCATCATACTCCATAGCTTATATCATTTAAGAACTATCCTCAAACTTTCCCCAAAAATGATAATTGTCAAATTACAAATCAACTCTTAGAACTTCAATATCAGCAAGACAGAGATATCATGTGTCCTCAATAATACCCATAGAACATTCCAAATTCATGTTTCACAATTCCTAGACTAAGATCTAAAACATTCAAATATTATTCTCACAACCTCAGCATTGTTCACATGATTCGAATTCAATCCTTAGTATCTCAAAGACATATACTAAATATCATCTGTTCCTCTCATAGTTATCTATTAATCACACCCAAATAACATACTAATATTATAACATAAATCACCGGATTTCATACTTTCATAATTAGACATACTATCTTAACTCAGATTGAATTCAAGTCTATTCTCAAATATTCCCAGACATTAATAGTCAAGTTTACAATTTGATTCTTATAACCTCAACATCAACTGATAATTCGTGTTTCCCCAAAAATACCCATTATACATACTAAGATCATGATTCACAATTCCTAATCTAATTCTTGGATTATACGAAGACTATCTACAACCTCAGCAGCATTCACAAGGTTCTAATTCTACCTCAACCTGCAATATCACAAAGGCTCATTTCGTTCTTAAGTTCTATCTCTTCTACTTCTATAATGTGGGAAGGATCCGGTTGGTATTTCTTCAGTTGCGATACATGAAAGACATCGTGAAGGTTCGCAAGCTGTGGAGGTAATGCAATTCTGTAAGCTACCGGTCCAACTTTCTCCAAAATCTCATAAGGACCCATAAAACGAGGCGAAAGCTTCTTTGCTCGTATTGCTCTACCAATGCCAGTCATTGGTGTGACTCTTAAGAATACATGTTCGCCCACCATGAACTCCAACGGTCGTCTTCTCTTGTCAGCATAACTCTTCTGTCGACTCTGAGCAGTGAGAAGTTTCTGTTGAATCACCTTAATCTTTTGAGTCATCTCGTCCACAAGTTCTGGACCTATTAAAATTCGCTCATTCAATTCCGTCCAGCAAATAGGAGATCTACATTTTCTTCCATACAAAGCCTCATAAGGTGCCAAAACTAGCCACATGCGACACCTCCCTAAATATTAATTTTAGTAATATTTTAGTTACCATTAAAATGTAACACCTCAATTTCAAATATTAATAATGCCTCCCAAAAATGATAATTGTCATATTGAAACATGGGCTGTCTTCCATAGGTGTTTCATATTTGAAATTGAGGTGTTACTATTCACAGATACGCATATCAATGTATATAATGGTATAATAATGCATTATTTTTGAGTAAATACATTCATCATGGCGGTTGTATTGTGATGGGTGGAGTAAGGAGGGAATTGAATGATAAGAATTGTTTATGCCACCACTCGGTGCACAGTGGATGGTACTTTTCAGGGCCCCATCTTCCATGTTTTCCTCTGGCCGGGATTTCATTGGAGTTGTGGGACATGTGACACCTCCTTAGTTATTTTAAAGGAGGGGAGCCATAGTCCAGATTTAAGCTCTATACCTTTGGCCGGGTGTATCTTAAATTTTGGTGGGCTTGGAACCATTCAGTCAAATGAATGAGTTTCTATTGGACTATGAGTTAGCCTATGGCTCCAGTCAGCGGTATAAGGGAGGACGGTGATATAAGGGAGGCTGCATTCTGCATTGTATATTTGTATAATTCATAATTCGACATATTGATTACTTTTGCAAATATTCTTGTATGAGAAATTATGGTATATATATATATATATATATATATATATATTTACAAACATATTTGAAACTAGCCCATGTTTTTGTCATATGTAATTTGCTTGTGTACGGTAGAAACTTTCAGTAGTTACTGAGACGTGGAATCTCATCCCATATTAACATTTTTCAGGTGAATATCCTAGTAGAGAGCAAGGGAAGGCACCTATGGAGTGAGCTTTGGAGGCTCTTTTGTACTCCTATAGTTTATGTTATGTTATTTTATTTGCCATGAACCTAAGACTTCCGTTTTGTGTTGAACTCTGAAATATTTTTCTGAAATTTATTTTGATTATGTATTATGAATTTTATTGGAAATGGTGATGCAACCCGATGATTCGGATATGGATAAACTCTGTTGGAGGTATTACAAATATTTTGACAAAGTTTTTGGGCATTGAAATTGAGGTGTTACATTTTTGGTATCTATCATTGTTAATGAGGATTGATGGTTTGAGGTTGTGATTAAGGTTAGATTGTGAATAAGGTTTGATATTTTATCAGAGTGGCGCAGCGGAAGATGATGAATTTTGAGGACAAAATTCCTTTTTAGGAGGGGAGAATTGTAACATCCCAATTTTTCTAATAGTAACTAATTATTTTTAGGAATAAGTTTGAAATAAGAAAGCTACTAGGCTCTTGATAATCGGTATTTTTCGATGCAATCAGGGTAAAGAAATCAGATATTAACTTGAATGGTAGATGGTTATGAAGTAGATAAGCATGTGATATTTGATCGGAAGATGAGTATTCGGTAGTTAGATGGTAGATGGAGATATGTATGGTAGCTACATATGAATGGTAGTTAGATGGTAGATGGAGATGTGTAGTTACATGGTAGATGGATATATGAATGGTAGATAAATGGTAGATGTGTAGTAGATGGACAAATGAATGGTAGATAAATGGTAGATGTGTAGTAGATGGACATGTGATTTTTGAAAAGTAGTTGAGACCCAAACTCTATAAATACCTCACCCCTTCTCATTTCTTTCACAATACAAGCACTCAAAACACATAGAGAGAGAGAGAGAGAGAGAGAGAGAGGAGGAAGGAGAGTCGGAGAATGATGATAGAAATTATTTGGTATTAAGAGCATTGGAGTATGGTAAAAATAAGCTTGGAATTGAGGTAACCTTGGTTATTCTTTTATATACTTGTCAAATGTATATATGTATTCATATTTATTAACTGTTTTGGGATTTGTTGTGCCTATGGAAGGCTTGATTTGAAATCTAATAAAGTTGTTTTGATGAGATTGGATATTCTTGGATCCCTTGGTATCACTTTTCTTTTAACCGGGTTCAGTTTGACACCTCCTTAATTGTGATTACAAGGAGGGGAGCCATGTTGAAGTAATGAGTAATGGATATGTTTCGTTGGATAGTTATGAGTAATGGACATGTTTTGTTGGAGGATGTGTTATGTGTTAGATGGCTCCAGTCAACGGTTATAAGAGGTGATCAGGGTGATAAGGATGATCCATGCATCAATATTTGTTTGGCAGATTGCATATGTGACATCTCTTGTGAAATATTGGAAAGTAAATTATGATGTTTTGGAACCCTTTTTGGGAGGAAGTTTTGGTAACCGAGTCGAGAACATTTGTGAAAGGTTTTTATATAAAGGCATATATTTTAATTATTGTGAATTTATAAATATGTTCTCGATCTTGGTTTGCATGTATATTTCTGAATAACCAATGGTTACGGGGATCTTTGGATCTTACGGTTATTATGTTTATTTTTTTCAGGTGAATAATTTAGTAGGGAAATCAGGGAAGGCACATATGGAAAGCTCATGTTATGTTATTTTTATTTGTCATGACCATAAGACTTCCGCATTTTAAAAACTCTGATATACTATTTTGGATTTAAATTGGCCCTGTATAAATGGATCTTTACCTTTGGCCATATTGAAAATATGTATTTGGATGTTAAATATCCTACATCTGAGGTATTCCAAATATTTTGGCCAAGTTTTCGGGTATTAAAATTGAGGTGTTACATTTTTTGGTATCAGAGCTAAAAGGTTCTGGCCAATTTGTTGATTTCCTAACAGTTTTCTAAAAAATTGAGGTCGTGGCAAATTAAATTTCATAACATGTGCACTTCCCTACATTTAGATTTGGAAATTTATTTGGTTAATTGTTTAACCTGTCTAGTGTCCTTGTGATATCTATGATTGTTAATGAGGATTTATGGTTTGAGGTTGTGATTAAGGTTAGATTGTGAATAAGGTTTGATATTTTATCAGAGTGGCGCAACGGAAGATGATGAATTTTGAGGACAAAATTCCTTTTTAGGAGGGGAGAATTGTAACATCCCAATTTTTCTAATAGTAACTAATTAATTTTAGGAATAAGTTTGAAATAAGAAAGCTACTAGGCTCTTGATAATCAGTATTTTTTTTGATGCAATCAGGGTAAAGAAATCAGATATTAACTTGAATGGTAGATGGTTATGAAGTAGATAAGCATGTGATATTTGATCGGAAGATGAGTATTCGGTAGTTAGATGGTAGATGGAGATATGTATGGTAGCTACATATGAATGGTAGTTAGATGGTAGATGGAGATGTATAGTTACATGGTAGATGGACATATGAATGGTAGATAAATGGTAGATGAGTAGTAGATGGACAAATGAATGGTAGATAAATGGTAGATGTGTAGTAGATGGACATGTGATTTTTGAAAAGTAGTTGAGACCCAAACTCTATAAATACCTCACCCCTTCTCATTTCTTTCACAACATACAATCACTCAAGACTCACAGAAAGGTAGGGAGAAAAAGAGAGAGAGAGAGAGAGAAGGAACGTAGGGAAGCCTTGCAGTAATTTTGGAAATTATAGAGTAACAGGTAACTCTGAATATTCTTCCTTATACTTGTGAATTATGTATGATTGTAAATTTGTTTGTTTACTATTTTGACAAGAATATTTAGAGAATATTTATGGTTTTAAGATCTGGTGTGGGAAATTTGATTTGCAAATCTGCATTAACAATCATAGATAAATTTAAAATGAAATTACATAAGAAATAAGAATAAGATCAAAAACATCCCAATATTACACCTAAAATTAATATTACCATTAATATTAATATTAATTATAGATAAGTTACTAAATATTTATGCCATTTGGGCTAACAAATGCTCCAGCAGTATTCATGGATTACATGAATAGAATTTTCCGACCATATCTAGATAAATTTGTAGTGGTTTTCATTGACGACATCCTTATCTACTCTAAGGATGAAGAAGAGCATAAAGAGCACCTTAGAATCGTGCTACAAGTGTTGAAGGAGCACAAGCTCTATGCGAAACTGTCTAAGTGCGAATTTTGGTTGAAGGAAGTAAAATTCCTAGGCCATGTCGTATCGGCTGAAGGTGTTGCAGTGGACCATACTAAAGTTGAAGCAGTTCTCCAATGGGAACGACCAAAGTCCGTGACTGAGATCAGGAGTTTTCTAGGTCTAGCTGGCTATTATAGGAGATTTATCAAGGGCTTTTCGCAGATAGCTATGCCCTTGACAAAGTTAACAAGGAAGGGTCAACCATTTGTATGGGACGAAAAGTGTGAAGCAGCTTTCCAAAATTTGAAGACTAAGTTGACTACGGCACCAGTACTTATAATTCCAGATCCTGCTCAGACCTTTACTTTGTACACAGATACTTCCAAGAAAGGTCTTGGGTGTGTATTAATGCAAAATGGTAGGGTAGTAGCTTATGCTTCTCGACAGTTAAGGCCACATGAAGGGAATTATCCTACTCACGACTTAGAACTGGCAGCAGTAGTGTTTGCTCTGAAGATTTGGAGGCACCACCTCTACGGTTCAAAGTTCGAGGTTTATAGTGACCACAAAAGTCTGAAGTACCTGTTCGACCAAAAGGAGCTCAACATGCGACAGAGGAGATGGATGGAGTTTATCAAGGACTACGACTTCGAATTGAAGTATCATCCAGGAAAGGCGAACGTTGTAGCAGATGCCTTAAGTAGAAAGACAATCCATGTAGCCCAGATGATGATCAGAGAACATATATTGCTCGAGGAGATACCAAGTACATCTATTGATGTAATGTCAGGTTTGGTCGCTACCATGGAAGCATTAACTATTGAAAGCACAATTTGGAAAGAGATTAAATTCGCTCAGCTCGAAGATGAGTATCTATTAAACGTGAGGGAAGATATTGAAGAAGGAAAAGAATCGAAATTTGGGATCGATAGAGATGGGATATTAAGGTATAAAGGAAAAGTGTGCATACCTAATGATGGAGAAATAAAAAAGCTCATACTAGAGGAGGCACATCGGAGTAAATACACTATCCATCCCGGAGCAACCAAGATGTATCATGATCTCAAGCGGAATTGGTGGTGGCGGGGCATGAAAAAAGATGTGACTGACTTTGTCACTTGTTGTTTGACTTGTCAGAAAGTCAAGATCGAACATCGGAAACCTCCTGGATTATTAAAGAATTTGGATATCCCAGAGTGGAAATGGGACAGCATCTCTATGGATTTCATCATGGGGCTTCCTCTAGATCGAGAACATATTTATAAATTCACAATAATTAAAATATATGCCTTTATATAAAAACCTTTCACAAATGTTCTCGACTCGGTTACCAAAACTTCCTCCCAAAAAGGGTTCCAAAACATCATAATTTACTTTCCAATATTTCACAAGAGATGTCACATATGCAATCTGCCAAACAAATATTGATGCATGGATCATCCTTATCACCCTGATCACCTCTTATAACCGTTGACTGGAGCCATCTAACACATAACACATCCTCCAACAAAACATGTCCATTACTCATAACTATCCAACGAAACATATCCATTACTCATTACTTCAACATGGCTCCCCTCCTTGTAATCACAATTAAGGAGGTGTCAAACTGAACCCGGTTAAAAGAAAAGTGATACCAAGGGATCCAAGAATATCCACTCTCATCAAAACAACTTTATTAGATTTCAAATCAAGCCTTCCATAGGCATAACAAATCCCAAAACAGGTAATAAATATGAATACATATATACATTTGACAAGTATATAAAAGAATAACCAAGGTTACCTCAATTCCAAGCTTATTTTTACCATACTCCAATGCTCTTAATACCAAATAATTTCTATCATTATTCTCCGACTCTCCTTCCTGCTCTCTCTCTCTCTCTCTCTCTCTCTCTATGTGTTTTGAGTGCTTGTATTGTGAAAGAAATGAGAAGGGGTGAGGTATTTATAGAGTTTGGGTCTCAACTACTTTTCAAAAATCACATGTCCATCTACTACACATCTACCATTTATCTACCATTCATTTGTCCATCTACTACTCATCTACCATTTATCTACCATTCATATGTCCATCTACCATGTAACTATACATCTCCATCTACCATCTAACTACCATTCATATGTAGCTACCATACATATCTCCATCTACCATCTAACTACCGAATACTCATCTTCCGATCAAATATCACATGCTTATCTACTTCATAACCATCTACCATTCAAGTTAATATCTGATTTCTTTACCCTGATTGCATCAAAAAAAATACTGATTATCAAGAGCCTAGTAGCTTTCTTATTTCAAACTTATTCCTAAAATTAATTAGTTACTATTAGAAAAATTGGGATGTTACAATTCTCCCCTCCTTTAAAATAACTAAGGAGGTGTCACATGTCCCACAACTCCAATGAAATCCCGGCCAGAGGAAAACATGGAAGATGGGAAAGGTAGGGAATAATATTGAGATAAGAAAGTTACTAACAATACAAAATATTTGAAACCTTACACAAAATATTAAAATATAATATAATATTTTATAGATAAATATTTTCTAAATTGGGATGTTACTAATTTTAGTAATATTTTAGTTACCATTAAAATGTAACACCTCAATTTCAATACCCGAAAACTTGGCCAAAATATTTGGAATACCTCAGATGTAGGATATTCAACATCCAAATACATATTTACAATATGGCCAAAGGTAAAAATCCATTTATACAGGGCCAATTTTAAATCCAAAATAGTATATCAGAGTTTTTTTAAAATGCGGAAGTCTTATGGTCATGACAAATAAAAATAACATAACATGAGCTTTTCATATGTGCCTTCCCTGATTTCCCTACTAAATTATTCACCTGAAAAAAAATAAACATAATAACCGTAAGATCCAAAGATCCCCGTAACCATTGGTTATTCAGAAATATACATGCAAACCAAGATCGAGAACATATTTATAAATTCACAATAATTAAAATATATGCTTTTATATATAAAAACCTTTCACAAAAGTTCTCGACTCGGTTACCAAAACTTCCTCTCAAAAAGGGTTCCAAAACATCATAATTTACTTTCCAATATTTCACAAGAGATGTCACATATGCAATCTGCCAAACAAATATTGATGCATGGATCATCCTTATCACCGTGATCACCTCTTATAACCGTTGACTGGAGCCATCTAACACATAACACATCCTCCAACAAAACATGTCCATTACTCATAACTATCCAACGAAACATATCCATTACTCATAACTTCAACATGGCTCCCCTCCTTGTAATCACAATTAAGGAGGTGTCAAACTGAACCCGGTTAAAAGAAAAGTGATACCAAGGGATCCAAGAATATCCAATCTCATCAAAACAACTTTATTAGATTTCAAATCAAGCCTTCCATAGGCACAACAAATCCCAAAACAGTTAATAAATATGAATACATATATATATTTGACAAGTATATAAAAGAATAACCAAGGTTACCTCAATTCCAAGCTTATTTTTACCATACTCCAATGCTCTTAATACCAAATAATTTCTATCATTATTCTCCGACTCTCCTTCCTGCTCTCTCTCTCTCTCTCTCTATGTGTTTTGAGTGCTTGTATTGTGAAAGAAATGAGAAGGGGTGAGGTATTTATAGAGTTTGGGTCTCAACTACTTTTTAAAAATCACATGTCCATCTACTACGCATCTACCATTTATCTACCATTCATTTGTCCATCTACTACTTATCTACCATTTATCTACCATTCATATGTCCATCTACCATGTAACTATACATCTCCATCTACCATCTAACTACCATTCATATGTAGCTACCATACATATCTCCATCTACCATCTAACTACCGAATACTCATCTTCCGATCAAATATCACATGCTTATCTACTTCATAACCATCTACCATTCAAGTTAATATCTGATTTCTTTACCCTGATTGCATCGAAAAATACCGATTATCAAGAGCCTAGTAGCTTTCTTATTTCAAACTTATTCCTAAAATTAATTAGTTACTATTAGAAAAATTGGGATGTTACAATTCTCCCCTCCTAAAAAGGAATTTTGTCCTCAAAATTCATCATCTTCCGCTGCGCCACTCTGATAAAATATCAAACCTTATTCACAATCTAAGCTTAATCACAACCTCAAACCATAAATCCTCATTAACAATCATAGATATCAAAAGGATACTAGACAGGTTAAACAATTAACCAAATAAATTTCCAAATCTAAATGTAACACCTCATTTTAATACCCGAAAACTTGGCCAAAATATTTGGAATACCTCAGATGTAGGATATTTAACATCCAAATACATATTTTCAATATGGCCAAAGGTAAAGATCCATTTATACAGGGCCAATTTAAATCCAAAATAGTATATCAGAGTTTTTAAAATGCGGAAGTCTTATGGTCATGACAAATAAAAATAACATAACATGAGCTTTCCATATGTGCCTTCCCTGATTTCCCTACTAAATTATTCACCTGAAAAAAATAAACATAATAACCGTAAGATCCAAAGATCCCCGTAACCATTGGTTATTCAGAAATATACATGCAAACCAAGATCGAGAACATATTTATAAATTCACAATAATTAAAATATATGCCTTTATATAAAAACCTTTCACAAATGTTCTCGACTCGGTTACCAAAACTTCCTCCCAAAAAGGGTTCCAAAACATCATAATTTACTTTCCAATATTTCACAAGAGATGTCACATATGCAATCTGCCAAACAAATATTGATGCATGGATCATCCTTATCACCCTGATCACCTCTTATAACCGTTGACTGGAGCCATCTAACACATAACACATCCTCCAACAAAACATGTCCATTACTCATAACTATCCAACGAAACATATCCATTACTCATTACTTCAACATGGCTCCCCTCCTTGTAATCACAATTAAGGAGGTGTCAAACTGAACCCGGTTAAAAGAAAAGTGATACCAAGGGATCCAAGAATATCCAATCTCATCAAAACAACTTTATTAGATTTCAAATCAAGCCTTCCATAGGCACAACAAATCCCAAAACAGTTAATAAATATGAATACATATATACATTTGACAAGTATATAAAAGAATAACCAAGGTTACCTCAATTCCAAGCTTATTTTTACCATACTCCAATGCTCTTAATACCAAATAATTTCTATCATCATTCTCCGACTCTCCTTCCTCCTCTCTCTCTCTCTCTCTCTCTCTCTCTCTATGTGTTTTGAGTGCTTGTATTGTGAAAGAAATGAGAAGGGGTGAGGTATTTATAGAGTTTGGGTCTCAACTACTTTTCAAAAATCACATGTCCATCTACTACACATCTACCATTTATCTACCATTCATTTGTCCATCTACTACACATCTACCATTTATCTACCATTCATATATCCATCTACCATGTAACTACACATCTCCATCTACCATCTAACTACCATTCATATGTAGCTACCATACATATCTCCATCTACCATCTAACTACCGAATACTCATCTTCCGATCAAATATCACATGCTTATCTACTTCATAACCATCTACCATTCAAGTTAATATCTGATTTCTTTACCCTGATTGCATCAAAAAAAATACTGATTATCAAGAGCCTAGTAGCTTTCTTATTTCAAACTTATTCCTAAAATTAATTAGTTACTATTAGAAAAATTGGGATGTTACAATTCTCCCCTCCTAAAAAGGAATTTTGTCCTCAAAATTCATCATCTTCCGTTGCGCCACTCTGATAAAATATCAAACCTTATTCACAATCTAACCTTAATCACAACCTCAAACCATAAATCCTCATTAACAATCATAGATATCACAAGGACACTAGACAGGTTAAACAATTAACCAAATAAATTTCCAAATCTAAATGTAGGGAAGTGCACATGTTATGAAATTTAATTTGCCACGACCTCAATTTTTTAGAAAACTGTTAGGAAATCAACAAATTGGCCAGAACCTTTTAGCTCTGATACCAAAAAATGTAACACCTCAATTTTAATACCCGAAAACTTGGCCAAAATATTTGGAATACCTCAGATGTAGGATATTTAACATCCAAATACATATTTTCAATATGGCCAAAGGTAAAGATCCATTTATACAGGGCCAATTTAAATCCAAAATAGTATATCAGAGTTTTTAAAATGCGGAAGTCTTATGGTCATGACAAATAAAAATAACATAACATGAGCTTTCCATATGTGCCTTCCCTGATTTCCCTACTAAATTATTCACCTGAAAAAAATAAACATAATAACCGTAAGATCCAAAGATCCCCGTAACCATTGGTTATTCAGAAATATACATGCAAACCAAGATCGAGAACATATTTATAAATTCACAATAATTAAAATATATGCCTTTATATAAAAACCTTTCACAAATGTTCTCGACTCGGTTACCAAAACTTCCTCCCAAAAAGGGTTCCAAAACATCATAATTTACTTTCCAATATTTCACAAGAGATGTCACATATGCAATCTGCCAAACAAATATTGATGCATGGATCATCCTTATCACCCTGATCACCTCTTATAACCGTTGACTGGAGCCATCTAACACATAACACATCCTCCAACAAAACATGTCCATTACTCATAACTATCCAACGAAACATATCCATTACTCATTACTTCAACATGGCTCCCCTCCTTGTAATCACAATTAAGGAGGTGTCAAACTGAACCCGGTTAAAAGAAAAGTGATACCAAGGGATCCAAGAATATCCAATCTCATCAAAACAACTTTATTAGATTTCAAATCAAGCCTTCCATAGGCACAACAAATCCCAAAACAGTTAATAAATATGAATACATATATACATTTGACAAGTATATAAAAGAATAACCAAGGTTACCTCAATTCCAAGCTTATTTTTACCATACTCCAATGCTCTTAATACCAAATAATTTCTATCATCATTCTCCGACTCTCCTTCCTCCTCTCTCTCTCTCTCTCTCTCTCTCTCTATGTGTTTTGAGTGCTTGTATTGTGAAAGAAATGAGAAGGGGTGAGGTATTTATAGAGTTTGGGTCTCAACTACTTTTCAAAAATCACATGTCCATCTACTACACATCTACCATTTATCTACCATTCATTTGTCCATCTACTACACATCTACCATTTATCTACCATTCATATATCCATCTACCATGTAACTACACATCTCCATCTACCATCTAACTACCATTCATATGTAGCTACCATACATATCTCCATCTACCATCTAACTACCGAATACTCATCTTCCGATCAAATATCACATGCTTATCTACTTCATAACCATCTACCATTCAAGTTAATATCTGATTTCTTTACCCTGATTGCATCAAAAAAAATACTGATTATCAAGAGCCTAGTAGCTTTCTTATTTCAAACTTATTCCTAAAATTAATTAGTTACTATTAGAAAAATTGGGATGTTACATTTTTTGTAACATCCCAATTTTTCTAATAGTAACTAATTATTTTTAGGAATAAGTTTGAAATAAGAAAGCTACTAGGCTCTTGATAATCGGTATTTTTCGATGCAATCAGGGTAAAGAAATCAGATATTAACTTGAATGGTAGATGGTTATGAAGTAGATAAGCATGTGATATTTGATCGGAAGATGAGTATTCGGTAGTTAGATGGTAGATGGAGATATGTATGGTAGCTACATATGAATGGTAGTTAGATGGTAGATGGAGATGTGTAGTTACATGGTAGATGGATATATGAATGGTAGATAAATGGTAGATGTGTAGTAGATGGACAAATGAATGGTAGATAAATGGTAGATGTGTAGTAGATGGACATGTGATTTTTGAAAAGTAGTTGAGACCCAAACTCTATAAATACCTCACCCCTTCTCATTTCTTTCACAATACAAGCACTCAAAACACATAGAGAGAGAGAGAGAGAGAGAGAGAGAGAGGAGGAAGGAGAGTCGGAGAATGATGATAGAAATTATTTGGTATTAAGAGCATTGGAGTATGGTAAAAATAAGCTTGGAATTGAGGTAACCTTGGTTATTCTTTTATATACTTGTCAAATGTATATATGTATTCATATTTATTAACTGTTTTGGGATTTGTTGTGCCTATGGAAGGCTTGATTTGAAATCTAATAAAGTTGTTTTGATGAGATTGGATATTCTTGGATCCCTTGGTATCACTTTTCTTTTAACCGGGTTCAGTTTGACACCTCCTTAATTGTGATTACAAGGAGGGGAGCCATGTTGAAGTAATGAGTAATGGATATGTTTCGTTGGATAGTTATGAGTAATGGACATGTTTTGTTGGAGGATGTGTTATGTGTTAGATGGCTCCAGTCAACGGTTATAAGAGGTGATCAGGGTGATAAGGATGATCCATGCATCAATATTTGTTTGGCAGATTGCATATGTGACATCTCTTGTGAAATATTGGAAAGTAAATTATGATGTTTTGGAACCCTTTTTGGGAGGAAGTTTTGGTAACCGAGTCGAGAACATTTGTGAAAGGTTTTTATATAAAGGCATATATTTTAATTATTGTGAATTTATAAATATGTTCTCGATCTTGGTTTGCATGTATATTTCTGAATAACCAATGGTTACGGGGATCTTTGGATCTTACGGTTATTATGTTTATTTTTTTTTTTCAGGTGAATAATTTAGTAGGGAAATCAGGGAAGGCACATATGGAAAGCTCATGCTATGTTATTTTATTTGCCATGACCATAAGACTTCCGCATTTTGAAAACTCTGATATTATTTTGGATTTATTTTGGCCCTGTATAAATGAATTTGTATCTTTAGCCAAGTTTTTGGGTGTTAAAATTGAGGTGTTACATTTTTGGTATCAGAGCTAAAAGGTTCTGGCCAATTTGTTAGAGTATACTATTTTGGATTTAAATTGGCCCTGTATAAATGGATTTTTACCTTTGTCCATATTGTAAATATGTATTTGGATGTTGAATATCCTACATCTGAGGTATTCCAAATATTTTGGCCAAGTTTTCGGGTATTGAAATTGAGGTGTTACATTTTTGGTATCAGAGCTAAAAGGTTCTGGCCAATTTGTTGATTTCCTAACAGTTTTCTAAAAAATTGAGGTCGTGGCAAATTAAATTTCATAACATGTGCACTTCCCTACATTTAGATTTGGAAATTTATTTGGTTAATTGTTTAACCTGTCTAGTGTCCATGTGATATCTATGATTGTTAATGAGGATTTATGGTTTGAGGTTGTGATTAAGGTTAGATTGTGAATAAGGTTTGATATTTTATCAGAGTGGCGCAACGGAAGATGATGAATTTTGAGGACAAAATTCCTTTTTAGGAGGGGAGAATTGTAACATCCCAATTTTTCTAATAGTAACTAATTATTTTTAGGAATAAGTTTGAAATAAGAAAGCTACTAGGCTCTTGATAATCGGTATTTTTCGATGCAATCAGGGTAAAGAAATCAGATATTAACTTGAATGGTAGATGGTTATGAAGTAGATAAGCATGTGATATTTGATCGGAAGATGAGTATTCGGTAGTTAGATGGTAGATGGAGATATGTATGGTAGCTACATATGAATGGTAGTTAGATGGTAGATGGAGATGTGTAGTTACATGGTAGATGGATATATGAATGGTAGATAAATGGTAGATGTGTAGTAGATGGACAAATGAATGGTAGATAAATGGTAGATGTGTAGTAGATGGACATGTGATTTTTGAAAAGTAGTTGAGACCCAAACTCTATAAATACCTCACCCCTTCTCATTTCTTTCACAATACAAGCACTCAAAACACATAGAGAGAGAGAGAGAGAGAGAGAGAGAGAGGAGGAAGGAGAGTCGGAGAATGATGATAGAAATTATTTGGTATTAAGAGCATTGGAGTATGGTAAAAATAAGCTTGGAATTGAGGTAACCTTGGTTATTCTTTTATATACTTGTCAAATGTATATATGTATTCATATTTATTAACTGTTTTGGGATTTGTTGTGCCTATGGAAGGCTTGATTTGAAATCTAATAAAGTTGTTTTGATGAGATTGGATATTCTTGGATCCCTTGGTATCACTTTTCTTTTAACCGGGTTCAGTTTGACACCTCCTTAATTGTGATTACAAGGAGGGGAGCCATGTTGAAGTAATGAGTAATGGATATGTTTCGTTGGATAGTTATGAGTAATGGACATGTTTTGTTGGAGGATGTGTTATGTGTTAGATGGCTCCAGTCAACGGTTATAAGAGGTGATCAGGGTGATAAGGATGATCCATGCATCAATATTTGTTTGGCAGATTGCATATGTGACATCTCTTGTGAAATATTGGAAAGTAAATTATGATGTTTTGGAACCCTTTTTGGGAGGAAGTTTTGGTAACCGAGTCGAGAACATTTGTGAAAGGTTTTTATATAAAGGCATATATTTTAATTATTGTGAATTTATAAATATGTTCTCGATCTTGGTTTGCATGTATATTTCTGAATAACCAATGGTTACGGGGATCTTTGGATCTTACGGTTATTATGTTTATTTTTTTTTTTCAGGTGAATAATTTAGTAGGGAAATCAGGGAAGGCACATATGGAAAGTTCATGTTATGTTATTTTTATTTGTCATGACCATAAGACTTCCGCATTTTAAAAACTCTGGTATACTATTTTGGATTTAAATTGGCCCTGTATAAATGGATTTTTACCTTTGTCCATATTGTAAATATGTATTTGGATGTTGAATATCCTACATCTGAGGTATTCCAAATATTTTGGCCAAGTTTTCGGGTATTGAAATTGAGGTGTTACATTTTAATACCCGAAAACTTGGCCAAAGTATTTGTAATACCTCCAATGTAGGATATTTAACATCCAAATACATATTTACAATATGGCCAAAGGTAAAAATCCATTTATACAGGGCCAATTTAAATCCAAAATAGTATATCAGAGTTTTTAAAATGCGGAAGTCTTATGGTCATGACAAATAAAAATAACATAACATGAGCTTTCCATATGTGCCTTCCCTGATTTCCCTACTAAATTATTCACCTGAAAAAAATAAACATAATAACCGTAAGATCCAAAGATCCCCGTAACCATTGGTTATTCAGAAATATACATGCAAACCAAGATCGAGAACATATTTATAAATTCACAGTAATTAAAATATATGCCTTTATATAAAAACCTTTCACAAAAGTTCTCGACTCGGTTACCAAAACTCCCTCCCAAAAAGGGTTCCAAAACATCATAATTTACTTTCCAATATTTCACAAGAGATCTCACATATGCAATCTGCCAAACAAATATTGATGCATGGATCATCCTTATCACCCTGATCACCTCTTATAACCGTTGACTGGAGCCATCTAACACATAACACATCCTCAAACAAAACATATCCATTACTCATAACTATCCAACGAAACATATCCATTACTCATAACTTCAACATGGCTCCCCTCCTTGTAATCACAATTAAGGAGGTGTCAAACTGAACCCGGTTAAAAGAAAAGTGATACCAAGGGATCCAAGAATATCCACTCTCATCAAAACAACTTTATTAGATTTCAAATCAAGCCTTCCATAGGCACAACAAATCCCAAAACAGTTAATAAATATGAATACATATATATATTTGACAAGTATATAAAAGAATAACCAAGGTTACCTCAATTCCAAGCTTATTTTTACCATACTCCAATGCTCTTAATACCAAATAATTTCTATCATTATTCTCCGACTCTCCTTCCTGCTCTCTCTCTCTCTCTCTCTCTCTCTCTATGTGTTTTGAGTGCTTGTATTGTGAAAGAAATGAGAAGGGGTGAGGTATTTATAGAGTTTGGGTCTCAACTACTTTTCAAAAATCACATGTCCATCTACTACACATCTACCATTTATCTACCATTCATTTGTCCATCTACTACACATCTACCATTTATCTACCATTCATATATCCATCTACCATGTAACTACACATCTCCATCTACCATCTAACTACCTTGGCCAAGTTTTCGGGTATTTGACCATAAGACTTCCGCATTTTGAAAACTCTGATATTATTTTGGATTTATTTTGGCCCTGTATAAATGAATTTGTATCTTTGGCCAAGTTTTTGGGTGTTAAAATTGAGGCGTTACATTTTTGGTATCAGAGCTAAAAGGTTCTGGCCAATTTGTTGATTTCCTAACAGTTTTCTAAAAAATTGAGGTCGTGGCAAATTAAATTTCATAACATGTGCACTTCCCTACATTTAGATTTGGAAATTTATTTGGTTAATTGTTTAACCTGTCTAGTGTCCTTGTGATATCTATGATTGTTAATGAGGATTTATGGTTTGAGGTTGTGATTAAGGTTAGATTGTGAATAAGGTTTGATATTTTATCAGAGTGGCGCAACGGAAGATGATGAATTTTGAGGACAAAATTCCTTTTTAGGAGGGGAGAATTGTAACATCCCAATTTTTCTAATAGTAACTAATTAATTTTAGGAATAAGTTTGAAATAAGAAAGCTACTAGGCTCTTGATAATCAGTATTTTTTTTGATGCAATCAGGGTAAAGAAATCAGATATTAACTTGAATGGTAGATGGTTATGAAGTAGATAAGCATGTGATATTTGATCGGAAGATGAGTATTCGGTAGTTAGATGGTAGATGGAGATATGTATGGTAGCTACATATGAATGGTAGTTAGATGGTAGATGGAGATGTATAGTTACATGGTAGATGGACATATGAATGGTAGATAAATGGTAGATGAGTAGTAGATGGACAAATGAATGGTAGATAAATGGTAGATGTGTAGTAGATGGACATGTGATTTTTGAAAAGTAGTTGAGACCCAAACTCTATAAATACCTCACCCCTTCTCATTTCTTTCACAATACAAGCACTCAAAACACATAGAGAGAGAGAGAGAGAGAGAGAGAGAGCAGGAAGGAGAGTCGGAGAATAATGATAGAAATTATTTGGTATTAAGAGCATTGGAGTATGGTAAAAATAAGCTTGGAATTGAGGTAACCTTGGTTATTCTTTTATATACTTGTCAAATGTATATATGTATTCATATTTATTACCTGTTTTGGGATTTGTTATGCCTATGGAAGGCTTGATTTGAAATCTAATAAAGTTGTTTTGATGAGAGTGGATATTCTTGGATCCCTTGGTATCACTTTTCTTTTAACCGGGTTCAGTTTGACACCTCCTTAATTGTGATTACAAGGAGGGGAGCCATGTTGAAGTTATGAGTAATGGATATGTTTTGTTGGATAGTTATGAGTAATGGATATGTTTTGTTTGAGGATGTGTCATGTGTTAGATGGCTCCAGTCAACGGTTATAAGAGGTGATCAGGGTGATAAGGATGATCCATGCATCAATATTTGTTTGGCAGATTGCATATGTGAGATCTCTTGTGAAATATTGGAAAGTAAATTATGATGTTTTGGAACCCTTTTTGGGAGGGAGTTTTGGTAACCGAGTCGAGAACTTTTGTGAAAGGTTTTTATATAAAGGCATATATTGTAATTACTGTGAATTTATAAATATGTTCTCGATCTTGGTTTGCATGTATATTTCTGAATAACCAATGGTTACGGGGATCTTTGGATCTTACGGTTATTATGTTTATTTTTTTCAGGTGAATAATTTAGTAGGGAAATCAGGGAAGGCACATATGGAAAGCTCATGTTATGTTATTTTTATTTGTCATGACCATAAGACTTCCGCATTTTAAAAACTCTGATATACTATTTTGGATTTAAATTGGCCCTGTATAAATGGATTTTTACCTTTGGCCATATTGTAAATATGTATTTGGATGTTAAATATCCTACATTGGAGGTATTTCTTTATCTACGTTCCTTCTCTCTCTCTCTCTCTCTTTTTCTTCCTTATACTTGTGAATTATGTATGATTGTAAATTTGTTTGTTTACTATTTTGACAAGAATATTTAGAGAATATTTATGGTTTTAAGATCTGGTGTGGGAAATTTGATTTGCAAATCTGCAGAGGTACTATTTATACGTACGTTACTATTCACGTATACCGTATTTACTATTCATTTTTACTATTCACGTATACATATCGTATTTACTATTCACGTATACATACCGTATGTACTCTTCATTTTTACTATTCATGTATATATACCGTATTTTACTATTCACATATACACATAGTATTTTACTATTCACAGATACGCATAGTATTTACTATTCATAAATACGCATATTGAAGTATAAAACTTTATGGTATAATAATGCATTATTTTGAGTGAACATATTCATCATGGCGGTTGTATTATGATGGGTGGAGTAAGGAGGGATTTGAATGATAAGAATGATTTATGCCACCACTCGGTGCACAGTGGATGGTACTTGTTTCAGGGCCCCATCTTCCATGTTTTCCTCTGGCCGGGATTTCATTGGAGTTGTGGGACATGTGACACCTCCTTAGTTATTTTAAAGGAGGGGAGCCATAGTCCAGATTTAAGCTATATACCTTTGGCCTCCTTAATTGTGATTACAAGGAGGGGAGCCATGTTGAAGTTATGAGTAATGGATATGTTTCGTTGGATAGTTATGAGTAATGGATATGTTTTGTTTGAGGATGTGTTATGTGTTAGATGTTTCCAGTCAACGGTTATAAGAGGTGATCAGGGTGATAAGGATGATCCATGCATCAATATTTGTTTGGCAGATTGCATATGAATAATCTCTTGTGAAATATTGGAAAGAAAATTATGATGTTTTGGAACCCTTTTTGGGAGGAAGTTTTGGTAACCGAGTCGAGAACATTTGTGAAAGGTTTTTATATAAAGGCATATATTTTAATTATTGTGAATTTATAAATAAGTTCTCGATCTTGGTTTGCATGTATATTTCAAAATGTAACACCTCAATTTCAATACCCGAAAACTTGGCCAAAATATTTGGAATACGTCAGATGTAGGATATTCAACATCCAAATACATATTTACAATATGGCCAAAGGTAAAAATCCATTTATACAGGGCCAATTTTAAATCCAAAATAGTATATCAGAGTTTTTTTAAAATGCGGAAGTCTTATGGTCATGACAAATAAAAATAACATAACATGAGCTTTTCATATGTGCCTTCCCTGATTTCCCTACTAAATTATTCACCTGAAAAAAATAAACATAATAACCGTAAGATCCAAAGATCCCCGTAACCATTGGTTATTCAGAAATATACATGCAAACCAAGATCGAGAACATATTTATAAATTCACAATAATTAAAATATATGCTTTTATATAAAAAACCTTTCACAAAAGTTCTCGACTCGGTTACCAAAACTTCCTCTCAAAAAGGGTTCCAAAACATCATAATTTACTTTCCAATATTTCACAAGAGATGTCACATATGCAATCTGCCAAACAAATATTGATGCATGGATCATCCTTATCACCCTGATCACCTCTTATAACCGTTGACTGGAGCCATCTAACACATAACACATCCTCCAACAAAACATGTCCATTACTCATAACTATCCAACGAAACATATCCATTACTCATAACTTCAACATGGCTCCCCTCCTTGTAATCACAATTAAGGAGGTGTCAAACTGAACCCGGTTAAAAGAAAAGTGATACCAAGGGATCCAAGAATATCCAATCTCATCAAAACAACTTTATTAGATTTCAAATCAAGCCTTCCATAGGCACAACAAATCCCAAAACAGTTAATAAATATGAATACATATATACATTTGACAAGTATATAAAAGAATAACCAAGGTTACCTCAATTCCAAGCTTATTTTTACCATACTCCAATGCTCTTAATACCAAATAATTTCTATCATCATTCTCCGACTCTCCTTCCTCGTCTCTCTCTCTCTCTCTATGTGTTTTGAGTGCTTGTATTGTGAAAGAAATGAGAAGGGGTGAGGTATTTATAGAGTTTGGGTCTCAACTACTTTTCAAAAATCACATGTCCATCTACTACACATCTACCATTTATCTACCATTCATTTGTCCATCTACTACACATCTACCATTTATCTACCATTCATATATCCATCTACCATGTAACTACACATCTCCATCTACCATCTAACTACCATTCATATGTAGCTACCATACATATCTCCATCTACCATCTAACTACCGAATACTCATCTTCCGATCAAATATCACATGCTTATCTACTTCATAACCATCTACCATTCAAGTTAATATCTGATTTCTTTACCCTGATTGCATCGAAAAATACTGATTATCAAGAACCTAGTAGCTTTCTTATTTCAAACTTATTCCTAAAATTAATTAGTTACTATTAGAAAAATTGGGATGTTACAATTCTCCCCTCCTAAAAAGGAATTTTGTCCTCAAAATTCATCATCTTCCGTTGCGCCACTCTGATAAAATATCAAACCTTATTCACAATCTAACCTTAATCACAACCTCAAACCATAAATCCTCATTAACAATCATAGATATCACAAGGACACTAGACAGGTTAAACAATTAACCAAATAAATTTCCAAATCTAAATGTAGGGAAGTGCACATGTTATGAAATTTAATTTGCCACGACCTCAATTTTTTAGAAAACTGTTAGGAAATCAACAAATTGGCCAGAACCTTTTAGCTCTGATACCAAAAATGTAACACCTCAATTTCAATACCCGAAAACTTGGCCAAAATATTTGGAATACGTCAGATGTAGGATATTCAACATCCAAATACATATTTACAATATGGCCAAAGGTAAAAATCCATTTATACAGGGCCAATTTTAAATCCAAAATAGTATATCAGAGTTTTTTTAAAATGCGGAAGTCTTATGGTCATGACAAATAAAAATAACATAACATGAGCTTTTCATATGTGCCTTCCCTGATTTCCCTACTAAATTATTCACCTGAAAAAAATAAACATAATAACCGTAAGATCCAAAGATCCCCGTAACCATTGGTTATTCAGAAATATACATGCAAACCAAGATCGAGAACATATTTATAAATTCACAATAATTAAAATATATGCTTTTATATAAAAAACCTTTCACAAAAGTTCTCGACTCGGTTACCAAAACTTCCTCTCAAAAAGGGTTCCAAAACATCATAATTTACTTTCCAATATTTCACAAGAGATGTCACATATGCAATCTGCCAAACAAATATTGATGCATGGATCATCCTTATCACCCTGATCACCTCTTATAACCATTGACTGGAGCCATCTAACACATAACACATCCTCCAACAAAACATGTCCATTACTCATAACTATCCAACGAAACATATCCATTACTCATAACTTCAACATGGCTCCCCTCCTTGTAATCACAATTAAGGAGGTGTCAAACTGAACCCGGTTAAAAGAAAAGTGATACCAAGGGATCCAAGAATATCCAATCTCATCAAAACAACTTTATTAGATTTCAAATCAAGCCTTCCATAGGCACAACAAATCCCAAAACAGTTAATAAATATGAATACATATATACATTTGAATTATTCACCTGAAAAAAATAAACATAATAACCGTAAGATCCAAAGATCCCCGTAACCATTGGTTATTCAGAAATATACATGCAAACCAAGATCGAGAACATATTTATAAATTCACAGTAATTACAATATATGCCTTTATATAAAAACCTTTCACAAAAGTTCTCGACTCGGTTACCAAAACTCCCTCCCAAAAAGGGTTCCAAAACATCATAATTTACTTTCCAATATTTCACAAGAGATCTCACATATGCAATCTGCCAAACAAATATTGATGCATGGATCATCCTTATCACCCTGATCACCTCTTATAACCGTTGACTGGAGCCATCTAACACATGACACATCCTCAAACAAAACATATCCATTACTCATAACTATCCAACAAAACATATCCATTACTCATAACTTCAACATGGCTCCCCTCCTTGTAATCACAATTAAGGAGGTGTCAAACTGAACCCGGTTAAAAGAAAAGTGATACCAAGGGATCCAAGAATATCCACTCTCATCAAAACAACTTTATTAGATTTCAAATCAAGCCTTCCATAGGCATAACAAATCCCAAAACAGGTAATAAATATGAATACATATATACATTTGACAAGTATATAAAAGAATAACCAAGGTTACCTCAATTCCAAGCTTATTTTTACCATACTCCAATGCTCTTAATACCAAATAATTTCTATCATCATTCTCCGACTCTCCTTCCTCCTCTCTCTCTCTCTCTCTCTCTCTCTCTCTATGTGTTTTGAGTGCTTGTATTGTGAAAGAAATGAGAAGGGGTGAGGTATTTATAGAGTTTGGGTCTCAACTACTTTTCAAAAATCACATGTCCATCTACTACACATCTACCATTTATCTACCATTCATTTGTCCATCTACTACACATCTACCATTTATCTACCATTCATATATCCATCTACCATGTAACTACACATCTCCATCTACCATCTAACTACCATTCATATGTAGCTACCATACATATCTCCATCTACCATCTAACTACCGAATACTCATCTTCCGATCAAATATCACATGCTTATCTACTTCATAACCATCTACCATTCAAGTTAATATCTGATTTCTTTACCCTGATTGCATCAAAAAAAATACTGATTATCAAGAGCCTAGTAGCTTTCTTATTTCAAACTTATTCCTAAAATTAATTAGTTACTATTAGAAAAATTGGGATGTTACAATTCTCCCCTCCTAAAAAGGAATTTTGTCCTCAAAATTCATCATCTTCCGTTGCGCCACTCTGATAAAATATCAAACCTTATTCACAATCTAACCTTAATCACAACCTCAAACCATAAATCCTCATTAACAATCATAGATATCACAAGGACACTAGACAGGTTAAACAATTAACCAAATAAATTTCCAAATCTAAATGTAGGGAAGTGCACATGTTATGAAATTTAATTTGCCACGACCTCAATTTTTTAGAAAACTGTTAGGAAATCAACAAATTGGCCAGAACCTTTTAGCTCTGATACCAAAAAATGTAACACCTCAATTTTAATACCCGAAAACTTGGCCAAAGTATTTGTAATACCTCCAATGTAGGATATTTAACATCCAAATACATATTTACAATATGGCCAAAGGTAAAAATCCATTTATACAGGGCCAATTTAAATCCAAAATAGTATATCAGAGTTTTTAAAATGCGGAAGTCTTATGGTCATGACAAATAAAAATAACATAACATGAGCTTTCCATATGTGCCTTCCCTGATTTCCCTACTAAATTATTCACCTGAAAAAAATAAACATAATAACCGTAAGATCCAAAGATCCCCGTAACCATTGGTTATTCAGAAATATACATGCAAACCAAGATCGAGAACATATTTATAAATTCACAGTAATTACAATATATGCCTTTATATAAAAACCTTTCACAAAAGTTCTCGACTCGGTTACCAAAACTCCCTCCCAAAAAGGGTTCCAAAACATCATAATTTACTTTCCAATATTTCACAAGAGATCTCACATATGCAATCTGCCAAATAAATATTGATGCATGGATCATCCTTATCACCCTGATCACCTCTTATAACCGTTGACTGGAGCCATCTAACACATGACACATCCTCAAACAAAACATATCCATTACTCATAACTATCCAACAAAACATATCCATTACTCATAACTTCAACATGGCTCCCCTCCTTGTAATCACAATTAAGGAGGTGTCAAACTGAACCCGGTTAAAAGAAAAGTGATACCAAGGGATCCAAGAATATCCACTCTCATCAAAACAACTTTATTAGATTTCAAATCAAGCCTTCCATAGGCATAACAAATCCCAAAACAGGTAATAAATATGAATACATATATACATTTGACAAGTATATAAAAGAATAACCAAGGTTACCTCAATTCCAAGCTTATTTTTACCATACTCCAATGCTCTTAATACCAAATAATTTCTATCATCATTCTCCGACTCTCCTTCCTCCTCTCTCTCTCTCTCTCTCTCTCTCTCTATGTGTTTTGAGTGCTTGTATTGTGAAAGAAATGAGAAGGGGTGAGGTATTTATAGAGTTTGGGTCTCAACTACTTTTCAAAAATCACATGTCCATCTACTACACATCTACCATTTATCTACCATTCATTTGTCCATCTACTACACATCTACCATTTATCTACCATTCATATATCCATCTACCATGTAACTACACATCTCCATCTACCATCTAACTACCATTCATATGTAGCTACCATACATATCTCCATCTACCATCTAACTACCGAATACTCATCTTCCGATCAAATATCACATGCTTATCTACTTCATAACCATCTACCATTCAAGTTAATATCTGATTTCTTTACCCTGATTGCATCAAAAAAAATACTGATTATCAAGAGCCTAGTAGCTTTCTTATTTCAAACTTATTCCTAAAATTAATTAGTTACTATTAGAAAAATTGGGATGTTACACTCTTTGTCCTTTTCCCCGAGAGGGGGCAATCGTGCTGCGGATCGTCTTGCAGCTGATGCTTATAAAGGGGTGTGCCCAATTGGGTGGGTTTTGCAACCAGCACCTGCTTTGTTATCTCTTCTAACTCTGGAGGCTCAGGAGATTAGTGATGGGGTTGATAATCCTTCAATTTCCGGTTCTGCTTTGGATGGTGGCTAGTTGTTTTCTGGTGCTGATGCTTTTGTTGTATTTTCTCTTTTCTGATGTATTTATTTTTCTCTTTGTTATGGTTTGTTAGTAGTTGGTTTTCTAACTTCGGTTGTTCCTTTTAGTGTCATTTCCTTGTATTGAAACTTCTTTGACGTTTATTTTAATAGAGTCCTTCATTTGACCAAAAAAATAAATAAATAAAGCTCCATTCGATTCATATTCATAATATAGGATACTTTAACTATATTATAAGAAATAAGAAATGACAGTTAAATTATTTAATATATCTTGAAATATGAATTTTTGTCACTTTTATCCTTTTGAAGAAATATATTTAATTGCATTGAAAAATTAGAGATGATTTATATTGTTAATTAAAAGGGTCATATATTGTGGATTTAGAGCTTCGATTTACTGGACCGTTCACTGCCCCCTAGGCAGTGAACCTCTGCCTTTTTTTTAATTTTTTAAAAAATAAAAATAAAGGCAGAAGTTCACTGCCTTGGGGGACAGTGAATGGTCCACTGCGGTGAACTGTAGCTGCCCTGTAGATTTGAGTAATTTATTAAGCACGTACGGATGATGACGCGGATTAGAGCTGGGAATCCGGGCCTGAAGTAAGAAAAATATTTGTTTTTCAAAGCCCGGCCCGATAGTACCAGGGTCAGGGCCAGCCCTACAGGGCCTGAAAATTACTATTCCAAATTTTAACTATTTTTTCTTTGATTTTTTTCAAAGAAATATAATTAATAAATTGCAATCGTCAAAGTTCTAATCTATCAAATAAATTGCAATCATTGAAGTTCTAATCTATCAAATAAATTTTATCAACATTAATATCTAAACAATATAAATCATTCAACAAATAAAAACATTCATTAATTCGTAATAAAAAACAAATAAACACAAAAAAATATGTTTTTTCCTTTTAAAAAAAATATTAAACAAAAGAATTGCTTTATGTATACCTATGACAAAATGCTTTTCCCTCTCGTAATTTTGTGTGTTTGCAAATTCCTTCAGTTCATGTATGATTTTATTGACATATAAAAATAATTATACTTATTTTACACTGAATATATTTATAATTTATTACTTGTATAATATTGTAATACTAAAGTATGTGTTTATTTAATATGAAAACATTCCTTCTTTAAAATTTATAATAACTAAATATGTGTTTTAATATAGAATAATAATAAACATAAAAAAGGGTTATAGTTTAAACTAAAAAAATCTAAGTAAATACAAATAAACACAATCATTAAGTGGAAGTCTAAGTCATTATTAAAATTTTTTTTTAAAAAAAACCAGCTAAGTTAAACGGGCCTGCAGGGCCGGCCCGCGGCCCTACAGGGTTGGCCCGATTAAGCCCGAGGCCTTACAGGGCCGGCCCTGCAGGACCAATTTCAAATTTCTAATATATTTTTCAAGCCCAAGCCCTACAGGGCTAGGGCTTAAATAGGTCAGTCCAATGAGCTCGACCCGATTTTCCAGCTCTAATGCAGATGCCTCTGAATCCCCAGTTCCCAACTGTGTTTTTTCTTTTTCGGAAGTCTCTATTGTCATTTATACGCCGTATCATTCATCAATATAGCACTCCGGACATAAGATGGTAGGTACCTGTAATTTCCATATTGCCCCCACCACCGAATTATTAAGTTTATGGACCCGGGGATGTAACATATATTACTCCCTTCTTTTTTTTTTATTTCACGAAATCAATTAATTATTCTCACAAATCAATAAAAATAATTAAAATCAATAAAGTTATCTTAAAATTTAAGTAATTTTCAATATTAACTTACTAATTGCACTACATTTTAATATCATACCACTCTGGTTTTATTTATATGTCCATTTTAACAAAAAAAAAATAGTCTTATTTATAAGTCCAGTTTGATGTAATAAATAATTTTACTCATATTAATTGTACCTATAAAGATAGAGAGAGAAGAAACAATTGAAAAATACTCCATCATAAATGAAGTCAAAGTTAAAAATTAACCCCATAATCATTGAGCTAACTACTTCTTCTTGGTACGTGAGATTTGGTCAAAATAGACTGATAAATAGGATCCGAGTGGTACTAATTATTACTATCACCTACTACTCTTATTAATTATGGATATACATAAAAAAATGTAATTAATGCTCATTAGGAACAGAAAAATGCCTTATAAAAAGACTAAATAAATTTACTAATTAGTGTCTTATAATAATAATTAGAATGTAACATATTCCTTCCTTTTGGTACTTTTTATAAGAAATAATTATTAAAATCATATGGTTTAAAATATTAGTTAAAAATAATAAATATATAATTTTTATACTTCTCTTCTCAATTATTTTTTTTGGCGAGGAAAGATACTTCCATTACTAAAACAGGACTTACAAGGAATTAAAAAACAGTAACACAAACAAAATTAATGCCTATAAGCCCAATAACATAGACCACAACAACTAAATCCTAACCTATTCTCCAGACCAAGGGAAGGACAAAAGCCGCCGCCAAATTTGCGCGCCGATGCACCAGAGCCTACGGGGAAGAAAAAATGCCAATAATAGCAACAAGCTAGGCCATAATGGTTGGTGTTTGAGAACCCAACCCTCGGCAAGAAACCACCTAATTAAAGAGGCCAGGTTGCAAATAAGCAAACAAGGGATGAACCTATAGATACAGAAAAACCCATAGACACCAGCAAAATAGACACGGCAAGAGGAAGCAAAAAAAACAGAAAATGACCACGCTTGATGGACCAAAAGTATTCGATCTCCAACATCCTGAATGCGCCACCACCAAACATATCAAACAGAAGCCAACACCATCGCACACCAGCAAAAGCACCCCTCAGATACGCTTATTTTCACACTGATGCAGCACCGCTAGCTCCATCAGCAAAACCCAACGAAAAGCAAGGAAAAACAGAAGAATGAAAAGGACGACGCAAAGAGGATTGAAGCACGGACATCCCTTCAACCAGCGAAGGCCGGAGAGGGAGACGCCGGGGACACACAATTGCCCGAGACCAGATTCAACCCCCACCGCTCTCAAGAGCTACTCATACATTCCTTTTCAGTTATACTCTCATCTAGAGAGTCTACATGAACCAAAGGAGTCTAATAGATCCGAATCCAATAATGATGAAGGGATAGAGATGAGAGAAGCTACTCCAAAGCGTCATTATTTAGAAAAACACAACACAAAGCAGCATTGGAGCAAATGAACGGGAAACACATTAAAATTTGTGTACCGCTTGTGTGTTTATTTTTGTTTGAGAAAATTATAATGAAGGACCTAATAAAAATAATATTTATTAAAAAGGATCATAAAAAGTGGTAATTATTTTAAAGGACCAAAAATTAAAATATTAAAATAAAAGGACTAAATTACTCTTAATCAGATTTCCTATCTTCTCATTAACTAAATCTGGAATGATTTTTTCTTCCTATCTTCTTATTAACTGAATATGGAATGATTTTTTCTTACATGAGAATCTAAAGTAATTAATATATAATAATAAATAGATATTAATTCAAATAATTCTTTTCTCATCGCAGAATCACTCCAGATTATTATGCTAAAGAAAAGATAGGAAAGATGGAGCTTTTTATGATTGTGGCAGAAGAAGCCTCGTGCGTTGTGCAACCGTCTGCAGTGTTAGACCTGAGATTTTTTGTGTCGAGACAACCAAAAGTACCTGATACATTCAATATTATTCGTTGTTCCATTCCCAGATAAACAGAAAATAAAGTAAAAGACTCTTAACTCAGAAAAACCCCATCAAAAGAGAAGAACAACGTGGTTAAAGAAACCAAATCCCTCTTTCCTTTCACTATAACCATAAAAAGCTCCATCTTTCCTATCTTTTCTCTAACATAATAATCTTGAGTGATTCTACAATAGAAAAAGAATTATTTGAATTGATATCTATTTATTATTGTCCATCAATTACTCTAGATTCTTATGTAAGAAAAAATCATTCCAGATTTAGTTAATGAGAAGATAAGAAATCTGATTAAGGGTAATTTAGTCCTTTTATTTTAATATTTTAATTTTTGGTCCTTTAAAATAATTACTACTTTTTATGGTCCTTCTTAATAAATATTATTTTTCTTAGGTCCTTCATTATAATTTTCACTTTTTGTTTTTGCTTTAATACAGCTTCTGTCATATGAACTGTGTTCGTCTCTTTATTAGGTTCTTACAAAGTTTTTCAACTAAACATTTGTTTATGAATACTCAAGTATTGATATGGAAAAACTTCACAAATTTTGAAATTGAATCAATACTCGAGTATTGGTCTGCAAACTCGAGTATTGGTCATACAGAGAGGTTATCCATTTGTCAAGCAGTGGCAGACCCAGGATGTAATGTTTGTGGGTGCACAATTAATAGTGGGATTCGGAGGATTTTTTTTAAAAGGAGGATAAAAGGCAACCCACACCTTCATTAAAATTTAAGATCAGAAATTGGGTTCAATTGGAAAGTATTTTTGAGGAAATCAATTTAAATAGAACAATATACTCTAATCTCATGGCATACAGATACTCAGATGTTACACAATCAAATTCCAAAGCAACATGCAAGCAAAAATTATTATGATTTCTCATATGTGATAAGATATTAAAAATAGGTAAGAAAGTTATCCATGCATGAGTTTGAACACAGGATCTGCTGTGGGACTAGTGAAATCACCACCACACCACCTAGACAACTTATTGCAAAGTCCCTTCAAAAAAAAAATTATCTTCTTCAAATTTATGGGTGCACTTGCACCCACAAAAACATGAGTAGGTCCGCCACTGGTCTCTTGCAAAGATAATACATGCATATGAATAGTAACATAACACGATGAACAGAGGAAGATATGCTCTCTTCTTAGCTTCCATTTTAAAAGAACAATACTCCAGTCATCAACCGATAAAAAATGATTACATATACTCGAGAATTAAATAATGTTGATGTAGTTGCATTTAACAAAAATATACAAATAGCTTCTTTAACAAATTTCTGTTTTAGCGTTCAGATGCATGCAAGATCAGTTCGATCGTTTAAGAAAACAGCGCACATATTGAGCCACAAAAAGAGGCACCATTGTGAATTGATGAGGTAATGGGACTTTAATTTGATTAATTCAATTTTTTTTTAAAAAAATAATCTTACACTTTCTCCTTACATGATAGTGAATGCTCAGCTTTAAATGGACAACATTAACATGAAGTGTGAGTATGTAGCTTGCTTAGATGAAAAGTGTGATCATGTATAAGAAGATAATTAAGATTCCTAAAGGTCATATATGCAAGCGTTCAAAGAAGAAAATGACAAAAAATTGTTGAAAATGTAGTTTAGACACATTCAAAGAAAATAATTAGATGCGTCAATAAAAAAGGTTAATTATTAAGGAGTCACATAAGAAGAAATAAAAGAAAATCGAAGTAAACACAAGTTAATGAGCTTATAAAATGTGATCTTATGGTTAGTAATATACTAAATACCACTCTGATCCTATTTATAAGTCCAGTTTAACCAAAAAATTTGGTCTTTTTTATAAGTTTATTTTAACCAAATAAATGAGATTATGACAATTTTACCCATAGTAATGATGATGAGAGAGATTAGCTAGTCATGTTGAAAAGAGAAAAAGATGAAAGAAATTTGATAATAAATTTTAAAAGGTACTCATTCATAAATGAGGATAAAGTTGGAAATTTATTCCATAATCATTGAGATACTTATATTTTCTTGATATGTGAGATTTGGTCCAACTGGACTTATAAATAAGATCAGAGTGATATATGGTTTTTAAAAGAGCACAATAATATTGTGCTATCTATGAAGCTAACGCATGGGGTGGGATAAGGGCTCGTCATCATTTTATCTATCTCCGTAAACTTCTCTTGAACTTTTAAAACTCTACGATGAACTCTTGAATTTTTATATGATATATGCATGTAACTTTTCTATTATCAAGTTTGTTTGTAATCAACCAGCAGAGGCGGATTTACATATAAGGTTGGGGGCAAGTGGCCCCCTTAATTGAGGATTTTTTTTTTAAAAAAAAATTAATATATGTTTAAATGATTACTCATCCTTAATACATCAAGATTACACTTTGTAATTAGATTGGGGATGAATAATTGTTTAGTGCATTATATTGAAAAAGATGTATTTGGTAGCATTGATAATAAGATAATTATAATGGAATTCCAAAAAAATAAGGTCTAGAGAAATGACATTGTAATTATTTTTATTATAATATACTTTTGTTATTAAAATATATGTATTTAAACTTATTGAGTGCCCACCCTTTATTATAATTTTTGTTTTTTTTTTGTATTTCTAACAGTACTTAGCCTTACTTTCTAAATAACAAGTTTGTAAAATAATTGCCTCTATTATTACATGATGAGTATATATTTTATGATTAAATAGGTGTATATTTTATGAGATTTAATTGGAATTATTGACATTATATACCTATTTAATTATCTTTTATGAACATTTCCATAATTGAATGAAACTTGGGATCAAAGAATAAATCGACATAAAATCTACTCATATCCCATTTTTATTGTGCAGGAAATATTAACTGATTTGGGATGAAGTAGAAAAGGCAATAAGAAGATATGCAATTAACCAAACTTGATAGTCCCTCGCAAGAAAATAGAAACAAAATCAATTGCGTGATCTAGTGGAGTAAAGTACAAGATATGAGATATCTTTGTAATAAGAAAAAGAAAATCAGTGACCCAAGACTTAAATTATAAATAGGGAGGCAGAGACAAGGAAGACGGAAGACGAAGGCAGATCAAGGAGACACAGAACAAGAAGGGACGAAGAAGCAGAGGAGCAGAGGCTAATTCTCTTCATCATCTCCACAGGAAGACGGAAGGACTGTGGAGACAACGGAGAAATTTTCTTTTCCCTCTCTCCTTCTTCTTTGAACCTGAAGTCTTATCTTTTTTTTTTTTTTTGGATTTGAATAAAGCCATGTGTGGCTAGTTGGTTTTGCAACCTAGAGAATCTATGAACTTGTTTGGATTTTAGAGATTATTCCCACTTTTTAGTTTTGATTAATTTTATTCAGTTTATTTAATCCTGTGTTTATTGCTATTGCTTAGTGAGTGGCCACAACTGAGCATGTTTGGGGATTTAGGGTTGGACTTGAAGAGGGAATCCTAAATTGACCTTGGGAATAAATAATTTGGAATTAGGTTTAAATTTAACATGAAGTTAGGTTTTAATCTAATTTGCGTCTAGGATAGGAATATACCTAGAAGCTCCGCATAATCAAATTAGAGTGAGCCTGATTTAAAACGCGTCTTATTTAATTGTGTGGTGCATTACATAATTAATTAAGATAGGTATATAAATAGACCGGAAGGCATTTATAGACATTAATACTCTAGATTAGCTGATTAGATTAAGTCAAAGTTAATTTAGTAGGGATAAAATATAAGATTAGTGACTCTAGGTTGCTCATTTGATTATTGTGGTAGTTTTCTTATTTTTATTTTAGTTTTAATTTCTTTTATCTTAATTAAATTTAATTTGGTTTTCTCAACTTGAATGAAATTGTAAAATCAATGCTTAACTGAAGTTTGTGATACCAAGTCCTCGTGGGAATGATACTTTTTTTATCACTTTATTACTTGATACGGCCCGTACACTTGCGGAATTTAACTGATTAGGTTAAGTCAAAATTAATTTAGTGGGGATAAAATCTAAAAATCAAATAAGGGATTAGTGACTCTAGGTTGCTCGTTTGATTATTGTGGTAGTTTTCTTATTTTTATTTTAGTTTTGATTTTCTTTTCCTTTATCTTAATTAAATTTAATTTGTTTTGCTCAACTTAAACGAAATTATGAAATTAATGCTTAACTAAAGTTGTGATACTAAGTCCTCGTGGGAACGATATTTTTCTCATCACTTTATTACTTGATACGGCCCGTGCACTTGCGGAGTTTTTTAGGCTTTAAATTTTGCCCTATCAAGTTTTTGGCGCCGTTGCCGGGGACTTGTATGCCACAACTGTCTTGGTTGGAATTGATTGAGCTTTAGTAGTTTAAGTTTGAATTTTTAAATATTTTATTTTATTTTTTTTAGAAAAAAAATTAAAAAAATGGATTTCAATTGGCAACCAACTAGTCTTAATATTGAGAAGGAGATGAATTCTTCGTCTTCTATACAAGATGGATTGATTGCTATTTTAAATTCTTTGAATGAATCTAGGCAACATAAAAAGAGCTTAAATGATGGTTGTAGTCCATATGTTGATTCTTCTCAATATGTTTGCATGTCTTGTGTTTATTGTGGAAGGAACTATTTATTTGAGCATTGTCCATATAGTACAACTAGTCATTTTATGAGAGATGATTTCACTAGAAACCAAGCTTGGTTTGATAACTCATTTTGTCCTAGTGAAGGTTTTGAGCAACAAAATTTTAGGCATCCACATGTCTATTGTTCTTATGAAAATACTCCTCCTTGTTACTCTTATCCGTATGTTGAAGAACATACCATTGAATACAGTGAAAAATCTAATTTGGAAAGATTAGTTGAGGAGTGTGGGGAAGCATTAGAGAAATCTAGTAGAGAGCAAAGGGAGATTCTCGCAAGCATTAACTCAAGTGTCCAAGATATTGGGGTAAGTGTGAGTCAAATTCTTTCTACCCTTGAGACTATGGTGCAAAATAATCCCTTAAACATGGGTACCACTTCTTATGATAATAATAATTCTTGTGAGGAAGTTGAAGGTATGGAATTACATGAGACTATGGATAATATAGACAGTGATTGTGGGTTTAAAATTGAGTTAGAAGAGAATAGAGGACGTTTAGAAGAGGTTCCGGCTGTGGAGTCTAAGGTTTGTGATGTTGGTGATCAAATTGATGTAGATGTCCCAATGGTTGTTGTTCATGACCCTCCTCTTGAAGTGTTGACTCTTACTGATGAGAGTCAAGTTGATTTTATTGGATGCTCTAAATTCTTGGATATGCCTATATTTATTTTCAAAGATATGCATGTTGTGCTTAATTTGAATTCAGTGATTACTTGTAATCCAAGATTGTCTATGATTAAGGAAGTACAAGTAATTAACTTGAATGATCAATTTTTGTGTGAGATACCTTGTTGTTTGAAAAGGAATGAAGACAAGGTGATTGTAGTGTCTGATACTTATGATTAGTAGTTTGTTTTGAAAAGTCTAGCTGAAGACTATAAATTTAGCGCTTCTTGGGAGGCAACCCAAGGATTTGGTTTGCATATTTTATTATTAGTATTTCTTTCTTTCTTTCGGTTTTATTCAGGTTTGAAGAGGATCACTCCTCTTGTTGCTGCAAGGTCTTGCTTTAGCACTCTTTTCTCCTTTAAAATTTGAAATATCATGGATGGTACCAGGGGAAGCACTTCACATCAGAGTTAGAGGCCTAAACCAGGGGAGTATTAGTTCCTTTCCCTCTTTATAATTTTTGCAACATTGAGGACAATGTTTGATTTAAGTGTGGGGGAGGGATATAATTTCTTTGGTTATGATATAATTTCTTTGAATTATGTTTGTCCTTATGCAATTGAAAAGATTTTTGTTAATTTGAGATTTTTGCATTGTTGAGGATTGACCTTAATTTTGAGCTTTCCCCATCTTAGAGAATATTATCAAGTCAAAAATTAAAATAGAAAAAAAATGTTTTGACCAAGTCTCTAAGCCTTGAGTTTTTTTTTTTTTTTTGCAATTTTGAGATGGATTATGAGAATAAGGATTAGTTTGTAATGTGATCAACAAATTATTAGTTCAAGAATATTTTGCTATATGATTTCTTTAGAAAATTAGATGATGATCTGTGCTAACCAAGTAAAACTTTTGTGTAGGGAAATAACTCAGGAAAAATCAAAAAAAAAAGAGAGAAAAACAACTCCAATGACTTCTCTAGATCTTACTTAGTAACCGGGGGCACTTCATCACCAATGTTGGCACTCGCGTCAAACGGTAAAGTCAAAAAGGGTTATGAGTTGGGCTAAAAGCCTCTTGAGGTGCCTGTTGGAGTAACTGAGTAACCGGTGCTGCATCACCCATGTGCAGGGTCACGTCAAAAGGGAACTTACAACGGCTCAAGAAACAAAAAAAAGAAAAAAGAAAAAAAAAAGAAAAGAAAAGAAGACAAAATGAGTTATTTCCTACCTGAGAATTCTTAATAAATTAAATAAAAAGCTTGGTTTGGTGGGGGCATTTGAATTTTTCTGGAGAAATTAAGTAGCATAATATTCTTTTATTAATCTTATGGTTGAACTTATTGCTTGCCGATCTTTTAATCATGGGATGTTAAGAGATTGTTACACTCAATTGGCTTAGTGACCTATTTTTTATAAGACATTAACTTAAATAAGATTTGATGATATGATCCAAGTGTGGTGGTTTATTGCTCTCTATTTAGGAATTTCATAGGCAATGTTCTTTTCAGATAATGAATTCTCTTTCTTTTACTTAAGGATAAGCAAATATTTAAGTGTGGGGGTGTTTGATGAGTATATATTTTATGATTAAATAAGTGTGTATTTTATGAGATTTAATTGGAATTATTGACATTATATACCTATTTAATTATCTTTTATGAACGTTTCCATAATTGAATGAAACTTGAGATCAAAGAATAAATCGACATAAAATCTACTCATATCCTATTTTTATTGTGCAAGAAATATTAACTGATTTGGAATAAAGTAGAAAAGGCAATAAGAGGATATGCAATTAGCCAAACTTGATGGTCCCTCGCAAAAAAATAGAAACAAAATCAATTGCGTGATCTAGTGGAGTAAATTACAAGATATGAGATATCTTTGTAATAAGAAAAAGAAAATCAGTGACCCAAGACTTAAATTATAAATAGGGAGGCAGAGACAAGGAAGACGGGAGACGAAGGCAGATCAAGGAGGCACAGAACAAGAAGGGACGAAGAAGCAGAGCAGACACTAAGCGTTTCAATTCTCTTCATCATCTCCACAGGAAGACGGAAGGACTGTGGAGGCGACGGAAAAATTTTCTTTCCTCTCTCTCCTTCTTCTTTGAACCTGAAGTCTTATCTTTTTTTTTATGGATTTGAATAAAGCCATGTGTGGTTAGTTGGTTTTGCAACATAGAGAATCTATGAACTTGTTTGGGTTTTAGAGATTATTCCTACTTTTTAGTTTTGATTAATTTTATTCAGTTTATTTAATCCTGTGTTTATTGCTATTGCTTAGTGAGTGGCCACCATTGAGCATGTTTTGGGGATATAGGGTTGGACTTGGAAGAGAGAATCCTAAATTGACCTTGGGAATAAATAATTTGGAATTAGGTTTAAATTTAACATGAAGTTAGGTTTTAATTTAATTTGCGTCTAGGATAGGAATATACCTAGAAACTCCACATAATCAAATTAGAGTGAGCCTGATTTAAAAAGCGTCTTATTTAATTGTGTGAGACATTACATAATTAATTAAGATAGGTATATAAATGGACCGGAAGGCATTTATAGACATTAATACTCTATATTAGCTGATTAGATTAAGTCAAAGTTAATTTAGTGGGGATAAAATCTAAGAATCAAATAAGGGATTAGTGACTCTAGGTTGCTCATTTGATTATTGTGGTAGTTTTTTTATTTTTATTTTAGTTTTAATTTCTTTTTTCTTAATTAAATTTAATTTGGTTTTCTTAACTTAAATGAAATTGTGAAATCAATGCTTAACTGAAGTTTGTGATACCAAGTCCTCGTGGGAACGATACTTTTCTTATCACTTTATTACTTGATACGGCCCGTGCACTTGCGGAGTTTTTAGGCTATAAAGTTTTGTCCTATCATTACATCATCAGTATTTATTTGATTTCATGAATATTTTTTTGATATTCTTTTCTTTTCTTGTTTATATTCTTTTGTTAGCATTTACAACTTTCCTTTAAAAAAAAAAAAAAAATCGGAAGTAGCCCCAAACCACCGAATCTCCTCACCACTGGTGCCCCTTAATCCATTTTCTGGATCCGCCACTATCAACCAGCATATGGAGTAATAAATATATTCTAGTTGATGTAGATATTTCAGTTGTCTCATGTTCTCTTTTTCATTGCCGAACCAAAGTAAATTCAATCCGCACAAGTACATAATCATTATACCACTTAATAATACAAATATACTAGGAAATACATATCCACAATACACTGAAGTAGGCGATGCTCTCCCTCAGTTAGGATCCTCGCAAGCTAAGAAGCTGCTGCCATTCAATAATAAGTGACACCGGTACCCATTAGGATGTTGATTTATTTTTTAATATATAAAAATTTAGATGGGGATAAACACGAATATCTAATTAGGGCCAAGTTGGATATTGATCATCGATCAATAGGCTTGTGGTGAAAGTCTGGGCCTAGGGTGTACAATTAGGGGGGCTGCCCGTTGGAGGGTGAGCCCATAGGCTTCATCCATATTAAGCTTCTCAGGGTGAAGCCCATCAGCCAGGCTCCAATCAAAGGCATGGACCAGTGTGGCAGTTAGCATTTGAACCATGCGAAGGCCGAGGCTCATACCAGCACAAATCCTACGTCCTGCACCAAAAGGTATCACCTCAAAGTCATTCCCCCTAACATCCACGTCTGCTTTCTCGCCACCTGGCAAGAACCTTTCAGGCTTGAACTCCAATGGGTCAGACCATTCCTTGGGGTCACGACTTATGGCCCAGACATTAACCAGTAGGGTGGCTCCTTTTGGGATATGATAGCCGAAGATCTCACAGCTTTTGTCCGCCATTCGTGGCAGAGAAAGTGGCGTTGATGGGTGGAGCCGGAAGGTCTCCTTCACCACGGCCTGCAAGTATGGGAGGTTGGGCAAGTCCAGTTCTGTCACGAACCGATCTCGGCCTACCACAGCATCGATCTCTTGTTGGACTTGGGCCAACATTCTTGGATGACGGATCAGCTCAGCTATGGCCCACTCTGTTGTACTTGATGACGTGTCAGTTCCAGCAGTAAACATGTTCTGTGACAATGGGATCCGTGTCATTAATTCTAAGTTTCCACAAATTATTTGTTGCAAAGAGGAACACGTTGATCTCTTACAATGCATAATTAATTTGAGTGATTTATATTAATTTCGAATAAGATTTATTAAACGTAAAGATGATGATAATGTTAAATCCAGTTTCGTATTGACTCCTAAATTATTGGTAATTAAAGTGCAAGGGTTGGTACCAAAAGAAGAGCCTTGATCTCGGTGTCAGTGAGTCTCGTTCCTTCATCGTCTGGAACGTCTTTCAGGGATAACAGGGTACTCAACATGTCATTATGCTTCTCGCTCTTGCGAGCCTTGTGCTCTTCAATGATGCTGGTGAGAAACTCATCGAACCTCTTGTGCAGTATCTTCATCTTAGCTTGCACTCCTTGCAGGTCAAGGAACTCCAATGCCGGAATAAAGTCGCCGATGTTGAAAACTCCGGCCAACACCATCACTTCCACCACCATGCTCTTAAACTCATCCGCCCTCGGATCGCAACCAGCGCTGCCGTCGTTGAACACGCGCCGCCCTATCATCACTCTGCTCAATGCGTTTGTCGTGCATACGTTAAGCAATTGAGCCAAGTTCACCGACTTCGAGCCTGCACTCGCGAGATTGCGCGTCAATCTTGCGATCTCTTCCTGCATATAATTAATTGACACGCTGACGTGAAGTTGACGCAAGACTTTGATGTGAGACAAAATAAATTGGGTTAATACGATCTTTAACTCTTATTTTAGTTTAATCTAAATCATTTTATTTTTATCAAAACTAATAATTTAAAACTTGATGGTGGGACGTGAGAGACTGTTGACCCAAATAAATTGCATTCACTGTCCTCTTCGTTACCCGCCCAAATAATAATACCTAAAAGTTTCAGAGAGAAGAGTGTTAATGAACCTGTCGGAGATGTCTGAATTCATCCAAGGCCTTGCCGGAGAACAGATGAACGGAGCTAATTTTCCGGAGCATTCGCCACCTTGGGCCGTAGGGAGCAAACACAAGGTCCTCATAATTATAAGCGATATATTTGGCTCCGGCGTTGGGAGGCCGGCTAGAGAAGTTGGCATCATGAACCTTCAAGAATTGCGCCGCGACAGAGGCTGACGCCGCCACGACGACGTCCACGAACCCTAGCCGGAGATGCATAAGAGGGCCGTAGGTCTGAGCCAGTTTCGCCAGCGCGTGATGCGGCACAGGACCTAGGTGAGGCAAGTTTCCGATGATCGGCCAAGGCCGTGGACCCGGCGGTAGAGGATGTGAAGGACGAGTGACGAGCTTGAAAAGCCTGTAAATCAGGATTGCCACCATTAAAGTGGCCAAGCCAAGAAGCAAAGGAGACATGGTGGAGCTTCTCTCTGTTTCAAACCGTGAAGAAGAAGAAGACAGAGTATCAATGAATAATGAGGAGAAACAAAAATATCTGGACCCCTGGTCAGACCAAGTCAGGAGAGCTGGCTAGTCTACCAAGTTCCAACTCATTACAGAGGCAATCGCCCCATGAATTTAAAAGGACGGAAAATAGAAATTATTATATTATAAACAAAAATATTTGAAATATAATAGAATTCTATTACATAAATTAAAACCGCTTCATTTAACTTTAACTTCAACTTCAACGGGTTTTTTATATTATTAAACTCATTTAAAATTAAATACGTGTTAAAATTTAAAACAATTTTTTTAAAAAAATGTATGTAATCACAAAATCATCAAAAAAATTAATGTTCCATTCTATTTCAAAATTTATTTTTTATTATCTTCATAATAAAAAAAGATCTTTTAGTAGTTATTATATAAACGGAAAGAGTGAGGATAAATCTAATCAAAGATAAATAATGGACCGTGCAAGCTTGGGTGAGAATTGAGAAGGTGAGAGAAGACCTAATGAAACAGGTAGTCTAATTATCAAAATCCTATTTTATTTTATGTATAATTTTAAAAAAAAAATTAGGGGTAGAGGTCCGCCCACGGTGCACTTTGTGGGTCCGGATTTATATATTTAAATCAAATGAAGTTTTTATTATTATTTGAATGTTGAGTGTGACGAGAAGGTCGTGTTATGACGGTCCGCGTGAGGGGTAGTTGAAACATGTGTACTAGCCATTTTGTGATGAGAAAGGTTGGTTAAAATGTGCAAGTTTAATCAGATGAGCTGAATGTTTGGTGTTACTTAGTTTCCCCAAAATACAATCTGGTATAACAGGAAAGAAGAAAGAAGCTAAGCTAATTCAATCACAAAAATTGAGCCAAAAAAAAAAAATCAATCACAAAAAAAGGCAATGGTCCAATATATATTCCTTTCAGCCTAGCCACGTCAGTGTTGTGTCTCTCTCTCTCTTCTAAGTAATTTCTAATGAGCACTATTCTCTACTATTTATTTATTATAAGCCCTTAGTAAAGAATACATATATCAATTACTCCCCCTGAAAAGAATCCTTGTCTACAGGGATTTTATTAGTAGTATGAAATTGAGCCTGTATGACAGAAAAGTTAAACTAATGGTGTTAATATTAAAGGACCAAACGTGTACTTTATAAATTTAATGGATTAAAATGATACTAAAGACAAACATAAAGGATCAAACGTATACTTTAGCCTATATTTAATGTATTTTGGGAAAGTAACGGATGAAAACCAAACATGAACTCATCGTCTGATTAAAGTGGCACAATTAACCAACCTAACCCATCACAAAATGGTTAGTAATAGTACCCCACCTTCTGGTCCCACTTAACAAACAGTAACCTCTATTTTTGTTTAAATATGCCACCTCAATATCTTATCTTTTCCCTCACAAGAAGTACTGTTTAGTTGTAAGTTCCTAAAATTTCAAAACCACGCGTAATTAGTCTTTGTGATTAAAGATTTTTTTTTTTCTGGTATCAAAGATTAAATTTTAATGACCAAATTGATAAATGTAGCAAACATGAGTAACCAAAAGTTTTAGTATCTCCGAAAATAAAATACTGGTAATCACCATTCAAGGGGTGTCTAGATTTCACGTGGAAGCAGAACGGGTAGTTGGACCCGTGCATGCGACCCCACAGCACGTTGCAGATACAAGAATCTTTAGTTGTTGAATAATGAATGTTGAATGCAAATGGGTTTCATGGATGAGGAGTAGGATGAGGGAATGAAACTCAGCCTTTGTTTTTTAGTGATTTGGGCCGTTGGATGAGACCAAATATCCCACCTAAAAATTAAGGGATTTTTTTTAAAAAATTATTATATATATAACACCTTACACATATAACTGGATATTATAAAAGGAAACTGTTACGGATCTACATTAGGCCCAACGCCTAGGTAGCCCAACGCCTAGGTAGCCCAACTAAGGACATGCAACATATCAGGATCCACCTATAATATAGAAGGATCTTATCTTTGCGAGAAGATCCAAGTATAACTAAATCTATAGCTGGCAGTTACGATGCTGGGGCCTCAGATCACAAGGCCCATGATATTCCATCTAAGGTATATTATATAAGTACAGAGGCCAAATCTTAAGGTGCACACGTTCTAAACTTTAAGCTATTTACATACCATCACACTGTGCACACACATCACCCCTTTGGCGAGAGCCTAGTTTGTGCACAATGATCCCACGCTTTCTTGGATATCTCCTCCATAGATACTCAGGTAGAGCCCATCGATCCAAAATCAAAGCACCAGCTCAAGGCTGGACATCTGTGTTCTACACCAGAATATTGGCATCGACCGTAGGGACCGTTAAATTTCGGTCCCCGTGACCACCGATGGCTAACACTAGAAGCAGCAGTTGGATCCTTTAGCCTGGAAATCCACCGCAGGCTGAGGCAAGTCAACACTACCGAGTTCAAGAGCAGCCGCAGCATGAGGATATCCCGGAGCGAACTGTCGCAAGCGAGGGGAATGACGTTTCTAACACAACATCCTCCCCTCCCCCCCGTTGTGGCCAAACCACATGACGTGGCGGCGAAGGGGACCCCGGCTCCAAATCCATACGTCCTCCTACTACAGAAAACCCAGGAATCAATGCTGAGGCGAACGGAGAATAATGAAAAGTGTAATAACCTCCAGCGCCAAGAAGATCTCAGAGTAATATAGCAGATGATGGAAGACCGATTTACATAATTCAAAACATTGGTTCAGGGAGAAGGCCGCGATGATTCACATGGAAGGAAGGAAAGGACGACACACGATATCAATAATCCATCTTATAGTGGAGAACCAAAGTCAGCACGGCGGGATGATGGCAGAACTACTCAGGGGACGAGCTCAAGACGAGTTCGAACTCAGAACCCAACCTTGACCTTGAAAAAGCTACGCCTGGAACAAATCTTGGACGATGAAGATCGAGATACAGCGAGAATAGTCCGGTCTCAAAGCTCCCTTAGAGAGTATAAAATGAAGTACCTAACGGAACTCAACAGAAGCCCTTTCTCTGAGAAAATTACCAATGCGCCGTATCCGAAGAATTTTGAGTTGGCAGACCTCCCGAAGTATGACGGGACCCAGGACCCACGCGGTCACCTTGATACGTTCGAGTTGCTCATGTTTGTTCGGCTGATTAAGGGCCTGATCATCTCACGACTTTTTGCAGCAACGTTGACTGGACCTGCTCAGAAGTGGCTCCATACCCTACCAACCAATTTTGTGCCAAACTTTGAAGACTTCGGACGCAAATTCGAATTGAATTTCGCAACTAATAAGAAGCAGCCGAAGTCCCAATTCACTCTAAGCAAAATTAAGCAGAAAAAGGGGGAGACGCTTCAGAAATATTTGGACTGGTTCAAGGAGGTGGCCTTACAAGTACACTCACTCCCGAAGGATGTCCACATGCACTGCCTCATTGATGGGTTGGATCTCTCATCTCAATTGGCAAAGTCAATTTTCAAGAACCGGGTCTACAGTCTCACTGAATTCCATACCCGATTGAATCAGTATTTGGAGGTGGAACAGATGGAGATAGCCAATGTTGTTGGAAGCAAGAAGCGGAGAAATACGTCACCTGATGATAAAGATCAACCCGACAAACCAAAAGAAAACCCTCGCAGGTGAAGCCGAGATGGCTGAGCTCGGGGAGAAAGATTTGAAGGAAAAACAAAGTATGAAAGATACACCCCTCTGAATGTCTCTCGTTCGCAAATTTGGAAGGAGGTGGCACTGACCGAGATAAAAAGAGTCGACAGGCCTCGCCCTTCCCAAAACCGACCCACAACAGACCAATCCAAGTTTTGTGCGTTTCATGACGGACCAGGACACACCACAGATCAATGTTATGAACTCCGTGACACCATTGAGAAGTTCATTAGAGATGACAAATTGCACCAATACATGATAAAAGCTCAGGGGAAGAAAAATAACAAACGCAAGCAAGGAGGCCGTAGTAGAAGCCCAACCACCGACCCAAAGAAAGACAAGAAGCGACAGAAGTCAACTAGCGAGGATGACGAGTTCCCAGAAGCCGTGTTCCACTGCAACGTGGTTAGCGGAGGCTTCGTTGGGGGAGGAGATACAATAAGCCAGTGCAAGAAGTACCTGAGAGAAGTCCTCTTCGTAAGAGATCTCCCAAAATTCAAAGACAACCTCACCAAACCGACGCCACCACCATTAGTCTTTACTAATGAAGAGCTGAAGGACGTGGTTCCAGGACATCGGGATGGTTTGGTCATCACGGGAACCCTGGTACATTGCTAGGTTAAAAGGATTTTTGTAGATGCAGGAAGCTCGATAGACATCATCAGTTGGGATGCCTTCAACAGGATAAATATGGACGTAGAAGATTTGAAGCCATGCAAAACAACCCTCATAGGATTCAACGGGGAGCACTCACCTCCCAAAGGTTATATCGACCTAAGATTAACATTGGGAACTAAAGAGGCGTTTAAATCAGAACGGGTAAGATTCATAGTTGCTGATTTCCCTTCCCCCTATAATATCATATTGGGAAGACCGACCATCCACAACTAGGACATGCTAGTGTCTACAAAGCATTAGAGATTGAAGATGGAGAACAACACAAACCAAGTTGTAGTTGTCACCGGAGACCAGAAGGAGTCCTGACTGTGTTATTTTGAGGCTGCATGGGAGGGAGAAGGCGGACCATTATCGCCACCTTAGATCTGCAGGGGTGAACGACCCCCAAACTCAGGAAAGGACAGGGAGTCCTGACGTCCAGTAAGTATGATAGAGCTTGACCTTAGGGACGAGCCCGAGGTCCCACGTCTAGAACCAGAAGGTGAGTTGGAAGAATTGGTCCTAGGAAAGGATTTCTCACAAACTACTAGAATTGGAGGAGCGATGAGTCCAGATCTAAAAACCCGATTGATGGAGTTCTTGAGAAAGAACCAAGATGTCTTCACGTGGACATGATCCGAGATACCAAGGATCGACCCTAACTTTTGTTGCCACAAATTTGCCATTCTACCAGGGTCAACACCAGTGGTGTAGAAGAAGAGAAACATTGGAGCTGACAGACAGAAGGCTCTTAAGCAGCATGTCAAGGAACTATTGGCAGACGGATTCATCAAAGAAATACAATACATGACGTGGCTCTCTAATGTGGTTATGGTTTTAAAACCAAATGGAAAATGGAGGGTATGCACGGACTATACCATCTTAAACAAGGCCTACCCAAAATATTCATACCCAATGCCTAACATCGACCAGTTGGTTGACAACTCTTCTGGTTTTCAGTTGTTATCCTTCATGAACGCCTATTCCGGTTACAATCAAATAACCATGCACCCAGACGACCAGGAGAAGACGGCTTTCATAACTGACAAGGCCAACTACTGCTATAACATAATGCCTTTTGGATTGAAGAACGCTGAAGCCACTTATCAGCGGATGATGAACAGGGATTTCGAGCACCAGATTGGACAAAACATAGAAGTATACATTGACGACATGATAGTGAAATCTAAAGACCCAGAGGACCATATCCGGGATCTGGAGCAACCGTTTGATAAGTTGAGAAGATATCGAATCCGTTTGAACCTGACAAAATGTGCATTCGGAGTCCCAGCCGAGAAGTTCCTAGGCTTTATGTTGACAAATCGCGGAATCAAAGCAAATCCTGATAAATGCAAGGTCGTCCTCGTCATGCAAGCCTCGAGGACCAAGAAAGAAGTCCAACAGTTGACCGGACGTTTGGCCGCGCTGACTAGGTTTTTACCTAGATCGGCTGAGAAAGCGCTCGCTTTCTTCAAGTTGCTAAAAAAGGAAACACAAGGAGGATGGAACACGGACTGTGAGGCAGCATTTGAAAAGATCAAACACTATCTGGCAACCCCACTAGTCCTGTCAAAGCCTGATCCTAGTGAGTCCTTGTTCTTATATCTGTCAGTAGGAGAAGAAGCAGTAAGTGTGGTCTTAGTTAGAGAAACCGACATCGGTCAAGCACCAATCTATTTCGTAAGTAAGGCATTACAAAGCTCGGAACTACGATACCAAAAGCTTGAAAAGGTGGCTTTCGCCCTACTTATTGCGGCAAGAAGACTTCGGCCCTACTTCCAGGGACATCGAATAATCGTCTAAACCAGTCAATCGCTCCGACAGATATTACACAAGTTGAACCTGGCAGGAAGAATGACCAGCTGGGCCATATAGTTATTCGAGTTCGACATCACCTACAAAGCCCAGCACGCAATCAAATCACAAGCGTTGGCAGATTTTGTAAAGGAACTCACCCCGGCAGAGAGAACCGACACAGACTAAGACAACACTTGGAAGGTTTGTGTCGATGGTTCGTCAAATGCAAAGGGAAGTGGAGTAGAAGTCATAATCGAAAGCCCGGAGGGTATCACAATTGACCATTCTCTTCAACTAAAGTTTCCGACCTCAAATAATTAGGCCGAATACAAAGCCCTACTTGCCAGACTATTGCAGGCCAGAGAACACGAAGCACAGAAGGTAAAGGTTTTCATCGACTCACAGCTCGTATCAGTACAGATTGAGGGCACTTATCAGATGAAAGGTCCTTTATTGGCCAAGTATCTGAATAAGGCAAAGTAGGTAATCTCCGGCTTCGAAGAGGTGATTGTGACTCACATTCCAAGAGAAGAAAATACCAAAGCCGACATCATTTCTAAACTAGCTAGTACGAAAGGCCCAAGCAGCCACAGGACCGTAATCCAACAAAATCTAACAGAAACGAGCTGCATCATGACTATATCGGCAGGGACAGATTGGAGAAAACCAATTGAGGATTATCTAGAAAGAGGCATTATTCTGGTTGACTCAACCGAAGCAAAGAATTTGATCCGAGAGGTCACTATCTACACAATGGTCGATGATCAACTATACCGAAAAGGCTTGCACTCTTCGATGATGAGATGCTTGGGTCCATTTGAAGCCAAATATGTATTGGCCGAGATACATGAAGGAGTCAATGGCCACCACATGAGAGGCAAAACTCTAGTCAAGAAAGCTCTGCGTACCGGCTACTACTAGCCAACCATGATGGCAGACTCAAAGGAGGCTGCAAAAAGATGTGATAGTTGTCAAAAATACGCCAAAATCATTTGGCCCTCGCCAGCGGAATTGAAAGGCATCTCAGCCCTTTGGCCCTTTTACAAATGGGGGATGGATCTCTTCGGGCCATTCAAGGCAGCCCTCGGGTAGTTCAGATGGCTCATCGTGGTGGTAGACTACTTTACTAATTGGATTGAAGTCGAACCCTTAACAACAATAACCTTAGCTCGTATACGGAGGTTCTTTCGTCATAATATTGTCTCCCGTTTTGGAATCCCAGCCGAGATAGTCACGGACAAGGGGACTCAATTTATGGATAAAGTGTTCCATGATATGATATCGGACCTCGACGTTAGGTAGCACTTCGCCTCGGTTGAGCATCCACAATTGAACGGCCAAGTCGAAGCAGCCAACAAGATCATTCTTGACTGCTTAAAGAAGCGGATGCAAGATGCGGAATCCAACTGGGTTGAACAACTCTACAGTGTTCTATGGGGGTATAGGACCATCGTGCAGACTTCAACCCAGGAAACCCCTTTCCGGTTGACCTATGGATGCGAGACAATGATCCCGGTCGAGATAGGACATTTTTTTCCCTGAAACGCAATCTGTTGACCATAATGCCCTTATTTTTTTCAATTTTCTTACCAAGTTATTTTGTTGCATGGATGGGTATAAATATAGTTGGAATACACATAGTACATTGTCTTGGTGAATCAAGGCCTAGTCCCAATTTAAGTGGAGTTGTTATGTTGGAGTGAGGGAAATGGGTTTGTCTCTTACAACTTGGTGAATCAAGGTTCGAATCCCTATTAAAAGAAATACCCACATTTAATGCTCTAACATGCCTCAAATATGATTGCTTCTAATATGCGATTATATGTGCTTAGCAAAAAAGAGGGTTTATAAGGAGATTTTTCTCTCATGATTAAGTATAAGACAATTGGTTATGTGATGAATAATAGAATTTACCAACTAATAATTTTTTATTTTTATTATACAGCACCAACTAATTGGTTATGGATGGGTATAAATTTGATTTTTATTATACGGCACCAACTAATAATTTTTACAAATCAATAAAAAGAGTTAATGTCATTAAATTTATTCTAAAATTTAAGTAATTTTCAAGATTATCTCTACTAATTGTAGTAAATCTAGTATCATATTAATTATTACTCACACATACTACCTTTATTAATTATGAACATACATGAAAAAATATTTAATTCTTTTTAGAAATAAGTAAGTCCCTTATAAAAAAGATCAAATACATTTATTAATTAATACCTTATAATAAACATCAAATAGAATAGAAAAGATTAGCTAGTTGGTGGGCAAGGCTGACAGTTGACACACACAAATCGAGAAAATGTCCACTTGGGATTTTATACTGGTCATTCGAGTAAATGACAGTATGGTAATTTAACAACAAAGAGTCTCTCGCACTATAATGGAATTGTTTGATTTTAATGGAGTTTATTTGGCATTGCATATTTCAAGGGGCTCTAGTTGGCATTTTCCAGAAGAAGGAAAAAAAGAAAACAAAAAGCAGCCAGCAGATTCCCTCTGGGCTCAAGCTTCTTTTTTGGCTGGGCCAACAAGCTTCCGCCTCAAACTTAATATATATCAAATATTAGGGCTCACCTATAATATAGGGAGATCCTATATTATAGGGAGATCTTATCGCAGCAATAATCCAGGTGTATCTGAATCGATATTTGGTAGTTAACAACGCTAGATATTTGACCCAGGCAAATTCTATAAAGACAAAGGTCACATCCTAAGGTGCACACGTTCTAACTAAATACTATTTAAATATTGCCACACTGTGCACACACCACCCTCTTTGGCGAAAACCTATATTATGCACAGTGATCCCAAGCTCTCCTGAATATCTCCTCCATAGATATTCAGGTGGGGCTAGTCGATCCAAGATCAAAGTATCAGCCTTAAGTTGGATATCTGTGTTCTACACTAGAACAGCTTGTATTGCTTTCGATGGTTTACAAATGAGGTGAACTCCCCCATCTATAGCCAAACCATCTTCTCAATGAACGGTTATGATTTGGAACATCCTAGAGTTGAAAATAGTTTTCTAGAACCTTCTCTTAAAATATCTAGATATTTATGTTTACATAAGAGTCTCTATAATTCTCTATACAATTTTAGCTCTATACACACATATTTACAAGATTGTAGAAGCTTTTAGATTCAAGTTTCAACCTCCATAAGAGTGCCTTGCACACCAGTATCTAGCGTTCCTTGTTGGGCGTGACAACTAGCTGCCCTGTGGGAAAAGTTGAGTCTAGACATTATACTCTTATATTACCTCTGATATTTAATTATAAAATTTCATTATTTGTAAATAGTATAAAAAGCAAAAATTGTACTATAAATAAGATGTTATATATATTGCCAATACAATAAATTTCATTAAATTCCAACAGCAAGTCCATATACATTACACCCTCCTACGAAATTAAAGCCAAATTTACAACTAATTTAGCCTGGATCCCCAATACACCCTCAAGGTCTTTCATCCACTGATAAGGATCTGGTTTCTCTCCTTATCACTTCTTTACCCATCCCTCATCATCTCTCCTTAATTTGATTTTCATTTACTATTTTTTAATTTTTTAATTCTTGGGTTATTTCATCTAAATTTGTTTCATTTTGACTCATAAATCTTTCTATATCATCTTCTGATTTTGAATCTGAGTTTTCATTTCTGGTTTTCATCATGTTTAATCTTCTAGTTTCAGCGTTATTAAATATTCTCATTAATTCTTCAGATCTATCTTTTGTCTCCACCATTTCTAATAATTTATCTCTTGTTTCTACATTTCTTAATACTTGTTCACTCTTATATTGCGTTTTATATTCATCTTGTATGTTTTTTCCTTTGTTTTTATAAAATTGTTCTAATTTTCTTAAACCATCTACAATATCTGTTTTATTTTTATTAACAGTTTCATAGATTGTAAATAAATTATTGTTAATTACATTTTGTCCTTTCTTAATTTCTTCTGTTATGATTCTAGTTTGTTCTACATTTGTATTTAAATTTTGGTTTAATATATTTTTTACAGTTGTATCTGAATTTTCCCATTCATATAAAGATCTCATCATATTTATCTGAGGATTATTAATTATTGGTTCTAATTTTTCTTGTATTCCTAAAGCCTTTTTTATTCCTTTAATATCATTTTTCATTTCTTTTAAATCTTTTGTATTTTGCCTAATTTCTGCTTTTATTTCATATATTTTTTGTTCTAATAGTTTTGCTAATTCTCTTAATCTGTCTCTTTTGTTTCTAATATCTTCCTTTTCTAAAATTTCTTTAGTTTCTTCTGGTAAATGTCTTATTATTTCATCCAAATTAAATATTTGTAATAAATCTTCTATATTTAAATTTATATAACTTCCTAATTGTTTCATTAAATACATGTTATTCCAATTCATCTGATTAATTGAATATTCTCCTTGACCTCCTAATATAAAAGGGATAAAATTACAAGTTTCTATTTCCTTTTCTTGCAATAAATAAGAACTATCTGGTAACTTATCATATTCTATTTCATACATTCTTGGTTCTAACTTTTTAATTATATTCATAATTACAACTAATTAAACACAAAATAAAATTTCTATTAATAACTACTAATCAAACAATAATAATAAGATCTCCCTTTCTTGTGAAGAAGATCAGTTATTATTGCAACTTCAGAGGATACTTGAGATAATCTTCAAACAACAATATAAAATGCACTAAAATGAACAGAATAAGGTAAACTTTAACAATATCAGTACAAAAAGGGATCAAACTTTGGTTTCATATTATCATTGATCCATAGCTCGAGCTATGCAAGGAGATTTGGCTTATTATGATTATGTTATTGAATATGTACCAGGGAAAAATAATCTTATTGCAGATTTTATGAGCATATGGAATCTAACGATGGATCCAGTGGTTCAGGAATGAAATCTAATCAGACTTGTAATGGGTGCCAGACAGCTTTAGCAGATTTAAACATTCTAAAAATGAATGTTAGTCTGTAAACAGTCAATGCAGTTCAACTATACAAAATCTTTTAACTAGTATTGCACATTTAAATCAACAGGTTGATACTCTTTTTAAAAGAGTAGAGAAGTTGGAAGGAAATGGAAAAAGAAATGTAAATGAGTCATACACTCAGATTGGGTCATCTACCCAATCCCAAACTCAAGGAAACGGGTCATCTACCCAAACTACCCATAGAGATATTAGCGGGTCATCTACCCAAGTAACCCAAGAAAATGTTATTGGGCCTACTGCCCAAGAAGCTCAAAAAGAAGTTCAAACACTTCAAACTATAATCCCTTTTAATGAGATTATTAAAGCCCAAATGCAAGAGGAAGCCCGAAGAAAAGAAAAAGGAAAAGAAATAGAAGCTTCACCTTCACAACTTAGAATTACCAGAAGCAATTCATTTGACACCTATTCTAAATATCAATTTTTCAAAAAACTTGTTAGAAAAACTGGAAAAATGGAACTTTCAGATCCAAATGTTAAATATGCCTCTCATTTTGCCTTTAACAAAGTCGTAGCCTACCCAGGAACTTCACCAGACCTCATAAAGATTTTATATCAGTATGGAATGTTACATGCAATTTATTTGCCGAAGAATAATGACCCTCAAGAAATTAAAGAATTGCCAGCAGCCTTGCAAGAAGCGACTAAAGTATATGTTAGCATTGCAACACAATACACTGTGTATATCAGATTTTATTCTACAGTTGCAGAAATTACGCCAGAAAAGTTTTATCCTCCAATCACTTTAATCAAGTTTGGAACGACTAAGAAGCCAATAGAAACTGATGCAGAAGTAAAAGAAGACCTTGAAGAAGACGAGGAATTTCAAAACAAGATGTGTAATATTAGAGCTCAGAATTATCATATCATCTTTCAAGAAATGACCAGAGCCATTAACACTGAGAAGCAATGGGTTTATTACTGTGGTGTAACAACAATAATTGTGGCACTTGGAAAGACTTCACATGATCAGCCCCTGTTTGTACAATGGTATGATCGGCTGAGAAACAACAAGATGGAAAATTCAGAAAAGACGAAGAAGAAGATATGTAATCTTTTGGCAGAGTACTCTAATCACAGGTGTAAGAATTGTGAAGAAAGAGAAAAAGCTATGCAAGATATTGAAGATCCAGAAACAGATCTGAGTGTCCTCTAAAGATTCGAAGACAAATGGAAGATTACAAGGAAAGAGCTTGCCGACACTGACAAAGTGCTGACAGGATAATTTGGAATCTAAAAAAGCAAAAGAGTGTAAAAAAAGAGGAGCAACGTGTTCGGTGGAAGTTATGCCGACAATGTACAAATTTTGTAAAAAAAAAAAAAAATCACAAAATGACAAAATCAAAAAAGGACGAAATAGTAAATAGTGTCATAGTTTGAAAAAGTTGCAAAATGGTTCAGACGCATGCAATTTTCATGTACGAAGCTTTTCATCTTTATGTCTTAACTAGTATTATTATGTCTTGTAGAAATATTCCTTACGGAAGCATTGTAAGAGTTGTATCATAGGAATTAGTTGGTAGGGAGTCTGTCTATATAAAGCCTTGTAACTCTTCATTGTAAACCATGGAAAAACCTACTGAGCTTGAAACATCACTACCTTACTCTCTTGTACACACTTGTCTTGAGAAATAAAATCCAGCAGTTTAATTATTTCTTTCTTTGAGCAATACTTCAAATATCTGTGGAACAAATTTAAGGTATGTGCTTTTAACTTTCTTTAGGGATCAAATTAGGGAGTAATATTATCAGCAATTTATTAGTTATGGTCCTGTAAGACACACATGGTTATTTGCTCAAATAAGGCTAAGGTTTGGTTATGATCATATAAGAGCCATAAAATCAAGTTTTAGATTACGCCTCCAGTAGGAAATGAAGGAAGGCTGTGCTGAGTATGATCTGAAGGAGGAAGGTCTGAGAGACATGTTACTCTCTGTAAAAGTATTCCTGTATGAAAAAGGACAGGTATCCTTCCATGACCCGGATCATATTTGGTCAACCCCTGAAGCTTGATGGTTGGTTATAGTATCGTCATACCCATATCTTCTCTATATTTGAGCATATAACCTGGCTGTTCGCTTATATGATATATATATATATATATATATATATATATATATATATATATAATAATATATCATAAAAAAATGGAATAAAAGAATGAAAGCATGTAACTGAAATAACTCATTAAGAACGCCTTTTAAAAAATTACGCGGTATAATTTAGTTATAACAACAGATCCAAAAAATGAGTTATTTCAGTTCCATGCTTTCTTTCTTTTATTTCACTTTTTTTTAATCATTTAATATTATATATTATATTAATTTAATTTAATTTTTGTTTATATATATGGGATCAGACCCAATTGAGTGGGTCTGATCCCACTTTTTTCACGCTACAATGGCGTGGATGTTGTCTACGCCACATGTGATAATTTGTCATATGTATCAATGGCGTGAAGTTGTTTTGTGCCATCAGTCTATGAACCTGTCAAACGCCACAAACTGCATTACTTTAGTAAAATATTTCTAATCTGCTTTAATCTGATAATTTTTTATTTATTTTTTATTATTTTGGTCAATCTCCCGGAAGTGAGACTTCGGGCATTGAATGACGCAATGAATTGGAAAGTTCTCGAATTTGCGGAAGAGAACTGCATCTTGCCGTTCCCTTCAAAACGACAACCTTTCCTTTGCCGACGCCCAAGACATTTGATCAATTACACGTGTCCAACGCCTAATGAGCTGTCCAGTCATCCAGAGACCGTCATTGAAGAAACTGGGTCCTACAAGATGCTTACCCCATTACCTTCCTGCTTCTTCTTTATCGACGTGGAACTCGAAGAATTGGATTCGCATGCTTGCTTCTCCAGGACTCCAGGTCACCACTTACCATTGTCCCCACACAAAAGAATTTTTTTTAAAAAAAAAAAATCCCTACGAGGAATATATATATATATATACATACTAGTGTATATACCCATAAAACCTTAGATTTGAAACGCGAGAGGATTCTTATATTTTGGCGGAGTGCTTAGAAAAGCTTGGCTCTCGGTTTTGATTGCTTCGATTCCTTCCCTTATTTCAGAACCGTGATCCTCTGTATGAGTTAAATAGGGTTTTTGCTGATCAATTGGATTGATTGATCCTGCTGGCGCAACAAAAATTGTAAGTTCTAAAGTTTCCCTTCATCTATAACCATGGAATCTATGGAGATTGTGATTTAATCAATTCCGGGTTAATTTGTGTGTATGGTCACTATGTTGACATTCTAGCTGATTCGGGTGGTAAAACTTCCGTTAGTGAGAAACGGTGGGTTAGAAAAAGAAGTGACAAAGACGGTGGTGCTTTCATTACCTTGATAACTTTGGTTTCGAAAACGTTGCTACTGATGTCTCTAAGTACGCCATTTGGTCTGGGAGGTTTTTTTAATCCGATTCTCCCCTTAACTTACGTACGCTTGTTTTGGCTCCCTCATTTTTTCCCTTTTACCTGAATATCAAGTTCAACTCTCACTTTGATTTGGGTAAGGATACTTTGCAGTGATCCACGTCTCATGTATTTATCAGTTATGTGCAAATATGTTTTATTAATATTTTTTGGTTAGGTTTGGAATTTGGTTAATGGTCATCAAGAGTTATGTGGAAGAAGCTAAGATCACTATTGTTATAATCTGTCTCCAATGTGTTACTGTAACGTGAAGATGACACTTTTCTTTGGGCGTAGGTTTTCTGCACGGGTGTCATAGTTCAACCAGTGTAAGTGAGAGCCAAAAGTCAGCTGATTAAGAATGTGTAGTTGTATCTTACGCAGCGTGTTAAAGCATATATGAAAAATTGTAGAAGAATGAGAAATGTGAAGTCATATTTTAAGATGATATTCAGGTTGATGATGCAACTTTTGGATGTTGGACGCGCACTGCGGCGAATGATCCTAGGAATATATCAGAACTAAGTTATCCTGTTGCCCTTGGCAACCAAACAATTCTAAATACCGCTATAGTTGCGTCATTGTAGAGTAATGGATGATGAAGGAGAGTTTGAAACGTTTCTTCACAGTTGGAATACTAAGAATCCTTCTGACAGGCTTTTCCTTGTTTCCTGCTTTATTGCTGCTCTAGTTGGAATTTTGACCATAGCCTATACAGCCTTTCAGTGGAGGAGAAACATCAATCTAAGTTGGATGAAAGCCATAGCTAGATCTAAGAAAAACCCTAAGGCAAGGCACAAAGTACCTGTGGCTCCGCATGATTGGGTTCTAGAATCTGTATCTCGTGGAAAGAATTTAAATTGCTGTGTGTGCTTGACGTCTCTGTCCCCCTCTCAGACATTAGGTCCCATGTTGGCTTCAGAGGGTTTTCTTCATCAGTGCAGCACTTGTGGGGCAGCAGCTCATCTGAGCTGTTCTCCTAATGCTCCTAAGGACTGCAAATGTGTCTCTATGACTGGATATGAGCATGTCATGCACCAATGGGCTGTTCGTTGGACTGATGTTGCAGATCAGCCAGATGAAAGTGCTTTTTGTAGCTATTGTGAAGAGCCTTGTGGAGGGTCTTTCCTTGGTGGTTCTCCTATATGGTGTTGCTTGTGGTGTCAAAGATTGGTGCATGTTGATTGTCATAGTAGTATGTCTAATGAAACAGGTGATATATGTGATTTAGGCCCATTTAGAAGATTGATATTATCTCCACTATGTGTCAAGGAGTTGAACTGGAACCTGCCAGGGGGGTTTTTGAGTTCAATTACTCATGGAGCAAATGAGATAGCATCTTCAGTGCGTGCAAGCATCAGGAATCAAAGCAAAAGGTACAAACATGGAAATGAACCCTCCAATGAAACTGGGAATGGTGATGCTGCTTGTGAAATGTCCTCAGAAAGCATTGGTGATGTTCATAAAAATGTTAATGGCCGTCATCAAATGGATGAAAACTGTAATGGCAATCTGAATAAAGAGTTTCAACATCAAGATGGTGAAGTAAACCAAATAAATAATAAGATGGAAAAAAAACCCAGTTTTGGGCGCACTTTGTCAAACAGTCAGAAGGACGAATCTCATGTATTGGGAGTGAAACAGCGATATGAATTGATTGATTTGCCACCAGATGCAAGACCATTGTTAGTTTTCATAAACAAGAAGAGTGGTGCACAGCATGGTGATTCGCTCAGGACACGTCTGAATATGCTTTTAAATCCTGTTCAGGTTTGTTTCTCTGTAATGTTGTCACTTTTGCTGGTTAGTATTTGGCTACTTGATTTTGTTTCCTATTTTCTTTGCCCTACTGCTTGTAGCTATTTTAAAATATGTGCCTTTTCGAAGACATTACCATAGTCTTAGTAGAAACTTCAATGTAACTTTTTTGAAAAGTATTGTTTGAATTTCTATGAAGCATGAAAAGAATCTCCATCATGCATGGGTACGGCTTTGTAAGAAGTAGTAGCTGAATTCTATGAAACCTGAAATTCCTATGCAGCAGTTACTTGAACAGTGGAGGTGCAATGTATATAAGTAGGAGCCTTTGGTGTTTTAGGTCTAAGAAATATCTTGTTCACCAATAAGCCACGCCCGTCTTTTAAGCATTCATCTCTTTTGACTACATCACCCTTTTCTTTTTTTTATAATTTGAAATCATAGCTACATTATTGTTTAATTACTATTTCCTGTAAATATGCATGAAATATGCTAAAAATGCCCATTAGGCCCTCTTGTTGGTTGGTTGCAAATAGTTTCACTAAACACAGCTGACAAACCTTTCTTTGGTTTGTTTAGGTGTTTGAATTGAGCTCATCACAGGGGCCTGAGGTGGGGCTATATCTATTTAGAAAAGTGCCTCACTTTAGAGTTCTTGTATGTGGGGGAGATGGTACCGTAGGTTGGGTTTTGAATGCAATAGACAAGCAAAATTTTGTTTCACCTCCCCCAGTTGCTATTCTTCCTGCTGGAACCGGAAATGATCTTGCCAGAGTTCTCTCTTGGGGAGGTGGTTTGGGTTCTGTGGAGAGGCAGGGAGGCCTTTGCACATTTTTGCATCACATAGAGCAAGCTGCAGTTACTATTCTTGATCGGTGGAAGGTGGCGATTGTTGATCCGCAAGGGAAGCAGCTCCAACCACCAAAATTTATGAACAACTACCTTGGTATGAAAATGCATTTTTTCCCCCTTATTACTTTAGGCCGTTAGAATATTTGAAATGATTCACAGCAACTGGTCAATCTGCTTAGAGACTTCAGACTATGGGAGAAAGATATGTGGCTTTAGGAATCTGGATATAATGTCATGGTCTGATTTGAGTGTTTGATAGCTAATCAGGTTGAGGAAAATTGAAGGGTTTATTTGGTTTCCTTGAGTTCTGCTTCTTTGGTCAGTCTAGGCTGATTCTACTCAACTGTTTTATATCTACAGCGAGATTTAGTGCTTATAAATTTGAGCATTTAACTCAGGCTTGCAAATTTGTCTTTATTCCTTTGACCTTGGTTCATGTTAAGTTGATACCATTCAATTGTCTCCTTTTGTGATTAGTTAGCAAACAGCCTTTTATGGTGACACATAAGTACTTCAGTTATTGATTATCATGCATATGTTAGTATTTTACTTATGGGTTCTTAATGCCTGGCAATATTTGGTTTTAGGAATTGGCTGTGATGCAAAAGTTGCCTTGGAAATCCATAACCTGCGAGAGGAGAATCCTGAGAAGTTTTATAACCAGGTATGTAATCTTTAATTAGAGTTAATCTGGGACTGCTTGTCATGTTGAAGATCCAGTTTATGAAAGGTGGTAACTATCAAAAGTTGAAACTCGATGCAAACTAGGAGGCTGCTACATTTTCTTTTGGCACAGCTATTTGATATCTGGCACTACCGTGTTGGATTAAGCATTGTCCGGCCTTAATAAGAGTAAACTCCAAGCATATTTTTCCCATCCACATGATTTAAATTTTAAACCCATCACATTACTTGAGGGTTATCAAGTCCCATTTGTTTTAATCACTATGGGTGAGGTTGCTTCTTTTTTAAGGGTTATCGTTGGTGCAGCTTTAGCACAATTTTAGAGATGCCTAGGCTCGTATCTCAAGATGCCGTGCTGGATATTGAGTATTCTGTTTGGCTATTGTTGGGTAACAATGAAATGGATGAACAATATTAACTTTTGAAAAAGCTACATATTTGATAATAAGATATTTTGGACGCACTACTAAATGGTTGATTCTTCCATTAAGGGATTAACAGAAAGTGATGAACATATTTTGTTTTGGTTTGCTGGTGAAAACCTCGTGCATTTTTTGTGGTTGTGGATGTTAAAGTTTACATAATTTATGAAATGAAATTGTTTCATGACTACTTGCGATACTGCTTGACCAGGATTTAAACTACTACGTGGTAATTCTTAGAGGCAGCTATAGAATTCTTGTACTGGGAGAGTTTCATGTGTTCTTTTTGTGCTTGTTAAATAATTCTTCTAAGCCTCTCACATCCTTGCGTGTGATGGATGATCTTTCCTTTCAAGTTTGTTCTATACTCAAATGATATGACTATCTAACAGACCTGATGTAAGTTTAGACTAAAGTGTGCATGAACTGAAGATCTATTAACTTTATCATCCCGCACCTTTACATGGAGAATTCATCATGGCAGCTGTCTTGTGCCTTGGCTATCTTTAATTTCTAATTTTCCTGCACTGATCTCATTTTTTGAAACTTTTAGATATGATGCTGAAATTATTTTACAAATGCAGTTCATGAACAAAGTTCTATATGCAAGAGAAGGTGCGAAAGGTATTATAGATAGAACATTTGCAGATTTCCCTTGGGAAATTAGAGTTGAGGTGGACGGTGTTGAAGTTGAGGTTCCTGAGGTGAGTCTACTGCACGAAATCATCCAAAAAAACGGGATATCCCCATCCATTGTTAATCACTCCAGCTTTTAATCTGTTCAGGATGCAGAAGGTGTGCTGGTTGCAAATATTGGAAGTTACATGGGAGGTGTAGATTTATGGCACAATGAGGATGAACACTATGATAATTTTGACCCACAATCTATGCATGATAAGATACTTGAGGTTGTGGTCATATCTGGGACATGGCACCTTGGCAAGCTGCAGGTAAAAATGAAATCCTGACCTCCATTCTAATGACAAACTGTATGATTGGAATTTTCGTTACGGTGTAGGTAAAGGGGGCTAGAATTTGAGAACACTAGAAAGTATCATAAGGACCCTTTGGGGCCATCTGTTTAAAACCTAGTGTCTCGTGATACTGAGGAAAGCTCAAAAAAGACATGTAAGTGATTAACTTCAATTTGAAACGAAACCTGAAATGAAAAACCCAAGGAACAGAGAAGTATGAAACCATGAAGGTTCTTGTTTTATTATGTTTTTCAGGGACAGAAACCACATCTCAGTTGGGTTAAGCTTGTGCATCCTTGTGGCATATATCTGTATCCATTCTGTTTAAGCTTAACTACGAGTTAAAATGAAACTCTTTTTATGCCTGACTGAGAATATTTATACATGAGTGTCCAAAAAATAAAGAGAATTTTCATACATGACTTATTTGAGTGATGAAATGATGGATGTCAGAATCATCTGACAATGGCTTTCTATGAAAATAGGTTGGCCTTTCTCGGGCTCGAAGACTTGCACAAGGACAGTCAATCAAGATACAATTATGTGCTTCATTTCCTGTTCAAATTGATGGGGAGCCTTGGTTTCAGCAACCTTGTGCATTGTCCATTTCTCATCATGGCCAGGTTTTCATTCTCACACATTATATTTTACTGTTTAGCAGGGATCTGATCACCTATTTTGAATTATATTGATCAGATAAATGACCCTCTGCCGCTAAAATTTTAACTTCAGTGCATCTCAAGAAATTTTCTTGATACTGCTAAGGTTTTGTTTTTGGGTACAAATTAATGTGGTGAATTTCTAATCCTCACAACTGTATCTCTGCTCCAGTGCCCAAATTATTTATTGGCTTCAACCTATGGTTTAAAGTTGTGCTTGTGACTCCAAAACAACTACATAATACTAATTAATCATCTCCTAATTGGCCAGTTCTTTAAAATCCTCGGTGCCTTTCTTCCTTCATTTTTATTTTTAATTCTTTTTGGGGTGGTTATTCAGGCCTTTATGCTGAAGAGAGTGTCTGAAGAACCTCTAGGTCATGCGGCTGCAATAATCACTGACGTGCTAGAAAATGCAGAAACAAACCATGTAATCAATGCTTCACAAAAGCGGGCTCTTCTTCAAGAAATGGCACTGAGGCTGACGTAGATGTGTCCTTTCTGAGTGATTAGAGATTTTGTTTTGAATATACATATTGTATACTCCCTTTTTCTTCTTCCTTTTCATTTTTTAAACATCGTAGTCTGAACTTCCTGCTGCTTCCGAAGCAGGCTTTTATACGGATGTTATATTTTTAATGAAGAGAGAGAATGAAAATCTGATAGCTTGTGAAACAAGTCATGTAATTAAGGCTTCACAAAAGCGAGCTCTTCTTCAAGAAATGGCACTGAGGATGTCTCATACTTCTTCCTCTTTACACCAAGTTACCAGAGATTTTTTGGCAGCTCCTTTGAATCTTACATAATGTATGCCCTTCGTCTTCTTACTTTTTCGTTTTCTGAAACTTCATAGCCTGAGCTCTCTGTAGCTTCTGGAGCAGGCTTTCATGCGGACTATGTATTTACGGAGAGAGAATGAATATCAGATAGCTTTATGTTGATTTTGTCAAATTCCATTGGTATTGAAAATCAAACAGCACCTCCAGATATTTGTGCCATGACATGAGCTCTGAGAAGCTCATGTCTCTCTTGTCGACGATTGTATTTTCCTGCTACCTTAGTTTTGTAGTGTAGATATATGTAAGGACCCTCTCTCAAAGACAATTAAAGACTGACTATAAATAAAGCTTGAACATAGTAATGATATTGCTGCCAAATCTAAACTAGATTACAACGAATAAATTGACTTAATACAGTACTAACACTGAATTACATGAACAATAACGGTTACAAACTAAAAGAAACTAAATATATAGTCCTATTTATAAATCTATTTTAACCAAATCTTACATACCAATGAGAGATGGTTAACTCAATGATCATAACATAAATTTTCAACTTTACCCTCATTTATGATTGGATATTTTTCAACTGTTTCTTTTTTCTGTATCTTCATGAGTACAATTAATATGGTAAAATTGTCACAATCTTATTTATTACATGAAACTGGACTTATAAATAGAATCAAATTTTTTGGTTAAAATAGACTTATAAATAAATAAAACTAGAATGATATGAATTAAAGCTACAAAGCATATATAAAGATACAGCTCTCACAGCAGGATATACTAACACAAAACAACAAGTTGCCAATCTTTCCAAATGAATAACACTCTCCTTCCAAAGGGCTAAGGCCAATTTCAAATTCTTCTCTCTCTTTTCTCGAGATCAGTATGAGAATTTAAAGACCACAAAAGTGACTTACAAAGTCCTCTTCCCATAGGTTTAGACCATACCCACCCTACTTCTCTATTTTTTTTCTCTCTTAATTGGCAAATCATAGTCCTGACCCACAAAAGATGTTCCTTTCCATTATCATGTATCTTCCTAGGTATTAAAAAGTAGTTCGAACAATATATAATTTAACATGATATCTAATTGTTACAAGGTAGCACATGTGTGTAAATATATATCGTTCAAGTGAAGTTTGAAATCAATTCGAAATCTTCATATCCAATTGCTTCTGGGAAAGCTACAATTTGCATATAGTAAAGAGTACTTCCTTGTCACCTGAGTTCAGGAACACTCTTTGCAATTTGTAGTTTCCATAGTTGATTTCCCTCCTTTTGTCTGGGTACCTAATTTGGCTCGTCTTTTATTAGTTTACAAAGACGATCTACTTACTTGCTAATGCCATCAGTTTCTCCATTACTGCCCAGAAAACCTTGCTTGACCTTCATCCATAGCCGCGCAACAAAACCTTTAACCTTTGTTCGCCTCCTGCACGGTCCTTTATCTCCTGCTTTCTGACCGGAAATCTTCCTCGGAGTCCTCGTGCTCTCCCTATAGATTCGATTCATCTGGTGACGATACAATGGAGAATTGAGGCGGAAAAGGTATGACGGTGAGGCCGCGTTAGAGCCTTCGACAACCTTCTTCATCTTGTCTCTCACAAAAGCTGGGGAAGAAGAGGCTTGCATCACCATGTTTAGCTGATGAGTCATTTGTCTGAACTCATATGAGTCATACAAGTCGCTGCCATTAAACTGAATGTTGATTCTCCTTGTAGGACTAGTAGTACCTCCCACCTCTTTCTCTGGAGTTTCCATCAAAGTGTATCAAGTTACATTTATACGACTGATAAATCTTGCCCCAAAAATGCAAGTTTCTTCCACTCTTGACTAATGTGTTGTGAGGTTTAAGGTTAGAATACACTAATCAAGTAGTAAGTAGGTTAGTTGCCTTGTAAGCAACGTGGTGCGTTTCTAGCAAGGAGATTTTGCATTGTTTTCCACGTTTCCCCCAACGTGGCCTTGTTTTACAACAAAGCAACTAAGCACCTATAACATTTCTTAATCTATGAAACAGTATAAAAGCTTCCAGCTTTTCTCCAAGCCAAACATTTTTCTCCTGTCAGCATATTCTTTCAATATTAAAGAGGAAATTGAGGCCTATAAGCCTAAGAGAGGATTTTTTTTTTTTTTTTCGGGCTCAAGAAACACTTATATTACTGCTAAAAAGGGTTACACGACAGATACAGAGTCTAGGAAATAAAGCATAACTGATACAGAGACTAGAAAACAAGACTTAACTAATACAAAGACTAGGAAAGACAGAAGAGATAATAGAAGTAGTACAACAGCTAGATCTAATATTAAGTAAAATCAGTCACCACTCAATACAAGACCAGGGTGAGGAACATCATCCTTGAGAATTTCCGTTTTCTGAATGTCCAAGGTTAGAAGAGAATATAAAGCAAGTGATAGTCTAACAATCCACTCAATTAGATACACCTCTTTATAAGCATCAGCTGCAAGAGAGTCAACAACACGAAAAAAAACAAGGATGAGTTCGCTGTAAGAGAGAAAACATAATAATAATAAAGATTGAAAAAACTAGTATCATTTAACAGACATAAATCCGCAGAACAAATAAGGAAAAAAAACAAAGTAGGTTAACCAAGATCTATCGGTAAATTGTCCAACCAATAAGTTGGAGGTTTGCTTCTTTGAACGTATGATCTCGAGATCCTAATTTATTAAGATAAGTGATCTCATATGAGCGATCTTAGTTCTTAAAAGAAGGTTATGCCTTTTTATTTTGATTTATGATCAGCTACATTGGACATACTTTAGAGGAACTGGAGAGTGACTTTGGACATCCTTAGTATTAACTCCCGATGCTCACCATTTGCCTGAACAACCATCCAGTGAGTTTTTTCCTAATGGGATCTGAACATATCATCAAACAGATACTTGAGAGGAATTGGAGGGTGGACATCAGACAATAGACATCCTTAGTATTAACACTCGGTGCTCACCATTTGCCTGAACAACTATCCAGTGAGTTTTTTCTAATGGGATCTGAAAATATCATTAAACAGATGCTTGAGAGGAATTGGAGGGTGGACATCAGACATCCTTAGTATTAGCATTCGGTGCTCACCATTTGCCTGAACAACCATCCAGTGGGTTTTCTTTTTTCGAATGAGATCTAAACATATCATAAAACAGATACAACCCTGTTTTTTTTTTTTAGCTCAATCTATCCATTCCAATGGCAATCCTTATTCCAAGAGTCAAGGCGGTATTCTTTCGAGTTTTGACCAAGCAACAAAATAAATTAATAAAACATATTCATAAGATAGTTTGAAGAGACTAAAATGCCCCCCCCCCCCCCCATTTTAACTGTGATGGATTTTTTTTTTTTTTTTTGCCATAATTCACACCTCCATTATATATTTACGGTAAAAGTATTTTTTCAGTTAGTGGAGATAAGTTATCACCAGGGACCTCCTAAAACAACGTTGTTTTGAATTAATAAAGAGTGTGTTTGTAATTTTAAGTGAATTGATGAATGGTGTAAAATTACGAAAATACCCTTCATTAATCCTAAATAACGTAGTTTTGGGGATCACTGGAGATAACTTATTTTTAGTGACTGGAGAAATCCTTGACCCTTTATTTATATACTCTACCATTTGAACTTACAATTTTACACTTGAGAAAGCTTTTAGGAATGTTTGATGCAATTTTTTTTTTTTTTAGTTAAGAAAGATATCTATATTAAAATTGCAAACAGGTATAATATCTGGATACAAGTAAAGCCAGATCCAGTACAACAAAATACATCCAAGATAAAGACAAAAACAACAACAACCAAATCACTATACATAAAAAAATTTAGAAGAAGAAGTAAAATCATAGACAAGGCAGCCTCCTCAATATTCAGAGTTAGAAGTGACAAGGAAGAAGGTGATGGTTGTAAAACCCACCCAAAAGGGCACACCTTCTTATAAGCATAAGCTGCTATAAAAGCAGCTGTACAGGTACCCCATATTGGGTTAAGAACACAAAAAACCCAACCTCAGACGGAAGAAGACCCATGATGTCCATAAAAGAACTTCTGCTCCTCTGTTGAATCAGATCTGGTGATCTTGACCGCAAACCAAGCAACGCCTCTTTAGACCTACCCCCAAGAACGCAGATCCGAACTACCAAGTGATAATCGGATCTAATAACGTTCAAACAGCCATCCAACTAAGAGGATTTGAACGCAGATCTTACAGATTTGCTTATTTCTTGAAACAAAAACACTACCACAAAACCCATTATCACAGAAAAGAAGCAAAAAAAACAGATAAATCTCACATTCACATATCAAATCTGGAGGATTAGATCTAGAGGAGGAAAGGAAAGGATTCGCCACAAGGACGAGAAAAAGCCACATTTGACAGAATTCTGAGGGAGAAGACCATAGATCAAAGATTTGGACTCCCAAACACCAGAACCGCAAATCAAAGATATGGACTCACAACAACCACTCGGACTCGTCTATGGCCAGGGACGGAACCAGGAATTAAAATTATGAGGGGCGAAATTTATAGAATAGAACCCAGGTGTTTATAAAATTATACTTCAGCCCTGTAATAATTTCAATGTTTTCCTTTTAGTCCTTTTATCAAACACTCAATGAGGACTAAAGTGAAAAAGCTGAAAGTTTTATGAGGTTGAAGTACAACTTCCAAGAAATTTGGGTTGGACTCTGTAATTTTAGGGGTGGCGGGGGCCACCCCTAGCCCCTCCCTAGGTCCGTCCTTGTCTATGGGACCAAAGCAGTGGTCGCCGGCAGCTTGTGTGTAAGGCACAAGCCACCGATGAGGGAGCATAAGAGGAGAGAGGGGAAGTGCAGAGAGGAGAGAGGTTTTTTTTTTTTGGTTAAAAGAGAGGAGAGAGGTTGGAGAAAAGAGGGAAGAGAAAAGCCTCGTTTTGATGCAATTGGACTATCATGATTAAAAAAATAAAAATTGAACTACAAGTTTTCATCATTTTTGTTATTTGATGAAGGGTTTCTTTGTTGAGACTTATAGTACAACGAGTTTTCGTATTTCAACACGCTACCTGAAGAACTTTTATCATGACATTATTGCATCTTATAAGATTGTGGAGATATTTACTCCATTCTCCGCCAACAAATTATTCTTGGCTAGGTGCTACTGCTACAATTTTCTTTATGTCATAAATATTCTAATATTTGTGTGAATTTTCCACAACCTTTTTAAGAAGAGTCTTTTGGAGTTTCTAAAGCCATGTAACCTATGACATGAATGACATGTGAGTTTTATATGACTAATGTAAATAACTTACTGTAATATCCCTGAGAAATAATAGAAATAGTACGGATAATAGTAGATTAAGATAATACTAACAGAATAATAATGATTAATAATAGAAAATAATAGTAATAATAATAATAACAGTAGAATAAAATAATGATATAGAAAATAAATAAATAAGTTAAATTAATAGTGTTGAATTGTTTCTGAGATAAGTATACATATTATAATTAAATAAGTATATATTCTAAGATATATTGGATTATATGTATAATATCTTGTACTTATTTAATTATCTTTATGTACTTATCTATCTTTTAATTAAATACAGGATAAAAGATATTATAACTGTAATACCCTGGATTTTAATGATAATAATAATAATAATATGAATAGAACTGATACTGATAGATTAAAATAATACAAAAAAATAATAATAATGTTGTATTATCCCTGGGGTAATAATAATATTATTAGATCAGTTAAAATTAGATCCAAGATTCTAGGATTAGTTATATCATATCATAATTTTAAATCTTTTTGAATTCTTTATCGGATTCAAATATACCTAATAATTAAAAAGGTCCAGCCCATAGCCAAAACCCTAAATTTAATTATAAATGCCAGGTCTAGCCGCTTAAACCTGGAAAGAAAAAAAACACCCGATAGTTTTCTCTGTTCGTTCTTCTAGGAGGTTAGCAAACCCGGAGATCAGGTAATCCTAATCCCCATGAGTAGGTTAGATTTATGTAAATTTTGTAATCCTAATTCCCATAAGTCTCAGGATAATCTTATATCTTGATAAGTAATATGATCCTTAGGGTTTAGAAACAATTTGTTTTGATGTCCATAGGTATATGTATATAGTTATAATACAAGAAATTGTCGATCTCCGTGTGCATAGTTGTAAATAGATGCATATTAAATCTTGTCTCTTGTGCGTGAACTGTATATTGAATGCCAACATCCCTGTACGTCTTTTTTTTCCTTTCTTCAAGTATGTAATACCTTCAAATGGGAGCCTCGGTCTGCGTGCTAACATCTTCCTATTTGTTTTTTTCTTTTTCTTTTCTTTCTCCTCTTTTTTTTTTCTTTTCTTGTTTTGTTTGGTTCCTTATACTCCTGTAGGTTGTTCTTGCTTTTGTAATTGATGGTTGGTTTCTTTTTCTTTTCTTTTTTTTTATGTGAGTACAATATGCCATAGTATAGGCAATAATCTGCAATATTCTATATTCCTATTTCTGTACAACACTAAAATTTAATATCTCCTGGGCAATAAGACAAGATACCAACAGTTTTAATTTAAAAATATCCTTATATCTATATTTTATTAAAGTAATATAAAAATATATAAAAGATAAGTAAATAATAAAAATAATTTAGGAGGTTGTTTTGTGTGTGTCTAAAACATTTTAATAGTGGGAGGATAGCTTTGGGATGGTACCCCCAAAGTGATGAATACAACCTTAGGCTTTATGCCTCGAAATATTATGTGATGAGAAAATTGAGAATCCGTTCTTCCCAAAGTGGTGTCTGGCAGGTTTCCGGGACACTAGTAGCAACTTTGGGAAGATGTGTGCACACTAGGAAGATATGATTATTATGTCTATGGCCAATTGATTGTGACTGGCAGGTTTCCGGGTCACAGGGTAGACTGGCAGGTTTCCGGGTCTACCATGGTTCTCTTCCCACTAAACTAAATGGACTGACAGGTTTTCGGGTCCAAATAAAATTTAATAAAAAATTAATGAATGACAGTTGATATGAAACAAATATTTTAGATTATATATAAATATATAATTTTTCTTTTTATAACGTGTGATTATTATTATTGTATTTTTTGTATTATCTTTGTTTATTAGGATTACTAGCTTTTGCTGATGTATGTATTCATGGGCTGCGACGATCCTTCGGGGGAACAAATTTTCAGTGAAATAGGTCTCGAAGTTGGGGCTAGCAGTGATAAGTGAGGAGAAATAATGAATAGTTCTATCTAGTTTTATTTTATTTTATTTTTTATGCTTTGAATAAAATACTTTTATTTAAGTTTGGATTTATCTTAATGTAATAAGACAGCCTTGCACTTGTCTTGTCCCAGTACAAGTGCGGCGGTAACACTCCCCAAGGTTATTTATTTCGAATTTCATTAATTTATTTATAAAAATTATTTAAATTTTTGTTATTATAGCTGTTAGAAATTGGGGGTGTTACACCTACAAAACCCCATAATATACCATTATGTAGATTTATTCTTTTGTAACTCTTGTAATGGAAGTTAAGGATTCATTGCCTATATATAGTAGGCATGTATCAAAGGTTGGAAGAGTACCAATAGAAAGAAGAATCAATCTTTTCTTGCTCTCCATTTTTCCCTTGCATTTCTTCATCTCCCTCACCTTACTCTCTCTTGTATTTTACTTAGTTTCATAACACGTTATCAGCACGATTGCTATAACGAATGTATAATTTCTTTAACGATTTCATATACTTTCTCTAATGATTTTATTATATGTTTATTTATATATCTGGGATAATCTAAACCACTATATGGAATTTAAAATTACTCTTTTACCAATTGTTTTTATACATCGGGTTCCATGTTTAAGATTGGAGATTATTTACTATTTTATATAGTACTTTTACTATTTATCATTATTTATCCATCAATTTTATTCATGCACAGTAATTATATAGTAATTTACGATTGTTTTATTATTTATATTATTGCATAGTGCTTTACTTTTGCACAATATATGTTACTAACTTTAACATAACATAACATTTTACTTTTATTGTTATATTATGTTACTAACATAATATTTATATTATTGTTACTAACATAACATTTAAATTAAGCATTACTTTTATTGTTACTAACATAACATTTAAATTAAGCATTTACTTTTATGTTACTAACATAACATTTTACCTTTATGTTACTAACATAACATTTTACTTTTATTGTTGCTAACATAACATTTTAATTTTATTGTTATGTTATTATTGCTAACATAACATTTTACTTTTATTGTTATGTTATTGTTGCTAACTTTTAATGTTATATTATTTTATATTTAATGCAATCTCTTTTATGTTATTAACATTATTATGGCCAGAAGCCATACACTTATGTTTTCCTATTCTAAAATTATATGACCAGAAGTCCTATCATTTTAGTTTCTTAATTTTATGGCCAGAAGCCATATAAATTTAATTTCTCGTTATGAGAACTACATGGCTCGAATCCATAAAGTTTTAATCCTTATTATTATACTTTACTTATTGTGTTTCTAAATTTCATCTTATTATCATTAGTATTTCTATGTTAATAATTCTTGTTTTTTTTTTTTAATTAGTCTGAGCCATGACAAACACAACAAGAACAAACCTTGCAAAACTTGAATTTGTGGCTCTTGATATTATCGGAAAGAATTATTTATCTTGGATGCTGGATGCGGAAATCCATCTGAATGCCCATGGTTTGGAAGACACAATTAAAGAAGGAAATAAAGGGGTTCACATTAGGTGCTTCTCTTTTATGTGCTTCTTACATGCTTCTCCTTCTAATTAGAGGGACAAACAATTTTTTTTAATTTTTTATATATTCTATATATTTAGATTAAATTATATGTTGCTTTTTGGAAAAAAAATTTGGCACCCAGTATTTTAAATTAATTAGTTTCCAATTCTACATTCAGAAATATGTCTTGCAACACTAGTATACTGGAAACTAATTAATTTGAGATATTGGGTGCCAAATTTTTTTCCAAAAAGCAACATATAATTTAATCTAAATATATAGAATATATAAAAAATTAAAAAAAAATTAAAAAAATTGTTTGTCCCTCTAATTAGAAGGAGAAGCATGTAAGAAGCACATAAGGGAGAAGCACCTAATGTGAACCCGGAAATAAAGCATCTAATCAAGATAAAGCCAAATCCATGATTTTCCTTCACCACCATTTACATGAAAGTTTAAAAATTGAATATTTGACAGTGAAAGACCTACTGGTTCTTTGGAAGAATATAGAAGAAAGGTATGATTACCAGAAGATGGTCATCCTCCCAAAAGCTCGTTATTGCTGGATGCATCTGCGTTTACAAGATTTTAAAACTGTGAGCGAGTATAACTCAGTCATGTTCAGAATTACTTCTCAATTAAAATTATATGGAGAAAAGATTACTGATGAAGATATGTTAGAGAGAACATTCTCCACATTTCATGCCTCCAATTTGCTCTTGCAGCAGCAATATCGTGAAAAAGGTTTCAAGAAATACGCTGAATTAATTTATTGTCTCCTTGTAGCTAAGCAAAACAATGAGCTTTTATTGAAAAATCATGAATCCCGTCCAACAGGTTCAACTCCATTCCCAGAAGTGAATGTAGTAAGTAATGAATATTTTAGTGGCCGAAGACGTGGACGTAAAGGTGGCTACAACTGTGGTCGTGGTCCCAATCGTGGTGGATCAAATTCTCATCCTAAAGGGGGGAAGATTGAAAAGAACCCCAGGAGGGAAACTAGTGGAAATAAGAAGCATTCTGAAAATGCATGTTATCGTTGTGGTGGCAAAGGTTATTGGTCTCGTACCTGTCGTACGCCAAGACACTTGGTTGAACTTTATCAAGAATTATTTAAAAGTAATGGTAAAAGGTCAAAGAGTGAAGTAAATCATGTTGAGAACTCCAAGTTTGAGGATGTTGATTTTACTCATTTGAATATTGATAAGGCTGAGAATTCTGAGTTTGAAGATGTTGATTCTACCCATTTGGATGTTGCTGATTTCTTAGTATAAATTATCTTTTCCTATTTGGAACTGTTTGGTTTAGTATGTTTAAACTTTCTTCTATCATATGTATTTCTTTTAATTATGTTTTTATTTATTTTCATGTATCTTTTAATGAATAATGAATCTTATTAGCATCAATTCTGAAGATCTGTGTCTTGTTGATGGTGCAACAACCCACACTATACTAAAAAATGATAAATATTTTTCTTCCTTGGTAATGCGAGAAGCCAATGTTCATACTATATCTGGTAATATAAATTTGATTGAAGGCTCCAGAAGAGCTAATATTTTGTTACCTGAAGGAACAAAATTATGTATTGATAATGCATTTTATTCTGCCAAATCTAAAAGAAACTTATTGAGTTTCAAAGATATCCGCTAGAAACAACAACTAAAAATGATTAGGAATGTCTTGCTATCACAAATATTGTTTTTGGTAGAAAATGCATGTTCGAAAGTTTTCCTGCTTTCTCTTCTGATTTGTATTATACATTTATAAGCACAATTGAAACATATGCTATTGTAAACCAGAAGTTTACTAATATAAATCAGAAATTTACCAATACAAACCAGCAGTTTGCTAATGTAAACCAGAAGTTTACTAATGAATTTAATGTTTGACATGACCGGTTAGGCCATCCCAGGTCAATCATGATGCGACCAATAATTGAGAATTCATGTAGACATACCCTAAAGTGTAAACAAATACCACAATCTCATTATTTCTCATGTGATGCATGTTCCAAGGGAAAATTAATAATTCGGCCCTCACCAAACAAAGTAGAAAGTGAATCTCTCACATTTTTAGAACGGATACAGGGAAATATTTGTGGGCCAGTACACCCACCATGCGGACCATTTAGGTACTATATGGTTTTCATTGATGCATTAACCAAATGGTCGCATGTTTGCTTATTATCTTCCCGCGACCTGGCGTTTGCGAGATTACTTGTTCAATTGATTAGATTAAGAGCACATTACCCTGATTATCCTATCAAGAAAATACGTCTTGATAATGCTGGTGAATTTACTTCACAAGCTTTTAATGAATATTGTATGTTCCTTGGAATAGATGTTGAACATCCTGTAGCTCATGTTTATACGCAAAATGGACTCGCAGAATCGTTGATTAAACGATTGCAACTTATTGCAAGACCTTTACTTATGAGATCTAATCTCCTTATTTCTGATTGGGGCCATGCCATTTTGCATGCAGCAATGTTAATTCACATCAGGCCAACTAGTTACCTAAAAGTTTCCCCCATACAAATGGTTTTTGGTCAAGAACCTAATATTTCCCATATACGAATTTTTGGATTGTTGTATATGTACCAGTAGCACCACCACAACGCACCAAAATGGGTCCTCAAAGAAGGATGAGAATATATGTTGGGTATGAATCTCCTTCAATCATTAAATATTTAGAACCATCTACAGGAGATTTATTTACTACAAGATTTGCAGATTGTCATTTTGATGAATCGATTTTCCCAACATTTGGGGGAGAAAATAAGCAGTTGGGTAAAGAGATTAGCTGGAATGAATTATCATTGGCTCATTTTGATCCTCGTACAAAACAATGTGAACTAGAAGTTCAAAAGATAATTCATTTGCAAAATTTAGCTAATTTTCGTTATTTGATTAGCTTGGCAGTAAATGAAGGACTTGATTTGCATTTAATGGATGTCGTGACTGCCTATTTGTATGGCTCGCTTGACAATGATATTTATATGAAAGTCCCTAAAGGACTCAAGGTACCAGAAGCATCTAATTCGAATTCTCGAGAACAATACTCGATTAAGTTAAATAAGTCTTTGTATGGCTTGAAGCAATCAGGGCGCATGTGATATAATTGTCTCAAGGAATATTTGTTGACAGAAGGGTACAAAAATGACCTAATATGCCCATGCATTTTTATGAAAAGATCTAGAAATGAATTCGCTATAATTGTTGTTTATGTTGATGATATCAATATCATTGGAACTCCTGAAGAGCTTCAAAAGGCAATTAATTGTTTGAAAAAAGAATTTGAAATGAAAGACTTGGGCAGAACAAAATTCTGTCTTGGACTACAGATCGAGTACCTAAAGAATGAAATCTTTATATATCAAGAAGCTTATACAAAGAAGATCTTGGAGCGATTTTATATGGATAAGTCGCATCCATTATGTACCCCAATGATTGTAAGATCTTTGCAGGTTGATAAAGACCCATTCCGACCTCAAATAATTACTGAAGAAGGTGAAGAAGAACTACTTGGTCCAGAAGTACCATATCTTAGTGCTATTAGAGCACTAATGTATCGTGCCCAACACACACGCCTTGATACATCATTTGCTGTTAATTTATTAGCAAGATATAGTTCTGCACCAACATGGAGGCATTAGAATGGAGTAAAACACATTTTTCGTTACCTCAGAGGCACCATGGACATGGGGTTATACTACTCAAATGTATCCAAGCATGAACTAATTGGTTATGCAGACGCTGGATTTTTGTCTGACCCGCACGATAGTAAATCACAAACAGGCTATCTGTTTACATGTGGAGGTGCGGCTATTTCATGGCGATTTATGAAATAGACTATATCAGCCACATCATCTAACCATGCAGAAATTCTAGCAATGCATGAAGCAAGTCGAGAATGTGTGTGGTTAAGGTCAGTATTACATCATATACGAACAACTTGTCATTTATCTTCAGAAAAAATGGTTCCAACAGTTCTATATAAGGATAATGCTGCATGTATTGCCCAACTTAAAGAAGAATATATCAAGGGCGACAGAACGAAGCATATTTCGCCAAAATTCTTCTTCACTCGTGATCTTCAAAAGGATGGTGAAATAGATATCTAGCAAATCAATTCAAGTAAAAATCTAGTAGATTTATTCACCAAGTCACTTCCAGAAGCAATCTTTGAAAGACTCGTCCATGGTATTGGTCTTCGGAGACTCAAAGATCTCAACTGATGTTGTCAAGAGGGGGAGTCGATACACGCTGTACTCTTTTTCCCTTATCTAGGTTTTATCCCACTGGGTTTTCCTAGAAAGGTTTTTAATGAGGCAGCATTGGACAGTGTATCAATGGATGTTGTACTCTTTTCTTTGGCTAGGTTTTTATCCCATTGGGTTTTTCCTAGTTAAAGTTTTTAATGAGGCATATTCATAATGGATATTCATAAAGGTTTTATCCCTGATTGTTATGAATATTCCAATATTTGTGTGAATGTCCACAACCTTTTCAAGAAGAGTCTTTTGGAGTTTCTAAAACTATGTAACCTATGACATGAATGGCATGTGAGTTTTATATGACTAATGTAAATAACTTACAAAACCCCATAATATACCATTATGTAGATTTATTCTTTTGTAACTCTTGTAATGGAAGTTAAGGATTCATTGCCTATATATAGTAGGCATGTATCAAAGGTTGAAAGAGTACCAATAGAAAGAAGAATCAATCTCTCCTTGCTCTCCATTTTTCCCTTGCGTTTCTTCATATCCCTCATCTTAATCTCTCTTGTGTTTTACTTAGTTTCATAACACTTTATTATTTTTATTAAGTAAGATAAATAATCACTCCCTCTAGTCTTTATTATAAGGCACAAACTAACAAGTTTATTGGGTCCTTTTTATAAGACACTTGCTTGTTCCCAATGAATATTAATTATTTTTTCCACGTCCGCCCATAATTAATAAAGGTAGTGGGTGATAATAATTAATATGATATTAGACTTTAGTACAATTAGTAGGGGTAATATTAGAAATTACTTAAATTCTAGGACAATTTTATTAACTATAACTACTTTTATTGGTTTGTAAGAAAAGTTCATTGATGACTTATAATAAGAACTAGAGGGAATATCATGTTTTAAAATTAAAATAAGAAATATATTACAAATAAAACATTTTTACAGTTTAAAGAAATTAAAATGCAATAATTAACCAATTTTTCATTATATAGATTTTTAAAAAAATTACTTTTTTAATATATTTAAAAATTAATCACATATATTTTAATTTATTTTTATACTAAGAACAGTACTTTTTTTTTTTGGCTCAAGAAGAACAGCACTATTCAATCATGCTCATTTTCTTGTCTTTTTTTTTTTTGTCAGAATAGTCACATATATTGATACTAATAATAAGAGTTACATACAACGATTACACTGTGATAACAACATAAAACAATTACACTGTGACAACAAACTGAAAGAAAAACAACTCAGAACAAGAAGGCTAACAAATATAACAATGCCAAACCAATTGGAAGGACAGCTAGTCACCACAAAACAAATACAAATAGGAACAAGAGCAGCTTCATAGGCTTCCTTGCCATCCAAGGTTAGAAAGGACATAGAAGAAAGTGTTGGTTCCGAAACCCACCCGATCGGGCACACCTTCTTATAAGAAAAAGTTGCACAACGGTCAGCTACACAAACACCCCAACTTGGGGAACAGTACAGAGAACACCCAACCTCAGACGAAACAAGACAAGTGAAATCCTGAAGAGAATTCTTGCTCAACCAATGAAGCCACCTTGGTGACATCAACCACCCACCCAACAGATATTGGCTAACATAATTGATATGGAACCGCCCCTATCTACCAATCCTATCAATGGTTTCCTCCCAGATAAAGCACAAAATAATAGCAACCATCAATAAAACCCTTACCCCAAAAACACGAATCCAATCAATCAAAAGGAACACCACCATAAAAACCCATAACCACACCAACAGGGGACAAACACAGACAACAATTGCCCAACCCCACAACATCAGAAAGCATAAATAAATGTAAAGCCAGAAAAGACAGAAAAACAGGAAAAGCGACCAGAAAGAAAAAACCGAGGTACCCCCACCATCGGAAACCGCCGACAAGCCAGAGACCGCCGGCGTGCAGGCGACCACTGCCAAGGGAGAAGCCACCGTCGAACAAGAGGCCACTGACGAACCAGAAACCACCGCTGGAGAGGGCATCGGAGCCAAAAAACCCATCGCCGAAGACGAGGGAGGACCATCAAAGCAACCACAGAACAGAGGACCACCGGATCTAGGAAGGCGGTGAAGCCGGAGACCAGAGGAGAACCGGCGCCGAACAAGAAGGACGGCCACCCCTCTATATCTCCGTTCCGGCCTAAAACCCGCCAGCACCTGACTCCAAGAAGGCCGATCTGTGCTTTGGCTGCTAACGTGGCTCAGGGACGAGGCTCGCCGGCGGCATAGGCGCCGCCGGCGAGGCAGAAGACACAGGCGACTGAGAAAGCGAGAGAGAAAAGTCGGGGAGAGAGATATATGCTCATTTTCTTGTCTACCATATTAAACATGCCTATCTTTTTCTTTTTCTCTATTCCTATTTTGATAAAGATATTTCACAACCCCAACATATTCACCGCCAGGTCAGACACTCAAGAATACATATTTTCCATTCAGTTATAGTTCCAATCTGCAAAAATCTGCACGCCAAACGGGGCCTAGCGTTGGTCAAAAAAAAAAATCCCGATCGTTTCACCGTTTTGTCGTGCCTTCCTCTTCGTCGGCACCGTTCGTCGTCGTCCATCTCCATTAAACATTGCTGGCTTTCTCTACTCTCCTCTCCTCCGCTGCTCTTTTTGCGTGGTACTGCTTTTATTGTTTTTCCTTTTTAGTTTATATGATTAATCTCTCGACCTAAAATCGTTGAAGTGCCCTCGTCTTCGTCATTTTCTTTACTCCATCCATTGGCCCACACCCTTGCAGCGTCCCGTTGATCTACTTCGAAGTTCGCCAGCTAGGTACCTCCTTTTCCATCTTCAGTAGCTACGAGTTTCTCTTTCTTTAATTATTCTGCACCATGGGAATGCATTTTACTACAGTAAATGAATTTAATTAGATGTTGAGCTTCTTGTGGGTGGATTTTGTAATGTTAATGTTTCTAGATTATGTTATGTTTCTTATGGTTTTTGGATTATGATTCAGAATATTTGAAGTTTCTGCTTTACATTATGTGTTTCTTTTGGGTTTTGGCTAGAATATATCCTGCTAACTTGTTTATTGATTAAACAGCTTCAGGTACTTCCCCCGTAATGTATATGTATTTTCAGCACAAAAGGAAGAAGATTGAATTGTAGCATCCTTCAAGTTTATATATCTTGTTGACATGTTCATTGAATGGCTTGATATTGATTGAACACACCTTGTTAACTTGTATATTGATTGAAAATATCTCAGGTTTGAACATTATCTTTTAGCTTAATTTGCGTGATTACGAATATTCAAATATATGTTGCATACTTGTACTGAATATTGCTGAAAAATCTTGGGTTGGTCCAGCTCTGCTTCTCAATGATGAATGTATTGAATATTGCTTAAAAATCTTCTAATTGATTTCCCTGCACTCCTGCAGGAAAAATATTCAGAACACCTCGTTTCCTCAGACTGAAGTCTGAATTCTTGAATCAAAGTATTGGAAAAACAAAAATTGGGACAAGATTTAAAACCCTAGTTGACCTTTATGAGCTGTGATCTTTGAATTTTTTTGGTTGTACATAAAAAAGTTGGAATAGCTTAGCCCTAGATTTCCGCTGAAACTCCCATGGATGCCAAGGACATCCTTGGTTTGCCCAAAACTTCCTTGCCAATTCAAGAGAAAAAGTCTCGGCCCCAGAAAGATTCACAGAGAAAACCAGATGGCATTTCACGGGAGGTATCCAATCCATCATTTGTTTTTGTTTATTAACACCATTTATGTTCACATGTTGAAGTTCTATAAATTTGACCAAGTCTTTGTTGGGGTGTCTGTAGGTATATGCACTCACCGGTGGTTTGGCACCTCTTATGCCTGCAATTGATTCATCTCAATTAAAGAAAAAGCCTCCATCTGACGAGAAGGTCCTTTCATTCGATTTGCTTTAACAATTTGTTATATGCTCTCTCTTTTGTCTTGAGAAGTGATTTTGATTGCAATGACATTGTATGCTTGAAGTATTCAAGAAGTACGCATAGGTGGTTTCAGCCTACTCATGTTCGAAGTGGCATTGCTTTCTAGTTTTTCTCAAAGATATGGCGAATTGGCAATAAACATAGTTCTCCATTTGACGTTCTTCTTCTTTATATATATTGAGCATAACATGCAAGTGTAGTCTGTGCTTTCAGATGGTTATGCTTTTTTTTTTTTTAACAATTGAGGAAGGAGTATGCTATAAAAAGTTACAAACTGATAAGAATACTGTGTGATGCCCAATTATGTTGGTAAATGAGCAAACTAAGACATCTGAGTTATTTTCTATTTTTCACTCAATAGGTTGAGTTCTTTGTTATATTTCCAAACTCTCAGCTGCAATGCCAATGAAATATGCTGTAAAAACATTTAAAATAAAAAAAATGCCTAATACTCATGACATGCTATGAGCAAATTCTGCAACATGTTACCTGGTTTTCATAGTTTATATAATGCTTTTAGTCAACTATAGATATTAAGTTATGATGTCACTGCTATTGCCAATTATTAAATGTTTGGGATTATTTCATCAGATCACTTGGCAGTGGCTTCCTTTCACCAATTCAGCTCGCAAGGATAATCTTCAACTATACCATTGGGTAAGTTCTCTATGTTTATTTTTTTCTTGTAAAAATATTTTACTAGTTATGAGCTCTGAAAATGTCATTATTATTGTCTCGTGTTGCAGGTCCGAGTTGTAAATGGTGTTCCACCAACAGGGGACTATTCCTTTGTCAAGTATAACAAGGTAAATTCCTGTGCACACTTATGCTGTGGTCCATGAGTGATTTTCTTTCGAAACCATTTCAATTATTGAGTTCAGCATCTCCATTCATATTGGTGAATTCTTGTTAATTTGCTGTGGTGCAGTCTGTAGACATTATCAAGTACACAGATGAGGAGTATGAGAAGTATTTGATGGATCCAGTAAGTATCATGCTCAAATAGAATGTATTTGTTCTGTTCAATGTTATTCTATCTTTTGGGTTATTCTGATGATAATGCTACTAATGATGCCAATTGACAATAGTCTTGTAACTTGTTTTTTTAAAAAAATAAATTAAAATGATCATTGGCTCGGGATTTTATGAACTTGCAAAATTTAGCTTGGACTAACTTTCTTTTGAGGACTGTAACTCTGACTTTTTTCTTTTTCCTTGTCAATGTATATGTATTGTGGGGCCAGAGGGACACAGATTTGACCTCACTTAATAGGAATTGTATCTGGATATTGTTTTCACTTCTTTTATCATCCTTATTTCACCCTTGTTGATTTTTCTTTTTATCCTTCAAGAGTCCAAGGATATTAACACTAGAGCAGTGCATCCTCCTTCTTTCTCTTTCATGATGCGTAAAGCATCCTGCTCTCATCTATGATATTTCAACTATGTAGATGTGGACCAAGGAAGAGACAGATCAACTGTTTGACCTATGTGAGAGGTTTGACCTTCGGTTCATTGTGATAGCTGACAGGTTCCCATCATCAAGAAGTATAGAGGAATTGAAAGACCGATACTATAGTGGTACTTGTCAATTTATTTACTGAACTACATTGTGTTGCTCACTTGCTACCCATTGGATTCATTTTCATATAAGCTTCATAGTTTGAGATTTATGTCTTAACTGGATATCTATGGGCTATGTAAGTGGAATTTTGATATTTAATCTGAATTTGATTTTCTTGATCGTTGTCCTGTAGTATCTCGGGCTCTAATAATTGCTAGGGCTTCGTCTTCTGCGGAGGTTGCAACGAATCCTTTAGTTAAGGTACATTAAACTCAATATAATGCCTCTAGGGAGTTATCACTGGGTGCTTTCAAGTCACTCTGTTTCCTCTTGAGTAGACTATTCTGTGTAAAATGAAACTTGAATATCATGACACCATGTGAACCTAGCTTTTGTTCATCTGTCTCATTGTAGGAACCTTACAAGGTTTCACAAGAGGTAGATCGAAAACGTGCACTGTCCATGTACCTCTCTCAAACAAAGCAACAAGAGCGAAAAGATCAAGAGGTCTTAACTTAACCATTTTTTATTAATTATTCATTTATGTCTAGTTGGTGCTAATATTGTTAGTTTTATGCAGGTTCTTGCCGAGGCAAAAAGAATAACTGAATCACGCATGCCTACTAAGGTATTAATCCTTTTTTTTTTTTAATTTTTTTTTAAATTCTGAATTGTAAATGAAGAGAAATATGTGTTATCAAGATTAACTAATTCTGGTTTAGTGGTTTAGTCTTGTCATATTGTTGAACTGAAAAATGTGGATGCCTTTTACGCTTGTATTTATATACGGTTCTGTTATTAAAGATTTGGTTTTCGACAGGGCACAATGGCATCATGCCATCCATATAGCTGACTCTACCTAATAGGATAAGGCTTTGTTGTTGTTGTCGTCTTTTGTTCTATCGTAACTTGATAGTTACTCTGTTTTGCTGATAAGAAAAATTATGTTGAATGAGTGGCATTGAATCAATTTGCATAGTGTCCCTATTATTCAAATTAATGAAACTCGTTTTATTACAAGTGTCTGCATGAGTTTTCCACCCATTTATGCTTTTGACAGGTGATATAATGTGCCTGATTTCCTACATGTTCAGGTTGCTGAAGAGTCAGAGATTGCTGCTGCATCAAATGCTGGTGCGGAAGCTACAGAGAATGCTATCTCTGGTGATCCTCCATCAAGTGTTCCTCCCACATCAACAGCTGTTCCGCCCACATCAACAGCAGATAATGCATCCACTCTTGCTTCCCTTCGCATGGTAAGAAAATGCATCCACTACATTTGGTCCCAGTCCTTCTAATAACTTTCATGAGAGGCAATTTTTAATGTTCTGTTATTTGTCACTTGTTTTGGCCATTTATTTATCTATTCTTGACATTATAGCCTAAAACTGAGAATTATTCCAGCTGCGTGTGTATCTAAGAACATATGCACTTGAGCAAATGGTCCAAGCTGCAAGCTCATCTGCTGGACTGCGGACCATCAAACGGGTGGAACAAACACTGCAAGAACTCGGGGTTTGTTACACGCCCTGAACACATCTCAGATAAATCTATTTATTACTTATGCAGTCATGAAAATGCCCTGTGCCATTTATATTCAAACCTTGATTATATGAATCTTGCAAGTTAGTCAGATTACACTGAAGTGGATTCATAATAAACTTTGCTAGACCATCTTAACAATTGGTGTATTTTATCGTTAGTAGTTGCATAATATACTCGTTCATTTTCACAGACTTTGCTTTTATAACTTCGCCCTTGATTTCAGGTTAATTTAAAACCAAGGGTTCCAACCAAAGCTGTTTGTGCAGAACATCTTGAATTAAGAAAAGAAATACTAACCCTGCTCAATCTTCAGAAACAGGTATTTATTATTGTACATCGAACAGCAATTAGCCGTTATGATCTCTTTATAATTAGATGCAGATAAGGGTTGAATATGTCCGCTCGGTTGAAATTTTAATCAGAAATGTCGACAAAGGCTTACTTCCTCTAAATTATTTGTTGATTTATTTCATTTAATTGCTCGTGACCTATGTGTTTCAGCTGCAGTATAAGGAGGCAGAAGGTCGTGATGGTTCATACACTGAAACACCCAGCACACCAAAGGTTGGGAGACTAGTTTTTGGGGGGTTACTTCTCCCCTTCATTTGTTTCATTGTATTGATTTTGTGATTTTCCTAGCACAAAATTCTAGTTCCGGGCCTAGAATTTGTGATTGTGAACATACTGACATTGTTTAAATCTTGTTGGGTATCAGGATAGGACATTTATTCCAGATTCTATGAGTTTTGGAGGTAATATTTTAATTTTGGGCCACCTGCTACCTTCTTTTTTTTTGTTTTTTGAATTTTTGAGAGCTTTAGGTACATGTTGAAGCCATGTTTATAACTGTGATTTCAGGTGAGAGGGTTGGTAAAAGAGACCAGAAACGCAAGGTGCAGTCTTTTTTGTCTTGCTTGTTATTTTGATAGTTGTTCTCCTTCTGGATCATTTGCATATTGCAGTATGATTGATAATTGCAAACTGTTTTTAATTTTTCATATAGGCTCCTGGGAGGATATCAGAAGCTCCATCATCACCTGCTCAGTCTAAAAGGCCTAGAAAACTAAAGGCCTCTGATCTATAATCCAGTGGTAATGAATCAAGTTTTGTTTAGAAGAGGATACTAGAAGGCTTATAGCAATTGTCATTCATTTATGACTCAGATGTTTTATGCATTCTCAAAATAAAGGATATATATTGGTTCTCATTTCCATTTCTTTCTCGCATGAACCAGCATAAGAAACCCAGATCCCATCTGGTTGAATCCTTGTGCACTGGACTGTATTTACTAATTTATGTTTTGCTGTTCATTGTCAGGTGTATTGGGAGAATATATAGTTATAGAATTCTGTCAACGAGAATGAGGGATGCAGTGAAAAGTAGGTGGAAACTCATGGCCCAGAAATTCAGAATTTCTAACTGAAGTTCTTTGCTTCCTTCTGGGTGGTTGCCGATCACAGTACCTAGTGTAAAATTGAGCATAATAAATGATGGCAATATTTGCTTCTTCTGACTTTTAGATCTGTAGGTACGCATGAGCTTAACTTTATTTTTATGCTGGCAAAGCTTTGTACGGCTGTTAGGTTTTTCTGACCAAATTGTCGTTGGGAATTTTTATGTATATTACATACCAGTAAGGATTGTTTGAGCAAATAGTGCCCTTTTGAAAACACGTATTTGTGCCGCGTGAATGTATCCACGTCTTGAACTCCATCGACTAATCCAAAGCTGATATTTGAATCTAAGGTGGTCCAAAATATTAGCTCCCTTCAAAACTCCCAATTTAAAGCTAAAATAGGGGTATTAGAGGGGAGAGAATTGAAACTTAGGAAAATCACTGTAGAAGTCTTTTTAACCAAAATAAACGCAAAAGGGATCCCAATAATCTGACATGTCCAAAACAGATCCTAGGGCCCTGATTGGGATTGAATTAATAAAAGAAAAGACACTAACACCCCTAATTAAAAAAGCAAAAGCAAAAGGGAACAACTCCAAAAGCAAAAAGCAAAAAGGAATTAATAAAAGGGTTAAGGTGCAATTTTACTAATGAACTATTGGTCCAGGAGCGTCCAACACAATTAACTCTTAAGTGGATCAAAAATACCAAAAATAGTTTTACTCAGGAGCGTCCAGCACAATGCCGTTAAACAAAAGTTAATGTCCGTTATTTAAGGTGCAAATTGGCCAACGAACTTTTACCCCAGGAGCGCCCGGCACAAAATTCTAAATTTTACTAAATTAAATAATTTTTTCTCAATTGTCATTATTAAAAACTACTTGTATAGATATATATAGACAAAAATTACTCATTCTTTAATTTTGTTAAAATTATAATTTGCTAAAATAAACAAAATTTATAATTTAAAAATTTAATTATATGATTTAAATAAAACTCAAGGTGTTTTATAGTTTATTATATATGTTAAACATTATAATTTAAATCATTTAATGACAATTTAAATAAAATTATATAAGGAGGACAAATATGGGTTTGTGTTGAGACTAGAGAGTTTCGTCTCATCTCACAAGGCATGCGTCTTAGTTGCATTCGGGACAGTAAAGAGTGAACCAGTAAAATGGAAGATAATGATAATAATAATAATAATAATAATGTTAATTAATAAAGAAAAAGAAAAAAAGGGTTAAACAATCAATAGCAGCGATAGATTCATGAAGAAACTCAAATATAAAATATATGGAAATGGTGTCTTGCAAGATATATATAAATACACACACATAGTCACGCAGACTCAATGAAGGAGGGAGATGGGTTTATATAAAAAAAGTATATGTATATGTATACACTCACACACAGTCCGAAGTGAAGAAACCAAGGGGTGAGGCATGAATGATGATCTTATCTTATGTCAAAATTGAAGAATGAGTAATTTTTGTCCATATATATCTATACAAGTAATTTTCAATAATGACAATTGAGAAAAAATTATTTAATTTAGTAAAATTTAGAATTTTGTGCTGGACGCTCCTGGAGTAAAAGTTCGTTGGCCAATCTGCACCTTAGATAACGGACATTAACTTTTGTTTAACGGCGTTGTGCTGGACGCTCCTAAGTAAAACTATTTTTGGTCCACTTGAGAGTTAATTGTGTTGGACGCTCCTGGACCAATAATTCGTTGGTAAAATTGCATCTTAACCCTTAATAAAATAAGAGTGAGGATTCCAATTGTACCATGTTTTACGTTTCGCTTACCAAGATGTAGCGTAAATGGAATGAGGACAAAAAAATTGAAAATTAAATGTGTGTATGAAAAAAAGGCTTATATTCCCTTCGGTTTTAATTATAAGAGTTAGTTGACTTTCTTTGAAGAGATTAAGGAAGGTAACTAAGTTACTTAATCATTTTATTTGTTGTGTATTCTTAAATTATATGTTAGTTTATTACTTAAATTAATTAGTTTAAAGAAAAAAATAAAAATAAAAATACTCTAAAGTAATTTAATTAGCTTCCTTAATCTCTCCAAAAAAGTCAACTAGCTCTTATAATTAGAACTGGAAGGAGTATAAGCCTTTTTTTCATACACATTTAATTTTCAATTTTTTTGTCCTCATTCCATTTACGCTGCATCTTGGCAGGCGAAATGTGAAACATGGTACAATTGGAATCATCTCTCTTTATTTTATTAATTCCTTTTTGCTTTTTGCTTTTGGAGTTGTTCCTTTTTGCTTTTTTAATTAAAGGTGTTAGTGTTTTTTCTTTTATTAATTCAATCTCAATCAGGATCCTAGGGCTTGTTTTGGGCTTATTTTGGTTAAAAGGGCCTCCACAGTGATTTTTCCTTGAAACTTTGGAGTCCCTCCCCTCCAAAGTTTCAAACGGACTACTTTTCCTCTCATTCCTAAAGCCCTATTGTTATGCCAAAGATTGAGAGAGGAAAGGGAAGATTCATCATCTTCCTTGCAAAAACCTATTTGGTTGCTCCATCTTCCAGGAACCAATCTTCCGGTGGCTCACTATCTTCCTTCATCCATGGGAAGATGGTTTCCCCCCATTTTTGGATGGAAAGTGATCTTCCCTTGGGAAGATTCCCAAATAACCCTCATCTTTTTCTTCAATCATCTGTAATCCTCGCCGCCGCCAACGCTTCCGCCTTCTGCAAATCCCTCCGTCCCTTCTTCTTCTACGTGTCAACGTTGTGGGTTGCAAGGATGAAGAAGATCCGAAAATTTTGTGTGTGTGTGTTGTTGTCGGATGTTGTAGGGATGAAGAAGATCTAAAATTTGTGTGTATGTGTGCTGTTCGGGTGTTGCAGGCATGAAGAGAAGAAGATCTGAAAATTTTGTGTGAGTGTGGTGCGCTGTTGTCGGGCAAGGATGAAGAAGATCTGGAAAAAAAAATCTAAAAAAAATTGTTTTTAGGGTAAGGGATATTTTGGACATTTCAAAACTTATTTAATTGTAATTTTTTTAAAATTATCATCTTCCATCTCAATTTCCAGTCTACCAAACAGAACATCCCTTTTAAATTCCCTCCTAGTCTTCCTTTCCATACATTTTCTTCCTTAAATCTTCTCTATAACAAATGGGCCTTTGGGTAAGTTTGGTTTGATGGGAGGGGAGGGGAAAAATGTGAGGGAGAAAAATTTTGTGGGCCCCACTAGACACAATTTTGGTACAATTTTTCCCTCCCCTTATTTTTTTTCTCTCCCCTCCCCTCCCTTCCCTTCCTCTCCCATTTCCTCAAACCAAACTTACCCTTACCCTTACCCTTACCCTTAGTGAGTATTTGGCAATTGATAAAAAAGTGTTGCTGGAGCATAAACCAGGGATTTTGACCAAAATAAGAAAAAAAATAAAAATAAAAAACCTGATTAGAGCACTTCTGAAAATATTTCCCAAACTAATGCAGTCAAAGCTGCAGTTTGACTGACGCCACGTGTCACGTCAAGACTTCTGACGCCACTGCGCACTGGCGTCAGACAGTGTGACGCTAGTCTGACAAGTGGCGTCACCTGCTGTGACCCTGCCATGACGCCACTTTATTCAATTCAATTGAATGAATGGACACCATGTGGCGTACATTTGGAAAAAAATAATAATTATATATAAAATTGTAAATAATAATTATAATTAAGTATAAATAATTAAAAGGATAAATAATAATTTTAATTTAAAATTATAAATAATAATTCTAATTAATTATACATGATAAAAAGAATAAAAAATAATCTTAATTAATAATTAAAGAAATTAAAATATTTAAAATGTATTATAAACCTCAGGATACAAGACTAATTAGTAAATTAATTAATTAGTGAATTTATTATAAACCTTGAGATGGATGACTAATATATTTTTTGAAATATGTTGTATATTATTATTTATAGAGTACCCTAAGATAGATAAGATAAGCTTAAATAGATAATAATAATTAGTCACATAATTAATTCTCTAATTAATTAGTCAGAGAATAATTAATTAGTGACTTAATAATGTATTCTGTTATTGTAAATTTTGTTATGAATATATTATGTGGATGACCCATTATGGGCATGAAGGCCCCCACTACTGTTATGGTGGGGAGTGGGTAGTCACCCACTACCTTCAGGGTGGAGAGTGGGTAGTCACCCACGACATTCATGGTGGTGAGTGGGTAGAAGCTACACCCCTCTCTCCAACCACTATAAATAGTCCCCTACCCCCTCACAAATGTACACCGAACAAACTAAATGAGAATCTCTCTCTCTTGAATCTCTCTTGCTCTTGTCTTCTATTTTCTACTTCTTCTATATCTTTATTTTTATAACATGTTATCAGCATGAGAGCTCTAACGAAGGTATGATGATTTCATCTACTTTCTTTAAGGATATCCGTTTATTTATCTGAGTTCTTTTCTATTATTTATATTGTTATTATAGTATGTCCAGAAGCTATACGTCCCTTGATTTCTTATTATGAATTTATATGACCAGAAGTCATATTTCTTTAATTTTTATTTTAATATTATATGGCCAGAAGCCATACCCTTTGATTTTTTTTATTATGAAAGTATATGATCCGAAGTCATATAACTTTCATCTTATTATTGTATGGCTGGAAGCCATAGTATTTAACTTTTATTTATCCTGAAGATAAATAGCCAGAAGCCATAAAATTTTGATACTATATAGCCAGAAGTCATATAGATTTCAACTTATATCTTATGGCTGGAAGCCATAATATTCAACTTTTATCCTGAAGATAAATGACTAAGATTTGAGATTATTGTTGCCTTTTTTTTTTTAATGTTACTTTGATTTCCTCTATGAGTTTTTATTATTATTATTATTATTATTATTGTTATGATAGTATGGCCAAAAGCCATCTTATTATATGACCAGAAGTCATATTTCCTTGACTCTCATTTTGATATTATATGGCCAGAAGTCATATAACTTTTATCTTCTATCTTATTGCATGGCTGGAAGCCATAATATTCAACTTTTATTTATCTTGAAGATAAATGGCCTGAAGCCATAAAATTTTAATTTGCTTGTAATACTTTATGAATTATTTTTTTTGTGAGTTTCCTATTATTATCATTAGTGATTTTTATATTCAATATTCTAATAATTCCTATTTATTTCTTTAATTAGTCTGAACCATGTCAAACATGTCAAATCTTGCAAAACTTGAATTTGTGGCTCTTGATATTACCGGGAAGAACTATTTATCTTGGATGTTGAATGCGGAAATCCATCTGAATGCCCATGGTCTGGAAGACACAATTAAAGTAGGAAATGAGGCATCTAATCAAGATAAAGCCAAATCCATGATTTTTCTACGCCGCCATTTGCATGAAGGTCTGAAAATTGAATATTTGACAGTGAAAGACCCACTTGTTCTTTGGAACAATTTAAAAGATAGATATGACCACCAAAAGATGGTCATTCTCCCAAAAGCTCGTTATGAATGAATTCATTTGCGTTTGCAAGATTTTAAAACTGTAAGCGAGTACAACTCAGCCATGTTTAGAATTACTTCTCAGTTAAAATTGTGTGAAGAGAATGTTACTGATGAAGATATGTTAGAAAAAACATTCTCCACATTTCATGCATCTAATTTGCTCCTGCAGCAGCAATATCGTGAAAAGGGTTTCAGGAAATATGCTGAATTAATTTCTTGTCTCCTTGTGGCTGAACAAAACAATGAGCTTTTATTGAAAAATCATGAATCCCGTCCAACAGGCTCAATTCCATTCCCAGAAGCGAATGCAGTAACTAATGAATCCTTTAATAAGCGAGGACGTGGATTTAAAGGTGGCTACAACCGTGGGCGTGGGCGTGGTCCAAATCGTGGTGGATCAAATTTCTGAAACCGAAAGTGGGGAAAGACTTATAAGCACCACAAAAGGGAAACTAGTGGAATTAGTGGGCACAACAAACATGCTGAAAATGCATGCTATCGTTGTGGTGGCAAAGGTCATTGGTCCCGTACCTGTCGTACGCCAAGACACTTAGTTGAAGTTTTCCAAGAATCACTAAAAAGTAAGGGCAAAGGGTCAAAGATTGAAGTAAATCATGTTGAAAATTCCAAGTTTGAAGATGTTGATTTTACTCATTTGAATATTGATAAGGCTGAGAATTCTGAGTTTGATGATCTTGATTTTACTCATTTGGATGTTGCAGATTTCTTAGTATAGATTATCTTTTTCCATTTGAAATTGTTATGTTTCAGTATGTTTAAGCTTTCTTCCATCATATGTATTCCTTTTAATTATGTTTATTTATTTTCATGTATCCTTTAATGAAGAATGAATCTTATCAATCCTGAAGATTTGTGTCTCGTTGATAGCGCAACAACCCACACCATACTAAAAAATGATAAATATTTTTCTTCCTTGGTAATGCAAGAAGCCAATGTTCAAACAATATCTGGTAATATAAATTTGATTGAAGGCTCCGGAAGAGCTAATATTTTGTTACCTGGAGGAACAAAATTATGTATTGGTAATGCATTTTATTCTACCAAATCTAAGAGAAACTTATTAAGTTTCAAAGATATCCGCAGAAATGAATACCATATAGAAACAACAACTAAAAGGAATCAGGAATGTCTTGCTATCACAAATATAGTTTCTGGTAGAAAATGCATATTAGAAAGTTTTCCTGCCTTTTCTTCTGGTTTGTATTATACATTTATAAGCACAATTGAAACACATGATATTGTAAACCAGAAGTTTACCAATACAGGCCATAAGTTTGCCAATGTAAACCAGAAGTTTACTAATGAATTTAATGTTTAGCATGACCGGTTAGGCCATCCAGGGTCAACCATGATGCGACAAATAATTGAGAATTCATTTGGACATACCCTGAAGTGTAAACAAATACCACAATCCCATGATTTCTCATGTGCTGCATGTTCCAAGGGAAAGTTAATTATTCGGCCTCACCAAGCAAAGTGGAAAGTGAGTCCCTCACATTTCTAGAACGAATACAGGGAGATATTTGTGGGCCAATACATCCACCATGCGGACCATTTAGATACTATATGGTTTTGATTGATGCATCAACCAAATGGTCACATGTTTGCTTACTATCTTCTCGCAACCTGGCGTTTGCGAGATTACTTGCTCAATTGATTAGATTAAGAGCACATCACCCTGATTATCCTATCAAGAAAATACGTCTTGATAATGCTGGTGAATTTACTTCACAAGCTTTTAATGAATATTGTATGTCCCTTGGAATTGATATTGAACATCCTGTAGCTCATGTTCATACGCAAAATGGAGTAGCAGAATCATTAATTAAACGATTGCAACTCATTGCAAGACCTTTACTTATGAGATCTAATCTCCCAATGTCTGCTTGGGGTCATGCCATTTTGCATGCAGCAATGTTAATTCGTATCAGGCCAACTAGTTACTTAAAGGTTTTCCCCTTACAAATGGTTTTTGGTCAAGAACCCAATATTTCCGATATAAGAATTTTTGGGTATGCAGTATATGTGCCAATAGCACCACCTCAACGTACTAAAATGGGTCCACAAAGAAGAAGGGGAATATATGTTGGGTATGAATCTCCTTCAATTATACAATATTTAGAACTATCTACAGGAGATTTATTTACGAACGATTTGCCGATTGTCATTTTGATGAATCAGTTTTCCCAACATTAGGGGGAGAAAATAAGCAGTTGGGTAAAAAGATTAGCTAGAATGAATTATCATTGGCTCATTTTGATCCTCGTACAAAGCAATGTGAACTAGAAGTTCAAAAGATAATTCATTTACAGAATTTAGCTAATCAAATGCCAGAAGCATTTACTGACCCAAAGAAAGTGACAAAGTCACATGTCCCAGTTGCCAATGCTCCTATTCGAATTGATGTCCCTGAAGGACAACATATTATAAATGAATCTAAAGCACGCCTGAAGCGTGGCAGGCTCATCGGTTCCAAAGATAAAAATCCTCAAATGAGAAAAGGAGCTAAAAATATAGATGGTCAAGCCGAGAATAATCGAGAAAAGTTAGTAGCTCTAGAAGAGCCATCTCCTGAAGAGTTACTATCTCTAGTAGAGATGTCTCCAAAAGAGAATGTTATAGTCCCAGAAGAGACCCAGGTACCTAAAATATGTGAAAACAATGAAATCTCAATAAACTATGTTATGAATAGTATCCGATGGAATCGAAATGAAGTCAATGTTGACGATATCTTTGCTTATTATATAGCATATGATGTAATGATTGATAATGAGGATCAAGAGCCAAAATCCATTAGCGAGTGCCAACAACGAAAGGATTGGCCTTTATGGAAAGATGCCTTTAATGCAAAATTGAAAATCACTAGAAAAACGAAAAGTATTTGGACCTGTAGTCCATACACCTGAAGATGTAAAGCCAGTTGGATACAAATGGGTCTTTGTAAGAAAAAGAAATGAAAAGGGTGAAATTACAAGATATAAGGCACGTCTTGTAGCCCAAGGCTTTACACAAAAACCTGGCATTGATTTTGAAGAAACGTATTCACCAGTAGTGGATGCAACTACTTTTCGTTATTTAATTAGCTTGGCAGTAAATGAAGGACTTGATTTGCGTTTAATGGACGTTGTGACTGCCTATTTGTATGGCTCACTTGACAATTATATGAAAGTCCCTAAAGGACTCAAGGTGCCAGAAGCATCTAATTCAAATTCTCGAGAAAAATACTCAATTAAGTTAAATAAGTCTCTGTATGGCTTGAAGCAATCAAGGCGCATGTGGTATAATTGTCTTAAAGAATATTTGTTGAAAGAAGGGTACAAAAATGACCCAATATGCCCATGCATTTTTATTAAAAGATCTAGAAACGAATTTGCTATAATTGCTGTTTATATGGATGATATTAACATCATTGGAACTCCTGAAGAGCTTCAAAAGGCAATTAATTGTTTGAAGAAGGAATTTGAAATGAAAGACTTGGGTAAAACGAAATTTTGCCTTGGACTACAGATCGAGTACCTAAAAGATGAGATCTTTGTATATCAAGAAACTTATACAAAGAAGGTACTGGAGCGATTTTATATGGATAAGTCACATCCATTATGTACTCCAATGATTGTAAGGTCTTTGCAAGTGGATAAAGATCCATTTCGACCTAGAGTAATTAATGACAAAGGTAAAGAAGAACTACTTGGTCCAGAAGTACCATACCTCAATGCTATTGGAGCATTAATGTATCTTGCCAATCACACGCGGCCTGATATATCATTTGCTGTTAATTTATTAGCAAGATACAGTTTTTCCCCAACACGAAGGCATTGGAATGGAATAAAACACATTCTTCGTTACCTTAGAGGCACTATGGACATGGGGTTATATTACTCAAATGTATCGAAGCATGAACTGGTTGGTTATGCAGATGCTGGATTTTTGTCTGATCCTCACGATGGTAAATCAGAAATAGCCTATCTGTTTACATGTGGAGGTACAACTATTTCATGGCGATCTATGAAACAAACTATATCAGTCACATCATCTAACCATGCAGAAATTCTAGCAATGCATGAAGCAAGTCGAGAATGTGTATGGTTGAGATCAGTAATACATCACATACGAACAACTTGTAATTTATCTTCAGGTAAATTGGTCCCAACAGTTCTACATGAAGATAATATTGCATGTATTACTCAACTTAAAGAAGGTTATATCAAAGGTGATAGAACGAAGCATATTTCACCAAAATTCTTCTTCACTTGTGATCTTCTAAAGGATGGTGAAATAAATATCCAGCAAATTAGTTCAAGTGAAAATCTAGCATATTTATTTACCAAATCACTTCCAGAAACAACCTTTGAAAAGCTTGTCAATGGAATCGGCCTTCGAAGACTTAAAGATCTCAACTAATGTTGTTAAGAGGGGGAGTCAATACACGCTATACTCTTTTTTCCTTATCTAGGTTTTGTCCCACTGGGTTTTCCTGGAAAGGTTTTTAATGAGGCAGCATTAGAAAGTGTATTAGTGGATGATGTACTCTTTTCTTTGGCTAGGTTTTTATCCCACTGGGTTTTCCTAGTTAAAGTTTTTAATGAGGCACATTCATAATGGACATCCAAGGGGGAGTATTATGAATATATTATGTGGATGACCCATTATGGGCATGAAGGCCCCCACTACTGTTATAGTGGGGAGTGGGTAGTCACCAACTACCTTCATGGTGAGGAGTGGGTAGTCACCCACTACATTCATGGTGGTGAGTGGGTAGAAGCTACACCCCTCTCTCCAACCACTATAAATAGTCCCCTACCCCCTCACAAATGTACACCGAACAAATTGAATGAGAATCTCTCTCTCTTGCTCTTGTCTTCTATTTTCTACTTCTTCTATATCTTTATTTTTATAACAAATTTTTATTAGTTAAATAGATGATGCACGTGCCCACAATCACTTGGTTAGTTACTAAAGATAAGATTTTATTTTAAATATTTTTAACTACATTTTTACTTTAAAAAAAAAAAAATGATTCTGTCAAGGCTAATACAAAAACTCTCTTGAACTTGAAAGGAAACAGATTCGAAATGCTTCCCTGAAAAGACAGAGAAGAAGAAGAATATGCAATCGCTGCTTGCTTCGGCTTTGAACTTATCCTTCTACCAGCCCAGCCACCGTCGTGGCCATAAAATATCCCCACCTTATCTTCTCAAGCCTCTCTGTGTTCAGAGACAAGAAAGTACAACAAGCTCTACAACTTCATGGCCTTCCCTCACACTTTCACTTTTTGCTTCTGGCTTCTTGTTCGGCCCCCTTCTTGACGGCCTCCATTCTCGAGTCAATCTCGTCGTTTACCAATCAGGTTCCATTGAAATCGGCCCCCTCCACACTAACGTCTGGGTATACCCTAATTTCTCTTCTCTTCTCTTCTTTCTGCGATTCCTCCTTTTTTCTTATACCTCTCTCCTCTGAATCCATCTCTCTAGGTTCCTTTCTTGCTGGGTTCGTTTTACTGCGTTCTAGGGTTACTCCAGCTCTATCTGGATGAAAGGGTCTTTAACAACGTTCAATACGGAAGCCTTCGAAAAGCAATTACCTCTTTGATGTAAGAATCTACCGTGTCATTTATAGTCAGTCTAATGTCATGGTTCTTAAAACTTGCTTTCATATCTGAATTAGATTGGTAGCACTATTCATTGAAGTGAGTGCTGAAATTTACAAAGTCGGAATAGCAGACAACACTGAGGCCTACATACTATTCGCGGCGGCAGAGTTGTTATGGCTTTTGTTGGATAGGACATGGCCTGGTTTTACACTTGCTTGCTTTGTTGGTCTTGCTTGCCCTCTCGCAGAGATTCCCCTTATGAAGTAAATCTTTCCTTCTTCTCATTATATCCTATTGGCTATGATCTAATCCCTGTTAAATAAACTATCTATATGCTTTGATTATTCAGGCTTTTCAACCTTTGGTACTATCCACAAGCCAATATTGAAATCTTTGGCCAGGTACTTCATCTACTTGTGTCAAACTATTCCTTGCTTACATCCTTTCGACCTTAAAACCCCATGTTTGATGCATATTTGATTGATGCAGGGACTAGTTACGTGGACGGCCACTTGCTACTTCGTGTATACGTTTTTCGTAATCAATTTATCACGATGGTTCAGAACAGTTTTTACTGTCAACACAGATGAGTCAGCCTAGAATCACATGTAATGTAACAGTATTGATTCGTTTAATATGATCAATGTTCTCGGGGCCTAACTGTAACGTTTTTGAACTTTGCAATGAAGAGGCAAGCAAGCAACTATAATCAATTTTTCTTATAATATATATATATATATATATATATATATATATATAATCAATTTATGTTCAAGATAGACAAGAAACAAATAGGTGAGCACGTTAGTTCTCATAAATAAGATGAGCATGGGGTGCTCATAATCAATCTGGACGGTGTCACATTTTAAAAAAAATAAATTTATTGCTTAAAAATTACTGTTTAAAATTTGGATAGTTCAACTTACATTTAGACAGTCTACATCTCATAGAGCAATGAGCACCTATAATAAGCACCCGAGATGAACAGATAAAGTAAAGGAAACAAACATCAAGATTATCAAGAGATTAGGCCAGCAATATATTGCACATTTTATTGGATTATAACATACATTAAGCATTTTGAATTGTTAACAATGACAATATTTCCCAATCATGCTAAGGCTTTTGCCTCTGAACTCAGTGTCTCCCCTGCTGAATGAGCTAAAAGAGGACCCCAATAAAAGGCCAAGAGCCCAAGACTAACATTCAATGCTCCCAAGGCTTTGATAATATTTCGTACATTATGCTGCCACCTTCCCTCCTCGTCTTACTCATTTGTTTAACTGCACATAGTAGCAACTTTACATACAGACCTCTCCCTGAACTAATTCTGGGAGAAAACAACATTCACAATGTCTGGAAACTTCTCTTTAATGGCTGCTTTGATTCCTGATCCAATGGAGTCAGGCCCCACATACTTGACATGGCACTCTCCCCCTTCTACAGACAATACTTCCACACTGCCTCCATAATTCTTAATGGCTGGTCTCAGGATATTTAGATGGTTATTCACAGCCTACAATTGCAGATCGTTCTTTTTATTATATCCACTTGATTCATTCATCGGTTCGTGACAGGAGAAAGTAAAAATTACTTACCTCAACAGTTGTCTCCTTCTTTTCATCATCATATACTTGCTGTATATCCTTCACCGCATCCCCGAATTTCTCCTTAAGCACACGTTCAATCCCCATCTTCATCGTCGTCGTTGAGCTCGGACAACTTTCACAAGCTCCTGTTCATCATCACAGATGCAAATAACATTTCAATACATCATCAATTTTATCTGAAACTCTAATTTGTAGAAATCAGACCGCAAAGATTGTAGAAACAAGTGATTTTAACTTCTAGACGGCTATAATTAGTTTTGATTTTATTCAGAAAGCAAAACATATCTTCGACGGAAACAAAATCAGCGAATGAAAATTGACGCAAAAAGGGCCGGGACCTTGGAGTCTGAGGGATATAACGCCTTCCTCGACGGAGACGACGTCAACGTTGCCGCCATCGGCTAGGAGATAAGGACGAACATCTTCGAGAACGAGGTCGACGTTTGAAACGGTGAGATCGAATTTCTGGGCAGAGTACAATCCAGGGGAAGAAGAACCCGTCGGCGCACTTGACTGATTGGCGGCGAGCGGAATTGTGGTTTTCTTCAGATGGAATCGCGCGGGAGAGAAGAACTTGTGCTCATTGGGAGGTACGAAAACTGGGTATCGATGGGATTGAGCTCTGACTGTACCACAAGTTGCTATTTTCAGAAATCCTGAGGCTGTGAGACTCGCCATCGTCGAAGCCACAGACGGATTCACTGGTGATTTTTTTTTTTTTTTTTGGCTCAAAGATTCACTGGTGAATTGAGGAAATAGGTATCATATTATAACTATGAATAAATTATTGGACCATAATATTTTTATATTTTTTTTGGATAAAAACATAATATTTTTATGCATACAGTATCAAATATGCCCCATGCACGTGGGCATATTTGATGAATTGGGCTACGACATGGGCCGATCACGTCATTCGGCCCACATCTAACCTATTTTTTTTAAGGGGTGAAGGGTCAAAAATACACATGATATTTTTCTCCATGATCGCCCATCACTATGACCTTTCAACTGAATCAAAAATACACACGACGTTGAGTTTTTGGGTCGCCCAACACCACGGTCAACTAACGGTAATTAACGGTTGACTAACGGCCGTGGTGCTGGGCGACCCAAAAACGTAACGTCGTGTGTATTTTTGATCCAGTTAAAAAGTCATGATGCTGGGCAATCCTACGGGAAAAAGTCATGTGTATTTTTGACCCTAAAACCTTTTTTTTAAGCATATGGCCCAAATACCTTTTTTGGGATTTTCAGAATTTTTGGGTCTTTTTTAGGATTTTTTCTGTTAAAAGGGACTCATATAGATTTTCCCTATTTTTTAAAACACACTATTCATTTTCCTTTTTGATTATTTGTAACACCCCAAATTTCTAACAGTTATAATAACAAAAATTTAAATGATTTTCATAAATAAATTAATGAAATTCGAAGTAAACAACCTTGGGGAGTGTTACCGTCGCACTTGTACTGGGACAAGTACAAGACTACTTATTACAAATAAGGTAAATTAAACTTAAATAAAATATGGTCTACTCCAACCAAAACTAGCTAGCATTCTCATTGTTCTTCCTCACTTCTCACTGCTAGCCCCAACAGCCCCAACTCGAGACCTGTTACATTAAAAATCTACTCCCCCGAAGGATCGTCGCAACCCATGAACACAAACATCAGCAAAAGCTGGTAATTCTAATGAACAAAGATAATAAAATAATAATAATAATAAATATAATGATAAATAAAATATTCACATGATATAAAATATATATATATATATATATATGTATGTATAAATAATCTAAAATATTAGTTTCAATATCAAATATCATTCATTAATTCTTATTAACTTCATTTGGACCCGGAAATTCATTTAGTTTAGTGGGAAGAGAACCATGGTAGACCCGGAAACTTGCCAGTCTACCTGTGACCCGGAAACCTACCAGTCACAATCATCAATTAGCCATAAACATATCTTCCTAGTGTGCACACCTCTTCCCAAAGTTGCTACTAGTGTCCCGAAAACCTGCCAGACACCACTTTGGGAAGAACGGATACTATCATTTTCACATCAAATAAATATTGAGGGCACAAAGCCCATAAGTTCCAAACGGATACTATCATTTTCACATCAAATAAATATTGAGGGCACAAAGCCATAAGTTGTATTCATCACTATGGGAGATACCATCCCAAAACTATCCTCCCACTGTTAAATTGTTTTAAAACACACACATAATAAACTCCTAAATTATCTCTATTATTTACTTATCATATATATATATATATATTTTTTATATTATTTTAATTAAATATAAATATAAGGATATTTTGACCTAAAATCTGTTCATGACTTATTTTATTGCGTAGAAGTTATTATATAAAGAAAAAGAAAATCAATTAGTAAATGAATAAAAGGGACATAAGCAACTATATTAAAATTCAAAGAGAATATGGCGCACAGGATCAGGTATTCAATTGACGCACGAAAGCCCAGGTAAAAAAATTGGTTTTCAATCACAAAGAAAAAGATATGCACAGGGACAAATTTGGATTCAATCATATATCTATGCAACTAAAGCACACAGGCCGATATGAAGAAATAAAACAATTGTCAAATATATTCCATTCATCCTTTAAGAATTCAACAATTGATTGCAAAAAGTTATTCACATAATCCAAAACTGTATTACAATGCAACGCCTTTAATATTGTTCCTATAAGGTTGTCATGAGAAGTTCTCATGACCATCATTTAAATCCTTAATTTTTCATTATCCATTTTACTCATGGGTTCCTATAAGGTTGTCATGAGAAATTCTCATGACCATCATTTAAATTCCTGACTCTACTCATTATCCCTTTTACTCATGGGTTCCTATGAGGTGGTCATGAGAAGTTCTCATGACCATCATCTAAATCTATGGACTTCTACTCATTATCCCTTTTTGGCTTTACTTCCTATAAGGTTATTATGAGAACTTTTAACTCTTATGGTACTCACGACAATAAGTATCATTTAATATTTTCAGACTTCTAATCATGTGATTAAAATAATTGGTACTTTGGGAATCCCATCTAAATCTTTAGGAGCTTTATCATGAGAATTAGAATTACCTATCAAAGTTTTCATAAATCTAACCTAAGACTCATGAGGATTAGAATTAACTATCAAGGTTTTCATAAATATAACCTAAGACTCATGAGGATTAGAATTACATTTACATAAAACTACTCATGGGAATTAGAATTACCTATCAAGGTTTTCATAAATCTAACCTAAGACTCATGAGGATTAGAATTACATTTACATAAAACTACTCATAGGGATTAGAATTACCTATCAAAGTTTTCATAAAACTACTCATGGGGATTAGAATTACCTATCAGATTTTTAGAATTACCTATCAGAGTTTTCATAAAACTACTCATGGGGATTAGAATTACCTATCAGAGTTTTCATAAAACTACTCATGGGGATTAGAATTATCTGATCTCTGTTTGCCAACCTCCTAGAAAATAAATTGATGAGAGTCCGAAAGGAGGATTTGAGAAGAGAAGGTAACGGAGAAGAAAACTATAGAGCGTTGCTAGGTTTAGACGGCTAAACCTAAGTTTATAATTAAAATTTAGGGTTTAGCTATGGGCTGGGCTTTATTTTATTATTTCCAATTATAAAACAATACAATTAAATATCTAAATTTCTATTATTACTATAATTATTTCCAATTAATAAATTGTGAAATGATACACACATTATTAAATTCTAAATATTTATTTACTATCTTATTATTATTATTATTATTAAAAATCCGGGATACTACATTATTGTTGAAAAAGTATCATTGATAGAAGTAAATTAGGAAATTATTGACTAATATGAAAATTATGTATTATATTTATGATCAAGAATAACTCTCTAAATATGTCTTATATTGAAAAGGGAGGGAATATTGTTTATTCCTATTATAAGAAAATATAACTTATGTAGTAATATTTTTCTCTTAGTGCTCGCCAGATATAATTACTTTCTAGAATAGTTATTTTATCTATTGTATAAATTATTTTGACAGTAATTAATGCTTATTTATCAATTTTATCCTTATAATTAATATTTAAATTTTGATTTCCTGTTTTGCTATCTCATTTATAACCTCTTTTAGTATGGTGAAGTTGATTTTTTTTTGGGGGGGACAAAATGAGTTGAACCCTGTTCCCTAATTTTTGTAGGGTTGTTAAAAGTTATTTAGATTTTAGAGAGTTAAAAAAAAAAAAATCATTGGACTCTTGATGTGTGCTGTGTCCGAGTCATGTAAATTTTCTTGTTTTTGGACGTGTAGAATTGGAAGTTGAAATAGAAGCATTGGAGCGTGGAATATTCGGAGTAAGTGATGTTTACCGAAGACTGGTTCAACAAAATGATTGCATTGGTGGGAATAAAGCGTAGAAAATTGGATTGAGTAAGACGGTAAGACACCATGGAGGACCCGTTTCCCCATACCTCATCATCTACTGGACAGGATAGGTACAGAGAACTCATCTTATTTAGGTTTAAATTTTTTTATGTTTTCTAAAAAAATTATTTTAGTAGATAAAAAATCTAAAATCAAGATAATTTTTACTAATATTTTTTTAAAAAAATAAATTTTTCAGTTAAAAATTATCTTTTTTAAAAAATAAATATAGATGAGATGAGAAGAACTCTCACGGCTATTCAATGGACAGATAGAGTAGGTGGGGAAACTAGTCCCCGCCGACTCCAAAAAAATCTGATAGCTGACCTCGTTTTATGTTAATTTTGGTTTCAAATTCTTTCCCTTTTTTGACCATCAGCCTACAATGAATTTGTCTAATAACATTAATGTACAATGGATATATCACTCTTCGGCTCCCAAAAAAAAAAAAAAAAAGTTACTCTTGCAGTCTTGGACTAAAGTGCTCTTTCGGCCGAAACTATGTTGTAACAAGAGAGTGAATGATCACATGTGATTCTATTTTTTGAAAATTCTTATTTTGACAAGTTTGCCCACCAGCCCCTCTGTCTTTGATTTAACCGGCAAAGGATCGGACACTCTTACTAAAATGGAGGAGTTCGATTCTAGAGTTAGTCAAGGGGTATTGGAGGAAGCATCTTAGGGGTCTACGAAACAACGGTTACCCCAAATTAAGGTAGATACATGTGTACTCTTAATCTTAAATTTCTTGCGGAGTGAGCTCCATGCTCACCATGTTCTTCACAATAATGCTCTTGGATAAATAATTCTCATTGATTTGTTGCCGCTTGATATGGCCACAGGGGCGGAGCAAAAACTTGGGGGGCCAAATCTATATTTATTAACTAATTAAAAAATTTTATGATTATATAGCATTTTTAAAATATTCAGATTTATAATAAAAGTTGGGAAGAGAAAAAGTAGAAAGAAGATAAAATCAAAGAAATAATGTTACAATATTACTCCATGTATTTAGATGGACTAAAGAAAACACAAATAAAATAAACTTTATAAATTAAAAGTCATATCTAGAGAAATTTTCTATCTTTTGGGTTTATGATGATGCTTCGAAAACATTTTTAAAATATTTAGATTTATAATAAAAGTTTGGAAGAGAAAAAATAGGGAGGAGATAAAATCAAAAAATAGTGAGAAACTTTTTACCTTTTATGCTTATTTAGATTTATTTTGTGGTATAACTTTTTTTTTTTTGGGGGGGGGGGGGGGGGGGGAATAGTCCCCATAAAGCTCTTTCACTGTATGGCCAGTAGTTAGTTTAAACTTTAATTCATGGTTTTATGTCGTAGACGCATAGTTTTTTTTTTTTCCCGGAAAAGAAATTGAAAAGCTTGATGATTCATTCCCTTAATACTTAAGTAAACGTATCTTGGTTTAAAAAAAAAAAAATTTACATTGCAAAAGTTTGATTTGATTTGGCAAGTTCATCCTTTAAAAGTAGAGAGTAAAAATTAGGGAGAATCGCAGTATGGTTCTTAGAAATAGAGAAAATATATATATATATATATACTTATATCAATATATGATTCATCTTCTAATTAAAAACTTACAAAGACATCCGTGGTTTAGGTTTTAATTGTGAAATTACATGTTTGTCTCTATTTACAGTGTTATTGATAAGTCATATTAACAATTTACAGTGTTATAGTTGAAAAGTGTACGTGTTATATTGATAAATTATAATATTATTGTTAACAAGTTTATGTGCCATATTGTGAATGAAAACAAACCGATAATATCAAAATTCAAATCTATACCATCAAACTTCCTTAGAGGTTTTAGATAGTGAATAATATATGGGATAGGATACTGTTACAACTTTTTTTTGTTACAACCAATGTTACTACCACTTTTCCACCATTAGATCAGAATCTCATTTACCTATATAATTTCTCTCTCCTATTAAGATTATGAGATTCTGATCTAACGGTGGAAAAGTGGTAGTAATATTGGTTGTAACAAAAAAAAGTTGTAACAATATCCTATCTATTAGGACTTATATATATATATATATATTATATATATTAGGACTATTTCCCAAAAATTATTAATTTAAGTCTTTTTTTTTTGCTATAATATTAATTTAAGTCTTAAATGAATCGGAATTCAATAAAAAAAGCTTAGTATAGAGAGCTCATCACAGATATGATTTTGAATGATCCAAAAGTTTTTTTAATGATTTTTTTGGATCCTTTCTGGGAGCGGATTTCTTCAAAAAAAAATTTCTCTCATTTTCTTCTCAGAATCCTATTTGTACCCTTAGATAAAAAAATGGACGGTTTAGATTTGATATTTTCTAAAATAATGATAATAATGTTTTATAAATTAATTTTTTTTATTAACTTTGTTTTATAAATTATGTAGATTATGATTTAACAATTAAGTTAATTTTGTCACGTTTAAAATAATAATTTTATAAAATATTAAATCTAAATCATTTATTTTTTTAAAAAAAATATAAGGGTGGAGATCAGATATTGAAGGGAAAAAAAAAGATTATGAGAGAATCCCAACCCCTTTTCCCCAATTTCAGGCTTTGGGAGTATTTAAGGAGATGTGGATTGGTGTTCGCAAGTTCAAGTTTCATTGCAGTGAATGCCGTCTCTTTCTCCACAATAAGCTCTGATTCTGTTTCCTGTGTTCCACTGTGATATGTGTTGAAGTTCAAAGACGAAGCAGATATTTGCATATATAGGTACTCTCCCAATAGCTTTCTCTTATCTTCTATCTGCTATGATATTTTTTATCTCGAGTGAACCTATCTATGCATCCAACCAACTATGCTTGTCACATCGTATCATTTTTCGCATTAGAAGAAGAAAACATAGCACTATCTGGTTATGACGCATCTTGAACAATGTTAAGGGTGAATTTACAAAGTTTACTTCAATTTTTGGATTTTAAATTTATTTTCTGGCCAAGCGCCACATCATTTCTTAGTGTGTTGTTCTTATCTTAACGTGTACAAAAAGCTGCTTCGAACTTAAAAAATCATGCTTTTTCGGATTCAAGCAACAAGAATTTCTTTATAGTTCGAGTTTCGATAGCAATGGCCTGTTTTTGAACGCAGCAAAAGCGAATTAGTTATGGTATGCTTGTAATCAAACGACATTAGAGGGGGAAAAAATCTGCGTTTGAAATAATTGTAGTCTCTAACTCGTGTTGCAGGTTGAGATCGAAATCGAAGAAAATGGTAAAGATTTGTGGAATCGGAGCAGGGTACGTAGGGGGACCTACGATGGCAGTAATTGCTCTCAAGTGTCCTTCAATCGAAGTAACTGTAGTGGATATCTCGCACTCTCGTATATCAGCTTGGAACAGCGATCACCTTCCGATTTACGAACCTGGCCTGCAAGAAGTGGTTCAACAATGTAGGGGAAAGAACCTTTTCTTCAGCACCGATGTTGGAAAGCACGTCTCAGATGCAGACATAATCTTCGTTGCGGTTAATACTCCAACAAAATCCAGAGGCCTCGGAGCCGGAAAAGCCGCTGATTTGACCTATTGGGAAAGTGCAGCTAGGGTGATCGCAGAAACGTCCAAGTCAAATAAAATTATTATTGAGAAATCCACTGTTCCTGTTAGAACAGCTGAAGCTATTGAGAGAATTTTAACTCATAACAGCAACGGTGTTTCCTTTCAGATCCTCTCAAACCCAGAATTTCTCTCTGAGGGAACCGCCATTGAAGACCTTCTGAATCCTGATAGGGTTCTTATTGGAGGGAGACAAACCCCTGAAGGGCAAAAGGCAGTTCAGGCACTGAAGAGTATTTATGCTCAGTGGGTTCCTGAAGATAAAATCGTAACAACAAATTTGTGGTCATCTGAGTTATCTAAGTTAGCTGATAATGCGTTTTTGGCACAGAGGATTTCATCCATAAATGCAATGTCTGCTCTGTGTGAGGCTACTGGAGCAGAAGTTTCAGAGGTATCACATGCTTTAAGTAAGAACAGTAAAATAGGGTCCAGGTTTTTGAATTCTAGTGTTGGTTTTGGTGGGTCTTGCTTTCAGAAAGACATACTCAATTTGGTGTATATTGCTGAGAGCAATGGCTTAACTGAAGTGGCTAACTATTGGAAACAAGTGATTCAGATGAATGATTACCAAAAGGATCGGTTTGTGAAAAGGGTTGTATCCTCCATGTTCAACACAATCTCAGGTAAGAAAATTGCAGTTCTGGGTTTTGCATTCAAGAAGGACACAAGTGACACGAGGAAGACTCCTGCCATTGATGTTTGCAAGGGTCTTATGAGAGATGATGCATCTTTGAGCATTTATGATCCAAAGGTAAGTGAAGATCAGATTCTGAGGGATTTGGCAATGGATAGTGTTGAGTGTGACCATCCAGTTCACCTCCAGCCAGTGATTAGTCCTAGCACTATGAAACAGGTTAGGATTGTTCAGGATGCTTATGAGGCAACAAAGGATGCTCATGGGATCTGCGTTCTTACGGAGTGGGATGAATTTAAGACCCTTGATTATCAGAGAATTTTCTTTAGTATGCAGAAACCTGCGTTTGTTTTTGATGGTAGGAACATATTGAACGCTGGGAAGCTGAGAGAGATTGGGTTTATAGTGTACTCAATTGGGAAACCATTAGACCCCTGGCTAAGGCCATGAATGGTGTGGATTGGATTCTGTGAAGGGCCAAATTCTGAATACGAGTTGATGAATAAAGACGATCTGATTCTTTGTGAGATTCCTTCTTTATAGTATCTATATGTTGGGATTTATAGTCATCAGGCTTTATTGCCCAGAATAAAGTTTATTTCATATATTGTTTTTTAATATATCTAGTGTTTAGAATTGATGTGTTTTAGAGCTCAGTTTAGTTATAACATCACCCAAGTCTTCATTCACCAACCAACTAGAGTTGAATCTAGGTGGTGTTGCCCCTGAATAATATTTTCATCGTCCTTGCTGATATTACAAGGAAACGTCCGACAGTTATTAATCTATTAGGGTTTTGATTGTGGCTGAAGAAATGTACAATGGCGAAGAAAAGCAGGTTATACATGGATGATGGAACACAACATTTGGAACAATAACGAAACTATATCTAATAGTAACCAATAACCTAAATAATTGAAACTGATACGCTGTCCAACAGAACAACATGGGTTTTCAGTGAAAGGGGTCATGAAAAAGCTACAAAACAATAAACTCTTAATTTCTTAGTGCTTGTTTGGAGCTACTTATAATAAATACGTTCATGAAACTCAAGATAGAACTTCTCTTATATATTTATCTTGTATATAATATATATATATATATATTTCAAACAAGTTAACTTTTAGTTCATGTTCCTACAACTCTATCCACCATAGATAGGCTTACACATTAGAAGAAGTCCTCTCGAACTTGAAGTGTGTGTGTTGCACAAGGTCATGGTACTAAGTCAAGGTTTGATGGATCAGATCGGAGCTAAACCAGTAAGGAAATGAAGATTTTAAGGTTATTTATATAAAATTTTGAATAAATTTATTTTTTAAACAAATCGAATTAAATTATTTTTTGAATAAAACAAATATTGAATCAATTAAACTAGCTATGTGACCGGTTTACCAGTTTTTGACTTAAACTCATCGGTCCAGTCTAATCCGATTTTGATAATCTTGGCGTTGGATAACAACAAGAGCATGGTAATGACTCGAAAAAGAAAAAAAAAAAAAAGTAAGGGGAAAGAATATAGAATGAACAATCATTATCAAAGGTCAAGCCCCGCTTTATTAATTGTCTAATCTTGTCCATGGTGTTAGCCCCCGTCCAAGAACTTGAAAGTCGAAGCATATTTCTTTTCTGTTTGACCCGGCCTTTCTTGGTTAGTCAGACGAAAATGATCCCATTCCGAGGACACGACGTATTATAAATAAATCGATGCGTATTAAAATTATGACGAGTTAAATAATTTTGTTTGATTTAAAATGAGCAACTTAATTTAAGGTGATCTGTTTTGACAATGTCAAAAATTCACGTCATTATCCACCGTGTGTCACCATGTTTACCGTGAATAAACCAACCAAAACGAAAACGCGGTTTTGGGACCCCTCTCTGTAACGAGGAGGACACCTCCTCCATAATCACTGGGCGTTTGATTCTGCTACAACGTTAATACAATCTTTTTGGTATTTGGGAATCTGGCGACTTGACGAAATCTGCTTCAAATTTCACGTTTTTCATATTTTTATTTGGGTTTTCGTCCCAAAAATGGGATGCTGCTTCAGCAACAACGCTGATACAAAGGCTACTCGAGTCTCGCGGTGGCGATCCACGGGAATTGTTGCTTTGCGCGACTCCAAATTGAAGGTAATTGTTTTGTCTGTTTCTTTATGGTTCCCATCCAATCTAAGTTTGCCGTACTCGTCCTAGTGGTTCCGTTTCCGTTCTCTTTTCTCGTTATTTTATTTTATTTTTTGAGTCTGTGACTTTTTTTCCTTGCTTGTATATGGCCACCATCTTGTTGTACTGGGCAGAACTAACTGATTAAGTAAATTGGTGTATCATGAGGGTTTTTCATTTTGTTCATCTCTGTGCTAGACTAGTAGCCTCTGTTATGTTGCTCACTGAATTCAGTTTAATATATATACATATATATATATATATATATATATATATATTAAAAAGGGTCTTGTCAGGGGTATGAAGTTCTAAAATGAATTATGCCTCTGGGTTTATTACATCGTGATTGAGACTTGAGATTACTGATGCATGGCAATGGTATTTTCACAGTATGATGTGTTGACAGTATTTCTGGCAGGTAAATAAGAGTAGGTTTAATGAATTGTTCTCTAATATCAACTTAATGATAGTAAGATGCCAGTTAAAAGGAATGTGATTGAGATAATCGGTGCCTGTTGAGGCAGTTTCTTCTAGCTTAGTTTTTTACTGCTTGGTTTCTTCTTATCATCTCTTATTTTTCTTGTCTTTTCCATTGAAATATGACGCCAAGTTAGAAATTTGCACATTTGTTGAACATGTTCCTTTAGATAATGTATCTTTATTGTTTCAATTTCAAATGTGTCACTCTGTAAATTAGTTGTTGTGATTGTATTTTGTTAATCTGATTTAACCTCATGAAGATATGTCATGTATTGTACTATTCGTTATGAATTGTAATATTCATGACATCTAAAAATTGGATGAGATCTGATGTTTTTTTTTCAAAAAATCTATGTTTGTTTCTTTGCGGTGTTGCTGTTCCTTTTGAATGCATGCACACATTTGAGCTTTTTGCTGCATGGCAATCACGGTTTTTTTTTCCTTTCCTCATCCTAAAACAGAGATTTCCAGATGAAATTCTTGACCTAGAAAGATCTGTACGCACTCTTGACTTGACGCATAACCGAATAGGTATGCTCTTTTTTCTTTTCCTTCTTTGTTAATAAAAGGCAGGGATAAGTTCCAGTGCTGTTAGTTAACAAGGCTTTGTTCTAAAGTTGTTATTATAAATTTTGACATCAGAGAAAAAGTGTCTTTTCTTTAAGGGTTTTTTTTTTGGGTAGTTTTTTTAACTACTTATCGATTCAATTCTCGAATGCAGTTGATATTCCCATGGAAATTAGCAAACTAGTTAACTTGCAGCGTCTGGTAAGAGTTATATATCCCAGTTTATGCATATAACCTGGTAACTGCTTGTGAGCATATTGTACTTACTGCACTTTTTAATATTAGAAATGAAAAAAATTGCTTTTGGTTTTGGACTTCATCTGCTGTTTTTATAATTGCTAAAAATTTATGAAGGTCATATTATTTTTGCACGTGTTATGTCTGTAAATACAAGACTGCCTTTTATTTATTTCCACTGGCTAGATAACATGCCTTGGAAGAGTTTTAGTCAACTGTTTTGGTGGCTTTAAACGCTTTATGGAACCGAGTTTACATAACATTAGGATTGATAAAGAACGTTACCTATTGAAATTGTGCCGACTTTACAGGTAGTACCAGAAAATCTCATTGAGAGGTTGCCAGTGAATCTGGGGAAGCTCCAATCTCTAAAAGCCTTGATCCTTGATGGAAATCGAATCACTTCCTTGCCTGATGAATGTAATTCCCTCTGTGAAATAAATTAGTTTTTTGTTTTTTAAGAATAATAATGATTATCTTATTTTCTTCCATGACTTTGGCATTTTCTTAATGGAATGTCTCTTTGTTGTCAACTTGTAATTTGCTTGTTTTTTCCCTCCTTAGTGGGTCAGTTGGTGAGGCTTGAGCGCTTATCCATATCTGGGAATTCGTTAACATCCTTGCCCTCTACAATTGGCAGCCTGCGAAATGTAAGTATTTATGAGTCTGAGTACTCTGATCGTTCTACTGCTTCTGTTATTTTAAATTTGTGGCATTTATTTTTAGACATGTTCATCATCATACTTAATTGTAGAATTTGAGGAGTTGAAGATATTGTTTTTTGTTGGGCTTCACTTAACTTCTTTGTTAAAAGTCTGTTCGCTTTGGTAAGCGTCGGTATGACTTTAATACATAACCAGACTGTGGCTAACATTTAGAATATGGTACACTGTTTGAAAATGCAGCTGTTGCTTTTAAATGTGTCGAACAACAACCTAGAGTCTCTGCCAGAATCTGTGGGAAGTTGCTTCTCTTTAGAAGAATTACAAGCCAAAAGTATGTTTCTGATCTACTAGCTTTCTTCATGCATTGCATATTTGCAGTCTAGGTTACAAATTTCGTATACTTGGTCAGAGGATCTATCTTCAGTTTAGGAACAATTATCTCAACTGGAAGTTAATCAAGTCAATATGCGATTATCTCATTAACCACTCTTTGAACACTAAAATTGATAATGTCCTCAATTTTTATTCTCCATACCTCCGAACCATTTCCACCCAACTGTTTCATTTAATGATAAAGATTTCCAAGAGTATCACAACCTGAAGTCTTTCTTGAATATGTCTTAGATTTAAAATCATTCTTTGTGTCCAATATTCTCTCTCTCTTTTTTTTTTTTTTTTTTTTGCATATTCAATCAATATGCATGTCCAGAGGATTGATTCTCATGCCATTAACTGTTTTCATGAGGATCGAATCTGGGCCTCTAGAACAATTTAACATGTTTTATTTGCTGTTTGGTTTTGCATCTTGGTTGATTGAAGCTTTAGTCTTGCCAACTTTTTAGGTAATAACATTGGAGATCTTCCTTCTTCCATGTGCAATCTTACTCACTTGAAGTCACTCTGCCTAGATAATAATAATGTGAAGCAGGTGATTCTTCTGACTCGGAGTAATTGAAGCCTTATACGATGTTTGTTAATTTCCTAGTAATTTGCCTACTTGAGAAGTTAACTTCCATCACTGAGAATATGCTGGATAACCAGGATGTGCATTGACTCGTGTTACTTTTTTTGTCAGTCTTTTTATTTCTTTGACTATTTTAAACGTTGGACAAAATGCCGTTAATTGTCATCCATGTCATAGGACAATGGACTTGGGAGTTAGGAACATGAAGCTCTAATTTGAATCACTTGCACTTTCAACTTACTACAAGCATTGCAGGGTTTGTATTTGAAAGCATTGCTAATACTTTTCTTAAATTTGGAATTGTGGTATTCACACTACTTGAGGATTCTGGTTAATGAAATTTGCAATGTCTTGTGCTTTCTTCATCTTTCTCTTTGCCACACTTTTATGAATCTATATATGGTGTGTCAATCTATGGTTACAAACCTAAAAACCGTGTCCTTTGATTTCTCATGTCCATGTGCTTTTTGGGTCTCGGGGACTAGATACCTGCAAATCTATTGAAAGACTGCAAAGTTCTTCAAAGTATATCTCTGCACGGCAATCCTATATCTATGGATCAATTTCAACAGGTAAGACTTTATTTCCTGAATTCGTTTGCATCTCCCCCCTCTTACAAACCAACAACTTTGCTCAAGTTTCAATCCAAACTCTACTTAGATGGACGGGTTTCAAGAGTTTGAGGCTAGGAGGAGGAAGAAGTTTGACAAGAAGATTGATTCAAATGTGATGATTGGTTCCAACGGTCTTGATGAGGGTGTGGATCTATAGCCACTTGGTAAAGTGATTTTTGAGGTTCATCATCATGATGATAAGAGCTTTGGATTTATGGGATATATAACACAAACCATTTAGTCCACTATGCCTTTTATATCCATTGGCTACAACTGCAAATATACTTGGCTTGGAGCCATTTTGTCAACGTTGATAAGGTCATGAAGTCCTTTTCATGGCATTCTATTTTGGAAGCTGTAAATTAAGACGAGCTTTGATATTAATATAGAAGACAATGCATTAATTGATTCCATAAAAAGAATTGGAATGTGTTTCTTTGTGTAATTCTCATTTACTCAGGTCTTGTTTGTCTGCTGATGCTGGTATATACTAAGATATGATACTTGGATGATGCTTATCAACTTATAATCTTGCAAATCAAGCAAAATACTTAAAATGGGCTCTTGAATAAATCCATTTGATGGTTTAATGGGATTGTAAAATCGCATCTCTAGATATATTTATCGAAATGATTGTAAATGTGAAGAGTTTTGGTTGCGAATGATTGACATGTAGGATTTAAATCTTCACGTGTGTACAAACTTTTTGGTGAGATATTTTTAACTTCTTTTAGAATATTTTAGAACTTAATTAATTATAATTGGATTACTCCGCAGTAAAGTTGATGGCCCTGCCACAAGATATCACGTAGGGGCCCACACAAATTGAGGTGGAAAGAAGCCAAAATTAAATATCATCCCCAACTGGAGTACGTCTCTTGGTATTTGAATTTGTATTCTTTTTCTTACGGGTGAGGTCCTTTACTACCTTAACCAATAATTTGTTGATGTCAATTTGCTACATGCATCATGATTTTACCGAGGTTTTTGGAGGTGAACGAAGGAAAGAGTATTCTCCGTGAGACTGTTGGGATAATCTATTATTTGGTTTTGAAGAATGGGGGAAGATGACTTGAAGGATGATGAGCTATTGGTAGGAAGAAAATGAAGGGGTGGAAATTAATAAAGAATTAGGAAATACTTATTTTACTTTCAAAAGTAATTAATTCAAAATAAAAAAGATTTTTTTCCATAATTCGAATTTTATATGAATTTGCTTGCATGCTATGACGAAGCATTTATTTTGAAAAAAATAATCAGGAGAAAAAAAAATGGCTTAAATTCAAATTTTATGACAAAGCATTTATTTCAAGGGAAAAAAGAAAAATTTGAATTTGTTAAAAATATTCTCTAATCAAATTCGAATCTCTAAAATATTCTCTTATCAAATTCGAAATTTATCACATAAATTCAAATTTAATAATATTTTCTTGTATTATAAGGGATAAATATGTCCGAAAGCTTTATTGTTCATTGAAGAAACTTGGGTTCCCACCAATTCCAATGGAATTTTATCTTCCCACCTTTAAAAGAAGATTTCATATACCAAAGGGCCTCTTAAACATATTTTCTTTTACCATTTACACTTCTACTCTTACTTTCTTATTAAGAGTTAATCTGTTATATTTTAGTACTATTTTTTTTTATTTGTCTGTGAGACTTGATAATGTTGATTATATCATTTTGTCTTTTGTCCCAAAAAAAAAATTTATTGACTTATTCTTTAATTCGAAATTTAAAACTCAATTATGTTTTTTGTTATAAACAAAAGTCTTAATTAAATTAAAATAAATAACTAACTAAGATTTCTAAGTTTCATATGTTTTATTTATTTAAATTAATAAATTTAGGACTAACAAATTAATAAAATGAAGTTAATAAATTTTATTATCAAACTAACATATAATAATATGTGATAACTTAAAATCAATAAATTAACAATTATTATTAATACTTAATAGAATATATAATTTTTTTATATTTATATGGTAAATTTTATTATTATAAATAGTATGTGAGTGGGAATTTGGATGTTCTGTGTGTGTGTATACGTGTGTATATAATTTTTAGGGAAGAGTATCATATGTATCTCTTATTATCTTACTAAGTATGCAAAAAAAGTACGAGATCCATTTTCATATATATATGTGTCTACCTACATATAGGTTCTTGCTTATTTTATTATAGGTATATAATGAATAATGCAAATGCCTTTCACTTGTTAGCATTAACAAGTATAACAAACGGGGCTTTATTTATTACATATAATTTGAGAAACAAGTTAAATTATTTATAGTTTATAAACGAGGCTACTGTGTATAATTGATTTACATGCATGAAGATGATTATACACACCATAAATCATTTAGATATTATATGAAGGACTTTACACTCGTAAACAAGATTGTGAATAGATTCATTTCCTTCGTTATGAACACAACTATTGGCATATTCTTTAATTTAAAATATAAAAATCAATTATTTTTTTCATTATGAACAAAAGTCTTAGTTTAATTAAAAAATAATAATAACTAAGCTTTCTAAAATTTTTTGGATGCAAATGATAAAAAATATACTACCTCTGGTCCTAATTATAAGACCTAGTTGATTATTTTTTTTTTGGAGAGATTAAGAAAGTTAAATAAGTTACTTAATTATTTCATATGTTGTATATCCTTAGATTACATATTAGTTTATTAGTCAAACCAATTAGTTTGAAGAAAAAATAAAAATAAAAATACTCTATAGTAATTTAATTAGTTTCTTTAATCTCTTCAAAAAAATCAACTAGTTCATATAATTAGAACCGAAAGGAGTATTAGTCATCACTCATGAGAGCTTAACTTTCACATTATATTGTACAAACGAACACTGAATTTTGTTTTTTCATGTAAAGAGTCAAGAGTTTGATATCCCTCTGTATCTCTTTCAACAACAAAAAATGTTGAATGTAAGGCAAGTCCATATTTGCTTGCTTACATAAATGCTGTCGGTGATGCATTATTTTTTATATAGTTTGGAATTTCAAATGTAACTTTGAGTTGTATATATACCTTTCTCCAATCCAAAGACATTGACTAAGCAACCTTCAGCCCCTTTACTGCCTCCAATTGATGATTTTAGGTTTACATTAATAACTCCCCACTTGTATCTCTCTCTATGCGTTGGCATGTTAAGTTTGTGTGTGTGTGTGTGTTTGAGAACAAAATTCAGAGCACCACTAATCTTCCAATCCTAAAATCTATACACTACTCCCTCTAGTTTTATATATATATATATATATATATATATATATATATATATATATATATATATAAACTTAAAAATTGATTTTTTTTTGTCTTTTTTATACGAGTTGTCTGAACATTTAATGATATTTTTTAATTTTTGCCTCTCATTATTTATATCTATTGTATTAATTTTTTTAGACTAATTTGAATTGTTTTTTTAAACTACATAATTTGGCCTGTTATACAGGAGGGAGGGAGTATATACAAAGAGTAGAATGAAATAAAAACGCGTTTGATTTGGTTAATTAAATGCGCCCTTTTCTTACATGAAAATCTAATCATTCATTTGGAGAATTGGAGTATCCCTAAAGCAATTCTGGTCACTCCTTCCAAACACACACATGCACCATTATTACTTCCCTCAATCAACACATTCTCTTCTTTTTATACATACACACTACACACACGTTATATGTTACTACGTGTGCGGTCCTAACTATAAGATTTAATTGTGTTTTTTTTTTCTTTAAGAGATTAAGGAAGTTAAATAAGTTACTTAATCATTTCATATATTGTGTATCTTTAGATTATATATTACTTTATTAGCTAAATTAATTAGTTTGAAAAAAAATACAGATACTATGAAGTAATTTAATTAGCTTCCTTAATTTCTCCAAAAAAGTCGATTAGGTCTTAAATTAGGACTAGAGGGAGTACTAAAGTACTGCCTATAATACTTAATATAAAATCTCGTAGGTAATGCAATATTATATATTAAGAACCGAAGATAGTATGCACATATTATTATTTTTTCTGTTTATTTTTTGAACTTATGATCTAGCCACAATTGAACTACCAAATACTAACTTTAATTCTTAATATAAAATTCACTGTGTAGTTCAATTTCTTTATCAAAATAAGATAAGCTGTAGTATGATAAGGGAGGAGATTCTCTCATTATCTCAATTTCTCATAATCTCTCATAAACTTATATGAACTGTTAATTGAGAAAATGAGCTAATCTAGACCGTTGATTGAGAAGGGAAGAAATAAATCAAAGGAGTGATAACTTGATGACGTGGCTCATTTTTTACTTTTCAAATTTAATTGAACGGACATGATTTAGAAAGTATGAGGGATGATGAGAAAATAGATAATGAGATAAACCGACCCGTATAACAAATATATCATGGAGAGAATAACTCAAGAGCACCTATGAATGTATATAGAATAGAACTCACTTTTTAAAGAAATTTATACTCTTTTTTCCTATTGGATTTTATTATAGAGACACACACAATCATTTCTTATGATTGCAAAATATCTGAATTGGTTAAATCTACGTTGTTAGCTTGAGATTTGATTAAAGGCCATCATGCTTACATTTATTACTATATATCCAATCAGCCACCAAAAGTAAAAGGAAGTACCACTTTTAAATCATTTCATATTAGAACTTGGACATAAATCGATGATATGTCAGCCACATCTAAATTGATGACTAATCAACAAAACTGAAACCCTCGCTAATTATATATCTTTTACATCTACCAACCTTGTGTGTTTGTTTGTTATATACTTGAAGTTTAAGTTTCATATATATAAGCCTAACTAAAAGCAAGGGCAGAGTAAATCCTGAAAGTGGAAATGAAGTTTATAGGTTTCATGAGGAACCATTGCTGTCCTTTAATTAATGTACTTAAGTTGTTAATAAGGTGGAATCATTTCAGCACATCATGAAATTTGTATATGCCAAAACAATATCGCATTTTTCTCATTTATATTTAGATAAGAGTAAAGATATTTTTGACATACATTGCGCAAGATTTAAGAAATAATTAAATCACACTATCGTGTGTGTATATTATATAGACATTACTAAATCTTCAATTGATAGATTTAATCTTTCATTGTTTAGATTAGTTTCTCAATAGCACTCTCATGTAAATCAAAAGAAAACTCCTCTCATATATACTTATCTTATACCGACAATGTAAAATCACATATTGGCACCAACAATGAGATTATCATATGAGATAATGCTTTTTTTGCTCGAACATATGAGATAATGCTTGAGGGCTCAGAAAAACACAGCATCTTCACAACTTAAGAGTAGAGAGTAGTTCACTGTGTAGAAATAGTGTCCACAATATCATTCTTTTCTTGGAACCATTATGTTTTTCAATTCTGATTCTTCACCTTTTTTTTTTGGGAGAGACAACACTCTTGCCTCTCAAGTGAAGTTTTCTCACAAGCTATCATCAACCTTCTGACTTTGACGCACCCCCTCATTTTATATTTTATATATATAAAAATATATATAGGAGTATTATATTCTGTGTCTGAGTTAGTTAATTTCTACCTATATCTGATTTTGAGTTCTGTATATGGTATTTTTATATACACACTTAACTAAATTATTCGTACATGCCAAATTTGTTTGGGTACTTCTTCTTTAATTTTGCTTATTAATTCTTTTAAACTATCCCAATTCAATTTCATATATATATATATATATATATATATATATATATATATATATATATATATATTATACCGTTTATTACTTAAAAACAGTGTGACTTATTATAGGTTATATATACTTTATAATGATACTATTTTATTTTTTAACATATAAAATATGAGATAATTCAATTGCAAAATATTAATTAGCTTTCCATATATGTATATATTTCATTTGGTATTAAAACTGTGTTCATCACAGCGCAGTAGTACTATAAAGTCTATAACTATAGCTAATTATTTAAGGGACAAAATGGAAAAAGAATATTGAAAATACCAAAGGATATAATGGTGTTCTGAAATTGCATAATTCCATTGAGATGTGACCTCTTAAATGGGATTTTGAAATTTAAGCAAAAAGACACAAATACCCATATTAAAAAACAAGAACGGCAGCCATGGCAGTGTACTTTCACCCTTCAAGCTTTCACTCGCCGGTGTGGCGAAGATTTTGCGATGAAGTGTCTGATCAGGAAGTTGCTCTCAGACAACCTAATAAACTTGGAAGATCTGAACATGAACCCAAAAGAACATAAAATTAAGCCCAAGTTAGAAATGGTTTCCAAAATAAGAAACGTTCATGTTGTCGTTGTTCCCTACCCAGGCCAAGGCCATTAATCCTCTAGTTCAATTCATCAAAAGCCTAGCCTCTAAGGGTGTCAAAGCCACCATTGCCACCACCGAATGCGGCGTCAACCCCGTCGTCGCCCCCAATGTCACCGTCGAGCACATCTTTGAAGGCTCCGACGAGGCCAGCTTCACTCAAGCCAAGAACGTCAACTTGTTCTTCAAATCCTTTAGGCTTTATTTGGTTGGAGGGTAGGGGATGGAGGGAAGATAAAATTTTGACCAAATTGCCCAGGCCATGTGAAATTCTAAAAATTATATAGCTTTTTACATCGTTTTTCGCATATTAACTTTGGAAACATGTTAAATCATGATCATATTCGATTTTTCACACTAGGTATGGGCACCTCCCCTTCCTCCCTCACCTCCAACCAAACATAGCATAAGAAGCAACGGCTCCAAGACACTTTCTCGACTCATTGAGAAGTTTGACACTTTGATTTCCCAATCACATGCATCGTTTACAACTCATTCTTACTATGGGCTCTTGAACTTTCCAAACGACATGGCGTTTATAGTGCAACTTTCTTCACCAATTCAGTTGTCGTTTGTAGAATGTTATATGTCATATACACCATGGCTCCCTTTAGCTTCTGGTGAAGAGGAGGGAAAACCCTTAGGAGTGGTTGCTGGCGAAGGATGTAAGAAAAACCCCTTCTTTTTTATGGCCTTATCCTCCGCCTTTGTATCTAGGTTGGGGCTTTTGTTTCCATTTCCATTGTTGTCGCATCGAGAGCAATCAAATGAGTTGAATAATAGGGGAGTGACAGGGCTAAGAATGAGAGAAGGGAAGTCGAGGATTCTAGGGGATAGGATCTCGGGCTTTCAGGTCAAGAAACCAAATTGCTAGTGCCACTGCTTCTTTAAGGTAGATTTGATGGGCAATATGTGATTCTTGGAATCAAAGTTGGGTTTGGAGGGGAAGGTGTGTCTAACGGTGTCGGAGGATCTAGTGAGTATTTTGGACAACCAACTTGAAGGAGGAAGTGTCAGCTTGGACGAAGGTGGTGGGATAAAGGGCAACGGTTTTGGATCTGGTGATGGTCTTGGGATGCAATGTTTGTTAGAACTGGACTCCATTGTTATAACTCCAACTTGAGTTGTTACATTAATATGGGTTTCTGTGTCTTTTTGCTTAAATTTCAAAATCCCATTTTGAGATGTCACGTGTCTTAGTGGAATTATGCATGATTTTAGAACATCATTATGTCTTTTGATATTTTCAAAGTTCTTTTCTATCTTTTTCACATTATTTAACAGCTATATATCTCATAAAAAATAATTAGTATTTAATATGAACTAACTTTTTTTAAACAAAAAAGCTAATATTAAATTTTGTGATCATGGATTTATATCTCAATGAGTTAAAAGTTTAAAAAATCAATTTAAAAAAAGAGTTAAAAATCCTAACATTCATTTATTATTATTATTTTATGAGGTTTAAACTTCTCATGTTGCATGAGAAGAAGAAGATTCCTACACACACATGAAATAGTAAGACCCATATATATATAATACTAATTATATGTGTGTGTGTGTGGGTCCCACTATTTTATATGTGTATGACATAAGAAAACACTTCTCCTACAACATGAGAAGTATTTTTCCCTTATTTTTATATATAGCACACTTTATTTCAATTTAGAGACACTTTAATTAGCAATGATCTAAATTTATAAAATCATCATGACACATCTAACTGCTAGGCATACGGCATATACTATGGTGATGCACATGTACCCTAATTAAAGAAAATGAATTAGGGTAGCAAACTAAAAAGTCCCCTCCTATTTCTATCTGATTCTGCATGATCACACTTAGTAGTTCTCTTATCCCTTCGATAAAACTACACAAAAAGAAAACAAAAACAACACCAGTACAGCTGCACAGCTACACATTGTACTAAGTTGCCGGCTATTAGGGCACAATTACAACCTTAATTACTTTAAGACAGTATCATATATAATTCCACAGTACAGTTAATAATAAGACATTCATCCTACGATTTCTGCAATGAACTTGGCCGGCGGCTTTCATTAGTAACGTACGAGCTCATTTCTTAAATTATATATAATGGGATTGCAAAAAGTTCTTATTTTGAGCTTCATCTTTCATTAATTATTATAATTTAATATTATGTGTACAAAGTAGAATATAATAAAGGCAAGGATCGAGAAAGCGGAAGCGAGCATGAACTAACATCCAAGGGTGCCTTTGTCTTAAAATAACAAGGCAATCACAACCCTAGACAGCTTGTACTACTCATTAAATATTTAGGATCCATCAAAAGGATTAGTGATGATTCTCTGATTCCAAATCCAATATATATACCTTTAAAATTTAGCATCAATCATATTGTCTCACCCCCTCCTTTGTTTAATCTGTGTGAATGTAATATCCAGCTGGTAGATATATATGCGTTCTTTTTCACATTTATGTTTACATTATAAGTCATCTCCAACAACTTCACAAAGCACTAGAAGCAGAGAGAAATACTACCTCCGGTCCTAATTATAAGAGCTAGTTGACTTTTTTGGAGAGATTAAGAAAACTAAATAAGTTACTTAATCATCTTATATGCTAAATATTCTTATATTATATATTAGTTTATTAGTCAAATTAATAAGTTTGAAGAAAAAAAATAAAAATAAAAATACTTTAAAATAATTTAATTAGCTTCCTTAATCCCTCCAAAAAAGTCAACTAGCTCTTATAATTAGGACTGGAGGGAGTAGTTAAGTTATTAAATTTGTTTGGGGAAAAAAAAATCAAATTCACCCTTATTTAAAATCATAAATCGTATATTGGGAAGCCAAAAAGAAAACTTGCATCAAACTTTATACTTAAGGCCAATCTTTTTTTTAAAAAATGTAGAGTAATTAACATCTTACTTGATAATAGTGACTACTCATATTCTTTCTTAAAAGTAATTTATAATAGGGATCATAATGGTAATGTCACTATATTCATAATCGTAAATGTCTATTTGAATTATCAATAGAAACTGCTTTTTCAATATGATTTACAGTATACAAGATAAATTTGTGACAGGGGTTTTATCTCGATTTGCATAAACGTGATTTTTCAACGCCAGATCATTAATTAGTGTGTGTGAGAGGGGGGGTGATGTCATTGTAATTCGCAGTCTTTTTTTTTTTTTTGGGGGGGGGGGGGAGGATGTTTTGGATAGAATTGTAGTTACAACTAATGAACTTTAGTAGTAAACAAATAATAAGGTACTCCACTATATATGTATGTATGTATGTTAGCCTTTAGGATTAGGCTAAATATATGGATGGGTAAAAGAAAATTCAAGTAAGGATGGATTGTTAGTGCTTATTTGGGTTAGTGATAGAAACTACTTTTCCAACGTGATTTGCATTATATGAGGTAAGTATGTAAGATGAGATTTATCTCGACTTATATGAATGTACTTCTTGAATATTAATTCAAAGAAGCAAAAGATCATCTTGTTCTCTTGATCATCCGTCAAAAGGATTAGTAGTGATGATTCTCTGATTCCAAATCATGGCGACAACGTACTCATCCATATTCCATACTACCAACTACGGGATTGCTTGTATCTTTAGTAATAATAAAAATTATGCCTGGAGGTATACAAGTCTTTAAAACCTCGAATTAATATTTTTGTAAAATATGTATAACTTAAATATATATCTACTTTATGTCATGAGCGCAGGCTACAACTTACGAGTCAACAATGGATATATATATATATATATATATATATATATATATATATATATATATAAATATATCGACCTTTGGGAGTTGCTTTCACCTAACGTGACGACATGCAATTTTTATTATATAGTCTTCTCAATTAATGGAAAGAAGAAATCTGCATCTGATGGAATATTTACTTGTAAGAGGGGTATTCACAACTCACAAGACACACACAACATTAAATTTATATCTTCAACTTTTTTATTAATTTTTAAGGGAGATAAATACATGTTATTATTAATTTATATGTATACACCCCCACAAGGCTGGGGCTGGGTCTAACCACGAGGCAGGAGTAGGACCTAACAACACGAAAACCTCAGATTCAAATCCTATATATGATATGCCTGACGACAATACTTTAAAACAAAATTACTTTCATTACGTAAGATACTTGTGCACAGGTTTTTTAAAAAAAATTGGAGTGGCTTACTGGTTTGTGTCAAAAACTACGTTATCCTTTTTTCTGTTAGAAATACAGATGTCGCTTAATTGGTGGATTTGTCAGAAACTATTTTATCTTTTCTGTTTAAATTACAGTACATAATCTGTTATTAGTTTAATCGATTGAGAAGAGAAGGCTAGCTAGATCCAATAACTGGGATGTGCGTGTAAAATATTACTGTATGTTGGATAATCAGATTCCTCTTTCAATCATTGGACGAAGCCAACGAAATAGGTTTCAAACCTAAAATAACAATAATAATAATTAACTTTCGATAATAATTAATGGGATGATTTTGTTAAACCCCCCCTCTATATATATAGGGTTTAAACTTTTCATATTACATGAGAAGAAAAAGATTCCTACACACATGAAAAGGTGGGACCTGCACACACACACATATATATATAATGCTAATTATATATATGTGTATCCCACCATTTCATGTGTGTGTGACATGAGAATACACTTCTCCTATAACATGAGAAGTGTTTTTCCCTATATATATATATATGTATATAGGGTTTATCATTTGTTATGTCAGTTGATATAAGGTTTTGTTAAGTCACTCCAAAATTACTTCGTTTTGAGAGTTAGGGAAATTAATGAAAGGTGTTTTTGTGAAATTCATATAATAAATACAAAAACAAAAATATCAAAACACCCTTCATTAATTCCACTAACTTCCAAAATAACTAGGTTTAAAGTTAGGGGAATTAATAAAGGGTGTTTTGGTAAGATTCATATAATAAATAAAAAACAAAAATACCAAAACGTCATTCATTAATTCCCGTAACTCTTAAAATAATGTAGTTTTGAGGTGACTTGACAAAACCGAATGTCAAGTGACATAACAAACAATAAACCTATATATGTATGTACGAAGCCATATAATTCATTGGAAATAACAAAAGAGAAATTGAAGAGAAAGATCAAATTATGCAATATGATCGAAGGCTAATAATTAAGCTCATATATATTATTTGCTGTTGGAACTGGAAATTAAAGCCGTGTTTTTGCTTAATTTTTATTCCCACAGTAAATAGCCTTACAAGGCACAAAAGCACCACATACAGTAATAGTAACAAAGTTCATCCAGTATAATTAAAAGCCAAAAGTTATTTATTTTGTAAAATTAAAGGCCATATTTGATAAAAATAATTTCTCTGATTCTTTTCCCTACTCTGTAAACCATTTGCCTAACTGCCACTCCGAGAAGGCATTAATGGGCATATATATAACATCGTATTTCAAAGAATAGCCTCTTAAACCTTAGAGCCTGTTTGGTTTGGTTCGAATGTAGGAGATGAGATGAAAAGGACAAAGACTTATTTTATTTGATTTGGTTGATGGAGGAGGATGGTACAGTGTTTTCAATAATCCATTGTTTAGTTTAAGATGAGATGAGAGGGAAGAAACTATAACAATTTACCATTCTACATATACCCTAACATATTTCATTATATTTTTTATTTATATGTTATATAAATTAATTTACATATTCTCTAATTCATATAATAAAATTTTTATTTATAAATAATATAATAACATATATAATTTGTTTTGAATTAATTGTATGATAATATATATTTTTTACTATAATAGTATTTTTTTTTACAATGACATATTTTCATTCATAATAATATATTTTAATTCATTATAATATTTTTTTACTTAATATTATATTAGCATATTTACTATGAGAAAAGTATTTCTCCTGTCACTGGAAATAGAGTTATCTCCAGTGACTCCAAAACTACGTCGTTTTGAATTAATGAAGGGTTTGTTAGTAATTTTAGGTGAATTAATGAAGGGTGTTTTGGTAAAATGTATATGATTAAAAAATAAACAAAATTACATAAACACCCTTCATTAATCCAAAACGATATAGTTTTGGGGTCACTGGAGATAACTCTATCTCCAATGACAGGAGAAATACTTTACCCATTTACTATTATAATATTTTTATTTATGAAAATTCATTTTTTATTTTAGATCAATTTTATAAAAATATTTTTTAAAAAAATATAAATTTTAAATTTTACTTCATGATATATTAAAATATATATTTTTATTCAAATTAATTTAATAATATTTTTTAATTTAAATTTTTATGAGCATGAAATAATTTTTTATTCATGAATATATAATTTAATAATATATTTTTAATTATAATAATTTTGTATAATAATACATTTTTATTTTATAATAAAACAGTTATTAATAATAATATTTTTTTGTCACGGGCATTATTTGAATATCACATAAGTTATAATGGTAAAGTAGTCAAAATTTAAGCTCCCCTACAAAACCCTTTAATTTTAGGGGTGTCAAAATAGGGGTGTTAGAGGGAAGGGGATGAAAACTTCGGATCCCCTCCTATTCAAAATTTCAAACCAAATTAAGGGATGAGTCCATTTTTCCTCCCCTTCTATCCCTTTCCCTCCGGCCAAATAGACCCTTAATATACATTGTGAAAGTATAATTAATTAGATTGTGAGTCCCATTAACACAAAATTTGATTAAAGTCCTAAATTAATTATAAATAATACTATATTCAGGCTTTAATGTAAGAGAAAAATGCATGATAAATATAATTACTTCACATTTCGGACATTAGCTTCCGATAAAGGGAGAGCTTTTCCTCAATTCTATTGTCCCCATCCATTTCTCTTGACAACATTGACATTGTTAAATGAAGTTTTTTTCCCTTAAAAAAAATAAAAAAGACTGTTTAAGCATTAAAAATGGAGATAAACAAAGATCCCCAATCTTGTCCAAAAACCTGTAGTCATTGGTAGTGAGGCACACATGTATAATTTATTTAACTTCTTTAATCTCTTTAAATTAATTAACTGAGTTATATATATATATATATATATATATATTTTTATACATCATGGTAGGAAAAGGGGGCAGGGTTCGAACCCTGGACATCTGGACATGGAAGAGGAAGTTCAGTTAATATTGTCTTCCATACCACTGCACTATTAAGACGCTGGCATATAGATTTTATATTTATTGATATATTCGTTTATGCATTTTGGGTCGGATCCAACAGAAGCAGCTCTTAGCTGTATCAATTTTTTTGCTTTTGAAGCTAACATGGCACAATCACACCTCTTTATGTAAAACCTTCAAAAATCATGTAGTATTAAAATAAATTTTATTCACAAAATAATGGAAACGCGCATATATATTAATGTACATGTGGTGAAGTAAATTGTTATAATTAAATTTGAGTTATTCCCTTTTTTTTATATATACTGGAAAAAATAATCGGTCCTGGCAATAAATTAATTAAGATATGTACCGATAAAATGGATAGATTAAGAGGCTAATTAAAGTGAAGATACAGTCCAGGACGCAAGAAAATGTGCCGAATTTTAGCTTTGTATATGCTGTGGTGTTATGGCTTAGATTAGAATTAGATAGCTAGCTAGCTATCCCTAAAATAAATAAAACTGATTTATGGCTAAGGGCAAGGAATTACAAGTATAAAAAAGTTTGATAAACACTTTCTTTAAAAATAAAAATATAAAATAGCATATATAGAATTAAATTTAAAATATCGGATGTGATTATGGATTATTTTTCTACTTATGTGAGAATTTTGTTGGTGAATAATATATATATATATAAAATGACACTTAGGTTCGAAAAGACTAATTTAATGATGGTTAAATTATAAAAATATTAATAAAAAATAAGTTGTAAATATTGATTTAAACAATTGTAAGTTTAGAAATTTGATTTACAAATCAAATATTTAAGTAGTATAGGTTGCTCCCAATGATTTGTAACTAGAATTTTGAAATTTTCGTAGCTGTTTGAATCTATATTAATTTGCAACACACCATTCTTTTTTTTTTGGAAACCTGCCTATCCACAAATCAAACTCTTGAGATTTACTCTAATATGTAAATTTCTCATGAAGATGCTCTTAAAATCATGAGGCTTGCCTTAGCAGTTACAAGCCATCAAAACTCAAATCGCTTCAACTTATATTTGTTGAACAAAAAATTAAATTAAATTCTGTGATATATCAACTTCCTTTGATATTTTCACCAACTATCTAATGTCTTAATTAATGTCAATATTTTAACATACATTACAAGTGGATGCAAACTCACATGTAGGGTTTTCCAAAAAACCCGGCGGTCTAGTTGGTCCGGTGTGACCCCACTCCAACCCGACCCCGATCCGGGTTTAAAAAAATGGTTCAAGACAAGTTGACCGGACCGGACTAGATTGCTTGAATTGGACCGGATTTCGGTCTAGGAGCTTAGACCCCTTGGACAAGTCCAGTCTGACTTGATTTTTTTTTGAAGAAAACCACCATTACACTTTACACTAAGCTACTCATTAGAGCTTGGACATCCTAATGTGCTTTTAACTTATAGGAATTACTTTTCACTCAGTCACTTTTTATTACTGATGAGTATATATTTTATAATTAAATAGGTGTATATTTTATGAGATTTAATTGGAATTATTGATATTATATACCTATTTAATTATCTTTTATGAACGTTTCCATAATTGCATCAAACTTGGGATCAAAGAATAAATGGACATAAAATCTACTCATATCCTATTTTTATTGTACAGGAAATATTAGCTGATTTGGAATGAAGTAGAAAAGGCAATAAGAGGATATGCAATCAGTCAAATTCAGTGATCCCTCGCAAGAAAATAGAAACAAAATTAATTGCGTGATCTGGTGGAGTAAATTACAAGATATGAGATATCTTTGTAATAAGAAAAAGAAAATCAGTGACCCAAGACTTAGATTATAAATAGGGAGGCAGAGACAAGGAAGACGGAAGACGAAGGCAGATCAAGGAGACACAGAACAAGAAGGGACGAAGAAGCAGAGGAGCAGAGGCTGAGCGTTTCAATTCTCTTCATCATCTCCACGAGAAGACGGAAGGACTGTGGAGGCGACGGAGAAATTTTCTTTCCTCTCTCTCCTTCTTCTTTGAACCTGAAGTCTTATCTTTTTTTTTTTTTGATGGATTTGAATAAAGCCATGTGTGGCTAGTTGGTTTTGCAACCTAGAGAATCTATGAACTTGTTTGGGTTTTAGAGATTATTCCCACTTTTTAGTTTTGATTAATTTTATTCAGTTTATTTAATCCTGTATTTATTACTATTGCTTTGTATTTATTGCTATTGCTTAGTGAGTGGCCACCATTGAGCATGTTTTGGGGATTTAGGATTGGACTTGGAAGAGGGAATCCTAAATTGACCTTGGGAATAAATAATGTTTTAGGTTTAAATTTAACGTGAAGTTAGGTTTTAATCTAATTTGCGTCTAGGATAGGAATATACTTAGAAACTCCGCATAATCAAATTAGAGTAAGCACGATTTAAAACGCGTCTTATTTAATTGTGTGAGACATTACATAATTAATTAAGATAGGTATATAAATGGACCGGAAGGCATTTATAGACATTAATACTCTAGATTAGCTGATTAGATTAAGTTAAAGTTAATTTAGTGGGGATAAAATCTAGGAAACAAATAAGGGATTAGTGACTCTAGGTTGCTCATTTGATTATTGTGGTAATTTTCTTATTTTTATTTTAGTTTTAATTTCTTTTTCTTAATTAAATTCAATTTTTGTTTTCCTCAACTTAAACGAAATTGTGAAATTAATGCTCAACTGAAGTTTGTGATACTAAGTCCTCGCGGGAACGATATCTTACTTACTCTTTATTACTTGATACGGCCCGTGCACTTGCGGAGTTGCGGAGTTTTTTAGGCTTAACGTTTTGCCCTATCAATTACTTTTGGAAGTCAAGTAAAATCAGAGCTAAGCTAAAATATTGCCGCCTAAGAAAGTCAAAAAGAAAAAAACTGGATTGCCTAGCAGTTCGCCGGTCTGATCCAGTCTGGCCCAAACTCAGGCTAACTTGTCCAGCCCAAGGTTCTATCAGGTCAGAGTAACCTCCAGCCAATTTGGTCCGGTCCTTGGACATCCCTACTCACATGTGTGTTAATATCTTCAAACACACACAAATTTGAATTCCTTGGAATCAAACTTGTGGGAGAGAAAATAACCTATTAAATGATGCACTCTCACTCCTCAACCTGAACTAGTCGGTTGCTCGTATATCTGATTATTTGAGAAGGCCACGGTGAAAAAAGGCGCCCGATGCCAAGTAGTAGGGTCTCCCCATTTACCCAAAAAATATTTAAGAACATATAATTATTAAATGAGAGTAAAAAATAATTTTATACACATTTATTCTTCTCTTGATATATGTAAATGTGGAAGTTGCTTTACAGAGAAGCCCTTGAAATGTGGCTCAATCACTGTAAAGAATCAGGGAGTGCTGGGGTTTGATTAGGATATTGAAGCAACTGCATCGCGGTCTAACTCGTTGTGGGGCCCACTTAAATTTTTAAAAAAAAAAAAGAAAAAAAAATATAAAAAGGACCGGAGAGGGGAAGCTTTCACTTGAAGTGCGCGTGAGGCTTTTCCTTAATAGCAAGACAAAGGAAGGAATAGTTGGAGGAAGGCAGTTAGTTTTTAGCAGCCAGCTTCCTCAACCCCCTAGGCCCCACACCGCTGACATGGACTCATTTCATCCGTCCGATCTGGTGGGAGGCGCAGTATCCTCAGTTGAGTACACGTGCTGCTATCCTCTACTTTTTCTTTACCACTCCTCCTCTCTCCCCTTCTCTCTCTTTTATCTTTGCTTCCATGCATGGATTTCTCCTCCAAATATAGTCAAGCTTCCAAGTTAGAGAGAGAAACCCACTAGTAGTGAGAGACAGAGAAACAAACGCTCTCTCGCTCACTCATCACTCTCATTTCTTTCTCTCTTTCTTGTTATTCTTTTTCTCGCTCGCTTGTTCATTCATCGCCATCATTAGCAACAAAGGTTAACTCATCCTCATCAAGTTCGATTTTTTTGCTTTTAAACTATTGGAGATGCTACAGCTAGTAAGCTTTACTGTACTACTACTATCTCTTGATCCTTCTTGTTTTTTTTTTCCCCTGTTCTTTAGATCTTGCTTGCTTCCTTCCAATCGGCTCGAATTTCAGTGAGATTTTCGCGACATAGGTTTTGGTGTTTTCTCGCGCCGAATTCGGGGATTCGCATTGATAATCTGACCTGGGTTATGCTGATATTCTGTTTGATTGTCATTTCGGTTGTTATCTTGTGATGGGATCGATGATTTCGGCATTCTTGGATGTTCTTTGATCGGCGACAAAGTCGAAGTTAGTTAGTTCCATCGTTGCTTCTCTGATCTGAGTGGTTCTTAATTTTTGGGTTTGAATTTAATTGAGATGGAAGAAGAAAAAGGTCGACAAGTGTTGAAACATGTGTGTAAATTCTGCAGCAAGAGCTTCCCTTGTGGTAGATCTTTAGGAGGTCACATGAGGTCACACATCACCAATAATAATGTTTCAGCTCAAGAAGCAGAGGACAATAATACACTCACGACGGCAACGAAGAAGATTCAATCCGCCGTCATCAATGGCGGAGCTGGTGAAAGCAGCAGTAAGGTCGTGGGAGAGTACGATCTCAGAGAGAATCCCAAAAAGACTTGGAGATTCGCAGATTCAAGAAGCAAAGAAGAAGAAACAACACCACTACTAGTCACTGAGGACAAATTCTGCAAAGAGTGTGGTAAAGCCTTTCACTCTTGGAAAGCTCTGTTTGGTCACATGAAATGCCATTCTGGCAAATCTTCCATTAACAACAACAGCTTGGAGAATCAAGATTCTGTTGCTGCTGGCGATAAAGTCGTTACTGATAGCCAATCAGACAACGAAGGAACTGGCAATAATAATAATAATCCCAGCCGAAAAAGAAGATCCAAGAGAAGAAGAACCAGGTTTGTGATGACCCCTGCTTCAACTTCGTCTCTGTCTTTTGCAAATAATCATGCTTCGTCCTCTGTCTCTGAGGTTGAACAAGAGCAAGAAGAGGTTGCTATGAGCTTAATGATGCTAAGTAGGGACGTGGGTCACTGGGGTGGTTTGAATTCTCTTGTTGAGTCCTCTGATAACAATTCTGCTTACTTCGAAGCTCGATCTTATGTGGTTCCAACTAATCGGAGCACCAAAAGTGAAACAGCTAAAGGGAAGAAACCAGTGAGCTTAGCAACGGTTTCCATTAATGAAACAGAACTAGATTCATCAGTGAAGTCAAATTGCAAGAAAGGCAAGTTCAAGTGTACTACCTGCAACAAGACATTTCATTCATACCAAGCTCTGGGAGGCCATAGATCTAGTCATAAGAAGCTCAAAGGAGGCTGCTTTGCTTCAAGGAACGATCAGAGCAGTGAAAACAGCATAGAAACAGACCTCAACAATGGGTATTATGTGATCGAAAAGCAACATCAAGAGCTTATTGGTTCTGTTAATTTTGAGAACGAGGAAGAGATGGTTAAGAAGAACAGAGTACACGAGTGTCCAATTTGCCTCAAGATTTTTCCAACTGGGCAAGCTTTGGGGGGTCACAAGAGATCTCATTTTGCAGCAGAAGGGTCACTAGTACTTGAGAAACCAGTCCAGGAAATCAGAGACTTTCTTGATCTTAATCTTCCAGCTTCTGCAGAAGAAGAGAGTAACAGTCAAGTAATGGAGAATTACCCACCATGGTGGCTGGTACAAGGCCATAATCATCATCACCATCCTAAGCAAGAGCCACTGGTTGGTCTCATATCTAACTGATGAATAAAGTGAAAATTCAGATTCAGAAAGCTGTATAGAACAAGTTCTTCCTGCATTTATTTCATTGATTCTTTTCAAGGTACTTCTTTCTCATATACTTTTCATCAGTCAGTTCATAAAGATGATGAACTCCCAGTTTTTTTTTTTTTTTTTTACTTTGCTGATTTTTTTTTTTTTTTGGGTGGGTGATGGCATTATTACTATGATATGCAATATACTTTGTCCATAATAAGTCTTATTGAAACAGACTGAGATTACATATCTGTCTTCACATGTAACCTTTTTTTGCCTTATCTGTATGAAATTCCAAAAGTGACATGGTTCAGAGGTAATTATATTTTCTTGGCATCAAAGAGAAATAATGAATGAGGTGTTGGGAAAAATAATAATAATAAAAATGGGGTTATATGATATTTGGAGATAGATTTTTTTTTTTTAAAGAAAAAAAAAAGGTAAGTTTTTTATATAATATATATAGACACGTAAAGGAGGCATGTGAAGGAGCTAAAGGTGGTTGTTTAGTCACCTACCATACAAAACCTCACCACCCATCTCGTCTCATCTCTTTCCATTGGCACACACTAGTGGTGTGTTATTAAATCCTTCTCGCTAATCACATTGTGCTCTTAATAGTAATTATCATAATTATTGTGTGAACACCCTCGGACACGTGGCTCCTCTGGACCACTCATGTGAAATGAAACCTCACTCTAAATTGCATACTTGACGCAAAGTGCTTCTTCCTTACTATAAACTCTCCTCATGAATGATAAATGTGACTCCCCTTTTTCAAAATAAAAATATTTCCTCGGTCCTGAATAATTTTATAAATATCTCTAAATTAATTATTTAATTCTTATAATTAATGCATGATAGGTTTTGGGGTAAATATATAGGATGAAAAAAAATTGTGATTTAATTGGATTGGTTGTCTATTTATTGGTGGGGTGTATCTTCGGTAACACCTTCAACGTGATGATTAGGAATGCAAATGCAAAATTAGAATTCTAAATTAAAATTAGAAAAAAATTAGAGTGATGTTTAATTACGGGACAAGTAAATAATTAATCAGGTTTAGGAGATGAAGCTGTGTTGCTTTGTCAACTTGTTCAAGCAACTAACTGCTGGGATAGCTCTCCTACTCCGTACGAGGCCAGGCGGCCATTCCCAAGGATAATTTGGTCATTTACTGCTCCATCCAACACTTTTTCTGAGAAATTATTTTTTTCCGTTTTTGAATTGGATTGAATATATTTTGAAACAAAAAATATCAAATCAATTCATTTTTTTAAAAAAATTGGCCAGATGTGAGGCATATATTTTTAAGCAGTTTAAGTTAAAGATATTAACTTAAATGAAAGACAACATCTTATTTTTATATAATACTAATATTAAGCATGGACCAATTATATACTTTAATTTTTAAAATGATTTTCTATATTGGTTTTAAATAAATTACTATCAACGTAGTTTTTAAAAATTATCTGCATTAGCTTACTCAATTACATTTAGGTCCAATTATTATTAGGAAACTCTAGGAAAAGTGTCTATTTAAAAATGTTGGGAAAAATACTTCTCATGTTGCAGGAGAAGTGTTTTCTCATGTAACACACACATGAAATGGTGGGACCCACATATATATATAATGAGCATTATATATATATGTGGGTCCCACCATTTCATGTGTGTGCAGGAATCTTCTTCTTCTCATGTTACATGAGAAGTTTAAACCCCAAAAATGTTATTATTTAAAATGACCTAATATATTTTTATACATATAAAGTATTAATACTTTGCAAGATTTCATATACAAAGATAAATCACTAGTTGAATTCATATCCTTGTGGCCCATAAAAGATTCAAAGATATTTTTTCTCCAGATATCTGCTATTTAATTTGTTTTAATTTCCTTTTAAAATACTAGGAAAGTCATTATAACCACGGATAAATAGCTCATTTTTTTAGTACTATTATTCATGTTATTCTGCTGCACACGAAACTAGAATTTGATGTCCCAATTGACACCTAAAAATTAAAAATATCCTGATTGCAAAAATAAATAAATATGATGGGGGTATGAAAAATTAAAATATATTCACAATTAATCAATTAATTATAACAAACACCCATAAAAACTAATTCAAATAATAATATAGGCCTCCTTGGATAGCTGAAGGATAACAATAATAACGAAGTTGCGAAAATGACGGGGGGCCTCCAGGGTCATCAATCATCGTTGTGTTTTCTATTTTATTTTTCTGGCACGATCTCATAGTAAGACACGCTTAATCAAATATTTGAAATTTAAGGCTAGAAGATCACCATTGGTAGACTAAATTATCGACGGACCGAGTCAATGCCTTTGGTTTTTTTTTTTTTAAGGGTTAAATATGATTTTTATTCCAAAGTTTTAAGAGTATCTGGAAGTTTTTTAGAGGTAATGTTGTTCTAAAAATTTACAAAACACAACAATGTCGCCTCTCCATTAATTTTAACAGTTAAATTTAACTGATATACACACATGTGGCACCCAATACTTACCACCTCATCAATCAAAATAAGGTTAAATATTATTTTTGCCTTGAAAGTTTTCGCTGTGAGCATCAGATGTATGAAAGGTTTTTTATGAGCAATTTTACCCTAGGTTATAAGCAATTTTACCAGTGATGATTGTGGGTGGTTTTTTGAAGAAATAGTTGGAGAGACTAATGTTTCCATTGAAATAAATCTTTTACTTATACATAATTTGCAATTAAAACACTACGTCACATTAAACTCATTGACGTGGATGATGAGGTGGCATGATGGCAGAGCAAAATTGCTAATAAAAATCTTTCGGATACCCACCGTCCCTCAGTTAGAATTTTCAGGGCAAAAATGATATTTAACTCTGTTTTAATTAATGAGGTGACAAGCATTGGATGTCACATATGTCAATTAAACTTAACGATCAAAATTAACATAGAGACAAAATTGCTATATTTTCTAAACTTCTAGGGGACAAAATTGTTCCTAAAAAAAACTTCTAAATACCCACCACTTCCCAGAAACTTATGAATCAAAAATGATACTTGACCATTTTTTTAATATCTTGTTGCAGCTGAAGTGCATAACACGCTACATATATTGGCCAAAAAAAAAAATCCATATATAATCAAGGGAAAATCCCATATAAAGCTATTTAAAATAGAAAAATTATAAATCGAATTGGTAAATTCAATAGATCTTTAATTGGGTCATTAACCCAATTTAGTATTTTAAAATATGGGTAAAATAATTTTAATGCCTTCTCCTCTTTCCTCATTAATGAGTTTTATTATTTCCTAACTTATATTTCCCATGTATATATCAAAATTAATTTTAATATAACAAAATAGGATTCATTCAAATATATTAAGTATATCATTATAAGAATAGAAACCTACAATATTTTTAACAAAGAGTTCATTTTATTAGCATTAACAATTTTTTTAAAAGAAAACTTATAATATATGTCACTATAAAAAGGACATATTTTGGTAAATGTATTAATTAAGTATGAATTTTTCTATATTTTTCACACACACATATGTATAGTTTTTTTGGGGAAATTTTTATATTGATGTAAACCGTTTTATGAAATTTTAAATGCATTTTACATCTTTTTCCTGAAAAATCCATAAAAATATATGAAATTTAAACGTCGTTTTTCAAAAAAGATCAATAATATTATTGATTTATATTAAAAAATTGAAATATTAACTAAATTACTATATAAAAACTCATATTTATGTGTTAAGAACAATTATTTTAATTTAGGTTAATATTGGTAAAAATGACTTTTATTTCAATTCAATTTTGCAAAGGATGAAGTTGGCATAGAATATGCATTTTTTTTCCATAATCTCACCCGATAAACATAACAACTTTCTTTTCTTAAAAAAACCTCACATTTATTTTATTTATCATTAATTCAATTAATTGACTTTTAATTAAAATATATTTAATTAATATCAATGACACTATTATGGCATAACATACTTGAATTATTATTGATTATCTTTTTATATAAGTCATAAAGCAATAATATTCTTTTAAGAGGTGAGAAAACAAAGGCTGGCAAAAAAAAGAGGAGGAGCATTAAAATTATTTTACACAAATTTTGAAATTCTAAATTTGGTTGATGACTTAATTAATGATTTGTTGAATTTACGAACCTGATTTAAAATTTTTTCTATTTTATGTAGCTTTATATAATCAATACATAGGCCAACTCTGGGAGGGAAAAAAGGGTACTCTACATTTTCTATGCACTTTGATTCGCATATATTCTTTGAAAATAGTTAAGAAAAAAATCCTAATTAAATCCAGTAGAATTGTGAAAATTTCTATTCCAACCTGCCCTTTCAATAAATTCATCATCATGTGAAGAGACCAAATAAAAAATTTCTTAATGTTGTTGAAAGACTAGAATGCATCTCTATACACAAAAAGAAATATTGAAAGTAGCTAAAAGTAGATAACTTTGATCCATATTTTGGATTAATTAATAAAGGTTTGTTTTTCTCGAAATTGGGCTGATAATCTGATATTATGTTTATAATTGAGGGGATTTTGTTAACTTTATTTCTTATATGGGAAAAGAGAAATCGGGATTCTTGGCTTACTTGATCACCAATGGGCTTTGACTTTTTTGAAGAGACAAATGATTTCAATGGAGTGTGTCCTAATTATAAGAACTAGTTAACTTTTTTTGGAGAGATTAAAAAAGCTAAATAAGCTACTTAATCATTTTATATGTTATATATCCTTAGATTATATATTAGTTTATTAGTTAAACGTATTAATTTCAAGAAAAAAATAAAAATAAAAATACTCTAAAGTAATTTAATTAGCTTCCTTAATCTCTCCAAAAAAAGTCAATTAGCTCTTATAATTAGGACCGGAGTGTCTTACTTGATCTGGACTTATGAGAATTTCAAGAGTACGAGAACTGTGGGCCTCGTCAATTACGACCAGGTGCCCCTCGTGCATTTCTTCAATAGCAAGAGGAAGAGGTGGTTGGTGTTACCAATTAATTTTAACCCCATGGAGCTAAACTCAAATCTTAACTTATTGGTCCGTTAGTGAGTGCTTTGTAAATATCTCTGTAAATACTTTTTAACTTTTTGAGATAAAATTCTTATAAAATTATAGAGACCAATAATCTTTATTTCAAAATTTAAGGAATGAAGCCAGAATTCATTTTCATAAATCTCTTAGAAAATTATTGAGCCCAAACTTTGTGATTTACATATAATAATATAAACTAGTTGATATGATTTACAACTTTCAGTAATTAATATATATTACCTCCTGTCCTAATTATAAGGCTAAATTTGTAGTGCGATTTGCACTAGGACAAGAGGGAGTAATATATTTTGAGAGTTGATTCTAGTGTTAAATATAAAACAGTTTTAAAATTTGTCTTCTAGCAATTTTTTTTTTCATATTTATTAATTATTTTTTAATTTACTCTTATTGACATTTCTTTAAAAATAATTATGGATTGGAAATAAGGAAATCAAGAAAGATAGTTCTTATATTCACTATGTCAAGTTCTCAAATGATATGTAGCCATATATCTTATTTTAGAAAATACATGTTGTTAACCAACATAACTAGTTTCTTTAATCTAATTAGATAAATATGTTTAAAGATGATGAATATAAGATTTCAAGGGGTTAAAGGGTAATTTTACCTCAGAAATGTATAAAAAGGAGCAATTTTGCATTCACTATTATCCTTATTAATTTTAACCATTAATTGATTAAATATGCTGAGTTGACAGTCTACATATCATCCATATCATTTTTATTAAGTTGCAAATTTGCCTTGAAAATTTTAAATCTAACTTTAAAATAACAAAGTAGATGATACATGGATTTAAGTAGGGTCGGGATGTCCAAGGACTAGGCCAGACCGGGTTGGAGGTCAATCCGATGCTTGGTCCAGTCTGGTACCAGCCCAAGGTTGGATTGGACTGTACCGGACCGGCGGACTTCCTGGACCAATCCAGGAGTCTATTTCTTTTCCTTTTTTTTTTTTTTTGCTTTCTTGAAAGGTAATATTTTGGCTCTAGTTTCACCTAACTTTCGAAAATAATAAAAAGTGGCTAAGTGAAAAGTAATTCTTATAAGTTAAAAAGCACATTAGGATGTCCAGACTCCAATGAATGGCCAAACGCAGAGTGTAGTGGTGATTTTTTTTTTTTTTAAATCGAGTTAGACCAGACAGACCCAAAGGGTCTAAGCCCTCAAACCAAAGTCCAGTTCCACCCGAACAGTTTAATCTAGTCAAATTGTCTTGGACCAATTTTTTTTTTTTTTACTCAGATTAGGTCAAGTCGAACCTGACGACCGGATTTTTTAGACAACCCTAGATTCAAGGGATAAATTTGTACCTTAAATAAAATGACATGGGTAACGGTCAACTCAACATATTCAATTAACTAACTGTCAAAACTAACAAGAATAACGATCAGGAAAAAAGAAAAAAGCTCTTTTTTATATACTTCCAAGACAAAATAATTCTTCAACTCCTTAACTAACGGTTAAATTAAACTAGAAAAATAGCAATGGAAAATTTGTTTTTCCCCCCTCTAATTCGAACACAAACGTGGGGAATCGCGGCTTAACCCAATTCGAAGACGGGAGACTAGGGACTACTGACGAGTGACGACATACTTTTTGTTTATGGGCGACTGGATGCCATAGACGTTCTGCCTTGTCACTAGCTCGATCTAGCTCTTGCTTGATTCATATACAATCGTCTAAATGCACCCTCCGTCCCACACTACCCTCTTCTCCCATAAACCCTATCCTTCAGAATCATTCTTCTTAACCCATCATCAACCAACGATTCACTCCCTGCAATCGGATTCCCCTCTTCATACTCATCGATCCGACCCGACGAGAAGTTCGGCCTCTCCTTATGGGCTTCAATCAATTAATTCTCTGGACACGAACGCGGATTTTCAGAACTGGATCGTCAAACAAGTTCCCTCCGTAAGATACGAAGCTGTAAGCTCAAATTCTCACGCTTCGCATTTTCTTTTTTCGATTTTGTTATTGTTATTATCATTGAAAAAAGTTGAATCAGAACAACAGTTTTAATTTGTAAAAGAGGCTTTTTAATGAAAAAGTTTGGCTGGTTGGTTTCCTGCTTTAGTTGAGTTGAAATGTGGGATCTTTCACGGGATGCTTGTTGTTAATGCAATGCCTAATTCTTTACCATAAGTTTCTCTGGGTTGAAGTGTTTTCTCGACCTCACCCTGCGTTTCATCAATTTTTTCAATGGAGTTTCGTTTGACTTTGCAAAGAGATTGAAAATTTCATTCGAGCCAATGTTATTTCGTGGTTTTTAAAATGCCCACTGGTTTTCAATTCCACATTGCACCGGCTAATCTGGTATTTTTCTTGTTTTACTTATGTTGTAGGTGATTACTTTCTTTTTTCATGTTATAGTCTTTTATGTTGAGAGAAGGAAAAAAATTATTCTGAGTGCTGGAGTTGTTCTTAACTTATTACGTGGTGTTGGTTTTCTTGGATTAAAATTCTTGTGATTTACAGGCTGCCAAAGCTTCTCTTGGGACTTCGACTGTGTCCGCAGATTTCCCTTCTGTGTGGAATGGCATCTGGGGGCCTTATCTTTTGCCTACTCTTACCCCAGTAATATTGCCAATGCCAAACCAAACCAAAGCTAATGAACCAATGGGATGCGAGGTTTGCAAAATTGATTGCACTAGCAAAGATGCTTTTGAAAAGCACGTATCAGAAGAGAAGCACAAGAGAAATATGCAGTTGTTAAATAACCCCACCAATACAATAATACCAGGACCCTCTCGTGCTAGTTTAAAAAGTCAAATAAGTAGGTTAGGAGGACAAGATTTACTCGGTGTAGTGAATAAAGAGTTAGAATCTAAGAAGCAGAAGCTTGTGAAGGGCGGTGCAGCGGTTGATTCAGTAAGGGTTTGCACGATATGTAATGTCGCTTGCAATGGTCAAGATGGATATAACAAACATCTATCTGGGAAGAAGCATGCTGCTCAGGTGAATGAATATTCCTTTTTATGGTCTCCTAGTAGATTCAGAAAAATACGTGGGAGGACAGTTTTCTTGTCACTCCCTTGACTCTTGATCTTGGTTTTACTATTAAGTTTGGCTGTTGGGACAGTGAAGTCGTACTGTAAACACTGTTTAATAACTAGCCGTGTCTTGAGTGTCCTATTCATATTGTGAAAAGTTTCAGCTTACCTCCACTGAAATCTTGATGTTTTTATTTTTCTAATGACTAGCATCTTTATCCCATGCCCATCTATCTTGATTCACTTGCATGTGTTCTCATATTGGCTGGCCAAACTCCAAGCGTTCTATTCACCTGGGGCTAATAACTCATAATTAGTTCCATATGATAAAAATCTTGTGATTCTTTCCTCAACATTGATACTCCAATCAAGTTAACATGTATCGACTGCTCCTCAATGAGGGCAATCATGATCTGAAATGTTCATATACATGACATCGTGAAATACTTCTGCTGGTAATTTAGTTGGATTAAGCAATGCTTGTGGACAGTGGTTGGCTATGCTTTTATTATATATTCATAACTCCTTTAAGAACATCAACATTGTTATCTATAACCATCCGATAATTTGAATTGGATATTTGCAGCCTTTGCTTGATTTCTTTGACTTTCGTTGCTAAATTACGTTTAGTGCAGCAAATTATGCACTTCATTTTGGTCTGTTGCATCTCCTATTGGCTTTTTATTTGGCTTTCCATGTAGAAATGCAACAAAATAGTTATGGTAGCTGGGAACCACTAGACTATTTCTGCATTAACTGAGCACCGTTGTTCACTTTGCAGATTAAGTTGATTTCTGATAATGGGATTGGTCCTTATATTGCTGCTTTCAAGGCTCATGGCATTGGTCCTTGGAAAAAAGGCCCAAAGAAAACTAAGTTTACCCAACCTGTATGGTGTGAAATCTGCAAGATTAGTTGTACCGGCAGGGATGCATATTTGACACACTTAGCTGGGAAGAAACACATGAGGAACTTAGAGTTGCTGTCAAAATCAAATAATGATTTGCAACTACAAATCAATCCAGTTATTGGTCCCCATGAAAAGCCAAACACTTGTAAAGCTGAAGGGATAGTTTCACATATGCCAAATAAAGCAGCCATGGTAGAGGATATTGAGGCAAAGAAACGTAAACTTGTGGAAGGTGGAGTAGCAGAAACTGATATTAGAATTTGCACTCTTTGTAATGTGGTGTGCAACAGCCAAACAGTGTTTTATTTTCACCTTAATGGGCAGAAACATGCTGATATGGTGAAGCTGAAGCAAGAGCAGGCAGGGTCAAATTAGATATTCTCTTGATTCAGAATACAAGTTACTTTCTAGATGAATTATTTGTTTCATAATGTAAGTCACCTTAAGAATAATTAAGTGGCTTTGTATTTTTTTTCTCCTTAAAAACTTCATTTAATAAAGATAAAGTTGAAAATATATTTCGATTTGAAACAGATTTAATGAGTTAATAATTATTATTTTTATTCGGGTGAGGTGGTTGAAAGTGGGTTATACTTTTAAACTAAAGAAGTATATCCATGGCAAAAAGGAATAGTTAGTTAGCCATTGTGCTATATATATTATAGGGTTTTATTTACTTCATATAAAAATAAAAATAAAAAATCTTAGAAAAATGAATTGTAAATACAAGAATCTCTGCTGTAAATGAGAGTTACATTTAAAATTTAAATGTCTTATTTGTAATTATAATTAAAACTCTTGAATTTGCAGTTGTTCGAATTAATACTTGTAATTCACTTTTCAAAAATATCTGTCGTGGACCTAGCTGGCATTAATTCTCTCTCAGGTTAACTGTTTTTCTCCCTTAAACAGAGGTTAACTAATTTGTAAGATTTCGTTCCTGAATGAGTAATTAATTATAAAATTATTTTCATATTTACCTTATTCTAGACCTCAATCATAGGCATACCGCTTAAAGATACTTGATGAAAAGTGAATACTTGATGTAACGCCTATTGTTTAATTTTTGGGGAAGTCTCTTAAAAAAATGGTTGGATTATTTAAATTCTAAATTGAGTCATTAAATTCAATAAATTCTAAATCAAGTTAAATGTCTTAAAATAGGATTTTAGAATTCAAGAATGTTACCTTGTTACCTCTTTTTGGTAAAAGTAAGGGGCATCAGCCCTTCTCCATTAACTCAACAAAATGTTACGTGGGTAGTGGCCTAGTGGGTAGGCTGCGGACACACAACACAATCCCTTAATAGCAAACTATTACAACAAAAACGAGAATTATTAAACACAGCAAGCATATCCTCTAGATCAAAACTGTAATTAGCTAAGACATCAGCACAATTATTGCCTTTTCTATACATATGGGCAACTATAATGCCTATAAATTTTTGCATGATTCCTCCTATATCAGACAGCAAACCCGAGCCTGCATTAGTAAGCTCTCCATCCTACAATCTTTTCAGTAATCACACAACAGCTATACAATCACATTCAGCAATTAATCTATCAATCCTATGAGTAAAAGCTAAATTCAATCCTTATAAGACACTTACTTATTTTCAAAGAACGTTAAATATTTTTTCTATGTATGATCATAATTAATATAATATTATAGTTTAGTACAATTGGTAGGGGTAATATTAGAAATTATTTAAATTTTAGGAAAAATGTAATGATTTTATCTGTTTTTATTGGTTTATGAGAATTGTTAGTTAATACTAGCTTATAATAAGGATCAGATAGAATACAATTTTTTTTTTTTTTGATATAGATAGAATACAATTTATTAATTGAGTTGGAATCAAATGAGAGGGAGTAAGGTAAAATTGTTGAATTCTAAAATATGCATTGCGACGGCCCAAAAACAAACTCTCGTGTGCAAGCTCAATCCTATTCATCACCAAATGCCGCGTGTCCCCTCCGTTTCCTTCCCATTTTGCCTTGCCAGCTCAAATATTTGAGAAACAATCATGTCTTCGAGGCCAGCCACGGGCATCACATTTTAAATTTCAAATTATACTTGCAATTGGACTAACCTTCGTATTTTGTTCATTTTTTTTCCCGAAGACGAGTTATCTGATTCAGGTAACTGGCTCAGATTCTTTCCGTTTCTGTTTCATATTGATGAAGGAGTTCGGAGTTGGTTTTTCTGAGGATTGAATCTTTAAGTGTACTTCCCAATTGCATATTTACCCAATCCCCGTCGAGGGGTTTTCTAAGTTCTTACCTATGGTGCGATGAATCTGAAACACTATGATTTCTTTAATCACGGGTCAAGTTAGCATTTTATCGTTTTCTCCTTTTGTTATAGTTTTGCCTGGAGAAAGTAACTGAGGTAGTTAAAATTTGTACTTTTGAAATAATATATTTGAAAATCAACTTCATTACTTGCAGAATCATGTTATGAATTTATTGTCTTCAATTGCTAGTCCATTTGGCTGTTATAGTCCTATAATCTTGGTAAAGCTGTTGCGCATTAGCTGTGTGGTTGGTGTTTGTTCTTTGTACTCCGTATTTACTACTACTATCAAATTCAGCGGGACCTATCTTTTAATAAACGCATCCATCATTTGCTCCTCTCTAACGCACTTTTGTCAGATTGCTTGCAGAAATGTCAAATAGCTTCAGAAGTGACATCGATAATTCTTTCAATGCGGAGGAACTCTTGAAAATTAAAACAAGATGTAGAGAGGTACCGTTTCCTCCCCTTTCAGCTTCTTGCTGCCTGGAATCAAATCAAGCACCCTATTAGGAATATGTTGGAGTATTGCATGAGCTTGTTAATATGAATTCCTTTCTTTTAAATATATTGCTTTAAGTGGAAATTTTTAAAATAAAACTCTTAATTTGATGAACGGGGTAGCAACCTATGTATATAATGAAGTCCCATATGACTAGAAAGACGGTGATGTACTTTTCCTGGTGCTCTAGCATATTGAAGAATATGCTACCATTTGGTTGTATTATTGGGTGACTTTCATCCTGTGCATGATAGAACAGAACTACGTACATGGATTACTGATATTTTATCAAACTTGTTCATCATATATATACGGTTTATTGCTTTAACGGACTTTAATTGTATGTCCCAAAGAACAGAACCCTTTTACATGCTGTATGTAACTTATATATCATTGGAACTCTTTACTGAGCTGTATCTTGTTTGACATGCAGCTTAGAAAAGAGAAGGACATGATAAATAGTTCACAATCCCAAACCTTTGAGCTACTCCGGGTACATCACATGCTAGATTGAATTCAAGTTATTGTATTATAATATTATATTATGTTCTATTAAGCATTTTGCAAATATTATTGTAAGGAGAGCAGGAATTTAAGATTTATTAACTTCTGATTCTCATCTCTGATATTTAGTAACCATTAACCCCAGAGATTACAATGAAGTTGTTTTTGAGTGGGAATGTAAGACGCATATTAGAGTGTGACTAAGTGTGCCCCCCTCCCTTAAGAAGAAAGAAAAAAGAAGCAAGATTCTTAGTTTTGGGCTTGCTGCTAGGTGAAGGCGATTTTATGAAGTTTTATTGGTTGATTAAAGGGCACAAAGTATAAAGAGGCTCTGATGCTCTTATCCTCCCATATGAAATTTTAATAAAGAAAAATTTCCTTTGCAAATTCAACTTTAAATAAAAGCCATGTTTAGATACTTTCTCTTTGATGCACAAATTCATAGATATTCTGTAAGTAAAGTCACATGCGAAGAATTTGGGTAAAACCTCACAAGTGTATATTCTCCAGAACTAGTAAAAATTCCTTTTTCGATAATTCTGTTGAGTATTTGAGTACCTCACAAAGATCTTCCATATCTGTAGTTGCAGCAGGGGAGGTCTGAACCTTGCATTGGCTCTTCCATGAAAATGCTGCTACTTCTATTAAAGCACTAAGCTTAAAAATTGACCTTGAAATTTACCTTTTTAAGGTTTTTAACAAATAACTGATGCCGATCTGATTTATGCCATTGATGCAGATAGTAGAACTACAAGAGAAGTCATTATCAGAGGCTAACATAAAAGATAAGAAACACGTACAGAGGTTGGAAGATGAGCTGTTGAACTGCTCTCAAGAAATAGGTAGTTTATCCTGTCTCTCAGTTTTTGATGCCCTTTGAATGGGTTCTTAAGCTTGAAAGTAACTAAAGCTCCTTCAGATGATTGATAGATGGAAAGTAGCTCATGTTGCCAATTCTATTTTATTTATATGCATATAAGTTGCACGTATTTACTCTCATTAGTGAACCTTTTGTGCAACTGATGATTGTATTCGATAGCATAGTAATTTTTTTTTTTTTGGTATTTTTGGCATCCAAAATAAGTTGTAAAGGTCATCTATTTTAAATGAAATTGATTTATCTGTTGGATCATACTTGATACAGATTACCTTAAGGATGAGCTTAATGGAAGGAACATGGAGGTGAAATACCTGCAAGAACTTGTTTACAGCCTCAAATTGAAAATAAAGGATATGGAAGGCTTACAAGATGAGGTTTTCAGGTTAAAGGAGGAGCTGCAGAGATCCAATTCGGAGCAATTTTTCTTGTTGAAGGAATTAGAAACTAAAGAAATGGAATTGGAGAAATCAACACTGGCTGTAGAGAAATTGGAGGAATCAATTTCATCCATGGCATTAGAGTCTGAATGTGAAGTAGAGTGCATGAAGCTTGACATGATGGCCTTGGAGCAGAGTCATTTTTTTGAGGCTAAGAAAATACAGGAGGAAACTCTAGAGGAAAACACTAGAATGAGCAGATTGATTGAAGAACTTCAGTTCAAATTTCTGGAAGCCCAAAAAAGTATTGTCTCTCTAAATGAGGAAAATAGGAAGCTTAAGAACAAGATCGATGCTGTCAACAAGAACTTTAGAAATTTTTCTCAGAAGGTTGAGGAGTGGCTAGAAAACAAGGATAGATCACAACTCAATGGTCAGTCTTCCTTGAGCGAACAAGAGAAGGATTCAGATATATCAAAGGATATAAGGTACATGACAGAAGGTGTTTGGTTTTCAACTAATCTGTATGTGACAAGCATCCTGTTATAGTAATTGTGTTATAATGGAAGGATGGGGTTTTTCTCTATTGCGGCCAGCTCCTAAATGTGGCAGTTTTGCTTGATCTTTTATTTGATAGTTTCAGAGTGAAATTGCCAATTTCTCTTCTTCAAGGGAATAAAATCGCCTCTTTTGTTTTTCTACTTCTTGCTTGTTAATAAATGTTCTCCCTTAAAAATGGCTAAAGATTTGAACTGGTTGGTAATGTTTCAGAGCCAGAGTGTCATTACCTTCGTCATTAAGTGTATGCCTTATATCATAGGCATTGAACATATTACACTTTACTTAATTGCTCCTTTTACTCTTGTGAGATTGTATGTTAAATGTAGGGATATAGATGATGGATTCTGAAAATGGAAGAAGTGGTTTATTTGTAATCTTATTAGTCGATTAATATTCCATTGGTTCCTAAGTCCTACGTGTATAGTCTTCAATCAGCTAATCTCAACTGTTAAATGTAATATTACATAACCGGCAAGCACACCAGAAAATATTCAACATGTCAATTTGGACAATAGAGTACAATTTCCTTGAGGAAATTTTTTTGGCGGTTGCTGATAATTTAGGTGCATATTTGATTGTTTCCTTTGAATTATCTTAATTTGAACTTGCCAAGTTGGAGCATTCTTTCACTAAATTTATGGCAATGTTTTCCTGTATTTCCCAAGTGTTTATGGAGAAGTATTGGGCCCACTCCTTGAAAGGCTATCATTGGCGTTGGAAACAGATGCAGGTATTAAAGAGGAGATGGAGAAGATGTCATATCAGATGCAAAATTATAAAATACTTGTGGAGAAACTTAAGGTATGTCCAGTAACTGAAGCATAAAATTTGAAATGGTTGATGTCAATTCCTTAAATACAAAAGTGAAAATAAGGTGTACCTTTTTAATTACTCAATTTCATCTATTCAAGTATATTTTGAGCTTGGACATGTATCTAGTGATATCGACTTTTTAATAGGAAGAATTAAGAGAAGAAAAGTTGAAGGCCAAAGAAGAAGCAGAGGACCTTGCTCAAGAAATGGCAGAGCTTAGATATCAAGTTACAAGTTTGTTAGAAGAAGAAAGTAAGCATCGTGCTTGCTTTGAACAGGCATCTTTGCAAAGAATTGCCGAATTAGAAGCACAGGTATAACTGTAAAGTCATCACTCCCTTTCTCTTAATTATCAGAAGCTAATCCAAGAGAAGGTGTTTGACTTTCATCCTTTTTTCTTTGCAATCAAAGCTTCAAAGAGAACAGAGAAAATATTTATTTGCAGTCAGCGGCCTCCCTGAAACGTAGAAACTGGAATTGTTCGAAGTTCTTCAAGTCCATCAGAAGAAAATTATCATAAAGGTTTGTGCCTGGACGTGAATTGTTATTCTTTCTCAAGGATTGTAGTGTCAATGTGCTGATTGTAATTGTTCTGCATAATATGCTGCTGATTAAATTACTACATCCTGGACAGATGAACCGAAAGATGTAGGATGTCTTCTCATGTATTGGTTTTCATAGAAGTATAAGGTGTATTGGTTCATAGAGGAGTGTTAGAAGTATAAGGTGTATTGGTTGGTTAGTTGAGTGACCTGGTCTATATAAAAGGTCATAGTTAATTGTTGAGTGTGTTAGGATAGTGAAATTCTATCCATGTTAAGAGAGACGATAAATCGGTTTTCTCTCTAAAGAGAGGAGTCTCTCTCAAGTCTCTAAATGGGATCATCTCCCTTAAGTGAAGGTAGATTAGTAATAACCCAAATGGGTTAGATTTCTTATATGAGCATATTGTTTTTCTATGAATAATATATGATTCTTCATCTTTCTCCATAATATCTCTCTAATTGTTCTTGTTAGCAAAAAGAAAAACAAAGTGGGGTTGTATAGAGGAACCACCTCTTGATATGGGGTGCAAGAACTGATGTAAACATGTTGAACTGTTGTACAGATGCCTGAGAGCTTGCTTTCTTTTCCTCTATCTTCTTTCTCGCAATTGTAAAGGATTGAGCTTTAAGTCTAATTTTGTTATTTGAAATTTAGCTATTTTTTTATTATTGGGGTTGAGAGTGAACAACCTAGGACCCGTTTGGTTCGATCTTATTACTTCCTGCAGTGTGCAATGGGATAAATTGGTAATGCCATACAATATTAATGGCATGGTGATGTTTTCAGTGCACCCTAGGAGAAACCGTAAGTCATGTATTAAGGAAAATAGTTGTCCTTGCAATTGCAAATTCAGCTACTTAAAGTTGGGTACGAAGATTTTGACTTTTGAGTATTTTAAATACCCAAATTTAAGTCCAAACAACATTACTTATTTCCACATATGCATGTGTTATTAGACTCCCTTCATTGGGTGGCAGGAAAAAAAAAAAAAAAAAGACTCCCTTGATTGGTACATTGATTTTTTTCAAAAAACGGAAAAAAAAAATCTTCTCTTTTGCGTATACTTATATCAATAAATAATAATTAGGTCTTTTTCGTATTATACATGAAAACTACTCATGCATTTTATTATTTGTGGTAAGGCTCCATTTTAATAATAAAAATCATTGTGGAGTTTGATTACTTCATTGGTACGGCTAAATAATAAATATAAGAGCAAAATATTCTGATTATTCTTTTGTTTTGTCTTAATTATACAGGCATCTCTTTTATTATGAAAACATATATATATAAGTCTAAATTGTTAATTCTGTTAATAACATTTTAAAATATTTTTTAAAATTAAATATATTTACTATTTTTCCCTTAATAGTAAATCCATAATTTTACTTGATAGTTTGTAGATTTCAAGAGGGGAAAAAAAGACGAGCTACAAGAACAGCGATGGAGAAGACAACTGCAACAGGTCATGAAAACAAAAATGTACGAAGTTTATAAAGTTTTCATTTAAACCTATTAAACGATATGTATAGCGTACCCCATAGTCTTTTATTCCTCATAAAACGAAGCACTATGCGTGATACATAAATATACAATTATCCAATAATTTTTATATCAAAAAAATTATCCACGGTAAGTGTCGCATAAAAAAGGCATTTGATGTGGGTTTTTTTTTTGGGTTGGAAAAAATTGTTCTTTGATTGGGAATTTTGGTTCAATTATATATAGAAGAATATATTTTTATTCATTCAAAAAATTTAAAATAAATAAATTTCAATTTGTACAATGAAAAATTATAATTATAATTTTTATAATCTCAAAATTAATAAATTCTTTAATATATTAAAAAGTTGTAAAATCTATTATGTATGAATTTTTGTTGGCCCGAATATATGTATGTTTAAATAATTCCAATATTGAAGAGGGGTATTTAGTCAAATATTTCAAAAGTCAAAAATACCGATTAACTAACAATAAAAATATAAGGAAGGTACATCTTAATTTTTAAAGAGCTGTATATGGGTTTTTCAAAATAGAAAAGTGATTAGAGTATTTTACTCTAATTATAATCATTGAACGAAGTAAAATAGTATTCCTTCCGCTCCTAATTATAGAATAACTTTCAGGATTTAGTTTTGATTTTAATTATAGGACAACATTCTAATTTTAGTCAATTTCTTCCTAAGATATGAATGAGCGATTATGCAAAATTAGTAAAGTAATTGAAGTGTAAAATTTATATAAGGGTATTTTAAGAAAACGAGTAAAATTAACTAATTTAACTTCTATCTTTAATCCTTCTAAAATCGATTAAATATATCATATATCTTTTTTTGGTGGAAAAAGTAAAATAGTATCTGGCCACACAAAAGGTGTGAATACTAGGTCAGCAGCCGGCAACATTTCTTAATGGCTTCGAATGTTCTTTTGACGGGTAAGATATAGAAATAAAATGAAAATAGAATCTTTCCTCAATCTTCATACATCAGCCGGATGTTGCCAAAAATTATTTTTAAAAATATTTTAGAATAAATTTGGTGTTGTCAATCGAACAAAACAGAAATAGTTCATGAGTTTTTTTTGGGTCGAATAAACCCCTCTTATCCAGATCATTCAAAATTTGTTTTACCTATACACAATTTTAATTGGTAATTCATCTAAAGTTGACAAAAAAAAAAAAAAGAGGAAAAAGAAAGGCACTTAGCACAGGTGGCACTTACGTTCTTTAAATATCGAGTCAGGGTTGCAATATGCACGAGGTGGGTTTTGTGATTAACACCAAAGCTTCTTCAAAAAATTTATGATGTGAGAGGATTAGTTACTGTTATCGATAATAGTACCTTCATAGCCGCAGATATTCCAGGCTCAAAAAAAAGTTGACAAAGTCAATTGGACTAAAGAAAAAAGACAAAGTCATATCAGTTTTTAGTCTAAAAATCAAATGACAAATAAATCGTCTCTTTTGCTAGCTTCGTCCATTGCCCCTCATTTTCTTTTAAACTGCATCATTTTGGTGCAAAATGTTCATATCCTATTTTTTTGTTTTTAAAAAGAAAATAACATCGAATATTCTAAAATATTTTCTTAGTATATCAGGATCTTGAAATATTTTTTCAACATCACTTAATATCCTAAATGATTTTTGGTCCATTTAATACCCTAACATATTTTTTCAGTACTATTCAGTATCTAACACCCAACACACTAAAATATTTTTTTTTTACTATTGTTTAGTATCCTAAAGTAATTTTTAGTGCATCCAAAACCTTAAAACATGGCACCAAAAATTACTTCAAGATATTGAGCATTCCTGGGAAAATATTTTGGGTGCTATATGCATTAAAAATTAGTTTATCATATTGAGTATATATGGAAAAAGAAATGCTTAAGTGTGTTGGCTAATTTTTTTTTTTTTTATGGAAAAAAAAAAAGATGAGCCTTTTACCCAAAACGGAAATGGAGAAATCGCGTCGTCCACATTCTCCCTCCCCAATTTGTCATCGGCGTGGTTTTTGGATTTGAATAAATCAATGGTGGACCCCATTGATAATGGTAACGGGTCGTATCACCAATCCCAAAAACACGTACTGTAATAAATAATCCGCGAGGATATAAAAATGTTTGTGGACTGACCCCACCATCTCTGGTTTCGTCGCAGTTTCCCTACCCTCTCTTTTCTTGACGCGATTTTGCATAGTTTCTACGTTTACCGGTTCTTTCAGTTGAAAATTGAAATAGTATTCCCTTTCGGCTTTCGTTTTCCCATTTCTTCTTGTTCTCCCTCTTGCATTTCCAAGGCTTTATAATTGTTGAATATTGACTTCTCTCCAAGTTCTTTCTGGTTTTCCATTCTGCACGTTCGTTGGGTTTCTCCAGGTACTCATCTATTTCATCTTCAATAATCATTGATTTTTTTAGTTTTCTATTACAGTATGAAGCCCTTAATTTTTCGAGATTCTTTTACTATCTTGTAGGGCTTCTTGTGTTTTTTTATGATCACGTAATGGTTAGCTTTGCTTCCACTCTCTCTCTCTCTCTGTTGATTGGAATTTAAGCTATTATTGATATTGAACATTTTGTGTTCTTTTCGTTATGGTTCTTCTGCTAGCCTCGTCAAAAAATTTTCTTCTTTCATTCTCTGACGAACCAAACGGACCGCATAGGTTGTTGATTCCGTCGTCAGTTTATTGAAGTTTTAACGCCTCTTTCTTCTCATCGGCTTTGAGATTGTGTTGGTGAATTCTTGTATAATTTGTGGATCTGTTAATCTTCGATATTGTAGTTCGCCGTCTTTTGACTTTCTTTGTTAGTAATTTAATTGAAATCTTCCTCTGTTGATTACTTTTAGCCTAAGAAGATAAACTGATTCGTGATTAGTGCCCTAAACTTGATAGTATGCTATTTGCTTTTTGTCTACAACAAAAGTTTATGAACAGTTAATGCTTATTTTTGCAGGAAGAATTGTTCTGCGTTCGCCTTACTTAGGACCATTATTTCTTGTTAAATTCATTTACGCGCTCACCTTCATCTTCCTCTAACCAAATTCTGCAAGCGTACTTGCTTATTGGTGACTTGAAGAAAGAGGATGTTTGGTTCAAAGAAATCTCCCCTGAAAGTTGCAAAACACAATTCTGTCGATCCTGTCTATCCAGGCCACTCTAAGTCAAACCCATTTGATTCTGGTGATTTGGCAAAGGATGGCAAAAATTATAATTCCTCTAGGAGAAGTTCTTCAGATCCTGCACTAGTAACAACAGAAGTCAAGACCAACCCTTTCGATGACTATGATGTAAATGAGAAATCTTCATTATCTTCCTATGCTCTAGGATCAGTAGATCGAAACAAGTATAAGAATGATTTCCGTGACTCGGGAGGAATAGAAAGTCAGTCAGTGCAAGAATTGGAAAATTATTCTGTTTACAAGGCTGAGGACACTACAAAAACAGTTAACAATTGTCTGAAGATTGCGGAGGACATGAGAGAGGATGCTACCAAGACTTTAGTCACCCTGCATCAACAAGGAGAGCAGATTACCAGGACACACTATGTTGCTGCTGACATTGATCAGGATCTTAGTCGGGTACCAATCTGGTTTTTCAAAGAGTTATTTGATGCATGCTATAGTGATCCTATATGAGTGGCTTCTTGGTGACCTTTTACGTGGGCTATTGCTTCTTTTACTATACATTCCAATAATATTCTGGACTAAACTGACTGAATGGCTTGTACAGGGAGAAAAGCTCTTGGGAAGCCTAGGGGGCATGTTTTCCAAAACCTGGAAACCAAAGAAGACACGCAAAATAACTGGCCCTGTTATAGTTGGAGGTTTTATTCTTTATCCCCTTCATTTGCTTTCTCTGTATGTATATGTACGTGTATGTAACATATGCATGATATGCTTCATAATACAGATGATCCTGTAAGAAGAAAGGGCAGCCACTTGGAGCAGAGAGAGAAGTTGGGGTTGAGTTCTGCACCAAGAGGGCAGTCAAAGCCACGGACACCACCTCCTGAACCGACAAACGCCCTTCAAAAAGTTGAGGTTTGTATCATTCAGTGCACATTAACCTATTGTCTAAAGCTAGCTGAGCATGACAAAACTCAATTATCTCAAGGGCTGTTGATATGCTATAAAATATAAATATCTCTTGCAAAAATATTGGATTGACGGGTTCTTCCTATAGCTTTTAGCTGCACCGACTGATAACTTGCTTAGATAGACATTCTTTAGTAGTAACTATAGATATGCTGGCAATTTGGTTAATCTTACTGTCATTAACCACCATTAGTGTGTTTCCAACTTGGATAATGCAACTTCCATTTGTTATTTTCATCTCCTCCTATGATATATTGGTTTCATAATTGGCTAATTAGTGACTGTCCTCGAACAGGTTGAGAAGGGGAAGCAAGATGATGCACTTTCAAATATAAGTGATATACTGGGAGACCTGAAAGAAATGGCTATTGACATGGGATCCGAAATTGAGAGGTTAGTTAGATCATGCGTTTATTCCTCTATCTAATTACACTTTCCAGTTGTTCTTGAGCAGTATATGATAATCTTTTGCACTTTCCTTCCAAAACAAAGCGATAGTTTAAGCAACACTTTAAAAATTCCCAACTTTTCACATGGCTTATCTATTGATAATGTTGGTGATGCTGCAGGCAAAACAAGGCCCTGGACCATATGCACAATGATGTCGAAGAGTTGGATTACCGCGTGAGAGGTGCTAACCAACGTGGTCGTCGTTTACTTGGAAAATAAAGTGCACAACTTATAATATCCATTTCCAACTATTACTATTGCCTTATAGTGATCCTTTACTTTTTTTTTTTTTTTTGATAAATAAGACGAATTTTTCAATAGATAAGATTTTAGTTTGCACAATTTTAAATGTGCAACGCATTAAACCTCCCCTGGTTATTTATGACTAGTTTTCCGAAGGGACATTGAACTTCCCTCGTATAGAAGGCTCATCCATCCTCCAACTATATTCACTTTTAAAGATAATGATTGAACCTAAACTCATATTAAAATTCAGCCGGATAACAAGACAAACTGCAGAAGCCAACAAGAGGTGCCGGCCAATACGTAATGAGTTTACATTAATAAGCCTCTGAATCAATCACAAACCTGGTAAATATTAAGAACTGGTATATGTTACGATACATAAACTAAGTCTAAAAATTCAATCATTAATAAGCATCTCACAGTCATTAAACTGATCAAACACTATAACTAGCGGCAATACGATGGCGATAAATTAATAGCCCAAAACCTAGCATGTGAGCTCGCGATTCATCTCCATAATGCTCCTGACATTTGGGGCGTGGAGCGAGTAGACGATCGCTTGCCTTCTGGCAATTTCCAGTTGAGCCTTGCCATCGGATAACGCCGAAGCAACGGAAGAAGGATCCGAGAGGTTTTGGTTGTGGCGAAAGGCGTCGATGGTCCGGCGCTTTGTGTATGCCTTGATGTTGTAATCGGGAAACTGGCGCGCCGTGCGGAGGAGAGAACGTAAGAGAGAAAGCACTTCGGCCTTTGATTGCCGGACGGCAGCCGCAGAAGCAGAAGACGCCATTGTTACGGAGATTCTCTGCTCTCCAGAGTGTTGGCGATTTGGCGTAACGTCAACGTAATGCGTATTGAATACGGGCTTTTAGTTTTAGGCCCCCAACGAAAACCGACCTAATTGGCCCTTATTAGATAGTTATTTACCAAAATGTGCCAAACTATTTAATCATATGTCTTTATTTAGTTGACTACACCCCTCAAGTAGTCGACTAAAACGTGGGGTTATATTTTTTTAAAATATCCTCGTGATTTAGTTGACTAAGCCACAGTGCTTAATCAACTAAATCGCCACAGAAAGGCTTTTTAAAAATCCACGATATTTGGAACCTTAATCAACTAAGCAACCTCCCCTCTTTTTTTTTCCCCAAATCCTTTAGTAAAGACTTCAACTGATGAATATACATGTTTATGGGTACAACATTGGTTGGTTGGTTCCGCAAAGTAGCTTCTTTTTTCCAGTACTCCAAATAAATAGGATTCTTGCAGCTAAAAATACTCAAAATCTATGTAGGGGTCATCAGCACAATGATTGTTTTGATCTTTTACGATTTCTATCATCCTCTTGTCCTTTGGGACCTTTGCTTCTTTGGAACCAACCTGGGCAAGATCTACAGGGTCTGGTACATGTGGAGGGAAGGCACTTCTTAGTAGAGCCCAATTCACTCCTTCAAAAAAAAGGGCGTTGTTGAATCTCTGTTGCTCCTCCTGTATATGCCATCCTCTTCTTAGGCTCTTTCTCCAAAAATCCTTTTATCAGATCTCTTGCTGCAGAACTTACATGGGGAGTTTCGGGGAACTTCAATGGCTGGCCTATGACATTGAAAAGCGTAGCGTGATTTCCTGCACCCTTGAAGGGACTTGTCCCGTGCAAGAGCTCGAACAAGAAGATCCTGAACATCCACCAGTCTACTGCACTTCCGTGTCCCTCTCCTCGTATAATCTATGGGGATATTAAAAACAAAGAATATGAACTCGTGTTTTAGTTGACTACATGAGGGCCGTAATTAACTAAATAGGAGTATATGATTAAATAATTTTTAAATAGGGACATTTTAGTAAATAATTATTTAATAAGAGACAAATTGGTAAAAAAAAGCCATGCCTCGCTACTTTCTACAATTAACACCTGAAAAATAATTTATTAAAAATGTTTTGAATTCAATTTTATTAGTATTCTTATTATTTTTTAGCCGACTCTCTTATTCAATAAAATTCATAGCCCACTATCTTATTCAATAAAATTCATATGAATCAATGCACTAAGTTTTTTCTGATCAAAATAAACATTGATAATTGTTACAGTACTTTATATTGAGGAGTGAGGAACAAGCAAATTTCCTAAAAGACTTTTATAAAAAATACAAGGGGAATATGTGTAATACTCTCTCTAGTCTTTATTATAAATCACCAACTACTATCAGTTTTTCATCTTTATTATAAGGCACTTCTTCAACTAATTAATTTATTACTATTTTCTCATTATACCCTCATTTTTAACTAACTCTTTAAATTCACATCATTAAAGTAGGGGTAAAGTTGGAAACATTTATTAATTTTCAACCAATTTAATGACTTAACTTCTATTCTTTGGTTCACAAGAAATGATAGTTGATGCCTTTTAATAAGAACTAGATAAAGTATATATACATGGGATATTTGAAGAGAACTCCTTCATACAAGTGGAAGTGTGTGTTTGAAACAAACCACTCTGGTCCTATTTATAAGTCCATTTTGATCAAATCACACATACCAAGGAGAGGTAGGTGACTCAATGATTATGGGGTAAATTTTCAACTTTACCCTCATTTATGAATAGATACCTTTCAACTCTTTATTCTATCTATATTTTCAATTGTACAATACTATGGGCAAAAGGGTCACAATCTCCTTTATTTGGTTAAAATGGACTTATAAATATGATCAAATTTTTTTAGTCAAATAAGACCAGAGTGGTTATTATATTTTTGTTGGGAAAAATTATAGCATCAAGTGGTCTATTAAGAGGCGAAATAATTTTAGATTTTTGAGACTGGAAATAAATCATAAAAGGATATAGAAAATTATCAAGGTTAAATTTGTTTAGATACTACAAAATGTAAAAGAATTGACAAATATCTCGCAGACTTAAATTGAAACTTGAATTATTTGCATCAACAATATATAAAATCTGATGATACAACTCCTGTTTCAGTGTTTCTTCTAAAGTAATTAATCGAAAAGTTTCTCTTTCCCCAATGAATAAGACAAAAGCTCACTACTTACAGTTACAAAGAGAGCTTACAATTAGCAGTCCTAGTATACAAGATTTTATTAAGAAACCTGGCACTAATGCTTTTGGGGTCTAACACAAGCTGGAGCATCAAAGTTTGGGTACACAACAAATACAATGGACAGAGGAGCTACATAAATGGGAGATTGCACATTCTTGTGCACTGGATCCAAATTTGGAATGTCTCCTTTGCTTGTTAACTGTATTGGAATACCGTTTAGCAACACGGTACGGCTTCGAGGGTCGCGATCTTTTGGGGTTAAATGGTACTCTTCTCTGAAAGAGACATAAGATCCTTTCGTTCCAACCCATGAAAATGTCTTCTTGAGATGATAAGTGAAAGAGTTGTCTCTGCGTATGATTTTCACCTCTTCGGTTCCTTCATTGTTTGCAGCCACAGGGTTTTTAATATTGAGAATGAAATTAGTCTGATTGCTCAAATTGATCAACAGTACTGTTACCCCTTCCTGGGGAAAATCATAGATAGAAATGAAAAAAATCAGAAGAATTTGAGAAAGGCTGTGACTGAAATAGCAAATGAAGCCTTCAGAATGCTTAGAATCTAAATAAATCCCAGGAAGCTCAAGAGCATGCAAACTTCATTCCACTCAAACAAATAGCCAGTCATAAGAATCATGAAAGCATTTCCCTCATTCTAAATTGATTAAGTAATCTTCCATATGTTGAAATTAAGATAGTAGTCATTTAGGTATTAAGAGAGAAAAGAAAGGGTTCTCCCACTCAGCTTAGAAAGAAAAGCATCGTTTCTTCTTGGAAAATTCTTTAGTTTCACGCAAGATAGGTGAAAAGAATCAACGAAAAATTCACAAAAGCAAATGTTTCAGGTAAAAGTGTCCATAGGTTTGGTGAGCTTCTATCAGCTCCTTAATCTAAGATATAAGCCTGAAAGGGGTAGAACTTAGAAGTAAGAATTTCTCTTTCTCAACAAACTGCATGTCAGACACATCTGTTCCAAATCACGGACTGAGGAGGAAACCCTCTTAGCTTATGAGTAAACGACAAGTTTTCCTTTTGAATCTCATCTCAATGTTAAAAATGTTCAAAGTCAGCATACTTACTCTTCCTTTTGAACAATGGGCATAAGTGCGCAAATGAGGCGAAGAAGAATCACTAGAAGCCTGAAGAACCTTCTTTCCCATAAGCCTTTGCCACAAAAGGGCACTATCCAGAAATTGGATTAGATATATTCAGCGAGGATAAAATCCACATTAATTTCATGAATTTTTAATTGACACTTACCTATAATAGTCTGGATTGGGAGAAAAAGTGGTTATATTGAGAAGGCCATAGTAGCCTCCAATCAAAGTTTGCCTACAATAGACTTTGGTGTTGTAGGTGGATGCCATTCCAAGTTGATCCAAGTACCTATAATGAAATACATTTTTGAACTCATAAGTAATGACAAATAATGCCGAGATAAATATATAAAGGCAAGCTTTTCTGGAGAATTAAAAATCAAAACAGAAAATTGGGGGGCAAATGGATTACGGAGATTACCAAAAGCTGTTTAAAAATGTGCTAGAAACATAACGACTGCCACTATTGTACGCCCCACCAGCTTCTCCAACCCATGCAGAAGACCAAGGGCCCACTTTTTCAATGCTTTCTGAAAGATTGCCAAATGTTGATGCTATGTTGCTCAAAAGCGCAGGATCTAGAATCTTCTTTTCTAGATTGGGGTCACTGCCTGAAAATAAGATCACAAACTCTGATTAGAAAGAACAGATAATTTTTCAGTATGATGCAAGACATAGCATTGAAACGACAACATGTAATATATGATGCAAGACAACATGTAATTTAAAAGACTTCATTAGCCTACATATTTTTCAGTACATTGAAAAGTTCACAGCTATACGAAACAAGAACAGAAAAAGAAAGAGGCATGAGTTATATTGTCTGAAACTGAGAACAATAAATGCATTCTGCACAGAATAATATTTGTATATAATCTTCCGCTTAATTGATTATATTATACATGTTTAGAGCAAGAAGATTCTGTAAGAATTGTTATAATGGTATTAGGTAAGGGACAAACAAACCTGGGCCCAAATTGTATATGTGATGAGTCAGAACATTGATTATTCCAGAACCTGAAACCTGTAGTAGTTTGTTATACCAATCCTTTTGATAGAAACCTCCAGGTGCTACAAGCGCAGGTTTGAACCGAGATCGCTCATATAAGATATCTAAAATTTTCTTAAGGTGTATTAAGTCTTTTCCATACTGTGCAGGACCAACACTTGCACCAATGCCCTTACCACTTAGCTCGTTACCTGCAGCGGCATAAGCAGTATGCAAGATTGAGGTCAAGTGAATCCAAAAGAAAATGACAAGAAGCTTTGTCTGTTGTTCCTACCAAATTCCCATGAATCAATTTTATATCCCTTTGAGACAGTGTAACTAATGAAAGCATAAGCATTGCTAGAGTCCCAGTCTCCTCCCCAAACACTCTGACTAATTTGGTGCCTCCCATTAAGTGCATTCAAGCCAAATGTCACCATAGCTCTGCAATATGAAACACGAATGAAGTTACATTACAGGTAATCATTCAAACAACCTCCCCCATCTTTTTCAAGCTTTCTCTCAAACTTGAATATAGTTATGCTTGTGGATAGTATGTAGAATCACATGCACTTACACTCACTGGTAAATGATAATAAACAAAGGAATGCTACCCGTTAAAAGTCATATGTGGACAAAAACTCAAATCAGATCTTTTCAGCTATATTTATGAAAAAAAACAATTCTAAATTTCTTCAGGTTGATTGGTTCCTTAACTTGAACCAAAACATTAGGGACTAGTATAAAGTTTAACTCTCGCCATCCCCATTACAATAGTAATCAGCACAATCGCACAATGATGTCACTAGGGAAACAACTCTGGCTAAAGATGATGCTTAAGAGCATGCTCTTAGAATAAGCTACTAAACAGAAACAGTCATTCCCTACTTAGGATACGAAAATAACTGACAATGTGAAAAGAAAATCTCCAAAACCAAAAGAGGAATATCTGACGGCATTTATTATAAGGTGGGAAATGAACTATATCACCTTCAGCCGTCAAAAGTAGGGTTCTAGGTACTTATAGCAAATCTTGCTCAAATGATAACTATCACATTGTTATAGACTTGTGGTGCCCTATATAAAGACCCAGCTGGCATATTTGATTGTTATGAAGTGGGGGAGAGACTAAAGACGTGAAGAAAACAATAATTCTTAATGTTAAAATTCTCACCCTGTTTCTTTGAAAAAATGATTCAGCTCATCCCACCTTTTCATGTGTAAACATCCCTTTGAAAATCCAAATAATCCACCTTTCATCTTTTGAAAGGGATGGCAAGGCACCTTCAAAGTTTCTACATCATACAGCACTTGGTCTTGCAAAGAACCTCCCAATCTTATCCTCAAAGGCTTCAGAGCTATCAGAAAACCAGTATCGAAAGGACAGCATCATGCTTAAATAATTATTCCAAAATCATGAAACTACATATAGAAACTAATCAAATCTACAACACACTAGAGTGTCATTAAACCAAATGAAAATAAACTGTTGCTTACGTACCTTGTACTGCCTTGGCAAGGAAAGGGTGAGACAAGTCCTGGAAAACAATTCATATACAACAATGACTAAGACCACTTCTCCGGCTTCCATTTCATAATGGCTAAATCATATTAGTCGCTGTTCTCTTCATTTGACTACTATATAAATGAGATTCAAAATACTCACCAAATTAGTGACTGATGAATATCCCCATGGGCAGTGGTCATAGTCACATTTGTCATGAGGCCACCAATCAATCGTAGCACAAATGAAGTTATCATCAGTTTCAGCTTTTGCTTGATTTCCATGAACTAGAATTGAAGCATGAATAACTTCTTGACTTAAAGATGGTGGAAGAAAAGCCAAGAAGAGAAATAAGGCAATGTGGAATCCCATTGTTGGATCAGTAGCGACTTACAAGAACATCCAATTCTACTTATCTACCTGCAATTACAAAGATCAATTTTCAGTTACAGACTCACAGGCAGGTTTTCTGAAGCCGTCGGATTGACATTTTCCATTTTATAAAGTTAGAAATAGAGAAATCAAGCTTATAATTGCTGAAACCAGCATGTTAAATTGATGTAGCTCTGGAAGTTAGCTTCAGCAACTGATGTACATGATGCATCCTTGACATCATTCATACTCCTCTTTGTTGACAAAAAAATCCAAAACCATGCTTTTTTCAATTAAAGAAGAAGAAGAATGAGAAGAAGGAGAAATGTTACATGGAGGACGACACCATAATATCTGGGTTGCATAATCATCTTTATATAGGCCCATCACATTTGAATTTTAACAACGGTAAGGTTGAGTTCAAAGTGATAGTCAGAACTCAGAAATTTAAATTATGCCTTTTGAAATTCATTTTCCATTAAAAATAATTACAGATTAGTCTCCTGAGAGAATTCGGTTCTGATTTCCATCGCAACTTTGCCAGAGAGAGAAAAAAGACAGAGACCCAATAATTACAAAATGACGATTAATCCACTTGTTTTAACGGATTACTATAAGCTAAAGGAACTCCACCTAGTCTTAGTCAAAACAAGTAGATTGCTAATTGCAATACCAGATCTAAGAACTCAGTGTAAATCACACAACTCCCACGAATAAGATGAAAGCTTCTCATCAGACGTCATTTATGTATGCGAAATCCAAAGCTATAAATCATAAGATTCAAACCACACCTCCAGACAACATCTGAAGCAAAAAGGATGACCACCACAAGAGAAAGCTTCCTCAAACAAGTAACAAAAAGGAATATGGACCCAGAAGGCATGAATCGAAAGCAGGCTACGAAACAAAGAAATTACCAAAACAGAAGAACACCCAGATGTAATTGCTAAACTACAAGACTTACCCAGGAAAGCAAATCCAACCACAACCTTATCTCAATCCACCACCATTAACGACAACACTAAAGCATAAGTCCGAGGATGATGCTTCCCTGCAAAACACGCCAACACAGTCGATGCTTTCACCGCTAAACAATGACGATTTTACCTCTTTGACGTTCCAGAGGCGCCAAAGATAATGAAGAAGGACCACATTTTCCCCCGTTAGGTGTGAGATAGGTGAAGCGGGGTTGGATAAACCTGTCTCACATGTGTCGGCGCAAGTATACAGCTAATGCAAAACTTAACGGAAGGTTGATTTGGTTTTGTATGTCATGAATCATTCATATGATGGGTACAACAACTCACAAGCGAGCTTCCAATTATTAGACGTCGCTTCTATTCCATCAAATTTAGTTGGTGGGAAAGTAAGCATCACTTTTAGGTAATGAAAGTGGCAGAATTGAAAAAAACAAATCTTTTTCTATGAAAGATAGAAGAAGAAGGGACGTGTAGATTGGGGCAGAGAGAGAGAGAAGATAAATAGTGAGAAAACTTGATTAGACTCGAAAACAATAATGTATGACTATTATTTTCATTGTTGTGGGATGTTTCTTGCCTTTGTGTATAAGATAAATAAAAACCTTCCTTCTACAACCAGAACCTTATTCCGTATCTGCTTTGCTTTAGATTCCAGGAAATGGTTGGTGTCTCATGGTCCATAATTGACCAGTAAAAGCTCATTTTGAAGACCCACCAATGCCTCCGCTTGACCAAATACAGTCTCATCACTTGCAAGTTGAAAATTAATCGTATCAGTTTGAGATTTAAGTAGGGCGTGCTACCAATTAAAATAAGTTCAAGTGGATACACACATATATGTATGTATATGTATATGTGTGTGTGTATATATATATGGAATTAATATTACTGCCTTGTTACTTAATAACAGTATAAAAGAGTTAGTCCCTTTGGGGACATCTAATAAAACTGGAGTATAAAAAACGTAGATAATTAATTTAACATAATTTAAAAAATGAGTTAAATTAGTTATTTTTAATAAATATATTTTAGTTCTTTTAAAAGACATTTTTTATCATTTACATTAAAACTAACATTGACATAGGGATAGTTTTAAAAAATATTCCTACTCTTGTTCTTTATGTAGGCGCTAGACAAAAAGATTTACTTTGGTACTAAATATGATATATCGGTTTCTTTTATTTCATAGATTTATAATTTTTTTGCTTAAAGTATTCCTGTTTTGTACACAAGTAAGGGGCTTTTAAAAATGGGGCTACAATACACATCGTTATCAAAAATATTAAGCAAGTTACAAATAACTAATTTAATTAATCTTGTTAGTATTTATAAGTTAGTTGTCTAATGAGAGAATCTCAATTAAATCCTCTCAAAATACTCATATTCACATTAAGACTTACACTTTTAACATATCCCCAGTAAGGCTAATAAACCTAATTAGGGATTTCTGAATCTTATTAAAATGACCATGTTGCCCCTCTTTCTTTTCTTCTTACAAAGCAAACCTCTTTTTTTCCCAAGCCACCTGTTGGTGTATGAAGCTTCATTTTGAGCCTTGTCTCGACCGAGTCCACGTTTAGTGCTTATAGTTAGGTGCTTATTTATGTGTTTATATTTCTAATTAGAGGTATAAGCAATTTTTTTAAATTTTTTATATATTATATTTATTTAGGTTTAGATCATATGTTGCTTTCTGAGATGTTTTTTGCACCCAGTATCTTAAATTAATTAATTTTCAGTTCTGTATTTGTCTGTAACACCAGTATTATGAAAATTAATTAATTTAAAATATTGGGTGCAAAAAACATCTCAGAAAGCAACATATGATTTAAATTTAAATAAATACAATATATAAAAAAAATTGCTTATACCTCTAATTAGATATATAAGCACATAAATAAACACCTAACTATAAGCACCACATGTGGACTTGTCTCGACCCCTTCCTCAACTGACAACGACAGCTACCTCCGTTACCATCAAAGAGAGAAAAGTCAAGAGATAAGATAGAAAGCTCCATTTTGAATCACTCTAGTTCAGCCAATTGAAGATGGAATATAGCTTTTAAATTATTGAAGCTATTGATTGTTGATTTAAGCAACGTCATATCAGTCTACAATATCATATAATAACCTTCTTTTTTTTTCTCTCTCTCTCTCATCAAGCCAACAATCACATGTGAACATCACAAACGGACAACAATTTATATTATTTAGATGATGCTGGATAAAAATAAAGAGGACATGAAAATCAAGAAAGACAAATTTTGATTGATTAAAGAAAAAGGAGCACATGAAGAGCTTCAATGGCGGATTCCTGAATTGACTAAAGAAGAAGGGGTTGCTTAGACTTAGGAGGCAGCTGATGTCTGAGGATAGAATTGGGTATGCTTTTGTAAATAATTAAAGTCTTTGAAATATTAAACTAATATTGAAAAATATGCTTCTTTATGAATTTATGAGCATTGTTATTCTTAAAGTATAGTTGTAACATCCCGTCTTTTAATATGCGATTTTCAAAAGAGATTATCAGAGTTTTGAATAATTTAAACAGTGTGGCATCGGAAAAGAGTTTTCATTTTAAAACAAAACGAGTATCTGATATTTAACCAACATTGGTGTGTTGATACTAATACAGTCATCCAAATATTCAAGTACTCAAATTACATAAGAAAACAGCAACAGATAAACAATCCTCCGTCCGAGTCCTTATACAGCCTGCTTACCCTTGTCAGCAACCCTGTCTCCGCCAGAACCTGAGGCTATGGCAAGAGCTGAGGTTCAATTCCCATTGAACCTCAGGTAACAGTTAACCTCATGCTTATGTAACAATTTTATATATAATAGATATTCATGATAGTTTCAGCATAATCACATTTTAACAGCACAACCACCTCATATTTTAATCCAGTCTGCACTACCCAGTGCCACGGTGTACATCCGTGTCCTCAGCGCTAGGAAAACTCAACGGCATTATCATGACTATAACCCGTATATAGCTTAATGTGTATGCACAATTTTATAAAAAACAGAATCTCAGACTATCTATCACATAAAAATTTACAATAAGCATCAGAGTTAAGGTTACAGTACGCGTCCGTACCTTCGTTGATGATGTTTTGGTACGTTTGACTAAAACGGTACTTCTAACGGAAAACAGCGGTACAAGTTCACAGATACCCTATAGGAACAATATCACATTTATCAGTGGCCATCAACTTTGCAATACTTGTGGAATTCTACGTTGAAGATTTACTATTCATGTGAATAGTATTCACTATTCATGTGAATAGTACCAGTAAAAATATTTTTACCGTGACGGTAAATAATTTTTACTGTTTGGTAAATAGTATTTACTGTATTGGTAAATAACATTACTGCCCAAGAATAATTCTTTTCTGATGTGACAGATCAGACTAAGCTGCAGCCACAGAGCATACTCAGAAAAAACTCTATCTGGCATTTCTACTATAATTACCAAAAAAAAACTACCAAATCTTAAGACTAGGGACCAAAGAACTTACCCTTGAAGTTCTTACTCCTTCTCTTCAGCTCCGAGAACTTTACTCTAAATTCTCACTCTAAACTCTAAGAATTCTCTCTCTTCTATTAAACTCGACCGTTGTGATCTGAGTTTGGTGTGAAGAAAATGAAGAAGTGAGGCCTCTATTTATAGTTGGAAAATGGGTCCTTAAGTGTAATTTCTTGTTTTTGGGTCATTTTTCGTAATTTCAAAAAAACTAAAAAGGAAACCCGTGAACAATTTTTAAAATTTTTAATAATATTTTAATATTTATTATAATATAATATTATTATTTAAATAATAAATTATTATTGAGTGGGTCCCACTGACAAAATTTTCAAACTCACGAGAGTTTCTGTCGGGAGGGGAGAAAATTTTGTCAGTGGGTCCCACACCTTTAAATATTATATTATTTTTTACTAATAAAGTTCCCTATTCGGTGTTCTGATCGCGTGATCTTTTGCAAATTCTCAAAAATCCAGAAGCACAGCCTTGAAGCTCTATTCTTCCTCTTTAGAAATATCTGGGTCAACTGAATTTTTGACCTCATTCAGGATATTTCGTAATCTGTCAAAGATTTTAAGTCGGACACTGCCGGAAACAGAAATTACTTCGGGTGACACCATCTTCGAGACAAAAATTCACTGATTCATAATATGCCCTTACCCAAGAAACCTAGTTCACGGTTTACAAGATATAATTTTATTTCTATTATTTCCCAAAATATAAGATATTACATTTCTCCCCCCGTTAAATAAAATTTCGCCCTCGAAATTTACTCCATACTAACTAAACATTGAGCCATGAACTCCGGATATCTTTCCCTCATATCTCCCTCTGTTTCCCAAGTCGCCTCATTAGGAGATAAACCCTTCCAGACCACTTTCACAACAGGAATATTTCTGTGTCGAAGCCGTTTCTCCTGGTAATCGAGAATTCGCTCCGGCTCGACCTCAAAAGTGTTATCATGTCGTACCTCGACATCCTCATACTGAATAACATGGTCATGGTCAGGTTGGTATTTCTTTAGTTGAGAAACATGGAAAACATCGTGGAGTTTACTCAAATTCGGGGGTAAGGCTAACTGGTATGCGACCGGTCCACGTTTTGCCAAGATTTCGAATGGCCCAATGTAACGAGGACTTAGCTTTCGCCGTTTAAGCGTTCTACCAACACCGGTTACCGGGGATATCTTGAGAAACACATGGTCTCCAACCTCGAATTCTAGTGGTCTTCTCCTCTTATCAGCGTAACTCTTCTGTCTGCTTTGTGCTGTTAGGAGTCTCTGTTTGATCAATGCAATTTGCTTGGAGGTCTTATCAACTAAATCTGTCCCGATGAATTCTCGCTCCGACAATTCTGTCCAGCATATAGGTGATCGACACTTCCGCCCGTACAATGCCTCAAACGGAGCCATCTGTATGCTCGAATGGTAACTATTGTTGTAAGCGAATTCGACCAGCGGTAAATGTTCATCCCAATGGCCTTTGAAATCCAATACACACGCTCTAAGCATATCTTCTAGTGTTTGTATTGTCCTTTCAGATTGACCATCGGTCTGCGGGTGATAAGCCGTACTAGGCCTTAGTTTAGTTCCCATCTCTGCATGCAAAGCCTCCCAGAATCGGGATGTAAATCGCGGGTCCCGATCAGAAACGATGCTCTTAGGTACACCATGAAGTCTTACGATCTCTTTGATATAAATCCTCGCCAATTGTTCTGGTGAGTAATTAATACTAATGGGGAGAAAGTGTGCTGACTTAGTCAATCGGTCAACAATTACCCAAATCGCGTCGTGATGTCTAATCTTGGGTAAACCTACCACTAAATCCATGGTGATATTCTCCCATTTCCACTCCGGAATTTCCAGTCCTTGAAGAAGACCAGGGGGTCGTTGGTGTTCAGTTTTAACTTTCTGACAGGTTAAGCATCTACCCACGTACTCGGTTACGTCTTTCTTCAGCCTGGGCCACCAAAACTCGGATTTCAGGTTCTGGTACATCTTCACCATTCCTGGATGTAGAGTGTATCTGCTCTTATGAGCCTCATCTAGTATCTTCTGTCGCAATTCACCATCCTTCGGAATGTAGATCCGCTTCTTGTATCTGACCAAACCACTAGGTGATAGGTCAAGGTCTTGAGTTTCACCTTGTGAGATCTTTTCTCGCGCTGCAATAGCCCATTCGTCGTGTCGCTGTGCTTCCTCAACTGTATCTCTCATATCGTATTCCCCTTGACTAACAAGGAGACTTGCAAGATACACGTCATCGGGCGCGTAGTGTCTCATGCAAATCTGATTGGACAGGTTCAGGTCTCTGAAATCTTCAAGTAGTCTCCGCTCTTGAATCATCATGTATGCTGCGTGCACCGTCTTTCTACTAAGTGCATCTGCTACGACGTTTGCTTTTCCGGGATGATACTTGATTTCCAGGTCGTAATCTTTCAGTAAGTCCATCCAGCGACGTTGTCTCATGTTGAGCTCTTTTTGATCAAACAGGTATTTCAGGCTCTTGTGGTCGCAATATAACTCCACGGTTGCTCCATAGAGATAATGTCTCCATATCTTCAAAGCAAACACGATAGCCGCAAGTTCTAAATCGTGAGTAGGGTAGTTCAACTCGTGAGGTTTCAACTGGCGAGAAGCATATGCCACAACTCTGCCCTGCTGCATGAGAACACACCCTAATCCTTGCCCACTAGCATCACTATAGACAATGTACGTTTCGTCTGGATCTGGAATTATTAATACTGGAGCTGTAGTCAACTTCTCCCTCAAAGTTTGAAAACTCGCCTCACAATCATCGTCCCATATGAATGGTTGTTTCTTCCTTGTGAGCTTCGTTAATGGTAAGGCAATACGTGAGAAATTTTGTATGAATCTGCGGTAATATCCCGCTAAACCCAGGAAACTACGTATCTCTGCCACTGTTTCCGGCCTCTTCCAGTTTAGAACCGCTTCCACTTTACTAGGATCAACAGCTACACCATCGCGAGATACGACATGACCCAGAAATTTTACCTCTGGTAGCCAGAATTCACACTTGCTCAATTTAGCAAAAAGTTGTTTGTCACGGAGTATTCCCAACACGAGTCGCAGATGTTCTTCGTGTTCTTCCCTGCTTTTAGAATAGATTAGGATGTCATCGATGAACACCACTACAAACTTGTCTAGGTGTAGACGAAAGATTCTATTCATGTAATCCATGAATACGGCAGGCGCATTTGTCAATCCGAAAGGCATCACAAGGAATTCGTAATGCCCATATCTGGTTCTAAAGGCTGTTTTTGGAACATCACTGGTTTTCACTCGCAGCTGGTGGTATCCTGAGCGTAAGTCAATTTTAGAGAATACACAGGAACCAGATAGTTGATCGAGTAGATCGTCAATGCGAGGAAGTGGGTACTTGTTTTTGATAGTCACCTTGTTTAACTCGCGGTAATCGATACAAAGTCGTAAACTTCCATCTTTCTTTTTTACAAACAGTACTGGGGCTCCCCATGGCGACACACTAGGTCGAATAAATCCTTTCTCCAGTAGCTCCTCAAGCTGTTTCTTTAATTCCAGCATCTCGTTTGGTGCCATACGATATGGTGCTTTTGATATTGGTCCAGTGCCTGGCATCAAGTCGATGGCGAATTCAACCTCTCTCTCAGGGGGTAACTTGGTGAGATCTTTGGGAAACACATCAGGGAATTCATTCACAATGGGAATGTCTTTGAGTGATGGTTCGTCGTCTATCTTGATTGAGAAGAACACCATATACGCTTGGCAACCTTGCTTCATGCATTTTTCTGCTTCTGCACTAGAGAGGAAATTCAGACTCACATTGATCTTGCTCTGGTCGTGTGGTGGTGAGAATCGTATTTCTTTATTACCACAATCAATGACCGCGTTGTTTGCCGTTAGCCAATCAAGACCAAGAATGACATCAATGCCATGAAGCGGTAATCGGATAAGATCTATGTTAGATTCTCGTCCGTTCACACTCGCAATGCAATTAAGACATGCATCAGACGCTAAAGATTTCGCGCCAAGTGGGGTAGCTACTATCAAATCATATGGTAGTCTATAGGCTTGCATTCCTAGTCGTTTTGCACAATCGTAAGAAATAAACGAGTGACTAGCACCCGAATCATACAATGCCTGTAGTAGATTTCCATTAAGAGAAATAGTACCTTTGATCATCTCAGGAGATTTCTTGGCTTCCTCATTAGTCAGAGCAAAAACTCGTCCTGCGTTCTGCGGTCTCGCTTCCAAAGCTTTTTGAGGACAGTTTAAGCTAATATGCCCCGGTTTCTGACACCTGAAGCACACTGGCTTTCCCTCACAGTTAGCTCCCGGATGGAACCTTCTGCATTGCGGACAGGCTTGGGATGTCTGCATTCTTGGAAAGTTTTGCTGTCTCGGTTGAAATGGCCTCTTATTCCCTTGTTGGGAATTATTCCAAGGTGCCTTCCTCTTCTGTGCTGGGTTGTTGCGATTGAAACCACTACGGTTGGGGCCGCTACTGCTGAAGTCTCTGGTCTTGCGAAGCTCCTTCAAGTTTCGTTCGATGAGTCGGCAGGCTTCTACAGCTTGATTTAGTTCCAGAAATTTGTGCGATACCAACCTTTCCCTTATCTCATACTTTAGTCCATACACAAGTATATTTGCAATGCTGCTCTCGTCATTATCTCGCCTCAGAAGTGATGAGTACCGAGATAAGTTGGTGAAACGAGCGAAGTAATCATCGAAAGATTCTTCCCGATCCTGACGGATGTGCAGGAACTCTGTCTCCTTCATCATCTGTACTGAGGGTGGAAAGTACTGCTCGTTAAACTTTTCTTGGAACGTTTCCCATGTGACGGGACAGTTTCGGCTTCGGAGGGTTGCCGCGGTGTTTCGCCACCAACGATCGGCGTCTCCTGCTAGCTTGTAAATTGCCAATTGAGCCTTCCTGTTATCCGGACATTCTAAGACCTCAAAGATCTTTTCAAGATGCAATAACCAATCCTCAGCTGAATCAAGTTTTCCTCGGAATACTGGTGGCTTGTGTTTGCAGAATTGTGTCACCCAGTATTGTGTATCCTTAGCTTCTCTGACAGGTTGATGTTGTTCCACCAGTACTCTCTCCTGTCGAGGAGATGACTGAGATCGTTCTGGTCTCTCAAATGCGTTGCTGCGCTCGTCTTCTTGTTCTTCGTAATTTTCTCCTCCCTCTCGTTGTTGTTGCTGTTGCTCTCCTTCAGCCTGTTGTTCTTCATCCCCTTGTCCTCCCTGCCTGTTGGCGAGAAGCGCATCGATGAGAGCTCTCTGTTCTTGTATTATTCTCCTCATTTCTTGAAGTTCATCTTGTACTGGTGGTGGAGGTTCATGTTGTTCGAGTTCAGGGTTTGGTACTACTCGCAGTTGCCTACCCCTACCTCTGCCTCGGCCTCTGCCTCGACCTCGGCCTCGGCCTCTAGGAGTTCCGGCGCCTCCCAAAGTTGCCATATTCTAAATTCCAAAGGTTAATAGATATAAACACTAGAAAACAAAAAGATTACACATAACATAAGATCACAAATTTCATATGAATCACACCAAAGCGTATATAGTACACCCCTTTTATTCATTAATGGTGATTACACAAACTACTATTATACTTAGTCCTACTGTTACAAAACTATTGCTACTACTACTTCCATGGTTCATTGAACTGTTGTAGGGTTGTCTTTGTCTTTCTACATGACCAGGTGAACTAAATGCTGGAGGCAGAAAATGCACGAGCACACATCCTCGATGTGGCCCTCATTCAGAATTTCATTGATTTTTGTTTTCCAGAAATGGGTGCGAGGAAAGTGATGAAGGGTGGATTTAACCCAGTCTCTAGAAGGATACGGAAAATGGTAGCGAGAGTTTGCCTGGTAAAATTCTCTGACTCGGGTCAGATACAGTAGGTATTTGTCTTTCTCGGTCTTAGTAGTGAGAGCGGCATGGAGAAATTCCAAGTGTAAGGCTAAAGTTAAGATGGAGTTTTCATCTAAGACGTACTCCAGGTTGCCAGAGTTGGCGTCAGAGTCATAGTCGAGATCTTGTATCTGAGGATAGTCAAAGTTATCACCTATTGAGGAGTGATGTGAAATGCTGGGATTTCCGGGTTCCGGTGAGTAGGGCTCTGCAAGAATGGGTATTGAGTCATATAGATGGTCGGGATACTCAGGTCCAGGATGGTATTCTGGTTCTGGATCATTATCAAGTGCAAGAGCGGGGTAGAGTGGTTCTGGTACCGGCACAGGTTCAGGCATTGGTACAGAGAGTGGATTTATCGGCTCAGGGTTCAATCTCCTACTTACTGGTTCGGGGAATATCGACCGACGTGCAATACGTCTTCTTTTCCCAAAGTAATTGATATACGGAAATTCCTCTTTGTCCATTTCTACAACAACACCAGGGTCATATCAGTACTTATATATATTTTTTTTAAAGAAAACCATGGCTTAGAGCCTAACTTAGTTAATCAACCGATTGGCCAGGTAGGCGTCTATCATGGGAGCCTCACCGTGCTAGGGTGACTGATTGGCTGATCCACATAGACTCGGCCCTACCTTCGGCACCAATGGTTTGTTATAACTAAGTCGGGTTCATGCCAGATAAAATACTTTTGAAGGCTAGAACTTAACTCTGCTACTTAAACAACCTTACAAGACTGTTTAAAGTAACCTAGTTAACTTCGTGCCAGGATGCAAGCTCTGATACCAAAATGTAACATCCCGTCTTTTAATATGCGATTTTCAAAAGAGATTATCAGAGTTTTGAATAATTTAAACAGTGTGGCATCGGAAAAGAGTTTTCATTTTAAAACAAAACGAGTATCTGATATTTAACCAACATTGGTGTGTTGATACTAATACAGTCATCCAAATATTCAAGTACTCAAATTACATAAGAAAACAGCAACAGATAAACAATCCTCCGTCCGAGTCCTTATACAGCCTGCTTACCCTTGTCAGCAACCCTGTCTCCGCCAGAACCTGAGGCTATGGCAAGAGCTGAGGTTCAATTCCCATTGAACCTCAGGTAACAGTTAACCTCATGCTTATGTAACAATTTTATATATAATAGATATTCATGATAGTTTCAGCATAATCACATTTTAACAGCACAACCACCTCATATTTTAATCCAGTCTGCACTACCCAGTGCCACGGTGTACATCCGTGTCCTCAGCGCTAGGAAAACTCAACGGCATTATCATGACTATAACCCGTATATAGCTTAATGTGTATGCACAATTTTATAAAAAACAGAATCTCAGACTATCTATCACATAAAAATTTACAATAAGCATCAGAGTTAAGGTTACAGTACGCGTCCGTACCTTCGTTGATGATGTTTTGGTACGTTTGACTAAAACGGTACTTCTAACGGAAAACAGCGGTACAAGTTCACAGATACCCTATAGGAACAATATCACATTTATCAGTGGCCATCAACTTTGCAATACTTGTGGAATTCTACGTTGAAGATTTACTATTCATGTGAATAGTATTCACTATTCATGTGAATAGTACCAGTAAAAATATTTTTACCGTGACGGTAAATAATTTTTACTGTTTGGTAAATAGTATTTACTGTATTGGTAAATAACATTACTGCCCAAGAATAATTCTTTTCTGATGTGACAGATCAGACTAAGCTGCAGCCACAGAGCATACTCAGAAAAAACTCTATCTGGCATTTCTACTATAATTACCAAAAAAAAACTACCAAATCTTAAGACTAGGGACCAAAGAACTTACCCTTGAAGTTCTTACTCCTTCTCTTCAGCTCCGAGAACTTTACTCTAAATTCTCACTCTAAACTCTAAGAATTCTCTCTCTTCTATTAAACTCGACCGTTGTGATCTGAGTTTGGTGTGAAGAAAATGAAGAAGTGAGGCCTCTATTTATAGTTGGAAAATGGGTCCTTAAGTGTAATTTCTTGTTTTTGGGTCATTTTTCGTAATTTCAAAAAAACTAAAAAGGAAACCCGTGAACAATTTTTAAAATTTTTAATAATATTTTAATATTTATTATAATATAATATTATTATTTAAATAATAAATTATTATTGAGTGGGTCCCACTGACAAAATTTTCAAACTCACGAGAGTTTCTGTCGGGAGGGGAGAAAATTTTGTCAGTGGGTCCCACACCTTTAAATATTATATTATTTTTTACTAATAAAGTTCCCTATTCGGTGTTCTGATCGCGTGATCTTTTGCAAATTCTCAAAAATCCAGAAGCACAGCCTTGAAGCTCTATTCTTCCTCTTTAGAAATATCTGGGTCAACTGAATTTTTGACCTCATTCAGGATATTTCGTAATCTGTCAAAGATTTTAAGTCGGACACTGCCGGAAACAGAAATTACTTCGGGTGACACCATCTTCGAGACAAAAATTCACTGATTCATAATATGCCCTTACCCAAGAAACCTAGTTCACGGTTTACAAGATATAATTTTATTTCTATTATTTCCCAAAATATAAGATATTACAATAGTAGTTCAAAACCTTTATGACGTAGGTCTATATTGATTATGGAAAAATGGTCGGAGAAATTTTCTAAGGGAATATTCACTGTGTTTCAAATTTTTGAATGTGGAAATTTGACTTTCTTTTGTGTGTGTCTTGAATTAAGCATACATAGTAATGATGAAATTCTGGGAATAAATAAAATTCTTCCAATAACATATTGAAAGTTGAAACGCAGTTAATTGATTTTTTTTTCCTCCATCAATTAAGTGTGTGTTTAGGATAGTGGTAAGAAAGGTCAAATTGTGTAATATGATTTATGTTTGGATTAATAGTAGCATAACTGCTTTTTCTAGAACTGAAATTTGTTTGTATGATATTTTGAAAAGCAAATTTAAATGTAAAATCATTGAAAATAACATGAGTCTTACTAAATAATGCACATATGGTATATATGTGTGTGTGTTGCGAAAAATACACAAAAGTGTTTGGCTGATTAATGGAAAAGAGTAAGGGCCCAATTGGTACAGGGAACATTTAAAGAGGGAAATAAACTTATAAAAGGAAAAGGAATGGAATGGAAGATGAGAGGGAACTTAGAAAGTTAAAACTGTTTGGTAGACATCGGAATGGAATTGAAGTTGAGAAAAAATAAAATGTTTAGTATAAGGAAATAGTTGTTGGTTAAGTGGGAAGTTGAGGTAAAATTCCCAAATCGCCCCTAAAATAAAACCCAAAAACGCATAAAAACCATTGGAGTCCGGATTGCACTAGCTCCAACACGCGTTCGTCTCCTTCTTATCATCTTCTTTTAAATCCAGTTCGGCTTCCTTCCGCTGTTGTCACTGATTCCAACAATGAGCCTCAACTGCTGCCGACGCTACCTTTCCAGTCCGTTTCCAACGCCGACATCACCTCCTCCAGCTCTGTGTTATATCGATCCTCTTCTTTGATTTCTCACCTCTCTCGTGTTCTCAGCATGCGATCCACCAAGGTCAGTTCCAGCTGTATGTTTGAATTTTTAGTGAGATATTGCCTGTTTGGTTTTATTGGAAAATGTAAGTTTGGTTAAATATTTGTTGTTTCATGTTTGTGGGGGTGGCCTGTTTACTGATTCCCGGATCTTCTTTCCCTTGCCGGAGAGAGAAATTTCTCCGGCGATGAAACTGATCCCGACAAGGCATAGATAGATTGTGGCTATCTTCTTTTTTCAAATGGGTTTTTTTGTCAATATGAGTCACTCTCCAGGGAAGTTTGCTAAGATCCCACCAATTTTGGAGGGAGCTGAAATTCCCACGTTTTGTGGGAGCTTGGACAGTGGAGGGAAGCTGAGTTCTCAGGAGCTCGTCGAACCAAACGCTATTCTTGCATGAGAAATGTATTAAGTTCCCTTTCCCTCAGCTAAATTCTCTCAACCAAATGGGCCCTAAAAGTATTAGGATGGAAGGGCATTTATGTCATTTCGTGTTGATTTTAAAAAAAGACAAATCAGATACTAACATATTTTTTATATTATGGAACACATTTTTGCCTTTTTCGTATTTTTAAAATTCTTGATTTATCTTTTTTCAAACAAATTTACGTGTTCCAAAGATTCGCCATTGAGAAAGCTGGCAGAGCAATCCAGAGTCTTTGACAATATAGCATAGTGAGAACCTGAACGATACTTTTTCCTATTTCCAACTAATATTCTTTTTAGTAATATAATGCTGTACGTTCTATGAATAAAAAACTTCAGTTTATTAAAATAATAATTTTTTTTTAAAAAAAAAAGCATATTCCTTTCCGTCTCGTTCTTATAAGGAATCCATTAAATATCAAATGAGGAAAAAGTTATTCTTTTGTCGAATAATTATATTCATTTTCTGGGTGGAAGTCAATTAACAGGCACTTTTCTTTTCACTTTCAAATCTGGACAGAATATGAGCAAAGAACCTGCTTCAACTTTTTCTACAATAAAACACAATATTTGTTTCTGGCATCTCGCATATGTGATTGGTGCAAACACATATCTGTAAAAAATAAAAAATCGATGAAGGCTTGTTAATTGATAACTAAATTCTCAAGTAAAAGATCACATTCCCATTCAGGGAATAAGGCTTGTTGATATATCTACATGCTCATTTGGCAATTTTTGTTTACGGCTTGTTTGAGATAACAATCGAAATACTTAAATGTAGTTTTTTAATCGTGATTTATAGTATATAAGGTAAATATATGAAAGGAATTTTGTCTCAATTTATATAAATAAACATTTTCAAGATCTCGATGCCAAAAACAGAGTCACAATAATAAACATCAAAATCTAGGTTTTACAATAAGTTTACCAAATACCCCTTTTTGCCGTAAACTATTTTGTATCAAAATTTAGGTTTTAGATCCTAACACTCATTGGTTGGGGTTACCAGAGGATGACAACTGTGTTGCCCACCGTAACATTCAGTATTCATGCTTTGTCCAAGTCTTTTTTTTTTTTTTGGGCGGGGGGATATATGCCAATCTTTTCGTTTATTTTCTTCAACATTTAATATATGGTCTAATTTATAGTGCAATTTATATTATAAACTGGCTCTTAAAATTTAAAACGGGTGTAGTATTTGTTAACAAATTTTATTAATTCAATAATTAGACTCCTAAAAAATGTAAACATTCAAATTTAATAGGAAATATCATATTAGGTTGCCTATTAAGAGAAATAATCATTGAATAGTCTCATGAAATCTTTGACAAATTAGAAAGTTCCAAGAGAGCTAAATGTGAAAGATTCTAAATATGTAGATACTATTCCACCCTTGTGCATTTAAGGGGGAAAAAACCTTGTTTATTTCAAATAAAAACAGTGAAAGAAAATTTGGGATGTTTTCTGTAATTAAGTTAAGTGGAGAGGAGATTAATTAAGGTAGGGGGATGGGTGGTTATTGGCTTTGTTTGGTATTAGGGGAGGGGAGGGAATGTAATTATAAGTTGACAAATATACCCTTACTTTTTTATCTATATTCTTAAAATTTATGTAAGTTTTTCTTTACTTCCCAGATTATATATAAAAAAATATATACAGCTTAAAAACTTTGTAGTAGGAAGAAACACAATTTAGATTAAAAAACTGCAGAGAGAAAAAATTTAAAAAAATTTAAGGGAAAAAAAATGCCCTTTTATGCATTTTTACACCGATACGGCCATGACTCATGAGACACGAAGAACATGAAGAAGAGGGCAAAAATGTTGTAAATGCTATGGGTAGAATTGGAATAACTAAAAAGCTTGATTGAGACGGTAAGTGCCCTCACACTCCCGTAACAGTAAGGAAGATAATACAAATTCGAATTCCAGAAGTTATGTTTGTTAGGAAATGTGAGAACCCTTTAACCTTTAAGTGTATGTTTGAGTTAGCGTTTAGAGAGGGAGTTTATGCAAGTTGAGATAAAACTCTTCTCACATACTTACCTTATACACCATAAATCATGTTAGAAAAACAACTTCCGCTGCTCACTAAAAAATATGGGAAAGCCTTTATCATATATAAAATGAATAAGGTTCTTATTTATCCCGGAAGTTTTCGCTTAGGAGCGTTCAGCACTTGAAAGTTTTTTTTGGAGCAAAAATGCCTTGAAAGTTTAAAAACGTAACAATTTTGCCCTTCCATTAATCTTGACTCTTAAATTGTTGCTCCAATTTGTAATATTTTAGGGTAAAATTGCTCCTAAAAAAAACTTTTGAGACAAAATTGCCCTTAAAAAGACTTGCGGGGCAAAATTGCTTACTTTTGTTAACTTCCGGGTGCCAAGTACTTCTAAGCGAAAACTTCCGGAACAAATAAGACCCTTATCTCTATATAAAAATAATGAATTGAAATAACAAAAAATACCATAGGCAACCTCATCAAAATGCAACAAATTTATTTCAGGAAAATTCTAAATAAATACTTTCTGAATTTGTAAAATCCCCAGAAGTCCGTTGGATTTGTAAAAAGACTGAGAAGTACCAAAGACCTATGAGAAATATATAAATTTGGGTCAAATTACTCTTTTACCCTTAATTTTAAATAAATAAAACCTTAACACCCCACCGCCGGCCGCCGCCCGATGGCCGGCGGTGGGGTGTTAGGTTATTTTTTTTATTATTTATTTAAAACTAAGTGGAAAAGGATAATTTAACTTAAATTTACATATCTCTCAAGTCTGTGATACTTCTCAATCATTTTACAAATTTAATAAATTTTTAGAGATTTTATAAATTTAAATAATATTTATTTAAAATTTCCCCATTTATTTTCCTCCCCCTCCAAAGGAAAACCAAACACATCAACTCCGCTCGACCCTCGGGAAAAAAAAAATCACAAATTCTTCCGCTCGCACTGAGAGAAAACGATCGACCCATTACTGTGTCTCTCACTCACTGCAATCCTCATCAACGTTGCTTTGGTTGCCGGCACCCGTTTTGCCTGTGGTTGCCGGTCCTCCTATCGGCTCTCTGTCATCGGTGTGTGAGATCGTTTTTTATTTCAATCCCTTAACTCGACACTGTCGTTGGAGAGTCTTTGGATGTATGTGCTTTTCATCATGTCTTTAAGTTCTTAAGTTCGGATTAGGTGCCATTTTCTCCCATTGTTATTCTGTAGTAACTAATAGTAAATTGACAAAAAAAACTTCAGTAGCTTACTGATTGAAAGATTTGACCTATATGAAAGTGAAAATCGTGTAAAAGTACCCACAGCCACAATAATGTTTATTGCTAATCAATGTGTAAGCGATGCTTAGTTTTTTCGCAGACATTTGGCAAGCCGAAGCTCGAGGGTTGGGTCCTATACAAGATATTAATTAGTGGAGGTCGACCCCTCCTCTCAAGCATGAGTGTTCAGTTAGGAAATAGGAAAGACTGGGGTGTGATTTTATTCCTTAATGCAGTAATTCATTTGCTTATGCAATTTGAGGCGCCTCTGGTAATGCCAAATAACGTTTACTGAGTTTATAGTTCACATGGGTTGCAGAGGATTGTTGTTTGTGTTGGTGTAACCTCACCTCTACGCAGTCTCCCTCCTAAAAAGATCTTCCTGCCTTTGCCTGTCTGTGCCATCTTTGTCATCCTGCAATGACTTTGTAACTAGTGATGATTTAGGACTTCTTTAATAGCCTCTATGTCCTGTAACATATTTACCACATCAACAACAATAGTATTACCAGCAGTGTTGGTAGGTCAATCTGTATCTTTTCTTTGAAAACTTAAGTGTCTACAAAATTAAGTACACCGGGTACACAGACACCTTAGCTTTGGATGGGTGCACAACTTTGCTAGCGTGATGAGGATGTTGCAAAGACCTGGTGTTACAGGAGTTATGTTTATAACTTTGCAACTTTCTTCTCTTTGACTTTTTCTTTTTTCCCTATACCTCAGAAATATGTCTAATCTTGCGGTACAAATCCTTTCTGTTTTTGTATCATTTAGATGAATTATTACCGTTATATATGCTCGTTGATCTGCTACCTATTTGTTCTGTGTTGACTGTTCAGAAATTGACATGCATACTGCTGATATGTTGCGTCAAGACTTTCTCCACCTTTGGCTTGGGAAAAAGTATATATTATTTTAATGGCAGATACAGAAACTATATATGATCTTGATATATCCGTGTGAGCTATTGAATCAGGCAATTTATGTAACTGCTAGTTATAGGGAATGCCCTTCTCACTGTTTTTAGCTACAATTTATATCCTTGGTGGACAATTTCATGTGAAATAAACATGATGGTGTGAATAATAAGTTTTGAGTTTATTTATTCCTTTATGTATACGGAAAAATCTTAGGTGCTTAAGCTTATATAGTTAAAGACTTTTCCTAATCAAATTGGGAAATTTGTATTTTTCTTAATCCTTTATTTACCTCTAACCAACTCTTCTTATTAAGATTTTATTATTTCTTTTAGAATTTAAAATCCACTTGTTCTGATTTGATTGGATATATAAGCTTAAATTTTAGTTTTCTTCTATATAATTGATGTTACCAACTAATTAATTAAAATATTGCAGGCCCAACTAAAGGGCAGTTATCCTAATGTGTGTTGTGCTTAGTTCTAAGAGTAGTGTCAATGATCCTGTTATTGGGGAGTCATGGACTATGAAGGTCATGTATGATATAGTACAATAATTTGTAAAGTAGGAACTCTCCGGCATCATCTACTAAATTTCATGATATTAGTCTCTTATAATCAAGCTGTTCTATTTTATTATTTCTCTTGTTTGATTAATAGAAGTATGCAATCTGACTTTAGAATATCTTGTTATGCTATGATTGAAGGAATTAAAAGGATAAACAAGGAAAACAATGTTTTTCAAAGTGCAGCTGCCTTGGAATGTCATACTTTCCCCAGAAAGCCTAGAAGCAGGGGGTCTGATGCTTCAACGGTCAATAATCATCCGCCTTCTGGATGACTTCACTGTGAAAAAGGCAACTAAAGATCTGGGGTACTATCTTGCTGTGACCACACTGGAGAGGATAGGAGAAGGAAAAGTGAGGCAGCACACTGGGGATGTGCTTTTTCCTGTTGTTTTTAGTGCTCTTACTTTCAAGATCTGCAGGGGAGAGATCCTGGAGGGTGTAGTCCACAAGGTTCTGAAGCATGGGGTGTTCTTAAGATGTGGACCTGTTGAGGGTCTGTATCTCTCAAATCTGAAGATGCCCGACTACCGCTATGTCCCCGGTGAAAACCCTTACTTCTTGAATGATAAAATGTCCAAGATTGGAAAAGATGTTGTGGTTCGCTTTGTTGTTATTGGGACAAAGTGGATGGAGGCAGACAGGGAATTTCAGGCATTGGTCAGTTTGGAAGGGGATTATCTAGGGCCCGTTCAATCACCTGAAATTTAGAACATAAAAAGTTTATTGGTGTTAGTGTTAGTTGTTAGGCTGTCCGATCAAAACATGACATCTTTTTAATGTAGTTAATTATGTGGTGTTGAACCTGGAAAGAGCCTACATGTTATGTCTATAACTTGACAGCAAACAGTTGAAGACTAGAACCTGAGCTTGCTCTTTGTTATATGTTTGTTGTCTTGATAGCAAAAAAACTGACCAGATAGTGGCTACCAAAATTCCATGTTTTTAAAATGGGGTTGCAACCTATTAACCAAGGTGGGGGTTTGGATGATGAGTTCTTCTCCAAGTTCACCATGCATGAGACATGACTGCTGGATTTTATTTTATTTTATTTTTTCCTTTTTTGGTCATGGACTACTATAATTAATCAGGCAGGTAATAGGTTATGTTTAGGTTTATCATGTAACAAGCAAGATTTCTTCATTTTGATGAAGGAGGACAAAAATGAGTCATGCATCTATCGTGATTGAATCGAGTGACTAACTTACTACTCTTTAAACCATTCAATTATAAGCTCTTTGTCCTGTAGGCATATTCATTTGTTTGTAGCCCTATTATTTTCAAATTTAAAAATTAAGACGGCATTGTCGGCCTAATTAAGAGCCCGTTTGGCCTAGCTTATTTTTAGCTTTTAAGCTACTTTTAAGCAAAAGCTAAAAAAAAGAGCTTATTTTAAAAAGCTAAAAGCTGTTTGGTGCTTATATAAATTTTTCAGCTTAAAAGTTACCTAAAAGTTGAAATTTAAAATAAGCTGTTTGACAAAAATTCTGTCATAAGTACTTTTTCTAATAAAAATTAATTTAAAAGGTATATTATAAAATATACCGTGGTGGCCGAGGGGTGGTGGCGGGCCGGCGGTGGTGGTGGTCGACCGGCAGGCGGTGGTGGTGGTGGCCGGCGGCGGCGGTGGTGGTCGGCTGGCAGGCGGCGGTGGTGGTGGCCGGCCGACAGAGGTGGTGGCCGGCAGTGGTGGTGGTCGGCCGGCGGTGGTGGTGGCCGGCCGGCGGTGGCGGTGGCCGGCCGGCGGTGGTGGGCGGCCGGCGGTGGTGGTGGCCGGCCGGCGGTGGTGGTTGCCGGCCGACGGAGGTGGTGGGCGGCCGGCTGACCGGCGGCGGTGGTGGCCGGTCGGCGGAGGTGGTGGCTGGCCAGCGGTGGTGGTGGTGGCCGGCCGGTCGGCGGTGGAGGTGGTGACCAGCCGGCGGAGGTGGTGGCCGGCCGGCGGTGGTGGTGACCGGCGGCCGGTGGAGGTGGTGGGCGGTCGACAGTGGTGGTATTTATCTAGAATTTTCCCTTGAAAAAATAGAGCTTTAAAAAAAAGAGCTTAAAATAAGCTCCTCTCACTAGCTTTTTTTTTAAGAGTTTTTTTCTTCATTGTAAAATAAGCTCTTATAATATAAGAGCTTATTTTAAATTCTGTTTGGCCTAGCTTTTACTTATAAGTATAAGATAAGCTGAAAATAAGCTAGGCCAAACAGGCACTAAGAATAGCTATTTCGAAGACGTGTTTTATATTCACATGGGTTTAAATTTTGAGATCGCATACTTAAGCGGCTATTGCCTTGTGTTTTTTTTCTTTTAATGAAGTACTGTATAATGTATGGTTATAGTTTCAAAACAATTTTTTTTATGCTATAATTCTGTTTAAAAACTGATAACAATAGTAATAATAATCAACAGGCTTAAATATTTTATATACACACACACACACACATAGCTAGCTGCTTCACTAAAATGTAACTTGTGTTTGATTTTTCAAACTAGTTATAATATTATTTTATTGAAAAATCGGTAAGTTAAAAAAAAATATTCACATTTCATAAAAAAGTGGCACATGTTATAGATTTATATTTTATCATGACATCGGTATATTAATATTAATATAAAAATAAAATCTATAACAAGTTAATATCTACTTATCAATATTTATGGGCACAAACTTTTGAAAATATTTAACATGATGGCTTGATTCATATTCAAGTATTATTAAGTTCTAATAACGAATAACTCTCCGGTTTTTTTTTTTTTTTTTTTAAAGAAGTAATAACTCAACATATATGGCTTTTTTTTATCACAAATTTAGACCCTCAGATTTATTTTAAAAACCCATTCCACTCAACTCGGCTATCTATTGGTGAGTTGAGATTATTTAGCTTTTTCCCCCCTTCCAAAGCCATTGGAATTATACATGAAAGATGAGAAGCAGTGGAAGTTGCAGCCTTTTTTTATGTGATCGAGACATTACAAGTCATTAGAAAAAAACCAAATGCAGGAAATATCTTTCGAAGGGGGTGAAACAGAACTTTCAAGCGAGGGGAATGAAATATGAAGGACAGTTATGCCCCTCCAACTTTCTATAATCACACTAATACAAATTACAATCACCCCTTTTAGGGATTAAGTACCATTTTTGTCCCGGAAGTATACGCTGAGAACCAATTTTGCCCTGAAAGTTTTTTTAAAAGCAATGTTTCCTCGGAAGTAAAAAAACGTAACAATATTGCCACTCCGTTAGGGTTCCCTTAACGATCAACGTTAGTTGACTCCGTTATGTTGATGCGGATTGTCTACGTGGCATCTTTGACATTTTTTTTAATGGGTTGAGTAGCAATTTTGCCTTGGAAGTTTCTTTTTGCCTCAATGTTGCCCCAGAAGTCTAAAAACGTATCAATGTTCCCTCTTCAATAATTTTTATTTTTATTTTTTTAAAAAAGTAAACATCGCCTAATCATTCTTCCCCATAGTGCCCTCCATCGCATCATTTCCTAATTAAACAATAATCACTCGCCTGCGGAATTTATCCAGAAAAAATGTTTCAAGCCAATCAAACAAAAAAATAAGAACGAATTTTTCTGAACAGAAGATAAAACGAGTACGTCACACGCAGTTCGAATGAATTTTTCCAAACAATAATCACTCGCTTGTAGAATTATCTACATGGACGACTAACGAACCTTTGGTGCAATGTAAAAAGAAATGACTGAGAGAATTAAGCTTACAAAAAGTGTCAAATATAATTAATTATTTAAATGACTTAGAATTCATCACAAAATTTCACACGTGGAGTTCAGCTAAGGTGTTTTCTACCATTAAGCCTCAAAGGCAAACTTGCTGTAGAAAAAGGAAAATTGCAAATAAAAAAGGAGAAAAGGAAGCAGATTTATAGACACACACTTAATGGCACAATCCATTGTGGGGAACTAACTTTGACTGTTAGGGCTGTTAATGGAGGGGCAACATTACTATGTTTTTAGACTTCCGGGGCAATATTGAGCCAAAAATAAACTTCCAGGGCAACATTGCTCCTGAGAATGTGTTTTCAGGAGCAAAATTGCTACTCAACCCATTAAAAAAATGACAAAGATGTCATGTAGACAATCCACGTCAGCATAACGGAGTCAACTAACGTTAACCGTTATCGTCGTTAACGGAACCCTAACAAAGGGGCAATATTGCTACTTTTTTTTTTTACTTCCGGGGCAACATTGCTCCCAAAGAAATTTTTAGGGCAAAATTGATCCTCGACATATACTTTCGGGGCAAAAATGGTCTTTAACCCCCCTTTCAGCGATGATGTGTGATGTCAAGGAAGAGTGCATGAGACGAAGTAACTATGGAAGAGAGCACTTTGTGGAGATGGCGAGGCTAGAGTAGAGAATTACATACAAGTCCTAATATATATATATAATTTCTCAAGCAAACATTGTTAATATAAATATTTAAGATATTAATAGCAATATTAAAGTTGTAAACGACGGTTTAATAAATTTTTTTTTGAATTTCTCATATAAAAATTGTCAATATAAATACCTAAATTGTTAATAGCAATACTAAAATTGTAAACTTTTACCTGAGATTTTTTTTTAAAAAATAGCCAACAAAGTTATAGTAAAAGTTATCAGGAAATATTTAACAAATACTCTATTTACAATTTTGGTATCGCTATTAACAACTAAAGTATCGATATTCCCAACTTTTGCCTTGAGAGGCTCGGATTGTCTACTGGATCCTTTTTTCATCTTAAGATCTCCTCTACAGGCATAGTTTCAGTACAACAATTTTCAGTTTATTAGACTTTCTGGATAGGATAGATCAAGGTCCCAATAACTTTTGTTGGTGTCTGTGTTTGAGATCTTCTAGCTCTCGTTTGTTGACACAACACAGTCATTAGGATCCTGATACATTCGCCCTCCTGTGTGGTATCAAAGCATAAGGTCTCCTAGTTCTAATTAGAGTTCTGATAGAACTGGTAAAGGTATTGTTCAAAAACACTGCACGAACTGAGAAGGGGAAGATCAGTATTTCAATAGGAGAATCAGGATGATGGGTAACCTCTATGAGGTCTTCTACCTTGTTGGCTAAGGTTCTTTTCATGGAAGGAGAAAGAGTTCTAGGAACAAAAGGAGAAATTAGAGAGGTTGAAGGATCTAAACAAAATAAAATAGGTCATCGTTTGCAACTTTAGTATTACTATAAACAACTCATATATCTATTGACAACTTTTGTTTGATAGACTAAAAAATATATATAAATATATATATATATATATATATATATATATATTAAATCATCAGAGCTCCGAACATCAGTAAAGTCACTGGATCTCTAGTGAGGGCCCTCGCCGCCCATCATCGGCGGCTGGAGGTCGGCAAGGGGGTTCATGGCTTAATTATTAAAAAAAATTGGGAAAATCATCTTGGAGGCCCTTTTATCAAAGGTAAGCCCAAAAAGGGCCCTAAAACTCTCATTTTCCCAGATCAGGCCCTAGGGCCCTGAATGGGAGTGGATTAATAAAGGAAAAGACCAAGATACCCCTGAGTTAAGAAGCAAAAAGAATAAGTCTTGAAATAAAAAGAGTGAACAGAACGTGCATTCATTTTGGCGGCAACACACGAGCTCACGGAGAGAAACAATTGGCAAAGATGAAGAAATTTTTCTGATCGTGCATTCATTTTTCTGAACCTATATTTTTCTGAACCTATATTTTCAATCATCCATTTCTGTATAGGCTGAACTCATCTACCCATGAATTTGCTGATGCTGAATTTTTTTTTTTAGTTGAAGGTTGGGTTGCTGAAAGGTTGGACCTTGGGCAACTTTATGCTATAATCAGATAGGAAATAGGTAAGAAATACTAAGATTTTGCTCAAGATATCATTATCACCATTCTAGTTGATCTTTAATCAGTTTTGGGGTGGGTGGAAAAAATTAGGCTCTGTTTTTTGGCATGAAAACAGAGGGAAATGTGTGTTTTTAAGTGGGAATGGGTGCATGGGATGAAGATATACTTGGTTGAAAAACGATGAAATGGGATAATTGTTAATACATACTGTTGTAGTTGTAAATATGACTGTTGTAGTTGTAAATATGACTGATATAGTTGTAAATACGAGCTGAATGTTGAAACACTTTGGGTTGCTCTGTTTTTTGGCATCGAAACAGAGGGAGGTCTGTTTGTTAGGGGGAATGACTAAATGTGAACACTGATGAAGTAGTAAATGAACCCTGACGAAGTAGTAAATGACCACTAATAAAGTTGTAAATGACCACTGATGAAGTTGTAAATGATCCCTGATGAAGTAGTAAATGAACCCTGATGAAGTAGTAAATGACCACTGATGAAGTAGTAAATGACCACTGATGAAGTTGTAAATGATCACTGATGAAGTAGTGAATGGCCACTGATGAAGTAGTAAATGATCACTGATGAAGTAGTAAATGACCACTGATGAAGTTGTAAATGATCACTGATGAAGTTGTAAATGAACACTGATGAAGTAGTAAATGAACACTGATGAAGTAGTAAATGACCACTGATGAAGTAGTAAATGAACCCTGATGAAGTAGTAAATGAACACTGATGAAGTAGTAAATGACCACTGATGAAGTAGTAAATGAACCCTGATGAAGTAGTAAATGACCACTGATGAAGTAGTAAATGACCACTGATGAAGTAGTAAATGATCACTGATGAAGTTGTAAATGAACACTGATGAAGTAGTAAATGACCACTGATGAAGTAGTAAATAAACCCTGATGAAGTAGTAAATGACCACTGATGAAGTAGTAAATGACCACTGATGAAGTAGTAAATGACCACTGATGAAGTAGTAAATGAACCCTGATGAAGTAGTAAATGAACCCTGATGAAGTAGTAAATGACCACTGATGAAGTAGTAAATGAACCCTGATGAAGTAGTAAATGAACCCTGATGAAGTAGTAAATGAACACTGATGAAGTAGTAAATGAACACTGATGAAGTAGTAAATGAACCCTGATGAAGTTGTAAATGACCCCTAATGAAGTTGTTAATCCTATCTGTTATTTTTCAGTTCTCAATCCATGACCACATCAACACAGAGGATAAAATTTGTTGTTCTCAGTCCATGACCACATCAAACCAGAAGCAAGAAATTTTTGTGTTGTCATTCCACAATGATTATCAAGTCATCATCAGTCAACAATATACAAAATATACAAAATGTTTAATGTCAGAATTCCTGAATACATAGGAGTCATAAATACATGTATTCCTAACAACTATGGCCCTAATGTCTCTTCAATCTCTTGTGATAGTCCTCCATTAAAGCCTTCACTTTTTGGCAATGATTGTTACGAGGATGGTTGACGAGCCACCACAAGAAGCCCACCTTCAATTCACGAAGGTCTTCGTCGGTGTAGTGTGGCATTGTGCACCCATCGGCCTCATGTTCTGAGCCATCCCATTGTTGTAACCAGGATATGACATGAAGCCCACATGAGTGGCTGCAATGAAATAGACAGAGAGTTTTAGTAAAGTCATATATCAAACTTCACAAGACACATTATTTAAAGTGCAAAAACTATACCGGTTAAAAAAACATCTTGCTAAGTAATATTTTTTTCATATTGAACATATAAACAAAACGAATTCCAGATCAACTTAATCATGTTGTAATGTATCATGCATTTTTTGGGCCAAGAACGTTGACAAAGGAATAGGAAGCAAACAACTTATAGAGCAAGGAAGTGATTATAGGAGAGAAGTATACCCATATTGCACCTTGCACATGAACTGATTAAGGCATGCAAACTCAGGGAAAAATACCTAGTTACATAGCACCTTGCACATGAACTGCCTACCAACAAATTCAGCTAAATTGCTCTCATTTGCATAAAGTTAAACTAATCTAACAATTAAGAGTTCGTGAAATCGTAATTGACCTTTACCCAAGGAATTAAATACGCATACTTAGCTTATTTAAGACCCCTGTTTGAACAGTATACTTACCCTCAACAGTTAAGAAATCACAAACTTGGGAATGGCACAACAGATAGCTAAAACAGACAAGTTTATCACCAGAAAGGCTTGGGGAAATGTTATAAAACTACCATGGTCCTAGGGTTCCAGGCAATGAGCTTTGCCTATACACTACGGAGACTTTCACGCAGTTCAAAACTCAACCAACAGCAATCCTACTTAAAATTAAGTGTAGCATAACTTAACATAAAAATATTCAATTAGATTCACCTGCACACAGATAGTTGCTACATGCAACTAGCAACAAGGAGATACGGTAGTTAGATAAGTTGTTGTCATCTTGTTTAAAAGCATAAAGAAAAGCCAATTACAGAGACTTAATTACACTTTCGTCTCACAAGGCAAAGAATTATTTTAGACAGAAAATCCTAATCTTTATCTAGTCAAAACTCCAACAGCCTCACCATTTACTCTTCCTCCCTACATGTAAACAAGCTCCTACTCGCTTAACCGGATCCTCTTCAAATGACACAACACGAGGCTGAATCTACAAGGAGCATATGTTCATAAACAAGCAGTTCATACATCCCCCTTCAGCACCTACACTCCGAACACAATAAAGGCCAAGAAGAACATCTATCACCTTGATTGTGGCATAATGAAGCCAGTCTGAAATGTCCAGTTTCAAAAAACTAGCCAAAGTCAAATTTAAGAGGTGTGATAGCTAGCCAAAGCGTCAACCCAAATAACACACAAGCAGTGAAAAACTGAATAAGATGCAGATGTGCCACTACCCACATTCCATCTCAAATAATCCACCCAATTGCTACTGTCAAATATCATTTCTTTTTTCTTTTTTTTTTTGCTCGAAAGTCAAATATCATTTCCACAATAAAGATGATTATATGCCAACAGTATAATCATCATGACAGAACTTTATTTAAATTTGCGATTACCCACTCCTTGCTTTTGAAGAATTTAACAAAATCTCCAATAATTTTCCCAAGTTATCATCATAAAGTAGCAAATATTATATACCAACAACATAATCATCACAACAAAACACAAAACATCCCTCTTATGATTGATGCAATGGAAGGATCAATTCCAAAAAAAATTAAGAAAACAGAGTCCGAACAAAATCTGAGAAGTGAAGTAAGCAAAATCAAACAACCAACTAAACAAAACCATAAACTGAATAGTCTCCGAGAAAAGAGAACGCAAAACATGCATAGCCGAAGACGTGAAGTTGAGAACGAAAAAGGTTGTCAATCAGAAGAAAGAAAATTACCAATTTAGCGACTGTGGCTGTTCAGTTCTTATGGACGGAAATGGAGACCGATCTCAAGCTTCAAATCTAGCTGCGACTGCGAAAGTGATGAGCTTCAAATCTAGTCAAACAAGGTGTCGAATGGACTTAGGGTTCACGCCTTCGACAAATGAAAGGACGAAATCACACAGGAGAATAAATGGCCTGACAATTTTACCTTTCCCACATGAGCGCAAACGGCAGCGTCGGAGACGAGAGTGGCCGTCGGAGATGAAGGCAAGAGTGAGAGTGAGCACACGGGAGAGAGTAGAACGATTTGAGAGAGAGAGTGAGAGAATGATTCTGAAATTGCCTCTCTCTCATTTGGCAGGTTAGTGAGGGTCTTTTGGTCATTTAACCACACATTCAGATGTCAAAAAGGGCCCTGGGGCCTATTATGACTTTTGACTTTTCTTAGGGCCCTTTTTGGGTTTATCTTTGTTAAATGGGCCTCCGTACGGATTTTCCCAAAAAAATTAGAGCTAGTTACATAATTTCTTAAACTTTACAACATTTCAAAATTGTAATTCACTCCTTTCAAAATTATTGAAAGTTATAACCCGCCTCTTTTTTTCGGAAGGAGATACTCTCCTCATCAACTCTCTCATTATTTCTCATAGATGAATCTTAGCCGTTGAAATCTTAATCTAAGGGTTCAGAATGATTTTTAGAAAAACCACGCGCGGTTTTTCTAAAAATCATTCTAGGCCCTTGAATCAAGATTTTAATAGTCAGGATTTACTGATGATGAGGGATGAGTAGATAAATGATAGGGAGAGGATCCAGACACGGGAAACTTCCCTCCGTGTACCAAACGGCGCGAGTTTTAGACATGATTCAAACAAGCACTTATTAGATTAGACTATTTTCTTAATTTATTATTATTTTTTGTTTTAGGGTGGAGCCTGAGGAGAGAGACACAATTCTTCTAATTTGTCTCCAGTTTCAACTTTCAAGTAGCAAGAACGAGACTTCTCTGCTTTTTCTGTCATCTCCAAAACCCTAACAAGAATAACCCGGTTTTCATTGCTTAGGCTTCATTATTGTCACTTCCTCTTGTCGATTGTTCAACTCGTCTGCTCTCAATTTCCAATTATTGCATATCTTGGGGCTTCTTATTTCAAGGACGGGTTCTCATTTACCAAGAATCGTCTTTTTCGGTTTTGAACAGAGATACAATATTTTAATTTAGCTTTGAAGCATATTCTCAATTCAATTAGATCAATGTCCTCTTGCATCATTCATTATAGTGGGCTAATTATCCTACACATTCTTGTTAATTGGAATTTTGATGAATGTAGCCCTTTTGTGAGTTTCTTACTGTCTTGATTACTGGGGATGGAAAACAATGAAGCAGCGGATGATCAGAACACAGGATGGTTCGAAGTGAAAAAGGTGATCTATGACCCGCTTTTGAAATATTCTTTCATGCAAATTTTAATTTTTTTAAATCGGGTTCTTCAGTATTTTCACTTTGTCGAAGTTTTTTTGGGTGTTCATTTATCAGTAATATCTTGAAGGCAGGAGAATAGCTATTCATAAAAGACGGAGCTCAGCTTACGTGACTCAACTAAATATTTGTTCTAAGCTTAGTTTCTATCGGTTCGAAGCTTGGGCAATTAATCATATAGATTTTTTTTATCCTCCGATTACTCTTGAAGATGATTATTCTAGGCAGGATGGTTATACTAATGCCAAATTAATTCACGGGCATGTTTCATTGTTCTATTTCTTGTGAGAACCGTTCAGAGGTCATGAACTTATGATATGCATTCTTTGTGATACGCATCCAGTATCGGTTTTCATTGTCTCTATCTTTGTTATATTAGAGTTGCGGGTTTCAAATTTGGACCTTCCTGATTTAGCTTGTAACATGAGCGTTACTGAATTTCTCCTCGTTTTCTTGCCTTCTTATCCAGAAACACCGAAATACTTCAAAATCCTCTTTGCAGAGCTGTGTTGGAGGAGTTTCAGGGAAAAATGCTTCTAATTCTTTGCGCAGTCAGCGTTCCATAGATAAAAATGACAGAGATTCACATGCCATGCTGCGATCCCATCTTCCAAGGATGGAGGAGAATTTTGTACGTAACTCTGGCAGTGTTACAAAGTCTACATCTGAGTCGAAGGAGGGAGAGGGCACTTGCCACCTTAATACAAATGTGGTTAAATATGACAATCGGAGTCTGAAGTCACATACTGATGATTCTAGAAGTGGACATGAAGTTGTTGAGAAATTACCCCAAAACAATAAGCCTGAAGTAGTCCACAAAATAAAGTGGGGTGATCTAGAGGACCAGAGCTTTCCACTGCCTCATGAAAACTTGAGTGGAGCTGGAATTAAGTTTGGTACTATTGGAGATGATAGCATGCTTAACTGCAGAAAGACTGACAGTGTTTTAGATGCAGCCCTTTCTGATTCATCTTATGCCAAAGATAATGTTCCTGTGGTCAAGATTATTGATTCAGACATGGCTTCTAATCAGATTCCTTCATCAGAAAGTAAGGATGAGATTTCTGTTGAGAGTGGTGTAGAAGTTAAGGATACATCTATGGAAGAAATTCCACCATTGAATGTGAATGACATCAATCAAGCAGATGATATCTTGAACTCCAGAAGTGAAATTGATGCTGGCATCAAAACAGTAACTGACAATTGCATAGACAATGATGTTGGAATTATTGAAGTGCCCCAAACAAACTGCAATTCAGTTAGTGCGGTTACTGACCAAAGTACATCACATGTGCCTGAATGTGGACCTGAAATTGTAGGAGATTCTGCAACTGCTGTTGAAGATATTAGGGGTACACAAAATGGCAATGTGGATGGCATTTTGTCAAGCTCTCATAATATGAGTGCTTCTGAAGAAGGTGACTCAAATGAGAGCAAAGAACGGTTTAGGCAAAGGCTTTGGTGTTTTTTGTTCGAAAATCTTAATAGGTCTGTTGATGAGTTGTATCTTCTTTGTGAGCTGGAATGTGATTTGGAGCAAATGAAAGAGGCAATTCTTGTTCTTGAGGAGGCTGCGTCTGATTTCAAAGAGCTAATCAATAGAGTTGAGGAATTTGAGAAGGTCAAAAAGTCTTCTCAAATAATTGATGGAGTTCCTGTCATCTTGAAGAGTGACCATCGTAGGACACATGCTCTTTCATGGGAGGTGCGCTTGGTTGTATTAGTCTGTTGCCTTCTATTGCTCAGGTTGATATTTTGAGGTGCTAAAATACTGTTGTTAATCTTTAAAAAGTTATAGTTGATGTAGTTAGGAAATTTGGATAATGTTTTTTTTTAAAAAAAAACTATAAACTGAAAGCATAATCTCTACTTTGCCCTAATCATAATAAATAAAATTTTATTCTTAAATATTCTCAAATCCTTTGACAAGATCTATTCTAAAAATTATTTTACTTATCATTGGAAGTGAGTGTGTTTATACTTAAGTGTCAATGCAAGAAGGGATAACATTTGATCAATAGTATAGAAATTTTATGAATATATTGTACATTTAACTCTTTTCTCTTTCTCATATTGTATTTTGATATAGTTTGATGAAGAAGCTCGTCTTATTTTGAATATTTAGAGGGCATGTGATAGATTCTAGAAGGATGGAAGTCACAGAATTGCCTATGATGAATATATGGTCTATCTTTTATGTATTCAATTATGTGCAATGCTACATATGTATACAGTGAGGCCTATTGTGATTGTGCCTTGGAATTCTCCTTCCTTTTATGGCATGCATAGAGTTGTTAAAATCAAATCAATCCAATGCAAAACATTTGTTTTTTGGACCGACAATGTAAAACATTTTAGTCTAGCATAAAAGAACTTCTCACCCATAATTGGATTTTTAATTTCTAGTATTACTCACGTATAAGAATTTCAGATCACTTGAATTATGTTATCAATGGTTGCTAGAGTTATAGTATGGACTGATTATCATTTCTTGAAGTTAACTTCCTTAACTTCAGGGAAAACATATAAAGATGACATATGCTTATGCAATCACTAATGTCTTTCTTTTCCTATTTTTCTTGCTTGGTTTCCGTTTCTGTCTGGTTGGTCCTTTGATTTCACATATGATAACATCCCTGCAACAAACCTGTATTACTTGGCTATCTAATTCCAAGTTGCTTGGGTGTCTTGTCTGGATTGTAGGTTCGAAGGATGACTTCATCACCTCATAAGGCTGATATACTATCTTCATCTCTTGAGGCTTTTAGAAAGATTCAACAAGAGCGTGCGAGCTTGCAAGCAGTTAATAGTGCAGAGAATGCCATGTCTAAATGTCCAACTCCTGAATTTGTTGGCAATCACACAGATTCAGTGTCAAGGCTAAGAAAGCAGGTTCAGGCTGGATCATTAGATGCTAATCAAGTGTGTCTAAATGAAGGAAAACATAATATTGAATCAGGAGAGCCTTGCAAAGAAATCTTAGAACAGAATGGACCAAGTAGCCAACCAAAGCGATCATTATCCTCAGAAGTTAATTTATCTAATTCACGTCCTAGTAAAAATTTGGCTGCTGTTACAACCACCAAGAGTAAAAGAGAACACATTGAATCTGAAACTGAGAAGCTAAAGAAAGATAAAGTGCTAATGGAAGATATTACTGATAAAAGTTCTAGACTGGTATATGATATCCGGAGGCAAATACCTATACCTGAGAAAGATAAGGAAAAGAGAAATGTAGCTATGGGAAAATCCTTGAATGCTTGGAAGGAAAAAAGGAACTGGGAGGATATACTCTCATCTCCATTCCGTGTCTCCTCTCGTGTGTCATACTCACCAGGCTTAAGCAGGAAAAGTGCTGAACGTGTGCGTATCTTGCATGATAAATTAATGTCTCCCGACAAAAAGAAGAAAACCTCGTCAGACTTGAGAAAGGAGGCAGAAGAGAAGCACGCTCGTGCTATGAGAATCAGAAATGAGTTAGAGAACGAGAGAGTACAAAAGCTTCAACGTACATCAGAAAAATTAAATCGCGTCAATGAATGGCAGGCTGTTCGCAACATGAAGTTACGAGAGGGCTTGTATGCACGACATCAACGCAGTGAATCTCGTCATGAAGCTTATCTAGCTCAAGTGGCAAAGAGAGCCGGTGATGAAAGTAGCAAGGTAAATGAAGTTCGGTTCATTACTTCTTTAAATGAAGAGAATAAAAAGTTAATATTGCGTCAGAAGCTTCATGGGTCCGAGTTGAGAAGAGCTGAAAAGTTGCAAGTAATAAAATCTAAGCAAAAAGAGGATTTGGCAAGGGAAGAAGCTGTTCTAGAACGCCGGAAACTCATTGAGGCTGAAAAGTTACAGCGTCTTGCTGAAATACAGCGGAAAAAAGAGGAGGCTCAAGTTAGAAGGGAAGAGGAAAGGAAGGCTTCTAGTGCAGCACGTGAAGCAAGAGCTATTGAGCAGCTTCGAAGAAAAGAAGAAAGAGCCAAAGCCCAACAAGAGGAAGCTGAACTTTTAGCCCAAAAGCTGGCAGAGAGACTTAGTGAGAGTGAACAACGTCGTAAGGTTTACTTGGAGCAAATTCGAGAGAGAGCTTCCATGGATTTTAGGGATCAGTCATCCCCTTTGCTACGTCGGTCAGGGCAAAGTAGATCTACACCAACAAATAGCGGCGATGATCCTCAAACAAATATTGCCTCTAGCATAGGTGGTACTTCTCTTGGAATTGGCAACATCACTTTGCAATACTCAATGAAGCGAAGAATTAAGAAAATTCGACAAAGACTTATGGCCTTGAAACATGAATTTCTTGAGCCTTCTCTTGGTGGTGAAACTGCTGGCATTGGATATAGAGTGGCGGTGGGAGCTGCTAAGGCAAAAGTTGGTAGGTGGCTTCAAGAACTCCAAAGACTCAGGCAAGCAAGAAAAGAAGGGGCCACGAGTATAGGGCTAATAATTGCTGAAATGATTAAGGTATTTTTTCTTTTGGGGGGGGGCGGGGGGGGGGGGGGGGGGGGGGGGGAAGACCATGTTACATTTATCTTTGGATCCAAAGAGTCTTAGTATTTTCTAGAACTTTGAACCATGATGAAATTTTGTCTACGCCAAATTTTTTGTTTGCTCTAAATATGGATACCTTGCTAATTGAAGTAGCATATTTTGGCAATCTCTTTATTATTTTGGTTTGATCTTGTATACAAGTAAGGATTGTACTAGTTATTTCTTAATTTTAATTTGCAATTCATATCAATATGGTCTTTGCCTTTTTCTAACTGACTACTCTACATCATTGACTTGCATGGACAACTGTTCAACCATTTTATTTCCCAACTAAATGTTTAAATTTAGTTCCCCTTTCTTTTTACATAATTTACGTTTTAAGTGTCTCTGATACCTTTAAATTGTAAAATTGGTCTTGTCTTTTTTCTTTTTTCCTTTGCCTTTTTTAGGGGGAATGAAAAAAATATTCATATTACTTTAGATAACTTTCTAATTTGTGCTTGTCTTTCTTTTGTGAACTAGTATTTGGAGGGAAAGGATCCAGAGCTGCAAGCATCTCGTCAAGTTGGACTTTTAGATTTTATTGCTTCTGCCTTGCCTGCTTCCCACACTTCAAAGCCTGAAGCATGTCAAGTTACATTACACCTTTCAAAACTTTTGAGAGTCGTACTATCTGTACATGCAAATAGGAGTTATTTCCTTTCACAAAATTTCTTGCCACCAATCATCCCAATGTTATCAGCAGCTCTTGAGAACTATATAAAGATTGCAGCATCTATAAATATTCCTGGTAATCCAAGCTCACCAGCAAATAAAGTATCGGTCGAGAATTTTGAATTAATCTCTGAAATATTAAATAACTTTTTGTGGACTGTTACTACGATTTTGGGTCATGTAAGTTCTGAAGAAAGGCAACTTCAAATGAGGGATGGCTTGTTGGAGCTACTGATTTCCTACCAAGTTATTCATCGATTAAGAGATCTTTTTGCACTCCACGATAGGCCCCAAATGGAGGGATCGTTATTTCCCACCCCTATCCTTTTAAGCATACATCTTTTGGTGACTTTGACTTCTAGACATGGAACAATAAGTTCCATTGATTGGAATTCTTTTCTGAAGGAACAAAAAATTGTAAATGATGGGGCTCAGGTTGCAGATTCTGTTCATTCTGTGGGGAGTAATTCGTGGGGAGATTATAGGTCTCCCTTGTCTGTAATTAATGGTAGCTCTGTCATGCATTTACCTGATGTCCCAGAGGATAGACCATTGGATGAATTGTGTAAGGTTAATGCGAGTGAGGAATCCCTTGCAATTAACAAGGGTCATGAATTGGGGCAGATTGACGGTTCTCTTCAATCAAAGAATAGTGACGTGGAGTTGACAAGCGTTGCGGATGAATCTAAGAACAATCAAAGAGGGGATACTATCAATTCTTGTGTTTCCCAAAAGGATGAGAAAAACATAGTTGTTGGTCCAACAAGTAAAAATGAAAAAGTATCAATCTTGGATCAACCTGTGGCATTTCTTCTTTCAGCTCTTTCTGAGACAGGACTTGTCAGTCTTCTTTCTCTGTTGACTGCTGTATTACTACAGGCGAACAACAGGTCTTCCTGTGAACAAGTAAGTCTACCGCAAATCACTACATTTTTTCCTAATACATGGTGAAGATGACGTTTCTCTTATTGCTTGTCTTCTAAGCTTGTCCTTGTATTTCTCTTTCATAGAGTATGCCATATATTAACAACAAACAGCAAGTAATTCACTGTGTTTGCTACACCTGTGTTGTTCCATAACTTATATGTACTAGGGTTTGTTATAGGTTTTATATTTTGTATACTATTTGGCAGTGATAGTATTGCTAATTTTTGAGAAGAATTGTCAGATACATTCTAAAAAATTTCATATTTTTGTTAAGTTGTAACCAGAAGAATAAGTTTAATGGCCGTTCTTTCACAGGCATCATTCATTCTTCCTTCTAATTTTGACGAGGTGGCAGCTGGAGTACTGAAGGTGCTGAATAATGTGGCTCTTTTGGATCTTGTATTTTTACAACAAATGCTAGTAAGTTTGTTTTCTCTTTTCGGTTCTTAGCTTGTTGGTGTCTGTTAAACTTTAAGATACTGATAATTGAATTTTGAAAGATAAACTCTACTTCTGCCCCTTCCCTGTTGCTACTGCGGGTTCATGGACAAACTCTACTTTTCCTTAACCTTGTTTTTCTTACAGGCTAGGCCAGATTTGAAAATGGAAATTTTCCATCTGATGAGCTTTCTTCTTTCTCATTGCACCAGCAAGTGGAAAGCTTCAAAGGATCAGGTGCATATATTTTTATACTTATGCTAGTGCTTTTTCATTAACTCCCAATACCCAAATACATTATTGGCGATATCACCAAAAAATAAATGGGACCGATTTTCCTTGAAAGCTTTTGACAGATGAAACTTGGAGATATCTTCAATATTGAAAATCAAGATCTTCTTCACTTGAAAATCTAGATCTTCTAACATGAAATCCACCCATTTAGAATTATTGGATTTTTCCAACATGGGATTTTTCAAATCAAATTTGTTCAAGATCTCATCCCTATGCACTCTTTCCTTCCCTGAAACAAAGTTGGGAAAATTCCTTTTAGGTCTTAAGGGACCAAGAAAATGTCAAAAAAGTCCCAAAGAGTTGTTAATCCCATAGATAGAGTTGTTAATCCCACATATGAGAGTTGTTAATGAGACTTTTTTGACATTTTCTTCGTCCCTTGGGACCTAAAGTGAATTTTCCCAATAAAGTTCTATGGAAAACATTGAGATGACGTTGTTATTTTCTACTGAGATTATTGGAAAATGGTTGTGTTCTTTCCTGATATGCATTAACTAGAGTTTTTTTGTAGGAAAATATAGTTACACTTTAATGCTTGTATACTCAGGTTGGAATCCTTATGCTTGAATCTCTGTCACTTCTTGGCCACTTTGCTTTGTTCCATCCTAGTAATCAGGCTGTCCTCCGATGGGGAAAAAGTCCCACCATCCTCCATAAGGTCCGTGAATTTTTAACACGGTTTGATTCATTTTCTCAATTTTATTGATATAAACTAATGTTGAGCTAAAACAAGACAGGTATGCGATCTGCCTTTCGTTTTCTTCAGCGACCCTGAGTTGATGCCATGTTTGGCTGCCACATTGATTGCTGCGTGCTACGGGTGTGAGCAGAACAAGTTTGTAGTTCAACAAGAACTGAATGTTGATATGCTACTATCATTGCTTAGATCCTGCAAAAATGCTTCATCGGCATCTCAACTTAATTCAACCTCAGATAGTTCCCCAGCAGATGAATCTAATGAACAAAATCAAGTGGGTTCTGAGTTTAGAAAGCCTCACGGCGATGTTCCAATTAAACACAGCCGCACTAATGGCAAAGGCACTCGAAACTCTTTGCCAAAAAGTGGTGCTCTGGGAAATGGCATCAAAACTGGCAAGATGAGAGGCCAGAAGGATAGCAAGGCGATTAAGAATAATGAAGAAGTGGCTTCTAACCTTCCAGAGGCTTCTTCATCTTTTATGTTGCGCTGTAGATTTCCTAATAGCTTTATTGATAAAGCAGAGCAGTTCTTTTCAGCTGAACTTCCCAGTGGAATTGATGAAGTACAAACTCAAACATTGTAAACTGAAGCATACAAATAAAATATATGGATGTACTTGCATGTTCAGCTGAGATTTTAGAATATACCTCGATGAATTCTCTCGTGTTATTGCATTGCAGCTTTATACATGAGCGTCCTAAAGGCTGATGTAACGTTGTCTTGAAAGTTATATAACAAAAAGTTCATTTAGTCACCTGGTGCCAAAATATTAGGCCTTTTGGAATCAAGAATAAGCTGTTTATGTTAATGCGATAATAATTGCTTAGCTTTTCCGGCTTATAGATGTCAAGACAACCCGATGATGATGAATAGCATGGAAAATCAGTGATAATTGTAGTTGTCGAAAAGTAAGGTTAAGTGGGGTTATATAACTTTAATGAAAATAAAATGTAAGATGAAAGCAATTTATCAACCTCTTTTATTTTCCATTTTTCGTAGAAATCTCTGAAACCTTTCCTTTTTGAACCCATGAAGTAAAAATGATCAATAGGCCGTAAAATGAAAAAATGAAAAAATAAAATTTACAACTGAATATGTATTTTCATTTGTGATCAAGAATCTCGTCTTTCGTAGCAAGCACAATGTTGAATTGTTGATCATCTTTAACATGGCCGATCAAATTGACAACTTCATTGTCCGATGATGCATACAAATACCAAAAACGAAACCTATATTCCATCACACCGGACCAAGATTCACGAGTCATTACAAAACAAGTCACATAGTAGCCAAATCAAACTCAAATCATTGATACCAAAAGTTGCTCCGCAAACAAGAAGCAAAAGGTAGAGCAACAATCAATGTGGCTCAAATCTTATAACTGGGTCAACCCAACGTTGATCACTTAACTGACTTGTACCCCAACGTTGCTCATGTTGAACACAGATCACTCGTATATCAACCAGGTCACCTCAACTTTGTGGTCTCTTGGACTTCAAGACAAGACATTCCAAGGAGCTGCATTTTAGAATGTCCTCAGAACGAAATTGACAGCCACCAAAATTTGCATCAAAATATTTCAACCAAGTACTTGTCATAGAACTTTCTTAGCCATTAGCTACTGAATAAGCACTTCCAGGCACCTTTACAATGAGCTCATCCTCATTTTCATCCTCTTGTACCTCAACAAGACCCTGCCCCTGAAGTTAATTGAAAAACGTGTTGAAAATTAAAATCAGATAATAATCAGCGGCTTTGATCCTCAAACAACCAAAAGTTGCCTTACTAATGAACAATGAAAATGCTTGCATGGTTCAATATGATCACGGACACAGCGAGATTTGTTTAACTTCCAAGACAATCATATCTAATATTTTAAAATACATACACATTTAGTGTCAATATTTCATATCAAACAGACACATTTCTGTAATGAAAGGACATAGATATGGTCATTTAAGAATCAATTGCAAAGAGCTCCATCTTTGAAACTTGACATGCTGAAAGTTGATAATTTGTTTTATATATATATATATGTATGTAGTGGTGGAGCCACATACTTGCCCCCCTTGCATTGGTTATATATATATATATATATTAACATATGTTTGAATGATTGTCTACCCTTAAATTAAGTGTCCACCCTTAATACATCAAGACTGCACTTCACAACCGGATGAGGACGAATGGTTGAATGATTGTTTAGTGCCTTATATTGAAAAAAATGTATTTGATAGCATTGATAATAAGGTATGATAAAATTCCAAAAAATAAGACCTAGAAAGATAACATTGTAATTATTTTTTATTATAATATATTTTTGTTATTAAAATATATGTATTTGAACTTATTGAGTACTCACCCTTCATTGTAATTTATATAGCTGCTTTTCTAACAGCACTTAGCCTTAACTTTTATAAATGACAGGTTTGTAAAATAATTACCTCTTTTATTATATCATCAATATTCATTTGATTTCATGAATACTTTTTTCGATATTCTTTTATTTTTTTGTTTATATTCTTTTATTTTTTTAATGCATTTAAAACTTTTCCTTAAAAAAAAAAATCGGGCTCCGAATCCCCTCACCACTGGTACCCCTTTCTGTAATTTTCTGGATCCGCCACTGTATGTATGTATGTTACATTTCATGATGCTCAGCCTCAAATACAACTTTGTACCTACACAGATGAAGCCAATGCCTGACCAACAACATACCTTAATGTTAGAATCTGTGCCGACCTTTGTTTGACCTGCCTTTAACTGACTCATTACTAATTTTAGTTGTTTCCTGGCCCTGGCCCTCTCTTTGCGTCGTTCAGCACACTGCGTTGTTGTAACACCGTAATGGCAGGCCACGCAAAGAGTCCTCATATTCTCGAGTCGACATTCACCTACATACAAAGAAAATTTTATTACACACAAACTTTAAGTTTTTCACTCAGTTCATAATAAAATACATGACGAGAGAGGAAAGGGAGTGATGATGGTTGAGAATTTTACAAAATATTTATAGGAGAAACTTGTTCACCAACCTACCAACAAACTTGGCTTCTATGAACCAAAAAAAACCTTCGGACACAACTCCATGACAATAGTCTCAACCACAAGTATGCATGTGTTGAAAATAATGAGGACACGACTCTTGAGTTTGATTATTCTCTAGTTAAAACACAGACAGAAATTTGAATAATCCAATGCCACAAAAGAATACTTGGAAGCCCAAAATTTTATTACTTACGCTTAACTGGTAGACTACAATGTCAATAACTTCCAAATGGTTATTAAAGAGTAAATGGAAAAAGAAAAATGCTCAAAGATTCAAAATCCGCTTTTAAGGGTGAGGTGTGTAAGGACGGATTCTACTCCATTGGTTTTTAACCATCTAAATTCCAAATCAAGTTTTTTTGGGATATCTGTACTACCAGATCAGACCGCACTAAATCATACCTCCGCCTTGATATACTGGAACAATATGATCAGCGTGCCACGCATTGCCTTCAGTTGGATCATTGACAAGCTTCTCAAGCCTGCAGATGGGCCATTGGTGTTCTTAGAAGACAAACCTTTTTAAATTGATGAGCTTACAATAGCTCATTAAACAAGCCTATAATAAGCCCTTTAACATCATAGGAGATCGGCATTCCCTTCTAAAGACTTACATGTTTTTTCGCTTAGCCACATTTGGTGCCACTTTCTCAATGTACTCTCGTCGCCTAGCTAGTGGCAAAGGTTTTATATGTGCAACTAGTTTATGACAGTCTAAATGACAATTCGAGCACACCCCATGTTCAACTTCGAAAAGTTCCTGCAGATTTCAGGTCAAGCTGGTTATCAAGAGCTTAGAGACTCACACTGAACCAAGTAAAGAGCACCCTCACAACAACGGAAACTTTGGTACATATTCTACTTCAAGCATGAACAAGTTCTTGCCTGACGAAGGAACTTGTTGCTCGTTCTCATGCGATATTCTTCATAGCAGACTAGGTTACAGAAAAGATCTTCAAAGTATTCAGGTGTCTTGGCATTGTTACTCCTGAAAGCAGAGGAACTGATTGAGGACTCAAGCAAATAACAACAGCAACACATCACTTACCTTAGTACTTACATGCATGTCTTTTGACAAAGCTTACAGAGTGGCTCATTTGTTAGAGTCCAACCTTGAGTGTATTCTCTCTCTTTCTTGCCATTGCCACTTCGCAGACAGACCTTTCTCCAAACAGCACCTGATGGTAAAGGATGGCTTATCTCCATTAAAGGAGTCATGCGCCGTTTGCTTCCACCATTTAATAATCCCTGTCAAAGAAAAAAGGTATTCACACATTTACATATGGCAAAAAAAAATTACAGGATAGAGAGATTGAGGTGAAAGAAACAACAGTATCCATAAAAGTGTTCAGGTTATGCACCCCCTTGTCGTGGCTACTACTTTCGCTCAAGTAGCACAATTCAACGGCCAAGGGAAGTTGTAATGGCTTTCCTAGTAACTTCCTTCGCTCAATTGGCCTTAACTTCTTCCATTCATTTAAAAATCCCAAAAGAGCATTTGCAAAAGCAGGATTGTCCCCAATAGTCTCCTTTTTCTTATCATCATCAGAAATGGAACTGAGCAACTCAAGTTCCTCTGGTCGAAAATTCTTACAAAGTGGTCTTGGTCTTGTATCTGCACCCAAAATGCAAGTATACAAGTGGACCCTTCCAGTGTATGGGCTCACCTGAAGGAGAAAGTAAAAATTAATCTCATATTTATAAGGTGTTCAGCTGTCCATTCATAACCAATTCTAATGAAGAATGCTTCAAGTCACTGAGGCAACAACCCATTCTCATCCATATAAAGAACCTCATTGCACACTACATAAAACATTTTTGGGATAAAATTCAGATATAATATGTAGTAAGACAACAGTCTCCTAACTAGCTCTATAACCATGCGTTCAGAACAACCAGAAGCAGTTGCACTACAGATCTGACAGTACACTCAACCAACTTCATCTAATATGAAAAAGGCAAAACATGTTATAACAAACTTGCCTCAAATCGTAGATATTCAATGTGAGGAGAGGAACTTTTTTCGGCTTCAACTGGATGAACAGGTTGGTAGTCATCTGTTTTCATTGTTAATGATTTTTTATTCTGCAACCCAAACAAAAGAAACAACACCATCGGGCTGTTAATTTCACATGCATGAAAAGTGAAGTTGTTCTCACCAAGTTAAATACAGTAAATGCACCTCTTCTCCTTGATTATCATCTTCATCTTCATCACTGATCATCTGATCATTGCTTCCATAACTCTTGTCCAGCTTACTCATGTCAAAACCAGAGGATTTTTCCTTGGTGTCAAAAACATCTACATCTAAATCTACATCCAAAATAGATGGCTCGCTTGATTCTGGGCAGGAAACCTTGTCAGCCTATTCCATGAATAGAATAGAATGGTGTGTTTAAATAGAGAAAAATTAAATATGATTATAAAGGTCGAATATCTAAACTTGAAGTCTTAACAAGAGGATTATTTACAAAGCAAGACTGCTGATCAGCTTGATCACCCATTTTTGCTTCTGATTCCTCGGAATTTGCTTGGGAAGGTTGCAGATTTGAAACTGAGGCAGAATCCGGCAATGTGGTCGCCTGTTCTGAAGTTTCATCAGATGCAGATTGCCCTTCATAGTTTCTCTTGGTCTTGAAGAATGTGTCCAAGTAAGAAACACCTTCAACCTGCCATCCAATATCCCCACTCCCCCACAAAAGGAAGTTGAGTGTTATAGAAAAGAATGAGAAATAAATCAACTTCTAAGCACAGCAAAAATTATAACATTTTCTGTTTCATGTTAGCTCATCAAAAGTTCACAGGAAGGAGGAAAGACAAATATTGAATCCTGAGTAAACTAGCGAAAAATCCATAAAAGCAAAAAGTAATGATATGGCTGATGGGGGCAAATCACACACAGTTGGACTTATTGTCACAATCGGAAACAATGAATTAAAAAGTAAATATTGTGACAATGTGAAACTGCACCAACAATCACTTGGAAAGGCAGCCTATCAATTTATTTGTCTCATAAGTTGGAAAAAATGCATTCAGTATAGAGACTACATGCTTAATAATTTCTTCTGACTCTGAGTCTATAATCTGCAAAGCATGACATGGTTTAAACTACCCTCTCAGCAAAAGATGCGAAAAAGATAATTAAAGACCCCGTAAGAGAATTAATGTAACATGAGGATGTGGGATAGTGGTAGAGGGGAAAAAGAAAGGAGGGGAGAGAGAAGGAAAAAAGGGGAGAGAGAGGGATAAGCTGAATAGTATACTGTTATTACTCACAAAAACATGAGTGTCCTAATTACAATTCCTTCATATATAGGCTTCTAACCCCTAGCCTCCAACAGCTAGGTTATAATAACTAGCTCGTAACTGCCTCGTACATATAACTACCTAATCTTATGTTAATTACAATTTATAAATCAGATGACCAGTGTACAAGTAAAATTTTCAAATTTACATCAATCTCCTTACACAGTCCTTAATTGTCAATTTATCTCCTTAATTGTCAATTTATCATTCTCCCCAAAAAGAAAGCAGGCGGAAATTTCTTCTTTTCAATATATGAAAACTTATGGCAAAGACACAATAACGATACCTGTATCTCTTTCATTGCATCATATTTTCCATCTGTTGTAGATGAAACACGGTGCAAACTTTTGTTCAGATTTTTCCAATGTGACTCGTCCAAAGTATCCTGCACAAGGACCAAACCAGTAATTCCTAATTGAGAGGAAAAATCCACGAGTCCTAATGCTAAATTGTTGGAAGAACAAGAAAATTGTAAGCACCTTTGCACAAAAGATATATACATTGACTGCATTTGTTTGCCCTCGTCGATGAGCTCTATCCTCAGCCTTCAAAGGAGATTCACATAATTAAGTATTGCAGTACAACACAAAACCCCCTCCAAAAAATAGATGAAACCGACAGAGCTTGTGAGCAAAGTAAGGTCCTCATCATCAATAATGCTTCATGCACAAGACTTCACAGGTTATCGTATAAGTTCAGTGAAAAGAAGACAGAAATATCATTAAAGCTCCGTTGGTCAAGTGAGCCCCACTTGAACCACAAATAGTATCATGTGAAATATCCATATTCCCATTTCTTTTTTCCTTTCAAAATGCAGTCGCAAAAGGTATCCATAGTCCCCAGCGTGATTATCATTAAAAGAATCAGCATCATATTTTGAGACTTAATGCATAGTATTGGCATCATTAAAAAGAGCTTAATTGTCATCAACCATGCATCCATAGAACTAAATTTTTCTTATGACACAACAATCATCGTTTCTTTTTAACAGAAATGCCAATCGGTTTTCTGCACTTCAGAAAAGGCAATCTTCTGCAGCATCATAGACAACTTTGTATTTCATGTGTGGAGGCTTCAGAAACAGATTAGAGTTCCCAGCATCAAAGGTTAAGATGATAGAAACACAAGCAAATGGTGAGTTGGCCATTGCACAATCCAAAAGTTAGAAAAATGTTTATCAAACAGAACCTGAAGCATCAGGGTTGGGCACTGAGGAAGCTCCAAGAACACGACATCTTGGGCTGTTGAGAAATCAACTCCAAATCCTGCTGCTAAAATACCAATTATTGCAATTTTAACCTGATAGAAAATCATAACCTATGAATCAGAGCAAGGTAATTGAAAAAGATGTAGCCATGTTGAGTATAAAAACTAAAAAGTATCTTAGACCTGGAATTAGTATGTGGGTGTATACAAAAGTAATGAACAGAAAGGCAGCTAATTTGATAGTAACAAAGTGATAACTACAATAGGTCGTTATATAAATTTCACAGGAGTCTTACAGAACACATGCAAATTGATTTTTCCATGAGAAGAGTAGAAGACTTGACCTTAAATGGCCCAAGTAGGTTTGTATAACAACAATAAGCGCTTATACATGCTCGCAACCAGGAAAATTCATTATAATAATTCAATCATTTATGCAAACAAAACACTAATGAGGCAGAGACAAGGCTATCAGCTTTAATGAGGTAGAGACAGGAAAGGGAAAGTGTCTTCTATTCATCAAAATATGGCACCTTTTATGTGCCATTGAAGCACATAGAAGGCTGAATTGGACCAATAGATTAAACAGACTGAAGAAGTAAAGGAAGAAGAAAACAGAAAAGCATCAAGAAAACAGAAAAGCATCACAATTAATTCCAAGAAAAAACTGTGATAAAGTTATGAATCTATGATACCTCTGGTCTTGAACGAAATGACACAACCGCTGACTGCCTATCCCTAGCAAGTGTGTTTCCATCAATTCGGATAAAACTAATCCCTTTCTCACATACAAACTCCTGAGTAATTTAAAAAAGACAAATCGCCCATTAGATCAAAATGTTAGCAGGACGTCAAAGTCACCAAAACCTCAAAGGCCAAAAGAAATAAGTATGATGTACAATGGTGAGACTAGCATCCAGAAAGGAAACACAGAAGGCAAATAACACTAATAGTAAATGCAATGAACAAGGGAATAAAAAAAAAAAACAGTAACTCCCAACTAAAGAAAAAAAATACCTGCACCCTGTCAAGAACTTTGTGGTGATGAGCAAAAATGATCATTTTCGAAGCATTTTCTGACCCGGCAATGACTGGATGGAGGGAAAGCCATTCACGAAATCCAGAAAGCTTTGCAATTCCAAGTTCCTGGTAGGAAAGCTTCCCTAATAATAGATACAAGAGAAATACAAATAAACTTTAATGAAAATTTCCTACTTGAATCAAATTCTAATCCATTCAACAGCTATCCAGCGTCAATTTTTATTACTTTCATGGGACAAATTAAATCAAAGGGATTATGTCAAGAAAGAGTAAGCAAGGTCAACATTTAAAGACATAAAATTTATTTTCTGATGAAACCAAATATTCCATTTTATTTTGGATCAAATAGAAAAGAGTTTATTGGTTGTAATCCTTCCATAGGCTATATTGGAACTACAAGGTTTTCCTCACTGAAAGCTATCCAGAATATAAGGTTTAATTTTCCTTTCCAGCCCCTATAACATGTTCAAATCGTTAATGGCAACAAACATCAAATACAAAAAGTAACTGGTTTAACTTCGAAGATTTTTTGGGCGTCTTATTGAACTTTGTTGTGATCTTTGACAAAATGCACTTAGTATCATTAGGATGATTCTACAGTTAATACATTTAATTTATGAGATTAATGCTACATTTTATGAAGTGGTTGACTGTGTGGAGAATTTGTTTAAGCTTTTCCATCTTTTGATTTTATGATGAAATGCCATCATCAGCTGCTACATCTAACACAAAACTGAACGAAGCTATCAGGAGAGACCTTACTGACAACTCAAAACACAAACATGGGAATTAGACATTAAAGTGGTTAAAATTCCTGGACAATACCTTCAGATTCATCCAAGGTTTCCAAAGTTATCTCTTCATCAACACTTTCCGAAGTGTCAATATTTGACAACCCAACTGCAACATCTGCAGCAGCTACGTCTGACCTTTTCAACATACCATCAGGTTCATCAGAACTGTCCAAAGTCATGTCTTTAGTGTCACTTTTGGAAGTACTGCTATTCAACTTTCCAACTGCCATCTTTGCAGCAACTACATCTGATCTCTTCAACAACAACCTTATAATTTGCCTCCGTTTTGGGGGTAATTGTAGCAGCACATGTTCCTTCAGACGCCTTATCTACATGGACAACAAATAATACAGGTTTCTAACTAATCAAGAAGCGATATCTTCAGCATTTGTCGCAAGGGTAGGTAACTATAGTCAGTAATCAACTGGAGGGTAAAATTCGAGAGTTGCACCAGAATTACCCTCACAGGAGTTCCTGAACATAGTTTTCATGTCAGGTATTAATAACTAATATGATAATAACATAGCAAGAAACTAGTATGATGTAACAGTATCACCAAAGCCAATATAAGGAAAATAGAAGGGAGAAATACAACCAAATCACATTCTCATTAAAGAATCTGATTTGGCTGCACAAACTCCAACAAGTTGTTCCAGAATGCAGGGCTGGGTGGCTAACCATTTATGAAGTCTTTTATTTGCCAACTTTGATAAAAAAATAATAATGACAATACTGCAAGAAGTGATTTGAAAATAAAAGCCATGGGGATCAAGAACCCACCATAACAGTTTGCTTGAGTAACACATTCAACTCTTCCAAGCGAATGCCCTTTGAAAAATCCTGCCACAAAAACCTATTTTGTAAACTTTCACTTAGGAAGACAAATTAAAATAAAATAAACAAACAATTGAATATCATCACTTCAAATTCAGGACTTTTCACATCATGTAACCAGAGATACAAAAAAGGATGTGACCTTGGTCCACATGATAGGTATCAAATTGCACCTTCTAAAGGTGGAAAGAGAAGAAGAAAAGATATGGAGCTGCAATTCAGAGAATCTAGCAATGTCATTTCTTGTTTCTTTGCAAAAGCAGATAATATTACAATTTTTTCCATCAGCCATACGGAACCAGATCATAAGCAGCGCTACTGAATAAAGCATGCAACGGGTCTTCTATTGATCAAGAACACACAATAAATACAAGAAGTTGTTCATGATATTCAAACAAATACAACCATGTTTGATAAGCAAGCCAACAGAAACACAGGTTATGAAGAGCTCTTCGAACAGGATTACCGCAAAGATTTTGCCATGGCTTCCCTTGATATATTTACTGTCACAGTAAGTTTTAGCAAACGCATATTTATTCTCGCCCAGCAGTCCAGGCCTGTAAAACAGAAGTCTTATCAACATAATTGAATTAAAAAGCATCAAGGAAAGTAAATTAACGTGTAAAAAATGTTCAACGAGAATATACTTGCCATAACATGTTTATCTGATGAAATATGTCATATGGCCTACGAGCACCTAGGAAGAAATGCCCCATAAGATATAAGAAAGCACTAAGAAGTTGATATTATTTTTTTTTAAAAAAAAGACCCAAGTTATAAAATAGAATGTGTGTGTGTGTGTGTGTAATGCACCACAGCTTAAATCATAGCATGACATTAGTCATTCCAAGAAAAATTATTTGCAGCAAAGTTGATGCAGCCAGCTTGCTGTGACCTAGGCTACAACCTTGACAAAGAAGGCGTCCCAGATAGCAGTATTATGCGCTTGACTTTTGAAGCTACATCAAGAACAGCCTTTATCTGCCAAAACAGAAGAGATTCAAAACACACTTCAAATCATTTGTTTCAAATAGCAGCATTTTCCAGCCATCCACTTGCACACAAACAGAAAAGAAAAGGAGAAAAAGAGGTTCATAGCCACAACAAAAACATCAAAAATCAGTTCTTTGCAAAGAGACATTTTTGGCACCATCAGCAGATAGTGCTGAAAACCAGCTCCATTAATACTTCCCAGTGAATCCCAAGGTCTAGAATCTAGATGTATAAGATTAGCCAAAACAGTGAAAGGAATGCCCCTAAGGGATCAGTTTTCATGTATAAAGAAATCTGCATCCACATGTAAAGCAAGTTCAATTTTTCAAATTTCCAAACGAGAAAAAGAAATGGAAGCTGTACATACCTCCCCTGGTTCTGAGCTTTTCCTCGTACATCGCACATGATGAGATTCATCAACAATCAAGAGAGCCCATTCTCGCTCAAACATGCTCTTCCTCAAGCGATGAAGCATGGTATAAGAAATAACTACAATTCTAGGGCATCTTGTTAAATAAGCAGGATTATCTCGATGGCCAAAGACTGCAAAAAAGGAAACAAGTAGATGCCAAAATGAACCAACTATAGGGATAGGAAATCATGCCACAGTAAGAAAAGTGCAATTAGAATTTGGTGTTGATCAAATTTAATCAATATCGTAATAGATGAAAAGTAACACAAGAGAGACAGTTTTTCCATTGCCCCCCTGATCAATGACATGCCAATCTGTATCCTGTATCATGTACTGTACAACTCCAATACAGCATCCAAGATAAGTCTGAGGCCAGAGCCAATATGATTTAACACAACAGAAGATGAGCAAAAAGAACTGACAAAGTGAAGAAAGATCTCTATTTTTTGTATTTACTTTCTATTGAATGATTTGAAAAGGTACACTGCTATATATAAAGAAGGAAGAGTAACTTATCAACTACTAGAATATTGCATACACCCTACCACCACCTGATCGAAATCCTAATCTCCTAATATCTAACATAATATTTTTGACAAACCCCATCCTTAAATAGACTGCTCTGAGACCCCACCTTTCCTTTATTTTTACCAGAGATCCCACCACAAAGCAATTTACGTAAATTTAAGCTAAAACACAAAGCATTACCCAGATGGATATCAGCAGGCAAACAAAAGGGAAGCCACCGCTCTAATTCTTCTGCCCATGTAAAACGCAAAACAGCTGGACAAACAACAAGTATAGAACCTTCATTCAAGAAACATCCTGCAATAGCAATAGCCTGAGGAACAACAATTAGATAACAGCTTCAGGTGATTCCATCATTTTATTGGATGCAGATGAACCTTCCAAAATTCTACATATTTCAGAGAATGAAATTGCAATTAATCTGTGAGTGACAATAAGCTTCATCTGTTTCTTGAAGTTATCAACAGATATTCCAAGCAAATGAGAACCCACTGACTTTCTTGAGAAACATAACAAAGGCAACTCTGATGAACTGAATCAACCAGGATATACAAAAGCGTTTGAACTTTGAATTGTAGCGCGATATGCCATTTTATTTACCTGAAGTTAAAGCTTAGAAGCCCATCTTACCTGGAGTGTTTTCCCAAGACCCATTTCATCAGCAATAAGACACCGGCCACCCCTTCTCAATCCAAATCTTAAACCATCCCTTTGGAAAGGCAACAGCGCATCCAACAGAGCCCTTGGTAGCTTCCCAATTAACTCATCAACCTTGTCATCAGACAAATGCTCGGGCCTGCAGGGTATCCAGCGCTCCGAACCAGAGAAATGTGAAAATGCTTCAACGGCTTTCAAAGTTGCCCGCGGAATATCTTCAACTTCTATGTCCGTAACAATTTTCAAAAATTTAAGGACAGCATGGTAATCCCTCAAGTAATACACACAGGCGTTTCTTCCATCATGATTCTGGGTGTAGTGTGAAGGCATGACCTGAGAAAAATCAGAGAACCACACAAAACATCAAACAATAAGTAATAGCAACTGAAAATATCCGGTCAACTAATTTCCCCAGAGTAAACCGGATAACAAACATCAAGGGCTCAAGAGCACTCACGTATCGCAAGAAAAATAGAATCTTTATATATTTTTTTTTTAAAAAAAAAACTTCGAATGTATTTGAAACAACCAAACATCGATGGCTCTAAAGCAAACTCACACATCCGCCAAGAATTTTTTTTTTTTTTTAAAAAAAGACTTCATCAAAAATTCAGTATTATCAAGCCAATTCGGTTATTTTTATAGAATTTTTCTCCGGAACCAAAACAGGGTTCCAGAATGACTTACATTGGACAGATGATCACTTAGTCTCTGCAAGCACCATTCTTCTCCGGGATAGGGGGAACCTCGAAGGGGAAGAGGAGTTGCAGAGAAGGAATCGGGAGAGCATATTTCTAGCCTAACCAAAAATTTATGGGGCAGAGGTGCTGCAGAAACAGGATCAACGGAGACTGACTGGGATTGGTGAACGGTGGGTGTGGGCTTTGGAATAGACTCGGAAGAGATCTTACGGCACTTGAAGAGCTGCCAAGGGCCTTTCTCTCCACGAGCTTCTAACACTGCCTTTCGTCTTTCAATGGCCGCTAATCGGTTCGCTTCGGCTTGTTTTCTTTGTTCTTCCGTGAGTACCATGGCATCCCGATTGAAAGACGGCACAGGGTACGGTACTACAGTGTCTATTTCTCTGGTATGCTTTACGGGGTTCAAGATTCAAGTTTTTGAGCGCGGAATCGCTCGAGACTGGTAATGTCACGCGAGGCTTCTTTCTTATGCACGTGAGAAACTTTTCCCTTATTTTCGCGGGAAATAACCTAGACTCCTACAAATTTGGTTTGAGGACAAGGTATAAATATATTAACTTTAAAAAATAATAATAATAATAATTGAACGTTTCAATTGCAAACCCATGGGAGCCAATCATAAGTTCATAACCTTTAAACAATTGATTTATAATTGAGTTGTAAACAACTTAATATATTGTTTTCCCATCATCAAGTGAATTTTTGTCAGATTCAATATTTTGTCTAGATTTTGAATTGGGATGCGCATTGCATTGTTTAATACTCCTTTAACCTTTATTATAAGATACCAACTAGTAAATGCATTTAGTCCTTTTTATAAGAGATTTGCTTGTTCCTAAGGAGCATTAATTATTCTTTTCCATGTATGCCTATAATTGATAAGGGAAGTGAGTAAGAGTAATAATTAGTATAATATTGAAATCTAGTGCAATTCGTAAATGTAATATTGGAAATTATTTAAATTTTATGGTAATTTTATTAACTTCAATTGTTTTTATTGGTTTGTGAGAATTATTAGTTGATGTATTGTAAAGTTATAACAAGGATCAAAAGAAGTACTTATTAGGGAAACACAAAAAATGGCTTTTTAACATTTTTCCGCAAATCCATATCAACTCTTCTCACAAGTTTATTTACCCGAAAGCTATAAAAGTACTCATAGAAAGCTAAAACAAATCGGAACTGGATTCTCTACTTATCCTTTGGATAGGTATGGAGAGCTTGTCTCCCTGGATCGTCCAGATCTAATCTGGACGATTCAGACCTTATTTTTTTTACTTTCTATTTTTTTGAAAAATTATTTTAATGGGTATAGAATCTAAAATAAAGATAATCTCTTAACTAACATTTTTAAAAAAAATAATTTTTTGGTTCAAAAAACAACAGTTTAAACAAATAAAATCTGGACAGCCCAGCCAAGCTCTTGGTGCCACCAAAACCGGTTCCAAACAAACCATCATCTTTAATTGATGCTCCTTTTAAAGTACGACGGGGTTGCTTGTGTTTATACCTTCCATGGTGAGCGAACAAGGAATATATAGCTGCAAAACAGAGGAAAAGGTACTAAAAAGATGATGTTTTATTTGGCCAAAAGATGTCTTCATTGGAAGAATGTCAGAAAGCTTCCTTGAAGATTAAAATGCTAGCAAGTTGATGGCTGGGGTTTAAGTGCACTTGGATGTGTTATATTATGTATTTGATTGATTCTCTGCTTCCTCTAGAGGCAGCTTCTGAAGAATGTTTTACTTCGCTCCTACTCATCTTCTGTTCATAAAAAGCCGAGTCTTTTATAAAGCATTATAGATAAAAAGCCCGTTTCCCGGTTCAAATTCTTGATCAAAGAGGTTTTTACTTTCAGGATGGAGGAAAATAGGCTCAAGCAAACAAGGTGCATATTATCTTTATCTGAAACTATTTGAGATTTTTTATGCTGGTCCCACCTAAAAAAAAAAAGTGTCATTTTTGTTCTTAACGAAATATTATCTTATCTTTTTTGCTGTAGAATGTCATTTTCTGATCAACCATCACAAATAGAAGAAAGATTTGTGAGGCCAATTGTTGAAGATGAGGCTTTTATTATAGATGAAAAGCATGGAACTGCAATTGCAGCTGCAGCATTAGCCATTTACAAGCTAGAACAAGCAGAGTTGCTTAACTTGCAGAAGATGAAAGAAGAAGGCCATAATGTATCTTCAAATACTGAGACTATGAGAAGAAAAGAAGAAAGCATATCTAGGAAGCCAAGTTATGGTAATTATATCATATCCCAATACCAAAATGTAGCACACAATACTTACATAAACAACAAAAAGATACAAATGTCAAGCATGCTTCTTTTTTGTTTTCCCAAGTGTCTGTTCCATATGCATGTTTAGCTTCTAGAAACTTTAATGGAGGATTGATTTTTTTACAGGAGGAAGTTGGAAGAAGAAGTCATTTAGAGAGGATCATGAAGAACAGTTTCCAGTCAGACTTTCAAGTGCTGGAAAATCTCCAATAGGCATAGAAAGATCATATCAAAATCATAAAGAGTGTTACACTCCCATGGAACAAAATACTGTCAGTTCAAGAGCAGAATCTTGGAAAATGGCCAAGATTCAAAAGCGGTAATGTCAAAAAACATGATTAAGTTTATAATTGTCAAAAAGTTAGCCTCTTTAGCGGGGTGCCTCATGACAGAGATATTTCCTAGGTTGTTTGTCTCTGTATTCCACCATGACACAACATTGTCAATCGAGACACTAATAGTAATGTCTTGGTATAGATATTTCTAAGGTTATTTGTCTTTATAATAGAAATATCTTGATACTAACTCATATAAACTATGAGATGAACATATCTCACAAAACCAGGTCGTTAATTAAATTTAAATTGTCTTATTACTTAATTATCATCTTAAATATTTATTTTTAGCCGGTAAGAAACATGCAGTTTTCTCTTAGCGTTATATATTTATCACAAAACATGATATCAATAATTAAAAAAGTTGCCCTAGACTGGGCCCCTTTTTATGATATCAAGCTCTTTAGTGATTATTGAAAGAGAATTTTTCAGATACGAGAAGATAAAGTTTAAGATTCTTCAATGGGAAGGTGAGAAGAAGATGCAGGCCATTCTTCAAAAGGATAGGATGAAGGTTTGAAATCTTGGATTTAACCTTCTCTTTTCTTTTCTTTTTTTTTCCATTTCCTCTAATCTTTAATATAAGACATATTTATCTAATTTGATCAAATTAAAAAAGTTAGTTAATATGTCATGTATTTTCTAAAATACCTAGTAATTTTCCTTAATTTCTCCATTTCCTCCCTTCTTTGATTATTGCTGATGAAGCATCAATAGGAGTAAATTAAGAAAAGATTCACAAATATTAAAAATATGGCTTATATTTAGAATCAAGATCAACTCCCTAAATATGTGTTATATTAAGGATCAAAGGGAGTATTATTTTTTAAATTGTGAATATAATCATCTCATGGCTAATGGAATCCACAGAACGAACTGGAGCAGAAAAGAGCAATGACAATGCTGCATTACCAGAACAAGATAGCAACGATACATAGGATAGCACAAAAAGCAAGGGCAAAGTTGGAAGACAAAAGAAGAAAGGAAGAGTCTAAGGTTAGAGAAAAAACAAACAGGATCATGAAAACGGGAAGGCTCCCAGTAAAATGTTTCAGCTTCAAATTCTTAATGGGTAGAAAATGAACAGGCCAGAAGATTATCATAGTGATGATTCAGAACTGCTTAATTTCCTTTCATTAATTTAGAAATAACAACATACACATCAGAGAGTGGTTGTACTATGATTATCATATTGTTCATATTGTACCTGAGTTGTTCAAATATCATATCTGATGTAACATCAACATACACAAGACATCCTTCATTAATGCATGCTTGCTTGTACAAGGATGTGGTAAACATCAAAGGATTACTGGGATATTAAACCTGTATGAGCTGGTTTTTTTCGTTGGAAGATAATAGATGATTGGTTTTTGGTACAGATCCAAAAGCATGTATCTGCAGAAGATTTTTTGACTAATAGGAAAAAAAATTTAAAAAAAATAAACTCAAAGAAATGGGCATATTCCTGACCACAAATCACCAGTTTTGCTGATGAAAATTTGGGGGGGCAAAAAAGAGGGCCCCACTTGAATGATGAAGTGCCTGGTGCCTGACTTTTGAAGTAACAAATCCAAACCATAGTGCTGTAACTGTTGGGGAACAAAAGTGACCCTCTTGCACTGTGGCAGTGTCCCTTCTTGTTTGTCCATAGAAACAGAGTCTTTCACAATGATAAGTTGTTTGTTATATTTCTCATATTTTAGCACTTTCAATCAATTCATCTTTTGAAGTCTAGTTAAATACAAGATATATATCTGTTATGTAAAAGTATTGCTTAATCATTTACACACACTCGCACTGCAATTAAGTCCACCCGCATGGTTAAGTGTCTACGTCTATGTCCAAGTGATGTTCCTGGCTGCAGAATCCGCTACAGAGATTATGGTACTGTATATCAAAGGTGAAAGTAAAAAATTGACAAACGTTTGTAAAATTTTGATGATATATTGTAAATAATCACTCCTATGTTAGATATGGGATGGAGACAAGGGGTTTACTTTGGTTTTAGATATAAGACCTTTATATACTTTGTCTCCCAAATTTATACTATTTATCACAAAGTGTCTTTATTGAATGCACATATTAAGAGGTATTCTGTCAAGAGTAAGTCATACACATTTGTTAGAAGTAATTAACTTAACTAATTTTTTTAATATTTTTAAATTAATTATCTAACTCTTACATTAAGCATCAAAGGCAGTAATATATTTTGTCTGGGATTTCTAATAAAAAACCAAAGCAATCAATCAAATCACCACTAATCAACTGAGGTTGATAATTAGTCCCTCACAACATGGTTAACCATAATTTAAATCCTCACAACATAATGTATAACCTTGTCTTAAACAGAATTGCCACCAAGAAGAGGATATTTGTGTGTATAGAAAACAAAGCAAGATTGCCATCAAGTTAACACTCCTTGTAGTTATTATTATAAGACATTCTTAACTAATTCACACATGCCAAAGTAATTGATTAGTATCCCTTAAACATCTTGAACTTTCCAAACATATCCTAACTTATACAGCTGACTTCCTTGTTGGGGAATCAACTAATTAAATTAATAGGAACCAAGTAATTTTATTTATTTTTCTGGGATATTTTCAGGATAAAATCGTTAATGAAATGCCCTACAAATTAATACATTGAACATTGAAAACTATGTCTTGTAGTCTTCTGTCTTTGGGTTAAAAGAAGCTCTGACTCTGCAATAATGTGAAAGGATATATTATGAACCTTAAAAGTTTGGCACAATCAATAGAGTATCCATGGATTTCTCTACCTATTAAACACCTTAAGCAATTATTGGAGAATCTTTGAGAGTAAAAATAAATTGTCTTGTAGTTATTGGTTGTATTAAGAGAGGCATGTGACACTGTATTAATGTGAATATATCTTTGTAAACTCAAATTTTCTTAAGAAAATTTTATGGGTTGTGAGAGAGTCTTTGTTTTTTATGTATGGGACCATGTTTGTGCTTGATCGTCTCCGCGCGTCTTTCTGGTTCAGGGGAAATTGTCAATGACTGGTCCACATGCAAGAAAATCTATTACTTGTATGATTTACTTTTGATGCTCTTGAAACGACAATGATTTTGGAAGCCTTTACATTAGTCAATAAATCAATTTCGTAATTGATCTAATGGTCTTAAAATCTAGTACTACCTCTCTGGTCCTAATTATAACATTTAGTTGACTTTATTTTGAGAGATTAAGGAAGCTAAATAAGTTACTTAATCATTTCATATGTTGTGTATTTTTAGATTATTTATTAGTTAGACTAATTAGTTTGAAAGAAAAGAATAAAAATAAAAATACTCTAAAGTAATTTAATTAGTTTCCTTAATCTTTCCAAAAAAGTCAACTAAATCTTATAATTAGAACCGGAGAGAGTAGTATGAAAGCCCCTCTATAAGTGAGAAGTTATGGAGTTAATCACGGTTATAATATGAAATCGTTAGTGTCTACCCTCTAATTCAAAAGGAAAAAAAGAAAAGAAAAGTAATCGAGTTATGTTGAAAGATAGTCTTGAGACACATCTGGAGTAATCATTCTCTAATCCAATAACAAATATATGTCAAAAATTGATTTCATTGTATCTCTTTTTTCTTACCTTGATCTACATAAAAATAGGTAACTTGCCGTTCAATTGTGTGAAAAGATCCGATTTTTTTGCCCCCCGATCAGAAAATCATCAAAAAATAAACATTATGTATTTATCTATAACTTTTAAACTCACATTAAAACTCAGTGTTAAAAGCTAGAAATTTCCCCAGAAAGTGGGGTTGAGTGTCATTTTCATGGGAGCCAATTTGATGCAATTTGTCCACCAAGTTTGTGAGATGATTAAATGCAAAGATTCAAGTGCTAGTGACACGGGAAAAAAAACTTAAATAAATAAATCCACAGAATTAATAGTGATGATGATTCATAGGAATGAGAGAGAAGATTTGATTTGATTTTTTTTTTACAAAATTACAAGGTGGTAGACACTAATGGCCTGAATTACAACGAGAGGGATCAAACCCACGACATCTCACTAGTTGGGGAGTACTAATACCACTAGGCTACAAGGCCTTTGGTAATGAGAGAGAAGATTTTATTAAGCCCTAAAAGATGGTTGATTTGATAAAACTTGAGAGAAAGATGTAATCATCTCCTTAAATATAATACATAGTTGACTTTTTGGAAGAAAATAAGGAAGCTAAATAAATGACTTAATCATAATATATGTAGTGTATCATTGGATTATATATTAGTTTATAAGTCACAAAAATGAGTTTAAAGGAAAAATGATAAATATAAATGCTGTAAAATAATTTATCTAGCTTCCTTAGTTTTACAAAAAATTCAACTATATCTTATATGAGTTTAATGTTTCTGCTTTTGCAACAAAAATGTTTTTTCTGCTACACTTACATAAAAGTGAGTAGGTCCTAATCCCATTAATATTTTATTTTTCTTCCTTTTACAATTAGGCACACTCATTTTTATGTGGGTGTGACAGAAAAAAAAATTATGCAACAAAAACAGAAACATTAAACTCATCTGATATTTAAAACGAGAGGTAATATATTGTGATGTTGACAAAACAATGTTAGTGAGAGACTAATTTGAAATAGAGGAGGAAAAAACCAATAATTAGTGGTTAGCCGCAAAAGAGGGAGATGCAGATGTGTCCAGTGTGTAATAAATAAGGGGGTCCAAAATATGTGTATGGAAGGAGGCAAAAACATATCACATTCATTCATCAATTAATCTCTCAAGGTGATATGCTCACCACATGTTCTTTCTAAAATCTCATTCCACTCATCAAATGGAAAAGCTCATGAATGTTTTGAATCACACTCAGTTCCCCCAACAATATAATAAAAGCTTTGTTTGGATTAGAAAAAAAGGGGAGAAGATAAAAATGTGTGAATGAAACATTTTGATATTCTTTTTTAGATTTTGATGAATAGAAAATGACTAGGAAAAGAAAAGACTACTTTTATTATAACAATAAAAAAGATTTGAGTTTTCATTTTCTTTAATGAGTATAAAACAGTTTTGCCAACTACAAAAAGTCTATATATCCTTAGAATCAGTGGCGGAGCCACATTGGTTCATTTAATAATAGATATATATATTTTGAAAGAATACCGTATATATAAGAACCAATGGTTTAGTGGTAGAAGAATAACCTGGCGACGCTACAATCTCTGGTTCGATTTCCAACAGGTGCATCAACTTTTACTTTTTTGCCATTCGCCTGTCATATTGAACGCCATTCGCATGTCATGTTGAACTCACCTGAATCAAACGCAGTCATTTTCTTTTTTTTCCTTTTTTTATAGGGAAAAAAATTACCACAAAATACCCATATTTTCATTTTTTTTAAAAAAAAATTATAAATTAAATACATTTATCGTATATAATTTCACTCTTAATTATAAATAAATCCTAAAAGTAAAAATTATGATATTACAAAAGTCGTTGAGCTCATAAGAGTATCAACTCTGTTACAGACTTGCAGTAATCCATTCTATATTTTTTAAGAAGATCCCGCATCTTTTTTGCCATTTGCCTGTCATATTGAACGCCATTCGCATGTCATGTTGAACTCACCTTAATCAAACGCAGTCATTTTCTTTTTTTCCTTTTTTTATAGGAAAAAAAATTACCACAAAATACCCATATTTTCATTTTTTTAAAAAAATTATAAATTAAATACATTTATCATATATAATTTCACTCTTAATTATAAATAAATCCTAAAAGTAAAAATTATGATATTATAAAAGTCGTTGAGCTCATAATGGTATCAACTCTATTGCAGATTTGCAGTAATCCATTCCATATTTCTTAAGAAGCTCCCGCAGGTATTTGGTTTGAGAAATACTACATATTTCATTCTTTTTTTGCTTGATTCGAAGTCATAAGAAGAAATTTAATTCTCTTATCGTACATATTTCAAACTCATATTGCATGATCTTAGAGAACTTTATTCCATATTTCTTAAGAAGTTCTCACAGATATTTGGTTTGGGAAATAAATATTTCATTTTTCTTTTGCTTGATTCGAAGTCTTAAGAAGAAATTTAATTCTCCTTTCATAGACATTTTAAACTCACATTGCATGATCTTAGAGAACTCTTAACACACTTATGTTAAACATAGATAAGATTGATAATGAAGATATAATACAATATTTTCAAGGAATGAAGAATCGAAGAATGCTTTTGTAATTGTTCTGTTGTAAGTTTAGTTGGCTTTTGATTATTATTTTTCTTTGTTAAGTTGAAGTTTTCTTTTCTTTTATTATTTATATTCTTTAGTTTTTTAATGAATTTAAAACTTTCTTTAAAAAAAAAAATCGGAGGCGCTGCCCTCGAACCCCCGAATCCCACCAATAATTATGCACCCACAAACTCTAAATCCTGACTCCGCCACTGTTTAGAATACAAAGGGAATTGAGGATGAATGGTAAATATCTCCTAATTAAGCTATTACATAGACAAATATTGAATTTCCAACTACTTGTTTAAGTGACGAGAGTCTCTACCATTTGTAACAATTTGAGTTGGTATTTTTATCCTTTTCTTTTTATATTACCTTCTTTATAGGGAAAATCTATTTTTCTTGTCCATAATTTGGTTTCCATCCACTTAGCTAAAACTACATGCCAATAAAAAGACTAAAAGAATAGCAAGATTCCGAACCACATCTTTCATAAATTGTAAATTGCATTTTTGTCCACTAAACTTTCGTTTTTTTATACAAAACTTTTGTTAGTTACATCCTTTTCATCCATGCATTTATGCTTTTTGGAAAAGAAATATGAAGCAAATTTAATTGGAGGTTAGTCTCAGCATCAGACAAAGGATATCTATGAACTATTATAAAAAATGCGCAAAAGATAGGGAAAAATTTTGAAGAGACAAAAATATGTTTTAAATATTCATAATATTAAAGAAGTGTTAGGTCTGATTTGTCTTTTATGAAATGACTTAAATGCCCTCACAAAATTTTTTTCTAAAAAAAAAAAAGTAATCCCCACCCCAGCCCTGCTGGCAGGCTCCAATGACATACCCATGCTGGTGTTAGAGATAATTATTGGCAAAACAACAATATTTGTTAAAGAATTTACGATATTTCATTATGCTTTAACAACTTTTATTTAAATTTGTTACTTAATAAACAAATTTTGTTAAAACCTACTGAAATATCATAATTTCCTTAACAACTTTTATTGTTTTTCCAATAATTATTCTTGTCGTAGCTTTGGTATCGGCCAGTGGAGTTCCATGCGCTAGCATCAGGGGCGAAACCCCTTTATGGCCAGCTGGGGCCTTGGCCCTAGCTGGCCCCGACTGATCTTATAAAATTTTTTAAAATATATATGTATTTATTAGATGATATTTTATTTGGCCACAAATTTGGCCCCAGCTAATTTTTTATCTTCTGTGTAAGGATATTGTTTGTTTCATTACTCATTAGGCTGTGAGAGGAAAGTAAAATTCTTGTTTGAGATACTAAAAAGATTAGTATCATCTTATATATTGTTTTAATTTATAATTATTTGTTATTATTTATTTGTATTTTCTAGGTTATTTGATACTATTTAGTAAATACTCCATATGATCTTTATTTAAGGAACCAAATAACAATTTTCACAAATCAATAAAAACAGTTAAAGTAATTAAATTTGTCCTAAAATTTAAGTAATTTTCAATATTATCCCTATTAATTACACTAAACTCTAATATAATATTAATTATTACTCCTTTTTTTCCTTTAAAAAAAGAATAATAATTAATTTTATTAATTATTACTCTCACTCACTACCTTTTTAATTATGGGTATACATGAAAAAAAACATTTAATGCTATTTGGAAACAAGCAAGTGTTTTATAAAAAGAACCAAATATACTTATTAGTCGGTACCTTATAATAAAAATTAAAGACAGTAGTTCAATATGTTCATTTTTTGGCCCGTGCTAAATTTTTTTTTCTGATTCCGCCACTGGCCAGCATGGATATATTACTACTGGTCGTCGTTGTGCGACGGTTGGGGTGGTGTTAACTTTGAAATAGATATATGGTGTGTGAGAGAGAAAACATTTGTGTAATTTCCTTTTAATTGAAAAAGGGATAAAACAAACCTAGTACTTTTCTAATACTATAAATCTTTAGAACACTATTTTGTCCTTAATAATTTTTAATGTTCCTTTTGTGTTTGTAATTTTCCCTCAGAAAATATTGAATATGAAACGCACACCCAATAATTATTCTCATAAATTCCCTTCTCTCCATCCACCGCATTCTGCTCATTCACTTTCACCAAAAACACATAATGAATATTATTTAAAAAAAAACATAATGAATAAAGGAGATCCGTTTGATTAAAAAAAAAAGAAGAAGAAGAAGAATAAAGAAGATCCGAACCGGAAGTGAGTCGCCCACCCGGGACCCATTCACTGATCCAATTTAAGGGACGAAAAGGTCTCTCCCACCCCTTACCTTGCCTCTTCATTCTCAGAAGACTCTTCGTTGACGTCGTCGTGACTGAGCCTTTGCTTCCAAACTCCATTCTCCATCCCCAACAAAGACAAATCCTCATGTAAGCTCCTCCCTGTCCCCCCTTCTTCTGTTGTTTCATGATTCACAATATATAGCTCTGTTCTTACCTTTAATTTCAGCTTCCTCTCAGTTTAAAAACAACCCAGTTCCTCTATAATACATATCACTGTCATTTCAGTAATATTCTTCTTGTTCTTTCATTCTGTTTGATTTTCTGCTACTGCTGCTCTATAACAATATCCCTGTTTACCCGTACAGATCATGTCAGCGTTCGAGTCTCATTTTGGTTATACTTTACAGAACCCATCTTGGATTTTGGTTCATTATCGTTTCCCTTTCGTCTATATCAGCTTGTGAATGAATCATCAGCTATATTTTGCATGTTTTCTTATATGGCTAATTGCACTTAATTATTCTTACGAGCGAGAGATCCCATCTTTCTTTTCTGGATCATGCTTGGACTTAAATGCATGCATTTATTAGTTCCTGCAGCTTTACTCAACATCGTATGAGTGTTATATACACAGTACTTAAATGCCTGTGCCTTTTTTTCTCACATTGTACTTGAACGGAGATTCAGGTCTAATATTGCAGAGCTCAGCTGGAAAAGCGGCCAGCCTGTCATGCACGGGCTTAGTGGGCTCCTACCTATGGCCCCCCAAAAGCCCACATGGATCAGGGGCCATGATACTCTGGAGTCCATTGTTCAACAGGCTACTACATCATGGCAACGTCGTCAAAATTCAAATTTCTTCATGATGCCACAGGATCATGATCATACTCCAACCAGTATTAGCTCCACCGTTGCCCCCTCCGCCGGCAGGACTGAGAGACCCGGCCAAGCACAATCGGAGCCGACTCCGGCAAGGAAGCGGGTCCAGTCGGATTCCGGCTATCTCTACCTTGGCAACGGTTTGGAAGAATGTGAACCCAGCAGTGGAGGTTGTGCTAGTGGCAGCGCCACATTCTGTAGAAGCTTCAAGAGAAGTAGAACACTTGAGGATGATTCCCCTTCTCTTTGTGAATCGGTAATTTAGCTTTTTTAACGTTGTTAATGTCTCTCTTCATTCGAATTAACTAAACTTAGTGAAGATTATATGTTTGAATAATCTATTAGGAAAACCAAGACCAAGAAGAAGATAGAGACACTAAGGAAGAAACAGGCCGTTCCAACTCAACAAGAAGAAATCGAGCTGCGGCTGTCCATAACCAGAGTGAGCGGGTAGTTGATGAAGCTTCCTGCATCACTTTAAAATCCAAAATAATGAAAACTTGTTTCATTATGTTTTTTTTAAAATATTTTTGTACTGATAATACATAAGCAAATTGTCTCCCTTTCCTTGTTTTACTCAGAGACGAAGGGATAGAATTAATCAGAAAATGAAAGATTTGCAGAGGTTGGTGCCCAACGCCAGCAAGGTGAGAAAAAAATTTCAGAAAATTAATCTTTTCTATAGTTTTCACTCTATCATAACTTTGTCTTTATACTTTTGACTTGGTTCAACAAAGTCCCTATAATTTTAATCCGGTTGTAATTGGTCTCTCAACTTTGATACATTGCAACTTAGTCTCTATAATTTACTTATTTTATAATTTAGTTGTTTTCTGATAAAAGTCAATAAAAGTCAGACTGAGTCATAAAATGATTAAAACTATAGAGATTGAGTTGAATCAAATCGAAGTGCAGGACCGTTTATAATTAAATAAAAAACATAAGGAGTAAAAGATTAATTTTCTCAAAATGAAAGTAGTGATTTATTTATTCTGAAGAAGATGCAAACTTTAATGATGGAAGTGACTGTAAAAATTGCAGAATGACAAAGCTTCAATATTAGACGAAGTGATTGAATACTTAAAGCAGCTTCAAACACAGATACAGTTGATGATGAGTATGAGAAACATGCCACAGCAGATGATGATGATGATGATGCAACAACAGCTTCAGATGTCTATGCTGGCTAGAATGGGTCTTGGGCTGGGCTCAGGCACAAGCGAAGGCCCGTCAGGAATGGGCCTTGCCCGCCCACCAGTTCTTCCTTCTCTTCCACCACAACTCCCAGTTGCTGCTCCTGCTATTACTCCTTCCTTCATGATGTCTCCATTGGTTCAAGCCCATGCTCCGCTTCCAAGGCCTGAACCTGCAGTATCTGCAGCTACCTCTAATGCCTCAATGTCTTTGCCCGATCCTTTTACCACTTTTCTTTCACAAGTATGCTCACATAATAAACACCCCTCTTTCTTCATTTCTTAGAGTGATATTTAATAGGGTTAATGTGCAATTTTGTCCTGAAAGTAACCATTCAAAAGTGTTAGGTATTTGAAAGTTTTTGAAGAAGCAATTTTGCTCTGGAAGTACATGTAGCAATTTTGCCCATTGCCGTTAAAATGGTAATGGTTAACATCAATTTTTTAACGGTTAGGGTGAATTTGCTCATTTTTAAAAAACTTTTGGGGTGAAATACTCCTAAAAAAAGTTTTGGATACCCAACGCTCCTCTTGAGTGATTACTTTTGGGCGAAATTGCACTTTAACCCTAGTCAATAATTTAAGTCTTCATTTCTTAGCGTTGAGGCTACGAGTCATAAGTTTAATGGTCTCAGGGTTAAGTTGCATATTGCACCGTAAAGTGTTTTTTTAGTAGTATCCAATATTCTAAAGTTTTTTTTTTGCATTCAGGATCCTAAAGTATTTTTCCATGGGCACTCATTATCTTAAATTTAGGGCCTCATTCCTATTAAGAAAATACTTTAAGGGCAAAATTGTACCTATAGGATAATGGGTGGTACTCGAAAAATCTGTATTGGATGTTACTTAACCCTCGTTTTTAAGGATCACCTTGTCTACTCCAATTGATAAGCATGTTTGTTAAGGAGCAAATCCTCTAAAGTGATTTCAGTGAACCAAGTGTGAGTTATTGGTTTATTAATGGTGGAAACTAAGAAAACCATAATTTAAGTGAAAGCCAATAACTTTCACTAAAATCATGGTCTTAAATGGTTTTCAACGTAAAACAAAACATGTTCTAAAAGAAAAGAATGTACGACTCACCTTTGTAAGATTTAACAGACATGAGTCCCACCTCTTTCTCTTCTGTTATCTGAATAATAATTTTGGATTTGGTTGTTTTAATGTGATTATATACTAATTAAGAATATATATATTGGTGCAGTCAGTAAATATGGATATTCTCAGCAACATGGAAGCGCTTTACCGGCAACAAATGAGACAGAACATGAGGAGCCAACATCATGGACAAGGGAATTGATCAGAAGATGCTTCTGAGAATGGAAACACATCAATGATGAGGGAAACGAATAATTGTATATATACATCCAACAAACAAGTTTTAAATGTAACGAACCTTAGCTATATATTCATGTTGATATTTTAGGCTGTTGATTCTATATATAAATCAGCTCAACTACGTACTTACCAAGGTTTGTTCCTCTAGTTATTTAACTATTGACCGGACCAAATCAGTGGGACAGAGCCAGAACATGAAGGCTAATGAGTCCAAACATGCAATAATATGACTTTTCGTGAGTCCAAGGCGTTTAAGGTTTGTGGAGAATGTGAGGACAGATGTACATTCTCAACGTTTAACAAGATACTATAATCAAGTAAACATAAAATTAAAGTAAATGGAAGGTGTATATTTAAAGAGATAGAAGAAAAGAACAAGCATCAGCATACATATATTTTGTGGGTTTACATCAATTATCATTTGGGTCTTGTGAGGCCACCAAATTATTTTTATGATTGTTTTGGGATGTAATTTGAACCTACTTAATAATTTAACAAATAGTCTGAGCTAAATTACTGTAAACTGATTAGTGTGAGTGATAAAAGTGTAGTCCTTAAATTCTCAGGCTTATAATGAATTTATTTAAGTTTGGATACATGTCCTCTTTATCTTCACAAAAAATGATTTTTGAGGTTAGAGAGCGTTAAAAAAAGTTGTGGCAGGAGTGAGATAGGTAAAGGGAGCCCTAATTCTCTAATTTTAGGAGATTTAGTACTTGTTTGTCTCCACTTAGTACTACTGAAGTGTTTTATTTCACATGCAAAACCACTTAAAATAAATGAAACCAAACTTTTCTCAGAGATTTTGTATAAACTTTTATTTTGGTGAAATTTTTTTGCGTGAACTTCTACATTGTGATCATGCCCTTCTTTGGCCAAGTATGAATGCTTTTTGGTGCTCTAATATTTTGTAATCTTCCCAAAAAATTTCCTTGCAAATGTATGCCGTGGTATTGCAATATTTGATTATAGAATTCAAACTTTGGGTGTAATCTAAAGTGAATATATTGTTCTTTGCTTTATGAATAATATACTTTTTTTCATAAATATAATATTTTACTATACTCCCTACCTGTACTTAACGCAGGACCTTATTAGGACTTGATGTTGATTTTAAATATAAGACTTATTTCACATTTTTTCCCAAAATAATTTTGTTGATGTTTCCTAAACAATAATCAAGTAGGAGAAAGATAGAGAGAATTAGTGAAGATGATTAGGGGTTTTAGAAAAAACATATTATATTAAGTAACTTAACTAGCATCTTTAATATACTCAAATTAATTAATTAGGTCTCGGATTAAGTATTAGAGAAGTATATTGATATTTCAATCCCAATGTTACACAGTTACATAACTGCTTTACACTGATAAAGGACTAAACGTCCAAACATCAATTCATAGCTCAAAGGAAAATAGTAATACAAAGAGTATTCGAGACAAAATAGTAAAAACAAACTAGGATACGTAGAACACTTGTATTGGTGTGTATATCAGTGCATTCATGATAAAGTTGACTTGAGATCATAACGAATCTAGGATCTAAGTATGAACCACAAGTTGAACATGGTCATGTAGCACAATATATGGGACCATAAGTAGTATCATCCATAAGTAATAAAAATACAAAGAGGGATGGGGACGACTTGTTGGACCTAAACATGATGGTGTTGGGGTTTGCAAGAGCGAAATATTAAATGTGATTTGTTTGTATGGTTGTCACTTTGTCATGTAGGGTTGGATTTTGGAGAATGCCACTTCAATATGAGAATGACTTCACAACTTCATCACGAACTATTTTGATGTATAGTGAAATATCACAAAACATTCTTTACTCCCAGATTCATAGACTATAATAATCTCAATAGAAAATGATCACACATACTCAACAAGGATTGTTTATTTATTTTATTGTTTCCCATCAACCCGTATATATGTGTGTAAATGTTATTTAATTTGCAGATGACATATTAAAAACTATCTATTTAGTAAGATTGAAGTTAAATATATATAGTTTCTTGTAATTTTGTAATTAGAATTTTTTTATCAACACATACACAATAGATTCACAGGGAGCTTAATTGATCTAGTGATGGACTAGCTAGACAACAAAGTGGACAAACTAAGTTGGGATCCCATTTTGTTGAAAAAAATGCTAGGGGGACATTTCAGTCGCAAAGCATCAATTCAGATTAGTAGGTAGTAGTATGATTCAGAAAAATTATTGGATACTGAGTGACTACAAAAGAAATAATAGATTGCCCTTATACAATTTCTGCAAGTTAAATGGTAATCCTTGTTCTGAGCAAAAAAAAAAAAAAGGGAATCCTTGGTCCTAATACAATGTATATGTAGGGAGTTGATTTTAGTCTTAAAAATAAGACAGTTTTCATATTGATCAATCTTTTTCCAATTTATCACTATTGATGTTCCCTCAACAATAACCAAGGAAAAAAAATGAGAAAATTAAGAAAGATGATTATGGTGTTTTAGAAAATATATGTCATATTAACTAATTTAACTAACTTCTTCAATCGAATCAAATTAAGTAAATATATTTTATACTACTTCCGGTCCTAATTATAGGACAAAGTTTATAGTGCAATTTGCACTACAAACTTTATCCGATAATTAGAACCAGAGGGAGTATTAAAGACTGGAGGACTACTTTTTTTTTTTTGAGAGAAAAAAGTTTTGGAGGGTTCGGCATCAGTCCCTCACCAAGGCCAGGGTACAGCCCCGGGCTCTATGAGCACTAACTGGGGACTTACGAGATCGCCTACCAAAAGAGTCCCAGCGACGGCAGAGGGGATCGAACCCACGACCCAAGGACCTAGTCCTGGATCCCTTACCATCTATACCAACTCACATTGGCACTACTACTTTATTTTTTGATGCATGGACCCCTTGCGCCCCAAAGCATTGGGTTGAGGTAGCTTCTTACTATACATGACATGTTAATGTAATGGGCAACAAATGAGCTCAATTATAAAATTTGGGCCTTGTCTGATTGGATATTGCAACTAAATGTAAGCGCTTTTGTTTGAAAAAAAAAAACGCACGTAGTGTCCTACCAGCACTACTAATAGTGTAGTAGTATTGGGATTAATTTTTCCTTCCGGTCCTGGGTTCGATCCCCCCTCCCCTATCGCTTTGTATCAAAAAAAAAAAAAACTCATCATGGATTAGTAAAATTCCAGACAGTTTTCGACATAGATCTGCAGTATAATAAAGATAAGTTCACAAATGTTAAAAATATTTCACTTTATCATAAATATCAAAACTAAGAATTTGGTAATGGTCTCCACCACAACGAAGTTTCATATGTGATGTATACTCCTTTTGATCTTTATTATAAGGTATTAATTAATAATTTACATTAACCAATAAAAACAGTTAAAGTCAATAAAGTTATCTTATAATTTAAGTAATTTCTAATATTACCCATACTAATTACACTAAACTCTAATATTATATTATTATTACTCTTACCCACTACTCCTATAGGCATACGTAGGGAAAAAAAAAGGAACAATTAATGCTCCTTAGAAACAAATGAATGCTTTATAAAAAAAGACTAAATACACTTGCTAGTCGATGTCTTATAATAAAAACAAGAGGGAGTACAAAACTAAGAATTGTTTTATGGCACTAGTGATTTAATCCACTGAAACATCTGTTTTCTCAGAGTGTGGTGAATTGGTCTCCTCACACGCATCATCTTCATTCATTATTGTTGATACACCTACTTCCTTGATAATAACAGGTGAATTAGGTTTTTCCAAATTTGGACTCTTCTGCTTCCAGTGGAAACCATTCTCTATGCTGTATTCCATGGCTTTATGTCAACGGGAAGTTTGATGCCATATTTGCAGGAATCATGGAAGAAGACAGTTAGACCATTCCTAAGATATTGTGAAAGAATCCTACTTCTTCATTTGGTGACGAATACTCCCCAAGTAGGATTTGGTTTCACATCACCATCTTCAAACTCAGTTTTCTTGGATTTCTCCCAAGTATTAATAAATCGATCCACCATCAGAAAGCTCCGTGCAATTACAGGTAAGATTCTATTCATAAACTATCTATTCAGTGGGCTGACAATAGTTTAAAGTAGAGACTTTAAGAGCTTGTACTTGCGGACAACAGTACACATGGTCAATCTCAACCAATATTGATTAGCTTTTGATAAACAGTTAAAAGGGAAATAAAAATCACAGGACCAACCCTAGCATTGGGTGAAACCAACTAACCCCAATGTCTAGCATAGACAAGACATAAAAATAGAAGAAATGATCAAAACCCTTTGTAATTATGTGCATTACTAAAAAATTTGGACCAATCACTCTTGACTATTTAAAAATAAATCAATAAGGGATGCATCTAAACCTTTATAAAAGTATCTTCCCAAATCAATATTGAGCCTTTATAAAACCGTGGAAGGTGACAAGCCTTTAAAACAGACAATATCGAGAACGAGGTTCTAAAATGTTACAAATTATATTAGATTCGTACTAGGATCGATGTGCCAACGAGAACTTGAGCCCATGTTATGAATTGCGAAGTTCTACACAGAGGTGTAGTTAAAAATTGTAATTTGAGGGGGCGGAAATTACAGAATAGAACCTAAGTGTTCATGAAACAACGTTTCATCCCATAAACATTTTAATATTTTCATTTTAGTCTCTTCATAAAACTTTTAGTGGGGACTAAAGTGAAAATATTGAAATTTTATAAGGCTCATATAATTTCCTAAACTGTTGGATTTTGTTATGTAATTTTAAGGGGGATGAGGGCCACCCCTAGCCCCTTTGATTCCACTCATTCCACATCAGTCGGGGAAGGTAGTTGGTTTGAAAGTTAGATATTACATTAAAATGTTTTCACCTTACCTCAAGCTTCCATGCATCAACCTTATAATCTAATCGACAACCGCATTAAAGACCATATCGGCTAGGGAGGGTAGTTGATCTGGAAGTTAGATATTACAAAAAATTGCCAAATCTTTTACAACTCACCCATATGGCCTAATCTTACACAAATATATGGTCTAATCTTGATCAAATATCAAGACTCACTATGATTAGCCTTGCTTTTACCTTGCCTCAAGCTTCCATGCATCAACCTTATGGTCTGATTTGGGACCACGTCGAGGACCACATCGGCTAAGGAGGGTAGTTGCCCTGTAAGTTAGATATTACAGAAAATTGTCAAATCTTTTACGACTCACACAAATATGACCTAATTTTACTCAAATATATAGTCTAATCTTAATCAAATATCAAGACTTACTATAATTAGCATTGCTTTTCCATGCATCAGCCTTATGGTCTAAAGGAGAGAGTCTCACACCCATATGGTCTAATCTTACTCAAATATCAAGACTTACTATGATTAGAGCCTTCCTTTCACCTTACCTCAAGCTTCCATGCATCCATGTTATTTAGAATTAAATTAACAAACACGTCTTCATGATTTTGCTTTCATCACTATATGAATGTTACAACTTACAAGACTAACTATATGATTAGCCTTGCTTTCATCTCTCTCTTTAACGAAATTACTCTTATCTTATGCCCTGTCAACTTCCAATGCACAATACCTTTTCATGTACTCTCCAACCTTTACATTTGAATACAAGATAAATACCTAACCCATTTCCTTTTCAGTAGTCTCACGCACACAGACGTATGTAAATTGCTTCGAAGCAAGTATTGTCAAAGAAACAGTGTAATAACAGCAACTATACAGCTTGTGAGATTTGTGCATGGATCTGAGCAAAACAGAAGAGAGATTTGCACATGCCCCATCATTATTAGGCTGGTTTACTATTTTCTAAACCTTAGTTTTTGTATTAATTAATTATAAGGAAGACACTATCACATATGATTTAAGAAGCATATATATCAGTTTCCTTCTATATATGATAATGTGGGTTAATCTGTATGATGCTTGTGGACTCAGAAGTTTCTACTTGAAGGAAAGAAAATTATATCCTCATATCACAGCTGTAGAAGTGTGTAGAAATTTGTCTTGCTTCTTAAGATTTTTGTAGTAAAGTCTCTTCGTCTTCATGATTTCTTCAAGCCTACCAATCAATCTGATTGGTCAAGAACAATATGACTCATTATTAGGAATGATGAAGGTTAGCTTTCAAATTACTGACCCACTTCTTCAAGTTTCATGAACTGGATCCCCAGTTTCTTTAACGTCAATTTTTATACAAAAACAAATATTTTTAGAATCAAGTGAACTACATTATGCATTTTTACATTTAAATCAGATATGAAATTCACAACCAACAAGTTGTTAGTTAAAATTGTAAGCATCCCCTCACTTTTTAAAAAAGAGAATGAGTTTGAATTCCGAAAAGTATACTTGTTGGAAAAGACAAAAACTTCTTGCACTCTAAGCCTCAAAGGAGAAACCCCTAATGTTTTTTCCCCCTTTTTAAAAAAGATATGAACTTCACATCTTTCTAAAATTACCTTAACTAATCTACCAATAAACAGATCAAAAGCTAAATTGATTGTAAGGAAGGATGAATGAGAGATTGTGTGGGAATGATGGTGTTGCAAGGGAAGAGAGTAAAGAGAAAAAGAGAGAATGATGGGTGTTTCAAGACTCAATGACAGGCTTAACAGCATCATTATTTTACTTTCTATGTTCAATACTTGTACTTTTCTATCAAGTCTTCATGTCATCACCAGATTGGATATATTTTTGGACAAATTAGTGTAATGTTCATTGTGATTAGAGATCACAAAATAATTCCCATTTCACCGTTATTTACAAGGAATTTAATTTTGTGGGTTAATGGCCAATTTTACTTTGAAAGTTTTTAGTGAGAGACAATTTTGTCCTAGAAGTTTTTTGGAGACAATTTTGTCCTATAAGTGTAAAAAAAAAAAGCAATTTTTCTTTAATCGTAATCCTAATTAATTTTGATAATTAGTTGACCAATATGCTAAACTGATGGTTTACATATCATTCACATCGTTTTTATTAAGGCGTGAATTTGCCCCAAAAGTCTGTGTCAACTTCATTTTTTTCAAAGTTAAATTTAAAATTTTCGGGACAAATGTGCTCTTTAACAAAAGATGATGGATGACATGTGAACTGTCATTTCAACATATTTAGTTAACTAACAGTTAAAATTAACTGGAATAATAGTCAGGGCAAAATTGCCCCCTTTTGAAACTTACAAGGCAAAATTATATCTTGAAAAACTTTCAAAGCAAAATTATTTTTCAATGAAAACTTTAGGACAAAATTACCCCTTAATCTTTTGATTTTCCCTTGAACAGTCTTATATTTTTAAATAATGATAGTTGAGTCAAATAGAAGATTTCAACCAAGAAATACTTACATATTCTAGAACGCCACCTCATTTATATTCTGGCTAATTAAAATATAACTCATCCTATTTTAATCAAACATGACATATAAGTCATTTGAAAAAATTCAATTTTTATAATTTTAGGGATGACGAGAGGGAATTGCACTTTGTTTTTCTAAAATAAGAAGCACATCATCCCTAAAATCATAACATCTACCATGTAGGATTGATATGAGATGAGTTGTTACATTTTAATTAGTCAAAATATAGATAAGATGGTACTTTTAGAGCATGTAAATATATCTCATTCCAACAAACACTTGATTTGGATTGATTGGGGTTTAAATTTTTTTATCTGAGATTAATTGGGGGTTTAATGTACTTTATAAGGATAAAAAAATTAATAATAGGGAAAAAAAGCCCCCGCTTGCATTATTACTTTATATGTGGATTTAATACTATGAGCTAAGTAGCAAATTTGTTTTGAAAGTTTTCGCTAAAAAGCAATGTTACCTTAGTTTTTTTTTTTTTTTTGGCCTCAATTTTGCCCTGTCCAAAACGTGGCAATGCTGTCCATTTCTGTTAAAAAGTTAATGGGCAACATCAATTTTTTGACGGTCAACGTTAATTTTTTAACAAAATAAAGCAACATTGCTACGTTTTGAAATTTCTGGGGTAACATTGAGACAAGAAAAACTTTCAGTGCAAGCTAGGCCTATACTTCTGAAGTGCATTTGCCACCTAAGCCCAATAATATTTATGAATTATTACCAAGTTGTTGATTGAAGTAATGAGTAGTCTCATCCTAAGGAGAAGAACAAAAATTCGAATACAGGGTAATGTGTCTATTTGGGGATGTGAAAACTCTATGCTCTCTAATATTCAAAAGGAAAACTCAGTCAAATTATATATATATATATATATATTCATGAATTGTATGACGTGATTTTGCAGCGTTCAGATTGTTCTGATATCTCTTTTCTAATTTACTCTGACACACACACATGCATTAAAATTAATTTGTATGGAAAATAACAAGAGGTTCTTTCAACAACCAACAGAAGCAGGGGTGGGTGACAAACCTTTGAAATATGATAAAAAAACTATACATAAAGAAAGCAATCCAACTTTTTTTTTGTCCAACTTTCTTTTTTGATTATGTTTTTGTCAAAGCCCTGAGACGCTATCAGATTCTAACGTGGGAGATTAATTAGAAATTAAACTATCCCCACACTTTTACGTAATCTCTTTTTTTGGGGGGTATTATAGTCACATGCTGTCCAAATTAATCTCAACATATCTCAATCAGTTTAATTTTTCTAGTCCAATCAAAGTTACATCATCAGGACCCCAGAGTGTTTATTAGCAAAATCTCTCTAACAATCAATCTTTTCAAACAAAAAAACAATCAATGTTAATCACAAGCAGTAAATTCAATTCGCACCATGTGCAATACCGGCTCAAATAAATCTAGCAAAAATTTTGAACTTTTACCAATTATTTGAAGAAATTAATAAAAAGAAACAGAGAAGCTAAGCCATCATGTATCATGCATGAAACGTGTGAATTAATATTAATTTATTGTGGTAAAATGGCATATTAGTAACCTATAATTTCTTCAATTAGAATACAATTTTAATAGTGCAGTCTTAACCTTCACCCAAAGACAACATAGAAACAAGGATGACTTGCAAACCACTCAAACCATTATTTCACATTAAAAATTCCCTCTTGCTCATCTTCACGTATGAGCTTTATTTTATTATCTTTTTTAACTTTAAGCACAAGCAGATAAAAAACAAAAAAGAATATATTATAGTTGAGAAAATAAAGTAAAAAGCAGAAAAAGGGGTTCGCTTTGTCAACAATATCAGGTCCAAAATAGCAAGAAAATGACCAAAATGGGCACTATTCCATGATTATCTCTGTTCCCTTAGCTTGAAGGTGAGGCATGCCTATTCAGATTGTGGGGTTCCAAGCCACGTAGCCCACAGGCTGATTCAGTGATTTTCCCCAGAAAACCATTGACCTATTTTCTCCCTTAAATTCTGCTAGCCGACAAACTAGTGTCCCTATGTAACCGCACTTACAGAGCCTATTGTTTTCTCTGGGATTGAGTATTTACAAAGATAAGTATCTTCTTTTTAAGATCATTGCATGGCCAAATCAACTATTTTAAATTGACTTATTTGCATATCAATAGGATACGAACTGAAGGGTGGTGATCTGGTCTGTGAAATCTGCTATACTAAATGGCTTGGATTGTGAAAGGAAGATCATCATCACATGCATGCAGGCAAGAGCCTGTGTCTAGACAAACGTAAAGAGAAAAGAAGCAGTAGATATTAAAGATGATTATGAGTACCCATGTTTATTATTAATGGAAATGATTAAATATCTTTGTGTATACTTAATTTGTAAGATTCAGCTAATAATAATGCATTTGAAATCACTAGTAAAATCTCATGAAGTAAACAAATAGCAAACCTGATTCATTTGATTGATACGGGCAGCAGGGTAGCTAATTAAGTGCATCAATTTTGATTCATTTGATTGATATGGGCAACAGGTTAGTTAATTAAGTTCATCAATTTACCTTTTTTTTTTTTTTTTCAAGGCAAGTTAACGAGAGTAGCATGGAGATCCAAGTATCAACAATAACTTTTGATATAGTAATAAATATGAGTTAATCATAATCATAAGGTAAAGCTATGATATGAAGAATTCGACGTAAAGACTAACAAGAGTCCAAATAACACTGTTGAAGTCCAAACTTCGAACTTTTTGAAGTAGACAGATCTGGAAGCATTGATTTCCCATGATCACGTGTGTCTGCCATCCAACAAACCATCACTATCCTCAAATTATGTTTTCCCTTTGCCTACGTGAAACTTTGTTCAACCACAAAAAGCCCCCACTAACCCCAACACATTTCTCCACCTATATAAACCACTTGCAATCTCACCTATCACCTGTATAGGCTATATCCCCCAATAAGTCCCTTACTTTCGGCAAAAGTATCCAAGAATCCTGATACAACAACCATGGTTTCTGAGACAAACCTATCCAAGAATGTCTGTGTGATTGGAGCAGGGCCATCTGGGCTAGTGGCATCGAGGGAGTTAAGAAAAGAAGGTCATAAGGTGGTTGTGTTAGAGCAGAATCATGACGTTGGGGGACAATGGCTATATGATCCCAAAGTTGAAGGGGAGGACCCTTTAGGAAGGAACCATTTCCTAGAAGTTCATAGCAGCATTTATGAGTCTTTAAGGCTCACATCTCCGAGAGAGATCATGGGATTCACTGATTTCCCATTTTCTGTCAAGAAAGGTAGGGACATGAGGAGGTTTCCTAGCCACAGAGAGCTCCTTCTGTACCTCAAGGATTTCTGTGAGTCGTTTAGGCTGAGAGAGATGATAAGGTTCAATACAAGGGTGAATTACGTAGGGATGTTGGACTATGGTGTCTGTCATGATGATTTGAAATGGATTGTTAGAAGCAAAGAGAAGAAAACTGGTAAGGAGGTGGAGGAGGTGTTCGATGCAGTGGTTGTGGCCACTGGGCATTACTCTCAACCAAAGTTGCCCTCCATTAAAGGTAGGTTTAAATCTCAACTTTAGTTTCTGTTTCTCAAAAGGAAAAGCATGCCAGAAACGTGCATAGTCACAAATATATCATATCTTCTTTTTTTATGCCCTTTCTCTCTTTCCTGTTTTATAGGAATGGATTCATGGAAAAGGAAACAAATGCATAGTCACATTTACAGAACACCAGAGCCATTCAGATATGAGGTAAAATATTTGAATATTCTCATTTTGTGTTTAAACTAAATAAGCTCTTTTAAAACTACAACTGAAGTGAATCTTAATTCGACAGACTGTGGTGGTGGTTGGAAATTCATTAAGTGGACAAGATATCTCAATAGAGCTTGTGGAGGTAGCAAAGGAAGTGCATATAAGTTCCAGATCTCTCAATATCTCCGAAGGTTTATCTAAAGTCATATCCAAACACGAGAATTTGCACCTTCATCCACAGGTATCATCATTTCTTATTCACTAGGTTTGAATTTTTAGGGGAATATTAGAAAGCAAAACCTGATTCGCCACCATTATTGCCATGTGCAGATAGACAGCCTTCAAGAAGATGGACGAGTTCTTTTTGTGGATGGTTCCTGCATTATTGCGGACACTATTTTGTACTGCACTGGGTAATATTTCATCTCAGTAGAAGATTAAGTACAGAAAATATTGATTAGACCGCATATCTGCGATAATATAACTATTTTAAATTTTAACCGTTACCAACAATAGGTCAAACGAGTTTTGATTGGACGATGATTGTAACCTTCATGTTAGAGATCTCACTGTGGGACCCTGTGTCCAAACATGTCCTGTGATGTTTCCTTTTTAAAAGTTGATTAGTTGTGAATCCTTCATAAATTGAGAGGCTTCCATTGTTTGTGTAGGTACTCCTATGCATTCCCTTTTCTTGACACCAAAGGAATGGTAGTTGTGGATGATGACAGAGTGGGTCCTCTGTATGAGCACACTTTTCCACCATCCCTTGCTCCATCCCTAACTTTCATAGGCATCCCTAGAAAGGTAAATATGTGTTTGTTTAGCAGTTAGAACTGAATCTGAAAAATTATATCATCATAAATTAACACAGATGAAAAGAGATGGAGAAAAACAAGAAGATGAATATAAAGAGAAAAGGTGAACTTCATGTACAACTTAATCAGAAGTAGGAAAATCTTTTTGCATAAGTCTAAACTAACAGTACTATTGATTGATGAGACAATGCAGCTCATAGGGTTCCCTTTCTTTGAGTCCCAAGCAATATGGATAGCTCAACTGCTGTCTGGGAAAAGGGTATTGCCATCAAGAGAGGAAATGTTGGAATCAATCAAGGAGTTCTATCATTCAAGAGATATAGCCGGCATTCCTAAGCACAACACCCATGACATTGCAAATTTTGAGGTGCAGCCCCAATTACGGATGCAATTATTTAGATATTTGGCTTTTTGAAAGAGTTCTTTCAAATTTGATAATTGAGGGGGGGAAACCTAATCTAAATGCACATGCACTTTAATAAAGTGAATAGATTACAATTGGAATCTCGGTGACCTAACAAACTAATTTGGGGTTTTGCTAAAGTGTTACATTATCTTGCAGTACTGTGACAAATATGGAGACTGTATAGGGTTCCCACGTTTAGAAGAATGGAGAAAAGAGCTATGCCTGTCGGCATTAAGAAACTCCGATGTCAATTTGGAGACGTATCGGGATTCGTGGGATGATGATGAGCTTCTTCAAAAGGCCCTTCAAAGTCCCCATTTCACTCGACTTCGAGTTGAAGATTCTGCTCTGTGAATCAAAGTTTGATTTTGGACCACTCGAATCAATAATTCAGTGGCAGAGACGCAGAAGACAGTAGAACAAGGCACATGGTTGTGTTTGGGAAAACTCACCAACATCGCTTTCATAAAGAAGATATATTTTCGTCGTGATTTTTTTTTTCTAGCACTCTAGTAGTAAAATTTGTGTGTTCAAATGGGTGTAATCGATTATAGGCTATGTATACACTACAAAACAAAGAGTTCTCAGCCAGTCAACTCCGATTCGGCTGGGGAAGAAAATGTCGAGTCCGATTGCTGTAAAGGTAGACAAAGGACCTAGCATGAGGAAAGCTGAACTCAGGGAAGGAAAGAGAAAACAGAGCAATGGTATTGTATTTGTTTAATTAATCGTTTAATCTATATCTATCCTTTGTACTAGGGGTTCACATATGCAATGGTGATCCTTCTAATTTTGGGGGATATTTTTTTAAAAAAAATTGTTTTTTATTTATTTAAATTAAATTGTAGTTACACCTTAAATTATTTTCTGCATTCAGTATCTTAAATTAATTAATTTTTAATCCTACATTTAAAAATATTTTTTCATAATACCTGAAATATTTTTCTAGTAGTAATTAATTTCTAATACCTAAAATATTTTTTCAATACTTAGTATCTTAAGTTAATTAATTTTTAATGTATGAAGTATTTTTAAAAAAAAATAAAAGAAAGTTCTTTTCATTTTGAGATGAGCATGGGATGTAGATTCTTGTATTAGAGAGAGGGAGAGAGAATATAAAAGGAAAGGAAAAAAAAAAAAATTGACCACACAGTTCAAAGACTATTCAATGTAATTGAAAAAAAAAAGGTTGAATTTGAATACTGTTGCTTCAGCCAATAATCCACAATAAGTAGATTTAACTAAGGTAAAAGATTTCTCTGATCATGGGAGATAAATTATCTCTGGTGATCCTTAAAACTACGTCATTTTAAATTAATGAAGGATGTTTATATAATTTTGCACTATTCATCAATTCACCTAAAATTACAAATATATCTTTCAGTAATCCAAAATGACGTAGTTTTAATAACTAGAGAAATACTTTTCCCTTTAACTCAACTCAGAGATATAACTGTCCTGTCCTTACAAGAAAAAACCTGTTTTTTTCCCTCCTTTTTCAATTAATATTTGGTGTAAAAAATTGAATTTTACTTCAAATTTACAAAATAGATAGAATTCTTGCCCAATCTGACTCTTATTTCTGAATTAGGAGCATGCCAACAAGTTGTTCCTCCAAAACAAGATAACTAAGAATGGTTTATAAATGCATCAGTAAAAATGTTTCAATGATCATTTAAAGTAAACTTGACTCCTAAAATAAATATATAATTTAGTTCTTTAAAAATTCATAATTTTTTTGCTAGTATGACCTAACGTAATCTCATTCTAAAGAAAAAGAAAGAAAGAAGAAAAACAAAACTTGCGACGGATTTTATTCCTAACCTGGGCAACATAGCAAATCCTCAGTTAAGTTCTATATACGATATGCAAAGCAGCAAAAAGGTCAAACAGTAACTATGATAAACAATTGGATCAATCCATCAAGCAAGCCAGATGGAGACAAGTTCTTACATCTCCAACCAAAAATATACAAGATTTCTTTCCTATCTATCTGTTAACATGTATAAATTATTATTTATGAAGAAATTTACAAGAAGATCTTGTAGCTCATATGGAAAACTCATTCAAAATCCACAGTTTTAGATTCACTTTTAAGATATTTGGCTCCAAAGAACCTGAGGATTTCTAGCAGGATACCTCTTTCCTCTAGGCTTTCGATTTGCCTTTCCCCAATTCATTAAGCTCCTTTTCTCAATCCCCAATTTAATAACACCACTATTTAACTGCTGCTGCTTCAACAAGTACGTGTTGTTGGAAACTGAAGCAGAGGACCTTCTTCTTCCTCTGGCACATGCACTTCTACCTGAGTGAGCGCCAGCAGCTTCCATTAGACCCCCTATGGTTTGAAGATCCTCGGTGACCTCATATCTAGACAGAGAGGTGAGACTTGGAAGAATTTCACTTTGGAAGTCCTTCGGCCTCTTTCCCTTACCGGCCCATCCCTTTCTTGGCCGAGCTGGCGAAGTAGATCCACCTTCTACCTCTTTCTGGCCACTGCTCTTTCTGCAGAAGTTTAGGGACTCTGTTTCAGTCAACTTTAAGGTCATGGCCTCAAAGTAATCAATGCCAGCCGGAAGAAACTCCTCATGATCACTTGTATTACCAGTGAAATCCGCCTTAATATTGTCATTCCCTGGATGATAAGTTACTGAGGAGGCGATTCGGGCAAACCAATGAAGAGGATTAGTTGTAAGAGTTTCAGAAGGTGGACAGGTGATCATTTGGAGACCACTATGGGCCGCAGATTCTGATATGGAAACCAGAGCTTCTGCTGCAAGTCTGGCTTCCTCTAGTTGCAACTGAGAACACTCTTGCCTTGCCAACTGATATGGCATCTCAAGCTGGTTCTCATCAGATTCTCCTCTGGGTGGAGAAGATTCCTTGTTTTCAGGACTAACAGGCGCCTGAAAATCAATATCAACTGGCAAGTTCTCATCCTCATTCATAGACATATTTAAGTCAATGATACCTGCTCCACATTTAAGTTCTCTCCCCTGTTCATTCTTCGTTAAATTCTCTGCAGCAGTTATCTGATCTCCCAAGCCAGGCACATGATCACAAGGCAACTCAATATCCAATACACAGCCTTTCTCAATTTCCTCAATCTTCTTGTTTTTTGTTTTGTCCTGACAGACTGTGGAGGGGCAAGCATGAAAAGATTGCTGCTCTGAGGAAGTCTCAGACTCTACATTAATGTTAGATGCATGAGTCTTCTTTCTACTACAGTCTCTTGTAATTCCAGAATCACAAGGTTTAAAAAGGAAAGATTCCATTTGGGTAGAGATTTTATTTTCTCCACTGGGTTTTTCTTTGGGTAAAAGATATTCTCTAACATTTTGAAATGCCGCTGTTTCCGAATTATTTGCAGGCATAACATTTAAGTTTATGTTACTAGAAGTCTCCACATCTTCAGAATCCTTAACATGCTTCCAAAGCTCATGGCTGGTCGTGGAGCTTTGATTGGTGAAGCCGTTTGGATTGTTGGTAAGAAATGATGGTGCATCTGATGTTTTAGATCCACCGCAAAAGCTGCTCTGAAGAAAGTTTTGGCTATCCAAATTAACACCTGACTTAATATTTGTACACCCGTATAACTCATCTCCAGTAGGCCCCGGCAATCCCGTAAACGGTTCAGACCTCTGACCAAACATTGTGGAGGCGCTAAAATGAGTCCATGCTTGAACTGTTGTTTGGCTTTCGACAGTGTTAGGTCCAGGTGTTTTCAAAAATGGAGGAATCCTGGAGCGTATCGCATCAGCTCCAGAGACAAGCTGATACGGATCACTAATTGATCCAAGCAAGCCAGCACTCATTGGAACCTTTATTGTTCCTTCAGACCTCTCTCCGCCGGAAAACTTTCTATCCCTCCAGGGTCCTTGGTTAATTTGATCTGAGAAATAAAGGCACGGAAGGTTATTATTAACTTCTTAATAAATAATTCAGATGAAACATATAGCTTTTCTGTAATAATCACTTTAGCAAGATAATCATGGACACCACCTCGTTGCCCTAAAATAACAGGATCTCATTATATGAGACTTGGGAAAAGGTGGGGATGACAAGGACACATATTAATAAAATAACCGTGCAAAACCTGCATATAGACTCCCTTTATACAGCAGTTGACTAATGCGAAAATAGTGGAGTATAATAATTAGAGTGCAATCTTAAAGTCGATTTCTCACCAGCACTAATCATATAGGACAGCTTGTCCTGGTTCTTCTTCTCTGAGGGTTGGTTCTCAGCACTGACTTCATGATCCTGTCTTTTGTAAGGATTCCAGAACACATCATTGGACATATTATGAAAACACAGTTCTCTTCTCACCGATGGATCATGAAAGGGGCCCTTCCTGTGACTGGCAAGGTCCATTAGATCAACAGAATTCACAGTTGCATTTTTCATGTGTTCAAATGGTTCGTTTAAATTGCTAAAACCATTGAAGTTAGCTCCATATGGTCTCTTATCTTTGTTACACACAGCCTGAGAAACCCCTTCTAAAGTATAAGCTGAAACCCGGGGCAAATTGGAAGCCATTTCATCTTCCACAGACTTGGCCTTTTCACTGCCAATGTACTCATCAGCAGGAAGATGCAGATCTAATAATTTATTGCCAAATTTTCTGTTTTGTGAATGTGATAATTTAAAATCTTTGGAACATCCTTCAGTTGGAAACAGATTAGGAGCAGGATATATTTGCCAGCTGTTTTCTTTTCCAGAACCCAATGACATCTGGATGCTTTCAGCGACTATAGCAGATGATTGACCACTTGACCATGGCATGTTTAGCGTTTTAGAAGATGCGTGAGATGGGAAAGAACTTGGCCATGATGTCCCCAAACTTACATGCTTATCAAAACTCCTTTTAACTTCATCCATTAGTTCTTTCTGTCTGTTGTAAAGGCGGTGCAGCTCAAAAATCTGAACAGTAATGCACAATTCAGTGACATATAAAATAGTTTGAGCTTTTAATAATAATGGAAAACCAAATAGCTACCACAAATGACAACCTGCGATAAGTACAGTTAACATATCTAACTAAACAGAAAGGAAAAATTTCTATGAAAGAATATTAATAAGATAAAATAATGACAAATAATTCTCAGGATCATAGTGATTAAACCTACTAGGGTTTCCTTTTGCTCATTAATTTTTATGTTCAATATTCCAACATGGACAAGATCATTATTTTTGTATATAGAAAAAAAGGTTGCCGCAAGCAATTGAGTGAAAACCTGAGTATGGACGAAAACACAATAATAAATCTGATTATAATAAGACATCAGGAAACAAAGATCGTGAAAAAATATAGATAACATACTTGCTCCTTAAACACGGCTTCATGCTTGAGTATTGTCTGTTTCATCAATTCCTTATTGTATTCTAGATGATGAACCGGTGATGATACCGGCAAGGAACCATTGTTGAAGCGGTCATTCGGTATTTCAATGTTATTATTGGATAAGGTCCTTGTGCTGCCTTCAGTGCTGAAGATGATGTCCCTGCCAGAGTGATATCCTGGGACCGTACCATTGCATTGCACATTTGCGCCCATATCCAACAGTGCCATCATGGAACATGTAGATATTACAATTTATAACATGGTACCCTCAGCTCCAATTGAATGAAAACCTGTAACAAAACCAAAAGTAAGTTACTTGCTGTATTACTTAAAAATAATAATAATAATAATGAGCCCCTAAAGAACGTCCCTTTATTTTGGCTTGTATCATGGTTGTTAATGGAAATACAAGACTGCTAATTAATATCTGAAGTGGTATCTCTGGACAATGAATTTGTGAGCCAAAAAAGTAAGGAAAAAAATTAAATAGGAAGAATCAAATATCTTAGAATGTTGTCGTCCAGTGGTCAAATCAACAAACAAAATTTGAATACACGGCAAAATTCTTGAACATTGACAGTTTCATGCACCTTGTAGTTATCAAATGCTTTCCAAAGAAACAGGACATCCATGTTGTCTAATACGAATATTAACCATGCCACTTCACCCTTCTGTCATCTTGTTTATACACTATTTTACTAAGTTAGATAGATTGCACAAACAATACTCTAATATGGAATGTAAGGTACATATATTCTCCAGATGAGAGATATCCAGACATCATGACCTAAACAATGTATCCCATTCAGCCAAACATGTTGTGTTGTCAAACAACAACCAACCTTAAACAACCACCCTCCCCAATCCCGGAAAAGAAAAGCATGAGCTTAAATACAATTCATAAAACAAGACCAAGTGCAGGGCCACTTCATAGAGAGATTATTAATGATTCCAGTGTCAGGAAGGCAGGCAGATAATTCTCTTTCAAGCGTTTATCATCTTCAGAAGGAAAACACCAAAAGAAATTTAGAGAGGAAAAATTGAAGAACACTAGAATGATGGTTTCCAATGTCCTCAGGACCGATAAACTACAATTTTAAGTGTCTTAAATAAAGATCCCAGATGAATATACCAATTCACTCTCATATTTATTTCATATTAAAGTTACTAAACATGAACTAATGGAATTCTCATCATTACTTTAAATTCATTCCAGACTAATAACAAATGCTTTGATGCATAACATAGCCAGACATTTCAGTGAAGACAAGAGTATCCACAGAAAGATTAGTAGACAACAAACTGAGTCTAGAAATAGCTTCCAGTGCTTAAATTGCATCCATAAGAAAATTAAGCAAACAAAGCTCAAAGGAGGATCAAAATCATTCCACTCAGCAATTAGAAGTCATACTCATAATGAATAGTTGAGTCACAACCCTATTAAAACTTTGACTGGTTGTGAAGCTGATTGAAGGAAAAATACGAGAAGAAATAATTCCCTGAGGATATAGAATTGTACTGACAGACCGTGAAACCAGGAGGGAAAAAAAAATCCCTGAAACAAATCTTACCAGCAAATCATCTTTTACTACAGAACCAGATGCCCAAAGATTCATCATCCATCACGATGAATAAGCCACCGAAAAAGATAATTTTTACCCTCCGAAATTAAGAAAAAGACCGGGAGATTTTTTTTTCTTGGGGCCAGAAGCTGAAAGCAACTTCAATCAAAATCGTCAGATAAAATGGAAAAAAGGTATCTGGACGAATGAATGGAGAATGTATGGGAATCACATTCATGCAATGAAATTTTCAGAGAATCGGATCGAATTTTACAAATTGTAAGAGGTACCCAGAAGGAGGGAAAAAAAAGTAGAAAACCGATGGAAAACACATAATTACGACATTAATTGACATCTTTCCTTTGAAACTCGAATACTCTTACAAAAACGAGTGAAGAAAAATGACGATACTACTGAAGCCGAGAGTACATTAGCCACTGATTCAAATCTGAATCGTCCTTCAAAACTGTTCAGAAATGATAAAAGAGTGTTTGAAAAGTTCCGAATTCGGACACAAAAACTGATCATTCGGAGCCCAAAAAAAAACAGAGAAGATAGAAGAAAACAAAAGGGAGAATCAGCAAAAGCCCATCTAGAAAATGTTCTTTACGCACGGAATCCAGAAAATCAATATAGACTTACCCGAAGAAGAAATTAAATTCTCGTCAACTCTCCAAAACCCAACAATGGAATCATCACTCATTCTACATCGAAACTTGCTATGAAGCAGAAAAAAAGGAGGAGGAGGAAGAAGAAGAAAAACAAAAACGGGCTGAGTGGAAAACCAGGAATCCGGAAGTACAACAAATGACCCAAAATAGCTCCAAAATCAAAAGGTAAATTTTTGAGAGAAAACGGGAAAAGCAGATAAAATAGGGATTTGGATCTGCTGGGCCATTCTCTCAAGGAAGATATGAGAGAGAAGAGAGAGAGAGAGAGAAAAAGATCCCAAGAATGAAATCTGCTGGGCCAAACGAAACTTACATGAGAAGGGACATTGAAGTTGTCAACACCTGTAGTCTCTCCCTTCTTCGTCTCTTTCTCAGGTATGTTTTTTTCTGATTTTTCTATCAGTGTGAGAAATCATGCATGTAATAAACCAGCCTCTGGATTCCCTCCCCATTATTGTTTCTGGTTTTGTAGGAGAAAGATATCAATAGTAGTATTATTAATATTAATCCCCACCAAAATGAAGAAGTAATAAATCAAATATATAAATCAGACCTCAGTCTTTTTTTTTAAGGAAACCTATGCTTGTATTCAATTTTAAATTTAGGACCTATGTGTTTTTTCATCCTAGTTAAACACTTTCATTTTTTTATGTTAGTGCAATTAACTCAACTAACAGTGTTTATAGAACAAAGTTGCAGGATCTAATGATATAAACAAAGTAAAATTAATGATTTAATTAAGAGAAAAAAACATACCGATACTAAATTAAAAATTGAAGAAAAATATAGGTACCTAGAACTGTATTTTTCTTTTTTTATAAGGTGAGGTGGTTCTTTATATAGATGGAATTTAAACTTATAATTTTTATAATTACTATCTTCGGTTCTAATTATAAGAGCTAGTTGACTTTTTTTGGAGAGATTAAGGAAGCTAAATAAGTTACTTAATCATTTCATTTGTTGTGTATCCTTAAATTATATATTAGTTTATTAGTCAAACTAATTAGTTTGAAGAAAAAAATAAAAATAAAAATAATTTAAAGTAATTTAATTAGCTTGCTTAATCTCTACAAAAAAAAATCAACTAACTCTTATAATTAAAACCAGAGAGCATAAGCCAATATTTTTACTCACTATTCCAACCTTTATTACGTAAGTATGAGTACGCACGCTCCATATGCCTCCCGCTACAGAAACAAGAATAAAAAACATTATCTTTTCTTTCTTTTCTTTTCTCTGCGTTGAAAAAGAAAAAAAACATGAATCTTTGTTTTTAATAAAACAACCTTGATCCCTCCAAATCAATTGTTTAATGGGATTTGCTTATTCTTTATTGTTTTTTTTTTGAAAATTCTAAATAAACACCATTTAAATTTGAAAAACTCTAAAAAGTCTGTTAACACATAAAAATGATAAATAGATCTCAAAAATGATAAATAGATCTCAAGGAAATAATTTGAGATTTTGAAATGTTATGTTTTTACCAAAGTGTTCCTCATTTTAAAAAAACGAAAACAAAAACAAAAACCCTTATAGGCGTCGGAGCTCCACCATTAGAGCTTTAACGGCCAGCACAAGCTGGAATTCCAGTGGCGAGAACTCCGATGACAGCTTAGGTAATGAAATTGACTATTTAAATATAGGGATTGACTACTTGACCTTCCTAAGCCCTATCAACTCTCGCTGACAAATTGAATAAATGCAATAACAATTTTAATATTGGCAATAACAATTTTAGTGTAGTCATTAATAACCATGCAATTTGTCAATCACTATACTTAAGTTATTATTACGTTTATTCGACTTGTTACGACGTCAGTAAAATTTATGGAACTTAAGTAGTCAATCTACGTACTCAAATAATTAATCACATTACTCAAGTTGTCACTACAACTTCAGTAATTGGAATCTTTTCTTTTAGGGGGGAAAAACTTGAGGAGCATTTGATAAAAACACGACATTTTAGAATGGTCTTTTTAAACTTATTTATCATTTTTATGTGTTAACAGTTTTTTTTTTTTTGAAATTTTTGAAGTTAAAATGGTGTTTATTTAGAGTTTTTCCTTTTTTGCCAATTACTTTATAGAAGTCAGCAGTGGTCCCACTTATTATTATTATTATTTTTTATTCGTTAAGGATGGATGCCGCATGCAAATTCAATGAACTGTGTATTGAGTGACATAAATAGCCCATATAGTTCACCATTATTACGAGATTGACCACTAGACAACTTTTGGTTTGCCCCTGAATCCATCGGCTAAACAAAAATGACTATAATTAAGGAAAGGTGAGACATTGTAATCAAACCTATGAGTGAGTAATATTATAAGTGACTATGAAGAATCTAATTTGATCACTTGATAGATCCACAAGTTGGAATTATTGTTAGGAGTATCCAATCTTATCATCTCATATTTTTTTAAGTCCCTTATTCATTGAAGTACTTAGAATACCTAACCAAAATCCAAGCATATATATTTGGATTATATTTCAAAAGTACAGTCAACAAAAATTACCATTTTTAATTCTTGAAAATTCTTATTCTAATTTCTAAGTATATTTAGTATCTTTAGGAATTACAGAATTCAATTATTGAAAAGAATATCTAGAAATTATTTTCTTAAGATTATAATTATATGACATTTATTTCCATTTATCATTGCCATAATATGCTCACACATATATAGTTGTATGATTCAATTCATTGAAAAATCATACCCTTATCGTTACAAGTTGTAACATCCTGAATTTTGAATCTAATATCTTGAACATAAACCTATTTTGGGAAGACTAGTAGGCTCTATTTTTGGAAAGTAATAAATTTGAAATCAGTATTTTGTGGGCCCCGTGAATAGTATTTACTATTCACGTATACGTTTTTACTATATACAAATACGTATTTAAAAAATATATATATATATATATATATATGTTATTCGCAAATGCGTATTTAATACTTGAAATTTGTGAAATATGAATAGTGTTCACTATTCACAAATACGTATCTACTATTTAAAAATACGGTATTTACTATTTATAAAGACGTATTCACTATTTGAAAATACGTAGGACCCACGTCAAAAATAATTCATCTTCAGCCGCCTCTCCTTGTGCTTCTCGTGGGAAGTTTTAAAAAAAATCACGCGGGACCCACTCAATAATAATTAGAATAATATTATATTAATAAATTTACTATTTGCACAGTAATTTACAAATTTAAATATTAAAATAATGAAGAAAATTTTGAAACGGCAGAAGCGCAGCAGCCCACGAGGAAAATGTTTTTATATTATATAATTTTATAATTTTGTGAAAATTACGCCTAAGGACCCATTTTCCAACTATAAATAGACCTTTCATTTCATTTCATTCTTCACAACTCCTAGAGCTATTTAGAGAGAGGAAGAGAAAGAGAGAGTAGAGAGATAATTATTTGAGAGTTTTTTTTAGAAGCTTGTCGGTGATTTGGGAATTAGCAAGTACCAGGTAACTCTGAATATTCTTCCTTATACTTGTGAATTATGCATGATTATAAATTTGTTTGTTTACTATTTTGGCAAGAATATTTAGAAAATATTTATGTTTTTAAGATCTGGTGTGGGAACTTTGATTTGTAAATCTGCAGAGGTACTATTTATACGTACGTTACTATTCACATATACCGTATTTACTATTCATTTTTACTATTCACATTTACTATTCACGAATACCGTATTTACTATTCATTTTACTATTCACGTATACCGTATTTACTATTCATTTTTACTATTCACGTATACCGTATTTACTATTCATAATACTATTCACGTATACATACCGTATTTACTATTCACGTATACATACCGTATGTACTCTTCATTTTTACTATTCATGTATATATACCGTGTTTTACTATTCACATATACACATAGTATTTTACTATTCACAGATACGCATAGTATTTACTATTCACAAAAACGCATATTGAAGTATAAAACTTTATGGTATAATAATGCATTATTTTGAGTGCATATTCATCATGGCGATTGTATTATGATGGGTGGAGTAAGGAGGGATTTGAATGATAAGAATGATTTATGCCACCACTCGGTGCACAGTGGATGGTACTTGTTTCAGGGCCCCATCTTCCATGTTTTCCTCTGGCCGGGATTTCATTGGAGTTGTGGGACATGTGACACCTCCTTAGTTATTTTAAAGGAGGGGAGCCATAGTCCAGATTTAAGCTCTATACCTTTGGCCGGGTGTATCTTAAGATTTGGTGAGCTTGGAACAATTCAGTCAAATGAATAAGTTTCTATTGGACTATGTGTTAGCCTATGGCTCCAGTCAGCGGTATACGGATGGAGGTGGTATAAGGGAGGCTGCATACTGCATAATGCATTTCTGAACAGATCAATGATTTGATAGACTGATGAATGATTTGTAAAGACATATGATGAGAACTTCTGAAAAAATATATTTATATATATAAAGTCATATTTTATTATTTTTGTATTGATAACTACTTTTACAAATAATCTTTGTAAGAGAAAGTATGGTATATATTTATATTTATGAAATAAGTTTATGCCTTTTTGTCATACATTATTTACTTGTATGCGGTGGAAATATTCAGTAGTTACTGAGATGTGTAATCTCACCCCATATTATCATTTTTCAGGTGAATAACTTAGTAGAGATCAAGGGAATGCACCCATGGAGTGAGCTTTGTAGGCTCTTCTGTACTCCTTTAGTTTATGTTGTGTTATTTTATTTGCCATGAACCTAAAAGACTTCCGCATTTTAAAATAACTCTTATTTATTGGATTTATTTTGGCCCTGTATAAATGGATTTCTACCTTTGGCCATATTGTAAATATGTGTTTGAGTGTTGAATATCCTATATTTGGAGGTGTTACTATTATTTTGGCCAAGATTTTGGTATTGAAAATGAGGCGTTACATTTTTGGTATCAGAGCAAAGGTTCTGGCTAATCTGTAAATTTCCTATCAGTTTTCTAAATAAAATTTTGAGGTCATGGCAAATTAAATATCATAACATGTGCATTTTCCTTTATAGCTTTGGATTCTTTTTACCAATTTTCTTGTGACATTCATGATAGGAGAAGAATGGGTTAATCAAAATATTCAAGTGATTGATAATGAGGATTTATGATTTGAGGATGTGATTGAGATTAAATTTCAGAGCCGCGTAGCGGAAGATGGTAAGTAGAAAATTTATTGAATATTGGATTCTGTAGGCCCAAAATTACTTTCTAGGGGATGAATATTTTTATTGGTGTCTAGGAAAGTGATTGAAAGACTAAGCCCCTATTTGATGGTTATTCAATTAGTTGCCGTTGTAAAAAGTATGAAGAGATTTTCGCTAGATTTACACTTACCTAGCTAATTTATATGAGTAACAGATGACAATACCATAACAGAATACGGGCATAGTCTTGACTATACAAAATAACTGGCTTAAGTTTGAATTTAATAAGATAAAGTTGAGTTTGGCAGGAAAACTCGAAAATCCTTATGAATCCTAGAATAGAGATTACAAACATTAGCAAGAAGGCTAAGAAGAGTAGACTATATTAATTCAAGCATCAAGAACAACAGTTGGTACAATCCCACCGCAAGCTTCAACTATCTCAAGTTTAAGTCTATTAATTTCTTCCTGAGCGGCTGCTCTTGAGAGAGGACCATCAGGAGACATTGTTCTTCTCAATCTAGCTATTTGCTTCATAGTGCTTCGAATTTTTACATAAGGCCAATGCTTTATTCCTCCCCTATGGCATATTTTCATTAGAACATTTTTGCATAGACGAACTTGTTGAGCCGCTTCTTGTTGAGGTAAATGGAAGAAGTCTCTAAGATCATTTATTGACAATGATGCACCTCTAATATTTTGTTCAGCTCTTGATCGGTATGGATTACTAGGTATGGGGACTGAAGGATTATTATTTACAACCATGAGCTCTTTTCCTTTATTGGATATATTTTCTGTATTGGTTGGAAATGAACTATTAGGGAGTTCATTTTGATTTTTAGTCCATTCCAAACCAACACAGAGGGCCTCATAATAGGCTGATAGGGGATCTGACACCAGGACATACCCTAAAGAATTTTGATTCAAACAATAATTTTCTAGAAAATGTTTGACATCTTCTAAATTTTTCTTACCAAAGTCAAATACTTGAGGACTGGAAGAACCTCCTTGTACGTCCTGGTGAAAGACAGCGTGGCATATCATACCAATCCTCCCATGAACTTCAAGTTTATGGTATTGAAGTCCATTGGTATGAATGATCTCTCGTAGAACATGGCAGCAACCACATGAGAATGGATTAGTAGTCTCCGTCAAGCTAGAACCAGGATTCCTTGGTTGAGAAGGTACCGTGGACTCCATAAGATCTGCCATATTACGACATCTTTGGACAGGTCGCCTTGATGGACCTGCTTCAGATTCCTTTCTGTTAGTAGTGGTAAAAATAGAATCTTGTATCCTTGGAGGAGGAGTAGGAATGTTAATCGTTGAGGCAGATGAATGAACGTTCATACTTACGGGATTTTGGGGAAGTAAAGAAGAATAAGGGTATGATGCATTGTTTGACAAATCAGACAACATGTTAGTCTGATAGTCATGAAGTAAGGCTTCAAGAAAGAAAGGGTTGAATGAATCGGAGACTGGAATAGAGTTACTTGAACCGGCCATGTTTAAGGATAATGTGGAAGGTTATAGTAAAGGTTACGATCGGAGAGGAAATGAATATGTGGAGGTTTTGTGAAGTTTGAGAGAACGTGAAACATTTACTCTTTCTTTACTCTATTTATAGCTGGGCTAGCAACGTCTATATTTTTTTAAGCAGCATCGGATTCTCATCTGTCGTTGGCTCAGAATCATGTAGACTTTGTTGTTATGCGGAAAATTTTATGGCACCGCACCCTAGTGCACCCTAGCCACCGTTAGGGGTCGCAGTTTCCTAGACCTTTGCAGACAGAAATCGCTATGGCATTTATTGCTAGCTGTGTTTTCAAGAAATTAAGTTTGGACGTTTATACGCGCATTTATCTAAGAAATCTGTCTTGGATGTGCAGCTGACTCAAGATGTCGGAATTGACATTTGAAAATAGGATTTTAAGCGTAAGCGTGCTAAGGTGATAGTAATCTTGGGAAGGGTGACTTCCTAATAATATTAGATGAACCGGAGAGAATCCGAAGATTTGAAATGATGATGAGTTGTGCCAATTAACCCGAGAGCATTCTTCACTCTCTGAGTATCTGAAGAACTCTATGAATTTGTCACAGATAATTCAAAGACTAAGGTTTTTGGATAAACATGTTGGAAGATCGATGGAAAGGTATGAAATGGTGATCCTTAGGAATGCCAGTAAGATGTTAGAATGAATATAGTAAATGTTGAGGATAGGCTTTAATTTAATCTAAGCTGAAATAGAACTTAAGAACGAAATGAGCCGTTGTGATATTGCAGGTTGAGGTAGAATTAGAACCTTGTGAATGCTGCTGAGGTTGTAGATAGTCTTCGTATAATCCAAGAATTAGATTAGGAATTGTGAATCATGATCTTAGTATGTATAATGGGTATTTTTGGGGAAACACGAATTATCAGTTGATGTTGAGGTTATAAGAATCAAATTGTAAACTTGACTATTAATGTCTGGGAATATTTGAGAATAGACTTGAATTCAATCTGAGTTAAGATAGTATGTCTAATTATGAAAGTATGAAATCCGGTGATTTATGTTACAATATTAGTATGTTATTTGGGTGTGATTAATAGATAACTATGAGAGGAACAGATGATATTTAGTACATGTCTTTGAGATACTAAGGATTGAATTCGAATCATGTGATACCAACATGTATAAGGTGTTCAGAGATTGCCAACTGTTTAACTAGTATAGGAAATGATCTTGATAATAGAATCTTTCTTTAGAAATAATGAATTGAGTGTTTCATGGATGAGTTGAGTAGAATAAGTTGGAACCTGGAATGTATTCGGAGTTGGTGACTATTTAAAATAGTTGCTAGGTCCCTGAGTATTTGAATTTTGAACTTACCAATGCACTTGCTGTGTTTGGAAATTTTTACGCAATATTTACAACAGGATTTAAGACCAGTTTGTAATCGACATTTATAAACTATGATGTCTCATGGAATGAATCCTTGCGAAATTCGAACAAGAATTGACTTTTACATTATGATTGTGGTGGAAGGTGTACAAGCTAGAAGAGGTTGGAAACTATTGTGGATATACTTAGTTTGCGGAATCTTGCCAAATGTACTTGTTTTTGAATTACTTGCCATTGGTGAAAGCTAGATTTAGTAAGTAAGTGTTTTCTTAAACTTGAATTGAGGAAGCACGGGTATAGGATAGACGAGCAGAGGCTTGAAGCGGTAAGACCCGTTGAGCTAGTTTGCATATGGTGGTATCTCTAGGCTATAAGACTTATGTGCCTAGTATTGTGTTTGTTGCCTATCATGGTAACATTAGACCTGTATGTCTAAAGTTTATCTTAAGGTTGGCAGAATAATCAGATTATATCATATTGTGGTTATTATGGCCTGAGGGTAACTTCTTAAGCTGTAAGATCTGAATATCCAGTGTCGTGGTAATACAATGAAATAAGCAGAAAGGAAGAATGAACTGGCCTGTGAGGCCAGTGTAACCAAGCGCTCAAATAAGGAACTAGTGGATCCTGTGTCTGAATATTACTTTGGGTACAAGATGAACGAAAATTGTGTTGTGTGCTTGGTGAGCATGTTTGGGAAAGAGATAGGACTTAGGGATAATATGATATATAAAGCTGAGTCGGAGCGGATTGTTGATGCGGGGGATAAGCAATTGAGGAACAAGGATATTAGCTTGTAAAGGTTGTGTGTAAAGGAATGGCTCCCGGAGATGCTACTTGGGAAACGGAGGAGAGCATGCGACAAACCTATCCTCATTTATTTAAATAGGTCAGAATTCTTATTATAGCGAAATTTTGAGGACAAAATTTTCTTTTAGGAGGGGAGAAATGTAACATCCTGAATTTTGAATCTAATATCTTGAACATAAACCTATTTTGGGAAGACTAGTAGGCTCTATTTTTGGAAAGTAATAAATTTGAAATCAGTATTTTGTGGGCCCCGTGAATAGTATTTACTATTCACGTATACGTTTTTACTATATACAAATACGTATTTAAAAAATATATATATATATATATATATATATGTTATTCGCAAATGCGTATTTAATACTTGAAATTTGTGAAATATGAATAGTGTTCACTATTCACAAATACGTATCTACTATTTAAAAATACGGTATTTACTATTTATAAAGACGTATTCACTATTTGAAAATACGTAGGACCCACGTCAAAAATAATTCATCTTCAGCCGCCTCTCCTTGTGCTTCTCGTGGGAAGTTTTAAAAAAAATCACGCGGGACCCACTCAATAATAATTAGAATAATATTATATTAATAAATTTACTATTTGCACAGTAATTTACAAATTTAAATATTAAAATAATGAAGAAAATTTTGAAACGGCAGAAGCGCAGCAGCCCACGAGGAAAATGTTTTTATATTATATAATTTTATAATTTTGTGAAAATTACGCCTAAGGACCCATTTTCCAACTATAAATAGACCTTTCATTTCATTTCATTCTTCACAACTCCTAGAGCTATTTAGAGAGAGGAAGAGAAAGAGAGAGTAGAGAGATAATTATTTGAGAGTTTTTTTTAGAAGCTTGTCGGTGATTTGGGAATTAGCAAGTACCAGGTAACTCTGAATATTCTTCCTTATACTTGTGAATTATGCATGATTATAAATTTGTTTGTTTACTATTTTGGCAAGAATATTTAGAAAATATTTATGTTTTTAAGATCTGGTGTGGGAACTTTGATTTGTAAATCTGCAGAGGTACTATTTATACGTACGTTACTATTCACATATACCGTATTTACTATTCATTTTTACTATTCACATTTACTATTCACGAATACCGTATTTACTATTCATTTTACTATTCACGTATACCGTATTTACTATTCATTTTTACTATTCACGTATACCGTATTTACTATTCATAATACTATTCACGTATACATACCGTATTTACTATTCACGTATACATACCGTATGTACTCTTCATTTTTACTATTCATGTATATATACCGTGTTTTACTATTCACATATACACATAGTATTTTACTATTCACAGATACGCATAGTATTTACTATTCACAAAAACGCATATTGAAGTATAAAACTTTATGGTATAATAATGCATTATTTTGAGTGCATATTCATCATGGCGATTGTATTATGATGGGTGGAGTAAGGAGGGATTTGAATGATAAGAATGATTTATGCCACCACTCGGTGCACAGTGGATGGTACTTGTTTCAGGGCCCCATCTTCCATGTTTTCCTCTGGCCGGGATTTCATTGGAGTTGTGGGACATGTGACACCTCCTTAGTTATTTTAAAGGAGGGGAGCCATAGTCCAGATTTAAGCTCTATACCTTTGGCCGGGTGTATCTTAAGATTTGGTGAGCTTGGAACAATTCAGTCAAATGAATAAGTTTCTATTGGACTATGTGTTAGCCTATGGCTCCAGTCAGCGGTATACGGATGGAGGTGGTATAAGGGAGGCTGCATACTGCATAATGCATTTCTGAACAGATCAATGATTTGATAGACTGATGAATGATTTGTAAAGACATATGATGAGAACTTCTGAAAAAATATATTTATATATATAAAGTCATATTTTATTATTTTTGTATTGATAACTACTTTTACAAATAATCTTTGTAAGAGAAAGTATGGTATATATTTATATTTATGAAATAAGTTTATGCCTTTTTGTCATACATTATTTACTTGTATGCGGTGGAAATATTCAGTAGTTACTGAGATGTGTAATCTCACCCCATATTATCATTTTTCAGGTGAATAACTTAGTAGAGATCAAGGGAATGCACCCATGGAGTGAGCTTTGTAGGCTCTTCTGTACTCCTTTAGTTTATGTTGTGTTATTTTATTTGCCATGAACCTAAAAGACTTCCGCATTTTAAAATAACTCTTATTTATTGGATTTATTTTGGCCCTGTATAAATGGATTTCTACCTTTGGCCATATTGTAAATATGTGTTTGAGTGTTGAATATCCTATATTTGGAGGTGTTACTATTATTTTGGCCAAGATTTTGGTATTGAAAATGAGGCGTTACATTTTTGGTATCAGAGCAAAGGTTCTGGCTAATCTGTAAATTTCCTATCAGTTTTCTAAATAAAATTTTGAGGTCATGGCAAATTAAATATCATAACATGTGCATTTTCCTTTATAGCTTTGGATTCTTTTTACCAATTTTCTTGTGACATTCATGATAGGAGAAGAATGGGTTAATCAAAATATTCAAGTGATTGATAATGAGGATTTATGATTTGAGGATGTGATTGAGATTAAATTTCAGAGCCGCGTAGCGGAAGATGGTAAGTAGAAAATTTATTGAATATTGGATTCTGTAGGCCCAAAATTACTTTCTAGGGGATGAATATTTTTATTGGTGTCTAGGAAAGTGATTGAAAGACTAAGCCCCTATTTGATGGTTATTCAATTAGTTGCCGTTGTAAAAAGTATGAAGAGATTTTCGCTAGATTTACACTTACCTAGCTAATTTATATGAGTAACAGATGACAATACCATAACAGAATACGGGCATAGTCTTGACTATACAAAATAACTGGCTTAAGTTTGAATTTAATAAGATAAAGTTGAGTTTGGCAGGAAAACTCGAAAATCCTTATGAATCCTAGAATAGAGATTACAAACATTAGCAAGAAGGCTAAGAAGAGTAGACTATATTAATTCAAGCATCAAGAACAACAGTTGGTACAATCCCACCGCAAGCTTCAACTATCTCAAGTTTAAGTCTATTAATTTCTTCCTGAGCGGCTGCTCTTGAGAGAGGACCATCAGGAGACATTGTTCTTCTCAATCTAGCTATTTGCTTCATAGTGCTTCGAATTTTTACATAAGGCCAATGCTTTATTCCTCCCCTATGGCATATTTTCATTAGAACATTTTTGCATAGACGAACTTGTTGAGCCGCTTCTTGTTGAGGTAAATGGAAGAAGTCTCTAAGATCATTTATTGACAATGATGCACCTCTAATATTTTGTTCAGCTCTTGATCGGTATGGATTACTAGGTATGGGGACTGAAGGATTATTATTTACAACCATGAGCTCTTTTCCTTTATTGGATATATTTTCTGTATTGGTTGGAAATGAACTATTAGGGAGTTCATTTTGATTTTTAGTCCATTCCAAACCAACACAGAGGGCCTCATAATAGGCTGATAGGGGATCTGACACCAGGACATACCCTAAAGAATTTTGATTCAAACAATAATTTTCTAGAAAATGTTTGACATCTTCTAAATTTTTCTTACCAAAGTCAAATACTTGAGGACTGGAAGAACCTCCTTGTACGTCCTGGTGAAAGACAGCGTGGCATATCATACCAATCCTCCCATGAACTTCAAGTTTATGGTATTGAAGTCCATTGGTATGAATGATCTCTCGTAGAACATGGCAGCAACCACATGAGAATGGATTAGTAGTCTCCGTCAAGCTAGAACCAGGATTCCTTGGTTGAGAAGGTACCGTGGACTCCATAAGATCTGCCATATTACGACATCTTTGGACAGGTCGCCTTGATGGACCTGCTTCAGATTCCTTTCTGTTAGTAGTGGTAAAAATAGAATCTTGTATCCTTGGAGGAGGAGTAGGAATGTTAATCGTTGAGGCAGATGAATGAACGTTCATACTTACGGGATTTTGGGGAAGTAAAGAAGAATAAGGGTATGATGCATTGTTTGACAAATCAGACAACATGTTAGTCTGATAGTCATGAAGTAAGGCTTCAAGAAAGAAAGGGTTGAATGAATCGGAGACTGGAATAGAGTTACTTGAACCGGCCATGTTTAAGGATAATGTGGAAGGTTATAGTAAAGGTTACGATCGGAGAGGAAATGAATATGTGGAGGTTTTGTGAAGTTTGAGAGAACGTGAAACATTTACTCTTTCTTTACTCTATTTATAGCTGGGCTAGCAACGTCTATATTTTTTTAAGCAGCATCGGATTCTCATCTGTCGTTGGCTCAGAATCATGTAGACTTTGTTGTTATGCGGAAAATTTTATGGCACCGCACCCTAGTGCACCCTAGCCACCGTTAGGGGTCGCAGTTTCCTAGACCTTTGCAGACAGAAATCGCTATGGCATTTATTGCTAGCTGTGTTTTCAAGAAATTAAGTTTGGACGTTTATACGCGCATTTATCTAAGAAATCTGTCTTGGATGTGCAGCTGACTCAAGATGTCGGAATTGACATTTGAAAATAGGATTTTAAGCGTAAGCGTGCTAAGGTGATAGTAATCTTGGGAAGGGTGACTTCCTAATAATATTAGATGAACCGGAGAGAATCCGAAGATTTGAAATGATGATGAGTTGTGCCAATTAACCCGAGAGCATTCTTCACTCTCTGAGTATCTGAAGAACTCTATGAATTTGTCACAGATAATTCAAAGACTAAGGTTTTTGGATAAACATGTTGGAAGATCGATGGAAAGGTATGAAATGGTGATCCTTAGGAATGCCAGTAAGATGTTAGAATGAATATAGTAAATGTTGAGGATAGGCTTTAATTTAATCTAAGCTGAAATAGAACTTAAGAACGAAATGAGCCGTTGTGATATTGCAGGTTGAGGTAGAATTAGAACCTTGTGAATGCTGCTGAGGTTGTAGATAGTCTTCGTATAATCCAAGAATTAGATTAGGAATTGTGAATCATGATCTTAGTATGTATAATGGGTATTTTTGGGGAAACACGAATTATCAGTTGATGTTGAGGTTATAAGAATCAAATTGTAAACTTGACTATTAATGTCTGGGAATATTTGAGAATAGACTTGAATTCAATCTGAGTTAAGATAGTATGTCTAATTATGAAAGTATGAAATCCGGTGATTTATGTTACAATATTAGTATGTTATTTGGGTGTGATTAATAGATAACTATGAGAGGAACAGATGATATTTAGTACATGTCTTTGAGATACTAAGGATTGAATTCGAATCATGTGATACCAACATGTATAAGGTGTTCAGAGATTGCCAACTGTTTAACTAGTATAGGAAATGATCTTGATAATAGAATCTTTCTTTAGAAATAATGAATTGAGTGTTTCATGGATGAGTTGAGTAGAATAAGTTGGAACCTGGAATGTATTCGGAGTTGGTGACTATTTAAAATAGTTGCTAGGTCCCTGAGTATTTGAATTTTGAACTTACCAATGCACTTGCTGTGTTTGGAAATTTTTACGCAATATTTACAACAGGATTTAAGACCAGTTTGTAATCGACATTTATAAACTATGATGTCTCATGGAATGAATCCTTGCGAAATTCGAACAAGAATTGACTTTTACATTATGATTGTGGTGGAAGGTGTACAAGCTAGAAGAGGTTGGAAACTATTGTGGATATACTTAGTTTGCGGAATCTTGCCAAATGTACTTGTTTTTGAATTACTTGCCATTGGTGAAAGCTAGATTTAGTAAGTAAGTGTTTTCTTAAACTTGAATTGAGGAAGCACGGGTATAGGATAGACGAGCAGAGGCTTGAAGCGGTAAGACCCGTTGAGCTAGTTTGCATATGGTGGTATCTCTAGGCTATAAGACTTATGTGCCTAGTATTGTGTTTGTTGCCTATCATGGTAACATTAGACCTGTATGTCTAAAGTTTATCTTAAGGTTGGCAGAATAATCAGATTATATCATATTGTGGTTATTATGGCCTGAGGGTAACTTCTTAAGCTGTAAGATCTGAATATCCAGTGTCGTGGTAATACAATGAAATAAGCAGAAAGGAAGAATGAACTGGCCTGTGAGGCCAGTGTAACCAAGCGCTCAAATAAGGAACTAGTGGATCCTGTGTCTGAATATTACTTTGGGTACAAGATGAACGAAAATTGTGTTGTGTGCTTGGTGAGCATGTTTGGGAAAGAGATAGGACTTAGGGATAATATGATATATAAAGCTGAGTCGGAGCGGATTGTTGATGCGGGGGATAAGCAATTGAGGAACAAGGATATTAGCTTGTAAAGGTTGTGTGTAAAGGAATGGCTCCCGGAGATGCTACTTGGGAAACGGAGGAGAGCATGCGACAAACCTATCCTCATTTATTTAAATAGGTCAGAATTCTTATTATAGCGAAATTTTGAGGACAAAATTTTCTTTTAGGAGGGGAGAAATGTAACATCCTGAATTTTGAATCTAATATCTTGAACATAAACCTATTTTGGGAAGACTAGTAGGCTCTATTTTTGGAAAGTAATAAATTTGAAATCAGTATTTTGTGGGCCCCGTGAATAGTATTTACTATTCACGTATACGTTTTTACTATATACAAATACGTATTTAAAAAATATATATATATATATATATATATATGTTATTCGCAAATGCGTATTTAATACTTGAAATTTGTGAAATATGAATAGTGTTCACTATTCACAAATACGTATCTACTATTTAAAAATACGGTATTTACTATTTATAAAGACGTATTCACTATTTGAAAATACGTAGGACCCACGTCAAAAATAATTCATCTTCAGCCGCCTCTCCTTGTGCTTCTCGTGGGAAGTTTTAAAAAAAATCACGCGGGACCCACTCAATAATAATTAGAATAATATTATATTAATAAATTTACTATTTGCACAGTAATTTACAAATTTAAATATTAAAATAATGAAGAAAATTTTGAAACGGCAGAAGCGCAGCAGCCCACGAGGAAAATGTTTTTATATTATATAATTTTATAATTTTGTGAAAATTACGCCTAAGGACCCATTTTCCAACTATAAATAGACCTTTCATTTCATTTCATTCTTCACAACTCCTAGAGCTATTTAGAGAGAGGAAGAGAAAGAGAGAGTAGAGAGATAATTATTTGAGAGTTTTTTTTAGAAGCTTGTCGGTGATTTGGGAATTAGCAAGTACCAGGTAACTCTGAATATTCTTCCTTATACTTGTGAATTATGCATGATTATAAATTTGTTTGTTTACTATTTTGGCAAGAATATTTAGAAAATATTTATGTTTTTAAGATCTGGTGTGGGAACTTTGATTTGTAAATCTGCAGAGGTACTATTTATACGTACGTTACTATTCACATATACCGTATTTACTATTCATTTTTACTATTCACGAATACCGTATTTACTATTCATTTTACTATTCACGTATACCGTATTTACTATTCATTTTTACTATTCACGTATACCGTATTTACTATTCATAATACTATTCACGTATACATACCGTATTTACTATTCACGTATACATACCGTATGTACTCTTCATTTTTACTATTCATGTATATATACCGTGTTTTACTATTCACATATACACATAGTATTTTACTATTCACAGATACGCATAGTATTTACTATTCACAAAAACGCATATTGAAGTATAAAACTTTATGGTATAATAATGCATTATTTTGAGTGCATATTCATCATGGCGATTGTATTATGATGGGTGGAGTAAGGAGGGATTTGAATGATAAGAATGATTTATGCCACCACTCGGTGCACAGTGGATGGTACTTGTTTCAGGGCCCCATCTTCCATGTTTTCCTCTGGCCGGGATTTCATTGGAGTTGTGGGACATGTGACACCTCCTTAGTTATTTTAAAGGAGGGGAGCCATAGTCCAGATTTAAGCTCTATACCTTTGGCCGGGTGTATCTTAAGATTTGGTGAGCTTGGAACAATTCAGTCAAATGAATAAGTTTCTATTGGACTATGTGTTAGCCTATGGCTCCAGTCAGCGGTATACGGATGGAGGTGGTATAAGGGAGGCTGCATACTGCATAATGCATTTCTGAACAGATCAATGATTTGATAGACTGATGAATGATTTGTAAAGACATATGATGAGAACTTCTGAAAAAATATATTTATATATATAAAGTCATATTTTATTATTTTTGTATTGATAACTACTTTTACAAATAATCTTTGTAAGAGAAAGTATGGTATATATTTATATTTATGAAATAAGTTTATGCCTTTTTGTCATACATTATTTACTTGTATGCGGTGGAAATATTCAGTAGTTACTGAGATGTGTAATCTCACCCCATATTATCATTTTTCAGGTGAATAACTTAGTAGAGATCAAGGGAATGCACCCATGGAGTGAGCTTTGTAGGCTCTTCTGTACTCCTTTAGTTTATGTTGTGTTATTTTATTTGCCATGAACCTAAAAGACTTCCGCATTTTAAAATAACTCTTATTTATTGGATTTATTTTGGCCCTGTATAAATGGATTTCTACCTTTGGCCATATTGTAAATATGTGTTTGAGTGTTGAATATCCTATATTTGGAGGTGTTACTATTATTTTGGCCAAGATTTTGGTATTGAAAATGAGGCGTTACACAAGTTACTATAGATTTCATTGTCGTTACAAATATTATATCATGTACTTGATTAAAAATTTAATAGAAAGAAATAATTCGGACATTTATCCATGATCTGCATGCATTATAATAACTAGAAAATTACTTAACTGCAATATATAAATATATGTGTGTGTAATGTCAAACTTATAAGTTAGCTCTATGGATTTACCACTTTTACATCTTATAAAATCGGGTCGAGTCACTGGTAAATTCGTACTAATTATTAACTCAAATAAACTTACAGGTTTACCATTTGTATGTTTCTAACTTACAAAATCGTATCAAATCATTCTTAAACTCGTATTAATGTTGTCAATTTAATCATGCTTAATGGTTTTATACAAGAGTTTTATATGAATTCCTTTATTAAATTTGATAAATTATAAATGATGATGTATTTAATTTCAATTAATTATCTACATTTAAAATACATTTAAATCAAATTGTTATCAGTTTTATATTTTAATTATGCAATTACATACTATAAATACCTATTCAATGACAATAACAAACTCTTAAGAGTTTACATCACACTTGAATTTGCGAGTTTAACAACCTTCACTATTACCACTACAAAAAAAAAAAGGATCTTTCCTCCTTAAAAAACGTCTATTTTTCAAAAAGGGAAGTAAAAAATAAAGGTGGTGATATTTTTGTAATTATGTGAAGGAATTTTGACATATTAATTGTCTTTTTAACAAAAACAAAAGCCAAAAATATATTTTTGGTGTCATAATATGTAAAAGTGATGCCAAAAACAGAGCTTTTGACGTTTCTTTTAGAGTTGGGACACCAAAAGTGGTTTTTCAGTATCCCAAATTCAAAATTGGGACACTTAAAGTCTTCCTCAACATAGGATATCCTATGGGCTATGTGTCATTCTCCACCGTTAATACCAAGTCTTCTTATCAAATTCCTATATCATCGTCTTCTATTTCTCATACACACACATGGCTCCCTAGAAACTTTGTCTCCCTTAAACCCCTCTTCGACCTCTCCTTTTCTGGCTCTACCTTCCCTTCTTCTCTCCAGTTTAATCTTGTCACTGCCGCGTCCAAGCATGGAAGTAGATCAAGACAGGTTTTGGCCAAACAAGCATGAGCCTGTAATTGGGGTAGAAGGCCTGAGTCTTCATAAGGCCTGGTTGATCCTGAAACATTTTTAAAGGCCTACAATGTAGGCCTTTTAAAAAGGCCTCATATGCAGGCCTTGGAAGCCATAAATAGGTTTTGTACACTTTGAGCCTATCAAAACCTATATAAATATAACTTAAAATTAAAATATAAAAATGAAAAACAATAGATATTATGTTATTTATATGGTATAAATATGATTATATTTTTTTAATGTATAAACAAGTTAGGCTTTAACAAAATAGGCATAGCCTATTTACACATTTAAGCCTTTAAATAGGTTTTGACTTGGCCTTTTTAACAAATAGGTCAGGCCGGACCAGGCCATAAATAGGCCAGACTGTAGGCCGCCTGATAGGAACCTGGCCGATTCCCACCCCTAGCTACCATTCCCATGCAGTGCTCTCAGAGTTAAGATGGTTTCCAGCGCCACCACCAACTACGTCCTCTCCTTCACCCCGCCGATGTTGCCAAGGCCAACAACACTCTCAACTCTACAACAGTTGACATTAAGAAAATCGAAGAAATCTTCGTCGACCTTGGCATATTCTCCTTCTTCAATAACCCTACCATAGAGACAAAGAAGAAGAAAAAGATTTCCTCCCTCGTCTATGCTCCATCCTTTCTCATCGTTGCTGCTCTGCTAAAATTTTCTCCTTAACCTCCTTTGCTCATTCGCCTTCAATTCGAGTTCGCCAGACTCGGCAATCCCCCACTTTGTATTCTCTCTTCTTTCTCCGTCAATCATCCCTCTCTATCACTGCTCGTCATTGCGGCTTGTTGTATCTCTTTTCTTTCTCCTCGTTGGTGCCGTTTAAAACCTAGCCATCGGCAAGAAAAAACCCAGCAACTTTGGTTCCTTGTCTCATGCTTTTCATCAACAAGACATAAGTGACTACACTTTTTTGTTCTAACCTTTCTGGTTTTGAGAGAGCTGAAGTGATTTTGGCTTATTTATTCTTTACACATTGATTCTGTTTGTGGAGTTTTCTATCTCATCTTCTTGATTCTTGGAATTTTTTTTGTCAAAGCAATGTCTTTTCACTTTGTGTTGTTTTTTTTTTAAATTTTTGGTGACAGATTTGGGCATATCTGAAGAAATTTGGACCGATAGAAACCAATGGCGACTGTTATAGCCACGACAGAGGTGGATTTAGGCAGCTCTGAAGAAATTTGGGCAGATCGAAACTGACAAGCATCTGTTACCGCCACAACGGAGGCGAATTTGGGTAGGTTTGAAGATTTTTTTTTTTAAAAAAAAAACTTACAGCGTCTCTTTTTAAGGGATGTTGTTCCTAGACTTTATTACATCGCTTACACAGGCGTCTCCCTAAAAAATGGCCTAAAAACATATGTTAGTAGTGTTGGTATGTAAGAGTAATGGTTTTTAATAATTACCTAGTATTTGTTATTAAGTTTAATTTAGATATTTATATACTGGGAAAAAATTAGACATTTATAGACCCAAAAAAAACCACCAAACATATAGTTGTTTTAAATCAATAAAATTTCTTATTAAACAAAATCAAATCTTCAGCCCAAAGGGAGTGTCTGTGTGTGTATAATGACTTGATTGCAATGACGTGGGAGTATTTATTAATAATAAGGATGGATTTGATCTGGTTACATAAACAATTAAATTTTTTTATACTAAATTGACTTAATCACTATAAATAAAACGAAACCAAGTCTAATCTAAACGAAATCTACAACTGTACGCATTAGATTCAAGTGATTAATTAAGATAATTATGTATGTGGGGATCATAAGCCAACATGACACACACATATATATAATAGAACAGTGATTTGTGATTGAGTTCCACATGCGAGGAAACTTCAAATATTGTCTCTGTCTGAAGTTACTGATCTGTTCCTTTCTTGGCCTCCTCGTTTTTGGGTCTTATTGAATCTGTTCTTTTCTTCTCTTCATGACCAACCCTGTTCATGATTCAGATAACCTAAACAATTACCATTAATTTAATTATTGTAGTATTGTATATGTCCCTTTGCTTATATCAAACGAGTCAACAACAACTGGGTTCCATCTCGGACTGGGATTGGTTCCAACAAAGTGACAAACTGTAACTTGATATTATCGTTATCATTTATGGCCTTCACTGTCTGTCTGTCCATTACAAGTACATTGTCAGTATTTTCATCAGCTGGGAACAACACAAAATAAGGGAACTTTTATACTTTGTTGAATTAAAAGGGGGGAAAAAATGACAGCGAGAAAAAATTAGGAAAGTATAATTGAATTTGAATAAACAAATATGGTTATCAGGCTACTTTTCTCCTTCTTGAGCAATTTTCTCAAAATCCCTCCTTTATCAGAAAGAATACCTTGAAAGAAAATATATATCTTTTAGTTTGTATTTTATTATTTATTTTTTTATATTTCACTAAGAATGTTGAAAATATTAAAATCTACATCGTTGAAATACTCCTTCCGGTCCTAATTATAAGACCTAGTTAACTTTTTTGGAGAGATTTAAGGAAGCTAATTAAATTACTTTAGAGTATTTTTATTTTTATTTTTTCTTCAAATTAATTAGTTTGACTAATAAATTAATTAATATATAATCTAAGAATACATAACATATAAAATGATTTAAAAAAATTATGACAGAATGACATAATATATAATTTTTATTGAGTGCATATAACATATATGTAAGAACTTAAAGTTCCAACAAAACTCATAGGAAGGAGATAATAAACGGTCATCTCTGGGGGCTTTCTAATGTGTCACGTTCTTACCTGTAATAAAATTCTTTTTGATGAAGTGTATTTTTTTTTTAAAAAAATCTTATTGATGAAAATTGATTTAGTTAAAATTTTAAAGAGGCGATTATATCTTTAAAATCGATTTGTTTAAGATTTATAAAAATTTAAATGAGAATTTGATTATTTTACGACATTGAACAGTTGCATTTGGTTTAAAATTTTAATCAATAGCGGTGGGATTAAGTAAAAGGAAGTTGATTCATTTTAAAAAACATATAGAGTTTTAATTTCCTTTTTTCAATTTTTTGGCACAATGTTAGTGTTTCCCTTTTAAGCCATGATTTTTGCATCTCTTGACTTGTGTACTTTTTAAGATTCAAATTTATGTTTTCCTCCTTACAGACTGAAATCGGTTATCATCTTAGTAAACAACTTATTGGTTTTTTTTAGTTTTTTTTAGTTTTTTTTTTGCTAAAGGTTTTTTTTAGTTTTAATTGTGTTCCTTAAAAAAATATCACGTTTGAAGGGCCATCTTAGATTGACCAAAAAAAAAAAAAAGGGCCATCTTAGGAATTGGGCCTGATAAAGTTCAGTTCAAATAGGATAGTACCTGCAGATTTTAAATTAGATGGTTATATATTTGAAAAAATTACACATTCATGCCACACATGTTTAAATTAGTTTTTTAACACAAAGAGCCAAAACGGGAAAACACAGTGTTATGGTTATTTCTATCAAATCAATGACGAAACAAGTAATTTTGAGAAACAAAGCATCTGATAAGTGAAAGACCAACTTTCCATTACATCTTCAAACTGCTTCTTGGCAAAGGGGGTAAAAGAATAGGTGAACTCAGTTTCAACCTCCCCAATAAAGAAAGAAAAGTAAATATATTAAAAAAGGACCCAAAACACAAAATCCAGAAAGAAAAGGTGGGGAAAAGTACAGAGAGATTCCCATTTTTTCATAAATACCAGACACATTAAGAAAATGACAGTGAATGCTCATAAACTAGTTGCAGGTAGCGGGAAATTCCCTAGAATTTTAAAAATTATAAAAAACCCATTAAACTAGGCTTGCCTCAGTAAATTCTCTTACCTAAAACACTCACTTCTGATAAGTTTTTGTCAGCTCAGATTCATCTATGACAAATCTAGCTACCACATTACATATTATTATTACATGAATGAACATCCAAGAAGAAGCTTTGTTGGCTGTTTAATTACTTTTGAACAGGATATTTCTGAGCATTCTTAACAATCTTAGTGAGAGCAGCTTGTCCAAGATCAAGGCCACACACATCAGCAAGACGAACCAGATATAGAAGAACATCAGAAAGTTCTTCTTCTAAATGCTCTTTATCATCTCTGCTCCAATTGGGTAGTCCCTTTTCCACTTCTCCTTTCCACTGAAATATCTCAGATAACTCCCCCACTTCCCCTACCTGCAAAACATCACACCTCAAAATCTTCACAAAATAAGAACCGGAAAATCACTATGAGCAACATTCAATTACAAGTTTTGTTATAGAAAATGACAACAACAGGTCCATGCCACTCGCTTGTTGTAGGACTTTCTTACAACCTTGGCTTATAGTGGAATAATTTCAAAAAATAATCCCATGTGAATATAACAAATACTTCTCCTCCTGTCCTTAACGTAGGACTTAATTAGGGAGTTAATCTTGGATCTAAATGTAAGACATATTTTTCATGTTTGTCAGTCTTTTTATAATTTACCTTTATTGATAATCGCTTAACAAAAGCCAAATAGGAGAGAGATTAAGGAACTTGAGGAAAATGATTAAAGTATTTTAGGAAAAACTTGTTATATTAACTAACTTCCTTAATCTAATTAAATTAAGTAAATAAATCTTATATTAAGGATAAGTACAAGAGGAGGTAGAAGTATATGACTTACAAGAGCTAAAAGCAGGTTTCTGGGACTGTGATACTGATCCCATCCTCTGATCTCAGCAAACTCAGCTAGCCTTCTGCTAATTTCTTGAAGAGAAACGTCTCTGTGACTGTGTGTTGTTGCAGCAACTCCGTTAGAGCACTGATCCATCTCTCTTTGTCTAGTGAACCTCTTCTAGTTGCGAATGTTTTAAACAACAGTTTCATTCATGTCCAATTTATAGAAAGGTTCAGAGAGAGAGAGAGAGAGAAGAAATTATGTTGTAACTGATACATACACCAATTAAGTGTCTATTATAGTGGAAGAGCACTTGAGTGCTTTTTTTTTTTTTTTTTTTTTTGGGTTTGGGAGTGGGACAGTAATCATGTGAAGAAGGGCTAATATGTCCACATCTTTTCCATCAATGACTTGAAATCACTCACACAAAGGACACACTGAGCTTTGTTTAGCCTAAAATTCCCTCTAATGCTTGCCTATCTATACAAGTCTCCCATTTTTCTGAACATGAATCATATTTTTGTTCCTCAGGATCGTTTTGGTTTTGTCCTTTCCCTTCTAAAACAATAGGTTTTATGTGAGAACAAACAACAAAAGAGCCACCAACACAGAATTGGGTCTGACAGTGTTAAGTCCCATTAGATTCCCTTAGATCTCAAATTCAGGTCAGTTGCTCTAATGTCTGGTAATAAGATTCGGAAAAAGCGTTGGATACCGGTTGACAATATTAAAAAATACAAATGAACTAGCCATTGTTGCTAGAACTTATCTGTTTGCGCGTGGATTTAAAATAGAATATCTTCAGGTAATTGCTAGGCCAATAGGGAAGAGATAGGAACAAGTAGCCTGCCAAATCTACAAGATCGGGGACATGTAATGGATTCTGAAAATTTGTGATATTGCACTGTGTCTAATCTTGTAGATCTTGTAAGAATATGTAGGGTAATAAAACAAAAGGCCTATATTTTGCTTGAGGAAAACAAATCCTACGCATTTGAACCTAGATTTTCGGTTTTCACCTCATTTCGCACGCAGAAAAATCGTGCAATTGTAACGTTAAAAAAATTTAAGGTAGCTCAGTGGATTCATTGGATTATATATGACTAATTGAAGGAAGAAACTCGTTTAATTTGGTATATGAATAAGTAGTGAGAAAGCTCAAACAAATGGTCTTAAATAACTAACTGAAAAATATTTTTAAAAAATCTCAAAAAGAAGTTATGATATGAGACAGTTTTTGTGAATGATATATCTAAAAGGCAAGTTGTTCATATAGCATAATAATATTATATGATTCATGTAGTAAATCTCTACTAACAGAATAAGATAAGACCTGTTGTAATTGTCGTTGTGGCCGGGGGCTACTAGTTAACATCATACAGGGAAATGGAGTTGATCACCATGACGTAAAGGAGGGATCATTTGAATATATATACACACACATATATATATAGAGGTTATCGTTTGTCATGTCACTTGACTTAAAGGTTATATCAAGTTACTCCAAAACTACATCGTTTTTGGGTTAGAGAAATTAATAAACCCTCAAAACGACGTAGTTTTGGGGTTAAGGGAATTAATGAAGGATCTTTTGATAAAATTCATATAATAAATATAAAAATAAAAATACAAAGACACTCCTTATTAATTCCCTTAACTTCTAAAACGACGTAGTTTTAGGATGAGTTGACATAATCTTATATCAAGTGATATAACAAATGATAAACCCATATATATATATACACACACCTGAATTTGAATACATTTTTAAAACGTTGGTAAAATGATAAACAGTGTTGTCAAAAAGCAATAATATGGAACATGAATCATAAGGAAGTAGATAAATATACTACCAATAACGCAGATGCTTCATGTACCTTATCAAGGCCATATTATTGATTGTCATCCCACTTGTTTTGTGCGGATGCTTTTCGCCCCCCAAAAAAATAAAACTCAGTGGATTGGCTCTATTATTCATGAAAATAATCAGATAACAAGAAGTAATTACTACTGTATATTACAACAGTATACATAATCACTTGATGATCATTGGAGCATATACATTTATTTATGTCGTTATCGTTAGACTTATTCAACTATTTAATAAGCCTCAAACTATAATCAGATAATATTCATCATATAATTGTAAGACGTATTTAACTATCTGATTAAATTAAGAACGTTAGGTAATTTAGTTAATTATACTAAATAGGACATGTTTTCTCTTAAAATAGTTTAATCATCTTCGTTAATTTCTGATGGAGTATCAATATGGGTAATTTAAGAAAAAATTGATAAATATAAAAATTAGATACTTTATTTGATTTTTAATATAAAAGTCAATTTACTATTTTGGGAGGTTAGGGCTTATGAAAACTAAATAAACTACTACATCCGGTCCTAATTTGTAATATAAAAGTGTTTCTATAATTAGGACCGGAGGAATTACTTAATTATAATATATATTGTGCATCATTGAATTATATATCAGTTTGTAAGTTAAGCAAATTAATTTAAAAAATAATAATAAATATAAATACTTTAATACAATTTAATTAGTTTACTTAATTTTTTTTTAAAAAGTCACATAATTCTTATATTAAGGACAATGGTGATATTATGTTTAGAAACAAGAACAATTCTCTAATTAAGTCTTATATTAACAACTCAAGAAGTAATATTTTTGAAAGTTCCTCTTTTCAATCATATCAAAGTTCCAAAACTCAAATGCAGGAAATTCATCAAAAGGTAGAGAAATCCAGAAACAAAAATGAATCAGTATAGTACGACTACAAGTCCAAGCCACTTCAACAACATTGCCGAGTCTCCTAGTTAGAGTACTAAATCCCCCAAAGAATACTTCTGCACCAATTGAAATGCTGAAGGATTCATCAAAACCAGAAGAAATAAGAATAAAACTGCTGAAACAGCGTGGGTTATAACAAAACTGAACAACTTTATCAGCATAATGAATGATGAAAACTTCTGCACCAATTGAAATGCTGAAGGATTCGTCAAAATCAGAAGAAATAAGAATAAAACTACTAAAACAGAGTGGGTTATAACAAAACTGAACAACTTTATCAGCATAATGAATGATGAAAAACTCTCTCTGTATACACAGAAAACAATCATATGTGCACAAGAGACATGATTTGTCCTATGTAAAGTATAAATTACTCAACAACTTACACTATGGACAATTTTTTTCTCTCTTTTTATTGTTTTTTTTCCTCATCCTATATATCTTTTTTCCCTTTTCTTCCCCATCATTCACAAAATGCTTCTCCTCACTAATGACTCAAGCCTGTTTGAGATAGTGTTCAAGGGGCAGTTCACGCAAGTTGAGACAATTCTTATTACACCTTACTTCGTATACTGTAAATTATCCTGGAAAAACAACTTTTACCACTAATCCAAAGCGACTCTGAAATGTTCATAGCTTGAATCATCCTTGGAGTTATACACCTTGATCAGCATATCCAGAACCTCCTTCATTGTCGGCCTAGCCTGCGGGGTCTCCGCCGTGCACCTCACTCCTATCCTTAACAGCTCCATCATCTCCTCCATACCTTCAACCAAACCAGAACCCATCAGCACCACTGGGATCACCGGCCGGCCGATCGTCCTATTCCTTCCATGACCCATCACCCTCCTTCCCCATTCCACCAAACACTCTTCCCCTCCATCCAATGCTCTTCTTCCGGTCGCCAACTCCATAGCCAACACCCCATAACTATACACATCCCCTTTCGTTGTTGCCTTCCACGTGTGCCCATACTCCGGCGCCACATACCCCACCGTCCCGGCCACCATCGTGCTGACGTGGCTGTCTCCAACATCAACCACTCTGGCCAGCCCAAAGTCTGTAACTTTAGCCTTCCCTGTTTTGTTGTCCAACAACACATTGCTTGCCTTCACATCTCTGTGAACAATTGGGAGGTAACATTCATGGTGTAAGTAAACCAAAGCTCGAGCAACATCAATGGCAACTTCTAGCCGTCGTTTCCAAGTGAATCTTGTTCTGTCAGTTATGAGATCTTCTAAGCTCCCACCTGAAATGTATTCGTAAACTAATAGTTTTTCTGAACCGTCGAGGCACCAACCATAGAGTGTGACGAGGTTTGGGTGGGGCCAACCGAAGCCATGGCCACAAAGAACTTCCATTTCTGCTCTGAATTCTTTTTCGCCTTCAAGTCCTTCTCTTTGAAGCTTTTTCACTGCCACTTCTCTCCCATCTGAAAATATTCCTCTGTACACTGTTCCAAACCCTCCTTTGCCTATGATTCTGTCGTCTGAGAAGTTGCCTGTGGCTTTCAAGATATCAGCGTGTGTGAAAGCTGTCTTGTCCAATCGAATAACCTTAACCGTGTCCGACAACCATGGGGACGAGGTTCCAGATTCATGGTCGATTTTTATGTCTCTCAGGAGTGGTTCTTCCGATGGGGATTTTATCAGTAGACAGACGATGACGGTAAGAAGACCAAATACTAAGAAAGCAAGAATGAGAGCAAAGATCACCAGGAAAACAGAGACATTCGTGGTTTTTTTTGTGGCTCTGTTACGAAAGGTAGTGTTTGTTTTGCCATCGGTGGAGTTGTCGATGAAACTTGGGAGATGCAAGAGGTGATCTCCCAAATATGAGTATTTCTCGAACGTAGCTAGTTGTCCTGCTGATGGAATCTCACCTGAAATAAAGGGATTATAAGAAATGTTGAACTTTGTGAGCTCTGTTAAGCTGCCCAAACTTGAAGGGAAAACCCCAGAAAAATTGTTGTAAGAGAGATCAAGATTCATTAAACACTTCATGGTTCCAACTTCCCAAGGGATTTCCCCAGCAAACTCATTTCTTGTTAAGTTGAACACCACAAGCGGCATACTTTTCACCTCCGCAGGTAATTCCCCAGAAAATTTATTGAACCCTAAATGCAACATGCTCAAATTCAGCATCTTTCCAATTTCTCGAGGGATTTCACCGGAGAGTTCGTTCCCACTTAGCTGAACATAACCAGAGATCTGACATGTTTGTGAAAATGAACCTGCACTACAACTCGGAAAAATCCCATGCCCTTTAAGCAATCTGTCCCAAATGCTTCTGCAATTCTTTCTTGTAAGGATGTCATAAACAAAACTAAATGGAGGGTAATCTGCAGGAATCCATCTCTTCATGGCTAAGCACTCACCAGAGCCAGCACTGATTGTGTCATATTGTCTATTTGATTCAAACGTGACCATGGCGTTTCTTCCTATATTGGCCAATTCAGGGGGGAATTTTCCTGTGAGTTTGTTATTTGCAAGGTTTAGCCATAATAAGCTAGAACAGTTTCCCAACTCTCTTGGGATTTCACCTGTTAATAAATTGTTTGCAAGCATGAGCCACAAAAGAGAGGTTAAGTTTCCAAGAGTTGGTGGGATTGGCCCATACAAGTTGTTGAATGATAGGTCAAGAGCTTGAAGGTGAGGCAAGTTTCCAAATTCAGATGGAATAGGTCCATTGAATTGATTGTAGGCTAACATTAATAACTTGAGGCTTGACATTTGAGACATCTCTGTGGGCAATGGACCTGAGAAGTTGTTGTAACTTAGGTCCAAGCGTAAAATGTTTGGTAGTTTGAGAATTCCTGATGAAGATAACCCTCCAGTGTAAGAATTTGTGTGTAATAGAAGATACTTAACCTGCTTGAATTTCCCAAATATCTCTTGTATGTCCCCACCAAAACGGTTTCTGGTTAAATCCAAGAATACCAAATTGGTCAGGTTCAAGAGTTCTTCTGGGATATTTCTTGAGAAACTATTGTTCCCCAAGTACAATGCTTCCATCCCAGAAATGGAACCAATTTCTTTAGGTATTGATCCATTGAATTTGTTGTTCGAGAGATTCAGAATCGCTAAATTCTTGCAGTTAGCAACCTCCTTAGGTACAATCCCTGCGAACATATTTTCTGAAATGTCAAGAACTTCAAGATTGCAGTTCACTGGAAAAATTGATGGAGGAATTTTCCCACTGAGAAAATTCTCTGAAACAGAAAAAGTTCTCAGCTTTGCAATTCCCATCCATATATCCCCACTTAGCTTATTAGTGCTCAAATCCAATTGCTCCAATTTCAAACACTGATCGAAGCACTCATCAATCGTCCCAGTGAAATTATTCCCTGAGATATTCAAACTACTCAATTTGTCACAAATGGCAGGGAAATTAAACCCAAGATCTCCATAAAGCCTGTTGCCTGATAAGTCAAGAGTTTGTAAGTTTGTCAAGCCAATTAAATTCAACTCTTCAGCAAGAATATTGTAGGAGAGGTTGAGATACTTGAGCTTTTGGCACCGCCTTAAGTCCGCCGGAATCTCGCCGGAGAGTGTGTTCTGGGAAAGGTCAAGGTATGTGAGCTGAGTGAGGTGAGAGAAGTTATGGAATATCTTGCCGGTGATTTTGTTGTCGGAGAGGTCAACTCCGACCACCCTCCTCGTTGTTGTTTCATTGCCGCTACACCGGATTCCGGACCAGTCACACGGATTCGAACTGTTCTTGCTCCAGTTTGTGTATTCTCCTTGGTCTACAAGAGTTTGATTGTTGAGGTATAATTGAAGCTGAAGCAAAACTTCTGTGTCTGTGTCCAGAGAATCTCCAGCAACAACTATTTTCCTCGCTGACAAACAAAAAAACACACACACGCAATCAACATAAACAGAACATCCTCGGTAAGCGTGCAAGAAACCTAGGATTTCGAGAATAAACAAATAATACCCAGATAACTGTCCCCGGAAATCGGTAGTGCAAATAATCCTTAAGTATCACGCAAAACCCAGAAAGAATTGAAACACAAAAGAAGAAACTTTGAATCAGTACCTGAGAAAAGGATTAAGAAACAGATTAATAGTAAGCCCCAGGAATCTGTTACATGCTCTGACATTTATGTAGCTGTTTGTGTGTTATCTTCTTCTTTCTTCTTCCTCCTTTTCCTTCTCCTCCTTCTTCCTCTGATCTTCTGCAACTTGTATTTCCTTTTTCTCTCAGAACTCATATACAGAGGAAAACCGAGACTGAAATTTTAAAAGGGTCAAAAGAATACGAGAGCGTTGAAACCATTAGGATGTCCGTTCTGTTGGAGTGCAATCGCTGCAACCATTAAAAAAGAAAAGGGAACTTGGACCAGACGGATTTGCAGTTTTGAACTCCAAATCTTTTTGTTCTGTGGGGTAATAGTAATACTAGGATAAACAATTAAAAATAATAAGTGAGGAAAATAAAAACAAATGGTGGTTGGAGCTGTGTTTCTCTCTGTTGGTGAATGTCAAATCAGGTTAATGTGTTTCCACTTTCTGGTGTTTTGTTGATTTATTATGATCGATGGTTCGAAAGGGAAGAATCAGGAAACTCACAGGGAAGGAAGAAGAAGTGGGCGGTCGAGGCACGAGGCCGAGCCGCCGTTGCTGACCGGTTCGGTGAAGATTTGACCCGAATGCGTAGACTTTGAACTACCAATATATTAGTAAACAAAAGGAACACGGACAATTACGGACATGCTTCTTTGGCCCGGAACAAAAAATTAGACAAAATGGTTTTCTGATCGAAGGCTGTCTTAATTAATGTCTTTGGTTAATTTATAAAAAAACAATAAAATAAGTAAAGTCAGAAAGAGACGCTGCCGATCAAGTAGTTGTTGGGTGGATGGATTTGTGAGTTTCGTAGATGATTTGGAAACCATTAAGATTGTTAATGCTTAGGATTCGTTGGGAAGACACTCCCATAGTTTTTTAAATTTGATACTCATGCCTCATGAGGACATATATATATATATATGAAAGGAAATAGAGAACAAAACACTTAATAAAGTCTCTAAACAAGAGTTTTTTTCTTTAAAAAAAAACGCATAACAATATATCTAAAAGCTTTGTTGTTCATGGGGCATGATAATACCATACAATTCACGTAGATGAACTTACCAATTGGGGTGACACTGGTTATTCTTATTAATTAAGCTTGATTATGACTTTTTTCTTAATTAAACATTCATTGAATATCCAATATTAATTTAATCTACATTAAATGAATTTAATTACATTTAGTTTAGGTGATATTAAAATTAAATTCTGAATTCAAGTCAACAATTTCAAAAGAGGGGGGGGGGGGGGATAATTTTCCAAATTTGAATAGGGAGATGTTCTGCAAGAACAATTAAAGGGTGAAAGAATTCAATGTATGTTCTTAAATAAAATAAATTCACATGAATGCATCTCGTGTGATTGAAAAATTAAGATGGTAATTAATGATGTAAGCCATGACTTGATTTGTTAATTTTCAAAAAGGCTTTGTTATTAATTAAAAGGACAACAAAATTCAGAGTACGTGAACCAATTTCAAGCTAATCGGCTGGTGAAAGGGACAGCTAGCTGAACCCATTTCTTGCACTACTCTTCCCCTATTTCTCCCCAATTTTATATTAAAAAATTATTATATTTTCATGACATTATATATATAGCTGTATTTTATTTTCTGTAATAAAAATTTAACTTATATATCTCCACACAGGAGGATATCTTCTTATTATCTCAATTTTTCATAAGTTTATATGAACTGTTGATTTAGAAGAAAAGTTAATTTGGACCGTTAATTAGAAAAATGAGAGACAAGTCAAAATAGTGATAACTTGAGGACATAACTCATTTTTTACTTTTCATATTTAATTGGACAAAAATAATTTAGAGATTATAATCGACGATAAAAAAAATAAACAATGAAGGAAACCCGACCTATCTTCATATGCTGACGGAGATTCTCTCCTCATCTTATTTTCTCATATCCCTCATAAGCCTATCTAAACTGTTGATTGAGAAAATGAGAGAAAAGTTAAAGAAATGATAACTTGATGATGTAAACTTTCAGATTAATTAGACTAATATAATTTAATATTATAAAGGATGATGTGAGAATAAATTATAAGATAAACGTGACCTATTTCTATACATACATGCAGGTAATACTTTATCAATGGATGAATATTGTAAGATTTAATTCCTCAAGGGAAAAAATGTTTTTTTTTAAAAACAAAAAATCGTCATCCAAACGTATTGCTTCTTTCAACTAAAGCGTGTGAGATGTTTTATGAGGTATAAATAGAGTGGATGATACGTAAAAAAGAGATAGAAAAGACAAATTAAAAGAGCAAAAAAATAAAGTAAAAGGATGACAAGTTGCATGCCCAAGGATTGAGACTGGGAAAGGAGATACTCTCCTCATCTTTTCTCCGCCCATCCCTCGTCATTCTCATCCTAGTCGTCCAAATCTTAATCCAAAGGGTCAAAATGATTTTTCAAAAAACCACGCACGGTTTTTTGAAAAATCATTATGACCTTTTGGATCAAGATTTAGACAGCCAGGATGAAGGATGAGGAGAGATGAGCAGAAATCTATCAAGGAGAGAAACCGGACGCTTGAGATTGGTCAAAGGATTTTTGGGATTAAGGTCACAAAATCAAGGATTTCATTTCATGTCCCTAATCCTCATAGGACCTTGTGTTGGAAATTATGCCTAGGGGCAATTTATTGTACTTTGGATATTTAAGTTATTTAAAGTATTCTCTTTTGTTATCATTTTCATTTACATGTTCGTATTGATAACTGCATCCCTGAGTAATCTTATAGATTATCCTAAATGTCCCTGGTCGGTCATCTACACGGGAGTAAAGATGAAATAAGACCAGTATGACTTTGATGAGGTATGGAGATACGAGTCAAAGTCATGGGCACTTGTAAGAGTACAAGGTGCTCGACTGACCCACTATGAGAAAGCTGCATGGATTAAGTCATAAGCTTATCTCATGTATAACCGCGTCACGACGCTCTATGACCTGAGATCATCATGGATTCCTACATGATGAGTCACTGATCTTTGACCTGGTCAAAAGTCACCTTTGACCGGGTGATGATAAAGGTTAGGATCAGGATCAGTGGTTTTCATGCGGAGGAATGTGAGTGGTCAAGATGAGATTTGTCCCTCACATATGTAGAGAGATAATGCTGGGCCCCTCGATGAGTGAGTCTAAGAAATGTATGGCCATACTGTGATGGAAAGGAGTTTCCATTTCACTTATTAGACTACACGAGAATTGAGAAAGCAATGGTCAAGAAAAGGAAGTTGACATTATCTATGCCTCATCCTTGACCAAATTATCGCGTGACAAAAGGGACGTGACATGGTTGTACGATAGGTAGTATCGTGTCATCGATCCCCATGTGAATTGGGTAGTTGCAATGTCTTGCTAGAGGCCGCTTGCGACTTGTGGGCTGATACAGTGTTGGCCCACTGCCAATCTCATATGGGCCTGCAGGGTCGCACACAAGAATAATCCAACACAGGTGAAAGTGTCCAGGTTCATTGAATCTCAGATTAATCTGAGATTAAATGAATACTAAATTTGATCTATGATTTATATATATATAATTCGAAATTAATATATATATTATAAATTGAGATTATAATATTATATATGATATTTGTTTAGTATTTAATTTATTTGATAAATTAAATATCTGAAACAAATAGAGATATTGTATCTCATTTAATTTCGAATAAAGATATCGTATATCTGTTTAATATTAAATTGAGATATGGTATCTCAGATTTAATTAAATAGATAGATATCATATCTCGGATTTAATTTATGATGATAAATTAAATCAAAAGGCTTTAAATTTAGATTTGATTTAAATTCAAAATTCGAATTTCCAAATCTGGCTTTTAATATATTCAATTACATTTATGAGATAGATGTGATTGATATGTTGACCAGATTCAAAAATCCGAATTTCCAAAATTAATAAAGGATTAATTTTGGTTATATAATACGCCTATAGGGTTTAGAAAAACCTACGGGATTTTCAGTTGAGCGTATTCAGAAAAGCCGCGAGAAACCCTAGAGCAACTTGAGAGAGGGAGACGCACAAGAAGCGCTAGCACGTTGCCACAACCGTGTTTGGGGATTGTTCGTGTGGATACCAGTAGAGGAAGCCGATCCAAGAGTCGACTTCTGCTGATCGAAAGAACGAGACGCGGACGTATTGATCGCCCACATGATCAAAGGAACGAGACGCGGACGTGTTGTTCGAGAAGGTAGCCCACCTGATCAAAGGAATGGAACGCGGACTAGTTCAACACAAGGTATGATTCGGTTTCCTTAACTCTAATTTAAACGTCGTTGATTGATCCTTCGAAAGGATTCGTAAGAAATTTTAATCCGCTGCGTGTACGAATCCCAACACCTTGCCCACCAATGATGCTTAAAAAATATATATATTAAATCATATATTTGAATATTATCATATTCAAATGACTTGTTTATTTACTTTAGACCTTTGTTTCGTACAGTTTTATAAAAACATAGTACCTCCATGTCATGTTTATAAGATAGAGGGGAAAGACTTTTTGGGTCATGTATATAAGTTGTTTTCTTTTTTTGTTTTTTGCTCAGAAGTCATGTATATATATAAGTTGTATAATTCAATTTTTCATTTAAATGTATATTTTTATCATTCATAGTTTGTGCTTGTGTCATGCGTCATGAGGTATATTGTATACTCCTTCCGATCTCTTTTATAAGATTATAAAATTTGGATTGCCTCCAACTTAAGATCACTAATTTAATCAAATATTGTTTGTTATTGTTAGTACATTTGATATTGATTTGGAAAAAAAAAGGATTGTCTTGTTTTTTTTTATAAGACTTTATTTGGAGTTGTATGAATATTTAATGTATTTTTATCATTTATGTCCCTAATTAATTCTACTCTTTTTTTCATACAACTACTTAATTATATTCCATCTCTTTATATTTTTCTCATGTTACATTCTCTTTCATATTTTATCTTATTACTCGTCTGTATCTTTCTCTTACTTGTTTCCTTATAAACAAGAGTATGCTTTGAAAAAATAGTTCACTTATATATTACTTTTAACAAATTTAAATTATTTTTAAAAATGCATAATTAAGTTATTGTACTCTTGTAAAAAGAACCTAAGGGAGTGTTAAAAAACTCAAAATGTTCTAATAAATTAGTGAAATAACAATAGATAATTTGGTAGGAATTTGTGATTTGAAGTTTGAGTGTTAACAACTTAAGTATATGAATTAACAACTTGAGTATAGAAATTAATAACTTGAACTCTCAAAATTGTCATTTTGTATGCCTAAGTTGCTAATTATTATTCTTATATTGCAAGTGTCTATACTCAAGTTGTCAATTTCTAAACTTCAAAATTTTATATTCTTATCAAATTACCTATTTGCCTTTTTGCTAATCTAGTAAATATTGTGGGACTTTTTGTAATTCAAATGGTATTTTTTCTGTCATTTTCCTAACAATCTAATTAACTTCGATGAAATTGTTTTTTTCCTTAATTGTTATTTTCACTTCATAAGTTAAAGTTTGTATTTGGGAAGCTGTTATTATCATTAAAAATTAGTGAGAAATTTTACTAAAAATTATTGGTTAAAACTCTTATATTTATTCTTTAATTTTAACTAAGGACATTTAAGTAACTTGGCAAAAGTTGATATAAAAAACCAAGACAAGTCTACCAGCGCCTTAGTAGCGCAGTGGCACGGGAGTTTGGCTCCCCTCCCTCATGTCCAAGGTTCGAACCCTGCCCCCTCCCCTACTATGTGTATTAAAAAAAAAAAAAAACCAAGACAAGTCTTTAGAGAGGCATCACAATACCTATACCATTTTAAAATCCTTATTTCAGAAGATTTATGTTTCCTTTATTTTTTTCCCCCCTCATTATCAAATCAAGTGGTCAAATAAAAATTTCGGCCAGAACTAAATATTTGGTCAAATGAAAATGAAGTTTTCTTTATTTATATCAAACTTCCACGTCAGGGAGTTTCTTATTTCTCACTCCATCCGTGTGTCTGGTCCAAAATCATAGCTTCATACATGGGCGGTGTTTGATATATTAATTATGATATATAGATATATATATTAACACATGATATTATATTTTATATATAATTAAAGTATTATAAGTGTGGCCTATTTATCAGTCTATATGCCTAAATTTAGATCATCTAGCATGACAGAGTTTCTCAGATTTAAGTTTCCTGTTGTTTTTATAATATTGTACTCCCTCTAATATTAAATGTAAGATATTATTGATTTTTCTAGAGAGATTAAGGAAGTTAATAAGTTACTTAATCATATTATATGTTCTGTACAATGACGGACACAGGGGTGGCCCCTAACCCCCCCTAATTTTTTTTTTAAAAAATAAAACCATAGTTTACCTATTAGTTATTGCTTTCATGTATATTCAGTTATTCACTGAGCTGGGGGTTTCCTTTCACAGTTTCACGGACCGTTTGGTTTCATTCATAGGTTTACTTTCATATACTCCACTTAATAAAAAGTAAAGAGGTGGGGCCTTCAACTTTAATATATATTCCCAACCTTATTTGTTTCTTCCTCTCATTGGTGGCTTGTCCAAAATTTTTCCCAATAAATCAATAAGATATTTAAAATAATTTCTTTTCATAAACTTTTTTATACATGTATATTGATTAAAGAATATTTTAGGATTATTATTTTGGACAAGTTTTGAGTTTTGTTAATCGATGGTTATGAGAATATTAATGATAGAGTGATTAGACTTGTACTCACTCTTTCAGTTTTTATAGCAACTATGAAAGATCTTTCTCTGCTATGAAGATAATCAAGAACAGACTTCGAAATAGAATGGAAGACCAATTTTTTTTGATGATTTTTTTATTACATACATTAAAAGAGAGAAATTGTTTTGAGTTTTAGAACTGATTCAATTAAAGATGAATTTAACAATATGAAAATATTTAGAGTAAGAGTCAAGTGAAAAAAGCTTAATTTTTGTAATATATTTCTTTCAATTTTTGGTATATTAGGTTTTTATTGTATTTAAAGTACTTTTATTCATGATATAGCATTTCTTATTTTCGCCCCCCGTAAGTAAAAATTCTGGGTCCGTCCCTGGTTCTGTATTATTAAGGTCATAATTATAAGACCTAGTTGACTTTTTTTTGGAGAGATTAAGGAAGCTAATTAAGTTATTTAATCATTTCATATGTTGTATATGCTTAAATTATAAATTAATTTATTAGTTAAACTAATTAGTTTGAAGAAAAAAAATAAAAATACTTTAAAGTAATTTAATTTGCTTCCTTATTCTTTCCAAAAAGGTCAACTAGGTCTTATAATTAGGACCGAAGACAGTATCATTTTATAAGTTATAAAAAATAGTTTTGAGAAAAAAAATCACAAATATAAATATTTTAAATAATTTAATTAGCTTTTTTAATATCTTCACAAAAGTCAACTTGTCTTATATTTAGGACCGGAGTGAATATGATTTTCTATAAGCATTTGTGTCTCTTTAATTTAGAATATGTCTTACATACATGTCGTGATGGCACTATGAAATCATCCTCAAAAGAAATTGATTACGATAAACTAAATTTCAAAATTGGTAATGAATGTGGACCGTTGAATAAAAATAAGAACGTAAAAAAAGGTTGGACGGGTGACCATGACACACGTGGCGGCCTCCAATCACATTCAATGATTATTTAACTTTAATTCTAAGTTAATTATGTTGCAATTAATTGATCGAGTAACCATCCAAATAGTCAATGTTTCCCTCCTATACGTTTTATTTTTTGAATTTTAAATAATATCATGTAGTCTAACGAAATGATGAAACGTGAAAACTATGTTTTCCATATAAAATGTGATCTTTTGAATGAAAGCTAAGGCGATTTTGATTTAATGGTTGGATTAATTATAACATTTTCATTTAAAAATATCACAGGCACGATATAGATAATTAATTAGTTATAGATTATTGAGCTATAATTATTATTTATTTAATTGTAAGTCTGGATTCTGGAAAAAAAATTGAAAAAAAAAAAGAAGCTTTCTTCCTTACGAAAATAGTTTAAAAAATAAGCTTAAGAATATGGGCGGTTTTGTTGAGATCACCAAGTTCCTTTTTTTTTTTCCTTTCTTTTTTTTTTTAAATGCAGGGACAAAGTTCACTATCTATGCAAACTTATCAATTTGCAAATTAAAGATAATACTAATTAAAAAATTTTAGTGACGTGGACATTAAGTTATGGGAAAATTATAATGAAAGACCTAAGAAAAATAATATTTATTAAGAAGGACCATAAAAAGTAGTAATTATTTTAAAGGACCAAAAATTAAAATATTAAAATAAAAGGACTAAATTACCCTTAATCAGATTTCCTATCTTCTCATTAACTAAATCTGGAATGATTTTTTCTTACATGAGAATCTAGAGTAATTGATGGACAATAATAACTAGATATCAATTCAAATAATTCTTTTTCTATTGTAGAATCACTAAAGATTATTATGTTAGAGAAAATATAGGAAAGATGGAGCTTTTTATGGTTATAGTGAAAGGAAATAGGGATTTGGTTTCTTTAATCACGTTGTTTTTCTCTTTTGATGAGGTTTTTCTTAAGAGCCTTTTACATTATTTTCTGTTTATCTGGGAATGGAACAACGAATAATATTAAATGTATAAGGTACTTTTGGTTGCCTCGACACAAAAAATCTCAGGTCTAACACTGCAGACGGTTGCACAACGCACGAGACTTCTTCTGCCACAACCATAAAAAACTCCATCTTTCCTATCTTTTCTCTAACATAATAATCTGAAGTGATTCTCCGATGGGAAAAGAATTATCTGAATTAATATCTATTTATTATTATATATTAATTACTTTATATTCTTATGTAAGAAAAAATAATTGCATATTCAGTTAATAAGAAGATAGGAAGAAAAAATCATTCCAAATTTAGTTAATGAAAAGATAGGAAATCTGATTAAGGGTAATTTAGTCCTTTTATTTTAATATTTTAATTTTTGGTCCTTTAAAATAATTACCACTTTTTATGATCATTCTTAATAAATATTATTTTTCTTAGGTCCTTCATTATAATTTTCCCTTAAATTATCTACGCAATAGTGGCAATATTGCTTAATTTTTAATATTTTTAAGGCAGCATTAATTCAGGAAAAAATTTAGATACACATAACTTTAGGTGAAAACTTTTAAGATAAAATCAAACTTTAATCCTTAAATTTATTAAAAGAGACATGCAGTATAATTCAAGTATATTGTGTCATATCCATACAATGCTTTGGCATATGACTCTTTTTATTCTAAATAAATCTCATTACAAGGATTCATATAATCATATTCAATATTGATCCGGGTCTGTAATTGTTTTGCTAGCTCTATGACCCCCGTACTCCTCTTTCAACCTTCATCATTATTTTTCTACTATTTTTAATCAGATATAGTTCATCAATTAATTAAGATTAAATACGCTAAATAAATTATAATATATGTTACATGATCGATTTCCACCTAAAAAAAAAATACTCTTTCGATCTTAAATATAGGATATAATTTGTAGTGCAAATTACACTACAAACTATATCCTATATTTAGAATTGGAGGTACGTAGTGGCCTAGTCGTATAAGTCTAATAAATTATTTTATAAAAAGGATAGATATAAATGTTTTAAAATAATTTATTTAGTTTTGCCTAAAAAATTTTATTTAACTTCTTTAATCTCTCCAAGTTAGTCATTTAGGTCCTACACTAAAGATTAGAGAAGTATGATACCACTCTGATTCTATTTATAAGTCTCATTTTGACCAAATCATGTATACCAATGAGAGATAGTTAGCTCAATGATTATGAGGTGAATTTTCAACTTTACCCTCATTTATGATTGAGTGCTTTCAACTTTTTATTCTCTTTCTATTTTCATTGGTACAATTAATATAGGCAAAATTGTCATAATCTCATTTATTTGGTCAAATGGGACTTATAAATAGGACTAAATTTTTTTGGTCAAAATGGACTTATAAATAAGACCAGAGTGATATAACATATTTGGTCAAATAACAATCAAATCAACTGAGATAATGGTCATGACCATGGTAGTGAAAACGTAGATTTTACTTGAAAACGGAAGGAGAATGAAAAATTATAAAACGTAAAATCGTAACGTAGTAAAATTGTAAAAATTTAAAAGCATTTGGAAAATTAGTAAAATCGTTTTAATGAAAAAAAATCATAAAAACGTAAAATCGCAGTGATAAATGAAGTTTTTAACTACCATGGTCATGGACATAATAGTGTATCACGCAAGACCGAAATGTAGACGTATCATACAAACCCACACACACATGTATAATGCCATGACAAGAAGGAAAATCAGTTAATGTCATCTGTCTCGTTTCGCCCATATTGAACAACACCACAAATATCCGCATTCAAGATTCAACCACAGTGCTCATGGTGGGCTAGCCAATCACTATATTCCCTCCTATTCCCACTTTATATATAGCTAATTATAATAAATAATAAATGATAATTAATTCATTAGATATATCATAATTTTTTATTTCATTTCCTTATTAAAAAATTTAACAAGTTGGTAAATTTGAAAATTAAATTTTCTTTAAAGTATGTATTAATTACATGGATAAAACTAAAAAATAAGTATAATTATCTTACAAGTAATTTATGTTTTGAATCAAGCTATTCTTTTAAAAGTGTCCTATATTATGGATTCGAGGGAGTATCTATTTTCTTATATTTGAATGTCGAGAAAATTATGGGGAAGAGAAAATTATGAGAGAAAACACCCAAGAATAGTCTTTTTTTTTAAAACCATTTTTATAAATTTTCCTTCAAAGTATTTCATCTTCCTATTTTTCTCTTTAAGCATACTCCCTCATATTTTAAAATGACGTACATAATGAGCTTCTTTTTTTTTAAAAAAAAAGAGAGTAAAACAATGGCTTGGCATAAAATTTTATTCCAATTCACTTTTTGTAATCTAAAGTTAGTGTAAAAGATAATTATTGTAATGTAATTTATTTTTACATAAATTTTAAAAGAAAAGTCAGTTTAACAGGAATTTATTTAAATGATACATTGAAAAATAAGTTTTAAAAATTTGAATCAAAATCTAAAGTCAAAATGGATAACCAGATAAGCGAACAAAAATTAATTTAATTTTAAAGGGACTTTTAGATAGAAAGTTTTGAGCCTGTTTGGGTTGTGTTAGAAAATAACATTTACGTAAGTTGAAATAAAATCCTTCTTATAAATTTATTTCGTATATCGTAAATCACGTTGAAAAATCAGCTTTGCTTAATCAAAGAAACACAAAGTCCTGTTGAACATAATTTTGGACATAAGTTGACTTTCAATTGAAAAGGTCCGTTTTACAATTTGTTTGTTTTTTTTTTTTTTAAAAAAAAAGCAAATACAAATATTTTTCTGCTATCAATTTTTCTACCAAAATCATGGTTTATAATAAACTACCCAAACTATTTTTTTTTACTAGAAAACTACAGTATTAGTATTGTTCTGTTCTAAGAACACAGAGAGATTGGATTTGACTAGGTTGTCAAGCCTAGAGCCTGCGTACCCTTTGAAGGGATCGCGTACCCTTTGAAGGGATCAAAGTCCACGTAGTTCGCAGTAAACTTGGAGGCGCGAAGCCAGGGGGTGGTGTGTGTGCTCTGTATGACAGAAGGTAAATAGAGCATAGATTAGAACGTGTGCACCTGTTTAGGGTTTCCTTTTATTTATAGAGGAGTCCGGTGCGAGTATCTTCGTATTAATGAGCGATATCCGAGATTGAGAAATCAGGGGCTGATCTGTTGGGATCACATTTGGAGGAGATCCTTGGTTAATGAGATCCTCAATTAGTGGGATCTTATACCCTTGCCCGTTATAGCGCCGATTGGGCCTTAGGCATAGTTGGGCCGATGTCCGGATATGGGCCTTTTGGGCTGGTCCGTAACAAGTATAATTAGACAACTTTCAATAATCATTTTTTCCACAAAATTAACTATACTAAAAATTATTTCTTTCTAAAAATCTATTTTTTAAATATATTTTTCTTCTAAAATCTATTCTCTAACAACAACAAAAAGCTGATCCGGACACATTATCGTGGTTGGAGGAATCAAAATTCGATTTGTTAGCCTATAAGTCAAAATTCTTGTGCCTAAAATCACTTTATTACTACCAAACCATGAGCTCCTGAATACCTAATCACCATGCTGATGCAATTAATTAATTATTTTGTGCACTCTTAAATCCCCACACAAATTAATTAAGCCGTGTTTGGGAAGGTCTCACCAATTTCACGTTTCTTTCCCTTTTTTCCATACAAATAAATATTTTTATTTAAAGCCAACGATGACCAAAGTAAACCTCCCATGCTCTTCCATTGCGCTCGAAGATTCCCTAAAGAAAAGCGCGTCTGCTCTATTTTCATATTTACATCTAACTAAAAAGCTTAATTTACAACTGTTAAGGATGAAAATATGTTTGACTAGGCTTTAGCTAAACAGATTTGAGCTTGTAATTGGAGCAGAAGGCATGAGCCTGGGCTTGAGTAGTTGAGTCTAAATGCAGTTTTTTTTTTTAGGTTCAAACCTAAGCCTTCATAAAGTCTAATCGAGCCTGAAACCTTTTTAAATACCTATTTATAATGTAGGCTTTAAAAAAAAAAAACCCCCTCATATTGCAGGCCTTGATGGTAGGGGTGGAAAAAGGTCAGGCTACTTAGCTTGTTCGAAGCCTAATCAAGCTTGACATGTCAGACTAAAATGTCAGGGTGAAGGCATGTTTTTCTTAACAGGCCAAGTTTAAGCCTTCTAATAAGCCTTTTAGGCCTATTAGAAGAGTAAAATTGTAAATTGTTGTGTTGTTTTATTTAGTTCCATATTTGTGCTTCAACCCAAAAACTATTTCTCCACTATTTTTTTTTTTTGAAAATTTGAAATCCGTCTTTGCATGGAAAACACATATTTATCACAATTCACAAAATTATTTAGTGAGCATAATTGATTCTCAGACACAAACAACACAATTAAAACATTACATCATGGAACAACTAAGAATGTAGCCTAAGAAAATTCAAATATCTCATATTTGTTAAATATTTTTTGTATTACAAATTTGTTAGCCGGGCTGAAAGAATGTAATGACTTTTTATTATCTTGTAATATATAAATCGATATTTTATTTTAAAAGTAAGGTGTTTAAAATTGTAATAAAAAGAAGAGTATTAGAGACCAATACTACGAAGTAGAAGTGAATTAAAATTTGAGATGTGACAAAATCCACACACGTGCACGCAGAATTGGACATTCGAGCTCCAATGTTCACAAAATTTCAAATGCTATTGATTGAAACTCAACTCTTATCCTCCCACACGTGTTGTTGTTGTTTTTTGTTTTTTTAGTAATAATCATAATTTATTATTGACTTTGACCGCCCCCCCCCCCCCCCTTTCTTTTTTGTTTTTTTCCTTCTCTTTCACATAATGTCCGTCGTTTCACTTTCATTGTCACATCAAATTCTCAAATTAATTTTGTTCCCGTTCTCTCAAATCACAAACTTTGAAGGTTTGAAAAAACCATAAACGTCATTTTTCTTCAAATTTTAATTCAGATGTTTGAGAAACACTAGAAATAATTTTTAAAAAATATTTTTTTAAAAGATAAAACTCTTTTTTCACATTTAAATTGTACTTTAAAAAATGAATTAAAATGAACTATTTTTATTACCCATTAAATATACACTACTATATAAATCACTTTTAACTTTTATTTTTAGACTTTTTCTATATCTATTTTGAAGGGATATTTATGTGAGTAATGTATTAAATTCTGAGATTAACGTTCATTGAAAAATGGACGTCGTAAGAGATTTATGGCCTCCATTTTCAAAATGGACATCGTAAGTTTTTTTTTTAAAAAAAATCATTTTATTTTGCATTGTCCGACAGTGAAACCCTACAAAAGCATCATCTTTCAATTTAGATGCTTCAAGTTTCTTTTCTTTACTCACAACCTTAACAACAATAACAACAACAACAAAGATAATATTAGAACTATTCCAAAAAAAAAAAAAAAACAAAGCATTGTATATTTTTCCCCCTAAAAAAACCTCAAACCTGCAACGTTTTGCTATTGAGGAGGGAGGACAAACGATGGTCTACCACTTAAGATGGAGAATCGACAATGAGAGAGGAAGAGAGGAGTGATGGTGGGAGAAATCGAGGAGGGAAGATGGAGGAGCGACGGTGGAGAGGGAGGGAGGAGGGAGGAGCAATGACGATGGAGAGGAAGGGAAGAATCACGACCTCAATAACTGTAGGAGAGTGAGAGAGGACTAGGCTAGGATGAAACAGTTTGATAGAGGATGAATGAGGGCAAATTGTTTTTCAGTGTTTTTTTTTACCCTTTCTACGTCCCAATTTAAAATTAAGATGCTCAAAGTGGTGCTCTTAGTATCAAAAACCCCTTTTTTTGCATTCCTTTTTAAATGGAATGCTAAAAGTATGAATTTTGGCATCCCAATTTTAAACATTGACATAAAACATCAGCTTTTGGCGTCCTTTTTTGCCCAAAGAATGACTAATATGTCAAAATTCACACACATAATTACAAAAATGTCACAACTTTTATTTTGTGACTTTCTTTTTTAAAAAATAGACGTTTGCTACATTAAAATCCAATATCATGTTCATTTCTTCACTCTCCCACCTTTATTAAATATAAGCATTATATGATAAAATTATTCAATACTACTTTTTCAAACTAGCAAGTGCTTTATAAAAAAGACTAATTCACAGAAAGCCAACAACGAATAATAAAAACAAGAGGAAATTAAATACCATCAATTTCATCTAAGAAGCCATATGAGTTATAGTTAATGAGATTTTAAATCAGGACAATCTTGAGAAAATATAATTTATACTCTTTTAACGAGTCACGATGACGAGCATCTGTTTCTTTTAGAAGATGGCTTATAATGATAATCAAAGTGGTGAATGCTTTAATAAAGGAGTGTTAAACCAAACACAATCCAATGATATATCTTTGAACAAGGAAGCAAATATTGAATTGGGAAAGGAATTTTCTTTTTTAGGAATATATATATGAAATTTTGGAACAACGTGTATGTGTGTGTGTAGAAAGTGAAGTGAGATCTGGGAACAGTAGTGAATAATTTAAAGACAAGACAAAGAAGAGTGGATTAGTCTAAAGAGTGAAAACAGTTTGACCAGTCATATATGCATGCACACACTCTCTTGGAAAAAGATGAAACAAATCAAAGGCTTTAGGGAACAAGGTACACTGCTTGCTACGACACTTCCTTTGATTTTTTCCCTTTTTCTTTTCGTTAAATGGGAATCGAAGACTATGAACAAACCAAACAAACAAAAAAACGTGGGAAGGATCAAACTGGCGTGTCTCTGACTTCCTCAACCCTCATCGTGCTCCTCAAGCAATTATCAAAGTTTTAAACTTTATATGTGTGAGTGTATGCATATGTCTAGTGGATTCAAAAATCATGTTGTTTGAATTTGTTGGTGGTTTTAAACTGTAATCATTCTTAATATATTATACTACCTCCGGTCTTAATTATAAGAGCTAGTTGACTTTCTTTGGAGAGATTAAGGAAGCTAAATAAATTGCTTAATCATTTCATATGTTATATATCCTTAGTTTATATATTAGTTTATTAGTTAAATTAATTAGTTTGAAGAAAAAAATAAAAATACTCTAAAGTAATTTAAGTAGCTTCCTTAATCTCTCCAAAAAAATCAACTAGCTCTTATAATTAGGACCGGAGGGAGTAGTATACGAACAAAGGAGAGATTCTTTATGAAAGTAAAGTAGCTCAACCACAGAAATGGGGAAAATACAAATACGGGAGTCCATAATCTACGAAATATATTAATGAAATTTTAAAAATGTAAATAACATTTAAAAGATTATATATAAATTTTCTTACCACCTAGTTTTGCAATTGAAATACCCTTATAAATTTGAAACAACTAATAATTTTAATCGGTCAATTGAAACATTTAAGGTGCAAATATACATGTGGTTTTTTCAAAGGGGTGTCCAACATCAAGTACATTTTTTAAGTGCAGAAATGACTATATGGTTACAAAATAAGTGCAAAAGTCATTGTCTTTGTTAAAAGGAAAACGTTTACCGTTAAAAAGAAGGATTTTGACTAACACTTATGACATGGATAGTGACTTGGCATATTAAGTAAGTAGCATTTGGAAAAAATAAGAAGTTGAACACAAGGCAATTAGTTCAGAAACAAAGGAAGCCATGGCTTGGAAAAATGGAGAGCGTGGGAAGATGAGGCTCGTCGGAGAAGGGGAAAGGAACGGTGACGATGGAAGAAAATCACAGGTGACAATGATGAAGTGCAGCTCGGTGGGTGTGTTGGCAGTAACTGACGGTGGTGTGTGTACAATCATCTTTTCCTCGTTGTCACGCACGGAAAGGAACACTGGATAATTCGCGTGCACGGACACTCTGCATTGGACTAGGAGGTTGAGACTTCAAGTGTGGAAAAGTCTAGAAACTCCTAGTATGTTGTAGATATGTGTACATAGTTGTAGAGTTATGTAGAGGATTCTAGAGAACTCTAGGACTTATGTAAATATCTAGATATTTCTAGGGAAGGTTCTGGAGAACCATTGTACACCGTAGGATCTTTTCAATCTCGACCGTTCATTGAGGAGGTGGTAGGCTATAAATAGGGGATGCCTCCTTCATTTGTAATCATCCAAGAGTCTTCAAGCAATTGTTGTTTCAAGAGCTTCTCTCTCTAAGTTCTTTCTCTTTCTAGAAGTTCTCTTGTATTCTTTGCCTTTCCTTGCCTACTCGAGAGGATTCGGCTGACTTAGCAAGATCGAGAGGGGTGATCAAGCTAAGGCTAGCACGGTATTTGGGTGATCAAGTCCAAGGCCGTGACAAAGTGGTATCAGAGCTTTGGTTCAAGGCAGCTAGGTTCAGAGCTGTGAACGTGGTTCGTGGTAGCCATTTGGTAAGCAAGGATGTCGGGCACAACTGAGGACGTGGTGGTGTCGGGAGAAGGAAGGGGTAGGGAGACCCAAGTTGATCGGGAGGCAAAGAAGACCCGAGGATCAAGTAAGTCCCGCCAAGCTGCGGATATGGCCACTTTGATGGCAAAGGTGGAGGCTTTGGAGGAGGCCTTACACGGGGTGGCTATTAGGGTAGACAAGGTGGAAGGTGACTTTGAGACACTTGAAACCCACACCCTTAGCCAATTGGACAACTTGAGGTCGGATCTTGATTCGCACCTCAATGTTGAGGAGGAACGAGCTGAGTCCATGAGGCGACTCGAGGCAAAGGTAATGGATGCCATTACCACAATGCAGGGACAGCTCAACTCTCTGAAGACTTCTTTGGAGAGACAATCAAAGACTCCGTTGGTGGGTGGTACCAATGGAGCAAGGGAGGTAAGGTTGGATCTCCCTAAGCCGAAGGAATTTCAAGGCGTTCGCGATGCCAAGGAGGTTGAGAACTTCTTGTGGCAGATGGAGCGATATTCTGAGAGCCTGAACTTGGTTGATGATGCAACCAAGGTACGTACTGCTTCCTTGTTCCTTAGTGATAATGCTATGTTATCGTGGCGTAGGAAGCATGCAGACATGGAAAGGAGCCTTTGCAAGGTCGAGACATGGGATGATTTCAAGAGGGAACTGAAGAAACAGTTCTACCCTGAGAACGTGGTCTACATGGCACGCAAGAGGTTGAGGGAACTCAAGCACAAGACTACGATTCAGGATTATGTAAGGGACTTCACGACCCTCACGTTGCAAATCCCTAATTTCAGTAGCGAGGAGACATTGTTCTACTTCGTGGATGGTCTTCAGAATTGGGCCAAGCATGAACTCCAACGGCGTGGTGCAGCAAGTGTGGACAAAGCCATTGCCATTGCTGAAAGCCTCACTGATTATCAAAGGGGTGAGAAAGGTGAGACTTCTGGACCTAAGTCTTCCGAACTCAACCATGGGAACGGTGGGGGAGACAAAGGTAAGGAGTTCGTCAAGGGAGGAGCGGACAAGTCTTCCTGGAAGGACCAACCTGAGGACAAGAAGAAGAAGACAATCAGCTGCTACGTGTGCAAAGGGCCACATTACATGAGCAAGTGTCCCAAGCTGGGTAGTTTGTCAGCCCTTGTTCAGGGGAACGGGGGAACCGATGAGGAGGAACCCAACATGCAGATGGGATCTCTCAGAGTCTTGAATGCCTTGAAGGCCAAACATGAGGAACCTGTTGCGAGGAGTAAAGGCCTCATGTTTGTTGATGTGAAGCGGAATGGGAAGCCAGTGAAGGTGATGGTGGACACCGGGCTACCCATAACTTTATCACTCCTGAAGAGGCCAAGCGGGTAGGTCTGTCAGTTACTCAAGTACGAGGAGGATGGTGGAAGTCTGTGAACACTCCTGCTAAGCCTCTCAATGGCATAGCTCATGGGGTAGAGCTATGCATGGGAACGTGGAAGGGGACCGTGGATTTTTCGGTGACCCCTATGGACGACTTCAATGTGGTACTGGGTCTGGACTTCTTGCGCAAGGCAAAAGTTGTCCTCATGCCGGGTGAAGATTCATTGTGCTTCCTTGAGAAGGGGATTGGTTGCACAGTGCCTACGACAAGCAACGAGCGGGATGTTGGCCTGTCAGTCACCTACCTTGCGGCCTTGAAGGTGGTGGATCCTGATGTGAAGGATCGTGGGAATTTTCCCCTTGTTGTGAAGAGGAATGGGAACCCAATGACACTAAGGCTCCAAGAAAGGTTGTCGCCTGGACGAAAGGTGGAACATGGGTTGGAGCATGGAGTTGGCATGGTCGGTGCAATGGGTGATGCATTGGGCCGAAGAGTTCTAGTGATGAGATCCTTCCAGGGCAAGTCGGCCAAGGGACGAAAGGAGATTGTGGATAGGAAGGAATGCGTCTCTGAATACCAAGTAGGAGACAAGGTGGTGGCAAAGCTCCTTCCTCAGCAACTGAAGGTGTTTCGAAAGAAACACAAGAGCCTTTGCAGTGACGAGGGCGTCACTGGATTAGGTGGGGGAGAGTGTCACGCACGGAATGGAACACTGGATAATTCGCGTGCACGGACACTCTGCATTGGACTAGGAGGTTGAGACTTTAAGTGTGGAAAAGTCTAGAAACTCCTAGTATGTTGTAGATATGTGTACATAGTTGTAGAGTTGTGTAGAGGATTCTAGAGAACTCTAGGACTTATGTAAATATCTAGATATTTCTAGGGAAGGTTCTGGTGAACCATTGTACACCGTAGGATCTTTTCAATCTCGACCGTTCATTGAGGAGGTGGTAGGCTATAAATAGGGGATGCCTCCTTCATTTGTAATCATCCAAGAGTCTTCAAGCAATTGTTGTTTCAAGAGCTTCTCTCTCTAAGTTCTTTCTCTCTCTAGAAGTTCTCTTGTGTTCTTTGCCTTTCCTTGCCTACTCGAGAGGATTCGGCTGACTTAGCAAGATCGAGAGGGGTGATCAAGCTAAGGCCGGCACGGTATTTGCGTGATCAAGTCCAAGGCCGTGACATCGTGCTCCAAAACCTAGACTTTCGTTCCCACAAGATTAAGCTCCACCTTTGTCCCAATTCCCCAATATAGTTGAGAAAGGTCTGATTTAAGCTCTCTAGTTTGAATCTTACTCCCTCTTTTAAACTCCTAGCCGCGGCGCACTCTGTTTTTTTTCCCCCTTCTCTTGAAAGCTTTTAATGGCGGTGGCTATGGTGAAGAGGACGAGCTCACTGGCAATAGTGAAGATGGAAGTTGTTGCCGCTAAGAAAGAAGAGAGGTGAAATGGAAGAACGAAGGTGAAGCTCCCCCTCTGGTTTGTAGCGCCCTTTGTATTGATTGGATCTTTCACTTTTATTCTTAGACCATTAGCAACACAGGGCAAGAGGAACCTTCAAAATAATTGCTCCAAATTTTCCTCGGATAAATGAAATCTTCTGTCATTTAAAAATCCAAAACCACAGAGGGAGAGAAGAGTCAAAGAACATAAGAAGCTATATGATAATAATTAACGTTGTTTGCTAGAAAATAAATTTAGCATAAAGCCCAATGTGAATTATCTATCTAAGGCTACGAAATTTCGCATTGCATGCATCAACAGTGAATTATTGTACTAGAGTTATTTGTAGCATTGGCGGACCCACATTGGTTTTTGTGGGTGCAAGTGCACCCATAAATTTAAAGGAGATATATTATTTTTTTGGAAGGGATTTTACAATAAGTTGTCTAGATGGTGTGGTGGTAATTTCACTAGTCCCACAGTAGATCCTGTATTCAAACTCATGTATGGACAACTTTCTTACCTATTTATAATATCTTATTACATATGAGAAATCATAATAATTTTTGCTTGCGTGTTGCTTTGGAATTTGATTGTGTAACATCTGAGTATCTATATACCATGGGATTAGAGTACATTGTTCTATTTAAATTGATTTCCTCGAAAATACTTTTCAATTGAACCCAATTTCTGATCCTAAATTTTACGAAGGTGTGGGTTGCCTTTTATCCTCCTTAAAAAAAACCTCCTGAATCCTACTATTAATTGTGTACCCACAAACATTACATCTTGGGTCCGCCACTGATTTGTAGTAATGAAGTTGTTTGGTTCGACTGGTATTTCGATCGAGGTCATTTTTCTGTTACCTAGAGTTGAATCGAACAAACACGCACAAAAACAATAATGGTGTTATTTGTAAAATCAAAACAGAGTCCATAGAGATGGGATTCAAAGTTGTACATTATTAGTCAATGAAAAACACTCAAAAAAGCTAGTCGAAAAATCAAGATGCCTTATCCTAATTTTACGATTACCATTTAAAGGGGAAGGGCATTTTGGGGAGTCTGTTATTCCGGATGTTCTTGCCACAACATCCTCCTTTACTTAGCGATGTATTCCTCGATAACAACCGATACTATCAGAGACATTAATGTTGTGACTCACGGTTGTTAAAGACCTAGTTGCCTTTGGTATTTGATCGAACGTAGGAACCAGAGATTGATCAACAAGACAGGGGAAGAATATGCATAGAGACTGTGACTTAATATGCCAACTCACCATCGATGTCATTACTGTTAGTCAAATCCTTCTTTTTAATGGTCAACATTTTCCTTTTAATAGAAACGGTGACTTTTTCACATATTTTATAACTACATAATCACTTTTACACTTTAAAAAAAAAACACTTGGTATTGGGTGTTCATTTGGGAAAACCAAATGTGTATTTTTTTTTCACTTTAACCGTAAAAAAACATTATGTTGGAAATAATTACATCTAACCTAACAAAAGCCTTCTAACTTGATCAGAATGGAATATTACATACTATTATCTTATATCTTTAATATAAGACCCGGTTAACTTTCTTTAAAAGATTAAAGAAGTTATATAAATGACTTTAAAGTATTTATATTTGTCTTTTATATACCAAACAAATTTACTTGAGTTATAAACTGATATATAAATTAATAATACATAATAGAATTTTTAATTAACTAACTTATTTAGTTTCCTTAATATTTTTTTTTTTTAAAAAAAAAAGTCATAAGGGGGAGGACCAGAATTAGGATCTTAGAAAAGCGCTAATGAGATCAATTTACTTTTATTACCCTTAATTTGTTATTTTTAAAATTTTCCAACCGTCAGTGATACAAATCACTGGGCCTTAATTACTCTTTTTTTTTTTTGATAATAACTTAACTACATCCTAATTATAAATACTCTTCTTAAGTTTTAAACTGCTTTAAGATCCATTGGGCCTCAGGGGCTGAAATGAGAGCCTATAATGATCACCCAGTGATTATGGTTCATGGATGAACAATCCAAACTCTACGTGCCAATCACAACAACACTCTCCACAGTCTCATAAAATCTTAGTTTCATATTCCTTCACGTCCTTGATATATGATCCACCTTAATAAGAAAATAAACTACAGAGTGATCCACCTTATATTAAAAATCAGAGGTAATAGACACAAACATGTTAAAGTTAAAGTTAGGTTCAAGCTTAGAATATCATTCAAACGTGCCCAAACAATTTGCCGTTGACACATATAAGTTTTCTTAATATTCTTATTCACCACGACCATGTTAGTAAAAACCTGAAAAAGAAAGGAGAATAAAAAAAATCATAAAATTGTAATATAAAATGTAGATTTTACCTATATATATATATAAATTCAAGAAAAATAAGGCATCTGCCATCATCCATACATATATTAATCAATGCAATATTGATAACTTCTCATTTTTAATAGATTTAAGATATTTTTGAAAGTCATCAATGCTAAATTAAAGAGATTTTATTGAGATTTTAAGAGATATCAATTTAGATGCATTATTTGGGGGATTTCAATTTAAAATATAAATTTCAATTAAATAATACTATTAATAATAAATAATAACGATTTAAGGTGGTGAAATAATTTTTAATTTGGGGGAGAAATGGTGGTGATACAATGATCAATGCTGTCTCATCTTAGGTATTGGATAAGTGGAGAAAAAGCTACTCTCCAAGGGACTCACACTTTATAAAAATTTGAATATTTTATCCTCCCTCTTTTAATCCTTCAGTTTACGTTTTTTTGAAAAAACGCATCATTTTTACGTTTAATAGCAGTGTTTTTTTTATGTTTTTTGCTCAAACGAAAAGCGTTTTGCTAAAAATAAAACATAAAAATGGCAATTTTACGTTTTAAATCACGTTAGCGTTTTTGGCTACCATGACCACGACAAATCACGGTATATCATCAAATTACTTGCATAGAAGCTAAAATCTAACTAAGAGAAAAAAAGTTTACCATTAATTTCTATTGAGTCTCTAGTTTTGTGACACTCAAATCACCAACATAAAATCTATTTAAACACAGGACTTTTCAGAACTTCATGTTAAGAATCTTCCCTAATGGGTAATATTTTTTTGGAGTTCCATCTGATGAGGATTGAGTATCTTGTTTAGGTGTTGATCCCTCCATTATGCCATTTGCAGGAGCCTTCCTTCTCTGCCTCTGTTCTCTCTGTCTCCTTAATGTATCTTCTAATACTTCTCTGGCTCTCTCAGCTAACTCGGCTCGGCTTAAAGCCTGCTCTGCACGTGTCCTTAGCTCTCCAATCCTGGCTGTTGCAACCTCCAATTCCTTCTTCAACAATGCTACTTCTGATTCTTCAATTTGCTCTGTCTTCTCATTTCGTCTGTTCAAAGATTTATGTTCCTTCAATGGGTTTGCAATATGGTCTTTCTTGTTATCGTGAAGCTGAGATATCAGAAGAGCATTCTCCACTTGTGCTTTAATATCCCTCTCCTTTAATGTCTTTGCTTCTGCTCCTGCCTTCTGTAACTGATCCTTGAGCGATTGAATAGTACGATTCAAGTACTTTATTTCCTCCTTTGCACTATGATGTTCTTGTTTTAACTGATTCAAGTCCATTTGTAATTCTTCTGTGTCAGTGTGAAGCTGGTCTGAGTCTTCTTTTCTGACATCTGATGCAGATTCATTTTCTAAACCCTTGAGCGTTTGTATTTGATTCTTCAAACCTTCAACCTGTTTTTGAGCTTGAGCAAGTGCTTTTGAAGCTAATTCAATTTTTTGGTCCCTATCAGAGAGCAAAGAAAGTTTTTCTTTTTCTGCTTCAATGGCAGCAAGCTTTGACTTACGAATAGCTTCATTAAGCTCCCTCACTTGGCGAAGCAAGTCTTTCTTCTTTAACTTCTCAACCTCAAAAGCATTTTCCATTTCTTCTGCTATTGTCAGGGCTTTAACTTCTGAATCTCTAGCTCCAACAAGTTCAGTTTCTTTGCTCAGAAGCTCCCTCTGTGTAGATTTCAGTTCACTCAAAACTTGAAGAAGCTGTTCCTGGATGTTTGCATTTTTCAAGTTCTGTTCAGTCATCTCCTTCACCTTGGACTCGAGTTCATTAATTCGAGCTCTGCTCTCAACACATTCATTCATGTATTTGTTTCTTTCAGAATCAGGATTCTTCAGGAAGGAAATACTAAGAAAGCAAGAATGAGAGCAAAATCACCAGGAAAACAGAGACATTCGTGGATTTTTTTATGGCTCTGTTACGAAAGGTAGTGTTTTTTTTGCCATCGGTGGAGTTGTCGATGAAACTTGGGAGATGCAAGAGGTGATCTCCCAAATATGAGTATTTCTCGAACGTAGCTAGTTGTCCTGCTATTGGAATCTCACCTGAAATAAAGGGATTATAAGAAATGTTGAACTTTGTGAGCTCTGTTAAGCTGCCCAAACTTGAAGGGAAAACCCCAGAAAAATTGTTGTAAGAAAGATCAAGATTCATTAAACACTTCATGGTTCCAATTTCCCAAGGGATTTCCCCAGCAAACTCATTTCTTGTTAAGTTGAACACCACAAGCGGCATACTTTTCACCTCCGCAGGTAATTCCCCAGAAAATTTATTGAACCCTAAATGCAACATGCTCAAATTCAGCATCTTTCCAATTTCTCGAGGGATTTCACCTGAGAGTTCGTTCCCACTTAGCTGAACATAACCAGAGATGTGAGACGTTCGTGAAAATGAACCTGCACGACAAATCGGAAAAATCCCATGCCCTTTAAGCAATCTGTCCCAAATGCTTCTGCAATTCTTTCTTGTAAGGATGTCAAAACCAAAATTAAATGGAGGGTAATCTGAAGGAATCCATCTCTTCATGGCTAAGCACTCACCAGAGCCAGCACTGATTGTGTCATATTGTCTATTTGATTCAAACGTGACCATGGCGTTTCTTCCTATATTGGCCAATTCGGGGGGGAATTTTCCTGTGAGTTTGTTATTTGCAAGGTTCAGCCATAATATGCTTGAACAGTTTCCCAACTCTCTTGGGATTTCACCTGTTAATGAATTGTTTGCAAGCATGAGCCATAAAAGAGAGGTTAGGTTTCCAAGAGTTGGTGGGATTGGCCCATAGAAGTTGTTGAATGATAGGTCAAGAGCTTGAAGGTGAGGCAAGTTTCCAAATTCAGATGGAATAGGTCCATTGAATTGATTGTAGGCTAACATTAATAACTTGAGGCTTGACATTTGAGACATCTCTGTGGGCAATGGACCTGAGAAGTTGTTGTAACTTAGGTCCAAGCGTAAAATGTTTGGTAGTTTGAGAATTCCTGATGAAGATAACCCTCCAGTGTAAGAATTTGTGTGTAATAGAAGATACTTAACCTGCTTGAATTTCCCAAATATCTCTTGTATGTCCCCACCAAAACGGTTTCTGGTTAAATCCAAGAATACCAAATTGGTCAAGTTCAAGAGTTCTTCTGGGATATCTCTTGAGAAACTATTGTTCCCCAGGTACAATGCTTCCATCCCAGAAATGGAACCAATTTCTTTAGGTATTGATCCATTGAATTTGTTGCTCGAGAGATTCAGAATCGCTAAATTCTTGCAGTTAGCAACCTCCTTAGGTACAATCCCTGCGAACATATTTTCTGAAATGTCAAGAACTTCAAGATTGCAGTTCACTGGAAAAATTGATGGAGGAATTTTCCCACTGAGAAAATTCTCTGAAACAGAAAAAGTTCTCAGCTTTGCAATTCCCATCCATATATCCCCACTTAGCTTATTAGTGCTCAAATCCAAGTGCTCCAATTTCAAACAGTGATCGAAGCACTCATCAATCCTCCCAGTGAAATTATTCCCTGAGATATTCAAACTAATTAGAATGTCACAAATGGCAGGGAAATTAAACTCAAGATCTCCATAAAGCCTGTTGCCTGATAAGTCAAGAGTTTGTAAGTTTGTCAAGACAATTAAATTCAACTCTTCAGCAAGAATATTGTAGGAGAGGTTGAGATACTTGAGCTTTTGGCACCGCCTTAAGTCCGCCGGAATCTCGCCGGAGAGTGTGTTATGGGAAAGGTCAAGGTATGTGAGCTGAATGAGGTAAGAGAAGTTCTGGAATATCTTGCCGGTGATTTTGTTGTCGGAGAGGTCAACTCCGACCACCCTCCTCGTTGTTGTTTCATTGCCGCCACACCGGATTCCCCACCAGTCACAAGGATTCGAACTGGTCGTCTTCCAGTTTGTGTATTCTCCTTGGTCTACAAGAGTTTGGTTGTTGAGGTATAATTGAAGCTGAAGCAAAACTTCTCTGTCTGTGTCCAGAGAATCTCCAGCAACAACTATTTTCCTCGCTGACAAACAAAAAAACACACACACGCAATCAACATAAACAGAACATCCTCGGTAAGCGTGCAAGAAACCTAGGATTTCCAGAATAAACAAATAATACCAGATATAAGTTTAGTTTGACTAAAAAAATTTGGTCCCATTTTGACAAAATAAGTGAGATTGTGACAATTTTGTCTATAGTAATGATGATGAAAGAGATTGGCTAGCCATGTTGGAAAGAGAAAAAGATAAGAAAGATTTGACAATAAATTTTAAAAGGTACCCATTCATAAATGAGGGTAAAGTTGAAAATTTGTTCCATAATTATTAAGATACTTACCTTTTCTTGGTATGTGAGATTTGGTCAAACTGGACTTATAAATAGGATCAGAGTGTACAAATAATCCTCAAGTATCACGCAAAACCCAGAAAGAATTGAAACATAAAAGAAGAAACTTTGAATCAGTACCTGAGAAAAGTGTTAAGAAACAGATTAATAGTAAGCCCCAGGAATCTGTTACATGCTCTGACATTTATGTAGTTGTTTGTGTATTATCTTCTTTCTTCTTCCTCCTTTTCCTTCTCCTCCTCCTTCTGATCTTCTGCAACTTGTATTTCCTTTTTCTCTCAGAACTCATGTACAGAGAAAAACCGAGACTGAAATTTTAAAAGGGTCAAAAGAATACGAGAGCGTTGAAACCATTAGGATGTCTGTCCTGTTGGAGTGCAATCGCTGCAACCATTAAAAAAGAAAAGGGAACTTGGACCAGACGGATTTGCAGTTTTGAACTCCAATCTTTTTGTTCTGTGGGGTAATATTAATACTAGGATAAACAAATATAATAATAAATGAGGAAAATAAAAACAAATGGTGGTTGGAGTTGTGTTTCTCTCTGTTTGTGAATGTCAAATTAAATCAGGCTAATGTGTTTCCACTTTCTGGTGTTTTATTGATTTATTATGATCGATGGTTCGAACGGGAAGAATCAGGAAACTCACAGGGAAGGAGGAAGAAGTGGGCGGTCGAGGCACGAGGCCGAGCCGCCGTTGCTGACCGGTTCGGTGAAGATTTGACCCGAATGCGTAGACTTTGAAGTTTGAACTACCAATATGCTAGTAAACAAAAGGAACACGGACAATTACGGACATGCTTCTTTGGCCCGGAACAAAAAATTAGACAAAATGGTTTTCCGATCGAAGGCTGTCTTAATTAATGTCTTTGGTTAATTTAAAAAAAAAACAAATAAATAAGTAAAGACAGAAAGAGACGCGGCCGATCAAGTTGTTGTTGGGTGGTTGGACTTGTGAGTTTCGTAGATGATTTGGAAACCATTAAGATTGTTAATACTTAGGATTCGTGGGGAAGACACTCCCATAGTTTTTTAAATTTGACACTCATGCCTCGTGAGGACACACATATATATATATTATATAAAAGGCTGTCAAGGTTGCTGAGAAAGATTATATGTCAGATAATATGGAGTCATCCAAAAGAAAACAGAGAAATATCGAACAAAACGTTCAATAAAGTTTATAAACGAGAGACGTTAATCATGCTAGGGCTCTGCTAGGGCTCGATTTTGGGGGAAAGTGAGCTCCATCACCCACTGTGGCGGAGGAAATGAGTGCCTCCTCTGGCCACGCTGTGCGAGGGGGGGATGGTGAGGAAACACTGAGAGAGGAAGGGAATCAAAGGAAGAGGAAGGTAAGCTTTGAGAATGGGGAATTTATTGGTGAGGAGTCTTTGAAACCGCGGGAGGAGCAGTGGATGAAGCCGAATGGGACAGAGGTTCCTGCTAAGTCGTACAGAGAGTCTCTTTTGCAGAACGTTAATTCCAGAGCTTGCTGGTGGGAATGGGATAAGAGCGATGAAGAGGAGGAGAGTTGTGACTATGGAGTGGGGACAGATTTCAAAAAGGTTCTGAACTCCAGCAATGGAATCACAGTGGATTTCTCTAATCCATTATGTCCGGTCTTCAGCTTCGAAGAGAAGGAAAAGGAGCGGCTATTCAAGCCATTCCGAAGAACTCTGGTAGTCAAGTTAATGGGAAGACAACCATCTTTTGGTTTTATGGTGAAGAAATTAAGACATATATGGGAGAGGAAGGGGAAGATCGACGTCTTTGACCTAAAGAATGATTACTACATGATTAATTTCCAGAGGAATGAGGACTATATGGAGGCCTTGACGGGAGGACCTTGGGTGATTACCGACGCCTATCTGAGCGTTACGAGATGGCGACCAGAGTTTAATCTGAAGAATGAGAAGATCAATTCGGTGATTGCTTGGGTAAGATTTCTTGATCTACTTGCACCTCTTTTCGATAAGAAATTTCTTTTGAATTTGGGAAATTCAATCGGTAAAGCGATAAGACTGGACGTTCATACAGTGCAAAGAGCCAGGGGAAAATTTGCGAGAATGTGTGTGGAATTGGACTTAACTAAGCCACTGGTACCAGAATTTATTGTTGAGGGCCAATCTTTAAGTGTTGTATATGAAAGTTTGGGTCAACTCTGCAACAAATGTGGAAGAGTAGGCCATATGAAGGAAAATTGTGCTAAGTTCCAAAATAAGGGACATGAAGATGGGCTGGAAGTAGAAGATTAGAGAGGTGGTAAGGAGCAGGACAGCAAGCAAATAGAAGACAAGGAATTGTGGAAAACGGTCCAATGGCCTAGGAGACAAAGACGTAACAACGTGACAGCCCAGGCGCCAAAAACTGGTTCTCGTTTTGATGTGCTAACTGTAGTGCCTGAGGAAGAGGAACAGGGGGCGTCAATGTTAATGTGCACGGAGGGCAAAAGGTGGGGAGTACAAGGGAAGAGGAAACGAGTAAGGGACACCATAGTCATACTAGTAGACAAAGAGGAGTGAATAACATTGGGGAAGGTTTGGGAGGCTCAAGCCTACCAAAGAATACTTTTGTGGAAAATACAAGCATGGGCGGAAAGAAGGAGAAGGATGGTAGGAAGAAGAGTGGGATCTTAAGGCCTCTGAATACAAATGAGGAGACACAGAGGTCCAGCACACAGAATGGGGTTCAGGTGAAGGGGTTTGCGATGGATCAAACCCCAAATGGGGGCAAAGGCAATCCAGTCAGCATGGCTGAGAAGGAGAACTTACATCCAGGGGAGTTATATGGCAACACGCCGAGTCATGAGGCTATGGATATGGGGGAAGCGCAAGCTTCTGGGGCTACCGAAGATCCTATTGCTAGCATGGAGGAAAGTCCAGGGGAGGTAATCCCTACGGCTATCTTGGCAGATTAAGGTATTGTCTCGTGTTCCTTTTATCAATATTTTAAATATGATAAAGACTATAGTATGGAACTGTAAGGGAGCAGCGAGCAAGGGAATTGCTGCTGTAATTAGAGATATGAAACGTAGATATAGGTTGGATATGTTGGTTATTTTGGAGCCCAGAATAAGTGGTAACCTTGCATCAAAGGTCATCAAAAATTAGGGATTTAAACACTCAATAAGGTTGGAGGCTGTGGGGTTTACGGGAGGTATTTGGCTTCTTTAGGAACTCGATAAGTGGAGGAACCATGGCTGCTGGTAGGCGACTTTAATGAGATTTGGACGCCTTTGGAGCAATAAGGGGGTGACCGTGTAAATGAAACTAGATGCAAGAAATTTAATGACTGGATTGAGGAATGTAATTTGATTGATTTAGATGCTGGTGGACCTTTTTTCACATGGAAGGGAATGGGAAGGATTGGAAAGGGTTTACAAGCGTTTGGATAGGGGATTGTGCAACTTTCGATGGCATGAAAAGTATGTGGAGGCTGTGGTTAGAGTAATCCCAAAAATTGGCTCTGATCACCATCCTTTACTGGTGTGCACGGATAAGGAGATTCAATGGTATAAAAAATGAAGTTTCAGATTTGAAGCAGCATGGCAAATGCATGAAGGGTTTGAAGAAGTACTGAGAAACAGTTGGAGGGGAAAGGAGATTGTGTATGAGAAGCTGGCGTTGCTGCAAAGGGAGCTTATGCGCTGGAATAAGGAGGTTTTTGGTAATATTGAGGGCCAAAAGAGACGTATTCTCAACAAATTAAATGGTATACATCAGAGTATGGAGAGAAACAGTAACCCTTATCTAATCAGATTAGAACATGAGTTGGAGGAGGAGTTGATGACAACTTTGAGGCAAGAAGAGGTTTTGTGGTTTCAAAAGTCAAGAGGGAGGTGGCTTGAGGAAGGAGATAGCAATACACGTTTTTATCACGCGAAAACAATTCAGAGAAGAAGGAGGAATAAGATTAGGATGTTGAAAAATGGAAGTGGGGAGTGGATTGAAGAGGAAGAGGAGCTAGTAAATCTGTTTCAGGGTTTTTATGGCAATCTATTCAGGGAGGAAATAATGACCGTGAATGGATTGTAACAAAGCAAAGCTGGGGGGAAATCGATGTCGGTTTGGTGAAGAGAACAGGTATGGATGTTAGTAGTGAGGAAATACACAAAGCTTTCTTCCAAATGAGTGGATTTAAGGCCCCTGGGCAAGATGGTTTTCCTGCTGCCTTTTACCAGAGAAATTGGAAGGTGGTTGGGGAATCAGTAGTACAGTATATAAAGGAGTTATGGTGGCATCCAGAGAAAATTGGGGAGGTGAATGATACGCTGATTGTGCTAATTCCAAAGGTGGAGCATCCTGAGCTAGTTGGCCAGTTTCGGCCCATTGCACTATGTAATGTGCTCTACAAAGGTTTAGCCAAGGTAATAGTAAATAGGCTCAAACCTCTTATGGATGGGTTGGTATGACCTTTCCAAACAAGCTTTATACCAAAAAGAAATATTTATGATAATATTATAGTGGCTAAGGAGATTGTACATTCCTTAGGGAAAGCTAGGGAAAAAGGATATATGGTCATTAAGATTGACCTAGAGAAAGCGTACGATAGAACGAGCTGGAATTTCATTGCTAAGGTGTTGTTAGAAATTGGTTTTGATGAGAAGTTATGTGATGTAGTAATGGGTTGTGTTCGGTCTATGAAAACAGCTTTGATGTGGAATGGAAGTAAAAGGGAGGAATTTGTTCCGTCTAGGGGTTTGCGACAAGGAGATCTCATATCCCCTTATTTGTTTGTGCTTGGGATGGAGAAATTAACCCATATGATTGTAGACTGTGTGTCTTCTAAGTAATGGAAGCCTTTGAGAATGGGGAGAGGAGGAACCGAGATCTCTCACCTTCCTTTTGCAGACGACTGTTTATTGGTTTGTGAAGCTGACTTAGAGCAAATAAGCTTGGTAATGAGTGTGTTAGAAAAATTTGGAGAAGTCTCGGGACAAAAAGTGAGTATGCTGAAGACTAGCATCTATTTTTCCAAGAATGGTGGGAGAAGATTGCAGAATGAAATCTGCAGCTACTCAGGATTTAAAATTGATGGAGGACTTGGGGAGATAATTGGGGGCGTATATGTTGGCTGGAAGGGATTCTACCAAAAAGTTCCAATATCTAATTGACAAAATGCAAGGAAAACTTAATAACTGGAAGAAGCAAACACTATCTTTTGCTGGCAGAGTTACTTTGGTACAGGCAGTGACGAGCCAATTGGCTGTTTACACAATGCAGCACTTGGTTATTCTTGCTAGAGTGAGAAGTCAGCTGGAGAAATTACAAAGAAACTTTATTTGGGGTAGTGAGGAAGGCAAAAGAAGAATCCGTGCTGTGAGCTGGGATCTTGTGTGTAAAGAAAGAAAGAATGGGGGCTTAGGCATAAGGAATTTAGAAACTATGAATGATGCTTTGCTGGGAAGAGTGGTGTGGAATACTGTTTCAAAGCCAAACAATTTATGCTCGATGGTGCTTAGAGGGAAATATGGCAGGGGGAAAAATCTAATGGAAGAGTGTGTTGGTTTAAATTTAGATTCTACACTTTGGAAGGCTATGGTTAGGCTGTGGCCGAAGGTGCTAGAAAATGTCTCATGGGAGGTTGGTAATGGAAATAGTGTCAGATTTTGGGAAGACAAATGGCTGGAAGATGGCAGCAAACTACGTGACAGAAGCTTAGTGTTGCTGACAGCGGAGGAGAAATGTAAGACGGTAAGGGATATGTCTGATGGAGAAGGAGGATAGGATATGGGGAAGTTAGAAGAGAAAGTGAGCAAGGATGGAAGGAAATTAATTTTGGCAGTGCTACCTCCCTATGAAAGTAATGGGGATGGGAAATGGCTTGAAAAACAAGTATAGTGTGGCTGATGTGTATCATCAGTTGAGGAAGGAGCCAGATTGTGGAGAAGAAGTGTGGAGAAGATTGTGGAAGTGGAAGGGATCGAAGAGGGTTCAGACTTTTTTGTGGTTGGCTGTTCACAATATATAGATTACTGACGTGCGAGAGGAAAAATAGGATTATGAGGGGCTGCTCATCTTGTTACCGATGCTGCCAGCAGGAGGATCTGGTGCATGTGCTCAGAGATTGCTCAATAGCGTGGGAGTTATGGAAGGAATTGAAGCAGGGTATTTTTGAACCTGAATTCACCAATTTGCAAGGGAAGGAGTGGCTGGTCTGGAACTTAACCAATGCTAAGGGTGACTGGAGTCTGTTCTTCGGGCTAGCATGTTGGTTGCTATGGAATTGGCGCAACAAGTGTTGCTTTGAGGAGGGGTATTCCTTGCCTGAAAACAGGGCTCGTATTGTAGAATGGTATGTTGATGAAATCAAGAGAGCAAGACTGGATTTTGGGAGAGTTATGAGTGTGGCTAGTGAGGAAAGTATCAAATGGATTGCCCCCCCGGAAGGTTGGGTGAAACTCAATGTGGATGGGGTTGTGAAGGAAGGAAGGAGGTTAACTAGGTGTGGAGGGTTGATTAGAGGAAGCAGGGGAGAGTGGCTGTGTGGATTCATAAGGAAAGTTGGTTTTTGTATTGCTATGAAATCAGAACTATGGGCAGTGGCTTCTGGTATGGAGCTAGCGGTTCAATATGGATTTAATCAAACCATTGTGGAAAGTGATTGCTCTACTGTGTGTCAGATGCTAGCTGATATGCAGAGGGATAGCATAGCTGGAAACTCTTTACTGAAGTTGATAAATAATTTGCTTGTAAAATTTGATAGTGTTGTGTTTGCACATGTGTATAGGGAAGCAAATGTTAGTGCTGATGTGCTTGCTAAGTTTAGCTTAGAACATGAGAATACTAAGTCTATTCTGCAGAATCCTCCTAGGCCTGTGATCAGGTATTTGTATTCTGATTGTGTGGGTGTTGCTCACCCAAGGTTCATTCTAATATAGTAATGTGGATGGGCCAAGGCCCCGATTTTTTACCCAAAAAAAAAAAGTTTATAAACGAGAGTTTTTTATTTTTTTAACACTTAACAATATATCTAAAAGCTTTATTGTTCATATGGCATGGCATGATGATACTATACAATTCATACAGATGACCTTATCAAGTAGGGTGAGACTGGTTATTTTTATTAATCAAACTTGATTATGCCTTTTTTATATGACTTTTTTCTTAATTAAACATTCATTGAACATCCAATATTCACTTAATCTACATTAAATGAATTTAATTACATTTAATTCAGGTGATATTAAAATTAAATTCTGAATTCAAGTCAACAATTTCAAAAGAGGGAGGGACCTTTTCCAAATTTGAATAGGGTGATGTTCTGCAAGAACAATTAGGGCCCGTTTGGTACGCTGAATTCACGTGAGGGAATGGGAAGATAACTATCTTCCCACTAGAAAAAAACCATTTGGTGCGTCTCTCTCCCAGAATGTTGATTTCCCGCTTGCCCCATCTTCCCACAAAGATGGGAAAATTGAATCCCTCAAAAACTGGCGAGATAGTGTGAAGTTCCCGGGAGAATGAATTTTGTTGACAAAAAAGCCTTGTAAATAGCAGCGGAGCAGATTATGAAGAGATTAAAACAGATCACCATGGATTCAGATTTGATCCTTCCTTCTTCTGCCTTCCTTCTCCATTTCCGTCGTCGGCGACTCTCACCTTCTTCATCATCATCATTGCCAACATTCCTTTCTTCCCTCACCCTCCACCACAGTCGCGATAGACCCAACGTCAGAAGCAGAACCAGAGTGCCGAGGAGAACACAGAGCTTCGACTCTCTTCCATCATCTTTGTCTTCTTCTTCCTTTCTATCAAGCATCGTCATAGGAGAGAGGCAATTGGAAGAAACCCGACAATTTTCAAAAATTCTCATTAGAATTCTCGAAAATTCAATGAGAATTCTCGAGAATTCAAAGAATTCATGGAGAATTCAATTGAATTCTTGAGAATTATCGGGGTCTGATTTTTTTTAGTTAAATTGTGTCGCATACAAAACTCGAAGCTGACGACGGTGGCAACGTCCACAATAGTAATACGGTGTCGACGGTGGCGAGAGTGGCGTCTAAGGTGGGGGAGTGGCGGCGACGCAATGGGTCACGACTTCAAACAAAACGTAGGGTGAATTTGTTTTTTTTAATTTAGGGCTATTTTTGGTATTTCACCTCATATTTCTATTTAACTAACACCCAATTCTTCATACCAAACCATTCATTTTCCCTCAACTTAAGTTACCTTCGCATGTCTATCAAACAGCTCAACTTTTTAATTTCCCTTGCAATCTTCCCTTCCATTCCTTTTCCTCTTTTAAATTCCTTTCCCTCTTGAAATCTTCCCCGTGCCAAACGGGCCCTTAAAGGGTGAAAGAATTCAATGTATGTTCTTAAATAAAATATTGAATAGGGAGAGGAATTTCCTTTTTTAGGAATATATGAAATTTTGGAATGAACAACGTGCATGTGTGTGTGTAGAAAGTGAAGTGAGATCTGGGAACAGTAGTGAATAATTTAAAGACGAGACAAAGAAGAGTGGATTAGTCTAAAGAGTGAAAACAGTTTGACCAGTCATATATGCATGCACACTCTCTCTTGGAAAAAGATGAAACAAATTAAAGGCTTTAGGGAGCAAGGTACACCGCTTGCTATGACACTTCCTTTGTTTTTTTTCCCTTTTTCTTTTCGTTAAATGGGAATCGAAGACTATGAACAAACCAAACAAACAAAAAAACGTGGGAACGAAGGATCAAACTGGCGTGTCTCTGACTTCCTCAACCCTCATCGTGCTCCTCAAGCAATTATCAAAGTTTTAAACTTTATATGTGTGAGTGTATGCATATGTCAAGTGGATTCAAAAATCATGTTGTCTGAATTTGTTGGTGGTTTTAAACTGTAATCATTCTCAATATATTATAGTCATATGAACAAAGGAGAGATTCTTTATGAAAGTAAAGTTGCTCAACCACAGAAATGGGGAAAATACAAATACGGGAGTCCATAATCTACGAAATATATTAATGAAATTTTAAAAATGTAAATAACATTTAAAAGATTATATATAAATTTTCTTACCACCTAGTTTTGCAATAGAGATACCCTTATAAATTTGAAACAAGTAATAATTTTATCGGTCAATTGAAACATTTAAGGTGCAAATATACATGTGGTTTTTTAAAAGGAGTGTCCAATATCAAGTACATTTTTTTAATGCAGAAATGACTATGTAGTTACAAAATAGGTGTAAAAGTTATCGTCTTTGTTAAAAGGAAAACGTTAATCGTTAAAAAAAAAGATTTTGACTAACACTTATGACATGGATGGTTAGCTGACATATTAAGTAAGTAGCATTTGGAAAAAAGAAGAAGCTGAACACAAGGCAATTAGTTCAAAAACAGAGGAAGCCATGGCTTGGAACAATGGAGAGTGTGGGAAGATGAGGCTCGCCGGAGATAGGGAAAGGAACGGTGATGATGGAAGAAAATCGCAGGTGACAATGATGAAGTGCAGCTCGATGGGTGTGTTGGCAGTGACTGACGGTGGTGTGTGTACAATCATCTTTTCCTCGTGCTCCAAAACCTAGACTTTCGTTCCCACAAAATTACGGCCACACCCTCTTTCCTAGCTGGAGGTAGCGAAGTGAGGAAGGGACAGTCGTGATGGTGGTTGTTTTGAGCTCTCCACCTTTCTCCCAATTCTCCAACGTAGCTGAGAAAGGTTTGATCTGAGCTCTCTGGTTTGAATCTTACTCCCTCTTTTTTTTCTTCTCTTGAAAGCTTTTAATGGCGGTGGCTATGGTGAAGAGGACGAGCTCACTGGCAATAGTGAAGATGGAAGTTGTTGCCGCTAAGAAAGAAGAGAGGTGAAATGGAAGAACGAAGGTGAAGCTCCCCCTCTGGTTTGCAGCGCCCTTTGTATTGATTGGATCTTTCACTTTTATTCTTAGACCATTAGCAACACAGGGCAAGAGGAACCTTCAAAATAATTGCTCCAAATTTTCCTCGGATAAATGAAATCTTCTGTCATTTAAAAATCCAAAACCACAGAGGGAGAGAAGAGTCAAAGAACATAAGAAGCTATATGATAATAATTAACGTTGTTTGCTAGAAAATAAATTTAGCATAAAGCCCAATGTGAATTATCTATCTAAGGCTACGAAATTTCGCATTGCATGCATCAACAGTGAATTATTGTACTAGAGTTATTTGTAGTAATGAAGTTGTTTGGTTCGACTGGTATTTCGATCGAGGTCATTTTTCTGTTACCTAGAGTTGAATCGAACAAACACGCACAAAAACAATAATGGTGTTATTTGTAAAATCAAAACAGAGTCCATAGAGATGGGATTCAAAGTTGTACATTTTTAGTCAATGAAAAACACTCAAAAAAGCTAGTCGAAAAATCAAGATGCCTTATCCCAATTTTACGATTACCATTTAAAGGGGAAGGGCATTTTGGGGAGTCTGTTATTCCGGATGTTCTTGCTGTTGGGTTAATGTGCTCTTTGGTCACTTAAGCCCAATAAGGCTTAATTGAGACTACAGCCCAAGAACTCTATGGCCCATATGGTTTAGGGTTAGGTCTTGGGTGTAGTAGCATATAATCCTACTTTCACCTGCTTGAGAGCAAGAGACGTATAAGGAGAATATCATCCACATAAAGTACCAGAAAAGATACCGCACTACCTTGGATCCTTTTATACACACACGGCTCATCAGGACTTTTCTCAAAGCCATACGACTCAGTGGCTTGATCAAATCTGATGTTCCATGATCTGGATGCTTGCTTAAGTCCATAAATGGACCTCTGCAACTTGCATACCATTTCTTCTTGCCCTTTGGCTATAAACCCTTTTGGTTGCTGCATATAGATTTCCTCTTCCAAATTTCCATTTAGAAAAGCATTTTTAACATCCATTTGCCAAATCTCATAATCAAGATTTGCTGCAACAGCTAAGAGAATCTATATGGACTTGAGCATGGCAACCGGCGAAAAAGTTTCATCATAATCCACTAGTGCATGTAATCCATTAGAGAAACTGTTAAAGTCAAGGGAATAAATAATTGATTGGGTTACAGAAAACTAGTCAATCAATTATAGACATTCTATAAAGGGGTAATGCATATTTTTGTTACAAGTGTCATTATTCTTGGAGATCACGTTTGGGCTTTTAGTGGAATAGCACCAAACTAGATAATCTTCTGTAGATTATCATGAGCCTTGATGAATGACAAATGGTAGATCCCCAGGCTAGCTCGAAACAAAGGATAGGGTATATAATCAGATGATGATGGCTTATGGGCTACATGGTCTTGGGTTTACGAACTCAAGTTTGTATCTTAAAGAGCAAGTGGGAGATTGTTGGGTTAATGTGCTCTTTGGTCACTTAAGCCCAATAAGGCTTAATTGAGACTACAGCCCAAGAACTCTATGACCCATGTGGTTTAGGGTTAGGTCTTGGGTATAGTAGCATATAATCCTACTTTCACCTGCTTGAGAGCAAGAGACGTATAAGGAGAATATCATCCACATAAAGTACCAGAAAAGATACCGCACTACCTTGGATCCTTTTATACACACACGGCTCATCAAGACTTTTCTCAAAGCCATACGACTCAGTGGCTTGATCAAATCTGATGTTCCATGATCTGAACGGTTGCCCACACAACCATCCTATTCCCCTCGAGAGATAGTCTGGAAGATCGATCATAGAGCAGACGAGGACTGTTCGTGGAGAGGCTTGTAGATGCTCTTCAGATATGAGGACTGTTCGTGGAGAAGCTTTCAGATCGCTGCATCTTTCCAGGTAATCAAAACAATGAAGGTTGTAACTTTTCCTTATCGCGTGGTACGATATGCTTCCGCGTTTCTGGTGAGATTCCTACAATTGGCATCAGAGCCAATAGCGATGAGGAAAAGAACCGAGTTTTGATATTAATTTATATTTTATGTGGTTTTTTTTTCGAAAATTATTTTTTCGAAAATATGGCATCTTTTTTCTATATTTGTTATTTATTTCATGGTAGCTATTCGTTTATAATTCATATTTGGTATTAGTTTTAATTTCAATCGGTAAATCGTTTTAATCCATGGTTAGATTTTCTCGTGTATTTCTTGATTTGTAACAAGGAGGCTAATCCCATATGATTAGGTTTCCTCCTTGCTGTTTTTAATTTTATTTTGGAATTTCTATGTATTTTTCAAAATTCCGTAAAAGTTGGAGATCAAGAAACTGCGAAGAAGATGAGATGACTTCGGCTGAAGGCATTGACAGGAGTGACGGCTAGGGTTCCTCTTGTGTGTCCTAGGGTTTCTAGCTAAAGTATGGGTATTTGGACTTTTGTGCCCATAGATACCCTAAAGGGGCTAGAGACAGATACTATGGGCTGACAAAAGAGGAATTCCAAAGTTGTAAATTTTTTTTTTAATTCCTATTTTTTTTAGGAAAGCCATGGATTAAAGTTAATTGTATGAATTATATATGCGATTATCATGATGTCTGTAAATAACATGTCATATAGAATAGGAAGATGCCATATTGTTGCATAATCACATGTCATAAATGTATAATAACTATCATACTAGTCCATTGTATGCATTTATGCGAGATTCTTTAGATTATCTCTACATTAATTATCATTTATTATGATTTGAAATCTGGAATAATAATTGGATTAATTAATTGTGTGATTAGAATCTCTACATTAATTATCATTTATTATGATTTGAAATCTGAAATAATAATTGGATTAATTAATTGTGTGATTAGAATATCTACATTAATTATCATTTATTATGATTTGAAATCTGGAATAATAATTGAATTAATTAATTGTGTGATTAGAATCTCTACATTAATTATCATTTATTATGATTTGAAATCTAGAATAATAATTGGATTAATTACTTGTGGGATTAGAATCTCTACATTAATTATCATTTATTATGATTTGAAATATCGAATAATAATTGGATTAATTAATTGTGTGATTAGAATCTCTACATTAATTATCATTTATTATGATTTGAAATCTAGAATAATAATTGTATTAATTAATTGTGGGATTAGAATCTAGATATTAATTATCATTTATTATGATTTTGAAATCTAGAATAATAATTGGATTAATTGATTGCGCAATTAAAATCTCTGCATTAATTATCATTTATTATGATTTTAAAATCTAGAATAATAATTGTGGAATTAAAGTCTAGACAAATAATCCAGGCAATTTCCTAAGAGAATTGTACCTTTTGGAGTATTTTGTTGATTATTTAAAATGGTCATGTGACGCACACTCTGCCAATCATGACTAGATTTTATATACCTAATAATTTACTCTAAATTGAACAAATTCTTGGAAATTGAAAATTCTAAATTTAAAATATTGAATGGGTGAAGGTTTTAAATTAAGTATTTAATTTTAAAACCTACGGGCCCCAATTGTGGGTTTATTAGTGAAATGGTTGTCGCTGAAGCCCCATCGGATAAGGATAATCGGATTTCGCTAGATTAAACCTTAATATTTTCAAAATTTTAGTAAAGTTTTGTATGGTCCATCGTCGGCAACACTTAGACACTAAAGATAATTTTGAAAGTAAACAATGGTTAAATACATTCAACTTTGGTAAAATTGTTAACCCTCCCATCGAGGCTCTGGCAATGGAACTGAAGGCCCAAATTAACAATATTAGTTTTACAAGAATCTTGCCCATCGTAAGCCTTGTAAAGATAACTAATGGATTGTTAAACAATAAACGAATAGTAGTTATTAGAATCTACTAGCCTATATCTGTTTGTTGTTAAATCTAGTTTGTAATTAGTGTGCTTTTCCTTATTTTCAGAAAAATGTCTTTATTCAATCCTTTAGCTACTATCTTGAGCCAAAAACCTATGGATGGTACAAACTACAAACAATGGAAAACTAATTTGGATATTGTTCTTCAATATGAAAAGCTCAACTTTGTTCTCACTACTCCTATGCCAGCGCAGCCTGCTGCAGATGCGTCTGATGCAATTCGGACTCGATTTCAGCAGGAGAAGGATAGATGGGAGAAGGCGAATGTGTCAGTTCGCTGCTACATTTTGGCCAGTCTCACCAATCACCTTCAGGAGCAAGTGAGCATGATTGAGAGTGGAGCAACAATGCTCCAGACTCTTGATGACATGTTTGCTACGCCTAGCATGGGTGATTTACATGTGATTGAGGCTTGTTTAGTGGAGAATCACGATGATAAATGGATCGTTGATTTAGGAACCACTAACCATGTTTGTTACTCTTTGCAGTGGTTCAAACATAGCTTGCCTGTAAGTAAAGGACAAAGAGATTTGAAGCTTGGAACTGGGGAGCTTGTGTCTGCAGTAGCAGTAGGACAAGTTATTTTATCTTTTGATAATTGCAGGACTTTGGTTTTAGAAGACTGTTTATTTATTCCAGATTTTAAGAGGAATTTAATTTCTGTTAGTTGTTTGGATAAACATGATTTGACAGTTCAGTTTAATTCCTCAGTTTCAATAAGAAGTTCATCTTCTTTTATTTGTTCTAGTGTAAAGCTTAATGGTCTTTATTTCCTTAATCCTGTTCCCCGTGAAGTTAATCATGTTGAATTAAAAGATGTTGAGCATATTAATTCATCAAAGAAAAGAAAAGTTTCAAATGAAACTTATCTTTGGCATTTGAGATTGGGTCATATTAACTCTAACAGGATACAAGGTTTGGTTAAAAGTGGGATTTTGAAATCCCTGTACTTTGAACCGATACCAGTATGTGAATCCTGTTTAGAGGGTAAAATGACTAAGAGGTCTTTCAAGGCCAAGGGAAAACGTGCCACACTTCAGCTGGAATTGGTACATACTGATGTATGTAGACCAATAAATGTCCAAGCCAGAGGAGGGTATCAGTATTTCATCACATTTACTGATGATTACTCTAGATTTGGACATGTGTATCTGATGCGTCACAAGTCTGAAGCTTTTGGAAAATTCCAAGAGTTCAAGGCTGAGACAGAAAAGCATCTAGGTGTTCAAATTAAGACTCTTTGATCTGATCGAGGGGGTGAATACCTATCTGGAGAGTTCAGGTCTTACCTGATCAAAGAGGGGATAGTTTCACAATTATCTTCTCCAAGGACACCCCAGCAGAATGGAGTTGCTGAAAGGAGAAATAGAACCCTTTTAAAAATGACAAGATCTATGCTCAGTTATTCATCTCTTTCTGATTCATTCTGGGGATATGCCTTAGAAACAGCTATGTATCTATTGAACTTAGCTCCGTCCAAGTCGGTTTCAAAGACACCAATAGAATTGTGGAAAGGGTGTAAGCCCACCATGAACCATATTCGGATTTGGGGTGCTCCGGCACATGTCTTGCAACAGAAACCAGATAAGATGGACTCACGTACTGAAGTATGAATCTTTATAGGCTATCCTAAAGGAACCAGAGGTTGGTTGTTTTATAGTCCAAAAGAAAAGAAGGTCATAGTGAGCACTCACGCAACTTTCTTAGAGGAGGACTATATGACAAATTATAAGCCAAGAAGTAAGGTTATTCTTGTTGAGCTAGTCTCAGATCAAGTTTCACCACAACCTCAAGGGGTTCCTGTAACATCCTGAATTTTGAATCTAATATCTTGAACATAAACCTATCTTGGGAAGGCTAGTAGGCTCTATTTTTGGAAAGTAATAAATTTGAAATCAGTATTTTGTGGGCCCCGTGAATAGTATTTACTATTCACGTATACGTTTTTACTATATACAAATACGTATTTTAAAATATATATATATATATATATGTTATTCGCAAATACGTATTTAATACTTGAAATTTGTGAAATATGAATAGTGTTCACTATTCACAAATACGTATTTACTATTTAAAAATACGGTATTTACTATTCCAAAATACGTATTTACTATTCATGTGGGACCCACGTCAAATTATTTCTCCTCTGCCGACAGAAACTCTCGTGAAGTTTGAAAATTTTGTCAGCGGGACCCACGTAATAGTAATTTACTATTTGAATAATAATATTATATTATTATAATATAATATTATTTACTATTCATGTGGGACCCACGAAAAATAATTTCCACAACCAGCCAAGGGAAGAGTCACGAGAGGTTTGAAAATTTGTCACGGGGAAAATTACGTAGAACGACCCAGAGACGAAAATTACACTTAAGGACCCATTTTCCAACTATAAATAGACCTTCCATTTCATTTCATTCTTCACAACTTCTAAGAGCTATAGAGAGAGGTAGAGAGAGAGAGAGAGTAGAGAGATATTTGCTTGAGAGTTATAATAGCTGGTTGGTGATTCGGGTATTAGCAAGTAACAGGTAACTCTGAATATTCTTCCTTATACTTGTGAATTATGTATGAATATAAATTTGTTTGTTTACTATTCTGGCAAGAATATTTAGAAAATATTTATGGTTTTAAGATCTGGTGTGGGAACTTTGATTTGCAAATCTGCAGAGGTACTATTTATGCGTACGTTACTATTCACGAATACCGTATTTACTACTCACGTATACCGTATTTACTATTCACATTTACTATTCACGTATACATACTGTATTTTCTATTCATTTTTACTATTCACGTATACATACCGTATGTACTATTTATTTTTACTATTCATGTATATATACCGTATTTTACTATTCACATATACGCATAGTATTTTACTATTCACATATACGCATAGTATTTTACTATTCACATATACGTATAGTATTTTACTATTCATAAATACGCATATCGATGTATATAATGGTATAATAATGCATTACTTTTGATTAAACACATTCATCATGGCGGTTGTATTGTGATGGGTGGAGTAAGGAGGGATTTGAATGATAAGAATTGTTTATGCCACCACTCGGTGCACAGTGGATGGTACTTATTTCAGGGCCCCATCTTCCATGTTTTCCTCTGGCCGGGATTTCATTGGAGATGTGGGACATGTGACACCTCCTTAGTTGTTATCTTAAAGGAGGGGAGCCATAGTCCAGATTTAAGCTCTATACCTTTGGCCGGGTGTATCTTAAGATTTGGTGAGCTTGGAACAATTCAGTCAAATGAATAAGTTTCTATTGGACTATGTGTTAGCCTATGGCTCCAGTCAGCGGTATACGGATGGAGGTGGTATAAGGGAGGCTGCATACTGCATAATGCATTTCTGAACAGATCAAGGATTTGATAGACTGATGAATGATTTGTAAAGACATATGATGAGAACTTCTGAAATAATATATTTATATATATAAAGTCATATTTTATATTGATAACTACTTTTACAAATAATCTTTGTAAGAGAAAGTATGGTATATATTTATATTTATGAAATAAGTTTATGCCTTTTTGTCATACATTATTTACTTGTATGCGGTGGAAATATTCAGTAGTTACTGAGATGTGTAATCTCACCCCATATTATCATTTTTCAGGTGAATAACTTAGTAGAGATCAAGGGAATGCACCCATGGAGTGAGCTTTGTAGGCTCTTCTGTACTCCTTTAGTTTATGTTGTGTTATTTTATTTGCCATGAACCTAAAAGACTTCCGCATTTTAAAATAACTCTTATTTATTGGATTTATTTTGGCCCTGTATAAATGGATTTCTACCTTTGGCCATATTGTAAATATGTGTTTGAGTGTTAAATATCCTATATTTGGTGGTGTTACTAATATTTTGGCCAAGATTTTGGTATTGAAAATGAGGCGTTACATTTTTGGTATCAGAGCAAAGGTTCTGGCCAATCTGTAAATTTCCTATCAGTTTTCTAAATAAAAATTTTGAGGTCATGGCAAATTAAATATCATAACATGTGCATTTTCCTTTATAGCTTTGGATTCTTTTTACCAATTTTCTTGTGACATTCATGATAGGAGAAGAATGGGTTAATCAAAATATTCAAGTGATTGATAATGAGGATTTATGATTTGAGGATGTGATTGAGATTAAATTTCAGAGCTGCGTAGCGGAAGTTGGTAAGTAGAAAATTTATTGAATATTGGATTCTGTAGGCCTAAAATTACTTTCTAGGATGAATATTTTTATTGGTGTCTAGGAAAGTGATTGAAAGACTAAGCCCCTATTTGATGTTTATTCAATTAGTTGCCGTTGTAAAAAGTATGAAGAGATTTTCGCTAGATTTTCACTTACCTAGCTAATTTATATGAGTAACAGATGACAATACCATAACAGAATACGGGCATAGTCTTGATTATACAGAATAACTGGCTTAAGTTTGAATTTAATAAGATAAAGTTGAGTTTGGCAGGAAAACTCGAAAATCCTTATGAATCCTAGAATAGAGATTACAAACATTAGCAAGAAGGCTAGACTATATTATTTCAAGCATCAAGAACAACAGTTGGTACAATCCCACCGCAAGCTTCGACTATCTCAAGTTTAAGTCTATTAATTTCTTCCTGAGCGGCTGCTCTTGAGAGAGGACCATCAGGAGACATTGTTCTTCTCAATCTAGCTATTTGCTTCATAGTGCTTCGAATTTTTACATAAGGCCAATGCTTTATTCCTCCCCTATGGCATATTTTCATTAGAACATTTTTGCATAGACGAACTTGTTGAGCCGCTTCTTGTTGAGGTAAATGGAAGAAGTCTCTAAGATCATCTATTGACATTGATGCAGCTCTAATATTTTGTTCAGCTCTTGATCGGTATGGATTACTAGGTATGGGGACTGAAGGATTATTATTTACAACCATGAGCTCTTTTCCTTTATTGGATATATTTTCTGTATTGGTTGGAAATGAACTATTAGGGAGTTCATTTTGATTTTTAGTCCATTCCAAACCAACACAGAGGGCCTCATAGTAGGCTGATAGGGGATCTGACACCAGGACATACCCTAAAGAATTTTGATTCAAACAATAATTTTCTAGAAAATGTTTGACATCTTCTAAATTTTTCTTACCAAAGTCAAATACTTGAGGATTGGAAGAACCTCCTTGTACGTCCTGGTGAAAGACAGCGTGGCATATCATACCAATCCTCCCATGAACTTCAAGTTTATGGTATTGAAGTCCATTGGTATGAATGATCTCTCGTAGAACATGGCAGCAACCACATGAGAATGGATTAGTAGTCTCCGTCAAGCTAGAACCAGGATTCCTTGGTTGAGAAGGTACCGTGGACTCCATAAGATCTGCCATATTACGACATCTTTGGACAGGTCGCCTTGATGGACCTGCTTCAGATTCCTTTCTGTTAGTAGTTGTAAAAATAGAATCTTGTATCCTTGGAGGAGGAGTAGGAATGTTAATCGTTGAGGCAGATGAATGAACATTCATACTTACGGGATTTTGGGGAAGTAAAGAAGAATAAGGGTATGATGCATTGTTTGACAAGTCAGACAACATGTTAGTCTGATAGTCATGAAGTAAAGCTTCAAGAAAGAAAGGGTTGAATGAATCGGAGACTGGAATAGAGTTACTTGAACCGGCCATGTTTAAGGATAAAGTGGAAGAATATAGGGAAAGTTACGATCGGAGAGGAAATATGTATGTTGATGTGAAGCTTGAGAGGATGTGAAGCCTGAGAGAATGTGAAACAATTACTCATGCTTTACTCGGTTTATAGCTGGGCTAGTAACGTCTAGATTTTGTTAAGCAGCATTGGATTCTCATCTGTCGCTGGCTTATAATTATGCAAACTTTGTTGTTATGCGGAAATTTTATGGCACCGCACCCTAGTGCACCCTAGCCACCGTTAGGGGTCGCAGTTTCCTAGACCTTTGCAGACAGAAATCGCTATGGCATTTATTGCTAGCTGTGTTTTCAAGAAATTAAGTTTGGACGTTTATACGCACATTTATCTAAGAAATCTGTCTTGGATGTGCAGCTGACTCAAGATGTCGGAATTGGCATTTGAAAATAGGATTTTAAGCGTAAGCGTGCTAAGGTGATAGTAATCTTGGGAAGGGTGACTTTCTAATAATATTAGATGAACCGGAGAGAATCCGAAGATTTGAAATGATGATGAGTTGTGCCAGTTAACCCGAGAGCATTCTTCACTCTCTGAGTATCCGAAGAACTCTATGAATTTGTCACAGATAATTCAAAGACTAAGGTTTTTGGATAAACATGTTGGAAGATCGATGGAAAGGTATGAAATGGTGATCCTTAGGAATGCCAGTAAGATGTTAGAATGAATATAGTAAATATTGAGGATAGGCTTTAATTTAATCTAAGCTGAAATAGAACTTAAGAACGAAATGAGCCTTTGTGATATTGCAGGTTGAGGTAGAATTAGAACCTTGTGAATACTGCTGAGGTTGTAGATAGTCTTCATATAACCCAAGAATTAGATTAGGAATTGTGAATCATGATCTTAGTATGTATAATGGGTATTTTTGGGGAAACACGAATTATCAGTTGATGTTGAGGTTATAAGAATCAAATTGTAAACTTGACTATTAATGTCTGGGAATATTTGAAAATAGACTTGAATTCAATCTGAGTTAAGATAGTATGTCTAATTAAGAAAGTATGAAATCCGGTGATTTATGTTACAATATTAGTATGTTATTTGGGTGTGATTAATAGATAACTATGAGAGGAACAGATGATATTTAGTATATGTCTTTGAGATACTAAGGATTGAATTCGAATCATGTGAACAATGCTGAGATTGTGAGAGTAATATTTGACTGTTTTAAATCTTAGTCTAGGAATTGTGAAACATGAATTTAGAATGTTCTATGGGTATTATTGAGGACACATGATATCTCTGTCTTGCTGATATTGAAGTTCTAAGAGTTGATTTGTAATTTGACAATTATCATTTTTGGGGAAAGTTTGAGGATAGTTCTTAAATGATATAAGCTATGGAGTATGATGAATCTAGTATGAATAATCGGGGTTTTAGAAATAGGATGATGAATCTGAAAGTTGGTAGGGGATCTAGAGGGTTGCTACTAGTAGAAATGTAATATAACAGTTCAACTTAACAGTTGTATTGATTCTTTAGGAGACTGAATTGATTGAATAAATTGAGATATTAGAATATGGTATTAATTGATTTGAGAGAAATAGGGAACAAAATGTGATACCAACATGTATAAGGTGTTCAGAGATTGCCAATTGTTTAACTAGCATAGGAAATGATCTTGATAATAGAATCTTTCTTTAGAAATAATGAATTGAGTGTTTCATGGATGAGTTGAGTAGAATAAGTTGGAACCTGGAATGTAATCGGAGTTGGTGACTATTTAAAATAAGTTGCTAGGTCCCTGAGTATTTGAATTTTGAACTTACCAATGCACTTGCTGTGTTTGGAAATTTTTACGCAATATTTACAACAGGATTTAAGACCAGTTTGTAATCGACATTTATAAACTATGATGTCTTATGGAATGAATCCTTGCGAAATTCGAACAAGAATTGACTTTTACATTATGATTGTGGTGGAAGGTGTACAAGTTAGAAGAGGTTGGAAACTGTTGTGGATATACTTAGTTTGCAGAATCTTGCCAAATGTACTTGTTTTTGAATTACTTGCCATTGGTGAAAGCTAGATTTAGTAAGTAAGTGTTTTCTTAAACTTGAATTGAGGAAGCACGGGTATAGGATAGACGAGCAGAGGCTTGAAGCGGTAAGACCCGTTGAGCTAGTTTGCATATGGTGGTATCTCTAGGCTATAAGACTTATGTGCCTAGTATTGTGTTTGTTGCCTATCATGGTAACATTAGACCTGTATGTCTAAAGTTTATCTTAAGGTTGGCAGAATAATCAGATTATATCATGTTGTGGTTATTATGGCCTGAGGGTAACTTCTTAAGCTGTAAGATCTGAATATCCAGTGTCGTGGTAATACAATGAAATAAGCAGAAAGGAAGAATGAACTGGCCTGTGAGGCCAGTGTAACCAAGCGCTCAAATAAGGAACTAGTGGATCCTGTGTCTGAATATTACTTTGGGTACAGGATGAACGAAAATTGTGTTGTGTGCTTGGTGAGCATGTTTGGGAAAGAGATAGGACTTAGGGATAATATGATATATAAAGCTGAGTCGGAGCGGATTGTTGATGCGGGGGATAAGTAATTGAGGAACAAGGCTATTAGCTTGTAAAGGTTGTGTGTAAAGGAATGGCTCCCGGAGATGCTACTTGGGAAACGGAGGAGGGCATGCGACAAACCTATCCTCATTTATTTAAATAGGTTAGAATTCTTATTATAGCGAAATTTTGAGGACAAAATTTTCTTTTAGGAGGGGAGAAATGTAACATCCTGAATTTTGAATCTAATATCTTGAACATAAACCTATCTTGGGAAGGCTAGTAGGCTCTATTTTTGGAAAGTAATAAATTTGAAATCAGTATTTTGTGGGCCCCGTGAATAGTATTTACTATTCACGTATACGTTTTTACTATATACAAATACGTATTTTAAAATATATATATATATATATATGTTATTCGAAAATACGTATTTAATACTTGAAATTTGTGAAATATGAATAGTGTTCACTATTCACAAATACGTATTTACTATTTAAAAATACGGTATTTACTATTCCAAAATACGTATTTACTATTCATGTGGGACCCACGTCAAATTATTTCTCCTCTGCCGACAGAAACTCTCGTGAAGTTTGAAAATTTTGTCAGCGGGACCCACGTAATAGTAATTTACTATTTGAATAATAATATTATATTATTATAATATAATATTATTTACTATTCATGTGGGACCCACGAAAAATAATTTCCACAACCAGCCACGGGAAGAGTCACGAGAGGTTTGAAAATTTGTCACGGGGAAAATTACGTAGAACGACCCAGAGACGAAAATTACACTTAAGGACCCATTTTCCAACTATAAATAGACCTTCCATTTCATTTCATTCTTCACAACTTCTAAGAGCTATAGAGAGAGGTAGAGAGAGAGAGAGAGTAGAGAGATATTTGCTTGAGAGTTATAATAGCTGGTTGGTGATTCGGGTATTAGCAAGTAACAGGTAACTCTGAATATTCTTCCTTATACTTGTGAATTATGTATGAATATAAATTTGTTTGTTTACTATTCTGGCAAGAATATTTAGAAAATATTTATGGTTTTAAGATCTGGTGTGGGAACTTTGATTTGCAAATCTGCAGAGGTACTATTTATGCGTACGTTACTATTCACGAATACCGTATTTACTACTCACGTATACCGTATTTACTATTCACATTTACTATTCACGTATACATACTGTATTTTCTATTCATTTTTACTATTCACGTATACATACCGTATGTACTATTTATTTTTACTATTCATGTATATATACCGTATTTTACTATTCACATATACGCATAGTATTTTACTATTCACATATACGCATAGTATTTTACTATTCACATATACGTATAGTATTTTACTATTCATAAATACGCATATCGATGTATATAATGGTATAATAATGCATTACTTTTGATTAAACACATTCATCATGGCGGTTGTATTGTGATGGGTGGAGTAAGGAGGGATTTGAATGATAAGAATTGTTTATGCCACCACTCGGTGCACAGTGGATGGTACTTATTTCAGGGCCCCATCTTCCATGTTTTCCTCTGGCCGGGATTTCATTGGAGATGTGGGACATGTGACACCTCCTTAGTTGTTATCTTAAAGGAGGGGAGCCATAGTCCAGATTTAAGCTCTATACCTTTGGCCGGGTGTATCTTAAGATTTGGTGAGCTTGGAACAATTCAGTCAAATGAATAAGTTTCTATTGGACTATGTGTTAGCCTATGGCTCCAGTCAGCGGTATACGGATGGAGGTGGTATAAGGGAGGCTGCATACTGCATAATGCATTTCTGAACAGATCAAGGATTTGATAGACTGATGAATGATTTGTAAAGACATATGATGAGAACTTCTGAAATAATATATTTATATATATAAAGTCATATTTTATATTGATAACTACTTTTACAAATAATCTTTGTAAGAGAAAGTATGGTATATATTTATATTTATGAAATAAGTTTATGCCTTTTTGTCATACATTATTTACTTGTATGCGGTGGAAATATTCAGTAGTTACTGAGATGTGTAATCTCACCCCATATTATCATTTTTCAGGTGAATAACTTAGTAGAGATCAAGGGAATGCACCCATGGAGTGAGCTTTGTAGGCTCTTCTGTACTCCTTTAGTTTATGTTGTGTTATTTTATTTGCCATGAACCTAAAAGACTTCCGCATTTTAAAATAACTCTTATTTATTGGATTTATTTTGGCCCTGTATAAATGGATTTCTACCTTTGGCCATATTGTAAATATGTGTTTGAGTGTTAAATATCCTATATTTGGTGGTGTTACTAATATTTTGGCCAAGATTTTGGTATTGAAAATGAGGCGTTACAGTTCCAGCTTTTGTTCCTGTGGTTGTTCAAAGAGGGGAAAATGTACCTGAACATACACAGGAACTAGAGACAGAACCAGAAGTTCAACATAATGATGAACTTAATGAAGAACAAAATCATGAATTGGTTAATCCACTTAATGAGGGTCCTCATCTAGAAATTGTTAACCCACAAAATATGGACCCCCCTGTAGATGCACAACATCAAGTGTGACAAAGTCGTAGTGGGAGATTGATTCGTAAACCTGCAAGATATCTTTTGTTGGGTGAGTCAAATCAGGATGTCATCATTGATGAAGATGGTGATCCCACGAGTTATGACGAAGCACTAGGAGATGTTGATGCTCAGGAATGGCTTGAGGCTATGAATCGTGAAATGGATTCTATGTTTTCCAACTCAGTTTGGTCTCTTGTAGATGCACCTGAAGGGGTAAGACCCATTGGGTGTAAGTGGATTTACAAGAGAAAGAGAGGATCGGATGGGAAGGTTGAAACCTTCAAAGCTAGATTGGTGGCGAAAGGGTACTCTCAAAAAGAAGGTGTGGATTATGATGAAACTTTTTCGCCGGTTGCCATGCTCAAGTCCATCTAGATTCTCTTAGTTGTTGCAGCAAATCTTGATTATGAGATTTGGCAAATAGATGTTAAAAATGCTTTTCTAAATGGAAATTTGGAAGAGGAAATCTATATGCAGCAACCAAAAGGGTTTATAGCCAAAGGGCAAGAAGAAATGGTATGCAAGTTGCAGAGGTCCATTTATGGACTTAAGCAAGCATCCAGATCATGGAACATCAGATTTGATCAAGCCACTGAGTCGTATGGCTTTGAGAAAAGTCCTGATGAGCCGTGTGTGTATAAAAGGATCCAAGGTAGTGCGGTATCTTTTCTGGTACTTTATGTGGATGATATTCTCCTTATACGTCTCTTGCTCTCAAGCAGGTGAAAGTAGGATTATATGCTACTACACCCAAGACCTAACCCTAAACCACATGGGCCATAGAGTTCTTGGGCTGTAGTCTCAATTAAGCCTTATTGGGCTTAAGTGACCAAAGAGCACATTAACCCAACAATCTCCCACTTGCTCTTTAAGATACAAACTTGAGTTCGTAAACCCAAGACCATGTAGCCGATAAGCCATCATCATCTGATTATATACCCTATCCTTTGTTTCGAGCTAGCCTGGGGATCTACCATTTGTCATTCATCAAGGCTCATGATAATCTACAGAAGATTATCTAGTTTGGTGCTATTCCACTAAAAGCCCAAACGTGATCTCCAAGAATAATAACACTTATAACAAAAATATGCATTACCCCTTTATAGAATGTCTATAATTGATTGACTAGTTTTCTGTAACCCAATCAATTATTTATTCCCTTGACTTTAACAGTTTCTTACGTCTCTTGCTCTCAAGCAGGTGAAAGTAGGATTATATGCTACTACACCCAAGACCTAACCCTAAACCACATGGGCCATAGAGTTCTTGGGTTGTAGTCTCAATTAAGCCTTATTGGGCTTAAGTGACCAAAGAGCACATTAACCCAACACTTGCCACAACATCCTCCTTTACTTAGCGATGTATTCCTCAATAACAACCGATACTATCAGAGACATTAATGTTGTGACTCACGGTTGTTAAAGACCTAATTGCCTTTGGTATTTTATCGAACGTAGGAACCAGAGATTGATCAACAAGACAGGGGAAGAATATGCATAGAGACTGTGACTTAATATGCCAACTCACCATCGATGTCATTACTGTTAGTCAAATCCTTCTTTTTAATGGTCAACATTTTCCTTTTAATAGAAACAATGATTTTTTCACATATTTTGTAACTACATAATCACTTTTACACTAAAAAAAAAACTTGGTATTGAGTGCTCATTTGAAAAAACCACATGTGTATTTTTTTTCACTTTAACCATAAAAAACATTATGTTGGAAATAATTACATCTAACCTAACAAAAGCCTTCTAACTTGATCAGTATGGAATATTACATAGTATTATCTTATATTCTTAATATAAGACCCGGTTAACTTTCTTTAAAAGATTAAAGAAGTTATATAAATGACTTTAAAGTATTTATATTTGTCTTTTATATACCAAACAAATTTACTTGAGTTATAAACTGATATATGAATTAATAATACATAATAGAATTTTTAATTAACTAACTTATTTAGTTTCCTTAATATTTTTTTTTTAAAAAAAAAGTCATAAGGGGGAGGACCAGAATTAGGATGTTAGAAAAGCGCTAATGAGATCAATTTACTTTTATTACCCTTAATTTGTTATTTTTAAAATTTTCCAACCGTCAGTGATACAAGTCACTGGGCCTTAATTACTTTTTTTTTTTTTATAATAACTTAACTACATCCTAATTATAAATACTCTTCTTAAGTTTTAAACTGCTTTAAGATCCATTGGGCCTCAGGGGCTGAAATGAGAGCCTATAATGATCACCCAGTGATTATGGTTCATGGATGAACAATCCAAACTCTACGTGCCAATCACAACAACACTCTCCACAGTCTCATAAAATCTTAGTTTCATATTCCTTCACGTCCTTGATATATGATCCACCTTAATAAGAAAATAAACTACAGAGTGATCCACCTTATATTAAAAATCAGAGGTAATAGACACAAACATGTTAAAGTTAAAGTTAGGTTCAAGCTTAGAATATCATTCAAACGTGCCCAAACAATTTGCCGTTGACACATATAAGTTTTCTTAATATTCTTATTCACCACGACCATGTTAGTAAAAACCTGAAAACGAAAGGAGAATAAAAAAATCATAAAATTGTAATACAAAATGTAGATTTTACCTGCATATATATATTCAAGAAAAATAAGGCACCTGTCATCATCCATACATATATTAATCAATGCAATATTGATAACTTCTCATTTTTAATAGATTTAAGATATTTTTGAAAGTCATCAATGCTAAATTAAAGAGATTTTATTGAGATTTTAAGAGATATCAATTTGGATGCATTATTTGGGGGATTTCAATTTAAAATATAAATTTCAATTAAATAATAGTATTAATAATAAATAATAATGATTTAAGGTGGTGAAATAATTTTTAATTTGGGGGAGAAATGGTGGTGATACAATGATCAATGCTGTCTCATCTTAGGTCTTGGATAAGTGGAGAAAAAACTACTCTCCAAGGGACTCACACTCTATAAAAATTTGAATATTTTATCCTCCCTCTTTTAATCCTTCAGTTTACGTTTTTTGAAAAAACGTACCATTTTTATGTTTTTACGCTTAATAGCAGTGTTTTTTTTTACGTTTTTTGCTCAAACGAAAAGCGTTTTGCTAAAAATAAAATATAAAAACGGCAATTTTACGTTTTAAATCGCGTTAGCGTTTTTGGCTACCATGACCACGACAAATCACGGTATATCATCAAATTACTTGCATAGAAGCTAAAATCTAAGAGAAAAAAAGTTTACCATTCATTTCTATTGAGTCTTTAGTTTTGTGACACTCAAATCACCAACATAAAATCTATTTAAACACAGGACTTTTCAGAACTTCATGTTAAGAATCTTCCCTAATGGGTAATATTTTTTTGGAGTTCCATCTGATGAGGATTGAGTATCTTGTTTAGGTGTTGATCCCTCCATTATGCCATTTACAGGAGCCTTCCTTCTCTGCCTCTGTGCTCTGTGTCTCCTTAATGTATCTTCTAATACTTCTCTGGCTCTCTCAGCTAACTCGGCTCGGCTTAAAGCCTGCTCTGCACGTGTCCTTAGCTCTCCAATTCTGGCTGTTGCAACCTCCAATTCCTTCTTCAACAATGCTACTTCTGATTCTTCAATTTGCTCTGTCTTCTCATTTCGTCTGATCAAAGATTTATGTTCCTTCAATGGGTTTGCAATATGGTCTTTCTTGTTATCCTGAAGCTGAGATATCAGAAGAGCATTCTCCACTTGTGCTTTAATATCCCTCTCCTTTAATGTGTTTGCTTCTGCTGCTGCCTTCTGTAACTCATCCTTGAGCGATTGAATAGTACGATTCAAGTACTTTATTTCCTCCTTTGCACTATGATTTTCTTGTTTTAACTGATTCAAGTCCATTTGTAATTCTTCTGTGTCAGTGTGAAGCTGGTCTGAGTCTTCTTTTCTGACATCTGATGCAGATTCATTTTCTAAACCCTTGAGCGTTTCTATTTGCTTGTTCAAACCTTCGACCTGCTTTTGAGCTTGAGCAAGTGATTTTGAAGCTAATTCAATTGTTTGGTCTCTATCAGAGAGGGAAGAAAGTTTTTCTTTTTCTGCTTCAGTGGCATCAAGCTTTGACTTACGAATAGCTTCATTAAGCTCCCTCACTTGGCGAAGCAATTCTTTCTTCTGTAACTTCTCAACCTCGAAAGCATTTTCCATTTCTTCTGCTTTTGTCAGGGCTTTAACTTCTGAATCTCTAGCTCCAGCAAGTTCAGTTTCTTTGCTCAGAAGCTCCCTCTGTGTAGATTTGAGTTCACTCAAAACTTGAAGAAGCTGTTCCTGGATATTTGCATTTTTCAAGTTCTGTTCAGTCATCTCCTTCACCTTGGACTCAAGTTCATCAATTCGAGCTCTGCTCTCAACACATTCATTCATGTATTTGTTTCTTTCAGAATCAGAATTCTTCAGCAAGGTAGACAATTCATAAGTCATCCGTTGACTGTTTTCTAGCTTAAATAGTGCTTGCATATGAGCAGCGTTTTTGGCTTCTAATTTAACTTTATAGTTGGCTAGTTCCTTGGACAATTCCTCCATCTCCTTCTCATGTTCTTGCTATATGAAGCAAAGTAAATATAAACAGGAAAAACATAACATCAAACACTTTTCCTTCATGTGAATCAAACTGTAAGTTTTCAATGGCCACTTTATTTCAAACTGTAACTTACCTTAATCCTCGTGGGTTGATAGTTTTTCTGATCATCAACTTTATCTTCAAACAAGGATAGAGCAGTTCGGACTGGTTCAATCGGCTTAGTATCGATTTCACCCATACTTTCAGAGGAAACAAAGAATCTGAAACTGCAAATATCACTGAAAGTGATGTTATAATCCAAATTTAAACGTAATAGAGTGCTAATAAGGATCTTAAAGGACTTACTGTCAATATGAGTCCAAATGTGAGAGAAGATAAACAAATTATCAGTGACTTTGAGGAGGACGTATAATGTCAGGATAAAGAGGAGCAAATCATGAAGTTTCTTAGGAATATTAGTCACTGATTTTGAAGTTGACGTAATGGGCTTTGGGAATCACGATGCATATATACGGCTCTGAGTATGGTAATATTCTCTTAGTTTTTAACTCCAATTTCTTGGTTTTTCACTTTTTTGGACTCATCTTCTCACCCCTTTCTATTTCTTCCACAGCTAAGAGCTTCTACAGCACCATATGCGGGTTTTTTTTACCAAAATAAGGTACTTTTGGAAAAAAATGACCGGATTAGTGCATGTCAGAAAGTATTTACCGATCTAATGCGGTCAATAGCGTGCGTTGACGCACGCCATTGAGGGCGCCAATCTTCACACGCCACCTGGAAGTGGCGTGTGATGATAGACGCCACATCTGAATGTGCTGTCTGTCACAGGACGCCAGCTGTGGTGTGCGTTGTGCCACGCCACAGATGGCGTCCAAATCTGCACGCCAGTCCGGATTCCTGACGTGTCAGCTTGACGCGTCAGGAATCCTGACAGGATTCCTGACCCCCCCACCCCCACGCCCTTCCCTTGTCAGTCAACGTCAGGAATCCTGTCAGGATTCCTGACCCCCCCCCCCCCACCCCCCACGCCCTTCCCTTTTTCCTGCTTCTTTTTCCCTGACCCCGACCCCCATTCCCTTTTCCTTTCTTTTTCCCGGCCCCCACCCCCATTCCCTTTTCCTTTCTTCTTCTCCGGCCCCCACCCCCATTCCCTTTTCCTTTCTTCTTCTCCGACGTCACCCCCTTCCCTCTTCCTTTCTTTTTGCCCCGGCCACCACTCCCCTTCCCTCTTCCTTTCAGTTTCTGTTTGCTCCAGCCTCCACCCCCTTCCCTCTTCCTTTCTTTTTCCATTATCCATTATCCCATTCCCTCTTCCTTTCTTTTTCCCCCACCGAACATACACACACACTTCCCTTCCCTTTTCCATTATCCTCCACTCATCATCAAACTTCCTTCTTTCACATTTTCTTCATCTTCCATTCTATATTTTCCTTCCCCCTCCCTCATCCAATTCATTCCTCACATTTTCTTCATCCTAAAAACTCTCCCCGTGAAACTCTGAGAAAAATCAAACCAAAAAAAAAAAAAAGGAGAATCACTAGAAGGAAGGAGGAGGAGGAGGTAACTAATCATCTCTTCAAGCCTACACAAGTAACATTTATTTGATTTAACTCTTAATTGTATTTATTTTTTATATATATTGTTTCATAATTTGATTTAACTTTTAATTGTATACATTTATTTATTATAGTTGCTTAATAAATGTATAACGGTAGGATAGGATAGATGTTTAAGTACATACAAATTACTAATAAGTAAAAATAATTAAAAGAATAAATAATAATCATAATTATTGCTTTAGGCAATTAGAATATTTAAAATTTAATATTAAGCTTAGTAGAAGACAAAATAGTATGTTAATTATAAACCTTAACATAGTAATTTATCTTGTATGTTAATATTTAAAATTACAAATATTTTAAATTAATTAGTGAAATAATTATTTATCTTGTATGTTAATTATAAACCTTAAGATAGATGACTAATTGTTTAATATTTTGTAAAACAATAATTTCATATATAAAATGTAAAATATTTTGCTTTGCTAAGTTAGATTTGAGAAATTTGTGAGGATAAAAATTAGTCAATAATAAAAAGATACTATGAAATATGTTGTATATTATTATTTATAGTACCCTAAGATAGATACGATAAGTTTAAATAGGAAAAAATTAGTAAAATAATTAATTCAGTAATTAATGATTTACAGAATAATAATTAGTGACCTAAGTATGTTGTGTTGTTGTAAATTTGTGGTAGTCAAATGGATGACCAACGTGGTCGCAATATTGAGCCTGGCCCCAAAGAGTGGGGAGTTCTTAATGAAGAGGTGCAGCAGTCACACCGATCACAACTTGTGTGGAACACAGGAGATTGTAATTGTTTGAGGGTGAGGCGAGCCTCACACGGGTCTTTGGGAGATATCGAGGACCCAAATCTCATCCCTGTAGAGTTGCAGCAGCACCTTATGCGTTTAGGTTTCTGGCACGTGTCTCGCATGAAGAAACTCCCGGTATGTTTTAAGATATTTTATGTAATTAATTATACGCATTTAGTTGTTTGTACATGATATAGATAATATAAAACCCTTACATATTCTAATTTACTCAGTACATGGGTGCAGATTGACAAACAGCTTATTTCTGCTTTGGTTGAGAGGTGGAGGCCTGAGACTCATACCTTCCATATGCCGGTTGGTGAGATGACTATTACTCTACAGGATGTAGAGGCCATTTTAGGTTTGTCCACTGAGGGTCGAGTAGTTTCCGGTCGGACGCACGCCAACTAGACAGCAGTTATTCAACAGTACATGGGTCAGACTCCACTCCCAACTCATATCATTGGCGGAAACATCAGGTTGTCCTGGTTTGAAACTTATTGGGCCCACTGGGAGGAGCACTCAGCTACTGTTGAGGGTCAACTTTGCTACACACGTGCTTACCTGATGCGCCTATTCGGTGGATTTTTGTTGTGTGATAAGTCCGGTGCAGAGGTCCCTTGCTGATATATAAAATTACTGGATGGTGACCTTGCGGAGGCTACAGTTGGGGATCTGCTGTACTCACTATACTGTTTCGCGAGCTATGTCAGGCCACGTCGGTTTCAGCTAAAACATTGGGGGTTGTTTGATGTTATTGCAGATATAGGCATGGTCTAGATTTCCTGCCATATCACCTCCCGTTCCACCGCCCATTGACGCAGGTGATCATTACGGATGCAGGTATGAAAGAAGTTTGATGTAATTCCATATTTTGAACTGCTTGGAGTTCACTAATGTTATGGAGTTACATATTGCAGGTTCAATAAAGTCAACGTGCGGTTATTGCGACGGGATCTAAAAACATATCGGGTGGAGCTTGACCAGATGGGTTGAGACGATGTATGTATGATAAATTTGATATTAAAGAAATATAAAAGTAAACTAATTCGCATTTGTTTACATGTATAGGTGAAGTGGGAACTGTATATGGACGCCGGCTATGAGTTTTTGGGAGGAGATGTTCACATGCATGACATGTGGAGGGCGGTCACACCCTTACTTGCTTTCCACATTGTCGAGATGCACCAGCCCAATCGCTGCATGCGACAATTTGGCATGCAGCAACACATCCCCAACCCAGCACCACAGCTTCATGGTGCCCACGATCTTACCTTACGCGGTAAGATGACGGAGGATTGGGAGTCGAAGATGGCTCCATTTATTCAGTTGTGGAACACGCGAGATGAGCATATAGAGACTACAGATCCATTGGAGGGGTTGATTTCCCCGAACTCCGAGTACATGACATGGTATTTTACACTACTAGATGGTACATGACGAGGCAGGTCGCCAAGATTGGCCACGTGGTACGTATTGATCTTGATATCGTTTTCTCTCCTAAATCTTCCATTTATTATCCATAACTTAGTTTAAATGCTGTTATTTATATTACTGGATAAATGCAGGTAGATGGTGTAGAGTGGATTTGGTGGATGATTTCTCCACAATTTAGTGCCCAATACAACCACAGGGAGGTGCAGAAGGTCTGTGACCAGTTACTCATGGCACTTAGAGAGTTTGGCCGAGTTGCAGAGCCTGGGCCTAGCGCACCGACTGGTCTATTAGTAAGTGTACCAGATCCTGCTTTAGAGGTCCCGCCCCATGCGAGGGAGTGACGTGGACTGGGCCAACGACGACCGCGGCATAAAGTGGAGCCATATCAGATACCCCCGCTTGGTCCATGAGGCGGAGGTATATATAGACCTCCTGTATGGCCAGATATGACCTATACTGAGGTCCCGTGGTACCCAGAGGGGATGCCAGCAGCGGTGCATCCTCCGATACATGCACCAATCCCTACTTACCCACAGCCAAAGACGATGTACGCTCCGGAGACACAGGTTCCGTCCTTATATCAGTGGCCTTCTCATAATTCCCAGACTGGCTTTCTTTCATTCAACCCTTACCAGCCTGGACAGGGTTTTTGTGCATCTCAGCCTCCATATGGCGTTCCTGGCTTGCCTTCATTCAGTTCTTTTCAGTCTGCACAGGGTGGGTTTGCTGCCTTCCGTTCGTCCCACTGTGGACAGGGTTGTATCGAGGCCGGATCTAGTAGTAGCCCATACCAGACAGGAGACCACACGGGCGATGACGGAGGTGACCAATCTGATGACTTTATACGGGCAGTAGTTGAAGGTTTCAATTTTAGTCACCCTCCTGATGGCATCCGTAGGAACCCTCAGCGGGATGCGCGCTTGAGGCGGTGACCTGAATATACTCCTCCTTGATGGTGTTCCTTGTTATGTATCATATTATGTCATATTTGCATGGATTAGTACTGTATTATGTCATATTTACCGGGATTACTGTATTACGAAATATTTGCATGGATTAGTACTGTATTGTGTCATATTTACTGGGATTACTGTATTATGTCATATTTGCATGGATTACTACTATATTAGGTCATATCCCCACGGGTTACTGTATTATGTCATATTTCTTTAGTTGTCATAACTATGTCATTCGTCATAACTATGTTATATTACCTAAGCTATAAAATAATGATGTTGTTGAACGTCACTGAGAAAAATCTAATTGAAAACGATGTACATAACAGAAACACATAAGTGTAATATACATAAAATAAAATTATGAGAACATGAAGGTTAATTAGCTGAGCGTGTTGTAGGACATGAACGCCTATTATGTCCGAACTGTTTACATATCCTACATCTAATTCTACTGGAGCTAGGTTGGGCCTCCTCCTCATCCATTTCATTACGAATGCGTGTAGATTTAAGGCGGCCCATTGATAATCATTGAATTCATATTATTATAAATGCAAAAAGAAGCTATAAACTCTGTCATTAGCATGCTTTAATGGAACAATTAGTGAAATATGTGATTTCATCTTCATAATGAGTTTTTAGATTTTATTTGCATTAATCTTGGTCACATCTTGAGGTTGGACTCAAAATTGAACTTTTGTCACATTCTTACTACAGTTGGGTCATGAACACTGTTCGGTATTTTGGGAATAACTTGAGTTATGTAAACCCAATTGATCCCCAATTTGCATTTCCAGAAAGCTAAGAGGAAGCCCTACAACTCCTATGAAGAGCCCAAAAGCTAAATCAGACGTTTAGAGGGCCAAAATTGGACTGGAAACCGAAACAGGCTGCTTTCACTGGACTCTGGAATGACGTTCGGTATTTGGCCCATATCTGGAGTTACAGACCTCCAAATGGGGCACCGTTTGAACGACTGGAAAGCTGACATCCGGGACTACATTTCATATTAAGATCACATGGCCAGATTCGGATGATTTCGTGGCCTAACATGGGCAGGAAAAGAAGACACGGTTTTGGAGCTGTAAAGTGATTCAAAGATGCTTCCAAGTTGGCCACTAACTAAAGTGACGAATTTGAGTTGTAAAGTGCATGGATGAGATGCTCCTAGCTGCCTATAAATAGAAGAGTGTTGTGAAGAGCAAGAGACACCTTGGAGATGACCAAGATCTCTCCCATTCTTTCCTTCTTGTATTTTCTTGCCTCCTACATGGAAGGCTTAGTTTTTCTTTATTAGTTTCATGTATTGTCTTTAATTCTTGTCTTTAATTTCTTGCCTCCTACATGGAAGGCTTAGGTTTTAATCTTTCCTTTTAATTATTTTATTTTGATTTTATGTTCTTTATCTTTTTCTGTATGGATTCACTATGTTGTTGAGATTTATTTTGGAATAGAAGCTTTCATTTTCTTTAATTGTTCTTTGTGTTCTTCGTGTTCATGATGAACTTGTTCATGTTCTTCATGGTCATGCTGAACATCATTGTTTTTGCATTTTCATTTTGCAAAGCCATGCTTGGCTAAGTTTCTGTGATCGACCCATGAGTTGAGGATTCCATGGTGTCATCCGGAGGACTTGCGCTTTAATCAGTAACTGACTTGTTTCTATTAATTTTAATCGGATCCGATTATAATTATGGATTGGGTATTAGATTTAATATCCAGATTGAAATCCCAAGGACTTAGGTCGGACCGGGTTGCAGAGAGCGTTGTGCGATCGTACAACGAGCTCACCACGTGTTCGATCAAATGCTAGGCGATCGTCTAGTCGAGGGAGTTTCTGGACAAATGCAGAGATCTCGGTTTGTCTAGAATCAATCACAAGTTCAGTTATCCTATTTTTGTTCGATGATGGAAGGTCTTGGAATCCCAATTCTGGGTTGATCCATTTCAATTTGATTAATCTCAATTTTCTTCATTCTGTCTTTAATTCCTGTTTTAATTTCAACAAAAACCAATCCCCCCTTGTTTTCATTTCATTTGCATGACATCTAGATTACTTAGGATCCAATAAAAGGCTCCTCGAGAAGAGAGAACGATCCTTGGTTTGCCTATATGCAATCCTTGGTTAATTGTTGATTGTGGACCCCAAGGCTAATGACAAAAGGTCCTCATCAAATGGCGCCGTTGCCGGGGAGCTAAGTAATTGGCTCCCTAGGTAATCTAATTGTCAAATTTACTTTTGACAAAGGGTTTCTCGTGTGAAGCTTGTTAGTTTTGCATTTTTGATTTTTCATTGCATATAGTTTAGGATTTTTGCATTTAAGTAGCATTCATTGCATTATTGCATTGTCTTGATTTGGTAGCTTCTGTGTGGTGTGATAGTGTCAGATTCGATATAATTTTGAGCTCAATTGTTTAAATTCACCATGTCTCCAAGTTAATTCATAGCATGTTTGCATATTCTATCATTTTGAAAAAAAAAAATCTTTTCTTTTTCACTTGCATTGGTATTTTCTTAAATTTCTTTTCTTAGTTTTATAATTTATAGTTAGATAGTCATCTTGTAATTCCTTGGGAATTAATTGTAGTGAAATTTCATGGCTTGGTTTTATGATAATCATAATCTACCTTTCAATTCTCACTCTTTTGTAGGCAATCAAGAATGTGATGGCTTATTCCACCAATACCATGAACCATACCAACAACCTCCATTCCAACAATATCATCAATCCTCTCCATTCCAACAATATCATCAACCCTCCTCATTCCAACAATATCATCAACCCTCTCACTTACCTTACCATCCTTCATTCCATCCCATTCCCATACCATGCCATCCATCTCATGAATCTCTATACCCATTTGAGCCACCTTATGAACCTCATTCTCAACCATGTCTGCCCAACCCAGATCCTTCATTTTGTGAAGTCATTGGAGATTTCCACAATCAAACGACTTGGGCTATAAATGAGGAGTGGTCACATAAGGATGACTTTCATCAACAAATGGACTCTATGCTTAGAATGATGGAACAACAAGCGAAATCAACTGAGAAATTAGCAAGGAAAATTGAGCAGCAAGCACAAGTTTTAAAAATGAGTTTTCCTTTTATCATGGGCACACATGCACAAGAAGTGAGACAAGTACAAGAGCACATTGAAGAATCTTCTCACCCATTTGGTAATGATCATACCCTTATAGAAGTAGACTCTCCTACTACTTTGATTAATGAAGCAATTCATGATTTGAGCGATAATGATATGGACGAGGAAATCATTGTTGAATCCCCTCAATTATTTGCACATGTAATTGCTCAACCAATTGGCTTTAGTAGTAGTGATTCGATTGTACTTGTTGATGAGTGTGTTCCTATTCTTTCATGTGATACTTTAACTGATGAAAATGCTTCTCTTCATAGTAGTAGTGATGATTGCAATCAATTGAATGACATATTTTCATGCTCTTGTGAGGAATATCAAATGTGTGTGGATTGTTATCATGAAAAATGTCATTTACATGTTGAGCTTCAAAAGAAAGCATTTAGTGAAGTGGTTGATTCTACCATTGATCAAAATGCACTGTCTTGTACTATTGAAGATAGTAAGCATGTCAATTCTAAAACAGTTGAATCAAGCATGGATGCCAATGTTGTTGATGATGTTCTTGCTCAATGGTATGTTGATTATCCTGATTTTTCATGGACAAGTAATTCTGCCAATTGTGCATGTTTTGATAATGAACGGTGCCCTATTTGCACTGAGATTCATGCTGCATTATTTGGTGATTCTGAATTGCTTAGTGATTCTGCATTACTTGTGGATTCTGTTGTTGATATGAGTGAGAAAGATCATAGCCTGGAACGCCAGATGCATAAAATTCCCATTGGATTACCTCCTTGTAGTCTTGTTGGTGACAAAGATTCTGAAATTTTGATTGATAAAATCCTGCATGTCAATGAATCTTTCCAACAAGTACTTTCTTGTGATTTGCCACCTGATTTAGAAAAACAAGATAATTGTTTTGAATCTTTACACATTCCAGGTGGTGGTGATTTGAAAAATTCTTTTCATTCTTCCACTCTTTCCCCTTCCATCTCTTGTGATTGCGACAATGATGTGGTGTACTCTAACACTAAGTTGGATTCTATACCTTCCATCTTGCAACCACAAGAGAATTTTCACAATATAATTGGTACCTTGACTCCTACTGATGGGAGTATTATTGATTTCCTTGGATGTGATAGTTACTTGGAGAGTTTGGAACTTAACATGCCTTTAATTCACTTGAAACTTCTCCATGTTTCTATTTTTGGATGGGATACTGCTGGTTGCTTGTCTTCTTTGCAGGCACATTCTTGGAAAGGTCCTCGATGGAACCAACATCCACTGTACATTCTTGGACCTCTTCCAATGGATCCTGAACCACCTCCACCAAGGAAAATCAATGTGGGAGAAGATGTTTTAATAGACAAATGCATGATTCTCATCCGAGATGAGAACTTCTCCTTTAAGCGACTCAAGATCTTCTAACCCAGGTTGTCTCTTTCCTCACTTATTTTCTTCCTAATTTCTATAAATTTTTGGGCTTAATTGTTGTATGAGGAAGACAAGTGTGGGGGAGGGACACAATCCAGTAGAAAAAGTAGAAATAATGTAGTTTATTAAATAGAATAAGAACAATACATTCTCTCATTCTATGATTGCAACATATTATGCACTTGGACACTTTGGTTTTGATGGATCATTCTGTTTTGATTGATATTTTGAACTCTTGGATTATAATATCTTGGTAGTTGATTCTATGATGCTCATTGCAACCTTTGTGAGATTTTGGGCCTACATGAATGGAATTCATCTTTTACCATTCTTTCTTTCTTGTGTGCATCTGCTCATGATTTGCGTTCTCTAGAACTTGCTCCTTTTCTTTTTGAAACTACATTTTTCACTTATGTGCATAGGTATGATGGAAGCTTGTTTTTGTTTCCTTTTGTTTTCCCCACTTTGGCCAAATAGCCTTTCCCATGCATTATTATTCCTTTGGTAACCCCTTTGTGCCTTTTTGTCCATTCTGTTCTAAGCCACGTTACAAGTCTAAGAGTAAAACCATTTTATTCCGCACCATGAAAAATTATTGAGCATTGGTTTACCTTGGTTTTGTGTTTAAGTCTGAGGGTTGCTCAGGAGTGCAACAGTTTAAGTGTGGGGGGAAGATATTTGATTTTGCCATTGTAATTATATATATAGTACAGTTCAAAAAAAAAAAGAAAAGAAAAGAAAGAAAGAAAAAAAAAAGAAGAAAAAAAAAGATAAAGAAAAAAAAAAGGGGTGAGAAAGGAGGTATTTGAGTTATATAAAAGTTTACATACATAGAATGATTGTGTTAATCAGTGCTCGATTTAATTTCTTTGGTGCTTAGCCTCTCATTCCATACTTTTACCTACCTTCACCCTAACCCCATTACAACCTGTAATAACAAGCTCTCTTGATTTGTGCAAGCATGTGTTATCAGTAGTGGAGAAGTAGAACTTGAGCAAGCTTATGGTAGAACAATTTCATTGAGCAGAATTTGAGTGATACACTGATTAACCATATACACTTGAGAGATTGATTGAGGGCATCATTTGAGAGACTATTTTGTGTGATCAGCATCATTGAATGATATTGCCATGATTAGTAATTTGAGATGAAGAGATTTCTGTCTTGAATGGTTGATCTTTTGAAGCTTTTGTGATCCTTGTTGAGCTTTGAAATTTCAGCAATTCTTAGAAAAGAGAAATTTCTCTTGTTCCTTACTTTTTAATTTTGCTCAGGAGTGCAAAAGGATAAGTGTGGGGGAGTTTGATAATCATTGAATTCATATTATTATAAATGCAAAAAGAAGCTATAAACTCTGTCATTAGCATGCTTTAATGGAACAATTAGTGAAATATGTGATTTCATCTTCATAATGAGTTTTTAGATTTTATTTGCATTAATCTTGGTCACATCTTGAGGTTGGACTCAAAATTGAACTTTTGTCACATTCTTACTACAGTTGGGTCATGAACACTGTTCGGTATTTTGGGAATAACTTGAGTTATGTAAACCCAATTGATCCCCAATTTGCATTTCCAGAAAGCTAAGAGGAAGCCCTACAACTCCTATGAAGAGCCCAAAAGCTAAATCAGACGTTTAGAGGGCCAAAATTGGACTGGAAACCGAAACAGGCTGCTTTCACTGGACTCTGGAATGACGTTCGGTATTTGGCCCATATCTGGAGTTACAGACCTCCAAATGGGGCACCGTTTGAACGACTGGAAAGCTGACATCCGGGACTACATTTCATATTAAGATCACATGGCCAGATTCGGATGATTTCGTGGCCTAACATGGGCAGGAAAAGAAGACACGGTTTTGGAGCTGTAAAGTGATTCAAAGATGCTTCCAAGTTGGCCACTAACTAAAGTGACGAATTTGAGTTGTAAAGTGCATGGATGAGATGCTCCTAGCTGCCTATAAATAGAAGAGTGTTGTGAAGAGCAAGAGACACCTTGGAGATGACCAAGATCTCTCCCATTCTTTCCTTCTTGTATTTTCTTGCCTCCTACATGGAAGGCTTAGTTTTTCTTTATTAGTTTCATGTATTGTCTTTAATTCTTGTCTTTAATTTCTTGCCTCCTACATGGAAGGCTTAGGTTTTAATCTTTCCTTTTAATTATTTTATTTTGATTTTATGTTCTTTATCTTTTTCTGTATGGATTCACTATGTTGTTGAGATTTATTTTGGAATAGAAGCTTTCATTTTCTTTAATTGTTCTTTGTGTTCTTCGTGTTCATGATGAACTTGTTCATGTTCTTCATGGTCATGCTGAACATCATTGTTTTTGCATTTTCATTTTGCAAAGCCATGCTTGGCTAAGTTTCTGTGATCGACCCATGAGTTGAGGATTCCATGGTGTCATCCGGAGGACTTGCGCTTTAATCAGTAACTGACTTGTTTCTATTAATTTTAATCGGATCCGATTATAATTATGGATTGGGTATTAGATTTAATATCCAGATTGAAATCCCAAGGACTTAGGTCGGACCGGGTTGCAGAGAGCGTTGTGCGATCGTACAACGAGCTCACCACGTGTTCGATCAAATGCTAGGCGATCGTCTAGTCGAGGGAGTTTCTGGACAAATGCAGAGATCTCGGTTTGTCTAGAATCAATCACAAGTTCAGTTATCCTATTTTTGTTCGATGATGGAAGGTCTTGGAATCCCAATTCTGGGTTGATCCATTTCAATTTGATTAATCTCAATTTTCTTCATTCTGTCTTTAATTCCTGTTTTAATTTCAACAAAAACCAATCCCCCCTTGTTTTCATTTCATTTGCATGACATCTAGATTACTTAGGATCCAATAAAAGGCTCCTCGAGAAGAGAGAACGATCCTTGGTTTGCCTATATGCAATCCTTGGTTAATTGTTGATTGTGGACCCCAAGGCTAATGACAAAAGGTCCTCCCATACCACGCAATTTCGAGACGTCGAGGATAATCTTTGGTACGGACGAGGACGGTATTCCTTGTTCGCTACCGATCGGCTGAAATGGTGAGGAGTAAACATGCATAATATTGTAGATTGAGAATACTAGATCCACGTACTGGTATGCATTATGGGATACCGCTGAACATGCAACAAATACATGACTACAAAGGAATTTGAATGCCTGAAACTTGCCACACTGGCATTTCCCCTGGGTCAAGTTCACCGAGTATGTATCATCATGATCGTCAACTTCAAACGTCTTACGCGCCACATCAAACTCCCGAACACGCATCGATGTAGCACGCTCTCCATTCTTTGTCATAGCCTCTCCAATAACACTCGTAAAATACTTTCCGGACATGACATCTTTTTGTGCTTTAATCCCCCTTTTGACCCAATAACGAACAAGCCGACTATAGGTGCATTTCACTAACGCAGCTATAGGCATGTTCCTCGCTCCTCTAAAAACCTTATTGATTGATTCAGACAAATTGGTTGTCATATGACCGTATCTTCGTCCATCCTCATCATAACTCCTACACCATTTCTCTTTTGGATTTCTTTCAAGCCATGCAACCGCTTCATGGCTGTAACTGCAGAATTCGGCATACAAAGCATCGAAGTTTAATTTGTTTGGTTCATATCCTGTAAAAAAGACAGAAATACACAGCAGTATAAGGTTGTAGTAATCAAAATAATGAACGTCAGGGTACATCAGTTGGAGTATATTACCTAATCTCATTAACCTTTTCTTCAACTCCTTGTCCTTGAAGCGAGTATTAAAATTGCTCGCAACATGACGAATGCAAAATACATGGTATGCATGAGGAGGCTGCCAACCAATCATCTCATTGTCGACCGCTGATATTATGCTCTTATGACGATCATAAATAAGATATAGACCAACCTTACTTGTAAAATACATTCGTATGAAATACAAAAAATACTCCCATGCTTCCTTGGTTTCACTTCCCACAACTGCAAATGCTATCGGAAGGATCTCATTATTTCCATCTTGGCAGGTTGCAATCAATAATGTCCCCTTATACTTACCGTATAGATGCGTACCGTCCACCTGTATGATTGGTTTGCACCATTGGAACGCCTCACAACATTGACTGAATGTCCAAAATGTACGTTGAAAAACCTGAATCCCATTAACAACTTGTCAATCAACAGTATATGGTCCATGTTGAATATGATAAACAGATCCCGAGGAAAATTTCAACATGTGCTCGAACCATCTTGGCAGGAACGCATATGACTCATCCCAATCACCGTAAATCTTAGCAATTGCCTTTTGTTTTGCCTTCCATGCCTTCCTGTAAGAAACATTATAACCAAACATTCCAGTCACCCTTTCTTGTATCAGGACCACAGGTACCGAAGGTGTTTCCTTGACCATGTCTGCAAGACCATTAGCCAAAATTACACATTAGGAATGTTATCTATGTTCGCTGACACACACAAATAAATTCACAAATTATCACATGGTATTGTGTATCATACCTATTATGACCTCAGAAATAATTTTAGAATCAAGTTGTTTGTGATCTTGGGAGAGAATCTGGCTCACACAACTACGATTTCCAACCCATTTAGTTACCACCCAAGTGTTGCTTTTTTTTTTTGGGTTTAATTGCTCTTACTCTCCAATCACAACCTTGTACATGATTCCGACATCTCATTGAGTACTTGGCTGTAGTACTCTCAACCACTTGAGCTTCATGATGTTCCTTCATGCAATAATGTTTTATTACGGCTTGGACATCATTCTTGGTCCCAAACTCTTGTTTCAGATATAGTGCATCTCCTCTTGCCCACGGACCCCGGCCCAAGCCTTCTACATCCAGTATATCCTCATGCAGGTAATCTTCATCAACAGCCTCATAATGTGGAATGTCATTCCAAAACGATATAGCATCTGTATATTCACACATAATACAGTTTATGCGAAAACATGGTAACTAATAAAAAATAATTTAAAGTAATAATACAACTTCGTAACAAACCTAATGATTACATACCAGTCTGTTGTGACATGGGATTATGGTGATCTTCGTCGTCTGTATCGCTATCATTCTGATCATGGTTGTTAGACAATAATGTGTCTTCATCTTCTTCCTCTTCCTCATCCTCATTTTCAGGTTCTTCATCTAGCATATAGTTAATTTCTTCTCCATGCACAACGGTTGATTGTGTTGGTACACCCTCCTCCTCTAACGTCTCAATATCCACATACAACTCAGCAAATTGGGACCCAGAGTTTTCCTTGAATGTTTGAAAAAAACATCCACATCCTCATCATCGAATATCTCAAAACCCGCATAGTGGTTTCCATAAAGCACCCTACCCGTCACCTTTGATATTGCCTGATTTTGTTGCAGTTTTAACTTTTGACGGATCTTTTTATATAATTCTTCTGCGGACATGCCTCGAATAATATACATTACTTTTTTTCACCTTCAAAGCTCAATCCGTCTGCAACAATATTCTTAGAACCATTATAATATATAAATGAACAAATTTGGTTCATGTTTCACAAAAAAAGATATGAAGAAACAAAATAAGGAAGATGAACGACGGAAGCAGTTTTGCAGATAAGGGAATAAGTGAACGATAAGAGGAAGAGGGAAGGAGTGAATGAGGGAAAGGAGTCACGGAGAAGAAGTCACGAATGGTAAAGAATGGTGAGAGAGGTAAGGAGTTAAATAGGAGAGGCAAGGAGACACCCGCGGGGGGGGGGGGTCACGGGCGTGGGGGGGAGGTCACGGGTGTGCCAACTGTGGCGTGGGTCAGAGCACGCCACAGCTGGCGTGTACAGACAGACGCCACTTTTCCAGGTGGTGTCTGTCTGTAGACGCCACATCCACATGGCGTCCTGTGACAGAAGCCACATTCAGATGTGGCGTCTGTCATCACACGCCACTTCCAAGTGGCGTGTGAGGATTGGCGCCCTCAATGGCATGCGTCAACGCACGCCATTGACCGCATTAGATCTGTAAATACTTTCTGACATGCGCTAATCCGGTCATTTTTTTTCCAAAAGTACCTTATTTTGGTAAAAAAAAAAACCCACCATATGCTCTTTTGAAAGAAATCAACTTAAAAAAGAGCAAAACGACCATGGCCATTAAGTTAGTTGACGGTAAGTGCTTACATGGAGGCTGACATGGTCCCAACAATTTAAAAAGGAAAAGGGGAAAAAAGACATGGAGCGGACGGGTCAAAATCCTTTAAAAAGGTTCTCTACCACGCCCCGATCTCACCGGCTACAACGAGGAGTGACGACATCCCTTCTCTTCCTCGATTTGATCTAGCGTTTCAGGGTGTGGAAAAATCCATTGAAAATGCAGAGCTTTGCGGAAGAATCAAGCAAACGATTGACGCTTGCAGAAGACGGGAAACAGGGGTGTCCAAATCATTCAAAACACGACCTATTAGGAAGAGAGGAAACAGACGACGAGGATTGTGGCGGCGAGACCGTCGGAGAAAATGGGGCCACGAGCAGATTCTCTCTCTCTCTCTCTCTCTCTCTCTCTTGGCAGAAGTTGCATTCTTTTGCCGGAAGTCAGTTGTCGCATTTGCAGGTTGGCGAAAGGTTATTTTAATAATAATAAATTACTCCCTCCGATCCTAATTATAAGACATAGTTGACTTTTTTTGTAGAAATTAAGGAAACTAATTAAATTACTTTAGACTATTTTTATTTTTTTCTTCAAACTAATTAGTTTAACTAATAAACTAATAGATAATCTAAAGATGTACAACATATGAAATGATTAAGTAACTTATTTAGCTTCCTTAATATCTCCAAAGAAAGTCAACTATGTCTTATAATTAGGACCGGATGTAGTAATATAAAAGACATGTGGCTTTTTTCTTTCCCCCAATTGCTAGCTAGGAAATTATAAGGGCGCATCAGCCTCCATATAAGCATTTACAGTCAACTAACCGTCAGCCAGCCTAATTGATTTTAATGGTTATTTTATTTTTGCTCCCTTTTCAAAATTTATATCCACCTATAAAAAATACATGGTGCTAGGTGCCCCATAAGTAGGAACTTACAAGCATTTTTACCCTTAAAAAAATAGATCTGATCATGGTGGAGCAACATTTTAGAACATTTGAGTTTAATAATGTATATTTGTCGGATATAATTTTCAATTATCTTTTTTTTAAAAAAAAAATACAGGCAAGTCGAAGCTTGAAAAGATAAATTAGGAATTAGATTATAAGACTCTAGCCCTTAATAAAATAAATAAAAAGATACTAGGAGTGGTAGAATTGCTTATCCTTCAAAATCATATCAAAGTAATCTCTGGGGATAGTTGGAATCATAACCACATCGGCACCATAACAATACTATGGCCCTCTTTGGTCATGTAATCAATACAAGAAATGTTTTCTCTTGGAGTATGGTGAAGCTCCATGTCAGGTTTCGGGGGGGGGGGGGAAAAAAAAAAGAAAAAAAAGAAGAAGTCTTTAATCTCCCTAATAATGTCTTTAAGGGCATGATCAATAGGACAATCTCTCATAAAGATATTGAAAGCATCAAGGGAATCGAAGTATATGACGATTCTCTGTAACCTCATCTACAGACCAATCTGTAACCCTATCATGATAGCATAAATTTCAACTTGAATGACAGAAAAGAGGCCAAGGGGCTTGTAGAAACCTATCAACTATTCTCTCTGAGTATTTCTTAACACTCCCCCACACGCCACTTGTTGTTGTTGGCGCACGGATCTGTCCACATCGATGCAGACCGTGTTCTCAGGAGGGGGTCCAAGAGTGGGTGCTTAGGATTTATCCTCTATCTTATCCAATTGGAAAGTCTGGTGGTTTAGCTTTTGATTCGCTCCATTTTCCATGAGAAGGTAGCTGCATCGGTGTAATATCTCCCTGGTTTCTGTGCTCTCTTCCTGAAATAGAAATGTACATTTTGTTATCCAAAGAATCCAACACCTTAGGCTAAAGATTTTTGTCCATGAGAAGTTCTGAAATCTCTCATATTAAAGAGAGTTAGTTAATTCATTAATTATAAGCTAAATTAAAAATTTACTTCTTATTTATGATTGGTTCCAAGCGTCAACATGAATAAATTATTTTTGTTTACTACAATAAAAGGGGCAAAAAGGTATTAAAAAAAACACATTTATTACCTTGAAAATAGACTTATAATAAGAGCTATTTTTTTAAAAAAAATAAACTTATAAGATCCAAACGGTATTCTGAGTTGGTAAGTCACCCTATTGTGGTTGAGTTATATCCACAGATATGGTAATCCCATAAAAATTATCGGGAGCATTGTGGGGTCCAAAGAAATAATATACTCTTTTCATTCTAAATATAGGACAAAGTTTATAGTATATTTTATACTATAAACTTTATCCTATATTTAAAACCAGAGGTAGTAATAATTACAAAAAAGTCATATAATGAAGAAGCACTAGTGTAACGGATGAGAACAAGTGTGCTTTTAGAGATATAAAATTGCGTTATCTTCCTTATAGGGTGGTATCACTCTCTATCTTAACAATAACTTATTAGTGATTACCATGATATGTATATATATATATATATATATATATATATATATATATATATATATATATATATATATATATATTTTGGTTGCTATGCTTATGTATTCTTTTATTAGAGATAATCTTATTTGAGGCACCGTTAGATATTAAATAAGCACCTCTCTACAGAATATTCGTCACTTCACGTCGTAAGAAATTAACCCCTTTCACTTGATCTATTCTTTAAATACCAAATAATCATCATTTATGTAGAACAACTCGGAAGGAAATCATCTCATAAGCTTTCTTTCTCCTCATCCTATTTGGACTGTTGATTGGGAAGAGGAGAGAAAAATTAAAATATTATTGTAACATTTCAGATTGATTAGACAGATATGATTTAAAAATGATAAAAGTTAATAAAAAAGATGATGGGAGAAACTTAACTTAGAACAACTCTGTTTCATATAAAAAAAACAATATAAAATTGTACAAAGAAAAATAAAATAAAATAAAACACAGGCAACTGATTTTTTTTTTCCTGGACATTTTAAAAATTCCTTTGGTTACTTAAAAATGTACTACTCTTTATCATCATATCAAAAAAATTAGGGGAAAAAACATCTTTTATTGGGCCCGGCCTATTAGGAATTAGCGTCCAGTGGACGCTGCTATTTGTTGACTTTCAAGTTTCAATAACCGGAGATCTAGCAAGGGAGCAGTTGTTGAATCTAACGGTCCTTAATGATTCTGGATCTGGACCCGCAACATGAAAATGCGATATGTGTCCTGATGAAGAATGAAACCCTAGATAGGCTCAGTTATATATAAATCTATATTTATCTCTTTAATTTTCGCATTCTTCGTCCGTCGACTCTGGTCCTTTTTTTCCTTAGTACAGTGCGTTGAATCGGTGAGAGAGTTTGAAACATGTCGGACGAGGAACATCACTTTGAGTCCAAGGCTGATGCTGGAGCCTCCAAGACTTATCCTCAGCAAGCTGGTACCATCCGCAAGAACGGATACATCGTCATTAAGAACCGCCCCTGCAAAGTATTCTTTTGTATTCTTCTTTTTTTGATCTCTGTTTTTACTTTTGGTTAATTGCGGGTGGAAAAGTAAACTAAGCACATAGTTATGGATTTTTATCATTGAATTTCTTATGGAATAAATATGTTTTAATTAGAAGAAGATTTTAATGTAAACAATCGTTACCAGAAAATTTGAAAGGACTACTATTATTGGGATAGATATTTGTTATCCACTTGTTTGAAGCTTTGATTAATCTGATTTAGATTTTCTTGGTTTTTCCCTTTGGGAAGCGATGTTCTTTCCACATTCATTAAGTTGGCTCTGTTGTTTTGCTTGTCGGATTGATGATTGATGGTTTTCGGTGTCCCTTAAGCATGCCTGAGGCCCATTTGTGTGTCTCAGTTTATACTTCATTTAGATAGGAATAGCATTTAAGGCCTAACATTTCATTTGCCTGCAAATTAGGCTGGGCGGATTTGTTCTCTGATGTCTGAATAAATTCTTTTATTTAGTGAATAATAAGATTATATTTGCAACTATTTTCCGGGCTTTCATTTTTTGTTATGTTTTTGCATGCATGAATCTATTGGTTTCTTAAGTAATTTGAAGTGGCTATGCAATGAATTTTTTCCCATAATCCCTGTAACGCAATTATGACTTCCTGAGTACTGCTGTTTGTTGAATTTGGGTTGTACGCTAATCTTTATGCTTTAATTTCTTGACATGACACACTGTTTTCGAGGTTGTGCTTTTGTTGTGTATGGGTGTTTGAGTGTCAATCTCTTTACGTAATAGGTTCATTTTATAATTTATGGCAGGTTGTTGAAGTCTCAACATCTAAGACTGGTAAGCACGGTCATGCTAAGTGCCACTTTGTTGGGATTGACATTTTCACTAACAAGAAGCTGGAAGATATTGTGCCCTCTTCCCACAACTGCGACGTATGGAAATACAATTGTTTATTTTCTCAATTCGACCTTTTTAATTTGCCTAGATTGTCCGCTATATAACAATCCTCGTTTTCAGGTTCCTCATGTGAATCGTACTGACTATCAGCTGATTGACATTTCTGAGGATGGATTTGTAAGTTGATATTTCTGCTACCAGTTTTTTGAGTTGCACAGCCATGGTGCTCATTTTTCTGAATCTTACTTTCGGCTCCTGCTGTTGAATGATGTTATAGGTCAGTCTGCTGACTGAAAATGGCAGCACCAAGGATGACCTGAAGCTTCCTACCGATGAAAATCTGCTAGCTCAGGTTAATCCAACCTTCTTTCTTTTTGTCTATTTCCCCCTTTCTTTTATATACCCACAGTCTGCAAGTCAGTTTCTTTCATGCATTTTTTCCTCTTCAATTGTTTTTCCCAAATGGTTACATCATATTCAGCATTGTGCAATCCATATAACTGGGATAAAGATACTGCTTGTTGGTGACATCATATATTCTGGTTTGCAGATAAAGGATGGATTTGCTGAGGGCAAGGACCTTGTTGTCAGTGTCATGTCTGCCATGGGGGAGGAGCAGATGTGTGCCCTGAAGGATATTGGGCCAAAGAATTGATTAATGGGGGTTTGTTGTTTCCATATAAGTAACAATAATTTTGTTAAGCCTTTGTTATGGTCTTATGCCCTTTTTGATGCTGGGCTCACGTACCCTAGTGCTGCAGGTGTTAATTTATGGATTTGTTGGCAAACTATATCACATTTCTTGCTCCTAAAATTTTCCCGACGAAAAGGGCGTCGTTTTAATTTCAGATGGGAATGATGATGGTAACAACTGATGGGATTGCTAAACTTGGTCACAGAATTCGATCTTATGTCAACCTCTAAAACGTGGTTGATATATTTTGTAGCAGCATTAATTAATGTATGAACCATTTTATGTGCGTAGAATGGTAACAATGTCCATAAAAATAGCAACAAGTGATCATAAATTGAGTCCAACTTGAGAGTCAGTATCATGTCAAAAAAGATGTAGATTCGATGACCGTGTGTCCCTTGGTGGAAACGCACATGAGCACTTTGTTTGACGATTTAGTTTCGCTGAGGTCGCTGTTACCTGGCAAGTGACGATAATTTGGCTTTCACCCAGTTGCAGCTTTTATGTTGAAAGTGATTCATGGAGAGCTAGGGAATTGGGGGACTCGAACTGAATTCAAGTGAACAAGAGTTTGTGCACAAAATGAAGGGGAAAAAATTAACACACCCCCATTATTTATATCGTATCTTATGAACAGACTTTCTGCATTAGAATCGCTTGAAATAAGATAAAGACGCAGAAGACAAGAAGTGAAGAAGCTGCCAGTTTAGGCCCCTATGGGTATTCCAATTTTTAATCAAGCTTTTTTTTTTTTTTTTTTTTTTGGGGGGGGGGGGGGGGGGGGTACAAAAGGAAGTGTGAAGGAGATCCAATACCATACAATCTTTGTCGACCAAGCTGAAAAGTTTGATCTTTGAATTGCATTTGTCTTCGACCAACCAATTGCTTCTTGAAGCCGTGGTGTTTAGCGTTTACAACCCCAAGATCCTCTTTTTCTTTTTTCCCCCTTTTAATACAACAAAAACTTTATTAAAATGATGAAGTTATGCAAGAGCACAGCGATGGTCGGCGTTGTTGTTTCCTTTCCTGACTTGCCAGAATCAATGAATCAAAACACAGTAAAACTACGATCCACATGTTTTTGAAACCCTGACTACTAATTCGGGCCAATTGTTGTTCTCTATAATTGGAACATAGCTGGCTCTCTTTCTTTCTGCACCATCAACCCAAAAAGAAATTGTCCGCAGGAATATTCAGCTTCTCAGATTGCAATTTTGGCCTTTTCAGCTTAAAAATTAAAAACTCTATTTATATATTTATTTATTGGAGCTGTTGGACCAAACTGGACATCACTCACTCACATTCAACAACCTTTCCCTTTTTTTCTTCTTGCCTCCTCTTATTCTCTGTGGCTGGCTGACTTCTTTCGTTTTCTGTTCCTGTTCTTCTTCTTTTTTTTTTTGGGAAAATCTTGTTGAGGGCCCTTTTTACCAAAAAAATACGAAAAAAAATGCCCAAAAACTCTGAAAATTCGGAAAAAGACCTAAGGTTAGCGGGGGGCTCATAGAGTTGTTAATGGAGCTGATATAGTTGTTATTGGGGTACTGATATAGTTGTTAACTGAGCTGATTTAGTTGTTAAAAATAGATTCTGAAATTCTGGAAAAGGCCCAAGGTGAGTTGTTAATGGGGCTGATATAGTTGTTAGTGGGGTACTGATATAATTGTTAACTGGGCTGATTTAGTTGTTAAAACTAAAAAATTTTAACGACTAAATTAGCCCAGTTAACAACTATATCAGTATCCCGCTAACAATTATATCAGCCCTATTAACAACTCACGTTGGGCCTTTTCTAGAATTTCAAAATCTTGGGTCTTTTTTCGAATTTTCAGAGTCTTTGGGCATTTTTTCGCACTTTTTTGGTAATATGGGTCCTGAACAAGATTTTCCTTTTTTTTTGGGGTCAAATTTTCTGTTCCTGTTCAAATGGGAGTACTACTACATAAATTTTCCTAATTCAATTTTGTAAACAAAAAACAAAACTGAGATCAGATGCATCTGATTTAATTTGCACAATGAAAATCTGTACTTGGGAAAAAGTAGCAGTAGAGAAATCAAACCCTTTCCTCAACCACTGCAATCCCCCCCCCCCCCCCCTAATTGTGCTTTTGTCAAATATAACTACTCCTCCCGTCTTTAATAGCTAATTTGATCTTTAATAGCTAATTGGATTAGATAAAAAAAAATTTAAGTTAATTAATACGATATGTATTTTTTAGAAACCCTAGTAATCTTATTTAATTCTTTCATCCCTCTTCTTCTTAATTATTATTAAAGAAACATTAATAGAGGTATATTAGGAAAATATTGACAAATATAAAAATTATGTCTTATATTTAAAACCAAGATCAATACTCAAATATGTCTTAGATTAAAGACGGGAGGAAGTAATAAATAACTATAGTTTAGTAAATATGATCGATCATATTAATAAGGGTTAAATATCAATTTTGCCCCCTGAAGTACACGTCTAGGAGAAATGTTGCCCTGAAAGTTTTTTTCCGAACAATGTTGTCTCTCCGTTAACAGACCTAACGGTCAAATGTTAGTTGCCCGCATTATGCTAACATGGGTTGTCTACATGACATCTTTCTCACTTTTTTTTGGGTTAAGTAGAAATTTTGCCCTGAAAGATTTTTTTTTTTTGTCTCAATGTTGCCCCGGAAGTCTAAAAACGTAGCAATGTTGCCCCTATGTTAGCAGTCCTAATTAATTGTATTTGACACTTTTTGTAAGTTTTTTCCTCTCAGTTATCCTGCTTACAATGCATGAGAGGTTCGTTAATCGTTTGCTTAAATAATTCTGCAGGCGAGTGATTATTATTTGGAAAAATTCATTTGAACTGCCTATGACGTACTCATTTGATCTTCTGTTCGGACAAATTCATTCTTATTTTTTTTTTGTTTGATTTGTTTGAAATATTTTTTCTAGACAAATTCCGCAGGTAAGTGATTATTGTTTGATTGGGGAATGCCTGCGATGAAGGACGCTATGGGGAAAGAAGGAGTAGATTATGTTTACCTTGTTTTTTTTAAAAAAAAAAAAGAAGTTAATTGCCACCCCTACTCCCTCCTGTCATGATTATAATTATAAAACCGAGTTGACTTTATTTTTTTTGAAGAAATTAAAAAAACTAAATAAGGTACTTAATCATACTACATTTGATCCTAATTATAAGACCGATTTGATTTTTTTTTGGAGAAATTAAAGAAGCTAAATAATTTAGCTAATCATATCATATGTTTTTAGACTTCTAGAGCAACATTGAGCAAAAAAAACTTCTAAAGCAAAATTGCTCCTGAGAGTGTACTTTTGAGGCAAAATTGCTACTTAAAAAAGTGACAAAGATGCCACATAGGTAATCCACATCAGCATAATGCAGTCAACTACGTTTGACTGTTACAACTGTTAACAAAGGGACAATATTGCTACGTTTTTAGACTCCCGAGATAACATTGATCCTAAAAAAACTTTCAGGGCAACATTGTTCCTATGTATATATTTTAGGTGCAAAATTGACACTTAACTCTATTAATAAATCCATTGGATTGGAACAAATAATTATAATGTCATACTGAAAGAAATACAATATTCTCAAAACGCAGTACCATCTCCAATAGTTGTCCAAGATCTTATGGATTTATTATTATTTAATCAAAGTGAGTCTTATTTAATCAAAGTGAGTCATATTTATATCTTTATTGGTATCATTGCAGTCGAGTGCTCTCATGGTCTCACACAGACGTGCCGTGGTTAGATCTGAGAAACATCAATTATGGCTTTTATTTGGTGGAATGGGAGGTGGAAAGTCTTCCCTTTTTTTTATTGACTTCGATTTTAAATCATTTTATTTTTATCTTTTCAAACGCACCTAAACAAATCTTGTGGAAATTTATACTCTTAAAAAGAGTATAGCACCATAAAGCTCGTTGAATTAATATATCTCTCAAGTTTTAAATAATTAGTTTTAGTCATTTGAGAGATAAAATGATTCAAGTTTTTATTAATTTATAGAGATTAATGTTTTAAATAGAATATAATTTGAGGGACAAAAATATATGGTTGGAAATTTGAGGGACCAAAGATTATATTTACCCAAACTTATTTTAATCTATTACTTCCTTTATTTCTCCATAGTTAGATAACTAATTTATGAATATTATGTGAATTAGTTAAATTAGCTATTTGTAATAAATAAATGTTAGTTTTCACAAAATGTTTATTTATTCACGTGCATTGAAATTACCTCCTTGATAGAAGTCCCTAAATACATGCAATCAATAGGGATTCTTCAAACAAAATTATAAATTAAAATGACAAAATGGATTGAGACCAAAATAAATTCCTGATCTAACTTATAGTACTTCATTCAATCCAAAATATAAGTCACTTCTAAAAAAAAGTCTTGATTCAGTCACTTGAAAAATAATTATTATTTATTTATTAATTTTACTCGTGTAGTTGTTTAAATGTGATTTTTTGTATATTCTGTCTCATTTAAAATCTAATTTAATATGAGTAAAGTTAGAATAAAATTTGATTTAAAGAATATTTAATGAGTTAACTATTATTTCTTAATTATGATAAATGGTTTAAAAAAAATGCTTTTTTTAGGGACAGAAGGGAGTATATCTATAATACAACAAGCCCCTTCGTCATTGCTAAATTTCTATACAAGTATTTGTTGAGTTTAGTTTAATTTCTGCCCATAATATCGTATGATCACAAGTTGGAATTTAAGTATTTAAGGCACTAATCGTGACTCCACAAGATTAGTTGATGTTATTTATAGATTCAGATATATCAAAAATTAAGAAATGTATATATAGGTGGCACAATTGGATAAGTGAAGGAGAGTAACGTTGAAAAGAGACAATTTCATATTGTGAGAGAAATAAATAAATGGTCCCAACCTTAAAGTCTATGAGTGGAGAACCTTAATTAGTACGCCTTTGTTTCCAAGACCCACTCACAATTCCTTCACTGTTCTCTTCAACACCGTCGTCCCAAAGCGTCCTCTTTACGAAAGAGAAATCTCAAAGCGCCATTATTATAGTCCCCAAACTAAAGTAAATGATGTCAGACACTGAAACTGTAAAGTGTAAAACAAAATCACAAACCATGTCTCTAACCCTTCTTCGATCTCTTGTTTTTAATTTGTCTCCCTTTTTCTTTTCTTCTTTCTCTTTCTCTTTTCCCTTTCTCATTTCTCTATGAACTCCTCCACAGAAGCATCTTTTACTTTTAGATTCAGAGGGACACAAGTAATTTTAAAAAATAAATATTGATATTATTATTAGCTCAACAATAATCATGACAAAACTCGGATAAAAGTCAAACTCAACAGTTTTACTTTGACCTAGTTTTTTACTTTCCCATTTCGCGTCTGCTCAATTACTGGATCAGAGTGGATCACAAACGTTCAAAACTCTTAAAAATCCAAACTTTCGATTAATAAATCTCGTTCTGTCTACCAAACATCTCAAACACATTATGGGAGTTCTTATAATTTTGGAGCAACCTATTATTATCTTTAGTACTTGGCAAAAAAAACCACTCTAGGTGAGGTGGGGAAGTAGATTAAATACTGATTACATGACATCATATACAATACAACTTCTTCACGTGGCGTAGGCTAATCCCATTCCCATGCAGTTTCATAATAGTATGCATTTTGCAAAGTAATAGCAGAGAGATTAAAGGTGGCGAAGAACAAAAACCACGTTATTATCTTTCCGCTGATTTCGCTGTTGTGTTTTTGTGAGACTCATTAATATCTCTTACCAAAAATCTCCCGCGATTGCCGCATTAGAGTGAAGGGAAAAGTTGAGAAAGCGAAAGAAAACAAAGAACAAAGTAATGATGGTTTTATTATATAAAACCCCATTTCTTCGTTGTCTCTGTTTCTTCCTCTGCCATTTCCAAATGAAGTAATCAATCTGTGATATGGGTTGTGTCAACTCGAGGCAAACGGTGTCGGTGACGCCGGCGGTGGATCACTCTGATCTGTTTCAGGGCAATGTGAGTTTGGGACATTCAGGAAGAAGCTTGGGCGAGTTGGATGGTAAGAAGAAGAAGAAGAAGAAGAGTGAGTCAGTGGGCGAGTCAGAGAGAGAGAGTTCAAATTGGGGATGTGATGAATCTTTGAGCTTCAGATTGGGGAATCTGCAGAAATATGTAGAAGGAGAGCAAGTCGCCGCCGGCTGGCCGGCATGGCTCACCGCCGTCGCCAGCGAAGCCATCCACGGCTGGGTACCCCTCCGAGCCGACGCGTTTGAGAAGCTCGAGAAGGTTGTTAATGTTATGGTTACTGGTAATGAAATGGTTCCATTGTTTTTAAGAATCTGTAAAAACTTCATTGGTGGAAAACTGTATCCTCAAGTCTCTGTTATTTCATGGTAAAAAGTTGACAACTTCTTTTAACGTTGACCATTATGTTTATTGGCTTTTCTATTTTAGTTTCAGTTATTTTTATGATGTAATTCTCTACTTCCAGTGATCATTCTGACATTTTTTTTTCAAAATATGAATAGGTTGGGCAGGGGACATATAGTAGTGTGTTCAGAGCGAAGGAACTTGAGACAGGGAAGATAGTAGCACTGAAGAAGGTGAGGTTTGATATTTTCGAACCAGAAAGTGTGAGATTTATGGCACGAGAAATAATGATTCTGAGAAGGCTTGATCATCCAAACATCATTAAATTGGAGGGTTTGATTACTTCCAAGTTGTCTTCTAGCATATACCTCGTGTTTGAGTACATGGAACATGACATTACAGGGCTCTTGTCCAGCCCTAATATCAAATTTAGTGAATCACAGGTAAATGCTAACTTTGAAAATTTTAAGGTGATCAGAGACCCAACCAAAAAAAACAGAATGGGAAGATCTGATTCCTGGTTATTTTTGTTGCACAGATAAAATGTTACATGAAACAGCTGTTGTCTGGGCTTGATCATTGTCATTCGCGCGGTGTAATGCATAGAGATATAAAAGGATCGAATCTTCTGGTGAACAATGAAGGGATACTTAAGGTTGCTGATTTTGGATTGGCAAAATTCTCTGTTTCTGGGAACAAACAGCCCCTCACCAGCCGTGTCGTCACTTTGTGGTACCGTCCTCCTGAGCTTTTGTTGGGTTCTACAGATTATGGTCCCTCTGTGGATCTATGGAGTGTTGGCTGTGTATTTGCAGAACTTCTTTTTAGAAAGCCAATTCTTCAGGGCAGAACAGAGGTAACAACCTAGAGCATTCAATTTTTTGGTTTTCTTTCCAGTATAAATTATAGGGTTAAAATCCCTATTAGAGTACTACGACAAGAACATCAAAACTTTATCTCACTATCACTATTGCGCTCTATCAAAAAATAAATCTTTGAACAGATTATCAATTAAAAGATATCGCTTTACAACTTCATCGAACGTTTGCTTCGGTCTTTCTCTATCTCTTTTTAGATGGCTCCATACTGCTTGATCAACCCTCCTCACTGGTGTATCCAGTGGCTTTCTTTGTATATATTCAAGCTACCTTAGATGATTTTCCACTTTTTTTTTTTGCCACTCCAACTCATTTGCATATATGATTATTATGAACTTTATCTTTTCTTATACGATCATACATCTATCTCAATATCATTATCTCAATTATCCCAATTTACGTTCGTGTTGTTCCTTTAAAGCTCAACCTTTATTATCATATAGTATTGCTGGTCTTATGGCAATGCGATAGAACTTCTCTTTTACCTTATCATGTACTTTCCGGTTGCAAATACTCTGGTAGCTTTTCACCATTTGTGCCCTCAGAGAATGCTCTTTCATAGATATTTCAATCTCTTCATCTATAGCTTGAAGTTTCAATGGGAATGTTTCTGTAGGACCATTTGAGATTAATGATTGCCTATTTAGCTTATGATAAGTTGTTAACAATCTCATGCAATGATATGGATATGATAGTACATCGAATGAGACTTTAGAACATAAAGAATGGTGTACTCACATGGGTATTAATGTTCATGTTTGTGGTTAATCAAAAAGAGATCAATTACAAATCACTATGCTCATATTCTGCTTTAGCCCACTTGCTTTAAAACTTGTTTAGATTTGTGTTTGCTATGGATGCAGGTGGAACAATTGCACAAAATTTTCAAACTTTGTGGCTCCCCACCTGATGAATACTGGAAAAAGACCAAGCTTCCTCATGCAACTTTGTTTAAGCCACAGCAAACATACAATAGTTGCCTCCAAGAGACCTTGAAAGACTTCCACATAACTACCGTGAATCTCCTTCAAACTCTCCTTTCCATTGAATCATACAAGCGTGGAACTGCTTCATCTGCTCTTTCATCAGAGGTGGGTTACTCAATACATCACTGTTAATAGGAGCTGTTCAATCCGCACAAAAATCTTACTGTATTGACTCTCAGAAATTTTTTTCGCCTTTTCCAATCTAAATTCGCCGACACTACTCTAGTTATAAGTTATAGTATCCATTGTACTAATTCGTCCATCATACATAGTTTGGGCTCCTAATCCTCTGAAGCATTACCACTTTCAGTATTTCAAGACAAAGCCTTATGCATGTGACTCGTCAAGCTTGCCAGTATACTCACCTAGCAAGGAGATTGATGTAAAACACTGGGAGGAGTCAAGAAGGTGAGATTTTCTCTTCAATGTAGTCAAAATCTTGATCTGTATAATTTCTATTTGATTTGGACAACGTATGTGTGATTTTTTAATGAGATCATATTGTGGTGAACTTTCAGAAAAAAGATTGGTGGAAGAGCTCGTGGACCTGAAACAAGAAAACCATCAAGAAAGCCACCAGGAATCAGTAAACTAGCCCCAGCAGAGGTCTAATCTGCTTTACTTCTTTGCTTCATTTGTGTTTGATATCTATCTGCATTCTCACTTAGCCAGATTAATCTCTTGTTACAGAGTTTGGTTAATCAGACTCGAAATTGCCGAGTGATGAATTGTAGAACTTCCTTCATCCTAAAAGAGAACAATATAGGCGAGGAGGTTGCAAAGCCATCAACTGATAGTGATAGAGCAGAACAAGATGCTTCTTCCCATGTTAAGAATCCATCTCACGGAGATATTCCCATACTACAAGTTTCAACTTCAAGTGGCTTTGCGTGGGCGAAAAGGCGTAAAGATGATGTTTCGAGAAGAAGATCTCATTGTAGATCCATTTCAAGGGGACATATTTTGAATTCTTCAGAACATTCTTCCCCACATTCAAGAAACAACTTTGATTCAAGAAACCAGGAAAATAAGGAATTCTGTGGAGGAAGATCCAACTCAAGGGGTCATAATGACATACGCGAAATCTCCAAGTTTGCAATGTTTAACCAATGGGGCAAGTTTGATCGCCCAGACTCATTTGATGCTTCTGATGAATACCACTCACAAGATCTATCTATAGCCCTTTATCACAGAGAATATTCAGCATCCAGGAGAAGCAAAATGGTTAGTTTAGTTTTAATTTTCAAGTTCGTTCCCCCATGTCTTTGCTTGTACTGAGATAAAACCATTCAGCTTATTCTGTTTTCGCCTGTATATTGATTTTATCAGGATTCTGGAGAGAAGGTAGAATTTTCAGGACCCTTGCTATCTCAAATGCATGCGGTTGATGAGCTCTTGGAGAGACACGAGCGTCACATTCGCCGTACAGTACGAAGATCTTGGTTTCAGAAAGGTATTAGGCACTTAAGAGAAGCAATGCCTGAGTCAGTTTTTGAAGACATTGCTTTTTAGGAGATAGTGAGAAGAGTTGCTAATTTTTATATTGCAGGTAAGAAACATGAGAATAAATTGGAAGACTAATAATGGCTTCAAGTTATTGATCGAGGAGGAAGCTGAAGTTGAAGTACTTGGGCAGCATCAGATCAAGATCATGAAACAACAAGACCTGTCCAAGCATTATTACTGCTTTTATTGGCAACAAATATAACTGGGAAGGAAGAATCAAATTGACAGCATCCAGAAGAATATTCTGTGAACACTGGGAGCTGGGAAACTGAGATTTTTGAAGGAACATATAACTCATTCAGACTCTGAGTTTATAGAGGTCCGATGAAGGTCAGGCAAATGAAGAAATGATAGATTTTCCTATTTTTGATCGATTATAGACAATTCATTATTTCTGTATTATCTTAAGTATCCCTCTTTGTCTTTGCCATCTTCTTCGGGTCTTTTTATCATTTGATTGATGTGTATATACTCTCAACACCTCTAAATATAAGACATAGTCGATTTTTTCTTTTAAAAAAATTAAGAAAGCTAATGAAATTAGGGAGAATTATAATAAAGGATTTAAGAAAAATAATATTTATTAAGAAGGACCATAAAAAATAGTAATTATTTTGAAGGACCAAAAATTAAAATATTAATATAAAGAGACTAAATTGCCCTTGGTTCTATAAATTTTTACATAAAGATGAGAAATGAAAAAAAAAAGTTTTGGAACAATAATATATGGTAACCTTTTTTTAGAATGAAATATCTAATTAACCAAAAAAAAAAACCTACAGGACAATATTTGCGAACCTTTTTTTTTTTAACAATAATATATGGCAACCTTCTATTCCACATAAAGAAAGAAAAGTGATGGACCATGCGAATTGGCTTCGGTGAGTCAAAACAAAAGTTTGAAAAATATATAATACTAAAGGGACAAGGATTGATCAGATTTTAATGATTATAACAAGAATCAAACTAAAGGAAAATGAGATAAAAAATTACCAGGAAGAAGAACTTAAAGATCATAGAACATGGGGAGGACGCCTAGGAGATCTTTGTGGATGAAAGAACCTACGATTTCTTCTTCACAAAGAGATAAAAAGTTACCAATAGAAACTCTAATTTGCATATTCCAGATTCTGATTTGATCTCTATTTATTATTTTTAATCAATCACCTCAAATTCTGATTTAATTAGAGATAATATATGAAATTTGACCAAGGGCAATTTAGTCTCTTTATATTAATGTTTTAATTTTTGGTCCTTCAAAATAATTATCATTTTTATGGTCCTTATTAATAAATATTATTTTTCTTAGGTCCTTTATTATAATTCTCCCATGAAATTACTTTATAATATTTTTATTTTTTATCCAAACTAATTAATTTGACTAATAAATTGATATATAATTTAAGGATACATAACATATGATATATTAAGTAACTTATTTAACGTTCTTAATCACTAAAAAAAAAAGTCAACTCCGTCTTATAACTATTACTTTGCGGTAATTGGCTTGTAGTTATAAGCTTGCTAAGTTTGAAAATACTCTTGTGTGTTAATTACTATATACCACTCTGGTCCTATTTATAAGTCCCATTTTGACAAAATCACACATACCAAGAAGAGGTAGTTAGCTCAATTATTATGAGGTGAATTTTCAACTTTACCCTAATTTATAATTAGGTACTTTTAACTTTTTCTTCTCTTTATTTTCATTGGTAGAATTAATATGGACAAAATTGTCACAATCTCATTTATTTGATCAAAAGAGACTTATAAATAGGACCAATTTTTTTTTATCAAAAGGGACTTATAAATAGAACCAGAGTGGTATACCTTATAGCAGAAGTATAAAAAAACTTTGAAGTTATTACCGTCAGTTTTTAATCTTACACTATGCTGCGCACTTCCCAACAATGAGGTATTTTTTGTTTTTTTTTTAAAAAAATAATTATGAGGTCATTTGGATTTTTTTAAAAAAATTTAATTAAAGGCTTTTCCTTTTAAAGCGTAAAGGATTTTCACTTTTCCTCCTTATAAAGATGAAGTTGTTTACCACCTTAGTCAATAACTTATTTATTAAGTCATTCAAAATTTGAACATGGAAACTATGGTTTATTGAGAATTGAGATAATGTAAACTAATGCATTTGCACAGTTTTTTTTTTCTTTTAAAAAAAACCTTGACATGTAGAAAATAAAGAAACAAAAATGCTATTTAAACTTCAAAATCTTAAATCAAAGTCTTGTTGCTTATAGTAGAATAGGTATTACCTAATAGAGTATATGAATTAACTACAATAATAGGGTTAAGGTATATTTTTGCCCTTAAAGTATACGCCCAGGAGCAATTTTGCCCCTGAAGTTTTCGGCGTAGCAATGTTGCCCTTGAAGTTTAAAAACGGAGCAATGTTGCCCCTCAATTAAAAACCCTAACGGTCAACGTTAGGGTTTTTAACAGAGGGGCAACATTGCTCTGTTTTTAAACTTCAAGGGCAACATTGCTCCCAAAAAAAGTAGCAATTTTGCCCTTAAAGTTTAAAAATGGAGCAATGTTGCCCCTCCGTCAAAAACCCTAACGGTCAACTAATGGTCAACGTTAGTTGACAGTTAGGGTTTTTGACGGAGGGGCAACATTGCTCCATTTTTAAAGTTCAGGGGCAACGGTCAACATTAGGGTTTTTAAACTTCAGGGGCAATATTGCTCCAAAAAAAAGTAGCAATTTTGCCCCTAAAGTTTAAAAACGGAGCAATGTTGCCCCTCTGTCAAAAACCCTAACGGTCAACTAATGGTCAACGTTAGTTGACCGTTAGAGTTTTTGACGGAGGGACAACATTACTATGCCGAAAACTTTAGGAGCAAAATTACTCCTGGGTGCATACTTTAAGGGCAAAAATGCACATTAACCCACAATAATATACTAATTGGCAACTCATTTTAATATGAGTTTTTGAAGTTTAAGTATTATTTTCTTATTTTTTTTCCCTATAAAAACAAGTTATAAACAATTTAATCATAAATAACAACAAAGATAATAACTCATGAATGTATTAGTATTAAGTATCTTACTATTATATATATTAACATGATTATAAAATATGTAATTTTTATACTAAAAAGATAAATAAAAAAGAAAGCCATTATATTCTTTTCTATTTTTGATTTGTCACTCAATGACTGAATTTTCTTTTCTTTTTCTTTTTTAAAAAAAGTTATAAGACTAACATGCATGGAGCCTAACCCATGATTTTTCGAAACCCAACCATTAATAGTATTGGAGGAACCAGCTTCCATAAAAGGATGAGTAAGGTAGGGCTAAGCATTAGAGCTACAATTCAGTGAGCCTGTCCATAACCAAATGTAATTGGATTATTTTGAACCCACCTAAAAAGGCCCCATATTAAAACTTGCCCATTTAAGATTTAAATGGGCGCTTTGGGCACACCTTCAGACTACCTATATCCGCCATCTAGTTATATATATATATATAGGGGTTGTCGTTTATTATGTCACTTAACATAAAGTTACGTCAAGTCACCCCAATACTACGTTGCTTTGGGGTTAAAGGAATTAATGAACTCTCAAAACGACGTAGTTTTAGGATTACAGGAATTAATGAAGAATCTTTTGGTAAAATTCATATAACAAATACAAAAACGTCCTTTATTAATTTCTTAACTCCCAAAACGACGTAGTTTGGGGTGACTTGACATAAGCTTATGTCAAGTAACACACAAACGATAAACCCATATATATATATATATATATATATATATATATATATATATATATATATATATTATTATTATTATTAACTATATGGACACTTGGACAATAATACGCCACTTTGCCATGAAATACCCATTTCCCCATTTGACTATTTTCCCACTTGGAGTTTGAATATCAAAATTATGTTATCATGACACTTGTCTAAATATAGGTTCGTTTGTGTTAATTATGATTATTGAATTTCGAAAATTCATATTTAAGAATTTAGAATGATAAATTTGGATGGATACTTAATGCTTATATATGTTTTTCTCAACAAACAAAAATAAACTTATCAAATGTAAATGAGTTACTCAAAACCCGATTAGCTCGTCCATTTATATGCTAGCTCGTTTAACTTGGGTTTAAATGGGTTGAGGTACGGGTATGGGTTAACCCATAGCCTATATCTTTTTAAAGTTAAATGGATGGACTATGGGTTTAGGCATGGGCTATCCAACCCGCCCATTGCTCTGCCCTAAAGCTCTTCCTATCTGGACCATCTATAAGGTCAAGATCTAATTTTTTAAATGTAAATTTTTAAACAAAAAATTATTTTTTAAAAAAATATATTTATTGAGAGATTATCTTTATTTTAGATTCTTTACATGTTAAAATAATTTTTTTTTAAAAAAAATGAACCGTCCAAATAGCTTTAAATAAATATAAAAACTGAATTCCGGCATAGGAGTATATTAGTAATATCAATTTTTTTAAAAAAAAACAATTCTGGCTATATTCATTAATAAGAAATTGATCTATATACCTATAACTTGTCAGTGGAATATATAATGGATTTGAGGATAAGTGTATGGATAAACTATTTAAACTTGAAAATACGTCAAATATGATTCTTTATGATTTAACTCAAAATGAATTAGTATTATATAATCATTAATATTAATTACCTTGATTGTCTGTGCCAAAAATATAATATAATTTGTTTAATTTGTTAAAGAATAAATTTTGCATGGGGTGCGACACGTAGCGAATCACGTAGTCCGTGCCTGCGTCCCCTGTTCGCCTCGCCTGCACAAAATTTCTCACCGTTGCAGAGGAAAAGCGCCATTGGCAGAGCTTGAGATACAGAGAGAGATAGTCAGATTTAGATTTATTGAGTATTCTCCATTTCGCTTCTCTCTCTCTCTCTCTCTCTAATGCCAAATCCACACATCCCTTTTTAATTCATTTTCATTCTGTTCCCAATATAAATCGCTTGTTCCTGCAAAATCCCTTTTCCTCTTTTTCGCGCCAATACTCTTTCACTTCACTCCAATTCCTCATTCCTCGAATCTTTCTGTTTCCATTTTCGGAATTCAATTGCTTTTACTATTTGATTTCACCTTAATTTCTTATCTCTTTCCGTTGGATTGCCAGCTAGATAGCTCGCCCTTCTTGAATTTCATATTCTTTTTTTCTTTTGTTCGTTCCATTGATGATTTCTAGGTTTAGCAGGATTATTGTATTGGCATTTGATCAAATTTGCCGATCGCATGGTCCAAATTGTTTGAATTCTGCAATATTCAAAATCTTTGAGACTGAATTGCCGGTGTGGATTCGATTGGGGTAGAAACAGCGCCATCTAATGGCGCTGTTCAGAAGATTATTTTACCGGAAGCCCCCAGATCGACTTTTGGAGATCTCTGATAGAGTCTATGGTACGCTTCCGTTCTCTGTTTTTTTTTGCCCCTTTTTGTCTCCTTGCATTTTCCGAACATTTGCTTATTCATTTTTTCCAAAGCTTATATATGAATCCCAACTTCAAATGAGGAAGTATTTGAGCTATTTTTTTTTCCCAGGAAAATTCTGCCTTTTGTATGAAACTAGCTACGAGACTTCTCAACTTGTAGCTTATTGGATGTCTGGTTCTAGGTGGACATACAATTTATGGTTAGAATTTTGTTTGGACCCCATGCTTACATATGCTGCAGTTCTAACTATTTTATGTATTTGCAGTGTCTTGAACCCAAGAAATCTTCATATATACATGAATTGCCAATTAGAAAATAAGAAGCAATATTTGAGTAATTGCTTTTCCCCATATTTTCCTCCTTGTCCATGAAGTTTACGAGGCTACAAGTTTATTGGATGTAATTCATGTTTTGGACAACTAATATATGGTGATGCATTGACTTGAGGACATTTAAATGCCAAATTTATACATTAATTAGCTTGTCTTCCATCCAGTTGTACTTGCACTGCTTCAATCTTGGTTACGAAAAGTTCAATCTAATTTAGATTTAGCACTGATTTTGTTTTTCACGTTGTTGTAAGTTGAGGGTGAATCTCTCTGGTTGTTGTTGTTGTTGTTAGTTGTCATCATACTGTATGGGTTAACTTGGTATCTAGACACACACACACACACAAACCCCCCCCCCCCCCCCCCCCCCCAAAAAAAAAAAAAATTAACAGCATATTTGACTTTTATTTTGCAGTTTTTGATTGCTGCTTCTCAACGGATGTGTTGGAAGGAGATGAGTACAAAGATTATATGGGGGGAATTGTGGCTCAGCTACAAGATCACTTTCCAGATGCTTCCTTCACTGTGTTTAACTTCAAACAAGGAAACGAGCCCACCAAGATCTCAGACATACTAACAGATTATGGCATGACCGTGATGGAATACCCTCAGGAATTTGAAGGCTGTCCACTTTTGCCATTAGAGGTGATTCATCACTTCCTTCGATCAAGCGAAAGTTGGTTGTCTATGGTGGGCCAAAGAAATGTTCTTTTAATGCATTGTGAACATGGAGGCTGGCCAGTTCTTGCATTTATGCTAGCAAGTCTTCTCTTGTACAGAAAACAATACACTGGTGCGCAGAAAACTCTTGAAATGATGCACAAGCAAGCTCCTAAAGAGCTTCTTTACATTTTATCTCCTATAAATCCACAACCTTCTCAGTTGAGATATCTTCACTATATTTCCAAGAGAAACTTGGGTTTTAGGTGGCCTCCTTCAGACACACCCATGCATTTAGACTGTCTAATTCTCAGAGACCTTCCTTTATTTGATGATGGAAAAGGTTGTCGTCCTCTTGTACGTGTTTATGGTCTGGATCCTTCTTCAACACCTTCAAATGCAAGTAGTTCTAAGCTTCTCTTTCCAACTAACCTAAAGACCAAAAAATATGCTCGTCATTACCGACAGGTGATGTATAATAATCTTACACTATCTTGCTTTTGATACTTCCAAGTTGTGAATTTATTTTAAATATATATTGATTGATTTCTCTCAAGAAATTTTGAAGTGCAGGCAGAATGTATGTTGGTGAAATTAGATATCCGTTCTCGTGTTCAAGGGGATATTCTTCTTGAGTGCATTCATTTATGTGATGATCTCGTTCATGAGGAGATTATGTTCAGAGTTATGTTTCATACAGCATTTGTAGGGTCAAATATATTGATGTTCAATCGTGAAGAACTTGATATTTTGTGGGAGGCAAAGGAAAATTTCCCCAAGGATTTTAAAGCAGAGGTAACTTCTTCTTCGTCCTCCTCCTCCTACTTTTTCTTTTGTTAGTTTTACAATACAAGCTGAACAACACAATAAAATATCTACGCTAGGTACTTTTTTTGGACGATGTTGCCGTTATACCTAATATAACCACATTTGATGATGCTGAAGATCCAACCGAGGCAGGATATGCTTCACCTGAGGAATTCTATGAGGTGGAAGAGATCTTTACCAATGCAGTTGATCCACGGGAAGGTAAAGGTGAACATGATTCTCCTGTGGTTCAGGACAACGCAGTTGATGGTAGAAATCAAAAAACAGCACCGAAAGAGAATTCAGATCCTCATGCATTCCAGGATTGCACATCAAATGATAGGATTGTTAAACAAGAGGGAAGGACAGATTCTGTTATTCAAGCAGTGAAAGATATTGTTGTTGATGATGGGAGCTTAGACTCGGATCCTTATGCAGTAAAAGATATTGTTGTCGATGATGGAGAAATTAAGTCAACTTCTATGGCAAATTCTACTGATGTAATGCATCATGTTGAAACAAAGGAAGTCTCTATGGATTTGCATGGACAATATGCAGATATAGGAAACAAATATGAGGAGGAAGATAACCAAGCAATAGAAATGAAATTAGATTCTGAGGCAGGGCAGGATAAATTTGATTTTTCCAGACAAAAAGCTAAGTTACTTCCACATGCTACAAGAAAAGTACCATCAGCGGACTCAAAGCTATTGGCAAATACATCTGCAGCAATGCAAAAGATTAAGGTACAAGAACAACAGGGTGGAACAGCAAAACTAGCAAAGCCAAATGCAATAACTAGGTGGATTCCCTCCAGCAAAAATTCTCATACAAATTCAATGCATGTCTTGTATCCAAGACTTAATATTGCTCTTGCAAATGCCAACTCTCGAAAGGAGAAAAGTGCAGATGCCAACATGAAGAGTAAATACAAAATTCGGAAGCAAAGATCTTTGGACCACATAAATCGCCCATCATCAGATAAATTGAAGTTTCATAAGCTATCCCCTTCAAGATCTTCAGACCGTATAGCAGATATAGACACAGAATGCTCATCATTATTATTACCATCAACTGAAGAGACGTATCTTCAATTGGCAGCTCGTGCATTGGAAATGTACTCAAAACAAGGTCAAGCAATTCCTCATCCCCTGCCTCCACCTGTACCCTCATTTCATGTTAAAAACTCTTCTGTACAGGTTTTTGAATCCTTATCATTACAAGAGGATACACCTACTCCATCTACCTTACTATTTCCATATTCCTCTTCGGTTGAAAATGCATCTACTCAACCGCTGTCACCACTGGCAAATTTATCATCATCAAGAGGACAAGACATTAAGGTGGATATATCACATGTAACTTCTCCTTCTTGTCCCCCACCTCCACCTCCTCCTCTTCATCCATCTTTACCATCATTTACTAGCCAAATTAAAGGGGGTTTCTCATCTCCACCTCTGCAAGAGCTTGTTTATTCATCGACTGTTGTCGATGGAAAGACTAGTGAAGCCCTACCAACCTTGCTTGAAAGTGAAGCATTATCATCTAAACTTTCAACTGTACAAGCATCTCCACCTCCACCTCCACCTCCACCTCCACCTCCACCTCCACCTCCACATCATGTTAGTCAATCACCATCTTCACCCCCACCTGCTTCCAGCAATGCCCCATCACCACCTCAATCTTCATCTCCTTCAGTATATTTGCAAACCTCACCTTTACCTCATTCAAGAAATGTTCCATCACTAATACTTGAGCATCTGCCTCTGCCTCTTTCAAGTGACGCTTTATCACCCCCTTCTTCAACCCCGCCTTCACCTCCTTCAAGGGATGTTCTACCTCGTTTGGCCTCTTATAAAACATTTTCACCTCTACCTCCAGGTCATGTTAATAATGCTCCATCACCACTTCAACCTTCATCTTCTTCAATACCTTTGTCAACCTCACATTTACCTCCTTCAAGCAATGTTCTACCACCACTACTTGAGCCTTTGCCTTTGCCTCCTTTAAGTGATGCCTTATCACCCCCATCGTCAACCCCACCTTCACCTCCTTCGGGTGATGTTTTACCTCGTTTGTCTTCTTATAAAGCCTTCTCAATTCCACCTTCATGTACTGTTAGTGATACTCCATCACCATCTGCACCTCTAGTTGCTTCAAGTATTGCTTCGTCACTACCTCAACCTTCATCTTCTTCAATACCTTTGCCAACCTCACCTTTACCTCATTCACACAATGTTCCACCACCCCTACTTAAGCATCCTTCAAGTGATGCTTTACCACCCACTGTGTCAACCTCAGCTTCACCTCCTTCAAATGATGTTCTTCCACGTTTGACCTCCTATAAAGCTTTTAATTATCCACTTCAACCTGAGTTTAACAATGTCTCCTTATCACCAACACAACAACTACAACCACCACCAATGCTTGAAGTTTCGCCTTCCCCACCTTTATCACTTGATAAAGCACCGCCTCCACCTCCACCTCCGCCTCCGCCTCTATCAGTATCACCTTTTTCATGTGAAGTCATTTCACCACAAACACATGTCATTTTAGCTTTACCTAACTTACCTCCTTGTAGTGACCCGCCCCCACCTTCACCTCAGCTTCCGCCTGTTTCGATCGTTAAAGATTCATTGCCATCAGCACTTCCTCATGATAAAAAAATATTACCTCCACCTCCACCTCCACCTCCACCTCATCTTAGTGAACAATGCTCGCCTCTACTTTTGCATCCTTTTGGTAAACAAGGTCCACCTACATCTCTACCTCCACCTCTTGGTGGAAAAATCCCTCCTCCCCCTCCGCTTCCTCCTAATAGACAAGTCCTTCTTATAATTCCGCCTCTTCCTCCTTTAAGTAAACAAGACCCTCCTCCACCTCCCTCTCCCCTTCCGTTACCTCATCCCCCACCTCCACCACCTCCTCCTCCTCCTCCAAGTGTACAATGCCCCCTTCCGCCTCCGCCTCCGCCTCCGACCAATGGACAATGCCCCCCTCGGCCTCCGCGTCCGCCCCCACCTCCTCCACGTGGACAATGCCCCCCTCCGCCTCCGCCCCCTCCAGGCAGACAAGGCCCCCCTCCACCGCCTCCTCCTCCAAGTGGACCAGGACCGCCTCCGCCTCCTTTAAGTGGGATAGGCCCTCCTCCGCCTGCGCCTCCATTAAGTAGGAAAGGCCCACCTCCGCCTCCACCTCCTGGATCACGGGCTCCTAGAGCACCTGCTCCTCCTGGACCTCCAGGGGGTGCACCTCCACCACCTGGAGCTGGTCCAAGCGGGAGAGGGCGAGGTCTTTCACGTCTTCCGGGATCAACTCCTCGACGGTCCTCTTTAAAGCCTCTATATTGGGGTAAATTGTCAAAGGCACTGCAAGGAAGTTTATGGGAAGAATTACAGAAACGTGGACAGACTCAAGTGTAATTTTATTCAACTTCCATTGTACATGTTCTTGTGAATCATTTCAGTTTAATATGATTATGCATTTTCATTTCTAAATTCTAATATTAACATCCTTCCCTTTTGTAATTATGGGCGTTATATTTTGTTTTAGTGCACCAGAATTTGATGTTTCAGAGATAGAGACCCTTTTCTCAGCATTTGTTCCAAAAACTGCTGATAAGTCTGTAGGGCGTTGTAAATCTGTTGGATCTAAAACTGATAAAGTCCACTTGGTATTCTTCCATCCCAATATTCTTGAGTTTGACTTTGAAATACATCACGTGTATGTTAGAAGTAATGCTAATGAATACCTGGAGCGTTTGTTGTTGCTTGTTGGATGTCATGCTTAATACGTATATGTATTTGGAATTGCTGGACTTAATTTTCTCTTTACTACTTCCTCAATATCTGGGATTTAATTTGTGTGTGTGTGTTTTTTAAATATAGATTGATCTGAAGAGGGCCAATAATGTTGAAATTATGCTCACAAAGGTCAAGATGCCACTTTCTGAAATGATGGTAAGCTGATGCTCCGAATGTCTTTATTCTTATGGGAAATTTTTTTTAGTGATGCTAATGCAATTTGAGTTTGGATGATGCAAGTTAAATGAAGTTTATATGGACGGCAATATTCTATTACAAGAAGCATTATTATGATGGATATACTCATTTTGATTTGTATTATGGATGATTCTTGCCTGAATCTTTTTTATCTATACAATCTTTTGCAAGCTTCTGAAATCTCCATCTCTAACATTTAATCTAAATATTGTCTAATGCGTCAAAATGTAAAATCCCAGGCAGCAATTCAAACATTGGATGATACAGTATTAGATGTTGATCAGGTTGAAAGTCTTTCTAAGTACTGCCCCACCAAAGAGGAGATGGAACTTTTGAAGGTAAGGCTTAAGAAAGCTCCATTTACTCCTTACGTTTTGCTTTTGCAATTAACTGAGGATTTTTGTTTTTGTAATTCCATTTGATCCGGGTTTCAATTATTTAGGGATATACTGGTGACTATGAGAATTTGGGAAAGTGTGAACAGGTAAGTGAGCTCTATTAGTCATAATATAAATGTGATTAAAGAGTCTATTTGAGTTTTAGGGATATATTCTTATTTAGGTTTTTTTCAGTATTTTCTGGAGCACATGAAAGTTCCACGGGTGGAAGCAAAATTAGCAGCTTTTGCTTTCAAGATTCAGTTTAATCATCAGGTTTGGCTGTATCTGTAATATACATCTGAGTTTTTTTTTTTTTTTTTTTTTGGAGATTTGATGTTCTTTATAGGGGTGTTATATACTTTCCTCTTTATGCAGATTGTAGAATTTAAGCAAAGTTTAAGCACTGTGAACGCTGCTTGTGACGAGGTACTTTACTTACAATGTAACTTTGAATTCTGTTCTTTGCGTTCATTACCTCATATTTTTTGTTCTTGGTAAATAGGTCCGGAACTCTGACAAACTGAAGAATATTATGCAGAAAATTCTTTATTTGGGGAATACTCTGAATCAAGGAACAGCCAGGGGTTGGTATTTCTTAGGATATCGGTTTATTTTTCCCGTGTCAACAATACGAATTGAATGTTATTATGAAATGCAGGATCTGCTGTTGGATTCAAGTTGGATAGTCTTTTAAAGCTCACTGAGACTCGCGCTTCCACTAGTAGGATGACGCTAATGCATTATCTATGTAAGGTATAAGGAAATGGATTTTCTCAATTTCTCTCCAAATTTTGAATTTCTAAAAACAAATAAATTCAACCCCATTTGATACTGTCAGTTTTATATATATATATATATTTTTGGCTTGCAGGTCTTAGCTGAAAAGTCTCCTGCACTCCTTGATTTTCACTTGGACCTTGTTAGCCTGGAAGTTGCTAGTAAGGTGACGTGTTTAGTTATTTGGTAAATTTTAGGGAAGAAAGTTTTGTCCTTGAATCTTTAGTTCTCTATTTATTCACCATTAATTATTGATTAGAGATTGAGCTTGTTCTACGCAGATACAATTGAAAGCATTAGCAGAAGAGATGGCATCAATTAATAAGGGCTTACGAAAAGTTAAACAGGAGCTTGCTGCATCTGAAAACGATGGCCCTTCATCTGAAATTTTTCGTAACGTGTGTTTACCTTCTTACATCAACTTGTTCCTTTATTCTTAACATATTACCATAAGGTCAAATAAATAAAACTCTCTCCCTCCCGTCCTAAATATAAGATCTAGTTTGTAATTCAATTTTTTTATTAAAGTAGATCTTATATTAAGGATTAAAAGAAATATAATGAATGAAGTTCTGTTCCTTCCAAAAAAAAAAAAAAACTGCTTCCTCTGTAGCATAAATGTAGCGAGTCAATTTGTTTGTTGTGCACATGGTCTGTTCGTCTAGTTAATTTTCAGTGCATTCGTTTTTTTGATACAATCAGTGCATTCACTTCTCTTTGCGTTGTTTATAGACACTGAGAGAATTTATTGAAGGTGCTGAGTTAGAGGAGGCATCTGTAACAACCCTTTATTCTGTGGCGGTAATATTCTTAGCCATCTCTTTGGTACGCAAGTTTAAATGTGTACAAGATATTACACTCCTGTGTTTCAAAATATAATATTCGGGCTTCACAACATAATACACTGGTATATATAAATATATATAGAGAGAGAGAGAAATAAATCATGCATGCGTGTACATGTACCGTGTTTGGACAGGGTAAAAATGCTGATGACCTTGCAAGATATTTCAATGAGGACCCTGCTCGTTACCCATTTGAACAAGGTAAGCACTAAGTTAGACTACGTTTATGTTAAGAATCTTGTTTTTTCACCTATCTTTTGTCGGCTGGTTAGTTGAATTGTATGAGAGAGTTTGTTGGTTGATGATTACAGTAACTGCTACTCTATTGAATTTCACACGGTTGTTTCGGAAAGCGCACGAAGAAAACATAAAACAAGCAGAGTTGGAGAAGAAGAAGGCTGAGAAAGAGGCTGAAGAGAAGGCTAAGGCGGACGCCGCAGCTGTGGCAGCATCATCATCTAAAGAAGCTGTTTTGTAGCATTGGGCAATTTCTGGTATTTCATTGTATTTGTACAAAGCTCTAACCCATCTTTCTTCGCTAGGAAGACCAATTCTTTCTCTGTATAACCTCGAAATTAGTTTCTTTTTTTCCTTCCATAGATAGGACACACATACCATCATGAAGATATTGTATAGAGGACAGACAGAGAGGTCAGCAGGACTTAGAAATATTTAGGCACTGTAATCTGTATTTGTAACTAATGTAAGTGAAGAGCAGGCTCAAATAGAAATTCCAGTTTCATTTTTTAAAAGTATTAATCAAAGGTGTAAAGGGTTCTTGTTCCATTCAATTAATGCTGTTTACCTCTAATCTCTATTCTTTTGAGTATAAAATGTTATTTCAAACCGGAAAATCTGGTTCATACCATCAATGAAGGCCTCAACTTCTACTGGTTTAAAGAACCATGTTAAAAAAAAAGTTTATCTATATTGTATTTTTGCATCTTCCGAAATATGCTTTTTACAAAAAAGACTAGATCAACGTCCAAACTAACTAAAGATCATGTGTTATTCACATTGTAATAGATTGCTAATTTACAAAGTGAAAAGCAAAACTAATGAAACAAAGAAAATATAAGAAGCCCCTGCATTCCCGTTTTTATGTCCCCAAAGTTGCTTCATTCCCTTTGAGCGACATGAATAAAACTTCACAGATACTTTTGCTATAATTTTTTGAAATAATGCCTAATTTCCTCTATATGAAACTTTGTCTGAAGAAAATCTTTTGAATAAAACCAACATTTTGCTACCTTACGGTATTTGTTCGAAGTTCTTCTCCTCTCTGTCTTCTCGATCAACGATCCATGACTCTGTTATGCAGCTTTGGTAAAACTTGCAGCTAATAATTGTGTCAAGAACAATGAAGATGGAATACAAGTAAGCAATGAAAATTCCCTCTAAAGCCAAACAAGGCCCTGTTTTTCCAACATTATGATAGGCCCTCACAACTCTGAACTGAAACAGAGCTTCAATGGCAGCCAAAGCCACATTCACAGGAAGAGCCAAGAACAGAGCCATCGATGTCCTTCCCCTCATCAAGACACAAGCTTTAAGAATCGTTAAATACCCGCCATGTACCTCCATGCCTGACACAGCCAAAGCCATATTGCATATAACAAGAGCATTTGCCAGGATCACAGAAAACAGAACCACCCCTGAAGCTGAAAGAAAAAGGACGAAACTTGGAGAAGGGGAAAATCCCAGCCCTTCAACAAATCCAAAGGCCAGAAACAGAAGACAGAAAGCCAAAGAATTTGCAGAGATAATCAAGAATGAGTTGAAAACGTAGGTGATGAGGAGTGGCTTGTAAAGAGATGCTATAGAAGAAAATGAAGGTTCCACAGAAAGTTTATGATGATTCAGAGCTCGAATTACCGAAGCTTTGGCAAAGAGGAAGAAAGTGAGGGTAAAAGGGAGGGTAAAGATGGAAGAAATTATTGTCTGAGAGACCTTAAGGTTGAGAACTAAGAGCAATTGTGAGGAGGAAGGAAAGCCTGCAGCTTCAAAGAGAACCCTCAAACGATTATAAATCTGAGGAAGAAGAGAAACAGAGGAAGAAGAGATCAAGGCTTGTAAGAGGAGGACTGAAACAGAGAAAGGGAAGGCAAAAAAAGCAGAGGTTGAAGTGAAGTAATGGTAATTTTGCAGGAAGCCATGAATGGATCTTCTGAGAATCTTACCTGAAGCTTCCATTGAAGAAGATTGAATCTTAATTTTTTGCAGGAAGATGTGGCTTTGTTTGTTCTGGGGAATGGATTATGAGAGAGAGAGAGAGAGAGAAGTGGAGGAGGTGATGGAGTCTGCTTTTGTTTACCAGTTCCCTTTAATGGGTTTGGGTTTTTTTTCCTGTGTCGAAATGTTAGGTTTGAGATTTTAAGGGTTTGGTGCTCAGAAGGAATGGATTGGCCAACTGCACGAAACTAACGACTTTCCGACGTGGCTTTTCCTTATTTATTTTTCTTATTTTGTTGGTTTCAGAAAATAAAGTCGAATTAGTGAGGTTGGGTTTAAGCCTAATGATGGAGGGAGCCTCTTTATATTGGCATTTTGATAAATAATCCGTCAATTGATATAATATATTTGGATAATATAAATTAAATATTCAGATAGATAATCTAAATATTTTGATATTATAATTAATCAGATAGATAATCTTATTAAATATTCGGGCAACAGGGATCTTAAATCTAATATATTCTACTTCAATCCATTCTAAATATAGGATAAAATTTATAATGTAAATTGCACTACAAGCTTTATTCTATATTTAAAACCGGAGGTAGTATATTATTTCTAATCAAATAGTCCAACTTATTAATGGTATGTTCAAAACCAAAGTTTAACCGTTGGAGATATTATATAATAAAGCAAATAATAAAAATAAACGAATAAATAAAGTGTATATTATATTATAGGTTAGGTTTTTCTCATCATCTTTTTCTTATTATTCTTCATAATTTATAAATCATGTCCGTCTAATTAATCTGAAAGATTATAATACTGCTATAACTTTTCTCTCATCTTTCTAATCAACTGTCTAAATAGGCTTATAAAGGTTAATGAGAGAAAAAAAAAATAGAGAGGATCTACTTCCGTTAACAGGTTAAAATAAAAGAGAGGTGATGAGATTTATCTTCCCATCTTCTTTACTGTCTTTTAATGTCACATGAAAGAATCTTAATTACATAACAAAATTAAAATTTAGTATTTTAGTTAACTAAAAATTACCTTTGTGAAAGCAATACTGTTTGAAAAAGGTTTCAGGCTTGAATTTGACATTAACATGTTTGTATTTCTGTGTGTGTTTAAATTATGTAAAATAAATAAATAAATAAAGGTTTACTCATATCTCTTACATGCAATTTTACAATTATTTTAATATATTTCTTATTTTCTTCTCAGGTAACTTTTTTCATTTATTTCTTCTTAGGGTTATTGGGTTGATGATGAAAGGTACAGATTGCTTAAAATGCACATCACTCGGTTGCTTATAATTATTCATACAGTCCTTTTCCAATTCCAAGTAATATATTTTAAATCATGCCAAAAAGAAAGACTTCAATGTTGGCCCCATTATTATCCTTCAAACTCAAGTGACATTTTTTTTTATTTTTGCTCCCCTTAAGAAAGCAAAAATATTTAATAAAGGAAAATTACAACTTGATAGTGAAGGAAATTAGAATTTAATTAAAGGCTTTCATGGTACTCGTATATAATAAAGAAGAATTTAAGGAATAATAAGTTTTGATGCATGCCCCCTTTAAGAAGGACCAAGACCCAAGTTTTGGTACTTTTCACATGCTACATGAATATGTCTTAGCTTGCAAGATATATTTCAATAATAATAAATATTATATGTGTACATATATTTTGGAACGTTACCTTCTTATAACATCAACAATTATGAGATTAAAGTGAACCAACCCATCATATGATTATCACAAATCCTAAAAGTATCAACAATTCGTATTATAATTTCATGCCACAACATGAGGAGAGATGGCTGTACCATCTTGAATTCATAACAAACCAATCTATTTTTTTCCCCCCTTAAAAACGTTTTTTAGGATTTTGTATATTAAACAGTTAGAGGAAAAATGGATAAAAAAATGTAAAAACATATTTTCTTAAAAATGCTATTTAGAATATTATCTATAATACACAAGGTTCTAAAACCTAAACCGGTGGCCTCTAAACCAGCCGGGTACAAATTTAAAGGTTAATGGGTTAGATCGAAGTTAAATTAGAGTTAACCCAGGGCCAAAACGAAGAGAAATTAAAGATTTTAAGGTGATTAATATGAAATTCTAAAGATTTTTTTAAAAAAATTAATTTAAAAAAATAACAAATAGGGATGATGCCTAGGTTAGATCGGTTCGCCGATTGCCGATCCAGTTTGTTTGATCTAGTCCAGATTTCAAAACGATAATAATACACATACATCTCTTACAATGCTTGACGTGAAGCACCATTTAGTTGGTGACGCATAACCACCTTGAACTTTACCAAAAAAAAAATAATATTATGAATCTACAACTATTATAGTGTTTAAAAATAGCTTTTCAATTGTGATTTATGGAATACGAGGTAAGTATGTGAGATAAGTGTTGTCTCAATTTATGTACATAAGTACCACTCTGGTCCTATTTATAAGTCCAGTTTGACCAAATCTCACATACTAATAAAAGTTAGTTGACACAATGATTATGTGGTAAATTTTCAACTTTGCCCTCATTTATGATTAGATACTTTTTCACTATTTCTTCTCTCTCTATATTTATGATGTAATTAATATGGGTAAAATTGTCACAATTTCATTTATTTCCGAAACTGGACTTATAAATAGGACCAAATTTTTTTAGTCAAACTGGACTTATAAATAGGACCAGAGTGGTACTTACAAGTCTTTCAAAAGCTCCAATAAACATGCTACTACCTCCGGTCCTAATTATAAGAGCTACTTGACTTTATTTGGAGAGATTAAAGAAGCTAAATAAGTTATTTAATCATTTCATATGTTAAATATTCTTAGATTATATATTAGTTTATTAGTTAAACTAATAAGTTTGAAGAAAAAAATAAAAATAAAAATACTTCAAAGTAATTTAATTAGCTTCTTTAATCTCTCCAAAAAAGTCAACTAGCTTTTATAATTAAGACCGGAGGGAGTAATAAAGAAGGCATTTATGTTTGTCTTCTTGATAAAAAATAACAATAACATGAAGTTATAATAAATTACTACTACCTCCGGTCCTAATTATAAGAGCTAGTTGACTTTTTTTTTAGAGATTAAGGAAGCTAAATAAGTTACTTATTCATTTCCTATGTTGTATATCCTCAAATTATATATTAATTTATTAATCAAATTAATTAGTTTAAAGGAAAAAAAATACAAATACAAATACTCTAAAGTAATTTAATTAGCTTCCTTAATCTCTCCAAAAAAATTAACTAGCTCTTATAATTAGGAACATAGGGAGTAATTTAGTTCAATTTGTTTTCCTGGGTGAGATGTCAACACGTATTTAGTGACTTTCTACCTGAAAATTCATTGTAATTAGGTGACTTAACGTTTATTTCTTGTCAACACAGAAAATGAGTTTACTTTGGAACTTACTAATTTTTTAATAAAACATTTTTACGCGTGCTTCTCTTATTAAATTATTCTGAAATATATTATAGACTGATCAAATACCTAATTATAGGGCATTCTAAATATAGAAAGGTAATAATAAACAAACTATGCAAACAAAAGTTTCTATCTTTACCATTATTCTACCATTTTTAATCCAAACCACACAAAAATACATTATTTATCAGAAGTCCTTATTGTACAAGAAATGGAATGTTTAGTTTAGTGAGTAGAATAATGAATGCTCCATATGTCTTCTTCTTCTTTCTTGGACCTTGAACAATATGTCTTCCAACAATACAGCTTTGGTTTAGAAATTTTGATGTTTGCAACATTTTGGAAAACAATTTATTTTTTATATTTATATTTTTGTTGTTGCTTTATTAAAAAAGAAATGGCAACAAACACTGCTAGAAATGTACCATCTATAAATTAACTAGCTGCCTAGGCTTTTGAAAAACTTGATATTGAAGGTTTGCTAGTTCCTTAGCCTTTTTAAAAAAGTGATTTTAAAGTTTTTCCACAAAGTCCACTTCGGATCAGATCTCTCAATCTGTGTTTGGCCTCTAAATTCACCTTACTAATTGTTGCAACTTCTCTTATTAATTACTATTATACAACAAATATATGAGGGGAAAAAAAAATTAAAGAATGTGGAATTCTCTGCAATATAATGAAAGACAGAGTGATATATCAGAGTAATAAAAGTATGAAGAATGAAACTTCATTAAAATAGTCACCTTATATATTTCTTTTTTTTTATTATACTATATGAAGCATTTCTCATCAGAAAAATTTTAAACTGAAAAAAAAAAAGTTTTTGAAGAGAGTTGAATACTGTTTGGCAAAGCTGCTGAAAATAAGTTTAATTAATATAAGCAACTGATTCAACTGTAAGTTGTTTAGTTAACCGGAAAGTAGACATAAATTACCATGGAAATAAATTATTATATATATTTTCAACTTGATTTAGACATTATTATTATTGTAGTGGCGTTGAAATTGTGTGTTTAGGTGACTATTAAAAATTGGGCAGAGCACCAAACTGAGGTCTGACGTTGTTGTGTGTTGTGCGTTTTTTCCTGAATGTTGGGTGGGTATGAGAGCATTGTAATTAAACTAATACTTATACTGTTTCATAGATCACCCGCTGCGAGATATTATTAGGGAGATTAGAGATCTACTGTTCAAGAGTTGGAGCGTGAAACTCAACCATACCTCACGACATATCATTTCATGTGCTGATTTCATGGTAAAGGAAGGCCATGGTGATACGACTGATGCCGGGGTAGTCCTTGTCCCAGTGATCCCTAGAGGGTGTTTTGATATGATTATGAGGGATCAACTATCTTGTCAATGTTAGCTTTTCTTTCTTTTGTATGTTGTATGCGCTAGATTTTCCAGTCTAGCCTTATCTTTGTCTTCCAAGCTTCGGCTTGCCCATATTATTATTTTTTTTAAAAAAAAACTAATACTTATGGGGATTATTGTCAACTCCATTTTCATCTCATCTTTACCACTGCTTCATCCAAATGGCGCAATCATGTGTTTCTGACCTCTTTAATTCAGTTGGGCACTCACTAACATCACCATAATCATTCACTTATTGAAATAAATACTTCTCGTGTCCAAACTATTATTAATATAAAATATAGTTATCAAATTTGATTAGATTAAAAATATTAATTTAGTCAATATAACATATATTTTTCAAAACACTCTAATCGTATGCCTTAATTTCCTCTTTCCCCCTTCTCCTTAATTATTTTTTATTGAGGGAGTATTAATAGGGATAAGTCAGGAAAATATTGATATATATATATATATATATATATATATATATAACATTTTATATTAAGGACCAAGATTAACTCATTAACTATGTCTCATATTAACATACAGAGGTGAGTACTTTCTAGAAGAAATTATAGGTTTGTCATGTAATTTGTTATTAATTATTATTTTTAAATTGGATTAAGGATTTCTTTTCTTTTCTTTTCCCCGAGACTTGGAGCATAAAAGATTTTCACCTCTCTCAGAAAGTTTATTTCTCGGATTCAAATTGGTGAATTTGCTTACCATCTCAATTAACTACTTGTTAGTTATTATTTTCAAATTTTAACCTTATTTATTGATAGCATACATTGGATATTAAGAAATAACGAAGAGGTAAGACAAACTTGAATATGGACAAAGTTGGAAAGCAAAAAATCAATTCTTGTTAAATTTAATGAGTTGCCTGCCCTTTTAATCATTTCCCTAACTTATTGGGATTTATCTTAATAAAAGTAATGGAAAATATTTTGTACATAGATAACAAAGCGAAAAATAAATCAGGATTGAGGACTGCCATTTATGGGGCCCAAGAATGAAAAATATTGAATCGCATGTAAATGAATTTGACATCTCAATATAAAACAAATCTGTACATACTCTCTAATATGAAAACTCTAACAAAGCCGAATAATTTGAGTTACTAACAGAGCAGCTAATTTGCAATATATGAGACCTCCATTAATGGTACTTTGACTCTGCTTGTCTTATTGAATTCTGCAGCGTTGTTCCTCTGCTCGCAGATAATTCAGTCCTCGTCTTATCCTCTGAAGCACAAGAAAAAAGAGCCCTGTTCTCAAACTTCAAGACAATTTTGATCCCAAAATAAATAATTAAAAACAATCATTCTCTTTTCTCTAATTACTGATTCCAGTTCTTAATATAAGGGGAATATAACTAATTTGCGAATATTAAGGAAATTCGTTAAGTTATTGGTAACAAATGTACGTTGGTTTTCCTAAACTACTATATTTAATCATGTGCTTTGGGACTCTACTTTAATTTTTTTAAAAAAATCCCCTTAACATGTGCAATCAATACGTGATACTTTGAGAAAATAATTATAAATTTGGAAGATAAAGTAGATCCAGGTCTTATATTTAGAACCGAAATAAACTCTTTGTCTAACTCATATATTTAGACCGTATTATCTACCTCTCCGGTATTTATTAAGCCCATAAGATCTAATCTTTCAAGAGGCCTCAGCTTTGATAAGGAAGCAAGCTGCAAAATAAGAGGACACATAAAACTAGTTTTCAAGAAAATGAGAAGCGATATCAAGTTAAGAAGAATAAGTGCAGACCCAAAAACTGAAGCGCTCTGGATCTTTTAGACTCGGCATCAGCAATTCAACAGACTCGATTCTCTCAAGTCTTCTTTGATCTGCTTCAGATTCTCTAGTTATGTATACTGCAACAGAATGTTTGTGGTGTTCAATAAACTATGTAGTTCCAAACATGTTACTTACCTTGTTTCGCTCTTGCTGCTTCTTTAGCTCTTCTTATCCATGATCGGGCAGTTTCAGCTGCATCATACGTCAATTCCAGTAACTGAAACAAACACGGAATCAGAGTCACAAACATGGTAACTTCTTGTCCTCAGACTTAACTATGTTAGTTATTTGGAACAAACGTGTGATATTGTCCCTAAACTACCTCCTTAATACGTGCAATCAATAGGGATATTTTAGGAAAAAATTGTAACATTGGAAATCAAAATGGACTGGAGTCTTATATTTAGGACTAAGATAAACTCCTTGTCTAACTCTTATATTATGGACCGGAGAGAGTATTTTAGACTTGTAGTATGTTATAGAGACGGTTCATAATTAGCAGTGAACTTACATGCTGTTTCTCTGTACTACCTTCTGGAGGTATGATGTCCTGTATCCATTCAACTTCTGCTACACGATAGCTGCACAAGTCATTTGGAAAGAATAAAGCCATATTCCTTAGAAATAAGCTGCCAGTTTAATCGATATCTGGAGAAAACTCACCCATCTTGATCTAGAGATCGGACTATGCGAAATCTCCTGTGACTTTCAATCTGCATGGTTGAAGATTTTTTGCACAAGGAATTAAATTAGGAGAGCCAGATAATAAAGTCAGACAGATGAAAACAGAGAAGCATTGTTCTTGAAACTTGAAAGTCAACAGAAATACATAAAGAAATCACAATTATAAATTCACCTCTATATAGAAACGTCCGTCTGGAAGTGGCTCACACCTACAGAATCAAATCAAAAGATCCTTCATTTGAGACATGTAAACATACATGAGGAGGCATTTTGTGAAAAGGTTTGTGCTGAGAGTATTTTTTCAGGGGAAAAAGATGATAAACACTTACTCTGTGATTTCCACTTCACAAGCATACTCAGCTAAGGAACCTGTTGCAGAATCAATTATAGCCTACATGATTAATAGACAAAGCACACCAAAGGGTTTTTAGTCAGCCCAATATACCTTAAGCAGGAAATGGGAATGAAAAGGACCAGTAACAAGAATTCTACCATTCCCATCCTATGATTCCCTTCCATTACTCTTCTCACCTGTATTTGAAAGAAAGCGTAAACTTACAACTTTCAGTTATATTGAAGATAGTAAATTTACTTTTTAACCTTTAGAAACTACGGACCAACTTACCATAAGTCTATATCGAGGTTCAAAAATATTGAGTGGGAGTTTTTGACATGGCATGACCACATCCATGACAAAAAGAGGTAGCAAATCTACGCCAAAGTTGGTCAAACTGTCATGCTCTTGCTTTCTTCTGGCATATTCTTCTGGAAAGTTCTTTTGTAAAATGCTCTTCAATGTCACACTGGAAGAAATCCACAGGGAAATAATTTTTTTTATTTTTTATTTACTTTTTAAGAGAAAAGAACATTGTAACTGGTCACAACAATACAAAATGAGCCTATAACATATGCATATTGCATGAGATGCTAGTGTAATTTTATTCAAGGGCTTCTACAACCATCAAAATGGGTGCCCAAAACATGCAATTTAAGTGTAGAAAAGTGGCTCAAGAAATAAAATTGTTACAGCCATGAATTTGGCATATAAGATAAGCCTATAAAACTACAACAAATTATATTTCAACATTTGAACATTGTATCCAATCCTGCCAAATTCGACCCAAAAAAAAAAAAAAAATCCTGCCAAACGAATAAAATGGGGACACTAATTCTAAGCCTTCTTGAGGTTCACCGTGTTACATATAAGCATTAAAATTGTGAATTGTAAAATCTCAGAGTAGTAACCACCTGATGGAACACGTTCTAGGACTGATAAAAAGAACTGTCCTGCACAATGGGCATCTGTTGCCTGACAAATAGGACCAAGATCAATAAAATATAGAATTTGTGGTTTCCTGAGGAAAATAAAATTGTAAGCACTAACCATGATCCATTGACTGAAATAGACATGAATGGCAAAAAGAATGTCCACAAGGGGTCGTGACAGGTTCGTATAACAATTTCAGGCAAACGGTGCAATCAAAGTCATCAGTTCGCTCTGGTTGTCCATGAGTACTCGTCCCTGGCTGTCCGTGTCCACTCATCCCCATCAAACTACCAGATGCTGCTTCCAAACTTTTAAGTGAAGCTTGCAAGGAATCGCTGCATGGTACCAAAAGAAATGAAAATTTTCATTTATAGATGAATTCTGATACATAGTGCAGTGAAAGACAAAGTTCAATAGTCTGAATCTTCACTGATTTCCAAAGGGAAATAGCTGACTAGAAATAGTACCTAAATGGATCAACTTGAAGGCCTGAAAGAATAGCATCTCGGGCTTTTTCATATTTCTCTAACTGTCAAATATAAACATGGTCATGTACAGGTTAATTCAATGTTCACAGTCATGGAAAATAATAGGAAACAGAACCAAGAAGAAAGTCCTCTATTTTGACATAAAATGCAAGGAGTAAAAATGTGTGCAAAATACTATGACCAACACATGGTGAAACAATCTTTTAGTACCATAAAACAGTTATAATACATCTGACATGCTTCTCAATAGAGGAACTTTTTAGTACCATAAAACAGATATGATACATCTGACATGCTTCTCAATAGAGGACACTTCCACAAATGAAAGGAGATGTTCGCAGAAGTAGAATTGACACTAATAATATAGGAAATCTTACTAGAACAAGCGCATTAGCCTTCAAGAGGTATGATTTTACTGAATTATTTCGCAGGTTAACAAGCTTCTCGGCATCCTTCAAACCAAGCTGAAATTATAATTAAAAAAATTAATTTATTAAACACAAACTGATTCAGAAAGAAGATGATGTTTTTAAGCGTGACATGATGATACAAAGAACATACTTCAGCATGAATTGTAGGATCAAGCCCACTCAATGGTTTATATTCTGAAGCAGATGGAGATCTATCTTTTAAGAATCTGCTAATCCTGGTTAAAAGATATTCTGATTGTCATGATATCAACAAAGTTCACAACTTAAAGCAAAATTAGATTCAAAAGGTAAGTTTTAACAAGAAATTTCAAACAAATATCATTGAACCATGCTCAACCTAAGATAAGCTGCACATCGGTTGCTGAGGATGACAGGATCACCGGGTTTGATGCTATTTGCTCTTGAGTAAAAGTTGATTGCCTGTATTATTAATCCCAAATGTCAGCACAGGAATGATATGCCATTTCCACAAGTAGATTAGTAAAGCATGAAAACTGCATTATCTTCCAAGTGTGATAAGTGAAACATTATGGTCAGAAAGCATGCCAGAAGAGTACAAAAGATAAAAATGTCACACAACTATAGGCCATCACACAATGCTTAAATTATTAATGAAAGTCAATCCCTATATATTGATAGACTGAACAAACATGCATAATGGAATAAAAGTAACGTTGACAACCTGAAATTAAAATTTTTATATCACCTCTTCCAATCGATTCTCCCGAAATGACATGTTGCCATTACGCACAAGTTCAAAAATGTGATGGTATGTGTCCCGAGCCAAACCTTCTTGTTCATGTGCCTGCAATCCAAGCAAAATCCAGCTATGAAATTCATATGATCAGCTCTCAATAGAAATGCAGATTTGTAGAAAACATAAATTCAAAAAATATATTTTAATATTTCACAATGAAGCAGACAGGATGATCAAATGCTATACATGTACATCGTTTTTGGAAGATTAACAAGAATAAAAATGAACCACTCAAGACTAAAACTTACCTGACAGAATAGGTGTACTAAAGCTTATGTAAAACAGATGATTCTTTTGCTTGCCAGGTGAACAGGGAATATTCTCAATTTCTCTATTTTAATAAGGAGAATAAACAGAGACAGAGCAATAAACATTCTTGACTCAGGAAAATAAGTCATAAAATAAACATATGCAAATTTACTCTTCGAATTTTGAAGCAGCATATCTATAGAACTATTAGCCTTTTGGTAGGAAAACACCTCAGAAAAATACAATCACGTTTCTCATTGTCTTTTCTTGTCCTCGGACTTCTCACCAGCCAGAAAGAAGTTGAAGGGAAAGGGGAAAGAAAGCTAACAAGAGAAATTGTCTTTTCGTATATCATTCACAGCAACCAGACACAGAACACAAAAGAAGGCAATTAAAAGAGACAGAAAGAAAAATCTGAGCACAGCCATCGATCATAACTGATACTAGACTTAATGGTATTCAATCTGTAACTTCAATTTTCCAGTAATCTGAAAAATTCAGAAACCCAAACAAGCATTCGACCAGTTGAAGCAAATTCACTTGCACTAACTGTAGTTCGCTTCTTCCAGTTACTGCTAAATATCACAATTCAACACCCCGAAAGCGAAAAAAGTGACGAATAAGAGAGGATAATACAATTACTAGCGAATAAAACTAAATTCCCAATAATATGAATACTCGTTCATGTATGTTATGAGCTGCATTTTCTGAGCAACCAAACAAGTGAAGAGGAAAGGAACTGACACAAACGTAGTTTTCAACATCATCAAGACCGCCCATGGAAAGCACAAGTGAAGGCCACTCTCCCGCCATAGAAAGCAAACAAAGGAGAAAACTTTAGAGGGGGATGTTATGGAAGATTGGCATAAAGGAGGAAATAGGAGTATCGTGGTCGCTTCTGCGTCCTTCGTTTCATACACGGCCTATATTTATACTACGTATTCCTCTCACAGTCTCACTTACCCCTCCCTCCTTCTCTCTCTCTCTCTCCGCCCAATCAATCACTGCTTTGACCTTTTTCCACGTTTCATACTACTCCCATCATAAATATAATTTAAAATTAATTTCTTTAGAATATTTTTAATTTTCTCAAAAATAATTATTTTAACTAATAAATTAATATATAATTTAAAGATACACAATATATGATATAATTAAGTAACTTATTTAGCTTTATTAATTTTCCCAAACAAATTCAATTTTATTTTATATTTAAGACGAGCATGATCTTTTTCTTTAGTTGATCATTATTTTCTTTGATCTCATTTATAGGTTTAGCTCAGCCCTATATATAAGTATTAACTTTGCCTTATTTAAAAATTTAATCCACTTTTTTTTTTAAAAAAATTATCCTCAATTAATTACTTGTCTCTCTTATCTCTTTTTCTCATTCATCATCCTCTCTCATCTTTTTCCACATTCATTATGCGGCATCTTTATAAATAAGGGTATATCGGCCGGGGGGGGATTATATCTATAATACATATATTGATTTTAACTAATTTTAATGGTAGTTTATTTTGCTTAGCATGGATAATTATTTTAACTTTGTTGTTAGCAAATAAGATAGGAGGGAAAACTGTAGAGGTCACAAAATTGTTGGGGTGTTTACCTTAAGAATCAAATTAATTAATTATACTAACGTAAACTTTCAATGCACTTAGATGATGTTAATTGATTGACATAAACAATCATTAGCGACCATATAAAAAATAAACATAACATGTTATGTATGGATTAAAAAAAAAAATGAGTAAATGAAGGAGAGAAGTAAGTAGGTGGAGAAGGAGGAGAAATATTTTAAGAAGAAGAAAAAGATGGGAAGAGAGAATATTGGAAAGGGAAGTGGATGAGCAGGATCCAGCGAGAAAGGCCGTCTTAGCTAGATTCTGTTTGACTTTTGAACGGCAACCGTCGGAGAAGATGATGAGAGTCAAACTCCGACAAACACCTTCCGACAAGTTTACTTACTTGGAAGTCCAAAGCCTCTCTTGTTAATTAGATCCGCACAAACAAATACTCCCTCCGGTCCTAATTATAAGAACTAATTGATTTTTTTTGGAAAGATTAAGGAAGTTAATTAAATTACTTTAGAGTATTTTTATTTTTATTTTTTTCTTCAAATTAATTAATTTAACTAATAAACTAAGGGAAAATTACATATAGGTCCCAAAGAACAGAGATATTTACATTTAGGTCCATTGAATTCATGAAATTACACAGAAGTCCCTAGGGACTTCTGTGTAATTATTTGTGGAAGCAAAATTACTTTTTCGCCCAAAGGAGAAATAGCCTCTGGACCTCAGAATTAAAAAATCCAGGTTTTCAAAAGTTGTTAAAATAGGAATTTACTGTTATAAATATAAAATTTCTTGTTGCAAATGGCCTCTGGATCCCAGAATTGAAAAAATCCAGGTTTTTCAAAAGTTGTTGTTAAAATAGGAATTGATTATTGTAAATATAGAATTTCTTGTTGTAAATGGCCTCTGGATCTCAGAATTGAAAAAATCCAGGCTTTCAAAACTTGTTGTTAAAATAAGAATTTGCTGTTGTAAATATATAATTTCTTATTGCAAATCTGGATTTTTTCAATTCTGAGGTTCAGAAGCGTTTTCTCCTTTGGGCAAAGAAGTAATTTTGTTTCCACAAATAATTATACAGAAGTCCCTAGGACTTCTGTGTAATTTCATGAATTCAAGAGACCTAAATGTAAATATCTCTGTTCCTTGGGACCTGTGTGTAATTCTCCCATAAACTAATATATAATCCAAAGAAACATAACATATGAAATGATTAAGTAACTTATTTAGCTTCCTTAATTTTTCCAAAAAAAGTCAACTAGCTCTTATAATTAAAGACCGGAGGTAGTATTTTACTCCCAACCATACATACACATCTTTCTTATCACGCTGATCAACTTGTTGACCATCATATTAAACAAAGATTCTACAATAAATATGCAGGAAAATCCATTGTAATTCGTGATAAACATCTCTTATATATACTAAGCTCCTGCTGTACATAAAAGCAACAATAAGGATTTTTCATGCACAAAATGATGATACCTGCTATAAACATTTCAAGCAGACAATTTTCTGTCAAGTTCCTGACTCAAGTTGATTAAAATATTTAGATGACAGTACATATAAGTAACACTACAATTTATTACAAGTTGTATTACCATATACTCGATCGTTTGACTCTTAATATGTCAAATGAATGCATGGGAAATTTCGCCTAATTATTGTTCATCATATAAACCAGTCATGGATTGAGAGTCCCTATGCCATATGTTATGACTGTATTATGGGCAATCCTTGTGAGTCTTTGTCTGCTTCTAATTGTCGTTCATTTAAGTCGTTGGGTTGATTTGCCTATTTAATATCAACGGCAAAATATTTAACCTCATATTATATTTCCCAACAAGAAACAAAACGAGCGCTTTTAAAATATGTGTAATGGTTTGAGTAAACATATTCTCAACATATATTTGGCAATCCAAGTGTATGTGTTGATCGTCATGTTCTTATTTGGCAGCCGAAGGAATCTTTGTGACTGGGATTAGGCCGTTTGGATCTCCATTACGTTCTCTTCTCTGTTGCGTCCAATCCAATCTCATTCCTCACCTTTATGCTCTCTCTCTCTCATTGTTTATGTTATATACTAGTTTTTTCGGTCCTAAAGAGCACTGACGGATGCCGAAAAATAACGAAGGGGCGCCAGTGGTGGAACTAGGATTTTTTGTTTGTGTCTGCACGGTTAGTGGTGGGGAGATTCGGGGGTGCTCTGATTTTTTTTTTAAAGGAAAGTTTTAAATGCATTAAAAACCAAAAGAATATAAACAAGAAAAGGAAAAAAAATATTAAAGAAATATTCATGAAATCAAGTGAATACTAATGATGTAATAAGAGAGATAGTTATTATACAAACCTTTCATTTAGAAAAGCAAAGCTAAATGTTGTTAGAAATGATTGATAAAAAAAAATGTTGTTAGAAATGCAGTAACATAAATTACAAAGAATGGTAGCACTCAATAAATTCAAGTACATATATTTTAATAATAAAAGTACATTACAGTGAAAATCATTATAATATAATTTTTTTAGACCTTATTTTTTGAAATTCTTTTATAATTACCTTATTATCAATGCTGTTGTTATTCAAGGGGTGCATCTTTAACAAACTTTTTTTTGAAAGAGACAAATCCATGAGGTGGATCCGCCCATGCTAAAGAGTACTGTATCCTATGTTTGGAATCAAAAGAGTACTATGTGTGTATAACGGTATATAATTCTTTCTGTTGGAGTACTAAATGTATAGTGATTTTGTTCCTAAATTCTTTCTGCCGGCCGGCGGTGTTGGCTGGCCGGCAGCGGTGGTGGCAGCCGGCCGGCGGTGCGGGTAGAGGGGATTTTATTTTATTTATTTAAAACTAAGGGCAAAAGGATAATTTAACCCGAATTTGTATATCCCTCATAAGTCTTTTGTACCTTTCAATTTTTTTACAAATTTAACGGATTTCTGGGGGTTTAGCAAATTCAAATGGTAACTATTTGGAATTTTCCTTTCTTTTTTATAAAAAAAGGTAAGAAATAACCTCAATGCAATTGTACCCAGAAAATTCCGCCCAAATTTAAAAACAAAAAACAAAAATAAAAGAAATAGTATATGTGTATATGTACATAATTATATTTGAGAGGGATTGGTAAATGGAATTCAACTACACATATTGAGAAGGAAATAAAAGTGCATATTTCATTGAAAATTTTGCTGTAACTCTTCCCCTTGAGGAGACTCGTTCATATGAGAATTTTTTTTTCCCAGGAAAGTGTTAAGAGTTTTCTTGGCAGTGATATGAAGGAAGTGATTATTTGCAGACCTTGTCCCTTTTAATACCATCCCTGTGGCTGCTGGTATAATCATTTTGTAACTTAAACAGAGAAAGAAAACAAATTAAAGATTCTAACTTTACATAACCCATCTTAAAAGCTGACAATCCAACAAAATAACCAGGCACCCACCTCTTATGCCTCCTCCAAGATCTTCCAACAGATAATGCTCAAACAGTTCATTAATGCTTCTTAAGCTCCACTAGTTGTCACTTTTCAGTAATGAGGCATATTGTTGATAATGATCCATATATTGCAATACGCTTTACTTTAAACCTTTAAGTGAAAGGCTCAAATAAAGCAACCCACACACACACACACACACACATGCATATATATGCCCCTGGGTGAAAGTACATCCCTGTCAAGGTCCAAGTGGTAGGGCCGATTTCAAAACTATTAACTGACTCACTGTACATTGACAGCTTCATTGAAAACAATACATTCTATTTGCTCTCGTGGAAACATCAGTTTTTGTTGGTGTGCCACTCAAATATGACATTAATGATAAAAAGGCAAGCAGTACAAAACTCATATCAGGTCACAACAAAATTCAAGTGGAAGTGTCACAATTTCATGAATTCATACCCCAGAAGGGAATAAAACGGAATCTCATATCAGTATACATGATATATCAGAAAAATATTAATTTTCTTACTGATGAATCACTCAAACATGGCCTTTCTCATAGAAATAAGACAATGAAACAAATAAACTTACATTTGAACTTTCATCAAATCAATTTCAAAATTATTACCTATAATATCCCCTTGAACATGTCTTTTTCCCTGCTAGCTTCTGGATTCACTAACTAGAGAATGTCTCCGTATATCAAACTGATCCACAAACTCTAAAGGAGTAACTGTCTCATTTCTGATTCTCTTGATTTTAGGACTCAATAGGCCACGATGGCTAAAACCATAGAGCTTAAGCACCTGGTTATCTGCAAAATTGAAAGCCCTCTCCATGCTACTGAGGCACCTCTCAACTGGATAATCTCCATAGCTTCCACAAGGCTTGCAACCAACAAAATGAGTCACAAATGGCCACCTCTCATCACCTAAACCTGGATGATATTTCTCAACCATCTCTTCATATCGATCAACCAAACCAGCCCAGTAACCGTGCAAATAGTAAGAATTCTCCAGGAAGACCTTATCCATCCACTTATCCTTCTTCGAAAGCAACAAATATATTAAGGCTGATTGATCATCTGCCTCAAATGCAGGTCTTCCCTTTAGATTTGCAGTCAATATTTTCCCTGCCTCTTCACGAATGGGACCCTTTGGACCCATGGGAGCCCAAACATCAAGCAAATCCAAAGACCACTGGCAATTTCTAAATAGAAAGCTACCTGTATTTATTGCAATCCAAGACTTCTGCTCAAACAACAGATCAGGGTAACCATGAATAACCAAGTTATACTTGTCATACTTCGAGAAAGGAAGGTCAAAAACCATATCAGTAAAGAAAGCATCACTATCCATCCACCAAATCCACTCCACTTCAGGATGCGACAACATCAACCGCCGTATCATAGGCAATTTTGCCCAATACCCAGCAAGTTCCTTGTCCAAATGAGCCATATTATACACGATTTCAATCCCATGTAATCTACAGTAGTCAATCTTGTTCTTTATAGACTTCAGCAAATAGTGATCCCCAATTGGGTTATCACAAGGTTTTGGTGGCGAACCAGTTAGGAGTAGGATTCGAGCTTTACCTCTGATGTAATTAGGGTACTCGGGGTTCTGATCCAACCAAGCCTTCCGCTCCTCGTCCCAATTCGTTATCTTCGGCCCAAGAGTGAAGGTGACATTGAGATTCAGCTCGGTCTCGGTAGGTTCATCCGGATCAGAGGGATCGCTGTCGGATCTGATCTCAGCGAGGATCCGATTTGTCTCCTCAATGAGGCTCTGGTTAACAGCATCGGCGTCGGAGCTACCGAAATTAATCCCAATGGTGCCACGAAGAACCAAGATGGTAATGAAGCCACACAAGATGGTGATCTTGATGTTGTTAAAGGTCTTGTGGATCTGCCGGCCACGTGGTAAGCCGGAAAATGCACGGCCTCTTCCATTTGCGACGGTGGAAGTGGGCAATCCACCTCCAGTGCCCCTCTTCTGCGCCGATAGATTCTCTTGCCCCATCTCTTCCTCCCTCCCTCTCTCTCTCTCTCCCTCACACACACACACACACAATTCCCCTGTGTGAGCGTTTAACTAACAAGGACGGTCGAACAAGACAAATATACAACTTTCAGCAGCTAGAACAACATGATAAATTTTTCGGGAATGAATTGGGGGGGGGGGGGGGGGGACAGACGAAATGTCCTCTGTGGATAAAATCTCTGGCAAGGTAAGATTAAGGTGAAGAGAGAAAATGAAGGTATGGGAAACCTAGGAGGAGAGGGAGAGAGTGAGTTTAATAATGGAAGGAGAAGGAGAAGGCGATGCAGTGCGGGAGCGTTTAGAGTGTGGGGAGGCGAAGAAGGGTCGAGGAAGCTGAGATCGACATTTGTCTGCTGCCGACTGTTTCAGTGTTTTTGCGGATTTGGAATTATTCATTTGTCTGATCTTCCATGACGTCATTCATGTTCATGACCTTCTCTGTGTATATATCATTTTGATTGTATCATTTTCACCAAATGTCTGACAAATTTTTAATTTTATTCTCATATTTTTTTTTTCTTTTCAATTAACTAATTTCTCTCATCATCATTATTATAGGTAAAATTGTCACAATCTCATTTATTTGATTAAAATATATTTATAAAAAGGACTAAAATTTTTTTTGTTAAAATGGACTTATAAATAAGATCAAAGTGATATATATATATATATAAATGTATTTTTTTTTTGAACAGATTGACGTAGATCAAGTATCAATAAAAGATAAAATGATGTTACAGCATTAAGGTTCCACAGCCATGTTTGCACGTGATTGTAAGTTTGTGACTTAAAGGAAAATTAAAGTAGGTCCCTCCAATTACATTGTAACTTTTTATAATATACTTTTACCCAAATTTTTTTAATCATAATATAAGTTATTTGAAGGTAATAAATGAGGTTTTATCAATTTAACTTTTATTCACTATTGGTTGAACATAGGAGAAAGTGTGAAGAAAGGGGTGTAAATGCATAGATAAAAAATGATGTTAGAGAAAATGTGCATCATTTTATAAATAAGGACAAATGTAAAAAAAAATTTATTCATTTAATGTTTTTCTTAGTTTACGAGTGTTCTTCTATTCCCTCTGATTTTTAATATAAGACATATTTAAGGAATTGATATTGATCCTAAAAATAAGAAACAATTAAGGAGGAAAGGAAGGAAAATAATTAAGGAAGATTATGGGGATGTTTTAGAAAATACATATTATAGTAACTAATTTAACTAACTTCTCTAATCTAATCAAATTACATATATATTTCTTATATCAAACACAAGAGGGAGTACCAACCATTCTACTTCAATCTCCTCTCCCACATGCTACTATTTCATTCTCTTTCTCGTTTTGGTAAGTTTAATAATATGACAATTAGTAAAAACGAAATTTGCTATATTTATAATTATTACACACACCAGATAGCTGTATTTTCAATATTACTCCATCTAATCTTAATATGAGGCATATTTATCTAATTTGATTAAATCAATTTACAATACCTTAGTCATTTTCTTTAATTTTCGTTCCCCTTCCCTCATTGATTACTGTCGAACGAACATAAAGAAGAGAACAATTTTAAAAAATATTAATAGATATAAAAACTATGTCTTATATTTAAAAACAGTATCAACTCTGTAAACATATCATATGGAGCAAAAGAGAGTAGGATTTTCAATTAAAAACACGATATTTAAGCACTAGGGGATCATATTAAATGGATGGAGCGTAATTCAAGAGGGTAGATGAGACAAATAGGCTTAAAATGAACAGTTTTGGTAGGTAAGAGTTTAGGTAAGGTTAAGTATGGAAGAATGATTTGCTGTTATCGCTCGCTGGGCAAATGGTCCAATTCAACAAGGAATTTATTATTATTATTATTATTTTTTAATACTATGTTGGTTCCAATTAACGAAAGAATTCATATTTTTTGATTAAAAGAAAAGCAAAGATTAAAGAAACACTTAGGAACAAAACGTGTGTGTGTGTGGAGGGACAGCTGCACATGAGGTTGATTGTGAAATGGAATTTCAGATTACGTGGCAAGGATCAAGTTAATGGACAGCTTGCTGTGACTCTGTGAGTGAGATCTGTCGCGGATTGCGCGCCAACTACACACGTTCGCTTCGATAAAAAAAAACTACACACGTTCGCCTTCACCGTCATGTTTCACGTTTGACCTTTCAACGCTTTCCTCTTCCTTTGTGATAACGTACGGGGTATAATTTTAACTAAAGTAAAGGATGGGGAGTATTAGTATTAGTATTAGTATTAGTATTAGTATTAGTATTAGGCTATCAGATGTGGGAATGGGATCTATCGTTGACCAGGAATCAGTGAGGTGCGCATGTGCCATGCATGTGATGTGCCACTTTTTTTTTTTTTTTTTCTTATACAAGGCGATGGGGGAGGGGAGATCGAACCCAGGACCAGGAAGGGAGAAATGAATCTCAATACCACTGCACTACTAGTAGTGCTGGTCACTTTTTTTTATCTTGAAAGAATGAAGCAGTAAAATAGAGAGAGGCCATTATCTTTCAAGTGGCCCGCCTCATTGAAAGCCCAACCCATGCTTCTCATCATAAAGCTCTATGAGGCCCACCAGTGATGCTATAACACTAAGCATAGTCCCCGTATCAGCATCCTATAAAATTTCATGAAACCAATCTAGGTTGGAGGTTAGTTCCTACAACATACTGAATTAAAGTTTTATTTTTGGTTAGGAGAGATGCCCATATTTAGTGTCTATTTGACCTAATTTATTTTTAGTTTATCTTCTACTTATAAGTATAAGCTAAGTCAAACAATATTTTACAAAAACTCTTATAATTATAAGAGCTTATTTTATAGTGAAGAAAAAAGAGCTTAAAAATAAACTCCTCATAGGAGTTTTAAAAAAAAGAAAAGAGAACCTGTAACCTCTCGATTGAACATTAATGCCACGCCACCGCCACCCTTTTATAATATATTTTTTATGATAATTTTTATTAAAAAAAGTGCTTATGATAAAAATTTTGTTAAACAGCTTTAGTTTTTTTTTAAAAGCTTTTTTTTTTTTATTAGTTTTAGCTTAAAAGTAACTTTTAAGCTAAAAATAAGAAGATCCAAACAGGTGTGTCCAACAACGTCTCTAATAACATTGCTTCCAATAAAAAAATACCTATATTTAGCCAAAAAAAAAAAACTCTATAATTAAGTGACTTAGCAGCCAACCTAACAACACTCAAATCTAACATGATAATCATATAAAACAAAAATTCTATAACCGCCAATAATCACCCCATCGATGTTCACTGATTTGGCCTTTTAGGGGATCACCATTCGCAGAGTGTTACTCTCCAATGAAGAATTACCATAGCTTTAAGCTATGAACGACATGTTTGGTTGTTTTGATACAGAAATTTATAAAGCATATTTGTAAAGTTCCTTTTAAACATGCAACTCAATATTACTTTTCATAAATGGACTTTCCTTTTGGTTTTTATTTTTTTTTGAAATGAATAACATTAAAAAAAAAAAAGAGAACGACCCAGATTAGGGGATGAGATAATGCTTGAATATGGTTCCATAATATTTTTATAATCCTTAATATAAAACATATTTACTGAAGTTAATTAAATTAATTAATAAAACATGCATTTTTTAAAAATACGTTTGTCATTTTCCTTAATTCTTTTTCAATCTCTTTTTATTATTGATAGAATATCAATAAAAATAAATGAAAAGAACATTAATAAATATGAAAACTATATATTATATTTTGACTAATATCAATTCCTTAAATATATCTTACACTTAAAAACTCAAGAATATTTCAATGTGCATATAAAAACATAAGTGGACACAAACATGACCTGAAGTGAATACACACATATATATTGACCTTGAAGTGAATAAATATATATTCATTGATAATTGAGGGCAACCGTATAAACGTCCTAACAGAAAATGGCGCGGTGGCGTGCATATGGGAAATTATTAGGTAAGTTGGGCTTACCCAATCCCAACCTCCTTCCTCCTTCCTCCATTTGATCACATGCATTCCAAATCGGTCGACTGTGTCTCCCCATCTCCTTTCCGATCAGTTTCCGGCCACTCCTCGTCGGCATTCGACCTTTTCAATTCCAATTCTCCGATCAACATCCGGTACATTCTTTTACCTGTTTCTCATGCGAATATCTCCATACGCTTGTCCATGAATATTACAAACAACCTCTGATCATAAATTACTCAACATTTTCTCAGATTCATTTATTTATTCTTCACATCTTAAAGGCTTACTTAGGCATTGGCTTAACAATTGTATATACGGTTTTCTATCATTTTCTCTCTTTTACTTCTGGAAAGATGACCCTATGAAGTAATTGGAATTGGTCCGATTTCATTGGAAAGTATAGGTAATTGAGAAATAACGAACGATGAGTGAGGTATTCGAAGGGTACGAGCGTCAATACTGTGAACTTTCGGCTAATCTTTCCCGCAAATGCACGGCGGCGTCCGCCCTAGATGCAGGTAATAAAATGGTTGATATAGACTCTTCCTCTCTTATTCTTTGTTAATTTAGGTTGTGTGTCTCGTTTATTTCAAATTTTGTTGAGCTTAACGGTTTGACGGCATTTTACAATTGAGAAATGATTATAAAAAAGAACGCAGCGGTGCTTGTCGTCAGACAAAGTTGGCCCAATGGTTATATATATTATCACCGAACACTCTGCTAGAGAAAGTGACAGAGCATTACATTTTCTGGAAGAGTTTCATTTTCTTCTGGGAAAAGTAAATTACCTTTTTAGGTTCATTTTAGTAAAGGAAATAATATTAGCGATCAATTATTGATTTGGTTTCTTGCTAGGAACATGCCTACTGAAGAGCATTTTCTTTACTTACGTTGTTACTTGTTCAAAATGCAACCCCAATACAAGTCGATACTTCTCTCCTTTTTCTTTCTAAGGGCTTGCCACTTTGTGCTGCAGAGAACAAGAAGCAGAAGCTTTCTGAAATCAAAGATGGACTTGACGAGGCTGACACATTGGTATATAGGACTTATTCTTCTTCTTCTGCCTCTGCTTTTCATATTTGACTGCATTATAATCCATGTTTGGATAATTTCAGCTTCGGAAAATGGACCTTGAGGCAAGGAGCTTGCAGGCAAATGTAAAGGCAACACTTATTGCCAAGTTAAGGGAATATAAAACTGATGCGAACAATATGAAAAATGAAGTTAAGATAATCTCATCAACTAATACTACGAACCTGGCGGCACGAGATGAGTTGCTGGAGTTGGGAGATGCTGATTCACTAATGGTATCCTTTTCTCTATCGCCTCAATAATATTAAGTTGAATCGCCATTATATTTTAACTGTGAGCTTAGATAAAGGCTTATTTAGGAAACTGTCAAATCATGGTTTTAAAAGTCTTTTTTTTGAAAGTCGGGACAATTTTTCTCATATACTTATCTCAAATGATGTAAAAACATTTCTAAAAAGCTAAAACTAAAAGGCACTAATGGTATATATGAGAAGGTGGATGTTTCAAAAATTTGAAATTAGGATTAGCCCATCATTTTCATTGCTACAAGTGTGCCTGTTTTCAGTGAAACATTGAATCGTCTTCAGGCCAAAATAGGCCAGTATATGGACCTCATAGCCAGTTATGCACAGTACTTGCTAGCTAGGTAAGTTGAAAAACAGCCAAATAAGCGAAAGCCAGGGAATTTAATGCCTTACATAGGAATATATGGAGAGAATATTTTATTTCTTGTCTTCCTTATGTACCACTTTGGGATGATGATATAGGTATCAAATGATCAAAAAGGAAGACTTTTGATGTCAACTGAGAGATTAAACCAGTCCACAGAGAGAATAAAAGCCAGTAGAAAAACAATGCTGGAGACTGAGGAGCTTGGAGTGTCTATCCTCCAAGACCTTCATCAACAACGTCAATCCCTACTCCATGCTCATCATACGGTAAGTCCGACGAACGTGCCTTTTCACCTTGGAATCTATCAGCTTTCTGATACAATGATTTGGTATTGACGCTAAGGAATCCACTCAACTAGCATAATTGGAGTATACTAGCCATTTAATTATGTGCGATGATGATATTTTTGTTTTTTTTTTATAAATCTCTGCAGCTCCATGGGGTAGACGATAATATCAGCAAAAGCAAGAAGGTTTTGTCATCAATGTCAAAAAGAATGAGCAGGAATAAATGGATCGTTGGCTCCTTCATCATAGCTCTGGTTCTAGCAATTCTATTGATCTTGTATTTTAAGCTGACTCGCTAGCCTCCTGTCCTTGCTTTTCGGCAAAACTATGCATGACACCTAGTCATAATATCTCATCTTAGCCTTCTGGGTTTCTTGAAATATTTACCTTCTCGTTCTCGCAATAGTTGTCTTTTATTTTCCTCCTATAGTATATACTGTACAAATTTTCAGGCACACATATATATAAATATGTGTGTGTGTGTGAAATAATTCCCGTGTCCAGTTTCTTCGCCCACTTTGTGCACCAGATTTCCATTAGTTTTTGTCTTAAAAAATGAAAAAGAAATCAGAACATTTAGTTTGAAAAATTCTCTGCTGGAGAAGTTATGAATTATACGCTGAGTTTGTGTGTGTGTGTGTGGATATATATACATACATATATATAAAGCTCCATTATTTATAAATCAAGAACAATATGACTGATCTTGAAATTCATATCCCACATGTTTTCAATCCGCATACTTTCTCTTATTTCCTTCTAAATCTACATATTTTCATATTAGCTCCTAAACCTATCTCAGTAAATTCACTCAATTTTTGCATCCCACGATCTCAAAGTCAAATAATAGTTTCATTATATATATATATATATATATCTCTCTCTCTCTCTCTCTCCAAGAAGCGCTGATTGCATACATTCTCTGACAGCCAGTTTTTATTTTGCAAATATATGAATAGATCCTGATACCTTCCAGAATATTTGCAGTTTTATGGACCTGAGGCCAAGGATAAATTTAGTTGAAACTAACTAGTAAACATAAAGATACAGCTTCCCAGCTATAACTAAAATTTCAAACCAAGATTTCAACTTTTGCTTAAATCCTATAGCACCGAATCCATCCAACGACATCGAACCATGAGTTCCATCACTCAAAGTTTACTTCGCAAGGAGACACAATGGGAGGAGAAAGACTTCGGGTTGCTGTTAAATTTTTTCCTGTAACAGTAAATTCATGGACAACAAAACTAATTTCTCGGAAAATTCTTTTATGTATCATACATTTCTCCATAAACATAAGGAAGCACAAGCTGCTGCTAACAGTTTCAATTAAACACATATATATGATATTTTCAACCACATTCTGCACATCAAAAAGCTCAAGTAGGATGATGCATTTTGAATCAGTACCAAGCAAGAATTCGTCTGGGCTCCAAGTGAAGAGGGTAGCGAATTCGGATTAGCTTCATTGACACATAGTTGTCCATGCTCATCATGCTAAGGCAAGTCTTCTTCAAGCATGGAAGAAAGGCAGGGCCTTGACTGACTCTATGCTGGAATGGAAATATCTATGTCCTCCTACAAAGCAGCACATGAACATTCTCAAGCATCCCTACTACAAAGCAGCACATGAACATTCTCAAGCATCGTCGGGAGAGGAATCTCGTGCTGCATTGTCCTCTTCATCTTCTTCATCGTCCTCATCGTAGTCAGTGGAAGCAGGTTGGCCATTAAGATCAACATTTATGCCATTCAACTTTCTAACAAACTGTCCTCTTACTCGAGGCCGTCTTTCAGCAAGTCGTTTCCTATTGACATACCTAATTTTCTTATCAAAGCAGCGCTCTTTCCTTTTCTGCCTAAACTTCATCAACGCTGCTTCTCTTCTATCAACTTTACTTATTTTGACTTCAGATGAACTTGAACTACCACCAAATGATGGCCATGAAGGAACAGTAGACATCTGTCCAGGTTGTAGGCATAAACCCATTGGGTAATATGGGAAAGATGTCATACCCGTTGTATGAGGAGGGCATTGCGAAAGATGATTGTATTGTGCCATGATAGCTGTACCAGCATGGGCCTGCAGGTCCTGGAGGTTCTTCTGGTACAATTGTGCTGATGAAGGCATCATAATGGGATTAACAACCCCTGAAATATAATATGGATAATGATGTTGTCCGAGCATGCCAGATACTTCAAGTTCAGAATTATGAGTTCCATTTCTTGGATGGGTCATAGCCTGAGGTAAAGGTTCTTCCATGAAATGTTTCTGCTGTGAAGTTTCCAGTGATGCAGGAGGAGTAGAAGATCTTTCGATGGAGAAAGAATCTGGGATGCTATTACTGCTGGGCAAGTCATCCTGTGAATGGCTTTCACATGTCTCTCCATTTTCATGTATTTGAAGATCATGAACCCCTTGTTGAGTGTATGCTTGACGTGTATCTTCTTCCATTCTTAAATGTGTAACAGCATTATGATCAGCATGAATGACTGGTTGGAAGTTGCTCTTCATTGTGGCTGCTTTGACATATGTGAAGAAGGCTGATGACTCCCCAATCTTAAGTTCATTCTTCTTGGGACCAGCCGAGAAATTTCCTACAACTGAAGAGGGGTACTCATATCAGTATTCTTTTGAACAAAACTGAATCTCGAGAACAGAATGTTGTAAATTAGAAAGAAAGAAAGAACTCCTCTATTGACAACAAAATAAAGTGTAAGCTACTATAAGTAATTATGCCCCCAAAGAGAGAAAACCCAAGATTATTTTGGGTGAAGTTAACACCCTATCATCTTTTCTGCATCATTTTGGTACCTGGACAAGTTCTTAGAAAATAACCATGTATATAACATCTACATCGATTATGTAGTTGTTATAATACATAAAGATCTTGGCAAAATTTTAATAAAGACTACACACACCAGTTCGACGGTCACTAATTCTAGGCACGTCAGGGCGATATTCTGATGCTTGAGCATTTGGAAGCTCCTCAACAACTAAAACAGCAGAGGCAACAGCAACAGTCGACTGAAAAGGGAAATCAATTAAATTAATCTTCATATACCATGTCATTATAACATTTCTGATTTCTGATCTGTACAGCAGTTATTTGTTGCTTTATAATCATCATTGAGCTTATATCTAAAATAACGGTAGCTGACCTTTAAAAATATTACTTCTAACATAGTAAAGAACTTGCTTTGAAAATGAGTTACAGGTTATTAGCAATTTCTTAACATATTACAGAACTCTGACCTTTTAGAGTTCATAATGCAATCTCCATTGGTTAGGGATCTAATTATTAGATTGATTAATTATGTATGGCCATTGACAAAATCACAAACTTCTCATGGTATATATTCATTTCTAAATTATTCCTGCAAGGGATTGATAACTAGATATTCAGGTAGAAGATCTCTCTTAATCCAAAAAGGAGGGGGAAAAGGTAGAAGATCCCTACATTTGGGCCAAATCATCACCTTTTTGCATGTGGAGTTAAGCATGAAAACTAGTCAGCCTCAAAGTTGATAGGGAAAAAAAGTTATTTGATTTCTCCACATTATCAATTCAATTTCAAGGTAACTAAGGGGCATGATCTCATTGTTTCATGATGTCGTTAACCTACCACTTAGTCCCAGTCTTCTAAGGCATAAGTAAGACTTAAAAGGCTGAAGTCCACATAGACAACTTCTAAGTTTGTAACAATCACCTCATGTTCCTGTTGGATAGGCATTCCTGTCTCAGGATTAGTGCTTCTCTTGGACCTGTCATCTGTATCATCTGAGAACAAGGTGGTACTGTTCGTATTACCATCGCTAGGATCTGACACAACCAGGTCAAAGTCATAGTTCAAGATGTTCTTCTCTGCAAGTCCAAGCTGTCAGCATAGGTTCAAAAACACGTTTCAATCTCAATTTTAGAAAATGTAAGCTGTATTGAGAAATACAGAGAAAAGTTTGTATATAAAAGAGAAACGCACATGCAAATTCAAACAGCAGAATCAGGCTAGAGTAAGAGACGAGAGGCCACCCTAACATTCTATACTCCATGAATGGTCGTGTTTGCATATCAAGTCTCCTGTTAAAGCAAAGGTAACAACCTTTCGATATACCAACATTATTTAGAACTTATCTTTATTCAAGGGCAACGGGCATAAGGTTCAAAGTTCCATGTACAAATGAAATCTTCTGGTTTCTTTTCTTTTTTCCTCTTTTTTCTTTTTCCCTTTTAACTGATGCAAAATTGTAGAAAACCTAAGTGTCAAAATGCCAACTTTAACATCACTAGTACTAATGTGGATAAATACTTTTCAATATAGCTACTTCTTTCCAATACTTTACTTTCAGCTAAAAATCAGTTTGTAAACAGGATTTATAGGCCGGTAAATTAGCATTTGACAAAATAACTGGCAAAATCTTAAGACCCACCTACAGCCCCACACAAGATTTTCCATATAGATTTTGTTACTAAAACAAAATTGCTTATACGAACCAACAGAGCCAACCAAAAACTAGCCAAAATACTAGTCAATATGCACTTGAATAACGTTGTATCATCTTAAATTCCCAACCATTGATAAAACAATGTTCAATTGCAACTAAAGATCTGATTCCAATGAGGTTTTAATCTTGATCTTTCAAGGTTTAAGTTTAACACTGTCATGGCTTTCATAGCACTGGAAAATATGAAATTTAAATAAAAGCATGCTAGAAGTCAAAAAGAAGAAAAAGTTGGTCTTCAGCAGCCATTTCACAATCACCAAATTAATTAGAGAGAGAGAGAGAGAATTAGGATGCAAAAAACATGAAACAGGGAACATCCATAGATATGGAACTATGCAATACAAACCATGCGCCTCCTTCTCCACATGTGTGTCCACAAATTTAATAGTTCATTAGTCCGTAAAGGCTTCACTAGATAGTCAGCTGCTCCGAGTTTTAAGCACTTAACAACAATGGATACCTCGTCTTGAGCCGACATCACTTATCAAAACAAAAGAAATTCAGAAATATTAATGAGGAGCAGAATATAATCTTCCCTTAATACAGTCTTTCTGGTATAACAATCAAACTCACTTATAACAGGGATTCGGCACAGTTCCTTGTCCCGTGCAATGTACTTCAGCATCTTCCAGCCCTTCTTCATGGGGAGGTCAACTTCAGCAAGTATGATATCAATATCTTGCCCTTCTGCGTTCAATGCATCAATTACCTGTCTTGCCGACCTCACTGAAGTAACTGTAAAGCAGAAAAAACGAAAACTCAGATAATTCAAGAGCAAGTCATGAATTGCATAAACTCTAAATCAGAGAAGCCAAACTATAACTTACCTAAGTTTTCAGAATGCATTCTATAAGATAGCCACACCTAAAGGCATTTTGAGTGATACAAGTTCAAAGGAAGGTAAAAGTGAGAGAAAACTCAAGGGCTCCTTCAAATGGTTACGTATTCAATAAACTTGTGAGGAAAATCCACTATTCATGTCTTAAAAATTTGCCCACATCAACTGCCCCTGTAGCTGAATTTAGTCTTTTTGGCCAAAACAAGAGCCAATCAACACTTCACCCAACTTGCGGAGTTTTAAGCGGATTTATTTCTTCAGATTAGTTAGAAGTTTTTTAAATGCATCAAGTATATCAAATAATTCATAGCATGACAAATTTTTTTCCCAAACAAATCGACCTCCCAGAAGAACTACCAGTTCAAATCATGTATAAAGTCATCTCCTTCTACAAAAATTGAATACCACATACATATAAAATATAATCTTACCCTGATAAGAGCAATTCAAGAGAAGGGTAAACACCTCTTCCGAACTCTTGGCATCGTTGTCACATAACAAAATCCTGACTTTGCTTCTATCAATGAATCCATCACCACTCTTACTATTATTTCCCGCACCAAGAACAGATTCTTTGTTCAAATTAATTTCCTCAGTCTCCATAACACAAACTAATAAGTAATCACCGAAAACTCTCAAAGCAAGACTCAGGACCCATCAACCAGGAGAATTCAAAGCACAAATTTCCCCCGCAAAACGCAGCCTCCTGAACACCAAACGCAGTCACACATAATTTCAATCATCGTAAAGCTAATAAGCCAATACTAGAACATATTATTCCCCCAGCCCCAAATAGGACCAGTACAAAAAATTGAATGAGCTCTGTCCAACAAAATCATCGAATCAAAACTCATCTGCAAAAAGCACCCCTATTCGCAAATAAACCTAGGCTAAGCTCTTCTGTTCAACCGTTACCCATCAACGTTCCGCCACGAGATGTAGAAACTCACTATATAACACCGAAATACGAACGGGCAAGATCAAAACAGAGACTGGTCGCAGATGAATCAACCATCTGGATTTGGATAACGAGAAACGGCGCAAGTTAAAAGAGCCGAAAAATTCGATCTTTTTCCACCCCACCGGTCGGAGATACAAACAGAAAACTGGGAATGAATGAATGAATGAATGAAAGAGAACCAATTCCAGCTTTTAGAGCATTTTAGTTTGTAAAAAATTGCAATTAACAAAGACCAAATGGGATGCTGGTGAAGACTAACATGCGCCGTTGAAAGAGGAAGGGTGCAAGCAGCAAATCAGAGACAGGTTGGAGGTGGCGCAATGAACACATAAGCGTAGGATAGCAAAAAGGATGACGTGGAAAGGTCGGAGAAGAAAGAGAGAAAAGTGCAATTGAAAAAGAGCAAGAGAGTGGTTGTGGGTTCGTGTGTGGATAGTTTGGTAGAGATAGGGAAGAGGCCACGTCGCTCCGAGATCTTCCTAAATATCTATGGCCAAAATATCCTCTTCACGACAATTTCCACGATCTTTTCTATTATTTGTTTGGAATGGTGATTAAAAGCTTTAAAAATAGTTTTTTAATCGTGATTTATTGTATATAAAGTAAATATGTAAAAAAAAATTTATTTTAATTTATATAAATAAGCATTTTTGGGGCCCTAAAAATGATTTTATACATGCTTATAGTGTATCCAATCATCTTTATCATATTTATGTGTAAAATATCAGCAAAAGGATTAATATAATTTTTGTCTTTTAAATTTTTCCTCATTTTAATTTTAGTCTGTCAATTTTAAACCATAAATTTTAGTCTATTGAGTTTCATTTAGTTTAAATTTCTACCTAGATTGCCAGTAGAAGTTATTTTTCCATCATAATTTATAGTGTAAAAGATATGTATATGATAGTATGAGTTTTATTTCGCCTTATGCGAATGTGCTTCCCTAACGCTAATTCAAATCAGTTTTAAAATATTAGTCTCTATAACTCAATTAAAATTGGAACCATTTTGTTCTTGGATAAGACAAAACTAATGGTTTGAAGATAAAAATTAAAATTGGGGGAAACTAAGGTACCAAAGTGACGTTAATCCATGATCCAATTATATGATGCCAAAATATCTTTCCCACTATTCCCTCGAAGCAGGGTAAGGTAAAATCAGTATAGGGCCGATCGCCTAATTCATTTTTTTTTTTTTTGGTGTGTCCTCTGATGAACTAATTAAAATTGTCTCAAAATCTCAAGACTAATGGGAATCTAATCTATGGATTACTTTAATTAGTGGTATTCATCCTTAAGAAGGATTGTTTATACTTTATAGGCACCTTACCTGTCTTTGCCTTCTTGTTGCTTTTTGGTCTCAAGTGTCTTTCTCTTTCAAACATTATTATTATTATTATTATTATTATCTTTTCACGAGGGGTACTATGCCGTATGGATACGTTGCGAGAAACATTTAATTATTTGTTTAAACGAGGGCGCTTTGGTCAGGAAAAAAAAAAAACCATGGCAATGGATGCCAGACTGTCTTTGTTAAATAGTGAAACTTTCAAGTTATCCATTCCAAACATAGAATAAAACACAGCATCTATGAAGAATGGTTGGCTCACAAGCAAAACAATTAGAGAAGGTATGGCCAAACAAGTTGTTTAGGTTTATATTTCCATTTGTACCAAAGGTTTTAGCACCCTTCAACTCTGTCCCATGATTCTTGTTTCCCCTTTTTAAGGTTCGAATCCAATACTAGTGACTCGGATTCACAAGCTCAAATAAAGGTTATGATATAGAGTCCCAATACAGTTAAGTCCGTTATGTTTCTGGAAAATTAGTACAAGGATACAAGCATATGATTTTTTTCCCTGGAAAAAAGCTTATTAGTACTAATTATAAAAAGAACAGCAGGGGTCTTGAACATGAATTGTATTCCCATCTCACTTCTTCACAGTGAACACGACATTATCATGTTAGGATAAAACTGTAAATTGTTCAATTAAATCGAAGCTTAAAAGTTACAATTGAATCACCTTTACAACTAAAACCAATATGCATTATATCCATCCTAACTCTATGAATTAATACTAATTTATTATTTGTCTGCTAATCTGGCATGTGTCATGAAGTCATAACATATTCCTTCTACTTGCAATTAATGGTCAGTTTTTTAGCAATCAATCTAATCCCTGCATTCTGATGATAGTCATATGGATCTAAGGAGAAGACTGCATCAACAAATGCGCCAGCTTTGAACAAGGAACCAAGCTCATCTGTATCGAACTTACTGAAGAGAAGCCTTTGAACAGTGCCTGATGATTCTTTCTGGTATATTTCAGCTGCATATATGGCAACGTCCCCACATACTGCCGTAGGTATCCTGTAATGCCAATAAAAATCAGTGAAATCTAAGGAAGGGGAATTTCAATAAATTAATAGTAGCATTGTGCAGCTCTTAAAAGGGTACTATAACTATCTTCCTAATTTAAACCGATGAAAACTTCTAAAATCTAAGACTCACATTCCCAATAGCTAGGTCAGTCACTTGGAAGACTGAAAACCCAGCCCAAGATTAGTTTATGTAATCCATCATTATATTTGTTGAAGTGAAAGCATGAACACTATTGAAAGAACAGATATATATATGTGTACGCGCATTCTATATGTATAGGGTATGAACTTACTGCAATCGCACATTGGAATAATTGAAGAAGCCGTCCTTTTTAGCAACAACTGATCTCCAATCAGAGCTGCTACCAGATTCCAAAGATAACTTCTGTGCAACTGCGTCACAAGCTTCAAGAACCTTACATAACTTTTGTGACGGATCAAGACCAGCCACAAAACTCAACTTTGGTATGCCCGCATGATCCTTAAACTTGGCGTTCACTCCAAACCGTATTTTAAGATCAGTGCAACAAAGCTGAAAGGGGAAGCCTTTGTGCAATAGTTGTATCCTTTGACTGCCACGATATAGCGTAACAAGAGAGGCAGTGAGAAAAGGGATTAATATTTCATCAGGATTTAAAACAGCGATAGTGCTGCTACAAGCATCAGACATAGCAGCTGAAGAAGACATCTGGGGAGTCTCTGGAATGGACTTTTCGTCCACGATGACAGCTGGTTGAATAGATTCACTGTTTAATTCATCTCGAGCATCTGCTGAATTTGATTCAGAGCCTTCTGAGCGGCACATCGCAACAGAAGTTGGATCATTTCCCTCCCTGCATCTATTCTCAACAGGTGATAATGACAATCTATCCATTTTAATATCTGATAAGCCCCTATCTGGCAAAAATTTTCCATTACTACGACTTCTTGTAGTGGCATTTGGAGAAACCCAACTATTCACTGAGAATAAATTAGGATGAGTTGATTCCTGTATGGATGGATGGATTATAAAGCAGAATCAGAATTCAATATTAGACAATTCAAATTTCAATTGATTACTCAGCGAATTAAACCAAGAAAAGAAATATCACATTTGACTGGTCCTATTGAATCAATAAAGGCCAATTATTATTATTAGCATCTAGCACTAGCGGCAAAACATAACAATATTCTCCTGAAGATTTTACCAAGAACAAAACAGTTGCACAGTGTCTGAGAACTTCCAGATTCATACGAACGTCATCTAAGCTCCTGAAGATTTGTTGGAGAAAAAGTAAGCAAAATGAAATTAGTATACCCGGCTTAAATAAAGAATAACATAAAATCACATGATTAGTATATTTACCTATGTGTTTGTTGTCCAAGCCCAAAATATGTTGCAAGACTTGCCATCTGCAGTAAACAAATGAATGCGTTGTAACTTGAATAATTAGGCAAAGCCAAACTACGAGATAGCATCTGATAGAAGTTTATTCTTTTATATGAAAACAATTAGAGTGCACTTTTTTAAAACAGATCATTTGTTTGTTTGTTTTTTTTTTTCTTCTTTTTTTAAAAAAAGACCGTTGGCATGTCAAGAAAATCGTAGTTAAATGACGAGCCATACTATTTTCTGAAGAGAAGCTTTTATTAGTCGGAAACATTCGTTCAGGAGAGGTAAACATAAGGGTACAAAATATCAAAAAAGTCACAGCTCAAAATCAGGGATTTTTTTGATATTATTTGTATTGACAACTGCTATATTCACGATAAAATTTAAAAATCTTGCTATTCACAACAGAAAAAGCTATATTCAGGAAATACTATATTCACAATAAAATTTAAACATCTGGATTTTGTTTCAAACTCAGGTCCCTAAGTGTACAAATGACATTCATAAAAGAAAAAACTAGATTCACAATAGAAAGTACTATATTCACAACAAAATTCAAAATCTAGCTATTGACAACAGAAAAAATTATATTTACAATAAGAAGTGCTATATTCACACTAAACATTTGAATTTTGTTTCAATACAAATAATATCAAAAAAGTCTCTACAAACTTTTTTGATATGTGATTTTAGGTTTAGACTTTTTTAATATTTTGTATATGGAATGACTATCATTTTCCCTAAACATAACCTGCCATGACATAAAGGAGCATTACCTTCATGTCACCAGCTCTTCTTCCAAACTTTTGAGTCAACAAAACCAACGAGTCAATAGTACCCTTCGGTTCAGGTGGTGGCCGATTAATCTCAGCAAATGCATCTCTGACGCGAACACAGTCAAATCTTAAGATGTTATGACCAGCCCAAATCCGTTCTACACAAATTCAGAAGAACGAAATAATAAATAAAGAATCATAACCGCAATTCGCCGCCTAGTCAATGGTTTTCTCCAATTTTCCCAATTACAAAGTAAACAAACAAAAATAAGGGACAAACCATGAAGCAGCTCAAAAACCGTATCGGCGATGTCAGCGAAAGTGGGAGCTGAGGCAACAGCATCGCGAGTAATGCCGTTACAGCGTTCAGAAAAGGGAGAGATAAGTGAGGGATTGGCGGGTCGGACCAAGGTGGAGTAAGAGCTGAGCTCCGTTAGCTTCTTGGGGCAAACCAAGATGGCCCCAAACTCCAGAATGGCAAAACCCTGGCCGGCTCGGGTAGGGACGGTTGTTTCGACGTCGAAGAACACAATTTCGGACCGATCTTCATTGGGACCCATCGAATTCTGACGAGAATTTCAGGCTCCAACCTTGAAGGATGAAATGGAAAGAGAAAAGGAAGCAGAAGATGTATTGATTGATTGATTTGATTTCACATGAATTTAAAAACGCGGCGGGCTTCACCGGATTTAAACAAAGACGCCTCTGCTTTCAAATTTGAGATTACTTCGTGAGGTGGGTTTTCTTTTTGGGCTCAATTTGGATTTGGACCATGACCCAAGTTACCTCTTTTTTTTTTTTTTTTTTTTAAGTGATTATAAGGAATACTTATAGTTTTTAATTTATTTAAACTAAATAGTGTCTTTTAAAAAATAAATATGAGGTGTTGTGAATGTATAGACTTGAAAATAAACTAGACGTAAGCATTTTTTAACCGAAAATTATTAATTTTCTCATTTGAGAATATCCCAATAGACAAGTGGTAATTTAATTAGTTATCATACAAAAACTTAGAGTCGTAATTAATTTGACCAAGCTTTTATATGAAAAGTGCTACAAAAATATGCGAATAATACTATTGTGCCTTACGTGCCCATGAGAAATTAAGAACGTGAGCGAAAAGGAATAATATTAAGGTGACCTGCACGTATCTAATAACAATAGGGAGACGCAACTTGTGATTAATAAATGGTAATATATACTAATAATATACCATTCATATACAAAAAAAAAAAAAGTAAACTATTAAATTAAATATTTGGGCAAACCCACCTAGGAAGTTGAATGGGGGAGGAATCAAGATGTCTGCAATAAATTGAAGGAATGACTTTGCATTATAGTGGAGAGAAAGGAAAGGATTTTTTTTTTTTAAATTTTAAAAAAAGCTAGGAAGGAATTTGAGGAATCCATCAAAAGACATTCTCATTGGTTTCACTGAATGGATCGTGTCCATCCTTGAATCAATCAAGCGGGGGCCACAATTCACGCACTTTAATTTATTTATAAGTACCCCTCATCTATGGGTTAATAGTTGAAGGGTCGGACACTCTCATAAATGGAGAGGGTTGATTCCTTTACCTGTCACAACGTTGAGATCAGAGATATCCTAGAGCTTAGGATGCAGGGGCAGCTCAGATTGAAGTAAAGGCTTATATACTTTTAGTCTTAAATTTCCCTGCAGAGTAAGTTCAAGCGCCCTGCTTTTTGACTGTAGATGAGCCCAACCCCTTTCATAAACTTTTTATATAAAAAAATTATTTATAAGTATATGCATTTTTCTAGTGAAAGTAATCTTATTTGAAGCACTGTCAGAGATTAAAATATATACATGTCCTAAAGATTTAAACATTAATTTGTCACGCTGTGATCGTCTATAGCCCAAATATATGAATGTGTGCTATATACATATAAATATGAATGGAATTAACTTTACAATAATTCATAGTCGTCATTTTATACATCCTAACAATACGAGTTGATACTAATTAATTTATTTTGGCATGAATATGTGTGTTAAAAGATCTTTCTACTTATGAAAGATCAATTTTTTAGCAACCAATCTAAGGCCAGCTCTCCGTTGATACTCATATTGATCCAAGGAGAAGATAGCGTCAACGAGATTCCCAGGCGAACATAACGAACTTAGCTCCTTCGTATCACCCTTATTGAAGCGTAACTTTTGAACAATGCCTGTTGATGATTCTTTCTTGAATACTTTAGTTTCAAATACGGCAGCGTCCCCACATTCTGATATAGCAATCCTGTTATGTCAATATTTACATCAATTATTACTTAACTTCTCAAGCAGGCACTACTTGCAGATAGAGAACTTTTTAGGTCACCTAAAAAGAAAAACATTTCACGTTGATTAACAGAGAACGATATACAAGAACATAGTAATAATAATTTGTCCAAAATTTAGGTTGGTTAAATTTAGACGGCTCGCCCTGCCCAATATCGGTATCACTTAAAAGGAAGGGAGATTTCGTCTTGCCCTTGGATCGTGGGTAATAAACCCAACCCCTTTTCTAAAATTTTGTTATAAAAAAAAAAAATAAAACAAACGCCAGTGACTCTCTACGCCTGTTAATCACATTAATTTATTCATTTTACTTGTTGAAGTAAAGCCATGATCACTATTAATCAGAAGGAACACACACCACAGGCTTAATACTTTTAGTACTCACAGTTTGATTGAATTCCGGTTTTGGTTCCCACATATTCAAATATTGGTTTTTGGTTCCTATAGTTTTATAAGAACTTAGTTTGAATCTAACGGCATTAGATATAAGGACCAAAATCGAAATTTCTTAAAAGTAGACAATCGTATAAGTTTTGGTTTTTATCACTTTATTTAACTGTATCGACTATGACTAAATCTGACAAAACCAACTTTAATCAAATATGAAACTATAAAGACCAAAACCCACGATTTTAAACCATTGGGATTAAAGCCAAAATTTGATCAAATTGTAAGGACGAGCAATGATGTTAAACCTTATATAATGTGCATGCAAGTATTTAAATTTATAGGTGTAGGATCTGAAACTTACCGTAACCTGACAGTAGGAGAATTGAAGTCGTCGTCTTTTCTGGTAACCAGTGGCTTCCAATCAGAGCTACCTCCAGATTGAAGAAATAAACTTAGAGACATAGCATCACAATCTCCAAGAACCTCACATAAGCTTTGTGATGAATAAACCAAAAAGCTCAACTTTGGTTTGCGTGAATTATTATAAAACTTTTTATCTATTCCAAACCCTATTTTGAGATCAGCACAAGAAATCTGAAAAGGGGAACCATTGTGCAACAGTTGAATCCTTTGACCGCCATGATATGGTGATGAAACAAAAGATGCGGTGAGGCTAGAGATGAAAATTTCATGCGCCTTTAAAACAACAAAAGTGTTGCTGCAACAGGTAACCATGGATTCTGTCTTCGTATCTGGTGATGATTCCTGTATATATATAGATAGAGGTAACCAATCAAAGTGAAACAACATTAATTAGTCAGTTATTACCTGCATTTGTGGCAAAATGATGTGATATTAGGAATACTACTTTCAGTTTTTAATATAAAAGCTAGCTAGTTATGGATTAGACTTACTCCTAAATAGAAGATCTCAATTCACTCTATTTCCCAAATTTATAACTTTTTCCTAATGTATCATATTGATTGCGTATATTATAAAGAGGTTTTATCCCAACATAGTCATGATGAAATTAAAGATGGTATTTTAGGAAAATTAACATATATTTATTATAAAGAACTAACACAACTTTTCTATTAAAAAAAGGCTAATATAACTAACTTTTATATTAAGAAATAAAGATAGTACTCCCTCCGGTCCTAATTATAAGAGCTAGTTGACTTTCTTTGGAAAAATCAAGGAAGCTAAATAAGTTACTTAATCATTTCATATGTTGTGTATTTTTATATTATATATTAGTTTATTAGTTAAACTAATTAGTTTGAAGAAAAAAATAAAAATAAAAATACTCTAAAGTAATTTAATTAGCTTCCTTAATTTTTCCAAAAAAGTCAACTATTAATGCATGGCCTTTTGAGCTGCACATTTTTGGTGGAAAGCCAAAATTTGTTGTTGAGCAACATTATTAGCAGCAGCTAATGATGAGCTCCACCATGAAAATGTTGGACGTTATTGTTCCTCCTTATATTGATGGTATTTTAGATAAAATAACATATAATTGTTATAAACAACCAACACAATTTTTTTATTAAAAAAAGTTAATATAACTAACTTTTATACTGAGGACCAGAGAAAATATTAATTAGCGTACTATACCATAATTGATTCATGGCCTTTTGAGCTGCACATTTGTGGTGGAAAGCCAAAAAATTGTTGCTGAACAAGATTATTAGCAGCATCAGCTGATGAGCTCGACAATGTAAATGTTGGACGTTGTTCCTCCTTATATTGATGGCTTGCAACTTGTGATATGGATTTCATTTTCATATCTGCTGAGGATGATGATGAGCCTCTAAGCAGTAATGATTTTCCATTCACTCTGACTTCGTTTGAAAAACTTGATTCCTACATTGTTCGAGGGATTACTAAGTAAAGGATTTGACAAGTCAAATTTTCAATTTGTTAATTAATACAAGGGAAAATCTCATTGAATTTCTTACTAGTGATGAGAATGATAGACTTGATAAATGTATATACAAAAATTATCAATACTTTGTAAATATTACATACAGAGTATCAATACTCTGATTTAAGTTTTTCTCACTAATAAAATTTTTGGTCGGGACATTCCCCTCATTGTTTTATCAATAGATTGCTATATTTTCAATTACCAAATAACTCAACAAATACTTAAATGAGAAAAAAAAAATGCTATCATATCATGTCAAGACACTTTCTAATTAAGGAGGTACTCCACATGTGATAAATGCTTAAGATAGAAATGGCCTAATATATGGCTTGTGGTTCATTGTCCAAGAATTAAGTAACAGTATATGATCTAATGCTTGAATTCAAAGTAAAATGTTACCAAGAACACAATGGTTGCACAGCGTTTGACAACTTCCAGATTCATTCGAACATCATCTAAGCTCCTGAAGATTTATTTGCAGAAATTATTAATTAAGCAAAAAAAAGGAAAAAAACTATAGGTGGTGGCCTGGCTTACAAGAAATTAAAGCATCACATCAAATTCCATTGTTCATCATAAATAGTTTACCTATGTGTCTGATGTCCAAGTCCAAAATATCTTGCAAGACTGGCCATCTACACAATATATCAACGTTATAAAAACTTGAAGCTAATTAACAAACAATCAACTTGTAATTAGGCAAAGCCAACGCTATGGGATATGGCATCTTATTAAGATTAGTGCAGGAATGACACTTGGATTCAATTTAATGATAATCACATCATCATTAAAAAAAAATTTACTGACAGATGAGCGTTTGTCAATATTTTATATTCAGACAATTTTAAATATGAGAATTTTAGTGACAAATTACTGACAAAAGCAACCAATGAGATTTATCTAATTATTCTTGGCTAGTTGTAACTATGTATCCGAATCTAAATTTACAGTTCATTTTTTCTTTTTCTTTTTTTTGAGATTTAACTGATATTAAATCAAACTTTTTAAATTTTAGAACTTGAATATCCATTATTCTCCCGTATTTTTTCTTTATATGAATGTTAATAAAAATATAGGTCAAACTTTTCCAAAACATGATCTAGGATATATAAATATAGGAAAGAGGGAAGCCACCTTCATGTCACCAGCTCTCTTTCCAAAAGTTTCGGTCAACAAAGGAAGCGAGTCAATGATAGCTTTGGGCTCCGGTGGTGGCCGATTCAACTCACTAAATGCCTTTCTGATGTGAATACAGTCAAATCCTAAGATGTTATGACCCGCCCATGTCCGTTCTACAGAAAAAAAGGAAACAAGAAGAAGAAGAAGAATTAATTATCTATAATTGCAAATTTCCCCCTTGGGTTTCGATTTGTCTCCGTTTTTGCCCAATTAAAAAAAGAGAAGGGACAAACGATGAAGGAAGTCATAAACCGTATCGGCGATGTCAGCGAAGGTAAGAGCATCGGCGAGAGCATGACGAGTAATGCCGTTTCTGCGTTCGAACACAGGAGGGATGAGGGATGGGTTGTCGGGTCGGACCAACTTGGAGTAGTGACGGAGCTCTGTTAGCGTGTAGGGGCAAACCAAGATGGCTCCGAACTCCACGATGACAGAAGTGGAGTAGATGGTTTCCACGTCGAAGAATACAATTTCGGGTCGATCTTCAGATTGATGATCCATTCTAAAGCTCAGAGCTTCACAGAAGCAAGAGAGAAGACAGAAGAAAGAGAATAAAGACGTACGTGATTCAAGTTCAACGTAAGGAAAGTAACCGGTTTACTATACAAGTCCTTTGCCCAACGGCTAACTATCCACAAGATTGACAATAACCAGTCTAAATTTATTTATTTTTTCCAAATAAAAATATTTTTTTTTAAAAAAATAATAGTACAAATATTGCCTTTATTTTATATTCTATACCTATTAAAATAAGTTTTTCTAAGAATTATAAGCTTTAAAAAAAATCAAATTTAAAACATCTAGATTATATCGATCTGCTCTAGCAAGATCGTCCTGCTTACTTACACTTTAAGCAAAGCATTCCCACTTCATTGAGAAAAAAGGGTTAAGCTTTAGTATAATGCTTTGTGGTCCCAAAGCACTCCCACTTCAGTGAGGAAAGGGTTAGGCTTTAGAATAAAGCTTTGTGAATGATTGGTTGAAAAATTGGTCATTTCAATGGCCGAAACCGGAATCAAAGGCCATTTTCTTCTGTAATGCGGTGAATGTATATAAATAATAAGAGAAAAATTGACCCTTTTTTTAAAATAAAGATTAAGTAAAGTAAATAAGTTACTTATTAATCATGTCATATGTTGTATATCTTTGAATTATATGTTACTCCCTTCGGTCGTAAATATAAGACGGTGTTGACTTTTTTTTAGAGAAATTAAAAAAGCTAAATAAGTTATTTAATCATATCGTATGTTATGTATCATTAAATTATATATTAGTTTATTAGTCAAACTAATTATTTTAGAGACAAAAATAAAAGTAATACTTTAAATTAATTTAATTAGATTCCTTAATCTCTTCAAAAAATCAACTTTGTCTTATATTTAGGACCGGAGTGAGTAGTTTATAAGTTGAGCAACATAATTTAGAGAAAAAAAAATAACAAATATAAATATTTTAAAATAATTTAATTAGTTTTCTTAATATCTCTAAAAAAATCAACTCTATATTATATTCCGTCTGGTCCTAATTATGAGACCTAATTGACTTTTTTGGAAAGATTAAGGAAGCTAATTAAATTAGCTTAGAGTATTTTTATATTGATTTTTTTCTTCAAATTAAATAGTTTAACTAATAAACTAATATATAATATAAGAAAATACAACATATGAAATGATTAAGTTACTTATTTAACTTCCTTAATTTCTCCAAGAAAAAGTCAACTAGGTTTTATAATTAGTACTGGAGGTGGAGGTGGTACTTAATACCAAAAATAGGTAGTATAACGAATGTCATCAAGTGTGACGTGCGTAATAAAAAGATACTATACATTCCAATGAACTTATACCACATATAATTAGGGTGTTTATTCATTTAAAATTCAATAATCCATATATACTATCTCCACCTTCAATCCTAAATATAAAATTTAGTTGGCATTTTTTCTAGAGATTAAGAAAGTTAATAAGTTAATCATATCATCATATGCTATATATGATTCAATTATATATTAATTTATAAATCAGATAAATTAATTTAAAGAAAAAATAATAAATATAAATATTTTAAAATAATTTAATTAATTTTCTTCACCTTCTCAAAAAAGTTAGAGGCAGTATGCTTTATTACTTGTTATAAATATTAACTTATATATATCCTCTGGACTTAGTGGAGTGAGAATGAAGTAATAATTATTAATGGACGATAAAAAGCGCTTATGTATATATATAGAAGGTGACCTATAAATAAGTTTTATGTTGAAATTAAAGGAGTGCTAGTAGGCATGTTTGAAAGAATTGTGCTAATACTGAAAACGCAAACTGTAACATTATTCCAAGTTTGTCTATGTCTAATCACTTTTAAATTAAAGATCTAATTGTATTTTTGCTGCAAATCAATGATAAAGAATGATGAGAACAAACCAAAATAAGTTGTTGGTTGAGGTGGTAAAAGACTTGTTTGCTTTATAAAAAGGAGACCTCACACTTTGTTAGGAGATGTAAGAGCCATTTACTTTGAAAGTCTTAGGGGAAAACCTTGATCTAATACCACCCAAAAAAAGAAAAAAAAAGAATGATGAGAACAAGCTTCGACCATGTCTGCCCATGGAAAAAAGTCAAAAACCAGTATCGCCTTTATTTATGCATAGCACATTCCCTATTAATGATAGCAGGCACTGTAGCAAAAGTAGTATCAACTTTATTACTTAAAAGCATGAAATCAATCATTCAAAGAGGTTTAAGGTTTTCTTCAAACCTTATGTATCAAGTAGCTAGCATTCAACTTAATTATGATTTATTAATATTTGATCATGCACATGTGATTTGTACATTTGGGTACTGTCTTGTATTAGTCATTGGAGCCATCTTAAAGCTCCCCACATATACCCCACCACACACACACGCACATATATATATCATAAGAGTGTGGAGCATTAATGTCTAGCTAACTTGTTTTTTCCCATGCGTTAACTCTAATGCCACACAATTATCGATCAACAATAATGTGACGAAAATCCAATACCACAGATTTTGTAATGGATGGAGATAGATGAAGATTTGATAATCAAATGAATGACTAAGATTATTTCAATGCGATTCAATAGTTCATTTTGTCTACTCATTTGGCATGTAGCAAGTAGGGAAAGCAAACTGTACGTTAACTACCCCCCCCCCCCCCCAAAAAAAAAAAAAAAGAGTAAAATATGAATTCTTCATTAGATGATCATTAGAAGCCATCAATGATATTATTGCAAGAACAGATCATCAACCTTACTCAAGTTAAACCACTAACCCCAAAACTCTTGGGGATTCATGATGAGGAGAAGAACCATGTTAACCAGACCACCATAGGGCAAGAATTCAACCATCATTCACACGTTAACGTACACTAGACCCTTTATATAGATTAGGGTCACTCATTATTACTTCATACAAAATCTTAACTAATTAATCTAAGATCTTAATCAAATAATATCTCCCAGCACGTACATATTATATTGTTTCTAGTTGGAAAGAAGGATCAAGCGTTTGGCTATCAATCTAATCCCAGCATTCTGTTGATAGTCATAAGAGTCAAATGAGAAGACTGCATCAACAAATGAGCCAGGCTTGGACAAGGAAGCCAGCTCTGCAACATCGAACTTATCAAACACCAGCCTCTTCATAGTGCTTGCTGATTCTCTCCGGTATATTTCAGTTGCATATATGGCTGCATTATTCCCGCTTTCTGCTGTAGGTATCCTGTAACTAATATTGTCAATATATATATATATATATATATATATATATTTGAAGTGAAAGGCATGATCTTTATTAATTCATTAATAATTGTACGTGTGCATGTCTTTGATATTTGTAGGATATGAACTTACTGTAATCTCAGAGTGTAATAATTGAAGAAGCCATCATTTCTAATAATAACTGGTCTCCATTCAGAGCTACTGCCAGACTCCAAAGATAACCTTTGTGCTTTACGATCACAATCTTCAAGAACCTTAAATAGGGTCTGTGATGGATCAAGATCAACCACAAAATTCAGTTTTGGTCGCCCTGCGGAATCCAGAAACCTGCCGTTTATTCCAAAGCGTATTTTGAGATGAGTACAACAAAGCTGAAAGGGGACACCTTTGTGCAATAGTTGTATCCTCTGACTGTCACGATATAATGGAAGAAGAGAAGCAGCGAGACATGACATTAATATTTCATCTGGATTTAAAACAACCTCAGAGTTTGACGACACAGCAGCTGAAGAAGAAGAAGACTTGTGGGGTGTCTCTGGAATAATGGGCTTTTCATGCACCATGACAGATCTGTTTAGTTCACCACGAAGGTGACACAAGTCAAAATGTTTGGATTCCGTTGTAGGAAATAATAACATGGGTTTCACTTTCAGATCTGGTAGAGATTTTGCGCCACTACGACTCGTTGGAGTAGCATTTGGAGAAACCACACTATTCACTGTGAGTACATTTGGAAGAGTTGATTGCAAGTCAAAATGTTTGGATTCAGTAGTAGGAAATAATAACATGGGTTTCACTTTCAGATCTGGTAGAGATTTTCCGCTACTACGACTTCTTCGAGTAGCATTTGGAGAAACCACACTATTCACTGTGAGTATATTTGGAAGACTTGATTCCTATGTTGATAGAAAATAATCAATGCAATTGACTTGACCCATTGAATCAATATTAGCCAATTATTATCAGCAACTCGCACTATCTTCTGAAGATTTTACGTACGTACCAAGAATAGAACAGTTGCACAGTGTTTGAGAACCTCCAGATTCATGCGAACATCATCCAAGCTCCTGAAGATTTGTTTCAGATGAATTAATTAAGCAAAATGAGATTATTATAGCCGGGTAGCAAGAAAGCATTACACATAAAATTCCATGGATTAGTGTAGTTACCTATGTGTCTGTTGTCCAAGACCAAAGTATGTTGCAAGACTGGCCATCTACAATGAACAAGTATGAAAACCTGTGGCTGTCATATATACAATCACCTTGTAATTATACAAAGCATCCTATTAATTAGTCAGTTCATCTTCAACATGTTGAAAAGGGGAATAACTCTAATGTTATAGACCACATCGGTTATGGAGGGAAACAAAAGACCTTTTATAAGGTTTTGATACCTCCCAACGCATTTTAAATTCTTGAGGAGTGGTGGGGCCAACCCCTAAAACGGAAAGTATATATCAAGAGCGAGTCACATTACTTTTTGAAGCTAACAAGAAATTACATTGTAATTAGCAAAATCCAAACTGTGAGATATTACAATTATCTGATGCAAGTACAAGTTTCTTCTTCATACATACGACTAAAATGTAGTAATAATCTATGCTCAACTTTTCCAAATGGCTTAGAATATAAATCTAATAATTAATTTATAGGAACAATATAATAGTAATACCTTCATGTTGCCAGCTCTTCTGCCAAAGGTTTGAGTCAACAAAGGTAATGAGTCAATAGTACCTTTAGGTTCCGGTGGTGGCCGATTAATCTCAGTGAAGGCCTCTCTGATGCGAACACAGTCAAATCTTAAGATGTTATAACCCGCCCATACCCTTTCTGCAGCAACAAAGAATAATTAATTATAATAACTCCGCCATTTCCCCCCAATTACGTACAATAAATTAAAGCAAACTAAGAAGGAAAAGTCAGGATGACGTCAAACCATGAAGAAGTTCATAAACCGTATCGGCGATGTCGGCGAAAGTGGGAGCGGAGGCGACATCATCACTTGTTATGCCATTGCACCGTATGGAGGCCGGGGAGATGAGGGAAGGGTTGGCGGGTCGGACCAAGGTGGAGTAGTTACGGAGCTCCGTCAGCTTCTTGGGGCAAACTAAGATAGCTCCGAATTCCAGAATAGCATAACGCTGGCCGGGTCGGGTGGGACTGGGGATAGTGGTCTCCACGTCGAAGAACACAATTTCAGATCCATCTTCAGTTTGATCCATTAAATACACTCGACAATGATCTCAAGCTCCGAGCTAAAAGGCTTCGAGTGGAAGAAGATGAGTGCTTCCACGTGAACGAAGATGAAGATGCGGGTTATTAGCATTTAGATAAATGCATTTAGACAAGACGATCGTACGTTGTCCTATATATAATAGTATAATACCTTACATTCAATGGCGTAACGGGCAAAAAATTTTAACACCGGTTAAAAAATAAACATATTGAACTATTTTTATTAATTTTTATTATAAGGTAATAACTAATAAGTATATTTAATTTGGTTCTTTCTATAAAACATTTGTTTGTTTCTAAATAGCATTAAATATTTTTTTTCCATATATACCTATAATTAAAAAGGTAGTAAGTGAGAGTAATAATTAATAAAAATTAATTATTACTCTTTTTTTTCAAGGAAAAAAAGAATAGTAATTAATATGATATTAGAGTTTAGTGTAATTAATAGGGATAATATTAAAAATTACTTAAATTTTAGGATAAATTTAATTACTTTAACTGTTTTTATTAACTTGTGAGAATTGTTAGTTAATTGGTTCCTTAAATAAATACCAGAGGAAGTATTTACTAAATAGTATCAAATAACCTAGAAAATACAAACAGATAATAACAGATAATTATAAATTAAAATAATATATAAAATGATACTAATCTTTTCGGTATCTCGCTCAAACAAGAATTTTACTTTCCTCTCACAGCCTAATGAGTAATGAAACAAACATTATCCTTACAGAGAAGATAAAAAATTCATATAAGATAAAAAATTAGCCAGGGCCAAATTTGTAGCCAAATAAAATATCATATAATAAATATATATATATTCTAACAAATTTTATAAGATCAGTCGGGGCCAGCTGGGCCATGGCCCAACTGGGAATCAAAAGGTTTCGCCATTGCTTACATTGCTTTGTAAGGTTGGTTAATTATGAGCAGTGCACTAGTATATGTTTTCAACAAGTAATAATTTTTAAAATTTAAAAGTCAATTATTCTATCATTTAGAATACATAATTATTATTTATAATTAGATTACGCGACATTTTACTGAATTGAATGGGCTTATTATATTATATTAGTCTTTTGAAGCCACCTTAATCAGACTCCTCAGCATCATCATTCATCACCAATATGAACATACTATATATTATGTAAATCTACTTAAAACTATAGCTTAGAAATTAAAACACTATATAGTAATTAACTTTTGTCCTAACCTTTGTGTGTATGGACGCGTGTTTTTATTGTAATTACTTCTTACCCCTCCATTCCTTGAAAGGTTAGGGTACGGTGTTTATTTTCATTTAAATTTCAAAAAGAATATAATGATATGTGTTCTGTTCTAAGAACATAGAGATTGGACTTGACTAGGTTGTCAAGCCTAGAGCCTATGTACCCTTTGAAAGGATCAAAGTCCACGTAGTTCGTGTTACACAGTAAGGCGTGAAGCCAGGGGAGTGGGGTGTGTGCTCTGTGTAACAGAATGTAAAGAGAGCATAAGATAGAACGTGTGCACCTGTCTAGGGTTTCCTTCTATTTATAGAGGAGTCTGGTGCGCGTATCTCTGCCTTAATGAGCAATATCTTAGATTGAGCCGTCAAGGGCTGATTGGCTGGTGCCATGATTGTAGGGGAGTCACTATTAATGAGATCCTATATTTGTGGGATCTCCGATAATATTCCTTTCCTGGCGTGGATTCTATCCCTAGCGTGATGGGGCCGAGGTCCGGACCTGGGCCTGTTGGGCCGGTCCGTAACAGTTGCCCCCTAGCTTGGTCGTTTAGGCTCCTGGACGGCCGAGGTGCTTATTGCCCCCGGTTCCTTGTATGGCCGAGGTCCCTCACCTAGACTAGGTCGGCTCTTGGCTGCCGTGACCATCTGTCCGGTATGGGGAAGTGGTCGGCTTATAATGCCCTCGTCTTGCCTAGAACGCCGAGTCCGTCTTGCCCGGGTGGCTAATCGCCCTTCTCGGGTTCCCAATGGCCTCAGTTTCGCATCCTTTGCCTTTTGGGATTCTCCGGACGCTTTGGGATTTGCTCCTCGCGCGCCATCATTGCGGGCTTACAGCTGTCACGCTTTCATTGGGTGCGTCCTGCAATCACCGCGCCTTTCCGTTTTTCGAGGTCTGTGCGCATTTATTGCGCTGGCGTCGTGTTGCTCCAATCCCGTCACGTTTGTACGGGAATAGACCGTTGCACCCCTGCATTGGCTTTTAAATAGCCCTCTTTCTTCTTCCTTCCACTTTTTCCCGCTACTTCACTCTTTTGCCCAAATTTTTCTCCGGTTTCTTTAGAGTTTTCAGAGGGGATTCTCCTTTGCTCAGAATTTTCGCCATCTTCCAGCGTTTCAGTTTCTTCCATTTACTTTACACAGGTATTCCGTTCATCCTCTACCATCTCTGGCTGGTATTTGTCTTTGTTTTACCATTTATTTCTGGAAGTGTCGCCTGTATAACTGTTCTTCGAGAATTCTGGGTTTTCTTGGGTTTCTTCTGGGATTCTGTCAGTATCACCACATCTGAAATTCGCCCCAAAATCTCCTTAAACACCGGTTTTTAACATCGTAGGCCCCTGGTTATGGCGAGAGATGGGAGTGTTCCGCGACCAAGGGCGTCGTTGACGCCGGAGGAGGAAATGCTTCTCCGTGCGCGTCTCCCGCGGATGGCTTATTGGGTTCTTGGGGGTGAGCCACCCGCTAGGGGGATCTTGGATCCTTTGCGCCGAGGTGTCGACATGCGTGCCGGGTGAGCTGGGGCTCGTCCTTCTTCGACCAGGGTTTCGGTTCCTATTCCACGTCGCCCTTTTCGGTCTCTTACGCGCGCTCTTCCTCTTGAGTCGCCTGCTGGGACTGGGGTAGGCTCCTCTTCCAGTTCCAGGGCCCCGGTGGTGATGGCTCAGCCTGTTAATTTTTATGAGGGCCCTTCCGTCGTCCGCCAGACGCCTGCTCCAGAAGGTTACTTCGGCCCTTGCTGGGATTGCCTGGCGGAGGCTTCGGCGTTGATGGATTGTGAGGCCGAGGCCTCTTCCATTCTCGGTTCTTGTCGTCATTGGTCTGTCCCTGCTGTCCCTCCTCGTGCCCTCGTTCGTCCGAGTTCAGAACCATTTTTGCCTGCTACTGTGTCTTTGCCAGGTATCTTTTCTCTCTGCTAATACTAGCTTTGTTTATTTTCGTATAGGTTTATTTATGGCTCCAAAATCTGGGTCGTCCAAAAAGCGTTCGGAGGTCGGTGGTTCGGACTCTTCTAGTCCACCCGAGGCTTTGATTCGTCGATACGGCTGGGTATCGCACGATGTGCTGGCTACCCCGTCGCTGATGTCCGAGGCGGACATAGAGCGGTTGAAGGTCCCGGCCATGCCGGGGTGTGTGCTCAGGCGTCCGGAATCCGAGGAGCCTATCTGCGCGACTCGGTCGGAGGGTCAACCGGACTTCTTCTTCTTTTACCGGGATTACCTGACGCGGGTGCAGGTTTCTCTTCCTTTCTCCCCCTTCTAAATGGAGGCGTTGCGGCATCTTCGCCTCGCTCCGTCCCAGCTTCATCCAAATGGTTGGGCGTATTTGGTGGCCTTCGAGAGGCTTTGTGGCCATTTTTCACCCCCCATAGCGTGCTCGGCCAACCTTTTCTTTTATTTCTTCGGGCCCTTTACCCCTAGCTCGCCGAAGGGGAGTGACAAGCTGAGGGGGTTGGTGTCCCTCCGGATCAATTCGGAACGCCAGCTGATGACGCCCTTCTCGGATTCTTTCAAATGCTTTAAAGGAGCGTTTTTCAAGGTTGAGGCCGTGCCAGGGGAGCGGCCCTGGTTCTTGGAAGAGGGCGGTCGCTTCCCTTTGTACTGGAAGGAGGACCACTACAAAGCCAAGGCCATATCCTTTCAAATTCCCCGCAAAAGTCTTCTGCCGGAATCAGCTTCTGCAGTGCCCCGGATTGAGGCTTTGGTGGCTGAGTACGGTGTGCAGCCGGCTGGCTTCTACATATCTGCCGAGCCTCTGTCTCCTACCTGTAGGGTTTTTAGAAGCATATTGTTTTTGTTTCAGTATTGGTCTGTTGAATTTAGGGATTCTGACCTACTCTGTTTGCCTTTGTTTGCAGCTAGGACTATGGACACCCTGCCGCTATATGCTCGTTTGGCGAGGGCTGCTGCGCCGGCCAGTCGCCAAAAGAAGCGGGCGGCTGCTGCTGATGCCGGTACTTCTGCTGCACCAACTTCGAAGAAATCGAAAGGTCCTGCCGCCGAGGGTCCTTCTTCGGCCACGGCTCCCAAGTCGGCTCCTGTGGTGGAGATTCCGGTTCTGGGGAGTCGGGAGGTCGCTGCTGCTGCTGGTCCCCTCCCGGCCGTTGAGCCCCCAGCTTCTGAGCAGGGAGACATTGTTGTCGTTTCTCCGGGTCCCAGGGGGAAGGACCTTGTCATAACTGATGAGGAGATTGATCGGCTGTTTTCTCCTGCTGGCTCACCGTCACCATCGTCTTCTCCGGTGCACCTTCCCCCTCCTCCACCTCCGCCAACAGGGCCTTCCTCGGTTTTCCCCCGCAGCTTTTTGTGGGACAACGGGGTGGTCCCAGAGGTTGACGTGGCTTTCCTCCCGCCCCGGCACTTCCTGGAGGGCGCCCGCCCTTTATCCCCTGATGCAGAGGACCGTCTCCAGGTGGCCTAGAAGGAGCTTATCAGGTCGGTGGGCTATCTTCAGGCTTTGAGGATGGTCCGGAACCTCTATGCTCGGGCGGAGGGCGAGGTTTTTAGGCTGAAGAAAGTAGAGGCCGAGCTGAAGCCCCAGGCTGCGGCTGCTGCAGAACTGAAGAAGGAACTGGCCGAGGTCAGAGCGAGGGCCAGTTCCTCCAAGGACGAGCTTATTGCGGCCTGGGGGGAGCGTGATGAGGCCAGAGCCGGGCTGGGGGCGGCTAAGACTGAGCTGGCTGAGGCCCAAGCTGAGGGGGATGCGGCCAGGGCAGAACGGGATGCTGCCAAGACTTCGGCGGTGAAGGCTGACCGAGAGCTTTAGCTGTCCCGGGAGCATGCCGACTCGGTGGCCGAGGAGTATGCTCGGGCTCGACAAGGGTTGTCTGAGAGCCTGGCTGCGGCCAAGGCTTTGGAGGAGCAGCTCGCTACTCTGGCTGCCGAGAAGGAAGCGCTCGAGAAGGCCGTTGCTTCAGAGAAGGAGACTTCCTGGGAGCTTTCTGACGCCCTGGTGCAGATCGCCGAGGCGTGCTTTAAGCAGGCTCTACTCCAAATCCGGCACTTCAATCCTGGGGCCGAGCTCAATGTAGATGGGTACGACCATCGCGCCTTTGTGCAGGAAGACGGGTCCTTCCTTCCTTTTGAGCCGCCAGCTACCGAGGATCTCGCCGAGGATGAGGTGGAAGATGCCGCCGACACTGAGGGCCTCGAGGCGATGAATGCCGACGTCGGACCTGACTCCCAGTCCTAGCTTCATTTTTGTTTTTGTTGTAAGTTTTGGGGCGTTGGTGCCCTTGTAACTTTGAATGATTCTGGCCTTGGTGCCATTCTTGTACAGACTTTGACAATTAACGACAATACTTTTCCTGTCTTTACTTGGTGAATGATTTTGATTTTTACCGTCCCTTTTGTCTATATCCGACAATGAACGATTTAAGTTCGTTTCATCCTTCTTCTGCACGGACGAGCTCGTGTAGCTACCTGGGGCTGAAGGTGGCTTATTTTCTGCCATCATTCCGTGGCCTCGGTTTGTATCTTCGTCGGCTGTATGTGCGTAGGCCGCTTGGGCCGCTTAGGTGACTTAGGCAATGGGTAACTTTGCCGCCCATTTGACTAAGTTAGGGTGTTTGTCGGCCGCATGTGTGCAGGCCGTTGGTACTCTACCACATTTAGTGAGTGGGAGGTTAGGGCAAGGTTGTCTTGTTTCAACCTTGTCAGGCGTAACTAATCGTACTGCCTCGGCCCGACTTTCTAGAAGTCGAGCTCCAACTTTCACATAGTCGGATTGGTTTGTACCGGCGTAAGTGCGAGGCTACCACGTGTCTAACTGAGGCTTCTGTCCGCCTGGAGTCGGACATTTTGACCTGATCAGGGTCGGCATGATAGTCCGCTTGCTTAGTCGGGCGAGCGTTGACGCGTCAATTTCGCGAAAGACCATGTATGGCGCCTTCGCCGAGCTCTAACCAATGCCTGTCGGATTACAACGGCCGGTTTTTGTGCATCTAGATGTTTTTTTGGTTTGGGCCGGGTTTGTGACCTCGGGGCTTTTTACCGGTGCCGGGCTAAATAGCCTCGGCTTTCAGTTTCTTGGCCGGGCTTCTTTGCCTCGGTCTTTTTGTTATTGGCCGAGCTCCATGGCTTCGGGTTCATGCTTAAGCTTTGTGCGCATTCGTAAATCTCCTCAGTGGGATCTTTTATTGATAGAAAGAAATGGCCCTACGGGGCTTTACAAAGCATCATAATTAGAAATGACATAACTTGGACTCAAAACGAAAAGAAAACAAATGCGAGGAAAGGAACAATCGTAAAAGCAAACAAACACTGCCGAGAAAGAGTCTAGCTATAGTAGATCTTCAGCTTGTCGGCATTCCATGTCCTTTTGATTGGCTTTCGTGCCAAAGTCTCGAGGGTATATGCTCCTCCGTCGAGCTTTTCCTTAATCCGGTAGGGCCCTTCCCAGTTTGCCGCCAGCTTCCCGTCCTTGGCATTCTTGTTGCCTATGTCGGCCCGTCGGAGTACTAGGTTGCCTCGGTTGAAAGACTGGGGTCGGACCTTTCTGTTGTACTTAGCCGCAAGTAGTTGCTTGGCGGCTAGTTCCCGGCAGTGCGCCGTAACCTGGATTTCATCAATGAGGTCCAAGTCAGTCTTCAAGGCGTCGTCGTTCGATTCCTGCCCCTCCTTTCTGGCTCTAACCTTTCTCCAGGATGGCTGTCCGATTTCAATCGGGATCATCGCCTCACATCCATAGGTTACCCTGTACGGGGTTTCTTGAGTCGAAAACTGCACGCTCGTGCGGTATCCCCACAGGACGCTGTGGAGCTGCTCGGTCCAACTGGTCTTGGCCTGCAACATTCGCCTCTTGAGTCCGTCCAGGACGACTTTGTTGGCGGCTTCGGCCTGGCCATTTGTCTGAGGATGTTCCACGGATGAAAAGTGCTGCTTGATGTCCAGATTGGACATCAGCGCTTGGAAACGATGGTTCATGAATTGGGTGCCATTGTCCGTGCAACCTCGGCTGGTATCCCGAAGCGGAAGACGATGTTGTGCCGGAAGAACTTAATCACTCTAGCCGAGGTTATTGTGGCGAGTGACTCTGCTTCGATCTACTTTGTGAAGTAGTCTACCGCGACTATGAGCCATCTGCATTGCCCCTGCGCCGGTCGGAATGGTCCGAGGATGTCCATGCCCCATTTGTAAAAGGGCCAGGGGGCTGGCATTCCTTTCAATTCTGAGGGTGGCGGCCATATAATTCTGGCATGCTTCTGGCAGCTGTCGCATGTTCTGGCCTTTTCCATGGCGTCCTGCTTCATAGTGGGCCAGTAGTATCCGGCGCGCAGTGCCTTTCTGGCGAGGGCCTTGCCCCCCATGTGATGGCCGTTGGCGCCTTCATGTAGCTCGGCCAGCACGTACTTCGCCTTGGATTCGTCGAGGCATCTCATCATGGGGCAATGGAGCCCTTTCCTGTATAGTTGGTCGTCAACCATAGCGTAGAGGGCGACTTCTTTGATTAGCTTCTTGGCCTCGGTGTTGTCAGTGGGGATGATTCCCCTTTCGAGGTAGTCTTCTATTGGCTTCCTCCAGTCGAGGCTTGCCGAGATAGCCATGATGCAGCTCGGCTCGGTCAGATTTTGCTGGATCACGGTCCTATGGTTATCCGGCCCCTTAGTGCTGGCAAGCTTAGAGAGGATGTCGGCTCGAGCATTCTCTTCTTTGGGTATATGGGAAACCGTCACCTCCTCGAATTCGGCCATGAGTTCTTTGGCTTTGTTCAAATACTTTGCCATTAGTGGGCCTTTCGCTTGGTGGGTGCCGTCTACCTGAGTGGCGACGAGCTGCGAGTCGGTTAGAACCTTTACTCGCTGGGCGCCATTGTCCTTGGCCTGAAGCAGTCCGGCCAGAAGGGTCTCGTACTCGGCCTGGCTGTTGGAGGTCTGGAACTTCAATTGCAGAGAGTGTTCGGTGGCTACCCCCTGCGAGCTTTCTATGATGACTCCTGCACCGCTTCCCTTTGCGTTGGATGACCCATCAACATAGACCTTCCAAATCCCATCATTTATAGTGGCCGGGGTGAGTTCTCGGATGAAGTCCGCGAGTGCTTGGGACTTAATCGCCTGGCGGGCTTCGAATGTGATATCGAACTCGGAGAGTTCTATGGCCCAGTTGGTCATTCTCCCGGCCAAGTCAGGTTTGTGGAGAACCTGTCTGATCGGCTGGCTGGTTCAGACTACGATCCGATGTCCCTGGAAATAAGGCCGGAGTCTTCGTGCCGCGGTAAGCAGGGCAAAGGCTACTTTCTCCAGTTTCTGATACCGGAGCTCAGAGCTTTGTAGGGCCTTGTTGATGAAGTATATCGGCCTTTGCCCGGTCTCGGACTCCTTTACTAGGGCGGCGCTCACGGCTTCGTCGCCGATCGAGAGGTAGAGGAATAAGGTTTCTCCAGGGCCCGGCTTAGTGAGCACCGGCGGGGTTGCCAAACATCTCTTGATCTCTGAGAAGGCGGCGTTACAATCTGGGTTCCAGCTGCCTCGGGTCTCCTTCTTCAGCAACTTGAAGAGAGGTAGGGCTTTCTCGGCCGACTTTGGTAGAAACCGCGTCAGGGCGGCTAGTCGGCCTGTTAGCTGCTGTACCTCCTTCTTGGTTCTCGGGTGCTGCATGTCGAGCACGGCCTTACACTTGTCCGGGTTGGCTTCGATCCCTCGGTTTGTCAGCATGAAGCCTAAGAATTTCCCAGCCGGAACTCCGAAGGCACATTTGGCCGGGTTCAACCTTATTCGATGTCTTCTTAACTTTTCAAACGTCTGTTCTAGGTCCCGGATGTGGTCTTCTGGAAGTTTCGACTTGACGATCATGTTGTCTATGTAGACCTCTATGTTGCGCCTGATTTGATCCTCGAAAATCCAGTTCATCATCCTCTGGTAGGTGGCCCCGGCATTCTTGAGTTCGAAAGGCATGACGTTGTAGCAGTAATTCGCCTTATCAGTCATAAAGGCGGTCTTTTCTTGGTCGTCTGGATGCATGGCGATCTGGTTGTAACCGGAGTAGGCATCCATGAAGGAGAGGAGGTGGTACCCGGCCGAGTTGTCCACAAGCTTATCGATGTTTGGCATCTGGTAGGAGTCCTTTGGGCAAGCCTTGTTGAGGTTGGTGTAGTCGACACATACTCTCCATTTGCCGCTGGGTTTGAGGACCATGACTACGTTGGAGAGCCAGGTGGTGTACTGCACCTCTCGGATGAAACTGGCCGCAAGGAGCTCTTCTATGTGGTCTTCCAGGGCCTTCTGCCTGTTGTCCGCACTGTTCCTCTTCTTCTGTGCCACGGGTCTCGATCCCGGCCATATGCCGAGCTTGTGACAGCAGAAGTGGGGGTCGATGCCGGGTACTTCGGCCGAGGTCCATGCGAAGACTTCTTAGTTCTGCCTTAAGAAGCGGATCATGAGAGCCTTTAGGCTGTCCTCCATATCTCGGCCTATTTTGGCGGTCTTGGACGGGTCTTCGCTGAGCACTATTTCCTCCGGTTCTCCTTCCGACTCGGGCCTCAGATTGTCAAGTTCTCGGAGGTCGAGCTCCACCATGTTGACTTGCTGCCGCGAGCGCTCGTCAGAGCCAGCTTCGGCTACTTGCTCATTGGATCCGAGCCGGGGTGGAGACGAGGGTCCTCCTTCCTCGACACGGAGAGCTTCGAAGTAGCACTGCCTCGACTCTTTCTGGTCTCCGGATACCATGACTATCTGGTTTTTACTATTGACCATCTTCAGCTTCTGATGCTTAGTGGATACTAGTATATCCCAGTTGTGGATCGTTGGTCGGCCCAGAATGATGTTGTAAGGGGACCGGAAGTCGGCGACTACGAATCGTACCCGTTCCGATTTGAAGGCTTCTTTGGTGCCAAGAGTTAATCGGAGGTCGATGTAGCCTTTTGGGAAGGACTGCTGCCATTGAAGCCGACCAGGGTGGTCTTGCATGGCTTGAGGTCCTCTTTGTCGAGGTGCATCCTCTTGTAGGCGTCCTAGCTTATAATGTCGGCCGAACTCCCTGCATCCACAAAAATCCTTTTTACTCGACAATTTACCAGAGTTCCGGTAATTACCAGTCCGTCAGGTGTCCGGGTATGACGTCTTCCAGCTCTTCATCGGTGAAGGTCAGGGTAGGCGGCCGAGGCTTCTTTGAGTCTTCCTTGAACTTAGGGGGGTCTCGGACGGTCAATACCTCGCGGAGATATTTCTTCCGCTGGCTTACGGTGTCTCCTCCTCCACCGAATCCTCCGCTGACGACGTTGCACTGGAAATCGACGTCGGGAAATTCGTCGTCCGAGGCCGCCTTCTGCTTTTTTCCCAGATTTCGGGCTTCCTTGGGCGGACTTCTGGAGCGGGCGCGGTCGTTGCGTTTTTCGCTCGTCCTTCCCTGAGTCTTGATCACGTACTGATGCAGTTTTCCATCCCTTACGAACTTCTCAATGGCGTCGCGGAGGTCATAGCACTCATCGGTCGTGTGGCCGTTGCAGTCGTGGAACTTGCAGAATTTTGAACGGTCCGTGTTGGAGTGTCCACGGATAGGCCTCGGCCTGTCCACCAGCTTCATCTCGGTCTGGGCTACCTCTTTCCACACCTGGGACCGAGGGACATTCAACGGGGTGTAGCTGTCGTATTCGTCCTTCTGGTCGGCCCGGTCAGATTTGGCTCGGCTCTCTCGGCTCCGTCGTCTGGGGTCGGCCTGCGCCCTTCTTGGGCGTTCCTCGTCACTAGGCGAACTCTTCCTAGTCCGTTCGGGCTCGTCGACATTGGCCGCCTCCATTTGCTCCATTTCCAGGTACTTCTTTGCCTCGGTATAGAATTCGGTCAAGGTGTACGCTGGGTTCTTGCACAGGTGACGAGCCAGCCGGGATGATGGGTCCAGTCCATTGACTAGGCAGTGCACGTGGACATCCTCGGGCAATGACCGTACTTGCATGGCCACGTCGCGGAAACGATCCAGGTACTTCTGCAAGGCCTCACCTTTCTTCTGACGCACTTTGCTCAAGGTGAACGTGGTCTTTGGCTGCTTTTTGCTGGTGGCGAAGTGCAGCTCGAACTTTCGTCCGAGGTCTTCATAGCTTCAGATAGAGTTGTCCGAGAGAGAAGTCAGCCATCGGTGTGCCGGCCCGTCCAGAGTGGCTGCGAAGAGACGCTGGATGACCGGACCGGTGATCTGTCGGACCCACATGAGCTTTTCAAACGTGACCAAGTGGTTGCGCGGATCTTGGGTCCCGTCGTACTTCGGTAGGTCGGCCAGGTCAAAGTGCTTTGGGTAACGGGCTGTTGCCGCCTCCCTTGAGAACGGGGATCTTCCGGTTCCCGATAGATATGTCACTCGGTATTCCCGAGGAGATCCGTGGCGGGGCAATTTGTGGGCCCGGGGAGTTCTATCCTCCACGCGAGTTTCTTCACGGTCTCGGTCCTCTCTTGCTAATCGATCAGTGCGGTTAAGACCAACACCGTGGTTCTCTCTGTTTTCTAGGGACCGTGGCCTGCCTCGTTCTGCACTCGCCCTCCGCCCCGGCTCGCCGTTGTCTCGGCGCGTGTCCCTCGGCTCAGAGTTGCTCGAGGAACTGCTGTCATCCACTGGGGCTCTCCTTCCTCGCCTATGATTCTTGCGGCGGCCCCTCTCGCGGCGGTCCTTCTCGAGTGCTTCTTGGATCATTTTTCCGAAAGCTTCAAAGTCAGCCCGTCTCTGCAGGTCGTCTCGTTTTTTCTTGTTCTCCAGCCGTCGCAGGAACGATTCCTGTGTCCTTCGCATCATGCGGACGTCGGCATCGACTGCCTGGACGTCGCGCGTTGGAGTCAGTGTGAGCGCCCCTAGTGGTTGCTGGTCCTTCGCTGAAGGGGTGGTTGCCGTGTCGGTGACATGCCCTTTGGGGGTGTTTTCTTGCCGCGGTGGTTGCAGCGGCTGATCCGGTGGTGGACGGTTAGCTTGCGGGTCTCCTCCCACCAGCTGAGGGTTTCTGCTGTGGTTTCTAGTGCTCACCATCAGTAGTCACGGGGATTGAAGTATACAGTCCCCATGGTCGGCGCCAATGTTTTGTTCTAAGAACACAGAGATTGGACTTGACTAGGTTGTCAAGCCTAGAGCCTACGTACCCTTTGAAGGGATCAAAGTCCACGTAGTTCGTGTTACACAGTAAGGCGTGAAGCCAGGGGAGTGAGGTGTGTGCTCTGTGTAACAGAATGTAAAGAGAGCATAAGATAGAACGTGTGCACCTGTCTAGGGTTTCCTTCTATTTATAAAGGAGTCTGGTGCGCGTATCTCTGCCTTAATGAGCAATATCTTATATTGAGCCGTCAAGGGCTGATTGGCTGGTGCCATGATTGTAGGGGAGTCGCTATTAATGAGATCCTATATTTGTGGGATCTCCGATAATATTCCTTTCCTGGCGTGGATTCTATCCCGAGCGTGATGGGGCTGAGGTCCGGACCTGGGCCTGTTGGGCCGGTCCGTAACAATATGTATACTTTATTTTTTAAAAAAAAAACCACGTATATATACCCTCTGCTCTGTACTTAGTGGAGGGGGAATCAAATAGTCATTATTATAGGACCATAAAAAAGCTCTTATATATATATGACCTTTAAGAGTAAGTACAGAGGGAAAAACCAGTATCGCCCCTATTTATGTTCACCGTCGGGGGAAAAAATCAGTTGGAACCTTATCCTTCTCTCAGAAAAGCAATACAGTACATTATTTTACGTAGCACCCTATTAATTATAGCTGGCAATGTAAATAAAATGGCATCAACTTCATTAAAAGCATGTAATCATTCATCAAAGAGTTTTCAGTTTCTTCAAACCTAGTATCAAGTGGCTAGCATTCACCTTAATCATGATTAATTACAACATTTTCCGACTTGTACCTTTGGGTAAGTAGAACTGTCTTAATGGGTCCGTTTGGGTTGGCGGTAGGAGCGGTGGCTTAAAAGCTATCTGACTTTTTTTTAAGCCCGGTAGGAAAAAGTCAAGTTGTAAGTGGTGAGTTGTGTTTGGATTGTCAGTGTGGCTTTTTGCAGAAGTAGCTTTTTTCTTAACTGATGAGTGTTTGGATTGTTATTTGAAAAGTCAGTTAAGATAGAAAATGACAGAAAATGACATGAATCATATTGAGTACTACTATACTTATTAGTTGTATATATTAAAATAATAATAATTTTAATTTTAATTTTAATTTGGAAAAAAGTTAAATGATTATTAAAAAAAGTTAATAAATAAATAAAGTCCTTAATTGCATATAATTAATGGATAAAACTGTTTATAAAATAAAATGCATACAAATAATACATTTTAACTTCTCCTACTACTATGGCGGACAAGTTTTTCTCTGATTCTATCACGAAGATGATTCATTTGTGGTGAAAGAGTTGATGACTTGAGGTAATGACTCAAGGTAGTAAAATACTTGACTCGAGGCAATTGATTTTAGAAAATCAAGTCACAGGATGAAGGTGTCTAAGACATGACTTGAGTTGATGACTTGAGGTATTCACTTGATATGCAAGAGTCAGTGACTTTCTCTTTGAAATGCACAAGTTGAAAGCTTTAACTTGATATAAGAAGTTAATGACTTGAGTCATTAACTTGAGATGCAAAAGTTAAACCCGATAATTTCAAAAGAAATGAGCAAATGAAAGCTTGACTCGAGTTAATAAGTGAGTGACTTGAGTTAGTGACTTAAGTCACTGACTTGATATATCAAAAGTTAAACGCGATGCTATGAGAACAAGTGGCCAAATGAAATCTTAACTTGAGATAAAAAAATGAATGACTTGAGTCAATGACTTGATTTATCAAGAGTTAAATCCGATGCTCTCCAAAAATAATAGACAATTGAAAGCTTAACTTAAGTTACTAAGTGAATGACTTGAGTTGGTGACTAGAGTCATCAACTTGATACCCAAGAGTTAAAAAACGATGACATTGAAAAAGAAGCAAGTTGAAAGACTTAACTAGAGTCAATGACTTGAGTCAAAAGAGGAAGTTCAGCGTAATTACGGTTTTGCCATAAATGAATTTCAATATATTTACAACTTTGCCATTATATGTGAATTCTCCAAAAACACATGCGGGAATAACTTGATATAAGAAGTTAATGACTTGAGTTAATGATGAGCTGAGGAAGAGCTTGGGATTGGAGGTCTCGAGCTGGGACTGGAGGTCGAGCAAAGAAAGAAGAAGGTTGCTTCAGTGCGTTTTGCTGGCAGCTCCGATTTGGGGCGTTCAAAAAGCCCGGTTACGTTGGGGTTAATGGATAAATCCCATCTAACGTATTGGGCTATCCAAACTCGTGTGCCTCCATTTTGTTTTCGGTTCTCCAATAGCTTAAAAGCTGCTGGGTTTTTTGAACTAAAACGCCCTAAAAAAAGTGAAACCAAACGGGCCCAATATTAGCTACTTGGGTTAAACCGCACTAATCCCAAAACCCTTGAAGACTTAATATCGAGAGGACCTACGTTAACCTCCCTCGCTGAGTAAGGATTCAACCATCCTTCGCGTCTCAACACATTGACACTCGACCCTTTATAAAGATTAGGGTCACTAATTAATCATTCATACAAGATCTCAACTAATACACCTAAGATGTCAACCAACTAAAGAAGGATAATCAAGCGCTTGGAGATCAATCTAATCCCAGCATTCTGTTGATAGTCATAAGAGTCAACGGAGAAGACTACATCAACAAACGAGCCAGGCTTGTACAAGGAAGCCAGCTCTGCAACATTGAACTTATCGAACACCAGCCTCTTCATAGTGCTTGCTGATTCTCTCGTGTATATGTTGCATTTATGGCTGCATTCCCGCTTTCTGCTTAGGCATCCTATAATATTTGTCAAATTATATATATATTTGAAGCTAGAGGCCCGATCGATCTTGATTTAACCTCAATTACTAAATATAAGATTCAGTTGCTTTGTTTTTTGGGAAAATTAAGGAAGCTATATATTCCTTTAAAGTATTTATATTTATCATTTTTTCTCTAAATTAATTTGTCTAACTTATAAATTAATATATAATTTAATCATACACAATATAGAATATAATTAAATAATTTATTTAACTTCTTTAATCTTTTTTAAAAAATCAATCCAAGTCTTATATTTAGAACTGGAAGTAGTAATAACTTCCTTAGCTCCTTAATATAAAAGTCAATTGACTTTTATTAGAGAGATTAAAGAAACTAAATATAATTTAAATTAAAATATTTATATTGATAATTTTTCTTTAAAATAATTTGTCTAATTTACAAACTGATATATACTCCCTCTGGTCCTAATTATAAGAACTTTTTACCAGAATTTGGAGAGATTAAAGAAAGAAGTTAAATTAGTTAATTATAAATATTTTCAAAAAATATACCCCTCTGTTGAGACAAAATTAGTTGAATCCGGCACAGTACCCTCGCTAGTCCTGACCAGTCCTAACACTCCATCTTTGATTTCTCCAAGTTCGCAAAATATAGCGAGGCACAATATATTAACCCCTAATAAATATACTGTGGGTTAATATAACGAGGCAAAATATAGCTCGCAAAATATTCTTGACAAATTTATTTATTACTCCTACTTTATTAGTCTTAACACATTTATTCACTTTGGATGGTTTAAAAAAAATATTTTTAAGGAATATTAAAATTATTTTATTTAAAAATAAAAAATAAAGTAGAATATCTCACTTGATAGAATATAAGTTGTGTTGTTAAATTGATTATTGTAGAAAAAGTATTAGTAGGGGTAATATAGGAAAAATATGACAAAAATTGCTCAAAATTATTTTATGAAAAAAAGTATAATTGAGGTGTATATGACATTAATGAGTTGTAAATATTATTTACTTTATTAAATATATAGGTGTATTATTAAATTATTATTGTCTTTAATTATTATTGAGAAAATATAAATAAGGGTATTATAGAAAAAAAATTGACAAAACTTAAAATTTACTCTTATAATTAGGACCAAAACCAACTTCAAAAAGTGCTCCTATAATTAGGACGGGAGGGAGTAGTATAATAACATAAGTAATTTATTTTACTTTCTTAATTCTTTCTAAAAACAAAGTCAAATGGCTCTTGTATTAAGCACCATAGGTAGCATGAGGAAAAATAGATTTATAAATGTACGTGTGCATGTGTTTGATACTGTAGGATATGAAGTTACTGCAATCGCACGGTGGGATAATTGAAGTAGCCATATTTTCTAGTTGCAACTGGTCTGCATCAGAGCTGCTACCAGATTCCAAAAATTGGGCCACGGTGTCCTTTTCTGAAAATTGTTCTGATTGCCTTAAGGTATTTGACTATGGGAGAGGGAGAAAAGGTACTTTGTTGGCCTGAATTATAACGAATGGTTGATAATTGACTTCTTAAGGATCATCAACTCTAGATTGTTCAGTGAGAATGTATACACTATTCTTAGTTGGTTAGACATAAGCCTCTTCAGTGGGAATGTCAACGCTGTTCACCTTCGGGGCAGACATGTACGGGTATGGCAACACTGTTCACTATTGGGTTGGAGCTGTGTGATTCTCTCCTCTGTTGTCATACTTGTTGTGATTGTTGGGAAATGGAATTTAAATAAAGGGAGGCAGATAAGAGAATGCGGTGGATCACTTTATTGCGTGACTAAAATTTGCAGTACATAGACTCTTTAAATAGATAAAATAAATGGCTAATAATTAATAAAATAATAAGTGCTGAGAGAATTAGGATCACACTGAAACTGACCGAACATGTAGGATCTACTAACACACTAATATACCCATTAAATAAATAAATAAAACGTGAGCCTCATTCAACGGAATTTTTCTAAGATGTGACTAACCCACTACTTGAATCAGTCAGCCAACACCCCGTAACTTTTTGAATCATGCTTCAACAGTGATTTCTTTGCTATTAATATGATTGTTGGCCTCCTTGACTACTCTATTGTCTCAACTCTCAAGGAAATTCATCAGGAACCATTCTTGTTTATGGATTCTTATGGAAGCAGATTTGGTAGTAGGGAGGATTGCCAAAGCTTCATTGGATGGTCTTGTCCTTTAGATTGAGTTTCTCAATTTTAGCGTCGTCTAGTGTGTTTAGGATGTTTCTTCTAATTAATCGTGTTTTATGTCATCTCTACATTGAAGACCTTTTACTGGATTGTGTTTCTAGTTCTAATTTCTTTGTCTGGAGTTTATTAGCTTCTTTGCTGGAAAAAAGAAAAGAAAACGAAAAGAAACGCTACATGGTTAAAAAGTTGGGTAATGCATCAAGGAAAGTAGTAGCTCATACTCGTAAGTCGTAACTATTCTAATTAATTCTTCAGGATAAAAAAAGTCACTTAAATTTAGTTGTATACTTTGAAAAATAATCTCTTGCACTAATTAGAAGCAGCCTTAATGGGAACAAGCCTCAAAGAAATGATGTTCTACCACCAGACACGTTATCATCAGCAAGAACGTAGTATGTTAAAAGCTAACCAAATAAATACATGTTTGGATTAACAGTAAAAACTGTTTTTCCAACGTGATTTATGGTGTAAGAAGTAAGTATGTGAAATGAGTATTGTTTCCACTTCTATAACGCTAACTCAAAGACGCCCGAAGTCCAATACTATGACATGAAATTACACCATCAATAAACAAATAACCCAAATGAAAAGAGAACAAGGCATCATGTTAAAAAGAGATGCTGCTGAACTACATTAATTATTACTAGCTAGCATCTAACTTGTTTGATTCAGAGCCTTCTTCTCAGCTGCACATTGTAATACAAGTTCTTGGGCGTTTGCCCTATTACAACCCTGAAATAATTGACGTTTGCAGATTTGGGATATTTAGAAAAATAAGCGTGGGATTACAGAAATGAATGGATTCACCTAAAGGCATCGCACAGGTCCTGGTAAGGATGCAAAAGTGGGGGGAAAAAAAAACAAAACAAATTGAGAAGCCTACAAAGTTCTGATAGATCACGAGAATGCTTTTAAAATTCAAAAAGATCTAATACTCCAAAAGTTGAAGCCAGGCAATAAGAGGAAGTTAAACAATCTGACAAAATCTTCCCAGATTCCCATAAAAATAACCGGGAAAATGTTGAAATATAAAAATTGATGGCCATCATGATAGACATTGCTCTACCTCAATAATTCAAACCATAAAATGAGCTAAATCCTAAATTACAAGCTTTGACACAATTTCTATCAAGGTTACAATTTTTGTCATCCGTGTAGCGGAATCCATATATAGGAAAAAGGTTTGTTGTTGTGTCTAATGAGCAGATATCAGAACCTCAGGCATGGCGCAGCTAAGAGAAATATAAATTGTTTTTTTCAATAAACTTGAAGAATTGCCGAGAATTCAAAACAGAAAACAAACCTTTGACAAAGGCAAAGCAGCTCTTCATCTCTGGTACGTCACCCAGATAATGAGAATATTAGTGTTAGAATATTAGATTTATACGATTAAATTCTTTGATATATATTCTTAATTTTGAACGGATTAAGTTCACAAGAAGCATTGAATATCACAAGAGTAGTTGTATTTCTCATCAAGCAATTATTAGTTTATTATACTACCTCCAGTCCTAATTATAATATCACTTTTATAGTGCAAATTACACTACAAAAATGTTCCTATAATTAGGAGTGGAGGGAGTACTTACTATTGTTGTGTTGGTTCAAATATTTATATGTATGGATGACTGAATTGTTATGGGATTTGTCTTCTTTTTTAACTTTCTATTTTAGTTGAAGAATATGGATATATTTATCTGATTGGAATTTCTTCAATGTTATAAAGTTCTAATAATTTTACCCATTTCTCTTAAATATGATAGTACTAAATGTCTATTAATATTAACCATAAAGGACAAGAAATAACCTTTATTATCCAATATACTGATGCAATTTTTTGGGTACTGTACTTATGAGCCTTTCTTATGCAATGGAGAGAGAATATTAGATATGAGCATTATGGGGCTTTCCGTGCGTTGCCATGGCTTTTTGACTGCAAAATGCAATTAATTAAGAGCATACCAGGAAACAGGTCATAGCATTATCGTATTGTCTCTATAACATACTTGCAGAATATATATGATCAGTCTTTATCCAATTTAAATAGCCATATATCCCTGTATCATCTATGTAGTCTGTTTCGTGGTTAAGATAGCATTATGGGGCTCTTTTATGAAAATTAAGCTGAAAAAAATCTGTTGTCATAGCTTTTTGAAATAGCATACCATTAAACAGGTCACAATTTTAATTGTGGCCTCTATTATGTCAAGAAATTTACTATGTAGGTTTATCCTTGATGCATAGAAATGACTATCTATTAACAGATTTGAAGGATCCTTCAGTTGCAACGGTGCATCCCTTATAAACAAGTAGGTATTTTTTCATGCTCTCTAGATTGTTTTATAATTATATCCAGTAATTGTTGGAATTAAACTGATGGCTTTGTAATAGTAATTGTTTGTCTTCTAAGTTCATAATTCTGGTGTTATTATGCATGTTTAACTGCTATCTTTCTTCTTTTGGAGAATATTTAGTTGATGAAGCAATGGCATAAGTGTCATGAAAGGTTTAATCCAATATAAAAAGTTTAAATACTTGAAGGAATGCAAAGGGTGCCACTTTAAAGAATTACCGTTTGCAAGTTAGAAATAGAGCTCACCAGAATTGATTTTCCTCTTTAAATCCAAGCTAAACCTAATGAGTGGGCATGTTCATATCTTTGATAAAGGTTAGTGGATATAATCTTAGACAAACTTATGGCTTATTGTTTAATGGAAGGCTTTTTTTTTTTTTTTTTTTTTTGCAAGGCAAGATATCCTCTATTGAAAGAAATTTTGTTCAAAGCATTGTTAGACACTAAATGTGAATACTTCTCTCAGCGAGGATTCAAACCTTAATTTATTACGTTGTGAGGAACTAGCCCCTTTCGCTATGTTTAATGAAAGTTGCATATGGACAATTATGCTCAAAAGAACCTATAATCTTTCATATCCATAATACAATATTACAAAGGAAATAATACAAAAATAAGATAAATCATATACCATGTTTGTTTGAGAAGTTTTAGAGAGAAAGAGAGACAAATTACCTCAAATAACATTTTCTTTGCGGCAATTGTTTGAGGAGTGTTGGAAGAAGGAAGACTTGGTAACCAAGTCTGTTATAATATCTGTCTAACAAATAATATTTAGTTTGTCACTTTTTCCAATATAATATCAATATGTGAGATATTGTTTCTATGTATCAAGTCTTGTGGATGAAGTCTTAGCTTTAAACGATTCTATGATCTCCTAGCTGTTCTAGATCTTACTGTTTCTATTGTCTTGTATTGACAAAATTTTGAATTGAACCTTGTACATATAGCCACGTAATAAAATTCCTCATTTCACTTCCAAAAAAAAAAACTATGATGGAATAAGTAGTACTTCAAGGCATAAAGTTACCATAAAATTTAAAAAAATTGAAAATTATACATAGTATAAGTAATTAAAAGACCAACTCCTTAATTATACCCTACCTTAAGGGCGGAGGAGAAAATTGTTTTCCAACTCTGTAATCTTATATTTTTAAATTTTAGAACTTTGAATGTAGCATTTGTGTATGGTTTTTTTCCCCCGTATTTAAATGGATTTCTTTCTATGGTTTCGTGTTTAAATTGTCCATACAAATTGGTCGATTTAGTATTTTATCGGCATTAATTTGTTTTAATATATGATTTAGGTGATTTGGAACTGAGATTACGTAGTCTATATATTTTACTACCTCCTATCCTAAATATAAGATCTAGTTAGTATTTTTGGAAAAATTAAGAAAACTAATTAAATTATTTAAAAGCATTTATATTCTTATTATTCTCTAAACTAATTTGTTTAACTAAAGATATGATATACTACATGAGTGCTTAATATAAGACTCAGTTAATTTTTTTTACGAAAAAAAGTTATATAAATCACTTAATCATAACAAATGTTGTGTATCATTTGATTATATATATGTTTATAGGGGTTTAAACTTCTCATATTGCATAAGAAGAAGAAGATTCCTACACACACATGAAATGGTGGGACCCAAACATATATATAATGCTAATTATATATATGTGTGTGTGTGTGTGTGAATCCCACCATTTCATGTGTATGTGACATGAGAATACACTTCTTCTGCAACATGAGAAATGTTTTTCCCAAGTTTATAAGTTAAGCAAATTAATTTGAGACAACGATAAACATAAATTCTTTAACATAACTTAATTAGTTTCATTAATCTTTATATAAAAAGTCAACTAAATTTTATATTTAAGACTGAAATTAGTACTATAATGTAATAATGTACTAGTACAACATATTAGACTACTACCACTCTGGTCCTATTTATAAATCCAGTTTAACTAAAAAATTTGGTCTTTTTTATAAGTTTATTTTGACCAAATAAATGAGATTGTGACAATTTTGCCTATAGTAATGATGATGTGAGAGATTGGTTAGCCATGTTGGAAAGAGAAAAGGATGAGAGAGATTTGACAATAAATTTTAAAAGGTACCCATTCATAAATGAGGGTAAAGTTGGAAATTTGTTCCATAATTATTGAGATACTTATCTTTTTTTGGTATGTAAGATCAGGTTAAACTGAACTTATAAATAGGACCAGAGTGGTATTAAGTAACTAAGATAACTCCATTAATTTCTTAAAAAAGTCAACTGATTATTATATTTAAGATTGATTTAACCCCAAATGACCCACGAATGTGTAGAGCACCCTCTGGTTCCCGTCAGGTTCTCATTCCATGCACATAGTTATGTGCTTCTTAGGTGCTCATACTTCTAATTAGAGGTATGATCATATTTTTTTTTTATTTATGTATTGTATTTATTTAATCTAAATTATATATTACTTTCTGAGATTTTTTTTGCACCCAGTATGTCAAATTAATTAATTTCCAGTTCTGCATTTGTCTGTAACACCAGTATTATGGAAATTAATTAATTTGAGATACTGGGTGCAAAAAAAAATCTCAAAAAGTAGTATATAATTTAAATCTATATAAATATAATATATAAAAAAATTAAAAAAAATATACTCATACCTCTAATTAGAGGTATGAACACTTAAGAAGCATATAATTATGTGCATGTAATGTGCATTCGGTTCGCGTCACACGGATTTGCTGCCGACAAAGCATTTGTCGATTCTCATTGGGAAATTTGGGAGGAGGGCGCAAACCAAGGGTAATAAATGCTTCATATACGACACGCTCTTCCGACCAAAAAAAATATACGACACGCTCTTTGATCCCTTTTTTTTTTTTGTTCAGAAGACGCTCTTTGATCTATCTCAGCGGAACACTATTTTACAGTCTTGGCTTCCCTTGCTATTCCCAACACTCACAAGACATACCATCCTTTGATCGGCGCGACCTCGACCAATTTGGTTGGAGCTGAGCTGGGTGGGCATTACCCAGATGATGATCTGTGGCTACAATGAAAAGGGTCAATAGGAATCCGAATGATGATGCAGAAAAGCTCTCAGATTTGGACAGCCGCAACAACTTTTCGAGGGATTCTGACAAGAAATTGGGTTTTACTTTGATCCAATTGATGGGCCTCTTCCTGCTTTGTTTGATGCTCTTCTCTGTACTGTTTTCGGTGTCGGTGGTTCTCCGAGACCCCCCTTCAGATGGTGTTGTCGAAGCATCTAAATCTGTTTTATTTCAAGCTAATCAAAGTGAAGGTATTTGGCTATTCATGTGTTTAAGTTTATTTTGGAAGTTGCATTACTGATTCTCTTAGGAATCTGACCTCGAAATGGTTAACTGTTTTGATCAGTATGAACTGTTCTGCTCTAAATCTGTGATCCTCTTGTGCCTCCTACATTCTAATTTTTTATAAGGTGATGGATCTTGTTGCTTCCTTATAACTGATGTGCATCATACTGGTGACAAATAGATTGATAAAATCAGCACTTCTAGTTCTAGTTGTCTACCAGTGAACTCTTTTTTTGAACGAGCTGTTTAACCACTAGCCCAATTCAAGGGAAAGAAACCAGAGAATAGGAAAGGAAGTAGAATGAGACAAATTTTCTATTTTGCTTTTTTCTCGAACTTATGCTGTCGTGTGCCTTGGAAGAGTCTGGACAACCTCTTTTCCCTTCCTTTTGGTCTTCCTATTACTCTATTTACTAAAATGGGCCAAAGTATTTTTGTTTTCCTTTTAAAAGAGTAATATGGAAAAGGAATATCTACTTGTTTCAGTCAACTGAGGAATAAAATTTGCCAGAAATGTTACTGATGAATAACAAATGCCCACAAGGATATCATTTTAACTTGGATCAATTATTACAAAAGTGGAACGTAGATTCTTGTTTTCAAGTTTTCCCCATAAAATTTGCATAGTGGCTAGTCTTCTACCTTCTTTCTGCTGTTGCCATTTTTCTGATTATCAATCTGTCCTTTCTTTAGTTTTGTAAGTTTTATATGATGTTATATTGACTTTAGCATTGCATTGGCACATGTGGGTTTTTTAGCGCATAAGAGGGTTTAGTTTCCATCTTCAAATGATTAGAAGGAAGGGGAGAATATTGAAAAATGAGAAAGAGTGGCTAATTTTTGTAAATCAAAGTATCCTCTTCATATGTATATATATATAAATCAAATGTTGAAATTTTCTTCTTCACTCTTTTTCTCCTTCTGAAATGATCAATATCCCAATTGCTGCTGATTACCTTGCTAGCGTGTGGTTAATTTCTGTTTCATATTTCTCATCCAAAGTCTCTCTGAAAAATCTTATTTTCCCTATTGCAAGAATGTTTTCTTGACTGATTTTTCTGGAAACTTGAATCAAGTAATGGATTATATTCTTCTCTGACTTAGGTTTGAACCAAGATTTCTCTGATTCAGTTGAGTTGCCAAGAGATCAACTCCTGGGTGGCCTTCTCACTGCTGGGTTTGATGAAAGATCTTGCCTCAGCAGGTATATGTCAGGTATAAATGGCAAAGGACTATCGGGAAAGCCTTCTTCTTATCTGATTTCTAGGTTAAGAAAATACGAAGCTCTCCACAAAGAATGCGGACCTCACACTGAATCCTATAACAGAACAGTGAAAGAGCTTAGCTCTGGTCATTTTTCTGGGTCCTCAAGCTGTAAATATGTAGTTTGGGTTTCATTTAGTGGGTTAGGGAATAGGATATTGACCTTAGCTTCTGCATTTCTTTATGCTCTACTCACGAACCGGGTCCTACTAGTTGATCCTGGTGTTGACATGAGAGATCTCTTTTGTGAACCTTTTCCTGATGTTTCCTGGTTTCTCCCTCCTGATTTCCCCCTCGCAACCAAAATGCTCAATCTTAATCAGCAATCTTCTCAGTGTTATGGGAAGATGCTGAAAGACAATTCAATTACAAATTCTGCAGTGCCATCTTATGTCTACCTTCATCTAGTCCATGATTATGATGATCAGGATAAGCTATTCTTCTGTGACGAAGACCAAAGATATCTCCAGAAAATACCCTGGTTAATCATGAAAACAGATAATTACTTCATCCCATCTCTATACCTAATGCCATCTTTCGAGTATGAACTGAATGATCTCTTTCCAAAGAAGGACACAATCTTCCATTTCTTGGGTAGATACCTATTGCACCCCACAAACAAGGTTTGGGGACTTATTACCAGGTACTATAAAGCCTACTTAGCTAAAGCTGATGAAAGATTAGGCATCCAGATTAGAGTGTTTGACACCGATCCAGGCCCATTTCAACATGTACTGGATCAGATCTTGTCCTGTACCTTAAAAGAGAATCTTTTGCCTGATGTACAGAGACATCAGGATACTGTAAGTTCATCAGAAAAGCAAAAGTTAAAAGCAGTACTGATGACATCTTTAAGCTCAGGATATTTTGAAAAGGTAAGGGACATGTATTGGGAGTATCCTACAGTGACAGGAGAGGTGGTTGGCATATACCAGCCAAGCCATGAAGGGTATCAGCAAACAGAGAAGCACATGCACAACCAGAAAGCTTTGGCTGAAATGTATCTGCTGAGCTTAACTGATGCGCTGGTTACTAGCTCATGGTCAACTTTTGGGTATGTGGCTCAAGGCCTTGGAGGCTTGAAGCCGTGGATACTGTACAAGCCGGAGAATCGAACAGCCCCAGATCTTCCTTGCCGACGTGCCATGTCAATGGAGCCGTGCTTCCATGCTCCTCCCTTCTATGACTGCAAGGCCAAGAGAGGAACTGACACAGGTGAACTTGTTCCACATGTAAGGCACTGTGAGGATATGAGTTGGGGTCTTAAGGTTGTTGACAGTAAAGGTTATTCATGAATCATGATTTTGTATGTTATATCCACATGTAAGGCACGGTGAGGATATGAGTTGGGGTCTCAAGGTTGTTGACAATAAAGGTTATTTATGAATCACGATTTTGTTTGTTATATCCACATGTAAGGCACTGTGAGGATATGAGGTGGGGTCTTGAGGTTGTTGACAATTAAAGGTTATTTATGAATCATGATTTTTTATGTTATATTATGACTGTCAGAACTCAGCTCAAAGAAACGCTAATTTTCTCGTGAAATTGAATTTTTCTGGGACGATATTTGTGGAATGGACTGACTGGTTCCTTTGTATGTTATTACCATGTTCAGATTTGTGTATAATTTGAGAAATAAGTGGTATATTCATTTTTTTGTGTTTGATAGAAATGGACATTTTTTGTAAAATATTGTTTTTTTTCCCCCTGTTTTCTGTTTTGAAGCTCTTGGATGAAAATAAGAAAAAGGGAAAATTTAGGTGTTTAATCTTACGTACTTCATGTATTTCTGTTCAATCTAATAAGAACAGGTGAGTTTTGAAGTATTAATCTTATTAATAACAAGAGTTTGTAATAAAATAAGAATATACAAAAACTCACATCTTTTTTTTTTTTTTTACCTTCAAATATCTTGATTTGAATAAAAACAAGTGTCTTAAATATATAAAGCAATGTGTATGAGAACCGTGTCACTTCAAGTAATTATTAGCAACTTGATATTATAAGGGAGATTTACTTTAAAGATGCAAAAACTTGGTGGTAAATATTTAAAAAATTGTATTTATGTTTAAATTGGGTTTCCATTCTTTGGGTTATGGCGTTTTACAATACTCTCTCTTTCCTTTTTCTTTGTTGTCTAATTCTTATTCCAAAAATCAATAAATTTTTTTTTTTGATACGTAAAAATCAATAATTCAAGGGAAGTGTTTCATACTGGTCTTGAATTGAAGCCCAAGCTTTTTTCCCCCAACGGGTCTATAAATATTCTACGTCTATCCATAACCCAAAAGTGGTAGTCAAGTTAAATGGGCCATCAGTCCATTACTACCCTTTTTCAAGTCAATCCACAGAAAATCACTTTGACACTAGATTCTTTTTCTTCGGCCTCATTTATCAATTAACTTTTTTTTTTTTTTTAACCAATGGGAGTTGGAAATACCGGAAGGGATATAAGTCTCTTACACTATAACGAATTAAGGTTCAAATCTTTGTTGGGAGAAATAACGACATTTGATGTTGGATAGTGCCTCAAATAAGTATACTTATGCCTAATTAATAATATGTAATCTTTTTTGGCCTTGGAGATGTAACTTTCATTAAAACAAAAAATCCAAACATTTATTAGTCCAAACACAAATGAAAAAAACTGAAGAACATAAACTGCAACAAAACATTAACAAGTATGTAACACATTTTCTTCCATATCATACAACAAAATGTTTGGTAGATTTGGTGGAGGTTGTAATTTAGCCAGCAGGACACAGTCGTTTCATTTTCCCAAACGTGAAGCTACAAGTCTTAACCCTCTGTGAAGAACATGGTGGGTACATGAGTTATGACAAAATATTATGTCTGATCCTTATTCTAAAATCTTATTTATAGTTCAATTTGCACTACAGACGATTGAAATCTTATATTAAATACAAGAGTTAGTATATAACAACTTATATCATTCACAAGTCAGGATTAATTATAATTTCAATTTTATATAATGCACATGAAAATGCATCTAGCTAATTATTATAAAACGAATAATCAAAACAGACATGGCGAAAAAAATTAAAACCAACGAACATTTTCTAGTTTTATTCAATTATTGTTGTGTGTATCATCAAATCGAAGGTACCATTTCATAAAATTTTCAGTCCAGACGATAAAAATTCACATGCAATCCTTAATTAGTTTACACTTAACATATTTGTATATGTTTGTTTTATCTCCCAAATTTAAATATCATCACTACTTTTTTGGGTAAGATCAGCTTCAAATCATATATAACTGTATCAAATATATATATATATATATAAAGGTTCGCCAGCCAATCACGATGAGGTTGAATGAAAATTTAAATAATGAACACAATGGGTGGTAATTGGAGAATCACATTATTATAAAAGAAAGAATAATTGTGACACTTGGCACCAAAAAGATGACGATCAATCAAAGAAAGAATATATCTCAACGTCAGGTTATAAGCAAAGTTGAGAAAACGCACACAAAGTTGGGAGGCACATCCACATCGTATCAAATTCGAATAATTTCTACTCCAAGTCAAAAACAAAAAATCAAAACAATTAAAAAAAGAGGAGGTTTAGGAAATTAAATTGCCAAGTAAGCAAGCAATCGTACTAAAATGCCACGCGTGTACCCTTATTGCTTACCAACTAATCATTCTCACTCAACACAAAACACATACATATATTAATGGACGATACTATTTCATTTCATCATCACTTTCTAGTATTACACTCACTAATCAAAATAATGCTTTTGAAACTAACCTCTTTCTATATATACTTTGTTTAAACACTTGTCCGGTTCAGAAAATAACACACCTTCCTTCCCTTTTTAAATTTTCAACACTGTTTTTTGTTTAATTTTAACCCTCATACATGTCCTTTTATTTATTTTGTTGTTCCTTTAGAGATTTTATTGAGGAAATGAGATGCATACCTACGTTCTTTCCAATTGGAAGCATGCTGATAACCCAATTGATTACAATCATTGGTGATTATTTAGAAAATATCTTGAGTTAGTAATGGTACATAGCGTGTTTGGTTCAAAGATTGCACGGTAATTTTAATACATTGTTCTTATTCTTCAAGTGTTTGGTTATCGTAGTAGTAAAGTAGAATAATACAATGTAATATATCCTGATTACAAACAAATAAGATAATCCACATTATATTACATGGTTTTGGCTATATAATATGGATTCAAGTTTATATGAATCCTTCGTGAATTCAAAATTTAACATTTTCATTTTGCCTTGGCGGAGTTAAAAAGATTATTTCACATTTATTTTTATTTTTTCAAGCTAAAATGTAAATTTTATTTCATAATTAATTGAACAAATGTTTTGTAGTCAACTAATCATCTTCCCATTGCATTATATTCACCATAATCACATTTCATTACATTCTCATCGACTACATGAACCAAGCTGGCCTTATATTTGACTTTCTATTTTAATAAGATTTTCGTCCTTTTATTTGGCTTTCATTTTTCCTGCCATCCAAACATAAGGTAAGTGGTGTTTCAAATTCAAGTTTTGCGAATGAAAATTTTTATTGATTTATGAAAATTGTTAGTTGCTATATTATAATAAAAATCAGATGGGGTAATATTTAGACATAAAAATAGAAGAAAAGAAAATGACTTGAGGCAAGTTCCCAATGCTGGTTTTCTCAGGTGTTGTTTGTTGTAGAATTTATCCACATGAGGTCTACCAGCAAAGTAGGTATCATGGACCTTTTGTGCTCTTCCTCTTTTTTATATTACAATTTATTACATCCGTTCCTTTTTTTAATGCCTAATTTATCAAAATCAAGAAAAGTTGATAAAATCAGTTTCAAGGCATAAATATATGCTTGCTATACATATAATTCTATTTTCAAAAATACCTTTACTTATTTAATGATAATTCTAAAAAAAGAAAAATGACTAGTTGCTTATTAATAAGAGGCAGGTTCTTATCTCTGACCTTATAAATGAAGGTATAACTGATTTTTTTAATAAATATTTTATATAAAGGCTATTTATTCTTAATAAATAAGAACAAAAAATGAGTCCCCAAAACTCCCCTTAAAAAATTAATGGTGTATTTATGAAGACATTTAAATTTTAGACGGCATTGCAAATGGGGAAAGGGAAATAATTGAGAATGAACAATTTATGGAACTAGGAACAAAAGTATACACATCAAAATGTTGCGATCAAATATTTGCCACATTTTAAAAATTGGAAAATAGAAGGTGGTGGCTTGTGATCAAGAATTCGGAAGTAGGAGAGCCCACAAATCGGGGACCAGTACCTGATGAACACAAATGTCCACATAATGAAGTTCAATTATATTCATGCCTTGTATCAAAAAATTATATTCATCAATATATATTTATATATATATATATATGTTCCATAGACACTCATTTCTTTTCTTTTTTTTAAAAAAAAAAACATTTTTTTCAAAACCAATTCCATGAATATCCACGAATATAATATAGTGTTTTGTGACTTGCATTGGCAATTCCAAATCATAATTGGGTATCAATTTGTGGTTTCTAAAACAATATGTGTCACGGCACAGTCCTCGGATTATTTGTGTGCTCGTACACATAAAAAGAAATGGTAGGTAATCATGAGATTTTAACATTTTATAACTTCTTTCAGAGTAAGGGATATAATACTTGTTGTCCAGAACACGTTAGAATTAGAATTTCATAAGGGTCAGGGTATGTGTAACCAAGATAAAACAATCAATGAACATACAATAATATAATTCTGCTTAAACAATTAAAAAGTAACTTACAGCATATATATGATGATCATATGCAGAAGAAAATGATGAAATCTGAGCCCAACTGATGTTGTCTCCTTAAAACAATTTGTTCCTTCTATTCTGATGTCAAAGGATTTCGAACAATTGTCTCTCAGGATAGAACAGATTACTTCTTTATAAATAAGACATTATCAATCAAAAGCCCCCACAAACACAATCGAATGCCAAGGAAATCGCACAATATGTGAAGTTATGGCAAAAAGCATAATACTATATGTGTGAAAGCAAAGTTTTGAAAATCAAGTGGACTTTCTATCACAAGCACATCTGCTTATAAATAGCGGAAAAACACAATTAGTCAGATGGACTCCCGCTAGCTAACAGACATGACAGATAAAACTATGTTATGGAATGGACCGACGTTGGCGAACTGGTTCGATCGTAATATTTCTGTTTTGGAAACAACGATATGATATTGGCGCTGGTTGGGAGAAATACGGAGGGGCTAAAAAAGAATTAGTAAAAGTTCTGCTCCTGTTTGGAATCTTGCACTTGCACACATGACCGAGCTAAAGGCGGTAGCATGCGCGTGTGGTGGACCACCTATGTCCTCTCTCTTCCACAAAAGTGCATTGCCCTAAAGGCTAATTTAGAGGAGTGAAATGGAGGCTTATATACGTATCATTCTACTTCTCATATTTTGTCCAATATAGGACTTCTACCTGCATACCTCTTTTACCTTTTATTTCTCTCTTCTTCACCAACTCACTTCTTATTCATAACTTATGAAATTTAGACATAAAATCTAACAATACTCTTTAAATAAGGCAAAAGAGTCCAAACCCGTGGATGAAAAGAAACTATATTTTATTTAGGCCAAGATCCAATATATTGAAATATCGGATTAGCTATGAAAAAAATCTGAAAAAATAAAAAATAGGAGATTTACTTGCAAATGAAAATGACAAGAGAGAATCCACGCCTGAAAATATCATTAGTCATAAAAATTATAATTAAAAAAAATAGAGAATGGTTCACAAATGTCTTGATCTCACATCACATTGCGATCAATTTTCTAGAAGTGGAGGATGGGACCAAAATAAGTGAGGATAAGATTGACTTTTTCACTCACGCGCGTTCATACACATAGAAGAAAATTTGAATAGTTTGATTGTGCCCCAAGCAAAAAATAAAAATAAAAATTCTGATTTGATATGTGAATTTCTGTTTCGAGGCTTGTCCATTTCTTGTTTTTATACAATTTATCTTTTGCCTTTTATGGAATGAGAATTGTGCGTAATGTGCTAATATATAACTTGTTATATTTGGTGGGTTGCTCTAAAAAATAATGTCACGTAATCTTAACATTAGCGAATCGTGACGGTAATTAATATTCACCTTATCCTTATATATGAACTGGCTACACGTGGCGAACACGATGCCTCATTAATTTATGATGACTTCACCTATGGTCCTTGTTTTGTACGTTGAGTTATGGCATTTATAATTAGTGTATTTTCATTTGCTAATCTTTCAAGTAGCTATAGCTATATACATGTGGACATGATGATAAAGATGTGTCATTTTATTTTATTTTTTCCAACAGGACGTGTCATTTTATTGACTACTAGACTGGATGGATTTATATATACTTTTAATACTTTCATGATCAGATATTAAAATATGAGGAAAATCTCTTTAAGATCCTAAGACCCCAAAAAAAAAAAAAATTGTTAAAAATGTCTCTAAGAAAATTTTGATGTAAAAAATGTCTCACTACAACTCTTTTAGTAAGGGACTAACAACTTTTTGAGACCTTTTTTATATCATAATTTTCTTTCAAACTTTTTTAACATTTTATTGGTCCCTTGGAACCTTAAAGAGATTTTCCCTGAAATATACTCCATTTTGTCTTCAATATAAGGCTTATTTACTTAATTTGACTAGATTAAAAAAATTAATTAAGTTAATTAATATGACATATTTTTTCTGAAACACAATAGCCATATTTTTTTTAAAAGTTCCTTCTTCCCTCTCTTTATTAATTATGGTTGAGGAGGCAAAGTCAACTCTACAAATAATACGTTATATAACTTTGAAAATTATTAATGCAACAAAAATTTATGTATTTGCTATATTAGTGGTTTAGTGGAAGAGGTTAGTTCCTCTCACGGCATGGCGAATTAAGGTTACTCGATAATGCATCGAATAAAATTGTCTCTAATAAAAATATACATGTACCTAGCAAAAACATCCTTCTATATCCATGAAACTTTTTATAAACATAATAAAATTACTATAATTATATATCTATTATAAATATTCCAACATTTGATGTGGATATCCATAAACTTCCAAGATGAGTCTTTTGAAGTTCTACATTTAAACCTATGTAAACTACCACATTAATGGCTTCTTAGGAGTTTTTCATGTTTAATACACATAATGTCCAAATTTTACATATTGTACAATTATGTAGGTTTAATCTAGAAGAGGCCACGACATAACTAATTGTAAAAATCTCAAAAAAGGTTTAGGTATCTGAAAGTAATAAAGAGATCTCAATGAATTATGCCATAGAAAAAATGGAACAAAAAAGATTGAGTTGTCAGCAACTGTTTTGATAATAATTTTATGTGATCAATTGAAGATCTTATGCATAAATCTATCTTGCGAGTAGACAAAATGTGATTGGCCAAAAAGAAAAAATAAAAGGGAAAAGACGCAATGAAAATGATATTACATTTTGATATGTGAAAATTATGGACCTATAGTCCTAGCTGAAATAAGAAATATATAAATATTTAAGTGAAAATAAAGATGTTCACAAATACTAATGAATATTATGATGAGGCATACTATTTTTCTGGTGAATACAATAATTCTGTATTTTTGGAAGCATATAAAAATAAAATTATGTATATGTTAGATGTTGTTATATACATCGTATTCATATGACTAATTAAAATAATGAAATTTATGAGAATCCTTGAAGGATCTAAAAGCCATAAGGATATACAAGAAAATCATTCTATATAAAATGTTATATGAGTTTGAAAATAATTCAAACATATATAATTGATTGAAAAATGAATAATTTTACATTTTACTTGACTTACAGATCGAGTTATCAAATGCATTAATAATTTCAAAATCACATATTTTTGTTATAATGGATTTTCTTGCATAGATATATTGAATTTAATGATCTAAAAATACTTTATATTTTATTAGAATATTTATGTATCATGCTAACATTGTATTTATTATGATTTTATTGTTAAAAGTTAGTTCTTGCGGTGCACAGTGGATAACGAAAATGAGATTTGGTATTATAGTCCTATGAACATATTATATGATATTATTTTGTTTAGAACAAACTAAATATGTCACAAGGAATAAGATAAAGACAGAATATATTAGTATTTTAACATATCCAAAATATATGTTTAGAGAACTATATTTTAGTAGAACTTTTGGTGACAATGCATCATTCATAGTTTGGTGGCTAAAATAAAGATATGCTCAAAAATATATTGGAAGTGATGTTGTTATGAGGGGGTAAAACTAATGTTGTTATTAGGGAGAGTAAATACGATATTATCATTAAGGGGAGTAGAGACCATGACGGGAGTAAATATGGTATTATTATCTGAGGGAGTAGAGACCATATTGTATTCTTTTCTTTGACCAATGCTTTATCCCACTTGGTTTTCTTAGTAAGGATTTTAACAAGGCATTTTTAATATGGATTGTGTATTCTTTTTCCTTTATTAGATTTTTGTCCCATTGGGTTTTTCTTAGTAAGATTTTAAAGGGACACGATATTTATTTATGGACATCCGAGGGGTGCTATAAATATTTCAGTATTTGGTGTGGATATTTGTAACCTTATAAGATGAGTCTTTTAGAGTTCTCCATTTAAATCTACGCGACCTACCACATGAATGGCTTTTTTGGTGTTTTTCATGTTTAATACATAACCTCTAAATTTTATGTATTGTACCATTACATTGGTTTAACGTTTATTGAACTCTTGAAAAAAATTTAAGGACTTGTGGCTTATAAATAATGGTTTTATATCAACAGATAGAAGGTATCCAAATAAACAAGATATTACTCTATATTTCTTTCCAATTCTCTCTTGCCTCTCGCCATCTCTTTTATTTCAATCTCTTATTTTTTTTTTAATTCCATAACAATATCAATTTAGCCTTAATAATATATCTATCTTGTTTATGAATTTTAAATTGATTATTATATTTCTTACTTGAATTTATTTTAATGAAGGCTTCATATTTTGACAAATACTTACATATTCTGAAAGTATCACGATATTGAACTCTGCCAATTAAAAACACAACAACTTATAAATTGGCAAATACTAATCTAGCTATAGAAAAACTCACTTTTTTTGCCCCCGTAAACTCACATTTTATTTTGTCTTAAAAGAGAAAAAAATTCTTGACTTGACTAAATAAAATCATCAATTAATATTTTCCTTTAAAATAAAATAAAATATGAATTGTTTCAGAGTCATCCGCCAAGTGCAATTAAAATAAAATAAATTATTACGTTTTTATTAGACGAAGTTTAAATAACGTAGGGTTAAATATCAATTTTGCCTTGAAAGTACACACCGAGGACTAATTTTGTTCTGAAAGTTTCTTTTAGAGCAATGTTGCCCCGAAAGTATAAAAACGTAGCAATGTTGCCCTTTCATTAACTGCTCTAACGGTTAAACGTTAATTGACCCAATTATACTGACGTGGAATGTCTACGTGACTTTTTTTTTAACTTTTTTTGGATTAAGTAGCAATTTTACCCTAAAAAGTACACGTCAATGAGCAATGTTGCCTTAGAAGTTTTTTTTTTAATCTCAATATTGTCCCGGAAGTCTAAAAACGTAGTAATGTTGCTCTCCTTTAACAGCAATAATTAATTGTATTTGACACTTTTTGTTAGCTTTATTCTCTCAGTCATCTCTGCTTATAATGCATTAGAGGTTCATTTATTATTCGTGTAGATATTTGCAAGCGAGTGACTATTGTTCGAAAAAATTCATTTGAACTATTTGCGACGTACTTATTTGATCTTGTGTTCAAACAAAATTGTTCTTTTTTTTTTGATTTGTTTGAAACATTTTTCTAGACAAATTCTATAGGCAAGTGATTATTGTTTGATTGAGGAATACATGTGATGGAGGACACTACGGGGGGAAGAAGGAGTAGGTTATGTTTACTTTTTTCTAGGGAAAAAAATAATTGTCACCTCTACTCCCTCCTGTCATGATTATAATTATAAGATCGGGTTAAATTTTTTTTTAAGAAATTAAAAAAATTAAATAAGTTACTTATTCATACTACCTCTGGTTCTAGTTATAAGGTCGGATTGATGTTTTTTTAAAAAAGAGATTAAGAAAACTAAATAAGTTATTTTATCATATCATACATTTTTAGACTTTCAAGGATTGAGACAAAAAAAAAATCAAGGCAAAATTACTTCTAAGCGTGTACTTTCGGAACCAAATTGCTACTTAAAAAAGTTTAAAGATACGACGTATACAATCTATATCAACATAATTAGTCAACTAATATTTAACCCTTAACGCAGTTAACAGAGGGGTAATATTGCTACATTTTTATACTTTTAAGACAATATTGCTCCAAAAAAAATTTCTAGAACAAAATTGATCCTCAACATGTACTTTAATAAAACAAAACTAATATTTAACCCAATAACGTAATATCCGCGGCATAAACGAAATTTGCTTCGAGTCCAAGACTTTAAAGGCAAAGTACAAAATTGTTGGGGCCCGCAACCCCGCCTGGAAGGCTACGTCTACAATACAACGATCGGAAATACAGTTAGGACTATGGCGGGCTCAATCACGTGTTGGTGATGTCATAGCTGGATGGTGTTGGGCCCACATACACGTGGCGCGTAGCATCTCATTCATTGGTTATTTGCCGAGCCTTGCAAAACCCGAACCGTGTGAGTGTGAGGAATCAGCCTAGGATCTGTGTGGGCCCTCACTTGCTTAGTTGTCTGATAGCGAAGAGAGAAATACAATACTTACACACTCAATCCACCTGCCACCTAATTAATTAAAATATAACAACTTATCTTCTTTTAATCCTACATAATACTCCGTAAATCAGTTATCTGAAAAAAGTTTAAATTTTATGATTTTAAAAATAATAAAAGAGAGTTTTTTTTAAGTAAAAAATTTTAGTTTTTAAAAATTATAAAATTTAAATTTCTCTTAATAACTCATCTATCATGTAAAATTAAAATAAAATAAGTCGTTATATTTTATTTAATTATAATATAGATGAGGTGGCGCATGAAGTGTATAATTATTTCTCCGTTAAAAACGCCTAATTCTCTCCTCAATCTGACATCACCCACTTGGGCACCTCAATTACCTTAACACTCCTCATCCCAAAGTGGGTTTTTTTTTTTTTTTTTAAAAAAAAAGGTTTTTGGCACAATTTACACAATCCAAGCATTACAGGCTCATTTGAAACAGAGTGGATGGTAAAAAAAGGAAAATTTAATTAAACCGCAGGTAGACTTTAATATCAAATGGCACCAAATTTTTTTCTAACTTCACCGCACCCTCTAAAGCTAAACTAAAATTAATTTTTTTTTTCCGGCTAAAAAGACATTTATACCTTATCTTATATTTGGCCAAGATGCTTTTATAAATTCCTACATAGGCATATTTGCCTTGTAAATAGCACGTGTTATTGTGATTATGCCCATTGTCTTGTACATTGTTGATGAGATTGTCTTCTAATTTCATTCACTTATCTTGAAAATAAATATATTTGATTCGTAAAGTCTCACATATGTCTCATAAATTACATGTGCTCTTTTGAATGCCTCTTGTCTTGTACATAGATGATGTGTGGTTTTGTAAATTCTCATACGTATTCTGTAAATAGCATTTATTCTTGTGAATATGCTCTTTGTCTTATACATGTACGAGATAATCTTATAATTTCACTTATTTATGTTATAAATATCATATTTAACTTATAAATTCTCACTGTGATATTATGTGTGGTCGAGATGGTGTTGTAGATTCTCACATGTGTCGTGTAAATGAGCATTATTGACTTGTAAACTCGGTTTATTCTTTCTTTCTTTTAGTATGATTGTTTTTGTCTATTCGCTCCCTAATCCCTCCATAAGTTAGTTTTATTTGCCCCAAAAGTGTGTAATGATATTTTAAATTTAATGGAGGCAATTGGGAATTACTAAAGTGGGGGCTATATGAAAATTTTCCCGAAAAAAATAATAATAATGAGTTGTATTTAATTTTTTTAAATTTTTTAAAAAAGGGTTAATTTGCAGAAACATCCAATAAAGTTTTGGTCACAACAAATTTTGAGAGGTAGGGTGGAATTATGCACAAGAGAGGGAAGTTGTTGATGTTACCAAAATTATACTAAAAAAGATTATGGGAAAAGATTAATTAAGCTTTAATCAGAATAAGAGAATGCCAAATCTAACAACTCTAAGCCTAATTGCTAAGCCCTAATCCCAATCTGATGATAAGGTGGTTGGGGGCTTCTAACATTATGCCATAAATGCACCAATCAAAGGAAAGACTCATTCAACTTCCAATAAGGCCATCCAGGTTAATATTTTTATTTACATCACATTCCACACAGCTTTATATCCTAATTTAAATTAAACATCTACGTAGCCCATCTTCTAGGGGACCTCAAATTTTGCAGAAAGATAATGAAATTTGATTTGATTCTTTGGCCATTTCCATTATGCGCCTATTTGTCACCTTACCCAAAATCATTAATTACTATCATAATAATAATAATAATAAAAGCTTCAAGGTCAAAGACGAAGAATAATAATGATAATAATAAAAGCAGAGTAAATTATATATAAATGATACTCCCTCTTATCCTTAATATATGACATATTTAAAGAGTTGATTTTGATCCTAAATATAAAATATAATTCTCATATTTATCAATCTTTTTCTAATTTATCCCTATTGATCATTCCTTAATAATAATCAAGGAGGAGAAGGAGGAAGTGAATTAAGGAAGATGATTAGGGCGTTTTAGGGGAAAAAAATGTTATATTAACTAACTCAACTAACTTGTTTAAGCTAATCAAATTAAGTAAATATGTCTAATATTAAGGATAGCGAGATTAAGGTTGATGTGAATTTGACAATTAATTGTTTGGTTGGTGGAATGAAAGATGATCTAATAAAATCTAATGAGTGATAATGTAATGTAATGCAAATTACATGACTTTGTTTGATACTCTGTATATTTAAGAAATTGAGAATAAAATGTAAGGGCAAATAATATACTGTGTGTGTGTATATATATATTCAAACTGTGTAATCCTAAAAATGATTGTTAGGGATTGGATATCTCAAAAGTGTTTATTTATATAAATTGAGACAAATTTATTTTTACATACTTATTTTATATATTTTGAATTACGATTCAAAAATTGTTTTTAAATACTTTAATTGCTATTCTAAATAAGCATTAATCGATTTACATTGTATGAGCTCAACCAAACAATTAGCCATCTAGCTTGTGCACATGTAGTTGAACTGAATGGGCGATATAAGGAATCCATATAATTAACACATAAATTAAGGAGTCCATTTAATTTAAACATTATCCTTTGAAAATTATACATGTAATTTATTAAAAAAAAAATGGAGCGGCACAAGATGTGTATTTATAAATTAAAATGTTTTGAGGAAATAAAAGGCAATCAATTGGTGGTCCTTTCATACTGATACAGTTATAGGATGAAAGACGTGCAAGGATGAAATTGGACTTTTTAGGAGAGATTTTATCATGCAACATAAAAAATATTTAAAATTGTAACAAACAAAATAGAATATATTTAAAAAAAGTGCCATAAACCCAAACCCAAAATACACTCACACACAAACACACGGGTACTAAGTGGGACGCGTATGTTGTATTTTTAGACAAATTAAGAAAAGAGGATCCATCTTCTTATGTCATGCTTTTTGCTGCTTTAGAACGCATTATATTGCACTTAACCCAAAATAGGATTTTGAATGAATGAATGAATGACTGATATCAAAATTTTTCAGAGATTTTTTATTAGTTCCTCTTCATTATTCCTGGATCAAAATATCTTTATGTTCATGATCTTCACAAAGTTCTGAGGACTCGTTTCTTCATGGAAATTAAACAGACATCTCAAGGCTTAGCGACTTCTTTCATTGAGAACTTTTGAATTATTAGTTTGACAATGAACTCTCCGGTCGTTTTCGTTTTCGTACAGCGAAAAGAAAAAGAGAGAGAGAATCGGAGACCTTGATGTGTACAAAATCTTCGATTTATATTGGAAGAAAACGCAGATAAAAGTTGGTAAATATAATTTCTCTATGTCAAAGGATTCGCGTGCACGTGTGTCACAGAGAGAGGGAGGAAGATGAACTGGAGAGACTTTCAATTTCAAATGCAAACGTACCAAACCTAAAAGTCCTCACAAATGCACTGTTTGATATAATTATAATTTATCACCAGAAATCAAAAGTCATGTTCTTGCTCTTCAGTTAATTTCAGCATGAGCTGGATCATACTTACTACTACTGAGTCTCATCTCAGCATGCTTTTTTCAAACCAAATCTTGATTTCATAAAAATCCTTCTAAACATCAAATCACAAACAGTCTTTCTTTTTCTGAAACTTCACAGCCAACATAAACAGACGGGGTTTTCAGTCTTCGCCACCGTTAATCGTTACAGTTATATACTTATTCCTAAGCACACAGACTAGCTAAGATCACTTTCAGATAATACTATATGGTAACTGAACTGATCAGGGTTCTTTCTTCTTCTTCGTCGTCCTCTCTAGATTCATCTTCAAATCTGAACTCAGTAAGTCCACAAACCTTCATAGTCCATTGCTGCAGCTGAAGCTGTTGGTTGCTGCTGCTGCTGCTGATGGAGATTCGACACGACCGAGGAGATTTCCGGGTTCATGTCGGTAGTGAGACCTGTTTCTTGAGACACGCTGATCATGTCCCTCTCGGGCTTGAAATTGTTCCTGTTTGATTCTTGGTTTTCAAGCAAGGCTCTGAGCAAAGTCTGGTCTTGCAGGCCATAAATAGAACTGGGCGAAGCTAAACTTGAAGGAGCTTGATGATGGTGTGGTTGTTGTTGTTGAGAGGAATATAAGGAACCAGAAAGTGCGATTCTGGGAAGTGTAGTGTCTGAGGAGGGATTCGAAGAAGAAACACCATAATTAGGGAAGCTGTTGCTGTAGGAATCAAAGATCCCTCCTTGGTTGTTTCTCTGATGAGCATCGATTGGATTGGAGAAGCAGGGCACGTAAGCCGATTGATCTGTGACAGGTTTGGTTTTATTGCCAGGGAAAGGTGACGAATCTGTCAATGGCGGTAAACCAGAAGAACCCAATTCATTTCCCAGAGAATCTAACCTCATCATCCCAGAAATATGAGTTTTCTTACCACTTGAACCTTTCTGAAAAACCCTGCAAATCACCCATTCGTTCTTGGGGAAAAAAGAAAGAAAAACAGGATCAAAATTCACAACCCCTTAATGGAAGGAAACAGAACAAAGAGTTCAATGACTGTGGGCATATGAATATAGATTTATACCTTTGCGGTTTTGGGGAGGTTGTGGACAGAGAATCTACCCTCTAATCTGTATTCGTGCATGACCCAGTTGGTTTTTTCTCCTTTGGGTGCTCTTCCTTTGTAGAAAACCAGGGTTTTCTTCATACCAACCAGAGATTTTCCTCTGTAAATCTCTCTATCTTTCCCTGTGGCTTTCCAGTATCCTGTTTCAGTGGCCCTGTTGGTTCTCAAACCAGTTGGGTATTTTCTGTCTCTCACGCAAAAGAAGTACCACTCTTTTTCTCCCATTTTGGCTTTCCCTACTCCACCCCCAAAAGATTGTTCAATCATTAAGCTCCAATAAGTATATGTCAACAGAATTAATCAAACACACAAGATGGTTATGAAAAAGTTGAATTTTTATTTTTAACTTACATGGCAAATCCCATGGTTCAGACCTGTTCAAATCTACCTCCCCAATGGCCCTAGCTGAGAAGTTGGAATCAGTGGCCTTCTTGTACAAGTAATGACTTATAAGCTCTTCATCAGTCGGATGAAACCGAAATCCAGGAGGCAAATTCATTTTCTCTTCTTCCTTACAGAGTCCCACAAGGTTTTCCATTTCTGGGCTATGGAAAACAAAAAAAATTCAATCTGCACAAAATTCAAAATTCAGAATTCGATAAAAAAAAACTATGATCTCAAAAGGGTAACCCTCTAAAAGCTTCAAACCTGGAAGGAGGATGATAACGATGATGTTTGTTGATGAAGAATAAGTTCGATGAGGGAAACAGGGGAATTTATAAAGGCAATCAGGGAGTGAGGTTTAACAGAAAACCCAGAGAAAGTGGGAAGAAAAAGGTGGGATAAGGACGAGGATCATGGAACTGAAAAGGGGTTGGGAGAGACGAATTGAAGGATGGAGATGGGAGAAAAAAAAGCAGAGAGAAAAAGGGTTGCCTAAATACTGCGTGTGTGTTTGGATGCAAAGAAACGTGAATGGTAACGCAACCTGGTTAGTTGTTTATAGCCCACTTCTCTCTACTTTCCTGCAATCATCATTTTCTTTTCTTTTTTCTTTTCTTTTTCATTTCTTTTCCCGGCTATCCCATTTTTGCAATTTCAATCACATAGCCATGACTATATTGTAATTTCAATATCCTACATCATCTTATAATATTATATAATCTCACTTTCCATGCGTAAAAGAATGGCTACTAAAATTATTGAATTTATTTATAATGGTATGTAATGACTTTTTTGATCCTATTAGCATGTACTGAAACAACCGCCTACTCTAATTTTGGGTTTTGTGGTTGCTTCTTCCATATAAATATCTACTTTGAAATTGAAACTCGAAACTCAAAAGGATCTAATGAGGTATAAAGGAAGAAATATAGTCACAAAAAAGCTTCAATAATAATAATCAAGTAGTAAGAACTTGTTGTCATTTCCTATATTAAAACTTATTATTACGTATTGTTAGTTTGTTATGAGATAGTGATTATATCCGTTTATCGGCATGTCGTAGTAATATCCAAATAAAATTTCATCTTCAGTTTAAATTTTCAATAAAAATGAAAAACTAAATTAAATGGCTTAAATACTTGTTAATAAAAATGTGTCTAAGGTATATTTCAGTGATCATTATTAAGAAGAAAAAAGGAAAATAAAAAATAGGGTTAAGAGGCAATTTTGTCCTGACCATTATCTCAGTGAATTTTGGCTATTAGTTGACCTACTGAAGCAGCAATCCACATGTTATCCATGTCATTATTATTAAGGTACAGAATTCCCCAAAAATCCATATGTCATCTATTTCATTTTTTTTAGAGTTAGATCTAAAATTTCCAGGCATATTTGCATCTTAATAAAAATGAAGTGGATAACATGATATATAGACTTCCAACTTAACATATTTCGTTAGCTAACGGTTAAAATTAATTGGAATAACGGGTATGGCAAAATTACTCCCCTTTTTATACTTCCAGAAAAAAAAAAAATTGTCCTTTGAAAAACTTTGGGAGCAAAGTAAATCCTTAACCAAAAAAAAAAAAACTTAAATAATTTGATGATACAACAAACATTATAAATCAACAAATTTTGTTTAACTACGTACGCTATCCATACACCTGAATTTTATATAAGATTTCAAATTCAGTTTAACTAGGCTTTGAAAAAGAATATTTATTTATAGTAAAATTTCATGAGATTTGCATGTATAAAAGTGAAGGCAAAGCACGGGATTTTAATAATTGATGATTATTAAATGCAGATATATATATCAACTGAACAAGGAAGAGAATATTATGTGCTTTTTGTGTGTTTTTGAATTTGTGGTAGGACGCAAAAGAGTATTTGAGAAGCAAATATTCGTTTTTCTGGATTTGTGAATCCAGTTGTGTTGTGTTGTGTGAGTGCCATTAATGTTTACAAAAAGCACTCCGTCTTTTGTTTCTCTAATTGGTTATATCCCTTTTTTTCCCATTCGAAATTACCCATTTGGCCTTATACATTCATTTGGCCAATACACGGCAAAGTAATATACTAATATTACACATAATTAAAAGAGAAATGATAGAAAAATATCAATTGAACTTTAAAATCATGTTAACAACAATAATAATAAGATTAACAAGAATAGTAAAAAAATTAATAACTTTTTTTAATAAAAAATCACCTATTTATAATTTTAAATTTTAAGTGATATTTTTTTAAAATTATTTTCGGTAGTTAAAAATCAGTACGTTGTTGGAAAACTCTCCCATACACTTGTTCCCGAACGTTTCAAGCTACGAGGCTTAAGAGAATATATGTATACACTTTAAATATAATGAAAAATAATATCAATTTTTACAAATACACACACATATATACATAAACAAACTCTAGGAATATCATTATTTATAAATTATGAATAACAGAAAAGTGGGAATTATAGTAAGGCTAAAGGTGGGGATTTAATTATCCAAAAATTTGATAACAACTGAAAAACATATTATGACGAGTTTCAATGTAGAAAATGACAACGGTTTTAAATTACTCGCTTATCCTTTAAACTTTTCGGTTATAAAGTCCATTCCTTACAGCTCTATAGTAATTCGCTCTTTATTAAAGTCACAACTTTATTAGTGTTTAGTTGATTGTGAAAATTTAAATTGTTCATGCCTCTTCTCTCAGTTATTCACATGAAGATAAAACCCCTTCTTTCCAATGTCAATAACTCTCAACTTAATTAATAAAATTCAATCATACTAATTATGATCATAAAATATTAGTATAAATTAAATGATCACTCAAATTAAGGTATATTTGTGATTTATACAAGCACGCATACACAAAATTCAATCATACTAATAACCCAAAAATTTGCTAACAACTAAAAAACATGTCATAAGTAGCTTCAGTGTAGAAAATGACGACAGTTTTAAATTGTTAGCTTGTCATTTAAACTTTTCGGTTATAAAGTTCATTCCTTATGACTTTATAGCAATTCTCTCTTTATTAAAGTCACATAACTTTTAATGTTTGGTTGATTGTGAAAATTTAAATTGTTCATGCCTCTTCTCTTAGTTATTCACATGGCTTGAAGATAAAACCCCTTCTTCTCCAAAGTCAAGAACTCTCAACTTAATTAATAAAATTCACTCATACTAATTATGATAATAAAATATTAGTATAAATTAAATGATCACTCAAATTAAGGTCTATTGTGATTTGTACAAACGCGCATACTCAAAATTCAATCATACTAATTATCCAAAAGTTTGATAACAACTGAAAAACATGTCATGACTAGCTTCAGTGTAAAAAATGACGACGGTTTTAAATTGCTTGCTTGTCGTTTAAACTTTTCAGTTATAAAGTCCACTCCTTACGAAAACTCTATAGTAATTCTCTCTTTATTAAAGCCACAACTTTTAATGTTTAGTTGATTGTAAAAATTTAAATTGTTCATACCTCTTCTCTTAGTTATTCACATGGCTTGAAGATAAAACCTCTTCTTTCCAACCTCAACAACTCTGAACTTAATTAATAAAATTCAATCATACTGATTATGATCATAAAATATTAGTATAAATTAAATGATCACTCAAATTAAGGTATATCGTGATTTGTACAAACACGCATACACAAAATAGTATCGTTGTTGTTTTTAATAATCGAAATGCATAGAACTTCAAACACCGACAACATTAAATTTCGACTTACAGATAAATTCAGATCCTTTTCAAATACTATAAATTTGTATGATTGAAGAGTAGTCATCTTTTGTTTTTTCTAATTTCGAATGAAATATATTCAGGTAACTCGATATGTCATCAAACTAAAATAATGAAAATGAATGAGAGAAGATGGAAGAATTTTGGGATGATGCTCATTAAGGTAGTTAGGTGAGCAAGTTAATTACAAAAACAATGGGCCAATTGGTTGGTATTTCATTCATAAGCTAATTTGTCCCCTCCATAAAGCTAATATGACCATAACAACTTCCCCTTTTTTCCTCTTTCAAGGCATAACAACTTGGCTTGTATCTTTGTGCGTATAATTAATGTTTACGTATTATTTATAATTAAGTTTCGAGTCGGGGTTGATAAGGCTTGATACAAATTAAATTTAATGATGCAACAATTTATGCTAATTAAATCGATTAAGAATATAGTAATCATCCAATTTAATAACTAATAAGCATTGATCAGGTGAAGATACGCACATAGCTGATTGATACACTTGATTCCAAAATAATCTGAAACATCATCAGCTGCATAACTAGATGATATATACACACAATCTATACATACATTGTATGAAGTCTAAAATGAACGTCGTACATCCGTAGTACCTAAAATAGTGTGAGTCTTTCTGATTTCCCTCTGGGGTCCAAACAATTAAAAAATAAAAATAAAAGTGTGCATTTTTAAAAAATTATATATATGTATGTATTATTGAATTATTGAGACTATGTTTATCGACTTAAATTATGGTCACGTGTCCATTGTTAGTATGAAGAACACAATTATTCGTGAAGGCGTTATTGTCGTGGGCTGAATTGCTAATATATTTTTAGGTCATTTGATATTATTTATTTGTTTTAGCGCTAACGAACTTATTAAACTATTATATTTATGTCCTTAGAACCAATCGTCAATAAATTAAAAACTCTAAACCCATGATGTGGAGCCTCAACCTATACTGCAAATAAAAGTTTGTTCATGGCACGTTTGGATAAGGATGTGGTAAAGCATGTGGCCATTCTATGACTTTGTGAAGCTTGAGGCCGATGACTCAGTCATATGGGACGATACAAGTAGCCACAGTGGTATTATTTGGATTAAAGATAACAAGTGGATTTGTGAATATAGCTATAAGTTAATGGATCGATATGATGTTCCACCTGCGACAGTAGTTAAACATCTTAGGATTATAAATGGCCTAAATTTATGCTGGACTGAAGTTTTTAGGAACATATGTCTCTATTCTAATTGTTTTAGAGGCTATTAATTTGGGTTTGAGGCCATTTAAAGATACCGTAGATGATATTATACTATTATTACAGCACACATACATTGGCATGTTATGATTTGTCACACTTCTAAGAGAAAGCTTTTGCAAACTACGTACGTAGCAAAACTCTCTCATATTATAGAGAGTAAGTCTTGTATCACTAGTAAATCATCACTTGTCAATCAAGAGGTGGAGGCTGATTAAAATTTTCGGGTGTATTGTACTTCATTTTTTTTTGTCAAATAGTTTATTTGTACTTTTATCCAGATCAGATAATGTTATTCATCACCAGCATTTAGTATTTATCTAAATAAAATAAAATAAAACTACCCCATGCAATTCCTTTTCCCCTATAAACTTGAAGTAAGGTTGCTTAACAGTGCCTTTAAATTACTATTTTCAAATTTATGAGACTTAGATTTACGTCTCTGAGAGGAAATTTATGTTTTTCTGTCATCCTTTATCCAACCAAAACGAGGGCATCGGAGCCACCACTGATGAGAGATGACCCCCATATTAATGGCGACCAACTTTCGATGTGAATCCTAAACTACGCCATGAGTTTTGCCAACAATTCATTATGACAATCGTACCTCATTCCCATAATTACTTCATTTGAGAATTAGGATGCGTGCTGTTACAACATGCACGCTTGTTTTTAGGAGTTTCGTTCGTGCAGGTAACCGGAGACACCTGGAGGAGCGCGCCGCACAAAACTTAGCGTCTACATATCTGCCACGTCAGCAACGCCGTCGAGGGAATCCCCGCTGCCACCGCCCCCCACCAAAACCCCACGGCCTTGGACACCTACGTGCCGGCACCTAATTGACTACAATGATCAAATTAAAGACATGGCTAATCCCCAATTATGGAGAACTACTTGTATACTTTACCACTACCACGTGACCTGAACTTTATCTATCTAATGTAAACATAACAGCTTAAATCATTTTAGTGATAGTTAGCTAGCTGAGGACTCACCTAAAAAATTTAAATTTTCTTTTATAAAATGATGTGAGTTGTTATGTTTTTATTAAACAAAGTTTAGATGACGTGGTATTCTTAGAGAGTACATTATGCAAGTATTTCCCTTCCAATTTGTGATTAGGTTCTTTTCTTTTTCAAGCCACATAAAACTCTGATTAGATTAGATTAGATTAATCACAAATGTAATCCGTGGTTTGACCAAATTACATGGGGGTGCGAGGTGCGGTGGTGATTGGCGGGCCCTGTTTCACCTGCCCCAACATGAGGGAATGAAAGCGACGACGTCGTGGACCAATTTGATTGGTCCTAAAGCCTGAGAAATTATAAGGTCACGTTGAGTTAGGTTGAGGCAAAGGTCAAGGATAATATTATAGGTATAAGCAGATCTGATTTGATTAAGAAACGTGATATATATATAATACTTTTATAGATTAGCCACACCGTCCTTCGAAACCAACTATTATTGATGTAGCCCCTTATAAACATATTATTTAATATATACTTTAAGGCCCAGTTAGGTACTCAAGCTTTTAAGAGAATGTGCTTGTGATTGGCAGTGAAATTAAAGAACGGGCTTTAAAAATTTTGTTTGCCTAGAGAATGCTTAGATATTTTTTATTTGATTATATTATTGTGATTATAAAAAAAACTAGAATACTCTTGACCGGAAAAATTCATTCTTCTCATGGACTTGGATTTTAGACCTCGCCTTCACCGTCAATGAAGAAGGGAACTCGTTGTCTCTGAGAAGGAAGGATCAAGCATATAGAGAGGTGGGAAGATGAAGAATTACGTATGTTCGTTTGAGATCATATTTGGGGAAAATCCGTACGAAGGCCCATTTAAGTAAAATATGGATAAAAAAGATCCTATCATTCTGCTAATCCTAGAAAAGAAAGGCCCTAGGATTCAATTGTTAAAAGAAATGACAAGAATGCCCTCAACTACACACACAAAATGAACAAAGAATTCAGTCCGTCTCTCTCCACTGCAATCGTCTCTGCCCTCTTCTCTCTCCCGCCTGCTCGACTTTCACTCTCGTCTCGCCGTTGCCGTTGGAAGCTGAAAGTGTCGCCGTCGCTCCTCTTTGCTCTTATGTATTTCTCCTTTGAGCTCTAACTTGAACCCTAGAAAACTTCGGACCTTGTTGCTTGTTGTTGCTTCGTCAGCCCAATCTCTCGACGATTTTAGCTCCAAAATGCTGAGACCCAATTCTTCCAAGGTTAGGTCTTTCTTCTGAATTTTTCGTCTGAACTATAATCTAAATGAACCTCTTGAATTCCTTTTTTATTGTCAGTTATCTTCCGTGAAGCTCTATGGTGCAATACCTAATTTTAAATTCTTTTTTGTACCTTTGATTGGCTCCTTTTCCCTTCTGATGAGTATGAAATTAATTGTAAATTTTATTGAGTAATAGACTTTTTAGTTTGTATGCTGATTCTGGTTATGGTGTAAATCTAAATGGATTACTTAATCTAATTTTCTTTTAGCTTAGATTAAGAGCATCACATAACACTTGGTTACAATGGCATTTCAAGTTTTGTTTATACGTGTTTGGTGTTGTTAGTTATGTTTTCCATTTAGCTAAATTTGAATGGATTGGTGTAATAAGTTAGAACTAGTGACATGGAGTAGATGATAATTTTGTGGCTTGTGCTATGCTGACATGAGCTCTATCATATACTAAAAGATCCTGTTTTGGAAGAAAATATGACTATCGATTTGTACATGAGCTCTATCAAATGAGCACACTCATTTGGTTAAAGGTCTAGATTATGCTTTGCTAAATAAAGTAAGAAGTGAGATTGATAAGAAGCCAGAGACAAGGGATGATGTTGATGGGAAAACTAGGTAATTTGTGTGGTTAGAATTGTCAATTTGCATGGTTATTTTCTTTTTATGTCATTAATTAACTTCATATTTATGTAGTTGATTTTAAATCTTCATGTATTAAGTTTTGATGCATGACTTTGATTTTCTGACAGACCATCAAAGGAAGACCAGCAAGTGTCAATTCGCACATCAACTGCAAAGCATAATTGGACTTGTATTCCATGTGTCAAGACTGTAGCTAGTCTTGCATGTTGCATGTTGTATCATTTTGGTTTTGGACTTGTATAAAGTATGGGAGGTTTGTTAATGCTCAAATAATTGAGGGAACATTGTTATGTTTCCCATAGAACTGCCATACTAAGAATAGGGTGGAAAATTTGGAAGGTTCATGTGTAAAACTCATCTTCAGATTGGTTGAAATAGTTATGATCCTACTATAAACTTATTTTCTGTTTCTTGGAGGCACTTTGTTGACTTAAAAGATTTGTACCTCTTCAGTTTTTGCTATTAAATACTTTCAGATAGCAGACTCTGTCTAGTGACATGGAAAAGGATAGTGAAAAAACATAAAGCATGAAGTCTTTTTAAATAAAGGTTTCTTTTGGCCAATCATACATATATATAGGTTTATAGAACTATTAGGAGGAACTGTCCTGTGTGATTCATAATGATTTCTATATTTAATTTTTATCAATGTTCTCATAAGATTTATGATTATGCCCTTTGCAATTAGGGGAGGGGGGGATCTATATTTAACATTTAGTTTGTCTCTGTTCCTGGACAAATTGCTGTTGCGCCATGCCTCTCGATTGTTTCGTATTTTATTCAATGCTCTACTGTGTTTGAAAATAAGGGGAATGTTAAGTTTGTATATATCCTTAATTGATTCCTGAAAATAGTGATTGTAATAAGCGTATTGAGAGAAATATAATACTTAAACTTTGGAAAGCCTATTAAGAAAATAATTTATCTGATTGAGATAAATATAATACTTTGTGAGTTGTTGATATTTTCTCATGAGTGTTGTAGGAATTAGCATGAGTGCTTCTTTTCTTTTACAGGTTCGAGCTGTTTGACAGTTTAACTAACTTCACATTTGATAGGTCAAAGTCCCTACATGGATTGATGGTGTGGAGGACAGTGAGTATGTTGGTGTTGGTGCACGGTTTGGCCAATCGTTGGAATCAAAAGAAAAACATGCCAGTTGCCTTGGCTGACCCTCCTGATTGTTGTAGCAAGCTCAAAAATGAGGTATTTGAGTTCTGAGCTATCAATTTTTCCGAATGCAAATAAACTTGCATGCGGAGCATAGATTTTTCATATTTAAACCTTAAAGTTTTTAGATACTTATTAGTTTTTTAATTGGGAGTTTGATAGCTTACTGGCAAGGTCATTTTGGTGCACCAAGGAAATTGTAGTTTCACAACCAAGGCAAATAGAGCTGAAGAAGCTGGGGCTTCTGCCATCCTTATTATAAACTACCGAATAGGTGTTTGCATTTGGTGTCCTTTTTTTTCCCTTGGAATGTGTTGGAATTTATTTAGCCCGTTTCATTCTCCTTCTTCTGTCATCTTTACACTTTACAGTAAGAGGCTAAGAGTTGTTCATGGGGATCATAGTTGTAGAGAATGTTAAGCAGTCGTTTATTAATTATCTGTTAATATTGTAAACAAGTATCTTGCAATAAGTAACTATCAAATTTTTAATCTCATTTGAATTTTGTTTTATTGTACTCCTTCTAAGAAATGTAGTTCTTAACTTTTTGTTGCGCAGAACTTTTCAAGATGGTTTGCGAAGAGGATCAAACAAATGTTGATATTAGAATACCCGCAGCCATGCTTCCACAAGATGCTGGTACATATTTGGAACATTATTTAGAGAATAACTCTGCTAGTACCTTTCAGTTTCTCTATATATATGTCTCTTCATTTTGTAATTGATTATTCCTTTCCTCATCAGCTGCACCATGAATTCTTTGGCAACTTCCGGTTACTGTCCTAAATTTCTTCCTGGATATATATTTTTTCCTTTGTTTAAGTTGTTTCAGTACAAATGTTGATGCTTTGATATATGATGTGAACTAATATATGTTTTTCCAGGTAGTGCGTATGACATATGCACGGCTAGTTTCCAACTTGTAACAGAAAATGCTGGCGCTTCAACATAGCTTGTCTCAAGAAGGCCAGCATGAAGGTCAGCCACCCAACAACCAGCCATCTTCTTCTGAGGAGTCTGAGGACGAGGATGGACGTGACATAGAGGAGGGAGATGACATTAGGGGGATACTTTGTATTAGGACAAAAGTGTTAGGACACATATGTATTTATGACTCCTTTGTATTCATGAGGATGACATAAAAACTTCTTGTTATTTTGTAAATTGTCTAGTGATGCTAACTTGATAATCTTTATTCAATGACAACAGAAATTTTTTTTATTCTGTTTTGATGTGGTCATAGAATGAGAACAAGAAATTTTAGCTTCTGTTTTAATGTGGTCATGGAATGTGAACAAAATAATGGACAGGATTAACAACTTCAACAGGGGTCACTTACAACAATAACATGGGTCATTTACAACAAAATCAGGAGTCACTTACAACAATAACAGGGGTCATTTACAACAAAATCAGGGGTAACTTACAACAAAATCAAGGGTCACTTACAACAAAATCAGAGGTCACTTACAACAAAATCAGGGGTCACTTACAACAAAATCAGGGGTCATTTACAATAAAATCAGGGGTGACTTATAACAATAACATGGGTCATTTACAACAAAATCAGGGGTCATTTACAACAAAATCAAGGGTCACTTACAACAAAATCAGGGGTCACACTTGCAACAATAACAGGGTCATTTACAACAAAATCAGGGGTCAGTTACAATAAAATCAGGGGTCACTTACAACAATAACATGGGTCACTTACAACAAAATCAGGGGTCACTTACAACAAAATCAGGGGTCACTTACAACAAAATCAGGGGTCACTTACAACAATAACAGGTCATTTCCAACAAAATCAGGGGTCATTTACAACAAAATCAAGGGTCACTTACAACAATAACAGGGGTCATTTACAACAATAATAGGGGTCATTTACAACAAAATCAGGGGTCATTTACAACAAAATCAAGGGTCATTTACAATAAAATCAGGGGTCACTTACAACAAAATCAGAGGGCACTTACAACAATAATAGGGGTCATTTACAACAAAATCAGGGGTCACTTACAACAATAACAGGGGTCACTTACAACAATAACAGGGGTCATTTACAACAAAATCAGGGGTCACTTACAACAAAATCAGGGGTCACTTACAACAAAATCAGTACCTAATTACAACAATATCAATACCTAATTACAACAATAACAGGGGTCATTTACACCAATAACAGGGGTCACTTACAACAATAACAGGGGGCGTTAACAAAAATAACAGTACCCACTAACAACAATAACAGTACCCACTAACAACAATATCATTACCCACCAACAACAATATCATTACCCACCAACAACAGGATTCACAGTGAAATCATAAGGTATCAAACTATAGCAACAACACAGAATTATGCAGAGACCAAAAGCAACCTGAATTATGCTTCTTTACATTCTAATGCTACCAAAAGTTGTGATACATCATCTTCACATTACAAAGTTCCTACATATAGCTGTTACATCTTTAGATACAATACACACAACCAAACACATGTTACAAACAACAATGACATTGCTACTTTAAATTTCTTTTCCCCCTTCCTAAGTTCCCCATCATATAGTTCATGTCTACGTTTAAGCTTTCTCAAGTCACTGTGTATTACATCAAGCTCTTCGCTCATTCTTTGCCCATGCTCTGCTCTTCGAAGAAAGGAATTTTCATCATATAATTTGTCAATGTCATCTAAAAGCACCTTAATCACAGTATTTGCCCTCTTACCAAACTCGTTATCATGCCAAGCGAAGAATCCACACCCTCCATCCTGAAATGCATACGTTCCATCAACAATAAAATTTCACAAACCACAAACCACTTACCTAAAATATAACCTTGCTTACCTGGTAGTAATATGGGCATCCGTAGAACCTCCGACCTGGGTTGCCGTCAGTCTACGCTGTCCATCTCGATGCCACCATTCTGTGATAACAGTACCTCTTCGGACCTTCATAATCATCCTCACGACTGGGTTGTCGAAGAAGCACCATCCTTCGCCTGCATCTTGCCGTCGACGATGAAAAAGATGATGTCATTCAAGCTCGTGTTTGCATATTGTCGTCGCCTTTAGAACAATAAAAAATATGTGTTCAACTCCACAATTTGCCTAATATGGAGAAGATGATTCAGTCTCTCTAAAGACAAGCAAAGGTTTCCTCATTATTTTATATCACTACGTTGGGAAATGTAGTAAGGAATCAAATGATTCTATAATGGGTGCGTTTTGGAAAGAAACAACAAAAGCCCAGCAATGTTGGTTCTCTTTGGAACTCATTTTAACTATCTCCATGAATTATATACACAATCTCAAGTAGTTGCAGTGGATAAGGGAACATGTGAAAAATAGGATGCTGCTTTATATTTGAAATTGCTATATTTTGTTTTCAGCTTTGTGTGATTCAACTACAGTATGTTTGCAACATAATTTTACACCAGAAGCTGCAATAATGAAAATAAAAAAGATATTAAAATGGGAGAATGTGAAAGCATCGTCTACCTCCTTGTTCCAATTGGTTCTATAAAGTACAAACACGAGTAGCGAAGTCTGTAGAGCAGTTCCACATATCATTCCTCCCAATCATATTATGTTCACTCCATTCCATTACGTTTAACCCTTTTTATAAAGCAGTTAATACTGGTAGAGGGATCATGGATAAAGCACTATTTCGTAAAACCTTGAACTGAAAAAACCTAATCCCTAAAATGTTTCCTACCTTTGGTGAATCGACAACGGCGATGACGAGACTTTCAGCTTCCGACGGCGAGGGCGAGACAAGAGTAAGAGTCGAGCAGGTGGGAGAGAGGAGAAGGCAGAGACGATCAAAATGAGAGAGACAGACTGATTTTTTTTCCCCATTTGTGTGTGTAGTTGAGGGCATTCTTGTCATTTCTTTTAACAATTGAATCCCAGAATTAGCAGAATGATAAGGCCCTTTTTGTCCATATTTTGCTTAAATGGGCCTCCGTACGGATTTTCCCTCATATTTGGAACTTCCGAAAATGTTTATTTACGTAAATCAAGATAAAATACATCTCATATACTTATCTCATATACTATAAATTATAAGTGAAATGCTATTTTTAAAGATTCTAATTATTATTCTAAACAAACACTAATTGAAAACGTTGGAGCTGAGGGCATCGCCTGTCTAGCTAACAAAACAAAAGTTCAATGCCAAGTTTGTTTGTTTTTTTTTTTCATTATGGGTAGTGATATTGAGTAATTTCATGACCAATAACTCATATTAAACATGAAAAGTTAGGCTTTTCCAATCCTTACCCCCAATCATTTGTACCAAATTGGGCTTTTAGCGATTAATCATTGGAGTTCATCAACTTCAGTAATACAGTGTCGTGACCGGTGAAACAGTGAATGAATTTTAATTGGTACTTATTGTTATTGTACGTTTTGTTGACCTATACAGACACAAACAGGCAGCCAAAGTTGAAATCTTTAGCTAGGGTACTGTATATGTGTGGGCACATAATTGATAATTCAAGTAATTTATCTTTCGTTAACATTATTACTAATTACTCATAATTCAGTGCATTAGAGCTTTAATTACTACTAATTTGATGACTATATATTAGTATTCAGGAAATATATATGACGGTAATGATCTTAACCTACAATTGAAGCTGTGGTGGCCCAAACATATGTATATAAAATACTATATAGGATTGAAGCAATCATTAAGGGCAGCGTAATAATTTAATTAATGCAGATAATAATTAATATGGTGAGCCATGAGATAGGGCGATACGGAATATCCCTATGAATATAGGATCCTGTTATTTGCTGGCACGTGTGGACTTTGGTTAATATTTAATAAAATAACATGTTTTTTTAATTGAAATAAAATAATGTGATTAGGGTGTTGGAATGTGAGGTGAGAGAGAGATGTTAGAACAATCATATCCAATCTGTTTCCCGAAGGAAGACAAAAGTAAAATTAAAGGAGTAAGTAAACGGAGAATAAGCTGGAGCACTTATTTTAATTATTTATTTATTTATTTTTAGGTTTTACGTGGCCAAAAGCTAGCTTCACCTGACCCAAGCCATTTTGTTATAATAATTTGAAGAAAGATCGATGAGATTCAATTCGTTGGTAATTGGGTAAGGGTTAATTAGTAGGTTTAATTGACAGATGCGATTAAATTAACGTTTAAAGTGCTTTAATTTTGACTATACGACGGTGGATGACTCGCTTGCTGATAATGAACAAAAGTAACTGCTTTCTATTTGGATATATTCCACATTCCAACATGTGTTTCACATACACAAATACAGACGATGAACGAGTATTACCTCACGTGCTTAATATTAATGTTTCTGTAAATACAGGATACAGAAGTTTTGGGAATTGGGTTAAATATCAATTTTATCCTTAAAGTACACATCTAGGAGCAATTTTGTCTTTAAAATTTTCGGTGTAGCAATGTTGCCCCTTTGTGAACTACCATAACGGTCAACGTTAAGGTTTTTAACAGAGGGGCAACATTGCTACGTTTTTAAAACTTTATGGGCAACATTGCTATAAAAAAAGTACCAATTTTACTCCTGAAGTTTTTAAAACGTAGCAATATTGCCCCTCCTTTAAAAACTCTAACAATCAACTAATAGTCAACGTTAGTTGACCGTTAGGGTTTTTAACGGAGGGGCAACATTGTCACGCCAAAAATTCCAGAGGCAAAATTGTTTCAGGGTGCGTATTTTAGGGGCAAAAATTGATACTTAACCCTTTAAAAATTACAAGTGAAGTTTTGTTCACAAGGCACAGAAGGATTGCTGATGTTTCACTACCATAGAAAATAAAAGTTGTAGCCTTTCTTCTTCTTTTTTTTAAACATCTGTGGCGTTATGCCAGTGCAACAAAAACAAACTGTAGCGCTTCTATAGTATTTTATTTTTTTCAAAAAATAATACTTGTTGTAGCCCCTGCTGACAATATTTTTTTAAAGTTTAAAAAATTTATGTGAACTATATTAAAAATTTCTTTTTTTAGAAAAAAAAAAAGCTATACACTTTTTCAGATTATTGTAACCATTACATATTTTCATATTTAACCTATATTAACAATTAATTCTATCTTGATTAATTTTTAGCATCTATGAATGAGAATATTTTTTCCTATTTTAAAAATAAAATAAATATAAAAAATATGTCGATCAAATTGAAATATATGCTAATAATAAAATTAAATTTTTTAAGCTTATTAACAAATTAAAAAACACATAATATATTAGGAGCTTATAGATTTGAAACTTCAAAGAGAACTCAAACTTCACCACACCACCTGAAAAACAAGAAGTTTAAAGAGGGAAAAAAAACAAATAAAAAAAAAAGGTAATGAACTACTAAATATTTTCATATACAGCCTATATTAACAAATAATTCTCTCTCAATTAATTTTCAACATATATAAATAGCAATATTTTTTCAGATTTCAAAATAAAATTAATAGAAAAAATACATTGAGCAAATTAAATTATATGCTACTTATAAAAGTAAATTTGTAAGCTTAACATGTATTGGAACTTTGGGATTTAAAACTTCAAAGACAGCTCAAACTTTAAACACCACCTGGAAAAAAAAAAACCGTATGAAGAGGGGAAAAAAAAGACATATTAAAAAAAAAGAAGGGTAAAGGAGTAAAAATACACATGTGCTTTATCCTCGGGAGCACCCAGTACCATATGTTTTTTTTTTTTGAGCAAAAATACACATGAGGTTATGAAACCAGAGCAAAAATACCATTTGGCTTAACAGACGTTAAGTTCATTATGAAACTACCAAACTGCCCCTCACCCTCACCCTCACCCTCCCAATCTTCCTCTGCAACTCTTCGAAACACGTCCTATTTTATTTTCTTCCCTCAATAAGCGAAGAGAGACACGCAGCTCCTTCATCTTCAACCTCTTCATCGTCACAAAGAACACGAATAATCAATCGTTCTTTGTTTCAGGCTATTGGTTCTCTGTTTCAGGCTTTGAGCGATTTGTTGTGCTATTTCACTCTCGTTGTTGAAGCTAATTTAATTTAATAGCTAAGAAGAAGTATCAGCTGAGAATTGAAAGTGGTTTTAGTGATTTGCTTCATTCCTTATGTCACTTGATTTAAATTTATTGTTGGTTACGACGCCGATGCGATAGATGAGGTATTTTGTCTGGTTGACAAATTTGAACTTTCTTTGTGGATATATTCGCAAGGCATTTCATTTCAGTCTCTTTAGATCTACGAAGGTTTTCTGGACAATCAATTACATACCAATACAACATCAAAAATACTTCATAGTTTCACCGATTTGCCCCAATGCTTCAGTACTTTACCTTCGATGTTGATCGATGATAAAGGCGGTTTGGCGAAAAAAAAAATAATTGATAAAGGTGCGATCCTAAAATTTATAATAGGAGATTTTTCTTCAATTTCCCTAAATTTAATTGAACTTCATCTTCCTTTCCTGGTTGGATAATGTAATCCACCACAAAAACGTAATCCCAACCCATGCCCTTCAATTGAAGTAGAGGCGGACTGAATCTCGTATTTAGAGAGAGAGCAAAGGGGAGAGAGAGAAGATGAAGGAGAAGGACCAAGAAGCCTGAAGGAAGAGAAGGCAACAGATGACTCAGGGCTTACTGGTTTGGGCGTTTGCCCCCTCACTGGTTAGTCGTGAGTTTGAATAGGCATCGAAGAATGGAGAAGATGAAAGATTAAGAAGAAAAGGGTAAAAGAGGAATTTAAAAATTGTATATATTTTTAATTTTAAAATAATGTGGGCCCCACTAACAACTTTTAATGGTATGTGTATTTTTGCTCTGATTTTACAAGCTCATGTGTATTTTTGCACCTCAAAAAAGCACATGGTGTTGGATGCTCCTCAGAATAAAGTACATGTGTATTTTTGCACCTTAACCAAAAAAAGAATGAGCTTTGATTTTGAGTTGGAAGAGGAGAAAGGAAATGGGGAGTGGTGATAGACATAGGAAATGAAAAAGGGACAAGGGAAATGGGAAATAGGGACAAAAAAAAGGGAAAATGTGAAGAAGAGAGAGAGAGGGAGGGGGATTGCGTTTAGTGAGAAAGTGAAGTAGTGATAGTGAAAGTGATGTATGTGTTCTGTGTGGTTGGGAAGTGAAGTTATAAATTAGAGTTTTCTAGAAAAAATGTGACAATAATTATCTATAGGGTATTTTTTTAAAAAAAAATATAATTAAGAGCTTTTGTAGCGCTTGCAGCCTATGTTGCACTAATACCGACATGTGACACGAGATACGATATAACTCAACATTTTGACATGTTAATCCTAAAATAATCTAAATTTTGACACGTTAAGACAAATTTTGATATTAAATATATAAATATATATATTTAATATATATAGTATAATTCACATTTAATACAAACATCAGTAGAGTGTAGACTACTCATAAATTCAAATATTTTTATCTCCATTCCATAAAATCATGGCCTCCAACTTTGGCTTGTCAAGTGAAAGACTAGTCCTAGTATATATATACATATATTTTAACTCAACTGATTACAAACTAAGCATACATTATTGAAATAGCCAAGCACAGAGACAGACCAATAAAGACTAAGTCTAGCTACTCTCCAAGGACTATTACAAATTAAAGAAAAACTCAAATAAAAAATTAACAAATATCAAAACATGAAACTCAAATAAAGAAATTGAAGTGAAATCCATTCAGAACACCCAGTAAGAGCGAGACGTGCTGTTATAAATGGTAGATTGCAGTTGAGGAGAAGCAGATTGCAATCGACTTCAACTTTGGAGGAGGGTCAAATTGTAGCATTTCATCTTTGGAGGAGGGTCAAATTGCAGCGCAAGCGGCAACGTCCGACAACCGAGGACTCCATGAGAGTTGAGCTTTCAGATCTGAGAAGGAGAGAAAAGGGAACGGCGGCGAAGGGATCTGAAAAGGTGCTAAACGCCGAAACAAACTATCTCAATCTCTTCTCTGCTGTGTTTTCGTTTTCATATCCGTGGGCCTTTTTTGGTTTTTTTTTTTAAAAAAATTGTATTACAAGATTGCCTCTTGACCGTGTCGAAGACGATCAAAGACGCGTGTCCAACCGGTCAACGTGTCGGAGCATGTTGACCACGTCCGACATACGTGTCCAGCCGTGTCGAAGTTTCGTCACACAAATTTTACAGAAAATTACGTGTCCATCCTTCAAAGTTTGCAACAAGCACTAATCCTTCTATATTGTTGGCTTCAGGAAGCGCTACAAAAGTCCATTATTATTTTTTTTTGGAAAAAATAATTCACCTTCTAAAGCAAGCACAATAGAAGGCCCTTGAGCAAATGCAAGCGCTATAGCATGCTACCTTCTTTTTTTTTAAAAAAAAAAAAAAGGAATAAGTTGTAGCACTTCTTTAAGTGCTATAAAACATGTGCCACTTTTTAGTAGTAGTAGTATTTTGGCCAAAAAGGGCCTATCAAGCTCCTTCTTATTGGATGTGTATCCATTTGATGATGATCTCCGGACCTTGGTTGACAATGACTCTATGGGATTACCTTCCCCTTCTAGTTAGATTTTCTGCAAGACAGATATATTCTATTATTAAAAGCAATCATATTCGAAATACTATCAGATACTAAATGAAAGCACATTTACCAATAAGAATTTGAATATGACGGACTTGTCCTCCTCTAATTTAAGGGCAACATCTTATGTACCAAAAATGTTTTCTAGTCAAAGTGATCCGCACCCCACATAAGATAGGGATAGGAATGGGTTATGGCTTTTTTCCCAAAATGCCCCTAATTAAATAACTATTTACCAAAATGCCCCTGTTTCAAAACTATTTCCCACTCTGCCCCTGTTTAGTCGAGTAAACCATGGTTTAGTCGACTAAAACGCGGGGTTCAAATTTTTTTTGACTTCCCCGAGATTTAGTTGACTAAGCACTGTAGCTTAGTTAACTAAATCTCGGACAGAGAGTAATTTTCTGTAATATCCCTGATTATTATTAATATTGATGATATTATTATTAGTAGTAATTACCCATTTATTTTAGATAGCCTTGGTGGGCCAAATATTCCTAGTCTTAATTGCCGTAGGAATTTTCTGCTTATACTCTAAGAAAGAGATTTAGGTAATAAGTCCTCTACTTGTTAACTAAGTCACATTAATTTACACCATTTTAGGTAATACGTCCTCTACTTGTCAACTAAGTCACATTAATTTACACCATGATTGATTGACCGAACGTAATGTGAACCATGATTGGTTGATTTTTTCTATTTTAATATGCCCTATTGATGATATTAAATTCACATCATGGCTGATTGGTTTTTAATTTAATATACCTTATTAATGATATTAAATTTGTATCATTGTTGATTGATTTTTTTTTATTTTATGTACCCCATTAATGAGTTGGCAATGGTAAAAGAGCCGAAGCTAAACCCTAAAATTTTGTTATAAATATGAGCCTAGCCTAACCCTGAATACTCCCCTTCTCTTCTCATATTCTCTTCTACTACTTTCGCTATTCTTTCTCTATTCTTCTAATTCCTCTATTCTTTCTCTATTCTTCTAAAAGCTAGCAAAACGGAGACCAGGTAATCCTAATCTCATGAGTCTTAGTGTAATTTTATATTTCGATAGGTAATCCTAATTCCCAGAACAACCTTGCATCTTGTGCTTCTTCTTCTTCTTCTTCTTCTCTACATCCTATTTTACTAATCGTAATTCCATAAGTCTTAGCATAATTTTATATCCTATGCTTCTTCTTCTTCTTCTTCTTCTCTACATCATATTTTGCTAATCCTAATCCCCATGAATCTTATGTTATTTTTATACTTTTATATAAATTTTGATAGAATTGTTATATATAAAATATATTATATGTAATCCTAATCCTTAGAACAATTCTCTTTTTAAATGATTTTACCTTGGGTTTTCATAATTAACAAATAGCAGTTTATATACTCGGTTTGGTTTTCGTAAATTTGAGAAATCTATTTGGTGTGATTGAAATTTATAAATGTTTTCATATATATACATACATATATATATATATATATATATATATATATATATATGTATGTATGTATATGTATATATATATATATTTTTTATTGAGAAATCCATTTATTATGTGACTGTATTTAAAATACTTTAAATCGTGGGAGGATAGCTTTGGGATGGTACCTCCTAAAGTGATGAACACAACCCTTAGGCTTTATGCCTCGATATATTATTTGATGTGAACCGATTATATCCGTTCTTTCCAAAATGGTGTCTGGCAGGGGCTCCCGGGACACTAGTAGCAACTTTGGGAAGAGGTGTGCACATTAGGACGAATTGATTTATTGTGATATGGCCAAATTGATGATTTGTGACTGGCAAGGGCTCCCGGGTCACAGGGTAGATTGGCAGGGGCTCCCGGATCTACCATGGTTCTCTTCCCACTAAACTAAATAGACTGGCAGGGTCTCCCGGGTCTAAATAAATTTAAAAAGATAATGAACAATATTGGATTCGATATGAATATATAGATGTGATGAGTATTAAAATCGATACTTTAGATTATATATATGTATATGATATTTTTCTTTCATCCTATGAATATTTTATTATTATTATTATTCTATTTTTGTTCATTAGGATTACCAGCTTTTGCTGATGTTTGTGTTCTGGGCTGCGACGATCCTTCGGGGGAGCAGAATTTCAGTGAAACAGGTTTCAAAGTTGGGGCTGTTGGGGCTAGCAGTGAGAAGTGGGGAAGACCAATGAACAATTCTAGCTAGTTTTATTTTATTTTTATGCTTTGAATAAAATACTTTTATTTAAGTTTGGATTTACGTTAATGTAATAAGACAGCCTTGCACTTGTCCCAGTACAAGTGCGGCGGTAATACTTCCCAAATTTGGTTATTTTGAATTTTAGTGATTATTTATAAAAATTATTGAAATTTTATGTCATTAAAATTGTTAGAAATTTGGGAGTGTTACATTTTCACTTAAACACGAGATTTTGTCGACTAAGCTACAGTGCTTAGTCAACTAAATCTCGGACAGAGGCTTTTTTAAAAGCCCCATTCGCGCATAAAGGAACCCTAATCACAATGCAACCCTTTCCCAACCGAATACTCTCTCTTTTCTCAGTTTTAGTGCGACCCATCAAAGTTTAATCTCATTCCACCTTGTTCAAGGTATTATTGTTGTATAATCATTGTAGTTTCACTTTGTTCGGATTGTTTTTTTGTTTGTAAACTGAAACCCTCCCTTTTGTAGCTCACAAATTCTTGTGTGAAGGATGAGTTCAAGTTCAAACATGTACGTTACTGTAATCTACCATAGTGGGAGGCATTTTGAAGGTCCCAATGGTGTTCAGTTTGAAGGAAAAACGAAAATGATGAAAATCAAACGGGGCACTACGTACAACAAGCTAAAAGAAAGAATTTACCAGAAATTGGGGCTAAATGGCAGCCAATGCATTCATCGGTTAATTGCCAAAGTGGAGACTATAGTGGGTAAGGATAGTATATACTACATTAGTAACGATGTATGTGATGATAAAGACGTAGAGTGTGTCATAGATGCCTTTGCTAATCGGAGAGCACAAAATTTTATTGAGATATATGTTGAGCTTGAATCTGGTGAATCATCATCTATACCCATGCATAGAAGATTTGCACAATATTTTGGTGAAGAAGATAGACCTGTCGGTGTATCTGCACCTTAACAAGTCTTAAGTCAGGTAACATTGACGAATGAATGGGAGGATGAGGAAGATGAGAATTTACACATCGATGAGGAGGACGAATATGAGAGGTTTATTCCACTAGGTGACACTTCAGATACTGATGTGGAGGGTGATTTTGATAGAGACACAAATCCAGTAAACCCGGGTACCGCAACAATGCCACCGCTTCATGTTGACCCAGTTAGAAGCGGTAAGTTAGTAAACTTACATTTGTAGTTGTATTTGTAATTTTAAGTTAGTGGTTGTAACAACAAAATAATATTGACAAATGTAGGGGCTGAGAGTGAGCCATTTTGGAACGAAAGCCCGCACTATTCTGAACTTAATTGGGCGCACTGTGACGATGACATGGAGATGTTGTATGGTGACGATGACAGGCAAGGTGGTTGGCAGTTAGGTGATCCATTATATTTGTATCAGCAGTTTCCTTCTAAGTCTGAAATGCAACATGCAGTGAAATTGTATTGCATGAAGTCTCATCGTACAGCCAAAGTTGGAAAAAACGATGAGCATAAGTTTGTGATGCAGTGTCAGAACCATGCTGACGGTTGTCCCTGGTATATGAGGGCAATTTTCCCCAAGAATGGAAATAGTTGGGTGGTGCATAAGTGGGGTCAAGAGCACACCTGCCTCAACCAGAGTGTCGCCCGGGATCATAGACAACTAGATTCAGAAGTTATATGTGCAACCATTATCAGTAGGTTTTCTATTTTGTTGCGGTTTCATTCGGTTTGTTTATTGTTTGACATGTAGAACTTGCTTTGTTTTCACCAGGTATGTTAAGAGAAGATCCAGCTTTAAAACCAGTGCTGATACAAGAGAGGATACAACGTTTGTATGGATATAATATAACATACAAGAAGGCTTGGAAGGCAAAAATGAAGGCCATTGTGAAGTTATTTGGTGATTGGGAGGAATCATATGCATTCTTGCCCAATTGGTTGACATACATGACGCAGTGTAACGTTGGTTCTGTTTTCAGGCTTGATACTGATGAATGTTTCGACGAACGTCGTTTTTATAGCGACAAACGCGTCTTTCGTAGGGTTTTTTGGACATTTCACCAAACCATAGAAGCCTTCAAATATTGTAAGCCCATACTTCAAGTTGATGGCACCCACCTGTACGGAAAATACAAAGGTACTCTGTTGATTGCGACTTCACAGGATGGGGATGGGAAGCTCCTCCCCATTGCCTTTGCTATTGTTCCTCTTGGTGAGAAGTATGATGATTGGTGGTGGGTTTTGTGTCTCCTACGTGACCATGTGACACAGAGGCAGGGCATTTGTTTGATATCTAATCATCATGCCAGTATCATAAAGGCGGTTAAAGATCACCGTACTTGGCAACCTCCATATGCCTATCATGTGTATTGCCTACATCATGTTGGGAGCAACTTTAATACTAGATTTAGGGATATCCAATTGAAGAAAACTGTTATGAAACTAGGTATGAAAGTTGACATGTTATTTACTTCTTGTACACATTTGTAATGATTGATTTGTTTCCATTGTTATGAGTTTATGTTTGTTGTTATACAGGATACATGAGTTCAAAGATCATGTTTGACCTGAAGTTTCAAGAGTTTATTGATACAAACCCACAGTGTGTCACCTGGTTTCAGCGGCTTCCAAAGGAGAAATGGTGCAGGTCCTACGATGTAGACGGACAGAGGTTTGGTCACATGACGACTAACCTCGTCGAGTGTGTGAACAAGGTTCTCAGGGGTGCACGTAATTTTCCAATAACGGCATTGGTGAAGATGACTTGTAGTAGACTTGTCGAATATTTTGTCACCAGGCGTGTTGAGATTAAACAAGATATCATTGCAGGAAGGATAGTCTCAAAAAAGGTCGAAGAAGAGTTACAAAGGATGGACCAATTGACCGTCACATATCGTGTGCGACTTTATGATAGAGATTTACAGTTATTTGAGGTTGAGGATACTTACAATTAATCTACACATGTCGCCGGTGACATAATGAGGGTTGACTTGATCAATCGCAAATGTCAATGTGGGAGGTTCACAGCAAGAAGGTATCCCTACAGTCACGTATTAGCAGTATGCAAGATGGAAAAGTTGAACCATTACGATTATGTTGACCCGGTATTTACTATCCCATACATTAGTCATGTGTATGCAGCACACTGGTATCCGATAGGCAATGAATTGTTGATTCAACAAGGAGAGGACCAAACCATTATCCCAAATGCAACTTTGTCACGCACACAAGGAAGACCAAAGTCTACAAGGATACAGAATGAGATGGATTGGGTGGAGTCTCAACCCTCAAGCAGTTAGCAAGGATGTAGGAATTGAAACCAAACCGGTCATAATATGCGTACATGTCCAACGAGGATTAGGCGAGCTTGAATTCTATATAACGTGTTTTGTATTGAGTTTATGTTGCCTTGTTTAGGTAATGAATCGAGAATTTGAACCATTCACTAATTCACTAATTGTATCGAATGATTGACGTTTTTTGGGACATTAGCGGATGAAACCTATGTAACGCCCTTTATTGTTGCCAAAAATACCTTCCCCAAGTCGCGTCGACGTGTATCTCTGAGATGGTATAGGTTTCGTGCAAGAAGCAAACCGATTTCAGCAAGTCACTTTGCCTCTGTTCATAATTTAGTCGACTAAACCATATGGTTTAGTCGACTAAATCAGTGACAGAGGCATGGTGACTTGCTGAAATGGGTTCGTTTCTTGCACGAAACCTATACCATCTCAGAGATACACGTCAATGTGACTTGGGGAAGGTATGTTTGGCAACAATAAAGGGCGTTACATAGGTTTCATCCGCTAATGTCCCAAAATGAGTTTCATAGTTCAATAAACCGTCTAAATCAAAATGGACAAACTTAAACCACATAAACCGAAAGCCTGAACATTCATTAGTAAAAACGCAACAATTTCAGCTAAAATTCACCAAGTTTAAGCCAACAAAAAAAAAACATCAAGTCAAACAGCAAACATAAAACATAAAATCCCTAGATCTAATCTTCATCCGCAAATGTCTCTTAGTCATCATCCTCGGCATCACTAAACGGTCGTCCAAGCCGCAAGTGACCAAGCGTATCCTCTAACCCCTTCATTCGACCATACATCCACCTCCACCTCTTTTTCTGTTTGGCTTCCAGCTTGGACATCTGTTGTCTATCTGCATGGATGGCTTGCATGACATCACGTAAGGAGAATCCATCGTCCAGCTCAACAAAGTCCTCCATCTGAACATCATCATCAGGGACCTCAGGAGGAACAATGGGTGGAACTGGAACCGGGCCACCTTCAGGTACACCCTCCTTTCCACCAGCGTATTGCCACACCCCATCTGCCACCTTAACGATCTTGCATTGCTCCAATAGTTGTTGTCCAAACCTAGCATTCCACGTTTTCTGATTGACCATTTGCTCATTCTATATTGGAACACCAAAATACTCCAATATTTTCTGAACCAGATAGGCGTATGGGAGTGCGGCTGTATCCTTATTTTTAGCCTTGTACATCATCCAGTAAATGTAATGCCTCCAATTCACCGGTTTGCCATGCCGAATAGACCACATCACAGGAATGTCTGCCTCCAACACCCTCGAATGATTGTAAGCTCGAGGGAACAAAATGTGGGTCATGACGTAGAAGAGGATACGGGAACTAACAGTCAGCTGCCCCACAGTAACTACAACTCTATGAACTCCTGGCCTCCTGCACAGCCTCATCTCGATGAAATCCCACAATGACTACATTGTTATCCCCATCATACATGTATCTGTCGTCTGCATCAAAATCAAATCCCAGTATATCCTTCCAGATGGCAGCTGTCATCACTATGTCAATCCCGTAGACACGAGACTTCAGTTCGCCATTTACGTAACTCAGGTTATGGTAGAAAGCTCTCACCATAACCTCTAAATAGGGACAAATCATCTCGGCCAGCCCTGTCAAATAGGAAGTCCCCAACATCGCCACTATCTCAAATCCCTCATCTGCAAAGAATGACATGTCTAAAGACTTCGACTTGATAATGGGTCTAGTAGCAAAACTTGCCATGACTCCTGCATGCTCTGTTTCGTCATTGTGAAACAAATAACCGTATAGGAGGTCAACAACGGGCTCAGGATCCGGTTGCTGTTGTGACCTAGAGGAGGATGCCCCGCGATTCGACTGGTGCTTAACCCGCCTCTCTCTTCTCTCATTACCGCTGCCAGAAGGATCTTCTCTACGACGCATAATTGCAACACAGACCTACAAATGGACATTACAAACCATCAACAATCAACAAATAAGAAACATTCATAAGGTTCAATTTCACATATACAATCATCAATTTCACAAACAATCAGTCTTGTATTTATTACAATTTCACAAACAATCAGTACTATTACAAGTATTTATAAGCAACAAAACAACTACATAAGGAAACTCTGTTTGAGGTCAGAAATAGAATCTTATATATAGGATTTAGGGCTACAAACTTACAATATATGTACTAGAATGATTCAATCTTATAAATTCTATCACCCAACTTTCTTGAGAATGTTCAGTTGAAATTGTATGTCAAGTCAAAATAAGTTGTCTAAGGTTTGTTAGATGGTGGAAGTATAACTGGCCAAATATTAAATTCTAAGGAAACAACTAGAGGTAGAAATTCCTGACAAGCAAAAGTTCAAGGATTAAATTAATGGGCTAAAGGAATTAAAATCTTGCTAAGGATTCCAATATCCAAGAATGATGAAGAGAACAGAGTTTCCAAAGCTACTCCAAGAATGTTGTCAATTAATTTAAGTTTTGCCGTACATCAGACTACCAGCAAACTTAGATCCTATTCATGTCTGTGCATTGCCCTCAATTAGCGTTCAAACAAAGACGTTAATCTATCAAACATTAAAAACTATTCTACTATATGTGCTCTTTCAGGTCAAGACCAACATCTATTTTCAAATATCTCATTCAAAGCAAACCGTAGAATGATGATACTGTTAGTTTCTATATGTTTTGATGATGACTAACAATTGTTGCATTTGATAAAATACTTGAAATCAATCTTGGGATCTTTGAAAATGTTTTTGGAAAATCAGTAACTCAAGTTGATTGATTACAAATCAAGTTATAGTACTTAAAGAATTTTCACAAAAACTATAACTCAAGTTGAAAATCATAACTCAAGTTAAAAATTGTTTTTCAAAAAGTCACAACTCGAGTTATGGACTGTACTTTGCATTTCCAGAAAGCTTCTCGTAATTCAAAATTTTCTGAAGCTGAAGTAACTCGAGTTATTTTCAACAACTCGAGTTATTTCTGTAGCATTTGCTCTCTGTTTGATTTTTTGTTTAACATAACTCGAGTTATTACTGTGCAACTCGAGTTATGCCAAAACGCAAATGCTCTCTGTCTGAATTTAAGTTTAACATAACTCGAGTTATTATTGTGCAACTCGAGTTATGAAAGTGCAATTGCTCTCTGTATGGTTTTGATTTAAGAATAACTCGAGTTATTACTATGCAACTCGAGTTACGTCAAAGCAAATTGCTTTCTATTTGAATTAAATGAAAAAGTAACTCGAGTTGGCCTTCCTTTCCAAAATGTCTTGAACTTGAAAGTAACTCGAGTTGGTACTGTGCAACTCAAGTTACTCATATCAGATTTTAAAATTCAGTAATCTCGAAATCTGGAACTCAGTGATTATGCAATGGGTACTTGATATTATTGGTTCTAATAATTTCTAATCACTATTAATCATGTTTCCAGTATGTTATAGACAGGATTGACAAGGTTAAATCTTCAGATCATCATAAAGCAACTTTTTGTCAGAAGCAATTAATGCTGCACACAGAGAAACACCAATTTGGCAAGAAACCATCTGAGCAAGCGAAAAGCAATCCAGCTACTTTTCAGACAACATTCCTAATGAGCTCCAACGGACAATTTGAATAACGAATATCAACGGAGAATAACGGACGAATGTCGGAAACATACGAAGAGACGAAGCCTCAAACTCTCAACGGTCACATTCATTTTTCACAACGGCTCATTGATCACTTCTCAACGGTCATTAAATGCAGGCGTCTATAAATATAAGAAGCATTCAAGTCTCCAACGACTGAAACTCTGCGCATTCAATTAGCGAACAACTTCATTTACTGTTTCGACAAGAAATTAATATCTTCTGATATTCCAATCTTCAGTGTTTACTTATCTACTCTTTTAGAGAGCTCTTCATTGATTATCATTTATTGTAAGAATCTCAAAGTATTGGGACTTTGAAATTGGGTTGCTTGATTACAACTTATAAGGGGGAGTAAGTTCTAGAGTGAGAGAATTACTCCGAGAGTACAGAGTGTGTAATCAATTGAGATAGTGAAATCCCGGAGAGTCTGGGGACTGGACGTAGGTCAAGGATTTAGACCGAACCAGTATAAATTCCTGGTGTTCATTCTCCCTTAACCCTTCTCTTTTCATCTCTGTTCTTTGTGCGCGCAAACAGAGCATCTTCAAGAAGAAAATTTGATATCCCCAATTCACCCCCCTCTTTCAGATACTAGGTTAACAAAAACATATCTAAATCAAAGCAAATGGCACTAAATCGACCCAAAAACAACCGAATCAAATCGCAAAACGTCAAAACCCAAATGGCAGTTCGCATAAACGCAGAACCTACGTCAAAACTTTGAAGTGAAGATAGGGAGCATACCTAAATCGACAGAAATGGCACGAGATTGAAGATCCCCTCGCAACCCACCAAGGAATTGAGCAACGTTTGGGCCAAAAAAACAGAGGATGAGAGCTCTACAGTGCTTTAGTCGGCTATTAGGGTTCCTTTATGCGCGAATGGGGCTTTTAAAAAAGCCTCTGTCCAAGATTTAGTCGACTAAGCACTGTAACTTAGTCGACTAAATCTCGTGTTTAAGTGAAAATTGCTCTCTGCCCGAGATTTAGTCGACTAAGCTACAGTGCTTAGTCGACTAAATCTCGGGGAAGTCAAAAAAAAAATTTGAACCCCGCGTTTTAGTCGACTAAACCATGGTAGTCGACTAAACAGGGGCAGAGTGGAAAATAGTTTTGAAACATGGGCATTTTGGTAAATAGTTATTTAATTATGGGCATTTTGAAAAAAAAAAGCCAATGGGTTATTGCTTTTATGGGCCTTTTGGACTTCTGAGATATTCAATACAGTAACTATTATGCCCAAACACTTTTAATTACTTTTTTTTTTTTTTTAGAATGATAATTTAACTACAAAATTGGAAAAAGAGCTAAAGCTCTTCACAATATCGCAAACTAATGTTTAAATCCTTTGTGTATAACACTATCCCTGTTACTGATGTAAGATTTACAACGTAGTTCAAATTTAACTATAAATTAAATCTTCCATTGACGATACTTTAAATAAGCTTGCCTCCTCTTTATAAAGATAAGTATTTATAAAAATATTTTTTTTAAAAAAAAAAAAGGTTGATACAATTTTTTATCCTTAAGTTTATTTTTATTTTAGTTTTGATTCCTCAAGTTTTAAGTAAGAGGTTTTGGTCTCTTAAATTTTATTCTAGGTAAAACATTAATCCTTATTATCAAATAAAAATCTGGATCATTTTTTCCTTGAGGAACCAAAACCTCTTGTTTGAAATTTGATAGACTAAAACTAAAATGTGGATAAATTTAAGGGATTGAAGATTATATTAACCATTTTAAAAACATAAAATTGTGTTAAAGTTAAGATATTGGGCCTGTTTGGTTTGTCTTTTTTCTCAGCGTTATAGTGCAGACAATTCAGCAGCTTTAAAGCAAATGACCCAACAGTAAAAAAAGTCCAATGAGCTATGTTTGGAGTGTCCAGTACGTTGGCTGGATTTATCCCATTTATGCTAACGCCACCTGACTTATTCAATGCTCCAATTTGGAGCTTATTTGCCACTGCCAGCCAGCTTCTTGTCCAATTACCAAAAAAAAAAAAAAAGCTTGCAGTGATGTACTGGTGGGGCCCAGACGTCAAATTGGAGTGGGTCATTATTGCGCCAGCAAGCCAAAAAACAAATCAAATGTGAAATTATTGAAGGAATGAAATTAATGTATTATTTGTATGCATTTTATTTTATAAATAATTTTATCCATTAAATATATTTAATTAAGGAATTTATTGTTTATTTTTTTTAATAATCATTTAACTTTTTTCTAAATTAAAATTTTTATTATCTTAATATATACAACTAATATGTCTAGTAGTACTCAATATGATTCATGCCCTTTTCAGTCATTTTCTATCTTAACTGACTTTTTGAATAACAATCCAAACACTCATCAGTTAAGCCAAACTGACAATCCAAACACAAATCACCATTTACAATCTAACTTTTTTCCTACCGAGCTTTTATAAAACTCAGATAGCTTTTAAGTCACCGTTCCTACCGCTAATCCAAACAGGCCCATTGTGTCTCAAACGTGTGCAGAAAAAACCGGTTCAAAACCCAAATGTCCCTGTTTTTTTTTTTTTTTCCAGCATAAAAACCAAACATTTTTTTTTAAAAAAATGTATATATCTATATTTATGTTCTAGTTTTAATTTAAATGACAAAACCTGCGGACAATTCAGGTTAATAAGCAATACCTGCGAAAATAATATATAATTATATATACATTTCAAACTCAAACAAGAAAAATGAGCGTTTGTTCTTCCCAAACGAAGGAGTGGCATTACATTGTCGGCTCAAGTAGACAGCTTCAGTTAAGCATGAGAGACTTTGTAAAAGCTCAAAGATTAATGAGCCTTTTGGAGCGGTGTTCTACCATGAGACATCTGAAGCAATGTCATGCTCGTATAATCCTCACTGGCTTTGAACACCGCCTTCACGTCGTCGGCAAAATCATTCTTTTCTGCGCCGTGTCGGAGCTCGGAAACATGAGTTACGCCCTCTCCGTTTTCGACAGGGTCGAAAAACCCGATGCGTTTCTCTGGAATACCATGATCAGGGGCTTTTCTAAGACCACCCATCCCCAACAAGCCATCAATTTCTACCGGAGAATGCAGGAGAATGGAGAGAAACCCGATAATTTCACCCTCGCTTTCTTGCTTAAAGTTGTTGGAAGACTGAATTCTGTTTTGCTGGGGAGGCAGTTTCATGGCAATGCTCTTAAATTTGGTCTCTCAACTCATGCATATGTCGGGAATTCTCTGATGCATATGTATGGTATGCTTAAGGACATTGACACTGCACGCCGCTTGTTCGATGAAATGCCCAATCCAGATTTAGTGGCTTGGAACTCTATCATAGACTCTCATGTCAATTGTGGAAGCTACAAGGAAGCACTCCACCTGTTCAATAGAATGCTTCAGAGTGGGATGCAACCTGATGATGCCACTTTGGTGGTGACTCTCTCGGCATGTGCTGCGATCGGAGCTCTGGATTTTGGGAGGCAGATTCATTCCTGTATTAGAGACACCGATGTTGCCAATATTACATCAGTCTGCAATTCCCTTGTTGACATGTATGCCAAGTGTGGAGCATTAGATGAAGCATATGACACATTTAGCAAGATGAAAGTGAAGAGCATAGTTTCATGGAATATCATGGTACTTGCACTTGCTTCACATGGTAATGGAGAAGATGCTTTGGCACTTTTTTCACAAATGGTGGAAGAAGATGGTGAGAGACCCGATGATGTGACATTCTTGGGAGTATTATGTGCTTGTAGCCATGGAGGAATGGTGGAAGAAGGAAGAGTGTATTTTCATGCTATGGTCAGAGATTATAATATTCAACCTACAATGAAACACTATGGGTGCATGGTGGACCTTTTGGGTCGAGCCGGGTTAGTTGAGGAAGCATACAAATTGATAAAGAGAATGCCAATGGAGTGTAATGCAATTGTATGGAGAACTTTGTTAGCTGCTTGTCGAGTTCATGGATGTGTTGAACTTGGAGAGAAAGTAAGAAACCATCTATTGGAATTGGAACCAGATCATAGCAGTGACTATGTTCTTCTAGCGAGCATGTATGCAAGTGCAGGTCAATGGAATGAAATGAGCAGAGAGAGAAGATCAATGAAGGAAAGGGGAGTTCTGAAACCGGAGCCCGGAAACAGCTTCATTGGCGTTTCTCGAACGAGTGTAGATAAACAGTCTATTGAAAGATTGGCATAAAGCTGTACATGGTTTTTTGCTCAATGCTTAATTTTATGGTTTTGTGCAATTGCAACAGGTTTTTTTCACAGAAAATTTCCTTTGACACTTATATGAGGTTCACATTAAACATGGCCCGATTAACAGGAATCCTTTTTCTTTTTGTACAGAAGATTGATCCACATAATAGCACTTCTACGTAGCTGTTTTCCCTCTGATTCTGCCTCAGTAATGATCTGCACAGGTAGAGTCCAAATAACAGATGGAGAAAGAGCTAAAAAGATTGAATGCAGATAAAAAAAGTTCAGATTAACTTAGTTCTCACAACAAATAACTCTCGACCTATTAAGTACTACTTCTCTTACACGAGACATGACAATAATATTTCATTCAAGTACATTGAAAAGCCAAGCCTACTGGCAATAATATTGACTCCAACCCAGAAGAATAATGGAATAAAGCTGCTAGAGTTGCCAATTTTCATGTCTAAAGCAGCATACGAAAAGGCGTAGACTACAACTGGCAGGAAACCATAATTGTAAATAGAGAATGAGTTTCAGGTGGAACCCTAATTCAGGGGCTTTGAAGAGGTGAAGAAAATTTGCCATATAAACAAAGTGTGGGTCGCAATACTAACTGGAACGTTTGCTGAACTTTAGAAGGCAGAATGCCGCTCTAATCCAATTTTTTCCCGCATGATAATTGACTTTCCTTAAGACAGTAATGGGGCGAGGTGTAAGAGAAGGAATTTTTTAAGCCTGAAGTAGTAATGGAATAAGAAACATACTCTTCTAAATCAAAGAGAAATTCCTTTTACAATGATGTATATGATGAAGAAATATAGTCTTGTAAACGAAATCTATCGCTGTGGATCATAGGAAGTTTGAGGAATGAAAGAGATTTGCTGATATACCGGCTGTTGGAGGGGAATGTGGGAGTCGTTACAGCCGATCAAAAAATAAAAAAATCAAAAATTACAAATTTGGCCCATGCAGGTCTCGAACCTGCGACCTTCGCGTTATTAGCACGACGCTCTAACCAACTGAGCTAATAGGCCAATTGATGGGTGTGTGAGAAAAATTCTATAAGATTATATCTAATTTGTGTCCCTGTGTGTTCTTGTCTCTTGTGTTCTACCGGTTATGTGATCACTACCGTTAATAAGAGATTTTTTTTTGTTCTCAAATAGTTGATAAGAGATAGCTAACGAGGACATGGGGGTCATTTGAATAGGTGGTTGGGTAGAATTCCAGTTATGCCCAATTTGTCTGAAAGGATATGAGAATGAGGGGCGAAGGGTGGTTCTTAATTTTTCCCTTATCCCCTCTCCCACATATGCAGGCACAGGAATAGCCGCCATTTCCAATCCCCCTTTTCGTTCAAAAACAATGGCTGAAGCTACCATGGGTTTCGCCATTTTCACGCCACAGATTCACAGCTCATGTGTTACAAGAAGATTTGAACCCAACTCGTCTTCAAGATTGGTTGAAAAAAATTTCTTTCTTTTCAGTGAATTTCCACCTTCTTCACAAGACAAAATAACATTCAAGTTTCCAGTTTGAAATTAATTGGAACCTTTCCTTTTGCAGTTTAAGCAGCGTCCAGCGTCCACCCTGTTCAAAGGATCCTGGCAGGTATGTAGTTCATGTTTTCTTTATAGCTAAATGGATTACCTTGGAGTTGCCTTTCTTTGTTATCCTTATTCTCAAACTAAATGCTACATTTTCACTTAGGTTGAGAGGGGCAGAAGTAAAAGAGCCTCTTTATGTAAAGTGAATGGTTTGCCAGATTTGCCCCTGATGGCTGTTATAGTTGAGCATATTGAGGGTAGCAGAGATTATATAACTACGAAATCTATTGGGCATCTCAGTGATGAAGCAATAAAGAATGTCTGTAAGTATCCAGGAACTTCCTCCCTTCTCCAGATTCAAGCTGTTTCCATTCTTCTTCATATTGTTTTTTGTTTCTGGGTTGTGCCCTTTTTTGTTGCAGATTCATATTACATACTTTTCACTGTCTGGGGCTGTTTGTTCTTTGGTTCCATGAAGGTTCTAAGTTCCCTTTCCATCATTTTATAGTGTAGTTTATTAGTAACAAAATACGGGGCCTTTATTAGTTTACTTTCATGTGATTCAGGACCCCTATTACGACTCAGAAACGTATAGAGGAGATGGAGGAGACGGTACTGGTAATTGGATTTATGAGAAGGTACTGTTCTGAACATGTTTTCAACAATATAAAACATAGAAGCTGTGTTCTGAAAATGTTCATTGGATTTACATTTGTTGCCGTGTACTGTGCAGCAAGACAAAATGGAAGCAGAAGCTAGAGAAGCTCTGTGGCGAGAGGAGCTGATAGAGGAGATTGAACAAAAGGTTGGAGGATTGAGGGAATTGGAGGAAGCAGGAAAGAAAGAGGAACTTGTCAAATAAACTTCTTGCATCCAATCACTCACCACTTCCATCTCTGGGCATTCAAGTATTTTGAACCAGGGAATGTTTCATTTTTGTATGTACAAGTTCATCTCTTGCAACCATGAAAAACGCTCTCCTCCCCTCATTATTGGCGTCCTATGCCTGTGGTTCAGATATATTAGTTGCCCAGTAGCAGCTCATTTTCATTTTTTCTTTTTGGGTAATTCTTCTTTGATAAACTATTGTTATATAACAGTTGGTATTTTATATCAACTTTTTAAAATTTAAGTAAATTAAGCTTTATTCCAGCTTTCTTGAGTGCTTTGCACATCTTCTGTGGAATCAGGCTTTGCAACTGTAAAAGCACATTACATTCGATTATTGGGAAATGCTTAGTAATTGCTCTACAAAACCAAACTCTCCATGTTATTCAGAACAATTTTTGTTGCAAGCAAAATGCCACAAACAAATCAGAAAACCAAATGATCACAAGCCTTCATCACCATACCAGCGTAGAACGCTTTTCACATGAGATCATCTCTGGAGCCCGAATAAGCATCAGGCTTCGACAGAAGCATCATTCGAATCTCCGTTCTCATAAAAAATCATTAGGCTTGTAACACACGGGGTAATAACAAGTCAAATCATACAAAAATTCTAGGACTTTCGGATTGAGCTTCTAGATCCTTCGATTTGAAAGGTTAATTGAAATCTTGCCTCTCAAAAGGAGAGCTTTGTGGAGAATAAAACATTGCTGAAGCAAAATATGTAACATAAAGCAGAGACAATGCATTCCTTCAATAAAATGGCCTCAGAGGTAGTGACAATTTGAGATCTCATCATAACCACGTCTGGTAATACGTGCAATTGAGCACATCATAGGCCAAAACATCACTTGTTACACATTTAGTGTAAATGAAATTAATAATTATAGGTGGTGGTTAAATACTTGTCAGAACCTCATTACATTGCTAGCAGATGGTTTTATTCACAATGAACTTACTATAAGTAGGCATATACAAGCTTCAGTTTTTCGAATAGGAATTGTGCATGCGGCATGCCTATCTATAATAATCCCTCATGATAAAGACTAAACACCAGAGAGAATCTAACATCCACCTAAGATCAATCTAATAACATTGTGCATCAGAGAGATTCCCAACAGACAAATCATCATTCTCTTATAGAGTTCTGATGTCCCTGTCTATTTTATCGTCACTTGCACATTCTATACCGGTTTAAAAATCATGAGAAACAAAAAATTTATAAAACATTCATCATTGAGCATCAATCTAGCAGAGTAAGATACAATATGAACATTCACAGATGACCGTGTCCTAGTAGCTTTATGCCTCCCTGAAAGGGTGCCTCAGCAATAGTTTTAATCACAATAGAAATTCATGGTAATTCTAGAGTATTAAAACCATCAGGCACCAAACACACAGAACAAGTAGCCCTACACGGTCGACAGTCATTGTTCCAAAACTTCAGCTCATAAATGCAGCCATGGCATCAATAGATCAATACTGAAAAACAATAATGCAAATAATAAGATTTCAAATAACAAATACGCAGGAGATGGAGAAAAGACCAAATCACAATGAACTTTGGATACAAAGGTAGCACATGATTTCAGATGCACGCAGCATGGAAGCTGTTCATTCAAAGACAATTTCAAAATCCAAAATAAAACACTTATTATATCCAAAACTTACAAACGAGAAAAGTAGACGAACGGGTGCCTCAGAACAAAATTGATATCATAGAGAGATAACTCTCGGAGTATATTTAAAACCATCACAGGCACATGCGAGTAGAAGTAAAGAAAATCAATTATACGAAGATGCAAAAGCAAAAACCTAAACTTTAACCGAAAGGAATGCATCTCCAAGTAAAACATAGACAAACGTAAACTATTAAGGAGGAAGAGGAAGACAAGACGCAAAACATAAAACCGGAAAAGAATGGAGCTTCAAGCGGAACATCCCGCAGTCTAAATTAGGGTTCGAGGTCACCAGCGTTTAAATAGAGATGGACCGCCTAAGCAAAGAAACTAGGGCACGGAAGGATCACTGGATCTACTTTTAGCCCCATGGGCCAAGTCCAGAATGAGATTGATATGGGCCAATATTCTATTATAAAGCCCAGTTCATTGTGCATTTGACCAACTCGTCATCTTAGGAGATTAAGGGCCCATTTGGTATGATAAAATTAGGGGGCTGGAGATGGAATAATTATGTGTGGCCATATGAAAAGATTTCAATCATCATACCTCTCACAAAGCCAAGGAGGATTGCCATAATTGGCTAAGGCGTTGATTTTTACTATAAAAAGAGAAGGTTTGATACCTGCTAGTCAATATAAGGGCTTCATTGGTGGATGATCTGTAAGCGCTCTTTGAGCCTAGGGATATACCCTGACCCTGGTAGGGTATAGGTGTCTACCCCACCTAAACTTTTCTATATCAAAAAATATATATACCTCTCACAAAAACAATAAAACAATTACCAATTTGTTTTATTCATATATTTGGGATTTTGAAATTCAATTTATATTTTTTAAAAGATTTTTCCTTAATTATTTTCTTTATTTGCTTTCCTTATTCTTGTTTTATCATTTGATTCACTAAAAAAAAATTAACAATCCCTTCACAGTGTGAGACAAGGAGAACCCCTCTCCTTGTATTTGTTTGTTTTGTTCATGGAAAAACTCATGCATCTTATTCGAGCAAAAGTGAGGTATTTCTTGAGGTATTTCTAGAGGATATAAGTTTAAATTCAAATTATTTAAAGAGAATTAAAATAATGAATCAATTGGTAAATTAAAACAAGACGAAAAAAAAAACGAATTAAAGAAAACTATTAGTAGGTGTAAAAGAATTAAAATATTTGTCCACTATGACATATTTAGTTTCAAAACAGTCTAAAATAATAAGATAGTAAGATAACGGATGTTACAATTGAAGATTTTTATTTATTGACTGATTGAAAAATATGCAACTTGAGAATCAGGGTGTGCATGGCAACCATTCTGTTGCCCAGCACTGTTTCTAAGATGAAACAGTTTTTTTTGATTCTGTGCTTTGGAAGAGTTCTGAGAATCAGAATTACGTTTGTTAACCCATTTTATTTTTACTCCGAGAATCAGAATTACGTTTGGTAACACATTTTTCCTCTTCTTGTTTGGGAGTTAAAAAATAGTAAGGGAGAAAGATGAAGGATTAATGAGTTATTTTTACCATTTTGTCCTTTTTTAAATAATTAATATAATTATTATACTTTACAAATAAACTTAAATTTAAATTTCCTAAAAAAATTATTTATGTAATTTTTATATTCAAAAAGTTATTTATGTGGTGGTGGCGGTGGCGGTGGCGGTGGTAGCGGCGGCGGTGGTGGGGCGGTGGCGACTTAGGCGGAGTGGTGGTGGCAGCAGCGATGGCGGTGGTGGTGGCAGTAGCGGTGGCGGTGGCGGTGGGGCAGTGGCGACTGGGGCGGGGTGGTGGTGGCAGCAGCGGTGGCGGCGGCAGCGGTGGCGGTGGTGGTGGGGCGGTGGCGGTGGCGGGGTGGTGGCGGTGGCGGTGATGGCGGCGACGGTGGTAGTGGTGATAGTGGCGGCGGCGGCGGTAGTGGCGACGGTGGCGGGGCGGTGGCGATGGGGCAGCGATGGTGTTGAGGGTGGCAATGGCGGTGGTGGTGGTGGTGAACGAGGGTAAATTTCTACTTCGATTGAGGGAAAAATAAATTCTGATTTCTTGCTCTAGAATAGAGAAGCCAAAATTTTTAGCTTCTTTTTTTTACTCCCCAGCACAAAAAATAAACCGGTTCATCCCGGGAGCAAGAAAAAAACCGGATTTACCAAATACAATTCCCATCCATTTTTGTTCTGGGGCACAGAAATTAGAAAAAAAGCCATTCTGGGAGTGTTACCATGCACACCCTCAGTCGCCAATAACACAATTTGTTTATTTATTTATTTTTTTTATATAAAACAAGCAAAAGAAACACGGATAAAGAAAATAATCAATAAGTTTAAATTCATTTTTTAATTAATTAAATAATGAATCCAGCGATAAAACAAGGCAAAAAATTGAATTAAGAAAACAATTAGTAGGTTTAAAAGAATTAAAAACTATGACATATTTAGAGTTTGTTTGGATCCTCTTATTTTTAAGCTAAAGTTTTTTTTTTTAAAAAAAAGCTGTTTGGTGATTATATAAAAGGAAAAACACTTTTTATGTTGTAGGAGAAATGTATTCTGATGTAACACACATAAAATGGTGGGACCCACACACACACACACATATATATATATATATATATGTGGACCATTTCATGTATGCGTAGAAATCTTATTGTTTAAACCCCTTATATAAATTTTTTAACTTAAAAGTTATTTAAAAGCTGGAATTAAAATAAGTGTTTGACAAATTTTTTTGTCATAAACACTTTTTCTAATAAAAATTATAACAGGGTGGTTGCGCCGGTGGAGGTGGTAATAGTAGTGTTCGATCTTGTAATACCCCGGATTTTTATCAATAATAATGATAATGATAATGATACTAATAATAATAAAAATAATAAAGTAATAATGAAATTTAATAATAGTAACAATATAGTAACTAAAGATTTAGAATTTAATAATGTTTATATTATTCTATAATTTATTATTTAGAAATAATTATAGTAATAATAAAAGTTTAGAATTTAATTGTATGGTTTAAGAATTTATTAATTAGATTATATAATATAATTCATTTCTATTTATATTAAATATATAATTGAGTCATTTTAATTTACTGTTGGGTAGTGATATTAGTGATCCTAGATATTAGCTATGATCCTAGATTTTAGCTAGAATAAATAGAAATATAAAATGTAATTGAAATATTATATTTATATATATATATATATATATAGTATCGTAATAAATTATAATAGGAATATATTAATTATATTATTAATAATTAGGTCGTATAATATAATCTATTTCTATTTATATTAATTATGTTAATATTTCATATTTTTATTTATTATAAAATCTTATTATATATTCTATTTATTATATAGAATATATATCTGTTTATTTTATATTTGTAGTACTCCTGATTAATAATAGAATTAATAATATATTAAAATAATAATAATAATAATATATTAGAATCTAGAAATCTATAGTGTTTGTGTTGTTAATTTATTAATTGGGAATAATTAAAGGGCCCAGCCCATAACTAAAACCCTAAGTTTTAATTATAAATTTAGGTCTAGCCGTCAAAAACATAAAAACATACGATACTTTTCCTCCTCCGTTGTTTTCTTCTCAAACCCTCTTTCTGTGCATCAAATCAAAATTAGGTCGCTAGCAAGAACGGAGGCCAGGTAATCCTAATCCCTATGAGTAGGTTAGATTTATGTAAATTTTGTAATCCTAATTCCCATAAGTCCTAGGTTAGGTTTATATAAATTTTGATAGGTAGACCCAATCTCTGAAACACCTGTACAAACCTTTTTGTGCTTTCCGTTGCTACTGATGGTTATTAATTGTATTATGTTCCTTCTGATCAAAAATCGAATATGTGCAGAGTCTCGTTTACGATTTGCGTGCTATATTTCATTCCTGTGCATTTTTATTTGTTGTGTATTGATTGTATACGGGTTGGCTTGGGTAGCGTGCTTGAATTGTATATATATATTATATGCCTGCGTGTTTCCTTCCGAAATTGAAACCAAAAGAAAAAAAAAAGTTGAAACCCATTGATTCGCCTCGGGTTGCGTGCTGCAATTGGATAATTATCATGGATTTCGAATTGTTGTACAGTGCCATCTCGTTTTGTGATTGAAAAAAAAAAAGGAAACAAATTCTTCCCTCGGTCAACGTGCTCAATATTAGTTTAAGATTGCATTTTTTCCCTTTCCTCTACGTTTTTTGAAAAATGCATGTACATACCTATCCTTATTTTTTTTATTTTTTTTGGATCTTTTCTTTTTCCTTATATAATACCTCCTACATAATAAGATAAGTCATCATGAACAGATTTTAGGTTAGAATACCTTTATAATTACATTTAATTAAAATAATAATATAAGAATAAATATATAAGATAATTAAATAATGGAGATAATTTAGGAATTTGTTTTGTGTATGTTTAAACAACTTAACAGTGGGAGGATAGCTTTGGGATGGTACCACCAAAGTGATGAACACAACCCTTAGGCTTTATGCCTCGAAATATTATGTGATGAGAAAATTGAGAATCCGTTCTTCCCAAAGTGGTGTCTGGCAGGTTTCCGGGACACTAGTAGCAACTTTGGGAAGAGGTGTGCACACTAGGAAGATATGATTATTATGTTTATGGCCAACTGATTGTGACTGGCAGGTTTCCGGATCACAGGGTAGACTGGCAGGTTTCTGGGTCTACCATGGTTCTCTTCCCACTAAACTAAATGGACTGGCAGGTTTCCGGGTTTAAATAAAATTTAATAAAAAAATTAATGAATGACAGTGAATATGAAACAAATATTTTCGATTATATAAATATATAAAGTTTTTCTTTTTTTAACATGAGAATATTTTATTGTTATTTTTGTATTACCTTGTTTATTAGGATTACCAGTGTTTGCTGATGTATGTGTGTTCATGGGCTGTGACGATCCTTCGGGGGAGCAGATTTTCATTGAAACAGGTCTTAAGCTGGGGCCGCTGGGGCTAGCAGTGATAAGTGAGGAAGAATAATAAAAAAAAGCTCTAGCTAATTTCTTTTTGTTTTATTTTATTTTATTATTTGGATAAGACATCTCTATTTAAGTTTTAGTTGACATTTATGTAATAAGTAGCCTTACGTTTGTCCCAGTACAAGTGCGACGGTAACACTCCCTAAGATTGTTATTTTGAAATACATTAGTTTATTTATAAAAATTATTTAAATTTTTTGTTATTATAACTGTTAGAAATTGGAGGTGTTACAGATCTAAAAAATATAGGTTCTCTTTTCTTTTTTCTTTTCTTTTTAAAAAAGAGCTTATAAAAAAGTTCCTATGAGTATAGCTTATTTTAAAGCTCTTTTTGCTTCATTATAAATTAAACTTTTATAATTATAAGAGTTTTTATAAAATTTTGTTTCATCTGACTTATAAAAAATAAACTAAAAATAAACTACGCCCCAAAAAGAGACACTTAGTTTCAAAACAGTCTAAAATAATAAGATAGTAAGGTAATGGATGTTACAATTAAAATTTTTATTTATGGACTGAGGACTCTGGAGGGAGGAAGGGCGAGAGGATGCTCTCATTTTCTCCCTCTCTCACTTTCTTTCATAGTTTGATTTGGACGTCTAAATCTTGATTCAATAGTTTAAATTTAAAAAAAAAATTATTTTGTCTTTTTTGAAAAAAGTAAAAAAACAAAAAAAAATAAATTTGCGGATCAAGATTTAAACGGTACAACCGACTGCGAGGAAAAATGGGAGATGGTGAAAATGAGAGGAACGGAGGAAGGCGTCTTCATCAAGGTTATCAAACTCATGAGTCTATACAAACTCGTGAGAATGATGTAAACTCGTATCGTAAACTCGAATCGGTAAACTCGTAAGAGTTTACTTTTATCATTAAACATGTATTGACAGTGTATAATTAAATAATTATAATATAAAAATAACAACAATTTGATTTAAATATATTTTAAATCCAAACAATTAAAATTAAATATATCAACATTCATAATTTATTATACCTAATAAAGAAATTTCTATAAAATTCATATATAAAGTTGTTGAGGATGACAAAATTGAAAAAAATAAACACAATTTTGTAAGCTACAAACGTAAAAACGGTAAATTCGATCTGTAAACTCGTGAGTTTATATGAGTTTACAGTTGACACGAGTTTGCTAGAGACTTGACTCAATTTAGTAAGGTAGAAGCGTAAAGACGGTAAAATCGGAGAGTCAACTCGCGAGTTTGACAACAATGGTCTTCATGCTTCATCGCGACGCCGCGAATCAGCGAGTTGGGACGGAAATTGCTCCGGCCGGCAAGCGAGAACTGTAGCAGTGAAGGAAGTCGATTTCAGTCTCTTGTTCGAATTGCCGTGGCCTCGCGCTCGTTCTTCCTCTTCATCTCCACGGCGTCAATCGGCGAGTTGGGCTGGAAATCTCGCCGGCCAGCAGTCGTTCTCCCACTCAGTCGGGAGTCACATTGTGCTTCTGTCATCGTTGCCAGTCATCGTCTGCTTAGCTTGTCCTCACCGATCGTCGTCTTCTGGGTTATTGTTGCCGGTCATCGTTTTCATCAGTTTGAGGATCGACTTCTCTCTGACAGTAAGATTTCGAACATTTATTTTTTACTACATATTTTAGATTCGCCATTGCTGTGATTTTTGATAGCTTGTTGTGGTTGAAATTAGAGCCCCGATGCCCTTCTTCTCTCTATGCCTATGCCGAGGTTTGTGATTGTTTCTCTGGAAACCATCAAGTTAAACATCAAAATTCTAGTTTTATTGAGAGCAGTTTTTCTGTCATATAAGCATTTTTTTCTTGTTTATCTCAGTTGAAGCTAGGTCCTTTTTGTTCATATTTTATTCTTCTTGCTGAAATGGTCTTCCTCTTCTGTTCAAAATCGCTGGGTGAAGTGAGTGAGCTTCAATCCTTCATTTTTCTGTTTCTCATTTGTAGTTGCTACTACTATGCGAGTGGAGTGAGGGTAAATCATTAAATGGTGTATCTATAATAGGTAATGAACTAATGATGCATTTTTATCGGTGTGTTTTAAGTTTCAGAGTTTATGTATGCAATTTATGTTGGGCTCTGTTCTTGAATATGCGTCTGTTCATCCTCAACTAACTTAATAGCCCACTTTATTAATCAGAAACGTCTTTTTTGGGGTCTTAAATCTAGAAGAATCTGGTAGTCATTTTAATTCTTAAAATGCATTAATTTGATTTGTAGGTATTCTTGCCCAAGTTAGCATTTGACAGTGGTTTTGTTGAAAGGCCTGAGTTATAGTGCTGGTTTTGTTAAAATGCATTCGTTTATGAACATTTAAGGAAGACAATGTTTAGAGAAGGAATAGCGTTAAGTACTGACAATTAAGACGATGTGGCATGTGGTAATTAATTATATATATATATATATATATATGCTTATGCGTTTGAACTAAGCTTTTGCTAGAATTATGAATGGTTGCGGGTGATTGACATTGCTGGAATTCTTGGGATTTTTGGTTCAACACAATGTGACAACCTCTTACAGCACCAATCAGACCCATGGCAAAATACCATCATAATGCAGAAGAACTAAAATGTTTATTGCTCAAGCAAATAAACTATGTTTCTTTACATTTCCTACTGCAGTAGACACCCAAATCCCAAAGGATGTATAATTACTTTTCACTCCGTACAAAATTCAAATTTACAGCTCGGATCTGTCAAATTCAACAGCCTGTAATAAAGTCAGTCAATATAACTTAAACTCTACAATCTTTAATAGTATATACAGCTGATACATTGGGTGGCTAAAGCTCAACCAAACAAGTATACTTTTGCATATTTGAATTGTCTCTTTGGTCACCATGTTTCTTTCATAAGTGATACCTCCCCGCCCAGTTACTGCAGAACATATGAAACTAATTATCAACCAAAAACAACTTATTTACCAGAAATATAGCTCTACAAACTAACACAAAAAATTGTGCAATGGTGTATATTTAGGTCCAACAATAGTTAGGACTATTCAAATGACAAAGGGATTGCTCACCTGATGGTAGCCATTCTCATTGTACATGGCAATGCTACAAGGTGCAGAAGTAGAATTCCAGAATTGATTTCCATTTTCAAAGATGGATCTAGGCATATCAAAGTTGCCATTAACTTGATAATCCACAGGGCTCGGTCTACTGTTCATAACTTGATGATGCTTCTGTCCCTCAGTATCCGGCAGTGGAGGGTATGAAAACTGCTCGCAATGTTGTGCGTTTAAGCAAGAACCTTCACTAAACTCATTCATGGTACCACCACCCTGGCCCAAAGTAGCAACTTGAGCTGAGTTGCCGGCCTCAAGTTTGCCAGTGCTTATGTAACCAGAATAGTCTGGTAGTGAAACGTTAATGGAGCATTCAGCACCTCTATTGGGATTATCACTGTGTTATACAATCAAATAAAACATTGGATCACAAAATGAAACACATCAAAGAGAGTTTTCAAGGAAATAATGTCCTCCAAATTTCTGCAGAACTGAAAATGCAAGTTTCATAATAGCAGTGAACTCACGTATATGGCAGAAATTTTGGTTCACTAGGCATTATCAATTGATTATTATCATTATTCAACAGCCAAGACAGAGGTTGAGCTTCTTGCAAACCAGCCATCATCATGGGTAAAGTCATCCCTTCCTGTAACTATGAAGTAAAACCATATCAAATAACATTTATCTTGAACAAACGAAAGAGATATACTGGAAAAAAAAAAAAAAAAAAAAAGAGGGGGGGGGGGGGGGGGATACACTGAGAAAGGAAGAGGACAAGTTGTGCTACCTGGTTAGCGCATTCAAGTGACATTATGTGGTGTTTCCCCAAATTTTCCTGCCAGTGAAAACAACTTGTCAATGACAAGATATTCCAACTCATTAGTCTATTAATAGCAAGGATTCTCTTAGGCTGTAGCAGTCATGCCAACATGAAACAAAATCATACCTTGTGTAGACGTACTCGGTTGATTGACTCCTTTAGTGACTCTTCCATTTGCCTAAGAGGTTCAACATCATTGATCTTTTCTATGTTATCCCAATAGCTGAAAAATACAAGTATAACACAAGATTACTCCATGATGGCTACTTGGACATTCAACACAGACAAAGCATGCATGGACGAGAAAGAGACCATGCCCCAGGAACACGTAAAGTATTTGATCAAAATCAAAAGCCATATAAGTAGTAATATGAATTGGATGCAACTAAATCGAGAAGCATATCTAGACAGAAGCTCTACATCCACACTTCTCTCTTGAGATCTCGAAAGAGAACAATTAATGGGAGGGATTTCCGATCTTTTTTTTAGTTGTTTTTTCCCCCCTCTCTTGTGTGTGTTCGTGCTTTTTTTTTTTTTTTTGGGGGGGGGGGGGGGGGGTATGTGGCTTTATAGTATGATATTTCTCTTTATCCCTTCCAAATCTTATCTTCCCTTTAAGATCTCACTTCATAGACGAACATGACTGGCACCAATTATAATATATTTCAGAAATAACATTAAATTCAATCCTCCCATGTTTTATATGCCATGGAAACGTCTCATAATATCATATGCAATAAACATCGATCAAGGTATCCAAATTCAAATATGCAATGGAAAGGTAAAAATTAATGTCATCGCAGAGCATAAATTATTTACTCCACTGTTTCACATATTATATGGTTAAAGCCTCTGAAGCAAGCATTGAACCTGATAGGCCACAGTTGAATGAACAAATAGTATATAATTTTATAAGACAGAAACAACTATAAAGCAACAATGACCTTTGTTGTACGTCAGTGTAACTGTAACACCATGAATCAAAAGAACAAAAAGAAAAAGCAATACTTTCACAATTAAAAACTCCAGAGTTGCACCTCAGTCTCTGGTGTGAGTCAGCAAGGTGAGCTTGTAGCATTCTCACGTGATGAGTCAATTCCTGCACATGGCAATTCAGCTTGGAATATTTTGTTGCATAACTTGCAACTTAAGATTCTCAACTTAAAATGAACATGATGATGTTCAAAAAAAAATTGTACCTCGACTTGTTGACTGCTGCAAGAATAAAGGGAAAAAACTGAGACCTTTGAAAAATCTTATAAAGGAAGAAACTGATAAATTTGCCCATCACATTCAATTACCTTGAACCCAAGAAATCTTGTATTTTTACATCATGATCCAACTTCTTGAAGGTTTTCTTTAGTGCCTATAAGTTAAACAAAACCAAGATTGAGGCATCACCTTTAACAAAATCAGTTTATGTAAATGGCGTATGTGAGATTTCATTAAAAAGGGGTATAAGAGAAGGGCAGAGTCATCTTACTTCAAGGCTTTCCAATTTCCTGTCAAATAGTAAAACAATTAGTTCTTTTATCATCAACAGAACGGAGGAAACACAAATTTTATCATCAATTTTTACAAACCTTTTGGCCCTTTCTTGTGCACTTAGTTGAGCAAATTTTTCAATGACCTCCTCAAGGTTGCTGAAAATAATGAACAAGATGATTATGAACATTGAGCCAATAAGTAACTACAGCCTTGACATTAGCAATACAAGTAACATCCGGATTCAACTTGACTAAGCTTGAAAGGAAGAATTCCAATCATGGTAGGGACAGCCATGATCTATTAAGATGAATTACTATAATTGGAACAAAATATACTTCCATGTCCTTGATTTTCCAAAGATTACAATGGAGATTATTCCCATAATAGAAAATGCAGTGAAAGTCATCAGTCACAATCAAAGCTGCATGATTTAACATATACAATTTTTTGCCACTTATTATTATTATTTAATATGATTACTTTTAATCATGTTCCTCAAGTTGCTGTTTGTAGCAGAGTAGACTTCCCAGTTCCCAAAATAAAAGAGACCTAGAATCAAATGCATATGGCATGAGAGATGCTTGAGAACAATATCTTATATTCCTAGATGATTCTGCCCCACAAAAAACATTGTCAATGGTTCTTGGAACATTAAAGATAATCCTAAAACATATATTAGCATTAGAAATCTTTGAAATTGGTCATTAGTGATGCGTCAACTATTGCCCAGCATACAAATCATTAGTGGTTCTCTGGCTCAGTACTTCCTTTTAGGTATAAATTTTCAACTTACTGGGAAAGGTTTCCCCCTTAGTAGGAAAGAATGACTCTATCATTGATATTACCTGCGCTCTCCTTGAAGTAATATAGGCTTCCCTGTCGGAGAAAACATGAGAAGGGCAATGTCTATATCACACAATATTGATAATTCCTTGGCTTTCTTCAATATTCCACTCTTTCGCTTTGAAAAAGTCACTTGTCGATTGCTAATGTTCTCTAACTTCTTTATCTTTAGCTTAACTCTTCCCATCCTGCAAATTGAGTATAAACATGTCAAGTACCATGCTTATAATCCCAATGTCCACGAACAATAAAGCGAAACATGACTAAATGGGCACAAAAATACCTAGAAACACTCTTGAAACGGTATATCAACGCGCCTAATTATTAATACAAATACGCGCGTGCTAGATTGAAGCAATGTACGAGAAACCGAAAAATTCCATTGCAAGTCCTCAAAACTGCAAAAGTTTATTACTAAGACATATATATTAAGTTTCTCTATCAGGTACAAAAAGCAGAGTACCACCTATTACGTACGCCAAGAACCTTAGAAAACGAAGGAAATAAACCCAGCAACAACGATGACAACAATCCAAAACAAAAGAAAAAGCAAATCGAAATCACAAGACACCCACTTGAAGAAAATGAAACTTAAAGAGATTATGAAGAGGATATATAGACTTTTCCAATGTGACCCAGTTAGCACCGCCAAATGAAAATGTCAAACAGCGCAGAGAAAACTGCACCGAAAGCGGAGCTAAGGGACGAGGTAGCTCAAGAAATTAGAGAAAAAAACGGAGGATGGAAGAAGGAGGGATAGAAGAAGAGAGGCGAAGAGGGAGGTCGGAAGACGTACAGTACAGAGAGGAGGATAGGGAGGGAAGAAAGATGGGACGATGGGCGTAGCTGCGATTTCGGTGGAGAGAACTTGGGGACCAGCCAAGGTGAAAAATTTGCTTGACATAAAGGGAAGGAAATGGGGGCGTTTGAAATGGACGGTGAGATTTGAGAGAGACGAGTTGAGTTGTTGGCAGATTTTGCAAGGAGTTTTCTCCACCAAGAAAGCCTCCTCTTCTCTGCTTCATTTCATGTTTCCTCAATGCAGCTTCTGTTTGCCACGTTTTCCCTCCACCGCATTACAGAGTACCAGTCGCCTTCGCCAAACAACTTATTATTTCATGTCCTTTTCCATTTCTATTTCATTTTTTATTTTTTTGCGTGGGAGCTTCCTGCCATCAACATTTTTTCATTTAATTAAATAATTCTAAATATTATTGTTTTTTTACCTATGAGCTAAATATTATGGTTTTTTTTCGAAACTGAGCTAAATATTATTTTTCGCTATTTCAAGTTTTATATTTGGGTTAAGGTGCATTTTTGCCCTTAAAGTATGCGCCTAGGAGCAATTTTGTCCTTGAAGTTTTCGATATAACAATGTTGCCCCTAAGTTTAAAAACGAAGCAATGTTGCCCCTCCGTCAAAAACCCTAACGGTCAACTAACGTTGACCATTAGTTGATTGTTAGGGTTTTTGATGAAGGGGTAACATTGCTCTCTTTTTAAACTTCAAGGGCAAAATTGCTACTTATTTTTGGAGCAATGTTGCCCCTGAAGTTTAAAAACGGAGCAATGTTGCCTCTCTGTTAAAAACCCTAACGTTGACCGTTAGGGTTTTTAACGGAGGGGCAACATTGCTCCGTTTTTAAACTTCAGGGACAACATTGCTATGCCGAAAACTGCAGGAGCAAAATTACTCCTGGGCGTATACTTTAAGGGCAAAAATGCACCTTAAACCTTTATATTTTTATGATTTATTGTCACATACCTCTATCTTGTGATGAAATTAGTATAAATTTATGGGTTAAAGTGCAAAAATACACATGTGCTTTGATCAGAGGAGCGCCCAGCAGCAAGTGCTTTTTTTAGGTGCAAAAGTGATTATATGGTTATCAATTAGGTGCAAAAGTCACATATTGGAAAACGTTGACTGTGAAGTTGGATGGTTTGACTCAAAATGGTTATGTGTACAATGGTGGGGCCCACAGTGGTGTGCGTGTCACCAAAGTTTGATCTCCACATTCGCTTCCCCCTCCGATCTCCATCCTCTTCTTCATGACACTGTCCATGACGACCTCCATCCTCTTCTTCACAACACTGTCCACGGTGACGGAGGTGTGTCTAGATAATCCTCGATGTATCACTGTGGGTACTGTGAATTTCCATCTTTACCCTCTCCATTGGTTGCATTGTGCAGTAGGAGTAAGAATATTTATCCTCGAAAACTTGTTGAGCTGATTAGATGGTTGGATAGTGTCGGTGAATTGGTTCCTTTCCAGTTGAAGAATGGTGAGTGGGAGTAAGAATATGCGTGGCGGAATGATGCTTGTGAACCGGTTCAAGCTAAGGTCCAAGTAGTTCAACTGGTTCATCCGGCTCAAGAGCTGGTCCACTGGGCCGCTGAGATTATTCCAGGACAGAGAGAGATATTGGAGAGAGGGAGGGAGAGAATTGGGAGCGAGCGAGCCCGTTAGAGAGTTGTGCTTCAGGTCAAGTCGAGTAAGCGCGTGCGACGCAAACGATGGGATTGAACCAAAACAATATTAAAAAACCAAAAAAGAATCTGAGGATCGAAATAATCCAAAATCAATGGAACAAGTAGGTAATGGCGAGCGCAACCAACATGAGAAAATAGGCAATCCCTTGATCAATGGCAGCACCTGCAACAAAAATCCCCCAAATATAGAATCAGAAAAACCCAGATTTCACACTTATGAAGATAAATCGATGAAGGAAAAAAAGAAGAATCGAAGATTGTAAAAACTAAAAACTAACCATCGCTTGAAGGAGAAGGTGCCAGAGAAGAAGCGAGATCTTGAGCTTGGCCGAGATAAGAGAACACCATGAGAAGAATACTTAGAATTGGGAAGGCGACGAGTTTGAATAATACCATCGTAAGAAAAATTGGTGAGAATTGGAGGTGGGAGAAGTGAAGGGGATTTGCTCCATACTCTAAATTATCTTCTTATGGAAAATTCAGTGAATCAAACTCTAACTCATCAAATTTTCCAACTTCATGGGAATGAAGAAAGATCCTGGACACCGCCCCCTGCAAATGCGGTCCGCATCGACGTCGATGGTTCTGTGCGCCAACAGCAACAAGCGGCTTGTGGAGGAGTGGTTAGGGACTCTCAAGGTCAATGGCTGATGGGATTCCATAAGTCTCTGGGACTTCTTTCGGTCATCGAAGCAGAGATTTGTGCCATCATGTTCGGATTAAAAACGGGTCTTCAGATGGGCTTTCATCGTGTTCTTATCTACTCGGATTCACTGGACGCTATTAACATCCTTATGAGAGACCCTTGCATTGATCATCCTCTAAGAGATGTGGTTGGGGAGATGCGAGATCTTCTCTTTAGGGATTACTGGGACGTGGAGCTTCATTATACTCCGAGACATAACATTTCATGCGCTGATTATATGGCCAAGCAAGGTCACGAGGCACCAGCAAATGCGGACGTCACTCTGGTCCAATCAATCCCCACGGGGTGTTTGGATATGGTTTTAAGAGACCAGTTGGTCTGTCATAGTTAGTTTCCTGTAATGATCGTTGTGTCTTGGACTGAATCTTCATGATCTAGTCCGTTTGTCACCTTTTCAAGCCAATGCTTGCCTGTACTTGTCAAAAAAAAAGAAGTGAAGGGGATTAATTATTTAGTTAGAAATTGGAGAGAATCGGAGATTAGAGTTTGGGAATCAGAGATTGGGGTTTAGGGATTTGGGTTTGGGAACGTTTTTTTTTCCCCCATCTTTTGAGTTTTGAGCTTCTGGGTTGTTTCTGGATATGATATTCTGGGTTTCTTGGCCGATGGATGAAGGAATGCGGCCGGTAAGCTGATTGTAGCTGAGATCGAGGGTTCTAAGATTGCGCAACCTCCCCAAGTGCTCTGGAATCTCGCCGGAGATGAAGTTCCAGCCAACGCCAAGGAATCTGATGTTCTTCAAATTAGAGAAAGACTGAGGCAGCGAAACATAGATTCTACCAGGCACAACCGTGAACTCGGAAAGATCAGAGAGCTTACGTGGAGATCAAACTTTGGTGACACGCACACCACTGTGGGCCCCACCATTGTACTCATAACCATTTTGAGTCAAACCATCCAACTTCACAGTCAACATTTTCCAATATGTGACTTTTGTACCTAATTGATAACCACGTAGTCACTTTTGAACCTAAAAAAAGCACTTGCTGCTAAGCACTCCTCTGACCAAAACACATGTGTATTTTTGCACCTTAACCCTAAATTTATTTTTAAAAAAATACTTTTATATATTATTAATGGGTAAAAGATTTCTCCCGTCACTGGAGATAGAGTTATCTCCAGTGGCCCTAAAACTACGTCGTTTTAGATTAATGAATACTGTTTCTGTAATTTTGTTTATCTTTTAATCATATAAATTTTATCAAAACACCTTTCATTAATTCACCTAAAATTACTAACAAACCCTTTATTAATTCAAAACAATGTAGTTTTGGGATCATTGAGGATAACTCTATCTCCAATGACTGGAGAAATACTTTTCCTAATCCATATTATTTTTAAAATTTTGTTAATGAATGTGCCTACCTAATTTAGCCAAGATGTTGCGTGAAATTCATTTAGAAACTGGGCTTAACAAAATGGATTAATCCCTTATAGCATAGCAAAATAATGTTTGAATCTTTATTAATAGAAATTTTCACAAAAATCTGATTGTGCCTCAAATATAATTATTACGTTCGGTAAGAAAATAGCTATGAACTATTAAAAAAAAATGTTGCATGAAGCCAAGTGCCTCGTAGCGCGATGGCACTAAGACCAGCCTTAGGAGTTGGCCTTCCCCCTTGTCCAGGGTTCGAGCCCTACCTCCCCCTCCCCCCACTGGCTGTATAAAAAAAAAAAATGTTGCATGAAATAAGAAATCATCTTAAATATGTTATTTTCATATACATCCTGTTTTCAAATCTTGAGGTTGGTTTTTGTGTGTGTCCATATATACATTGGCGGACCCACATAGATTTTCGTGGGTGCAAGTGCACCTATAAATTTGAAGGAGATATATTTTTTTGAAGGGACTTTGCAATAAGTTGTTTAGGTGGTATGGTGGTAATTTCACTAGTCCCACAGTAGATCCTGTATTCAAACTCATGCATGGACAACTTTCTTACCTATTTTTAATATCTTATCACATATGAGAAATCATAATAATTTTTGCTTGCATGTTGCTTTGGAATTTGATTGTGTAACATCTGAGTATCTGTATGCCATGGGATTAGAGTATATTATTCTATTTAAATTGATTTCCTCGAAAATACTTTTTAATTGAACCCAATTTCTGATCCTAAATTTTACGAAGGTGTGGGTTGCCTTTTATCCTTCTTAAAAAAAATTCCTCCGAATCCTACTATTAATTGTGCACCCACAAATATTACAATCTGGGTCCGCCATTGCATATATATATATATATATATATATATATATATATATATATATATATATGGGGGAAAAACACGTTTTATGTTGCTGTAGAAGTGTTTTCTCATGCCACACACATATAAAATGGTGAGACCCACATATATATACAATTAGCATTATATATGTGGGTCCCATTATTTCATATGTGTGTAGGAATCTTCTTTTCATACAACATCAAAAATTTAAACCTAGTATATATATATATATATATATATAGGGAAAAACATTTATCATGTTGTAAGAAAAATGTTTTCTCATGTCACACACACATAAAATGGTGGGAGCCGCATAGGGTCCCACCATTTTATGTGTGTGTAGGAATCATGTTTTTCTCATGCAACATGAGAAAAGTAAACCCCATATATATATATGGGAAAAATATTTCTCCTGTCACTGGAGATAGAGTTATCTCCAGTGTTCCTAAAACTACGTCGTTTTGAATTAATGAAGGATGTGTTTATACTTTCAGATGAATTAATGAAGGGCGTTTCCACAATTTTGCACCATTCATTAATTCACTTGAAATTACAAATTCACCCTTCATTAATTCAAAACGACGTAGTTTTAGAGTTACTGGAGATAGAGTTATCTCCAGTGACAGAAGAAATCTTTTACCCTATACTATATATATATATTGAGAAACATATAATTTTTGAAAAAATTATTTTTTATTTATTAAGGATGAATAATCTAACTTCATGTATTGGCTTCCGGTGGTGGGCAGAGGGCTTATCCGATAAAATGAAAATGGTGAGCTGATGCTACGGTGGTGAATTTATCAGAGGAGGGAAACCCAATGAGGCCTTCTTCACCTACTTCTAGGAGAAGAGAGCACAAGAGAAGAAGCCGCCCTTTATCGCCGCCGGCTGCAGCGGCGTCAAGTGACCGATCTACCGCCACTCTTGTCGCCAGTGACCTCGTCGCCGTTACTGACCCCACCTCTCTCTTTGAAGATAAACAATCTCAAGACTACTACGCTGATTCTAGCCCTAACCCTCGGAGCTTCCCTTATAGTGTCAAACAGCAATGTTGGGACAAGGCCGAGAAGATCAGAGGACGAGACCCCGACCGTTGGCGCAGGGACGCCCTTGGCAACATTGTCTATCGCAAACTTGTGGGTTGCCCCGGTTGTCTCTGTCACGATTATGATCATATTGTCCCTTATTCCAAGGTACTTTAGTTTTTTGAGTTGGTTGTGAGGCTATGGTTAGGTCTAAACTTTGGGGGTTTCTCTATTATCTTGTACGAATGTTCTGCTTGATGCTTATCGATTTCACTTTGAGGAATTTCCTGTTGTGTTGTGTCAATGAGATGCCGTATCTGAAGTTACCCTTGGATGGTTTTAGTGGCCATACAGACTGTAGTTATAATTGTGTCACCAGATTGCTGAAAATTTTCCTTAAAAGTACGTTTGATGTTCCCTTAAGAAGGAATTGCTTTTTCCAGGCTATGTTAGTTACTGTGGAATATGGATACTTATCTTGCGTCCTTCTCTGCACAGAACAGTATAGTGATGCAGCAGTGAGTTGTTGGGCGGATTGACAGAGTTCCCCCCCCCCCCCCCCCCCTCCAAAAAAAATCTTTTTGTCTGCGCGAAAAATTGGTTTTCAACTTTAAAGCACTTAGAACGGTTTATTATATGAACAGTAGGACAGCTCATAACTCGTTAATGCAAGTTACAGAGTCATGGTGAATTTCATAATAGAAGGATGAACGTAAAAACTATGCATAAGGAGATGAATGGAAGGTACCATTCATAAGGTAAAGTCTCACTGACATTACAAAATAGTTAGAAGACTTCCCTGGGTCACAGAATAACTTCACTTTCTTCCCACGTTAGTAATTGAATATGCTGCAGTCAGCGTTCAGCGCCCCTATAGCACATGCCTATTTCCAGGTTGATATGACCCCATGAACTTGGCAGTTAAAAAATATTCTAAAAGGAATTGAATCGGTGTCCACTTCTGTGCTGTCAGAAGCCATGGCGAGTATCATAAAAGGGGTGAAATCCTGTGGCACATATACTGGAGGCATAGTTCTTTCGAGTCTTTGACAAACAAGAGGCGTGATACTCACAAAGGCTTACTAAACAATGTTACCAAAGTTACTGAACTGCGTGTTTCACTCTTACTGCATGAAGAGCCGTGTTCAGTATTCTGAGATAAAATTCTAGCAAACGGCTTTTAGTTTGCAATGTCTTTTTCAAACGTTTGAAGTTTTAATCTGTTAAAACGGATAATTATATGCAGAAATGGAAGGTACAAAAAAAGGAAGCATAAACTGAAGTTTTCCTGAAAGGGAGTAGTTTAATTATTAACTATTTCTTAGCATCTGGAACCTACCTCACCTACGGCCTCTGATTATGAACTATTAGAGACACTGCTAGGACACCTTTTTGAGAAGCTGATGCTCAATGAAGTCCTTAACCCCTCCTCCCGGTTACATTTTGCAGTTGTAAATTGCACATAAAGCATAGAGGAGTCACTCTCTGAAGCAGCAAGCTTAAATTACCACCAACCTGTCTTGAGAAGGATAGATCCTTGAGATAATTCAAAACACCCAAATAAAGAGAAAGATATATGTTCAATTCCCTGCATAAATGGAGAAGTAACTTCAATTGCAGTTATTGTTGCCTTATTTTGATGTTTAACATTAATACCCTGTCAAAGCCATGTTTCATGATGGAGATTTGTCTCTTTCTGTTGTATTTGTAATTTATTGTATCCCTGCATGTTTGAAAGCGGCCATGTTTGCATCCTTGATCTAGTTAATCAATGTGTTGACTGACCTGATTTTGTTTTTCACATTTCCACACGATTCATTTGGATGCTTTCAAAAATTGTAGGGAGGAAAAAGCACACTGGAAAATTGCCAGGTCTTACAGGTATGATTTATTTCTTATCTGTTTCCATTTTGAGGGGAGATACTTGCAATTCACTGAACGTCTATAACCAGATCAATAAAGTTTGAATTGAGTATGCATTTATGTTGATAACTTCCAAAGTTCCTGTTTATTTAAAATATTTGAATTATGATCCATTAAACACAAACAACACCGATATAGAGTTAGTCTAGTAGTGTAAGGCCCCGCTAGATTCTTTTGGGTCTTGAGTTCGAGTCCCAGAAGAGATACTTGTGTTGGGACAGCTAGCCAGCTATGAACCCCAAACCAGCTACCAAATCATAATATAGAAAAACATTGTAAACAACAAATATGCAGATACATGTCAACGGATTCTGTGCTGATGCTTTATGCTTGTATCTGTATGTGCTTGTGTGGAGTCTCTGTCATATCCATCATTTAAACACCTTTACATACCCGTGATTTTCATAAATTATGGGTATGTAAAGGTGTTTAAATGGCGGATATGACAGTCTTTGGGCCTGATAATTGTAATTGTACTTTGATCTTTGGTTCAGCTTCCAGGCCCTGACACAATAATCATGTGACGCAGAATTAAAAAATATATAATCTGTCGTCTGTTTACCAGAACACATAAACAAATGAAAGTTGTCCCTGAATTATGTCCCTTTTCTTTTGGGAAATCGCAATAATTTAGTTTCTTTCCCATTTGAGTTGCTTTAAATAATTTTAACAAGCAAGGCTCTTTTCCATAATTCTACAGGCAACAGTTAATCGATCAAAGGGAAATCGAACAGAGATGACCAAAGCTGAGCTTATCCAGAAGAGTTCTTACTGCAGGGTTTCAGGTATTCACGACCCTTCTAAAGCTCTTGTTTGGCTATTCCAATGAAATTAGCTTTGCTACAGTAGTGATTGGAACTTCCTTGATGGCAGGTCGTGATATGGATCTTCTTGAACTGTCTGCCTATGGCAACGTCCACCGTGAACCAGACTCTGGGGGTTGTAGAATCCAATGAACAATCCTAGTCATATCATATTCCTATTTGTTTGATTTCTAGATAAGTGTGTAAATGATGACCTTGTGGTTATTGCTCCTCTCGAAACTTGACCACCTTTGAACAGACGCAACTGCGAAGAATTTGATGGCACTGTCATCTGCCAAGCGATTCATATATTGAAGAGTAGCGGCATTTGTGTGCTATGGTTTGCTGGAGAAGTGTAGACATTTTTTTTTTTAATCAGACGAATTTATTAAGCTCAATTTAGACCAAAAATTGAGTACAAGAAATTGGATAGAACCTAATGTATTATTCTGTACAAGTAACCGGGGTCTCCTCATCCTTCAACTACAAATACATATTACTACTTGGCAAAGAAGTACAAAGATAAGATAGGTTACTTTTGTCCTTTTAGATATAAATAGGAAAATGATCAATATTTTGATAAATAGATTAATAGTATAGTAATATCAATAGAAAATGTCCTAATATTTTTTCCAGCAAGGTCCTGTTATGGGATAGGTTTTATTTTGGGCATATTTATATTATTGTAGAAAAATAATATTAAATCATCAAGTCCTTCATAATTTGAAGATTCAAATTTGTGAATCTAGGTTACTTTATTTGTGGATCTTTTTTTTTTTGGATTAGGTCAAGGGTTTCTCTCTTGAAGTTTAAAGGACAAATGATTTTTACTTCTCCTAACATTTTCCAACAAGCACAATTTCTGAAATTTTTGAACTTGTGTTCTTCTTTTTGCGAGGCTGAGACTTCTTACCATATCAACTAACAGTTTTTTAGTTTATTATTACTAGTTTATTTCTTATACGTGGAAAAAGTGATCTTTACTTTTCAATGGGCTCAACCCTATTTAATTTTCCATGGCTTTCTTATGGCTGAATTACTATTTCCATTAAAAAAATATTTCATTTTCACCTGGAGATCTTACTTTTTTTTTTTTTTTTGATAAAAGGAAAAGCTTAGATGGGGTAGACACCGATAACCTACTAAGGTCAGGGCACACCTCCAGGATCAGAGCGTTTATAGAGGTATTTACATATCTCCCACCAACAAGGCACTCACATCGACCAACGGATATCAAACCTTCTCTTCTTTGGGGTAAAGGCCAACACCTTAGCCAGGATCATAGCGTTTATAGAGGTACTTATATATTTCCCACCAACAAGGCCCTCACATCGACCAACAGATATCGAACCTTCTCCTCTTTGGGGTGAAGGCCAACACCTTAGCCAACTATACCACTCCTTATTGGCTGGAGATCTTACTTTTACCATCACAGATTTGGGAATCCTATATTTCTCTTTTTGCCCAATAGTTTTTTTTTTTTAATTTCTCTTTTTGCCCAATAGTTCATGAACGTCCTCTACCTTTTTGCATCAATCTGAATCTTCCATACATGTTCTGTCTTGTTTCATAAAACCCACTCAACCCCTAGTCCCATGATTGGTGCAAGTATAAAGGGGTTACCTTCCTTTCAATTTTTGTTGCCCTTTTCTTAATAATCTGAAAAGCAATGCCTCATATTCACTCTTTCAAGTTTTTTTTTTTTTTACCCCCATGAGCATCTAATATTGTGAATCTACCTCCTTTTTAACTTAGAGGATTTATGCTTTACCGCCAAGCATTGTTACATTCCCAGAGCTTGAACTCGAGACCTCTAACTAAGAGGGAACAACCCTTACCAGTTGACTCAAGTGTTTGGTGGTTTTTAAGTTTCAACTATACACCTTTTGAATACTGTTTTATTCCCCTTTTTTTTTTTTCACTTTTTTAGAGTCACCTTTATTTTTCGTGCAAGTGCTCTTGCTTTTTTTTTTTTTGGGACCATAAAAAACCTAGGAGTAACTCTTGCTTTCTTCTATGTAAAATTCAAAAAATCAATCAGAAAACATTTGACTTTATTAATTTTCTAATCAATTAACCTCTTTGACTTTATTGCTTCTCAAGTTCAACATGATCGCACCACCGTTGAGCTTCCAACTTGCACTTTAAAAAATAATAAGAAGTTTGTGGTGATTAAATATTCCACCCCACACATCTTTTAGATATTAACGATAAACTAATCTTAATATGTTGGAGTTATAGTGTGAGTAGTAAAAAAAAGTTGTGCAAATGGAGAAATTTAAAGTATGCATATAAAAAAGACTCATAATCTAGCGTCCAAACCACTTACATACTTTTCTCATCAAGTCCCACACCCCAGCACAATAAAATTATGATATTAAGATCATAATATTGTGGTTGATGTTCTCGGATACAAGATAAAACAAGATTAAGTGGTAGTGTTAGTGGGAAGTTGACTCCACGTCCACTAAAGTTGACATCAAATTGTCTATAATTAACTAGGAAGAGGATTAATTAAGAGGCAGAATGATTTCTAAAGTCACTTTTCTTAATTAAGTCAACTTTTGAAGTGGCCGTGCCTCAAGACACCACGTCCTGTTTAAGAAACCACGGTTTGCTGATAACAGTATGATACAAAATTATGGAAAAAGTGTGGTGAAAACGGCTGACCAACAACTACTGGTTCTATCAATTATAATCAAAAGAGCATTAAGAAGTTGAAAGTGGTGGAAGAAAAATGGTGGGACCAATTGAAATGAAGCATTTTTTTGCAAAAATGGGTGGCTAAAAGGAAGAAGCCACTTTTGACATTAGTAAGCAACTGTGTTATTATTTGTCATGATCCAACTCCATCAGATTAAGACTTTGCTTTATTATTATCTTCTTCTTCCTTTTTCTTTGCTTTTTCAAAAGTGACTCATCATCATCATCATCGCCTTGGCGTGTTAATCTGATGAAAACCCATTATTATTAAACTAAAACTACACTTTCTGGTCATGCAAGTTAGGTAATAGGCAGTGTCACTAACTCTGTTTGGACAGTAAATGTTCAGGACTCTTTGGTTGTTACATATGTTTTTCAACAGAATCTGTCTAACTTTAATAATAAATTTAATTGAGCTCAGAGGAAGTCTCCTATTTTTATATAAAATTATTGAAAAAAGTAGACTAAATTAAAAGGTCATTTACCAATCCATCATAAAAGAATCATCTTAAAATTATTTATTTGTTAGCATATAAGTATATCAGAGGCAAATTTTAAGATATCTAGAATATTTATAAATGCCTCTGCAATTATTAATTTGATATGTTTTTATTACCAAATAAAGAGATGAACGTGTGGTTGTTGAGAGGAAAACAGATAAAATTAGGAAAATGGGGATACAATCAATTTTTTTTTTTAAAAAAAAAACAGCCAAAAGGAAATTGAGAGTCATTTTCATGAACAAAATGGAAAATGAAAATTGGAGGGACATATCCTAAACATGTGGGTATAGTTGAGTGCAAAAGAGGGTAGATATGAAGGAAGCCATGGAATAGAAGACAGTAATGGCTAGGAATTTATGATCATGATGCTTACTTCCAACCAACTATCTTTTTGCCTTTAATTATTGATTTTTTTTTTTTTTTTGGGGGGGGGGGGGGGGGGTAGGCATATGGAGGAAAAGAGATGAACAGTTGCTGTCTTGTGAAAATTAAATAAAGGAGGAGAAAAGGAAGGCAAAAAGGAAAAGCAATAGAGAGTGCCAAAAGGGTTTGTGTCATTTTTGAGCATTTGGGTCCTACCCACAACTCATCTCATGTGGCTTGTATTTGATTGAACCAAATCAAACATCTCAAGTGTTTTTTTCTGCTTGGCTCATCAAGTACACATGTTGAGCTGATTTTTTTCTCTCTAAGCATCCTTCCTCCAAAGACCTCCATGAGAAAATTATATAAATTTCATTCATTTATTTGTTCAAGACTTTTTCAACTATTACTCTTCCGATCATAAATATAGAATATAATATAGAATGTGTTACAAACTATGTGTTATATTTAGAACCGGGTACTAATTATGACAGTAATTACAAATATAGAACATAGTTTGTAATGCAGTACTAACTAGTATATCCTATATTTAGGATCGGGCTAGTACTATTATGACAATAATTGCTTAGCTCAGGCATGTGATTGGGTCACAGGAAAAATTTCATCATTAGACTTTATTTTATTGCCCCTAACTTAGTACTCAATCTCAAAACAAATTTTTTCCCCTAATCAGCAATTAAACGGTCTTCACTCTTTCTCATTTGAATATAACCTAATTTCTTATTCACCCACCAGTGGAGTTATACCAAAGTTGCAATACCATTCATACCCCCCCCCCCTTTTTTTTTAATTTGAAAAAATTGAAAAGAAATAAATTACAGATCAGATATCAGTCAAGGAGCCTGTTTGGGAAAGCATCTTAAGTCAAAAAAGCCCATCAGAAGTGAAAACTTGTTTTTTGGATGTATAGGAAAGCTTCATCATGCGATAGACTCTAAAGGCTAAATCAATTGATCCAAGCTTCTAATCCCATCACAGTAACTTAGGTCTTTTATCCCAAATAATCACATTATACACACACACACATAATTCATGCCCTTTTCAATTATTTTCTGTCTCAACTATCTTTTTAAAAGCTATGCCAAACAAGTGCTCATCAGGGGAAAAACTACTTTTGTCGCCGCTATTCTAAATGCAAATTACATTAAAAAAAGTTCATCCGAAAAAGTCATTCAGAAACAAAAGTCACTTCTACCACCGTTATCTCAAACGGGCCCAAGAAAAAGCATAAATCTGTTGGCACTTGGCATAGACAAGGAAGGTGCTGGAGAGATGAGAGAGATGCATGCTTTTCTTTCTTGTCGTAGTTTTCATGTGATTTTACCCACACGCACAAAAAAGAAAAAGAAAGAAAGAGAGCAAAAAATATCAAGGAGAATTTCTCTACTAGTGGTCCAGCTCTTCTGCAACTTGTTTTGATCCTATGGATCAGAAAAAGAAAGGTACTTGGCCTTTTTAATAGATGCAAAATTATCCTCTCATGACCTGAAACATGAATTCTCTCTCCCATGTTAATTCTCCTCTTTAACCCCACTATATTCTCCCTTCCCTCTTATTCTATCAGTGTGCCAACTGTAGGAATAACTTTTAAGCACATATTGAAAAGGAGGAAAAAAAAAAAGCATATCTCTTGTGCTTTCTTTATTTCTGCATCCCAAATTTACTTGTGAGGATAAACAAATCCAGTGCTAATATGTAATTCAGTAAACTTATATTTATTTGAACATTTGTACATGATTATGTCACTCTGTTGATTAATTTGTTTTTTTAGTCATTATAGCAATTTAGACGTCACACATGACAATAGTATCCACCATCCCCTTCTTTCACTTGCTATTTTTTGTGGTTATATTTCTCATTAGAAAAAGCAGATAAGATCCTGTTTCTGCAGTTCAGGTGGAAGGGAGGAGAAAATTATTCCAAGAGAAGTGACAGTTTTATTTTTTCAAAGAACCAACACTTGTACAAGAATAGAAAGACCAAATTTCCTGTTCCATTAGAAAAAAACAGTGACTCGGGGTTTTTATGCGTAGTAAAGATATTTCTGCATCTCTAGAAAGTGTTTTTACACATATATTTATATATGTACATGAACTCAAGCTCACCAAACTAAAGTACATTAAAAAAGCCACCTGTTCAAGAGGTGTCATATAAAAAAGACAAAAATTTAGTTCCCCCCTCCCACTAAAAACTCCTCAGGATTAGCACCAATTATGCTGAGGACATCAAAGACTATCACTTCTCCCCCATGGCCAGTGAGGTCAGTCAAATAGCCATTACTTGCAGATGCTCATCATCTCTTTCTAGTTCATTAGAGAAGCTAATTCAGGAGTTCTCATGGAAGTTAAGGGATCTAGATAAGGCTGCAGGGTTAGCCCGCAACACCAGCGAGGCTTCAAAAACATGATCCTTCTCATCCTTCTTTGATTGGAAGGCCTTAAACATACCTCCTCCACTGGCTGATTCATTCTTGATTCCTAGAGTTGCCCATATGGAACTCTTTGCAGCTTCGCTTGGATCATCAATTCTCAAGGTTTTAGGAACCAAAACACACCCATTTCTCGGTTTTGATGATGGCTCTTCTTTCTGTGAGTCACCATCCCTAGAATGCTTCCCTAATGTTGGAGAATTAGGACTAGTACTGGTAGTGGTAGGAGAAATTGGGTTTTGAGAAGCAGGGTGTGGGGGAAACCAGGGCATATTCCAATTTCCTGGCATACCACAGTTCCAAAAGGCTGCAGGATAGAATGGTAAGGGAAATCCTGGAGGGCATAAAGGAGGTGAAGGAACTGGAGCATTCCAAGGATAAGGCCAGGGAACACCAGGAAGACATGGGATTGGAGGAGAAAAACCATTAGTTCTGAGCAAAGATTCTTGGGAAACACTTTTGCCACTTTCTTCCATAGAATTTGAAACTGTAATGGAAGATGCACTTGAGCAGTCATCACCACCACCACCACCAGTTTCAGCAGCTTTGCTGTGATAGCCATTTCTCACACCATTTAGGACCTTTTTCTCTGCAAGATTCAGGACAGATGCCATAGAATCGCAAAGAGGTGCATCTAATCCAAAACTGAGGACTCTGCCATTTCCCTTTAACGCAGGAAGATGATGATGAGTCCCATTTGGAGCATCAATTCTAGCCGCTTGTAGAGCCTCTGAAATGCTGATGTGGCGATAATGGGAAGAAGAGTTCTTATTCTTTCGCCGACCTGCCCCTACTGGTACATTCCTCATGGTACCACCTGCTGTCCAGTATCTTTGGCAGGCTTTGCAGAAATAACGAGGCTGATTGATGTTGTAGTTATTGTAATAGCAGAATTTGGTGTCCATGCTGTTGCAGCGAGGACATGGAAGTATTTTATCTGGCTTCTTCAGGGTTTTTTCCTGTGGGTTGGCTGCATCACTTTTCTCCTTCTCTGAGCTGTTGTCACCTTTTGATTTTGCAATCTCCTCCTCATCTGCGGAAGGTGTTTTTGGGTTCACACTAGCCTCAGCCTGTGAGTCTGGATTCTTGGCCTCTTCTGCGTTTGGAGGATTATCAGCTTCTCTCTTTTTGTCTGTAGTGTTTCCAGCTGAATGATCCTAAAAATTTGACAAACAATTCTGCCTGGTTAATAATATATATAAACTGCAGAAATAAATTAGATACATATAAAAATTTCGTTTACATAGGTTAATGAGGCGAAATAGGATTGAGTAGAATGCTCACTCCGTTTTGTTTTCTTTTTCTTTTCTTTTTTTTCCAAAAAAAAAAAATGATTAGTCTGTAAGTATCTGTGTAGGTGAGGGCTCATTTATTAAGTTGTACCGACACAGTCAGAGTTATATCACGCAAGCAAATTCATACCCTAAAAAACATATTCTAGAATTAAGCAAACAACAAAAACAGAGGTCCATAAAATATTAAATTATGAATTTCGAGGAACAACCTTCGATATGTTAACATTGGGCTGAATATCCTAGGCAAAAAAAAATTGTATAACAATGGAAATGAAGGTTTAGAAGGGAAAATCAGATCCATATAAGCACATGTAGATTATGTACGGTAAGATTTGAGTAAGACTATACCGACGGTAAACACTGATCTTAAGCAGGATCAATCTGTGGATAAGAATTAAAAGTTTGAAGCAATGAAATTTCTCGATGCAAAGGCAAATCAGCCCAAAGTCCGAGACAAAGCTGATGAGAATTTTTCAGGGAAGTTGTTTTAAGTAGTCCAAGACGACAAATTAGCCAATCGAAAATTTGAGGAAAGACGAGGAAGAAGAGAGAGTATCATGACAAGTAAGAGTAGAATCTGAGAAAAAATCGATCCGTGAACCGCCGATAGTAATTGAATCGCTAGACCTAAAATTTTGTCCTCCGCAAGTTGGCTACAGGAATTTTAAATATCTCCTCGAGCAGATCAGAAACAATTTTGTTTATTCTCATTTTTAGAAGCGGAAATGCATAAATTGAAATCTACCTTTTCTCCCAATACCCTGTTCCTTTAGTACCGATACTTCCAGAATTGAAAAACAAGCTTTAATATGCTCTTCGATTTCAGTTATAAAACTCAAAAATCATTTTGAATCGAAAACCAAAATTAAAAGGAAAAACTCAGAACCAGAAAATTGGGAGAAATTTTGGTACAAAGAGCTTACCCTATTAGACAAAATGAGAATTGAAAACGCAAAAGGCCGACCTCAATTTTCTATATATCACAAAGAAAAACTTCCCTCTTGTTTCACAAGTCATTTCTACCACACAGTACCCAACTGTACCTTGTCATCTTCATCGTTCTTCTCCTCTTCTGAATTGTGTTGTTCTCCATCATCACAATCTCCTCCTTCTTGTCTGTCCACCTCCATGGAGTCCGGCGATTCATAGTCTTCGGCATCACCAGAGACGGAGACGGCTCCGGCATGAAGCTCGCCCTCACCGGGCACAGGAATCTTCTGGCCGAAAAGCTTAATTGCTGGGTCTCTAGATTCCTGCATTTTCTGGGAGCAAAAACAGAGAAAAAAACGCGGGAGATGATTCCAGGTTTGGTTACTAGTGATACAGTAACCGTATTTCGTCGTAGTTTGGTGAGAGAGAGAGTGTTGTGGCTTCCAAGTCTGAGGCGCTTGCTTGGGAGGCTCAGTTGGCAATGGAGGTACGTCGAATTGGATTTTGATCCGTTTAAACCAGAGGTGGGTGCCACGTCAGCTTCGGGGTTCGATTCTTGGCCACAAGTTTTTGTGGCCATCATAGATTTTCTTTTCCAAATGTTTGATTCTTGGATGCACGCTCGTTCCGTGCACCCAAGTCCACAGTTTTCATGCCTCTAAGTAAGGGTACCCGAAATTTTCGTGACGGCTCACTACGTGGAGCTTTGTCATTGAAGGAATCGTCCGACTGAAGACTGATACGGTAAATCCACGACTTTTTCTTGTTTTCATAAACCGTCAGAAAATTTAGGGGAAAAAATTAAAAAAAGAAATGATTTTGTAAGGTATAATAAAGAAAAGAAAAAGCTGCTTCGCACTTTTGATACTTTATTTGTTGCCCATCTCACCTTTCAATTTCGGTTTGCAGTTAGGGAGAAATTGCTTCATTTTAATCCATTTTATTTTATTAATGAAATATGAACCCATAATAATTCGGATGCTTTCTTTCTTTTTTTTTTTTGGTAAACATTCGGATGCTTTCTTTATTAGCAAAGTGCAAAAGTCGAGTACTTTAAAACTTAAAGGCTTCGTATGGTAGAAGTAGAATCTAGGAAAAAGGGAGTTTAATTATAAAAAAAGCATTATTTCGGTAAAAAAAGCTTCGTATTTTGCTAGAAGTTGAATCTAGCAAAATATGAACAAGTCAGGCTATTGATGAATTGGACCATGTGCAGTGTGCTTGAATTAAATAATATATGACATAATTTTGGTGTGATGAAGTATAAAAATATTTTTGGTTTTTTTACATATTTATTTATAGATTTTTATACAATACGTGGGAACTATAGTAAATAATAAAAATAAATGTAATAGATGATAATGGAGAAAGAAAGAAATTGTGGAAGGGGATTGTAGGTAGCTAGGGAGGAGGCGTAAAAAGGAGAGCGAGATTAGTGCAAGTGAGAAGCAAGGATGGTGATGGGCGATGATGGTGGCGTGGATGACGCATGTGGGTGGTAATCCCAGGGACAACATTGTACTTAACGCTTTTACTTCAGTTAATTAGGACTTCACTTAATTTGAACAACTTACTTTAAATCCACTTTATTTGGAGAAAATTTTGGAAAGTCTCGTGTTAAAAATCTTACCCGCGAGATCGAGTGACTTCAATTATAGTATCGGCATTCCATGTTTTTTTTCCCCCTTGGTCAAAGCATTCCATGTTTACCAAACTTATAAAGTAATAGTGCTTTTTTCACATAAAAATATATCAAATCATTTTAACCTATAAAAATTTTAATTGGAGATTTTTTCCATATTTTTCCTTTTATTTTTCAAATTTATACTTTTTTTATAAACCCTATTGATCTATTTATTACTAAAAAGGGTTTTTTATCTTTTTTTAAAAAAAAACAATATTCATCCAATATAAATAATAAAAAGGGGTATTATAAGAAAATCAATACGTATTGTTTTACAAATAACTATCTTAAATTATTTTGGATTAAGTAGCAAATTTGTCCCCAGAATATATGTCTAAGAGTAATGTTACCTGAAATTTTTTTTCAGGTTCTATGTTAACCCGGAAGTTTTTAAACATATCAATGTTCCATTTTCAGTTAAAAAAGGATTCATTTACAGCTTTCCTCCCCAACGGGAAAAACCAGGTATGATATGAACTCGATTGAAATGGAGATCAGAGAAGTAATAGCCCTTTCCCACTATGCTTTGATATGCTTCCAGTAACTAAAGAATTGACGTTAATCATTAATTTCTTAAACAGAAAATAGCAAAATTGCTACGTTTTAAAACTTTCGAGTAATATTGAACTTGAAAAAACTTTCAGGGCAATATTGTTCTTAGGCGTATACTTGCGGGACGGATTTGCTACTTAACCCAATTATTTTTTAATATTTACAAATTAGCTATACAACTCATGTGTATTTGTTATTAAAAAAACTTTTCTGTTGAGAGAAACAAATCACCAATATACTCTATAATAATAAAATGGACTGCCCAAGTAAACTTACTATTTGCCTACTAGTGTTAGTCTAAAAGCTAAATAGACGATTAATTAGTGTAAGGAGAAAGCTTTTAAAAAACATTAACAATAGATCTTGAATGAAGTTGGTTTAAGTTTGTAATATTTAAATTGATTTTGTTTTGAGTAAACATGCTTGATATCCATATTATATATGTCTGTTTGGTTTGACAGTAAAAATTGTTTTTTTTACATGATTTATAGTATATAAAGTAAGTATAATAAGAGACTAGAGAAACCGTTATTTAAATTAGTTTATATTTTATATACCACCTCCAGTTCTAATTATAGGAATACTTTGACCCCAGCTTGCCCTGACCGATCTTATAAAATTTATTAGAATATATATGTATTTATTATATGATATTTTATTTGGCCACAAATTTGGCCCCAGCTAATTTGTTGTCTTCTCTGTAAGGATAATGTTTGTTTGATTACTCATTAGGCTGTGAGATGAAAGTAAAATTCTTGTTCAAGATACCGAAAAGATTAGTATCATCTTATATATTGTTTTAATTTCTAATTATCTGTTATTATTTGTTTGTATTTTCCAGGTTATTTGATACTATTTAGTAAATACTCTCTTTGATCTTTATTTAAGGAATCAACTAACAATTCTTACAAGTCAATAAAAACAGTTAAAGTATTTAAATTTGTCCTAAAATTTAAGTAATTCTCAATATTATCCCTATTAATTACACTAAACTCTAATATCATATTAATTATTACTCCATTTTTTCCTCAAAAAAGAGTAATAATTAATTTTTATTAATTATTACTTTCACTTACTACCTTTTTAATTATGAGTAGACATGGAAAAAATATTTAATGCTATTTGGAAACAAACAAGTGTTTTATAAAAAGAACCAAATATACTTGCTAGTTGGTACCTTATGATAAGAATTAAATAGAGTAGTTCAATATGTTTATTCTTTGACCCGGGTTAAAAAAATTTTCTGGTTCCGTCACTGCATTTACATTTCTCCCTCTATGTCTAAATCTGCCTCTTTCCTTCGATTAGTTAATTACATGGTATGAAAGCTTTTGTGCCCCCTTTTTTCTTGAAGTTCAATGGTGAGTCTCTAGAATCATCGGATCCATTTATTTATAAATGTGCATTAGACTCAAAGGAACTTGAATTCGAAAACTCATTATTATGCAGCTAACACAAGCAAAAATTTCTGAAGATAGAGAAATAAATAGATATTTTTTTATGGATAAAAAATAATTCAAGTTCTAGGAGATGATAATAATAATAAATATAAAGACAAGGTAAATATAATCAAATAATGCTTGTAAAGATTGAACAAAAACCTTACATTAACCAGGAGACTTAAATTAATGTATATGTTGTAATATAAGTTAAATCTTTATTTAAGGGGATCAAGATCAGTTTTGTTGACAACATGGATTTTTGCACAGTATAAACAATTTAATGCTTCTGTACATTTCTACTTCCTAGTCAATATTCAATTCAAAGAATATTATAAAAATAAACCCATCACGTGAAAATATTCTTCCATGTAATTTTTTTTTTTTTAAAGAAAAGTATCTGAATCTGAATTAAATTCAACCCTAGCACGGGATTTACTATTCTAGCTAGGTATAGTTTAAATAAACCCTACAGTTGTTCTTAAGCCCATCTACTCGAAGGTATACAAACTATTATATTCATATAAAAGTCTTGTAAAAATTATTTAAAGCAAGTAACTGTAAATAACATAAAAAGGCATGTGCATAGTTAGACTAATTAAAATTTGTGAGTGCTTAATGGTAAAAAAAAAAAGTCACAAGCTTACACTTTGAGAATGGATGAAGAGTGCATGCATCATGCAAAATTCTCATCGCATGTAGTACAAATTAAAGGTACAAAAAGAAGATTGTAGCAATAGAAGAGGCATATATTCAAATCTTAATCCTCACTATATATATAGATTTATGGAAAAACTAGTTAGTTACTAACTCATTAACTAATTAAGGACTGAGTTATTAACTCAGTATAACTATAAGGACTGAGTGTCACAAATTCGATAGAATTTTTATAAAGACTAAATAATTAATTTTCTCTAACATTAATGTTGGCGAAAGTCATACATGAACTAAACACGGGATGATCGATAAACATGGTAAGACTGCTTTATTAGACATAAATTTTCGCATATATCATCCAATTGCCTCCATGCACGTACGTGTCTTCTTTCAATATTTCCACTCTCCCTTTTTTAAAAAAACAAGGAAAAGTATCAATTTTTTATTCGGCCAATCACAGTTCGTTGGATTATGAACTCTAACATACTTGGAGGCGCGATAGATTCTATCCTTTCTTGTCGATTATATATATATATATACATATGATCATATTGAATACTATGGGGGAAAAATATTTAAATACCACATTAACTTTTAAAACTCAGAAAATATTATTAAAAGAGATGGGGTGAGAATATGATTTTTTTTTTAATATTTTAGCTTAAAGACCAAAATGTTCATTTTACACATTTTTTTAGTACATAACGATTTTGTCAAAATTAAACAAGTACAATTTTATAAAAACTAAGACTGATCAATTGGTCATAACCTAATACGCTTTGTTAATTATTTTATATATATTGTCCGTACTATGATTTTATCAAAATCATTAAGGTTTTTATCAAAATTATTACAATTTCAATTTTTGAAATTCTTAATGAGTTCTTATTTATCTTTTTGCTTATTTAATAAATATTTTAGAGTTTTACAAGCTCAACTAGTATTTATGTATGTTTTTTCCTTTAAAATTTAACCTTTTAATCAATCTTTTTTATTTTGAAATTTTTTCTTAAAAAAATCTTTTGATTAATAATTAAATATTGAAAATCCACACATGCAATTGCAGAGATTCCCGGAACCTAGGCCTAGCTCACCCCTGCTTCGCACGTAGATAGATCTGACTTTTGGCACAAAGAATGAAAGAAAAAGGTTCCAGTGCCAGAAAAAAACAAAAGAAGAAGGGACACGTGTCCCAAGCTAATGCTAATCCACAGCACGAAACGATAAAGATTAGTATAGTACGAGTATTATTTTTTTAAAAAAAGGGCAAAAAGCAAAGAAAAGATCAATGCGTGTTCTCACTTCTCACCACATCACATTTTCCTAGGCCTCCATTCCTCAGCGAAAAGTTGAAAATAAATTTTATAATAATAAATGTTATTATCAGACGTGGCTAGTGCTGGACACGCGTTGGCCATCCAGGCCTCGATCCATTCCGGCGCCCATCAACCGGACACGTGCCCAAGCCCAATGAGAAATTTTTTACTCCCAAAAAATGAGGATTGGCACACGTAAGGTTTAAAAAGTAGGTACACGAAATTGCTTTTTGGTGTCTTTCGGTGCAGGAGAAGTCAAGCGTATCTATCCCTATTAATCTAATTAATTAAAAGTATAAATTGCTGATTAATTAATTAGTAGCATTAATTAAATTAAAAGAGCAGGGAAAATGTCTCACTCAGCAGCAGGAGTCGTCTTTATTTAAGGATTAATTTTTGTGATAATGCAATGGGCGGCCGCGTGGGCGGTTGAGGATCAGTTTAAAGGTATTTTAAAATTCATAATGAGCCAAAACTCTGATTACAACACTTTTTAAAGCTTAATTAGGATTCTAAAATGGTCCTTGTTAATGTTACTGACTCCTCCTCCTTCTTCCTCTGGCATTTGGACTTGTTCTTTGTCCCTCCTACGTTGCTTCTAATCTATCTGGGACCAGTCGAAAAGGGGTGACTTTATTATTAATTTATATGTGTTACGTGTCGAGAGAAAAATAGCAGAATTCATATGAACACATCATGACGAGTCCCGGTTGGGAACAAGAACAGGTGTGAAGAGTACAACAAATTATGTTTTTATTTAAAAAACAGTCCACATGTTTAAAATTAACATGCTTCTTATAATTTGAATCTGTGTCTGTGTGTGTGTGTGTTTTTTTTTTTATGAAGGCGAAGTTTTTTTGGTTAAATATGGAGGCGAAGCTGTTTATCACATCAATTACTTTTGAATTTTGATCTGATAAGGGTAAGCCCATGTATGTGTAGTTTTGTATCCTCAAACACGCGCATAACGATGACCAAAAAGGCAAAAGACCTGATGACCTAAAAAGAGACGAACAACTAAGAGGGCCGGGTATAACCGTTAATGGGCATTTGTTGATTAGGGTTCATAGCCCAACACAAATATAAAGTGGCAGAGATATGGGTCAGAAAGTGGGATCCAACAAACTCTATTAAGCCCAGTTCATATGTTAAACAAACTCCTCAACTCTTAACCTTTAACTCGCCGAGTAATCAGCCATGGAAACATCCCGAAGCTACAAGATTTAATCAGTGTTGAGGCTGAAAATTTGCCGAGTAATCAGCCATGGAAACATCCCGAAGCTGGCTGGATCAATATCAACGTAGATGGGGCTGTCTCAAGGAGAACCCATCAAGCTGGATGTGGTGGGATCCTTAGGAATAATGAAGGCCACTGGTTAGCAGGTTTTACACATCAGCTTGGTGTTTGTGAGGCTTTTGAGGCTGAAAGCTGGGCAATAATTAAGGGTCTGGAGCTGGCATGGAATTTGGGATGTTGGAATGTCATACTTGAATCGGATGCAAGAGACATAGTTCAGCAGATTTTGGTTAACAGTGACTCTCACAGGGGAAGTCTACTGATTTGGCGCATTAAAGAGCTCATGAGAATGAATTGGAATTTACAAATCCATTGGATACCAAGGAGCAGCAATCAGGTGGCAGATTGTTTGGCAAAAAAAAGGCATCTTGTCTTCAAACTTTCTTGATGTTTGTCCGATATACTTACGGACCTTAGTTACAAACAAGCTATTGGGATCACAATCCCCATCTATACTTCTAGTTTAATTTTTATATGGCATCTCCTTCGTATAAAAAAAAAAAAAAACCTTTAACTTGCAAATGAAGATTGGCACAGTTGGCTAAGGCGTCGGCCTTCATCTTAAAAAGGAGGAGGTTCGATACCCGCCGGTCGATGTGAGGGCTTTATTGGTAGGCGATCTATAAGTACCTCTGTAAATGCTCTTTGAGCCTGGAGGCATGCCCTGGCCCTGGTGGGATACCAGTGTCTACCCCCACCTAAACTTTTTTTTAGCAAAAAAAAAAAAAAAAACCCCCTTTAACTTCAGCCCATGTTGCCAATTCTAGAGTTTGATGCTGATAGTGTTATTAATGTCCTGCTTGATATGTTGTGCGCTACTTGCAACAATTTAGTGTTGAAAGCTAGGGATTCAGGTTAATGTTAGAGTTATTCCTAGAGAGTTTAATAGAATAGCGGATGCTTTAGCTAGAAGGGGCATTTTTAATTCTATTCTCCTAGATGAGTGTCTTATTAGTTTGAGGGCTTAGTTAGACTAAGAGTGTTTGAGATTAAATTCCCATGTTGTGTAAGCCATTTCTTGTTATGTAGGCTTTTAAGCCATCATTTATAGCAGGGAAAAAAAACTTCATCCCATGTTGCCAATAATAAGGAGTAGTACAGTTGGCTAAAGCATTAGCTTTCATCTTTAAAAGGAACGATGTTTGATACTCGTTGGTTGATATGAGATCCTTATTGGTGGGCGATCTATAAATGTCTCTGTAAGCACTCTTTGAGTTTGGAGGTATGCTCTCGCCCTGGTGAGTTACCGATGTTTACCCCGCCTAAACTTGTTTATAACCAAAAAAAAAAAAAACTTCACTCCATGTTACTCCTCATAGGCATACCTTCGCCCTAGTGGGTTACCGGTGTTTACCTCTATCTAAACTTTTTTATAACAAAAAAAAAAAAAAAAACTTCACTCCATGTTACCTCTCATCATCTTTGGGTTCAACTGGCAAAAGAGTTGAACACTCTCACAAATAAGAAGGAGGTTCAATTCTTGAATTGGTCATGGCATTGGGAGATGCATTCTAAGTGATGTGAACTTGTGGAAACGCAAACTGAGGTGGAGACATGTGTAATCTTAAGCCTGTATGCCTTAGGGAGTAAAGCCATAACGCTCTGCCCTTAAACTGTGGGTAAGTCTAACCTCTCTCTTAAAATTTATATATATATATATATATATATATATATATATATATAAAACTTCACGCAATGTTGCATATCTGTAAGGTGTATTTTATGTCTTTTATCCCTGACACCGTTGATAAAAAATACTGAAATTGAACTTTTAAATGTTCAAAAAAAAAAAAACATTTTCAAATGCTGATGTCTTAATTGTATTATCAAAATAACAATTATCATTACAAAAAATTATCATGAGTTACTAACGATGTTAGGGTTAAGACTGAAAACAAACTTTTTAAAATTACGGAATCAAAATGAAGCTTTATATAAAATTAGAGGACGGGCCAAATGTGTACTTTTGCCTATACATATATGGTTATGCTTAAGTTGAACTCTGATGTCCTTTAACCAACTTGATGTTACCCCCATGAAAACCTGTTCTTAAATGTTGCCACCACAGAAGACCCAGAAATTATGCTCAATCTCAAGCAATATCTGTCCCCATTTTATTATGTCAAAGACGTGACCACTCAACTACTTAAATTTATACATTCTAAGTTTTGACCACCATAGATCAAACTGTGTCACCACACTATCCCAGCTTCATATAATGGACCAAGAGTGGTGTCCCCACTTTTTCCCCTGCAAGTTGAACCTGTCTTCCACAATATCCAATGTGCATGCACTACAGAGAAACTAAAATAAGGATAGTAGACCACATTTTTTAACCCCAGAGAATACCCATCTTTTCCGTTCCAATACCATTTGTTCATAGTTTAGTGTAATGCTGGTTCTGCCACCCCAACGTGTCTGAACTGTGTCATCTTTCCACTATTATAGTGTTCTCCATATTCACTTAAAACAATACATTTTGCCTTTTTAGTAGCCCCCCAATAACTGGTTCTGAGTTTTCACATCCACAACCAGTATTACTGATAAAAGCTTTGTAATGAGCCTCGCTTCCCTGTAAAATGATGGATTGCTATCAACTTTTTTGACTTTGGCAATGTGGTTTCTTTCTAATCATCTACATTAACATGCTCACACTTCCAGAAACATCTCATCCACCTCTATAAATTCCCCACCAACCATATATCAGATCCCAAAGCTTACAGTAATAATGGCAGGCACTCTCTTTCGTCTGTTTCTGATCTTTCTTGGGCTCTCTCATCTTCTGTGCTTAAAAGCAGTCCCAATTACAAGTAATTAAGTTCTACTACCATACTCTCTTACTTCTCCTCCTTTTCTGGAGTTCTCACGCAGTATTTTTCTGTATTGTGTGTGTAAACAGGAAGCGAAAGCCTTATGCAAGTTCCCAAGGTTCATGTTGTTCCAAAAAATAAGCAAGAGGTTTTGAACTTATGACGCCCTTGGATCATGTATAGACAGGTTTAAGACATATATGTGTTGAATTGCTGAACAACTTGTGTCCATGAACAGGTCATTGTTGAGGAAAACATGCAGAGGAAGGAGTCGTCAAGTGTAGGTGAGAGGATGGACTTGGAACTTCATGACTACTCATCTTATGGAGCTAATACGCGTCACACCCCAAGAGGAGCATAATGTGTCTCATTGTGAGGCTGTCCTTTGTGGCCTCTATATGAACTTTAAGTGCAGTTATCAGCAAAATTCTGCTTCTCAATAACTGGCTTTCAGATAGAAAAACTCTAGAAGGCAATCATGTATGGTTGTGAGAGAATAATTGAGTGAGTAATATAATGTTAATCTTGGAACTAAGCGTGTTTATGTTTGTCCAAGAACTTGTCTATGTAAGCTCATCTGTAGTTCTCTATCTATCTTAAGAATATTGGGATTAATAAATTACAAATTTCCTGCTCTTATTTTTTATTTTTTTGTTCTATCTAGTAAGAATATCACAGACACACACAGTTTATGTTCTCTGCATTATTTATATGTCGTGTTTAAATAAGACGAAAAAAATAATTTTATGATGGGTGCAATTAATTGAAATGAGTTTCATTCATATTTCCCCATGCCATTCTCTCTTTATTAATAGTAACATTGCACTATTGTAAAATATCTAATTGACCATGCACACATGCTGGCAAGAGGAATATAAAATCAAAATATCACAGGTCCAACCAGAAAGTGGGAGCCAAGTTAGTAGAAAGTGAACGAATCCAAATTGTTGAAGCAATCAAGTCAATTACTTACAACTCAGACTGCTCCACAGATCTCACAAAGCATACTAATTAGGAGTAATAAATTGCATTGGATCAAGCAATGGAGATAGTGCTTCACAAAGTTGTTATGGGCAGAGGATTCTTTATGCTGGCTCATTTTTAATATTTCTGTTAATGTTGTATCGCTGCTAGCCTAAATATCAGTTTATAGTGATTTTATAATACAAATGAGAACACCTGTAACTTTTTTCTTGGGGGGGCTTATTATAAGCAATTAGAATCTAATTATTTGAAACACTCAATCGTTGTGCGATCCAACATCATAATTGGAGTTGGAGGGGTGGATGCAATATTATAAAGGGAAAATTGCACCTAGGTCTGACCAAGAAAATTTACGACGAAATAATCCTTTGAAATCTGAAAATTGTGATGAAGTTTAGTGAGATTTTTTTGTATTTTTTTCATATGTGAAAAGACAAAAACACCCCCATGTGTCGGTATTGACAAGTCTACGAGCTTGTTCTTACAAGTCTATGTGCTTGTGTTGATCAGTTCATGTACATGTTTTGACAAGTCCATATATCTATGTTGATAAGTCCATGAGCCTCCAGGAGGGTATTGTGTCTTTTCACATATAAAAAATATTGTAAAAAAGTTATATGGGACTTCACCACAATTTTAGAAATTTAAAGAATAATTTTGTCGTAATTATTCGGGAGTTAGGTGCAATTTTCCATATAATAAAGATGCTAGACTGATTCGCATACGTACCAGATGTACCTCAATATATCCTAAACTGATAACAAAACATCATCATCAAGAGGGGAAAGAAAGATCATGTTGAAAAGCAAGCGCTGTCTTGTTCATCCACTTCTCATCCTACAAACAATGAGGTGTTATTTCTACATATATTTGTTTGGATTGTTCTTTTTTTTTTTTTGGATACAATTTGTTTGGATTGTTAATTAATGATATCACCAACACACTAACAAGAATCTGCAAATTTTATGGTTTTTGAATTAGCAGTGGATTGGCCCAGTGGAATTCTACCGTGCTTGCAGCTTTGTTAGAGTTCACCGATTGCCAAGCTTGTTTGATCTTGGCAATTTCGAGATCCACTAGGGGGAACAGCCCATTGGGCCCAGCCCAAATACCCCACAGGGAAGAGGACACAATTGTAAATTACATTATTTCCGTACATAGTAGATGATAAAGTTGGTATAGATAGTAAGGTATCCATGACTAGGCCCTTAGGTCGTGGGTTTGATCCCCTCTACTGTCGTTAGGACTCCTTTGGTAGACGATCTCGTAAGTCCCCATTAAGTGCTCATAGAGCCCGAGGCCATGTCCTGGCCTTGGAGGACTGCCGAAACCCTCCAAAACTTTTTTATTTAAAAAAAAAAAAAAGATGACAAGATGCGGCTTAAAAAGGAAAAAAAACGTACATCTGAGGTCTGACTTCTGAGGAGAGATGAGAAGCAAGTTACTTTATTAGTTATACTTCACTGTTCACTTTCACGGCCTGCTTTTACCGCCATTATTAGGCAGGTAAGAAAGTACTAAAATGGTGAATTTTGAAATCGGGCTAGGGTCACCGATGATGTGTCAAAATTTCATTGGCAAAGAGAAGTGACGTGGCATTAAAGATCCTGCAACTTCAGGCAGAAAGTATCACAACGTGGCAACATGCCAGCCACTCGCAGCCCACCATAACGAAGCACTCCTTCCACCTCAAATCAAAGAAAAGAACCCATATACGAGACCATCCCCAGAATCCAAACTCCATTATCCACATCAAATCTCTACCGTCAACTTCACCAATCCGACGCTCCCAGATCCTTCAAATCCTTAACCATATCCATCGACCATCTGAAAAAATATCAAAAACGGTGACTCTCCCCTCACTCTGAGCTCTCTGTTTTCACACTCCATCCAAACATGAACTCCATGGCGCTCAAATCCTTCGTCGGTCTTCGGCAAGTGTCGCCGGAGAAGACCCATCTCACCGGCCAAACTAAGCCCATTACTTTCCGCCACCGGAAGGTCAAAATCGTCGCCGGTAAATACAGCCCCCTCGTCTCTGGTCGGAATCTCCGTGTGGCAGTCATCGGTGGTGGTCCAGCCGGCGGTTCAGCCGCCGAGACATTGGCCAAAGGTGGCATCGAGACATTCCTTATCGAACGCAAGCTCGACAATTGCAAGCCATGCGGCGGAGCCATTCCGCTCTGTATGGTCGGAGAGTTTGACTTGCCCTTGGACATCATCGACCGCCGTGTCACGAAAATGAAGATGATTTCTCCGTCGAATGTTGCCGTCGATATCGGCCAGACCCTCAAACCCCATGAATACATCGGTATGGTTCGGCGCGAGGTACTTGATGAGTACCTGAGAAACCGGGCCAAGGAAAACGGGGCGACTATCATGAACGGGTTGTTTCTAAAAATGGATATCCCCAAAGACAAGACTTCGCCATACGTTTTGCATTACTCTAGCTACGACGAGAAAACCGGTGGCGTGGGTGAAAAGCGCACATTAGAAGTTGATGCCGTGATTGGAGCTGATGGGGCTAATTCCAGAGTCGCCAAGTCTATTAATGCTGGTGACTACGAATACGCCATTGCTTTTCAGGTACATTCATCATCTAGTTGTCTCAGTTGCTTTTTGAACTCTGCTCAAGCTCGTTACTTCATAGTTCATAACTGAAACCCAAAAAGATAGAACTGAAAAAGTTGAAGAAGAATTTAGAATTTAGTTAATTTTTTGTTGAGTTACTGTTAATTGCTTGACTTTGTTCTCTGAAGTGCTGGAAATGTCAAGATTTAAACCTTTTCTTGTACCCTCACATGTTGAACCTGCTGCGATGGTTTTTTCCAGGAGAGGATTAAAATTCCGGATGACAAGATGGTGTATTATGAGAATCTTGCAGAGATGTACGTGGGAGACGATGTTTCTCCCGATTTCTACGGATGGGTGTTTCCAAAATGCGATCATGTGGCTGTCGGAACCGGAACCGTAACTCACAAAGGTGACATCAAGAAATTCCAAGTTGCCACGAGGAACAGAGCAAAGGACAAGATTCAAGGAGGCAAAATCATCCGAGTAGAAGCCCATCCCATACCAGAACACCCCAGACCACGGAGGTTGTCGGGGAGAGTAGCACTGGTCGGGGATGCCGCCGGGTACGTGACAAAATGCTCCGGCGAAGGGATCTATTTCGCGGCAAAGAGTGGAAGGATGTGTGCAGAGGCAATCGTAGAAGGTTCAGAGAATGGGAAGAAGATGGTGAACGAAGATGACTTGAGGAAGTACTTGAAGAAGTGGGATCAGACATATTGGCCAACGTACAAGGTGTTGGATGTGTTGCAGAAGGTGTTCTACAGGTCGAATCCGGCGAGAGAAGCTTTTGTGGAGATGTGTGCCGATGAGTATGTGCAGAAGATGACGTTTGATAGCTATCTGTACAAGACGGTGTCGCCTGGGAATCCATTAGAGGATTTGAAGCTAGCCGTGAACACCATCGGAAGTTTGGTGAGAGCTAATGCGCTCAGGAGGGAGATGGATAAGCTTAATGTATGAACTATGAACAGAGGTCTCATCTCTGTTTTTATTTTTATATTTATTAGTCACAAATATGGATCTTTTCCTGTAATTGTATACTGGGGACTTGAGGGAGATTGGGTTGAGAGAGGCTCATGTAATGCTTTTGAACTGAGACCCCCCTTTTAGTCCAATTGTGTTGCAAAAGTAGAGATTTATTAAGCTTTAAGATGTATGCATCAAGTGATGATTTTTCCATTGATAGTTTACTTAAAATGAACCTGTATGGTGGTCTGCACTCAGCACATGCAGGAATCTCGACGGTGAAACAATCTTGAAGAGATATGAAGTTGTTCACTGTGGGGTGTGTAAGGGCGAGGCAGAGGATTAATGCTCATTGGCCTGATAGTGATGTTTGTTTTCTTAAGTTCTGTTTAATCTCGTCTCATGTCGTCGTCACTTGTCACGTTTGCCCAAAATTAGCCATTTAAAGCTTTGTTTGGATGCGGACGAGACATCAAATGAGTGACTACCTAGGTTAAGGCTTTTCCTTTTTGGTATGATAGAATAAAATGACGAAGGGAAATTTCTAGTATCGTTTTTCAATTGAAGAGTTGGAGAGTGATTGCCCTTTTTTTCTCTCCACGCAAAGAAAAAGACATAATTATGTTTTTTTTTAGTGAGGAAATTCAATTCAATACTATATTTTCTCTTGTTTTGCAAAACTCCGTCTAGTGCCCACCGGATTATCAGCATGAGATACATTTGGTTTGATGAAAATTCTAATACTGACAGGAACGCAATGAATGAATTAACCGCTAAATCCACATATCAGATATCACAATCACCATCAATAAAAAATGTAAGTGGACTTTATTATACTAACAAAAGCCATGTTTTACTTTTTTGTATAAATATTTTACAAAAATCAGAGCCGTTGAAGACGCGAAGAGCCAAGATTGAGGAGTCAAGAACTCGCAAGGGATAATTTCTTGGGTAGATTCGGAGGATAAAGGGCACCATATTCCATTATAAACAGCGTTAAGGGACGTTATAGGGACTTCCGCTCACCAACCCCTGAACTTTGCATTTGAAGGCAACTGTGATTTGTACGAAGTTCATAGGCGGAGTTTCCAAGCGTGAAGGCCTTCATATTTGCTTCCTAAAAAACTCCACTTTCCCTTTCTTTCCTTACTTTCTTCACCGACTTCTTCATTTCCCATCCTAGCTTAGATTCGAGGCTATCCGAGGTTTGACTTATTCCCCTTTTTTCTCTTCTGCTCTTTCTCTCTCGTTTATTCATTTCTGAGTATTTGAATCGATTTGTCTCTGAGATCTCATATATGTTCCTGTTAATTTTATTGAAAGTTGATGCCGCTTGTAAAGTTGCGCTGCTCGCTCTTCTTTCTGGGATTGATGGGTGTTGACTTTTTGTTTTTCCCCACTATACTTTTTCTGATATTGAGATGTTTGGTATTTGAGTTGAATTCGTGTCCATTCCTGCTGTTGGCAATGTGTTTGATGAAGGATATTGTTTGTATCTTTGAAATTATTTCTTGCTTTTATAGAATACATCCATTCTATGGAGTTTTTTTTATGGTTCCATGGTGTATGTGATTGATGAATGTTAGAACTTAATATCAGGGCAGAATAAAAACAATGGATATGACTTGCATCAGTAGACGTGTATTGTATTCGTATCTTACAGATGTAACAATTTCTTCTTTTTATTGATAGTTTCTGCTCAAAGTCAGAAAGTAGAGCTTCTTTTCTAATTGATTTTTTATATTTGGCAGCAGCTGACAATTTAACTAGATATTGAGTGTGACTTTGAAATTTTTTGCAGATGAAATGAATGTAGCCAGCCGATTCAATTTTATTTATTTTATTTATTATTTGCTTTGATCCTATGCTCGGGTCAGATAAATAAAAAAAAAAATTTATACTCGTAATTCTTTGGACCAGGTAATAACTTTTAGGTTCTCTGATAATTCTCCCACATGCATGAGTTGAAGTAAGATGTAGGTAATGGGTGCCAAATTTACCATCTGCATCAATTTTATGAATAGGTCATTCTATCACTATCTCTGCTTTAGTTATCATCTGTTTGTGCCATGCTCTGCTTCTTTAAATGGTAAACTGATATCCATTTCTTTGTGTTTGACATTCACGGTTTCTAACTTCAAATCAATTTTTTCGGCTATCAGGCAAATTGTAATTCAAATAACCTGGTGATATTTTTTGTTGGTTCTTCTTTTCCCCTGTTTCTTCTACTTTTGCAACTTCATCTACATTTGTATGCATTGTGATATAGACCTTGTAATTTGTATGGTTCCAATTTATATTCTGAATGCTTAATACTATGTGCATCACAGAAATTGAGATGGCGGCAGCATCAGCAGCAACCTTCACAATTGGATCAGCCACCTCCCTCAACCAAAGAGGGAGTTCACTTCCCCAATCAAAACCCTTTAATTTCAGGTTCAATTCTCAGAATTCACTGAAGAACTTCTGTGGTCTCAAGGCAGCATCCAACATTAGCTATGAAGCTGAAACATCCTTCTTAAGCAAGGAGACTTGTGCTGCTTTGAGGGCATCTTTTGCACCCAAAGCTCAAAAGACAAACCAAAATCTCCACCAGCACCATTTCCAGCCCCAAGCTTCCTACAAAGTGGCAGTTCTTGGTGCTGCCGGAGGAATTGGCCAACCTTTATCTCTTCTGATCAAGATGTCCCCGTTAGTTTCCGTCCTTCATCTGTATGATGTTGCCAATGTGAAGGGAGTTGCTGCTGATCTCAGTCATTGCAATACTCCCTCACAAGTTATGGATTTCACTGGAGCTTCTGAATTAGCAAATGCTTTGAAAGGTATAGATGTAGTTGTCATCCCTGCTGGAGTCCCAAGAAAGCCTGGCATGACTCGTGATGATCTTTTCAACATCAATGCCGGCATCGTGAGAGACTTGGTTTCAGCTGTGGCAGATAACTGCCCTGATGCTTTTATTCATATTATCAGTAACCCAGTGAACTCTACGGTGCCCATTGCAGCTGAAGTTCTGAAACAGAAGGGTGTCTATGATCCTAAGAAGCTCTTTGGTGTTACCACCTTGGATGTTGTGAGGGCAAACACATTTGTGGCACAGAAGAAGAACCTGAAGTTGATTGATGTTGATGTCCCGGTTGTGGGAGGTCATGCCGGGATCACCATTCTTCCTCTGTTGTCAAAGACAAAACCTACAGTAAGTTTCACTGACGAAGAAATCGAGCAGTTAACTGTTAGGATTCAGAATGCTGGAACAGAAGTTGTTGAAGCAAAGGCTGGTGCAGGATCTGCCACTTTGTCAATGGCATATGCAGCAGCTAGATTCGTGGAATCGTCTCTCAGGGCACTTGATGGAGATGGGGATGTGTATGAGTGCACATTCGTACAGTCAGAAGTGACCGAGCTTCCATTCTTTGCTTCAAGGGTAAAGTTGGGAAGAAAAGGAGTGGAAGCTTTCATAACATCTGACCTCCAAGGGTTGAGCGAGTATGAGCAGAAGGCAGTTGAAGCACTTAAACCAGAGCTTAAGGCCAGCATTGAGAAGGGGATCGATTTTGCTTCAAAACAAGCAGTTACTGCCTAAGTGTCCTTTGAAGAAATATATTTGAAGAATAAGCACTTCTTATACTGCTTTATGAAGATTTGTTGTAGCATCATGATTTTGCTTCCAGTTTTGTAGAACGGGAGTTTCCATCTCTGTTGTCTTTTTGTTGAGCTTTAATCAAGTTTGGTGAGATATGTCAATTAGTATATTACTAAAGACTGTAATAGTAGTCCTCTTCAGATTTTGAAAAATAATGCCTATTTACCAATTTGGCATCACTTAAGCCAGGCTTACTGTGCTAGGGTCATTTTAAGTGGTGTGAGTGGTATGCACAACAATTCAGCAAATAAATAATGATTTAAGGATAAATTATATCTTACACACTGGTGGTAGCTGTTGCGTCAGGCATGATTACATATGATTATCCCATTTCTTGATCAAATTTGTCAAATGTTAAAGCTAATACACTCTCTTGTCTTATTCCTTTGCTCCAGATTTTATCTTCTGCAATTTGTTTCGCTTACTCTTGCTTCTCTCAGCCGTCAGGGCATTAGAAAAATAATTCAACAATCAAGCAATATAAAAGTCAATGCCCAGATTAGGTCCCTTCATGTTTCATTTTAACTCTCAGTTTCAAAGAGCAAGTGTAAATTTAATGAAATTAAGTTTATCCTTCTAAAATCTACCAAACTCTGAAATTCGAAATATAGCTTTAATGAGGAGCAAAATGTCTTGCAAAAGAATCTCCATACACTAGATATAACGAAATATGATCAGCATGTAAATACATTCTTCAATATGTCCTCCATTTCTGACTCTATTAGTCTAAGCGACAATCAGTCACAGATTGATCGATATTCCTTTCTCACATAATTAAGCACCTTGGTATTTTCAGACATATAAACAAAAATCCTTCTATACATCGACAACCTTCCGAGAAAAGAGAGAGTAAAAAACACACACGGACACAGAAGAAGAAACTGGCAAGATTAACATTTATTTATGTTGTGAAGTGGAGAGGGACGGATGGCAACATATGCTTGATGTCCTGTACTTGTACTTCATCTTCGTAATTATATTCATTCCTTGTAGACTCAGACTCCATGGAAGACCCCATGAGCTTCCTTTTCTTGTAGTTGGCTTTGAAGCAAGCTTGTCTGAGCCGTTTTGTGTTACCCTCAAGCTGCAAATCAGGCATCTCCTCCATCATCTTCTTTTCCTCCGCCAATATCTTCAGCGCATTCCTCAGTTTCTCTTCACTTTCCTGTCCCCCCTCTTTCCCTAGCTCCTGCATCCAACATCAACATTATCCAAATTAAATAAATACCCATCACCACTTCCAATAATAATAATAATAATGCATCCAACAAAAAAAACTAACCTTTACGTTGTTTATCAAGGTTTGAAGGCTCATCAGTTTCCTATGTGGCCACCTTCTAATTCCCAATTCTCTGCACCTTTTCTTCAAAAGCGTGAGGCCCACATTAAGCTCTTTGGCAGCCTGTGTGATTGGCATATAAAAGTACTGAGAAATAATCTTCCTCGTCAACAACTTAGTACTGCTTCCATTTGTCTCTTCTCTGCCTGATCGTTTCACTTGATCTCTCTCTTCCTTCCCACTTTCTCCATTTTTATTGCACTCAACATAAGCAGCCTTATCTGAATCAAACCCATGGTCAATCTCATTCCACACCCCTGGTCCCTTCTTAATGTCGTAAAAGTCGTAGTCTGCACAAGAAGACAATCTATATATCAGAATGGTAGTAAGCTACACACACACACACACAATGACAAGAGAAACAGATATAACCAAAGGCCTTTCTTTCTAGCCTAGTGGTATGGATGCTTCCTTGTAACTCAGGCCGCTAGTGCCTGCGCTTGAAACCAAAAGACAGAGAGAGAGAGAGAGAGAGAGAGAGAGAGAGATTTATAAAAACACCTTGCACGCTCGGTGTTGGTTCAATGGCCAGAGTTTCAAACAGAGGATCCGGTCCCATCGTCCAAGGCACCCAATCCAGTCCTAAATTTCCGCTGGAAAAAAGATACAACCATGTCAGAGCAATTCTCTAAGAACATATATTCCTAACCAGTAAGTACAGAAGAAGCAGTTTAATATGTATATACCTTAATAACTCAGGTGAAGGTAATTGGTACGTGAGAGGGAATGGAACTTCATCAAAATCATTCTCTGGGTTCCATCCCACGAGTGGCTGACTCTGATTCTCCATCATCATCGATCTATTCATCAGTATATAATAAACCAGATAGATAAAAAGGAGAATATAGCTTTCTCTGAATGGATGCGAGAGATAGAAGGTGATATACATACATACATATATATGTGAAGGAAGCATGAAAGTGAGAATGATGAATGTATGGGAAGTGAAGGGGATAGTAATCAGTTGTTGGAGAATGTGCGCCGCCTCCATGCATGAATGAGAATTAATGTGTTTAACGTGTACAGTGCTTTGCGAGAGTTACAAGATTAGTTTTAATGACGAACGGGTAATTATTCCTATCTATATACTCCTTAATTTTTAGAGGGGCGATTCTTAATTAATTAGTAGCTACACTAGTAGACTCATAATTACTAATTTACTATAACCTCCAAGCAGATATGTTCTTATCGGTTACCACTTCGTACAGTGTGAGCCTCAATCTACGTAGTAATCGAAACCTGTGAAGATAGTAATGCTACTACTAGCCAGCACTCTATATGCTAAGATTTGAAAAGAAAGAGCCTCAATTCATCATGATTAAGAAAGAGCATGCATAAATTACGATATATATATGTAGCTGATGATGATGACACACTTTAGTGTTTCTTCCAAGCAATAGTATAAACTTGAAAGTTGAACACACTAAATCACAATCATCATGACCTTTTTCCGCCAACTTTTTCTGAACTCTAATCCCATGGAACCAGAGTTTATAAAATCAGAAGAAAGGCTTATTCTTTTTTTGGTTTATCGATCTTTTATTTGATTATGGTTTTTTTCTGTCATATCGATCAACCGTGGAGGCTGGCTTTCATCGACTGACCGATCAAATTCACCAATCATCATTTTTCTTTTTAATTGGTAGTATTCACTAATCATTGTTTCAGTTTCTGTTACGAAGAGAACTATATTCGTGGTTATGTAAGTTACATTTAGTCCACAATTGACATTATCATTTTATTATTATTATTATTTTTATATTTTTTGCGTTGATTGAATGATTTGATTAATATATATCTCCTTAATGGCAAAAAGTAGTGGCTAATTATGATTATTTTTCAATTAATGTCTTTAAATACTAATGGAGTTATGAAATCCATTCAGTGCAAGTTTTTGTATTTCCTGAATCTAGTGCAAGACAATACTCGATCCATATATCGATAAATTTTTTCAAGGTCGATAAATTTTCGACTTCGAGGCTGCTGGATGATCCTAATCCTAATCATAGCACCTTCTTACCAATAAGAGTTTCGTAGCATTGCAATAAATAACGATTTTGTAATATATTACTCCATCTCCTAAATATAAGAATTAATTAACTTTTTTCAAAAAAGTTGAAAAAACTAATTAAATTATTTATAAATATCGTTTTTTTAAAAACTAGTTTGTATTAGGAAAAGTATTTATCCAGTCACGAGAGATAAAGTTATCTTCAGTGACCCCAACACTACACCGTTTTGAATTAATGAATGGTGTTTCGGTAAAATTTATATAATTAAAAAATAAACAAAGTTACAGAAACACCCTTCATTAATCCAAAACGACGTAGTTTTGGAGTCAATAGAGATAACTTTATCTCCCGTGACTGGAAAAATTCTTTACCTTTGTATAATATACAAAATGATATATATATAATGTATTCATAAACATTATATGATATGATTAAGTAATTTATTCTCTGTGGGTTGTAATATAAGACACTTCAACTAAATCACGGAAAACAAGAAATGATAGTTAATTAAGTCATTTAATATGTCATAAAATAAAATGTATTTTTTCCCCCCACTTTTACCTTTCTTAAGAATTATGTTTAATTGTATTAGAAATGTTATTTTAGAGAATGAGATATAATGAGTAGGAAAAGTTGGAAAGTCAGTAATTAATCACAGGGGCAAAATAAGAAAAGGAGTATTAATTAAACTGAATGTGACTTATATTCTGAATCATACATTTCTTCTAGAAGCGTCTTATGTTGTAGATCAGAGAGAGTATTTAGTTTCCTTGATCACTCAAGAAAAAAGTTAACTAAGTTTTATCTCAAGAAAAAGTTAACTAAGGTTTATATTTAATTATGTGAGGAGGTAGTATATATAATCTAACTTCCTTGCTTGGCTTGCGTAATTTGTTTCTGGATATAGTTGTTGATCATGTTCTGTAATTGATATTGTGACTTTATTATTACTTCCTCCGTTTCATATTACTTGTAACAAAAATAAATTTCATAGAGACTAAGGAAGGAAAACATTAGTGTTCAAAAAAAAAGGAAGGAAAACATTGAAACACACGCATTAGATTTTGTAAAATTAATCTATTATTTTTTAAAAATACGGGACAAAATAGAAAAATGAAAGATTTAATATATAATTGAAATCTAAAATAATAACTAACAAACATTATTTTTTTTATATATTATCATTTGGTATCTGGTTCGAGACTTTTGGTTACCCTCTCGCAATACAAATAATTTCTCTAAGACTTGAACTTGAAACCTAAAAGAGTCTAGTAAGATCTTACATCGTTAAACCCACTATATGTTTATGAAAGGTAGAAAATAATATTTTTGTGATAAAAATACTCACTCTGGTCCTAAAAAAAGACATAGTTGACTTTTTTTAAAAGATTAAGGAAACTAAGTAAGTTACTTAATCCTATTATATATTGTATATCATTCAATTATATATCAGTTTATATTAGTCAAATTAACTAATTTAGGGGGAAAAAACAATATGCGTATTATTGGCTGAAGAGGCGACGAATGACGGGGATAAGTCCATTAATATTTATGTTCCAGTAAGATTTACTTAATTTAGTGGTACTTATGTATGAAAACAATAATATTTTTTCTTGAATTTCCTCATGGAGCATGAATGTCATTTTATTTATTCAGTATATATATTTTATATTATCTTCGGGTTCATGGTTCATAGCCGCCACTCCTAATACATGTGATTCCCCTTAGACTCAAACTTGAGGATTTGGCTTTCGTCCAATTCACTTTTCATCTGCTGCGCTCCTCTGCAGTAAAAACGGCACCGTTTGGTGCATAATCATGGTGTTCCTTTTTGTTTTTTGAAAAATAACATTCATCATTCTATAGTATTTTTTTAAGTACCACTCAGTATCCTAAAATATTTTTAAGATGCTAAAATACTTCAGGATACTTGAAAAAATATTTTAGTGTACTGACTGATATTAAGAAGATATTTTAGGATACTAAATGGTATTGAAAAAATATTTCAGGATACTGATTTATACTTAAAAAATACTACAGGATGGTGAATGCTATTTTTCTTCAAGATCGTCAAAAAATTTTAAAGTTCATGAAGTATTTTTAAGTGATAGTCTACTCCTTAAAATATTTTTTCAGTATTAGTCAGTATTTTGAAATATCTTCTTAATATCAATCAGTACCCGAAAATATTTTTTCAAGTATCCTGAAGTATTTTAGGATCTTAAAAATATTTTAGGGTACTGACTGGTACTTTAAAAAATATTATAGGATGGTGAATATTATTTTTCAAAAAAAAAAAAGAAGAAACACCATGATTTTGCACCAAACGGTGCTGTTTTCACTATAGAGGAGCACAGCGGATGAAAAGTGAATTGGACGAAAGCTAAATCCTAAACTTGAGATCCAAAAAGATCTAGCAGTGTCTTGCACCGCAAGACTAAGAAGGGAGAATACCATTTAGATTCCAAATGGAAATAATATATATACAAGCTCATAACCTATTAATAGTAGCTATTCAATGAGACTTTTTTTGATATTTTCTTTAATTAGAACCTAAATGATATTCTCTAAAAAAAAAAAAATCACATCTGTCGCCGATGAAGACTGAAGTGCCCTAAAGGGTTATGGTGATGACAGTATCAATGAAGTCATATTTACAAATCCTAGTAAGAATTCTACGGTAAAACTATGGTACTCCCATCTATCTAGTCTGTATTATGAGTTATTTATAACTAATTTATATATACCCATTAAAAATTAAAAACATTAATTTTATAATAAAATTCAAGTGATTTTTAATGCTATCCTTTATTAGCTTTTACACCATGTTCTAATATCATATCAATTTTTACTTTCTTTCACTCCTCTATTAAAATTAAATCTAACATATATGAAAGAAATATATTTGATGCTCATTAAAACTAGTAAATGTCTGATTAAAAAGACCAAAAGCACCTTCTAGAAGGTGCCTCATATAAGGACTAGAGCAAGTAAAATTTTATATATCAGTCTTGTTCCTATTATAAATCATTTTTTATAAGGAATGTATGGTCTTTGTTATAAATTATTAAGTGAGATATTAGTTTTTTTTTTTCCAAGATGGCCTTATTTAAAGTCTAATGTAATTTTGCCTTCTCACTTCTGTGATTTATGATTTAAAATAAGGGTTAAATTTCAACAAAATTTTATTTTTTTATTTTAGTTTTAGTTTTAGTTAAATGCTTGGATGTCGCTTATAAAACAACTAACACTTTTGTGTAACTGTGGGTCATGCTCACTGAAAGGTGAAAAGAAGGGTAAAGGAGCACCCAGGACCACGAAGTTTGCCTCCAGGAGCGCCCAGAACCACGAAATTTTTTCGGGAGCATCCAGCACCACGAAGTTACGTTTTTGGAGCGCTCAGTGCCACAGCCATTAGTTGACAGTTACGTTGACGCGGGCGCTGACACACTGACGCGGTGCTGACGTGGACTAAAAAAATTTTAAAAAAAATAGAGAAAAGTTCAAAAAATAAAATAATTAGGAAAAAATTTAAAATAATTAGGAAATTTTTTTAAAAAAATTTAAATAATTAAACAAATGTAAAAATTACCAAAAAAAATTAGAAAACAAATTCAAAAAATGAGGAAAAATTTAAAATAATTTGGAAAAATTAAAATAATTAGAAAAAAATTTAAAATAATTATAAAAAATTCAAAACAATTAGGAAAAATTAAAAAAATTAGCAAAAAAATTTCAAAGAAGGAGGAAAAAATTAAAATAATTAAAAATAATCAAATTTTTTTAAAAAATTAAAAAAATATAAAATTTTTAAAAATTAGAAAAAAATTCAAAAAATTAGGAAAAAATTTTAAAATTTGAAAAAAATCAAAAAATTAGGAAAATGCCCATATATAAATTTTGTACCTCAACTACCTTATTAATTTCACATAATCCCTCATTTATATCAATAGGCATCTTTTAGGAAAAAACTGACAAAAATTAGAATGTTTTATTATAATTAGGACCAAAACAAACTTTTAAATGTTGTCTTATAATTAGGACCGGAGGGGGTATATAATAAATTGTCATTGTCATTTTCCCAAATGAGAGAGGCAGTCCATGCTGTAGAAATATATTTTTTGCATTTTTTCTTAATTTTTTGAAATTTTTTTACTTATTTTAATTTTTTTCTAATTATTTTAAAATTATTTTAATTATTTGATCTTTTTTCCTAACTTTTTGAATTTTTTTTCTAATTATTTTAATTTTTTTTCCTAATTATTTTAATTTTTTCCTCATTTTTAAAATTTTTTCCTAATTTTTTGAATTTTTTTCTTAACTTTTTTTAATTGTAATTTTAATTTTTTTAAAAATTTTCCTAATTATTTTATTTTTTCCCTAATTTTTTGAATTTTTCTCTAATTTTTTTGAAAATTTTTATTCCACATCTGCGCCACGTCATCATCCACGTCAGAGCCGCGTCAGTGTGTCGGCGCCACGTCAGCATCAACGGTCAACTAACAGCCGTGGCACTGAGCACTCCAAAAACGTAACTTCGTGGTGCTGAGAGCTCCTGGAGGCAAACTTCGTGGTGTTAGGTGCTCCTTTACCTTGAAAAGAAAGATGATTCACCTTTGGGAGGTCTCGAGTGTTTGTTTGAATTAGTGGTAGAAATTATTTTTTAATGTAATTTACAATATGGGATTAATATATCTGCTTTTAAGGCAAAAAACAACTCTGCAATAGCCTTCAAAACGACATAGTTTCATCTTTATTTTTTTCTCTCTTTCTTTCATGAATCTCATCTTAGCTCTAGGAAGAAAGCACCCCTCAAGAAGAACCCGCTCACGAATCTCATTATGCTATGTTGAAAGTAGGGGTGAGCAAATCAAAACCAAAACCGAACTGAATAATTCGGTGTTCGGTTTTTCGATTCGGTTCGTTTTTTAGATTAGCTTAATTCGGTTTTCGGTGTTCGGTTCGTTTTTTGTAATTTTATTTCGGTTAAAATAACCAAAAAAATCGAAATTTTTCGTTGCATTAGAGGCAACTGTTAACATATAGTAGATGTAATGCAGATATCTTGATAAGTAATTTTTCATTATCTTTGTATTTTGTTAGTATTTATTAGATTATTTCTTTTCTTTTTATTTGATTTATTCAATGTTTTGATTTTAAAATCTACAACCTATTGCCATACAAGTGAAAATCGATATATACTAGGTGCTTCATGTAAAGTATACTATTGTATTCAATAGTTAATATTATAAATTGATTCAGCGAAAAAAAAAAAAGTAGATTGGCCAGTTTACAGAATTAACTCAAATAAAAAGACTCACAATAAGACCCAACTTAATTCCAGAAAACGAATTAATTACAAAACCGAACCGAAAAATTTCGGTTCTGAAAATACATGTAATTCGGTTTTTTTGGTTTTAACTAAAAAACCGAACCGAAAACCGAATGCTCACCCTTAGTTGAAAGTACCCTTTCTTCTTCTCTAATGGCTTGTCAAATGATAGAAAGAGGGGAAAAAATAAAGATAAAACTGTGTCGTTTTTTAGCATTGTTGCAGAGTTGTTTTTTTGCTTTAAAAGCAAATATATTAATCCCTTACAATATACAAGATAAGTATAAGAGAAAAGTTTGGGAAAATCTCGTATAAGGACAGTTGAATTACCCAAATTCTGATTTGGATTGTTAAAATTAAATATTATTAATTAGGTTATGTGACATAATCAGAGATTTAGAATTTGGGTCAAATTACCTCTATATTCCTTAGTTATTAAAAAAACAAAATTGGAGACAAAATAATATTGTTTATTCTAAAAACTTTAACGACAGAAAATTGGAGGCTTTGACACCATTAGAAAATCGGTAGAAAAATGTTACAATTAATTGGTTCTAATGTTAAATATCCATTCCTTAAAAACACATGCCACCCTACTCTTTAGGCCACCTAATTGGCACCTCATCATTTTAACTCATTCTTGTATCTATAACCCATCAGATGTCAAATCCCATAAAAACGAAAAGACCTCATTCCAGACCCAAAATTTTGATTCACAAAAATAATGCAATAACCAAAAATCATATTAAAAAGAAGAAGAAGAAGAACCCATTTTCAAGCACCCATGGACAATGAAGAACCCAGAGAACCTCTCCTCTCTCTATCAAACTTCACGGTGGCCCGGCAGTGGCAGCACAAAAGAGAGAGGAAGAAATGGAAATGGTTATCCAAGAATTTAAGACGGAGAAAATGTCAAAACAACACAAACTACAAAATATCAAAGGCAAGCATAACCATAACCATAACCATGTGAAGCTGCACAAAAAAACTTAGTTGGCAGTCTACAAATAAAACCAATAAAAGTCTCTTAAACTTGCCTATCAAGGGCAAGATTTTCAGTAAGTCTTATACAAATTGTGATTATTATATAAAAGCAGTAAAAGTTTCAAGGGCAATTTCAGGCAGCCACTGGACTGGCCAAAGATGAAGTTATCAGGGCAGAAGACATTACCAAACGGACCAGATCTAACGCAGGGAATAATGCAGATGAATAATTGGGAGCCATGAAAGTTGCGGTAGTGCTAGCTATCACGTTGGTTATAGTGGGCCACGGTGCTTCCCAATTAGGGGAATTATTGAAAAATAATCAATATTTAAATATTCTAAATTAAGTCATTGACCTAAATTAATATTTGTTAAGTGTATTAGTCTTATATAAGATTTTTGTATTTTAATCATCTTTATATGAGATTCTTCCCAAAAGCTTTATCTCAACTTATGTGAACTCATTTGAACATTACCACTTCAAACAGTACTAAAACAAAAGAAAAAAAGAGGTATTTTATAACGGGATAGGATATTTTTGTTACTAATGTCACTATCACTTTTTCACTATTAAATCAAAATCTTAATAGAAGAGAGAAATAATAAAAGTCGATGAGATTCTGATTTAACAGTGAAAAAGTAACAGTGGCATTGATAATGACAATACCATATCTCTTTTATAACACCTCATTAATTCCTTGATGTTGACAGAGCATGTGGGCATGGGGTAGTTTTTGGATAATAACTTGTATAATTTATAAAATAAATATATAAGAGGAGTTTCAAGTAGATTTTGGTGGCTTCCAAACGCCAAAAAGGTGACTCACGAGAAATTTTCAGTCTCCATCTTTGACAGCCAAGTTGTGCCTCTTAAGTATTGTTGCAAATAAGGAACTTTGGATGATTAACTCTCTGCACGATCGAGCTATAATCTGTACAAGATATCACAGTTCTCAAGTAATGAACTATGAATGATTAGAAATGGATAGCGCATTGTTGGCAAAGGAAAACATGGCAAATTAATAGGAAAGAGTGTAAATTTGATGTTTGAGATTGCTGATGCGAGCTTGAGTATACACTAGCAGCCAAAGAAATCCCACGAAAGATATGAAACTTGTTCGCCGACCACCGCCCCGATGGGAATGCAGCTTCTCCCACTCAAATCGGTGCCTTTGGATGCATCTTTTGGGAAACCTCCATGACTCCTCATTCATTATCATAACATTACCCTCTCTCCCTTTCATCTTTCATTTTCCTCCTTCCAGAGATACACACCTCTGCAAGCCTTCTCCTAACTGGTAAATCATTTTCCTATCTGTTTGTGTGATTTTCCCACTTTTGGTTTCCTTTTCGTCTCATGAATGTGTCTATCAATTTCATTTAGCAATAGGAGGCTGGGCAGTCTGACAAATTATGTGGGACCGCATCGTTGTGCCTATCGACCCTCCTTGTCATTCCTGCAAGTCTGCAATCACCGCATGATGCTGATGCCCAATTTTTATCCAGTGAGGGATCCAGTTCTCAAATTGCTGATATTGGTACCAGTGATGTTCATGTCGTTGCAGTTGCGGGATTTGAAACATCGGACGATGAACACCTTGTTCAAAAAGTAGAATGTCGCCTTTGCCAGGAGGAAGATAGCCTTGATAATATGGACACTCCCTGTGCTTGTAGGGGCACCATCAAGGTATCTTTAATACCATCAACCGCTTTCTAATAATTATATCATGATTTTTTAAGTTTCTGGCCAGAGGCCTCGTAATAAATTCTTTAGGTATTAACATCCTTCTTAATTGTCTATCTGAAACTTTGTGGAAACACTGATAACTACTCCCTCTACCAACTAACAATGTGCTTATTCTCAAAGCGCATTAATTATTTTCTTTTCCATATTTGCCTATAATTAATAAGAGTAATGAGTGAAAGAATAATTAATATAATATTAGAATTTAGTGTAATTAGTAGGGGTAATATTAGAAGTTACTTAAATTGTAGAACAACTTTATTAAATTTAACTGTTTTTATTGATTTGTGAGAATTATTAGTTAGTGCCTTATAATAAGGATTAGAGGGAGTAGCATCTTCTGTATCGAAAATATCTTATCTGATGATACCAGTTAAAGTTTTTTTTTTTTTTTAACAACGCTAGTTTGCTCACTGGAGTTGTGTCCAACGATGGTGCAATGAAAAGGGAGACACAATTTGTGAGATCTGCCATCAGGTAACCCATTGCTATATCAGCAAATAAAAAGCAGAATTCAGCTAACCTTCTGACACATAATGTAGATTTCAAGTTTCAGTTTGTAGACTGTGGACCATGAACTCTGTTTACAAAGGATTTTAATGTTGGAGCCAAACCTAGAGAATGAAGAAAAGGATGGAAATAACACATGCTCATACTGAGGGTAGAAGGGAAATATAAAGGGTTAAGGTGCAGATTGGTCAACCAAGTATTACGCTAAAAGCACCCAGTACAAAAATGTTTTGAAGGGAGCAAAAAACCCAATGAACAATTGAAAATGAGTAAAAATACCAATAAAGAATTTAAAAATGGGGCAAATAGGCCTAAAGTTGAAGTTAACGAAATTATGTTATGAATATCATTTTTAAATTCTTCACTGGTATTTGTGCCCATTTTCAATTGTTCATTGGTATTTTTGCTCTCTTCAAAACATTTTTGTGCCAGGTGCTCTTAGCGTAATACTTGGTTGGCTAATCTACACTTTAATCCAAATATAAATAACTAAAGATTGATTATTGGGGGGGGAAAATTAGTCCTCTGTTTCAAGGTTAAAGTCGTGCATTCAATAGTTGCTTATTCAGGCCAAAAAAAGATTGCATATTCGGATTTAATTACATATTCTAATGGAAAATTTAACTTTATCTACAGCCATACCAACCCAGTTATAGGCCCTATCATCCTGAAGTTGCTTCAAATAGTATCAGGCAAGTTGAGTTCCAAATTTTGCTATTGGTGGGTTGATGTCTAATGTTAATTGTTTTTTGAATTCACTTGCATGATTAGCTTAAATGTAAAGAGTTTTATTTTTTCAGATAAAAAGGAATAAATTTTGTTTACTCCTTCTTCCTTTTTTATGTTATTCCAATTTCATCTTACCTCTTCAGTTGTACATGCCATGCAAATAATGGAATTATGGAAGTGCATCATATGGTATAATCACTGCATGTTAGTTAGCTCATCTCACGCTTCTGGGTTGTTATGCAGGACGGGTTGGACAATCTCCCATGCCACTTTAGATCTGCATGATCCTCAAACTTCGGCAATTGCAGCATTGGAGCACCATGTTCTTGAAGCTGAGCATGATGACTATGTTTACAGTAGCATGAGCGGTATTGGTTTTTTACAGTTTATTGGTCTAATTGTAAGTACCTCTACCTGGTTCTTGAAATTAAATAATGTGGCTGAAATGTCTCGCATTTAAACATTTTAGCAGACCATCGCTTGGTTATATCCTCTAAGGTTGCAGTATCCCACGTACTGTTGCTGGGGTCTCTGGCTGCCTTTTCTTTGCTATTGTTTTAGGTTTGCTTGATCTCTTCCAAATTTGCAGTTAATAACACTTTTAATTCTAAGGCATGCTGCTTCACTCATAAATGCTGATGTGGAGAAAGCTTTGGCTTATTTTTCAGTAAGTTGGAAATCCACGTTTGATGAATTTTACTGTTTCCTTTTTAGAGAAATGGTTGATCTCATAATGTGTACTGTCTCCAGTTCATCTTGTTTCGTGCTGCTGCTTTTGTACTTCCTTTCTATCTTATGGCTAGAACAATTCGTTTAATACTGGCTCAACGGCAAAGACAGGTTAGTACGGAATCGTTTAATACCTTTTGCTTGCTGGGTTGGCTATGGTCCACTTTTCTTCCCATCCTTTTCACGTCCTTTTCCTCATCTCAGCCGTTGGATTGAAATCTTAACCGTTCAAATTTGATGTCTTATAAAAATATTATTTTTTATATTTTTTTTAATAATTTAATATTTCATTAATATAAAAATAATATTTTTAATAAAATATTAAATTTGAACCGCTCAGATTTCAATCTAACGGCTGAAATGAGAAAGAAGATGAAAAGAGAAGTGGACCGTAGTCAAATCCTTGCCAGCTCTATTGGTGAAATATTTATCTTAATTTCATTTCCCCTCCTTCTCTAGGTAAAAGCAATCCAAATAGCCCAATACCATTTACGGCATATGGCAGGGTTCTCATACCACTAAACCTGCTCATGGGCCAAATATTTCTATCCAAATGGTGCTTTAATTTAAATCTTGCTGGTCCCAGGTAGCTTAGGCCTACATGCCAGTTAGCAGTTATGAAGAGCAAAATTTCAAATGCCAAACTATTTTGCCTATCTAGTTAAATCTGGAATTTCTATGAAGAATTTCGTAGTGGTTTTTGGATTTTTGTCTCGGACCTTATCAAGCTAACAAATTTTGTATGAAATCAGCTTGCTGCTGCAGAACTTGAATTTATCCTACCGGCGGGGCAACACCATGGCTTACTGTTTGCAACATCACCAGTGCCTGCTCTTCGCTTGTAAGTTCCAAAAAATCTTGCATGGCTCATCGCTTATGATGAGGGTTTGTAAATCCAATTACACAGTGGATATTGGATCTGACGACCTTGTATCTGTTGTCAAATTGTATATTTCTCTGGTTATGCACAGACCTTGAAGTTCTTTATCTATGCACAGATGAAAATATTTGTAGAATTTACTATGATATTTAAAGATTAAACAAATTAGTGTGACACTTGTTAGAACTTAATCTGGAGTTTTTCTTTGAGCCCCAAGACTCAAATAGGTTTTTTAAACTTGAATTGATAGTTATAGTCTATTCTTCCTCTCAAGATAGGCGTTCTTTATGTTTATTGTTTAAACAGTGAAATAACTGGTCAAATCACTTGCTTCCAGTCAAAATAAAGAGTACTATACAGATAAAAGATTGGCATTTTCTAGTTTCGGGGTATGAATTGAAGAGAGGGGAAAACATTTGACTGGTGCTGTTTCAATGTGATAAAATGGAATCACTTTAGAGCTCAAGACTGATAATACAGTGTTAGTATTACAAGTAGTGGTGTTTAAAAGATACTATGTAATGGTGAAGTTGGCTTTGGAAAGCAACAGCTCATTAGTTTCTTTTACTTTTTGTTTTACTCCCCCTAAAAAGAAACGTTCTGATATACCCTTTACTTTAATTTATAATACAGCTCTAAAGTGGTGGGTCACAGAGTATCTCAGTCGTTGGGTATGTTCTTAGAACAGATTTGTCCCATCCTTATCAGCCTCCTCAGTCCTCACCTCCACCCTTTTCCTCATTCTCTTTTTCTCATGGAATATAACTCGATGAAACGTAAATATATTGTTGTTCACTGGGACCATATATGTTTATAAACTCGGAAAAGAAAAAGAAGGCAAGAGATAAGAAAAACAGGGTGGAACAAAGTTTGGGATGGTCATCATGGATAGGCGAGAAAATAAAAGGAAGAGAGGCCAGATTTGGAAGCTAACAAACGTTTTCTTTAATAACCTTGAAAGGAGGGTTTGTGGTTAGGCACTCCCAAGAGAGAGCTAAGAAAAGCATAAAGGAATCCCATTAAGCACAAGAAACCAAGAATACGATTTTTTTTTTTTTTTGGGTTGCATGGAGAGAAGAGTTTGAAATTCTAAAGATAGTTTGCATAAAGAAGGCACTAGGGAATGTAAAAGCCGGTTATTGGCTGGTTTATTTCTTTTTTGTTTTTTTTTTTTGGTCGATCGTTGCTATTCCCCACCCCCTCTCCCCAAAACTTTACTTTTGAGGGCTTTCTTGCCTCTGCATTGTTAATGAATGGCCTCCTACCTTTTGTTTAAGGTAGTCATATCACCAAAGTAACTGTGTTCTTACATAAATCAATGAACACTATTACACTATTATCCGTTTTTTTGTCTTTTGACCGGAAACATATGACCCTCTATATTGGTGTTAACTGTTAATAGGTTTTCTTTTCATGAAACATGCCAGATACCCGAGAAATGGCTCGATGAGATCATTGTTTATTACCTAGGACTAATCTCCGAGGCATGGTTGAATAAAAGGACATGTCAGCAAGAACAGGATGACGTGGCAGATGAAAAATGTGTGTTAGAAGACAGTGGGCTGGGTGGATCTTTGTTGGTAAAAAAGAGCAAGGCAGATGATAGGAATGTAGGGAAACTGATTGAAAAGATACTTGGCTTCCCGAGGACAATGTTCCATAATCTACTTTTATTCAAACTTGTCAGAGTCTTCCAAAACAGCCTTATATATTGCTTCTATAGTATGCTTATGATTGAGGTGAATCAAAACTTCCCTACATTCTCTGGGCTTCTCTTGCTTTATGCTTTTATTCTTCCCAATCCCATAGAAGATAAACTGCAGGCTGGTTATTCTCACAGACATGAGCAATAAGAAATAGGGGAGGGAGATTCATCCTTCATTACTTCAACTCAAGAGAAGCTTTTGTTCCTCCCTTCGATTGTCTATATCATAACCAGAATATGAGTTTCTTGAGTTTGAGAAGGCTCTTTGTTTTTGTTTGTATTGGGATTTTGGCTTCTCAACCATGCAAGGTTTGTGGCCTAAGAAGCAAAGATCTTGCTCTGAGATGGCACAACGAGCAATTACCTTTTGTCAGAAGTTTTCGCATTCTCAAGGATGGAGCAAAAATGGAGGATTTGCAAGCAAGGCTAGATTTGGCACCTGCACCTTCAATGAGCTTCGATCCAAATCAATCAAACAAGAGGACTGTTAAGAAAGGTTCAGACCCAATTCACAATAGAGGTTGACAAGCTATGTATGCCTATGCCTTTTGCTATACAACACACAAGGCTTATATACAATCGTGTTCTTTGCTTTCTTGATTAACCCTCTTGCTGATGAACGAGGTTGGTTGGGTTTCTTCGTTTTCTTCTCTTCTTTTCCCTGTCCTGTTCTTTTTGAGTCTAGCTGTTAGATGATGAACAATTGAAGTTGAGACTCAAGTTGAGGCAGCGTCATCCACTCTCATGTCTGATAGTTTAGAGAATTATAGGCATTGATCAATAGCTAGATATATAGCTTCTGATCTTGTTAGGTCTCAAATACAGAATATAGCGCATTTTTCTGGGTTTTTATTCGAATGAAAAGAATATATATATGAATTTTGCTCTCGTCTGGTGACTCTTGTTCTTGCAGACATATGATCGTGTAGACATGAAAGTGACGTACGTTAGAAATAGTCTATGTAACTGATTAAGATTATACTTATAATTTCGAATGGACCTGGCCATAGAACCTTCGGAAAAATGGCCTAACAGAGAAAGCAGCTTGTAACTTCCATGGTTTGGGTTTTGAAGTGTACAACAATATTTTGGGCTGGTTCTTGGGTTCAGTGTCAAAACAAAGTCACAATATATCCTATACTGCAACACAACCCATTTTGGTAAGAATTTACACTGTAGCACTTTTTTTTTTTTTTTTTTGCCTATAAAAAGCCCATCAATTTGGTTACTTGAGTTCTGGAAATTCATGTCAATCAAAAAAGAATCTTGTGAATTTTTAGTTCAATTTTAAAATGAAAATGGTGACGACAAAAAGCACCCATTTTTAATTGTCTTCATCACGACTCCTGAGTATTTATACTAGTTGCTGACTGTCTGCATATCAGTTATCAGTTAATATTTTTATGATGAAAACACTTACTCTACTAAGATAAGTCCAACTCTGTTTACAGAACTTAACAGAATACATGGCAAAATTAAATGATTGTATTTTGGGAAATTTTAAACTAATTCACACTCTATACCTTGTTATATTTATAAGTCACTTGTACCTCATTCTGACAAACTAAAAGAGTATTAAATGGATAATTTTTTCATATTCACCCTTATTTATGAAATGATGCACTTTTTCTCTCTCTTATTTCTATGCTTTTCATTAGCAAAAAAAAATTCTATGCTTTTAGCCCCCTTCTCTTCTTTCTTTCCTGCGTGCCAAACCAATACCAATAGTGAATAATGAATAAGGGTAAAAGTGACAAAATCTTATTTGTTGCCCTAAAAGTAACTTATATTTTGAGTACAATTTTTTTAGTACATGTGATTTATAATAATGTTCAGATTGGTACAGTAATAAGTTAAAAATGACTAATCATTTGGGAGATGGAGACAGGGTTCCCTGAATGTCTCTGAATGGTCCCTCATGGCTCTGCTTCTAAGGCAGATGCCATGTTCTATCGTTTGTGTATTGGGAATCTAACAAGTCACAATACTAATGAATAAGATCGGATCTCCAGATCGTGTTTCTTGCAAGTGTAATCTCCAATTTACCGCTGTCATAAATGGAAATCAAACTCAAGTCTCTGAAACGAGGTCCAATGGTTGTTTATCATTGCATTGCCTCAAAAATTACAATATATATATATATATATATATATATATGAGTATTCTACGACATATTAAGAGTTTAAGACATAGTTGAGCGGCAGAGATACCCTTTTTTAGGTAATGACAGGAATAATAACAATGACAGCAAATTAATAAGTACAGTAGCTGGTAACCCATTTTAACCCCAATGCTTCTTCTAATGAGCTAATATCAATATGGTTCTATAGATGGAACCAAGAAATAAAGATTGAATTTTTGGGTTCAAGGACATTTGGGTCCTCCGCGCTTGGTCTTCCAGTTATTGTAGCAGGGGCACACAGCCTTGTTGCCATAGGACCCCGGTGGAACACACAGGCACTTGGCACAGCATTTTTGGCAGAAGAACATACATGGCTTCCTGTACTGTGTTTGGCCACATCTTCTTGTACATTGTGAGGGGCACTCTGGTTCATATGTGAAAATCCACCCAGAAAAAAACAACACAATAATTAGTTGCAGAAACTTCAGATTCAAGCCTCATAGTGGAAGAGATGAACAACATTTGATTCTTCTGTTTGCCTTAGGTATATAGTTACTTACGTTGGGGCTGGAGGCTCCCAGGTCCGTAACTCCCCTGCAAAAAGAAAAAGAATGAGACTTTCTGTGGAGGGTGGTGCAGAAAGTGAGGGGAAAAAAACAGAGATGCTTACACTGTCCAGGTAATACTGAGTTTCCTCTTTGGCCATGACCTGTGCCAACAGAAATTCAAAGCAAGATTCAGTTTAGTTAGGTAGAAATATGAGAGGCTTAGAGTAATGGAACCACATGTGCGTGAAAATATGCTAACTAACCAGGGCTGCGACCATGGAAATGGCGAGGAGTGCTAGAAGCAGAGCACACACAAGCTTAGCCATCGCTATTGCTCTGCTTCTAAAGAGTTTGATCGTTTGGTGGGCTTGATTGGGATGCGAAGGTGGTTGGGGGTTTAAATAGATAAAAAAGGCGTGGTAATTGGATTATTGGAGAGCTTTTGGATTCAGTTAATATATTTTATCATTTTTATCATTATTATACTTATGAGATTCATAATCAAGTTGCTAGCATCATCATCCATATGTTGCTATCCTTTTTTTTTTTTTTTTCTCTTTCCAAATTTGTCCCAGGCATCGTGCCCTTCAATTATCAGTGAGCAGATGGGACAGCGGTGATAAAATGGAAAGAAAGAAATTTAGAGGAACAAGGTGAATTATTGTTTAGCATGTTTATGGTACAATTTGTTTGTTGTTGGGAGCGAGAAAGAGGAGCTGGTCTGTTGCCATGTGTGAGCAATACTCAGTAAAGTATTATAGCAACATTATGGTTCCGTGCACCTGAAATTTGAAGGACATGGGCTTCTATAAATAGTGATACATTCCAATGATCCTTATAAAATTTTACAGTATGAAGTGATTTTATGAAGCCTTAGCTTGCAGGGCTTTTTTGTCAGTCAGAATTTCTAATTTTTTTTTTTGGTTAAAAATTAATATTTTCTTAAGATTTAGTTTGAATAAGGGTATAATTGTCAAAGAATATAATAAAGGGGGAAAAATAAAAGAAAAGAGGGAGAGGGTGATGGGGAAGTAAATAGGGAGGCTGAGAGGGAGAGCAGGAGCACATGGGGAGGTGGGGCCCGAATCTGGGGGAAGAGTAGACAAGTGGGCCTGTCACTGTGAGATGGAGGGTCTGAGCCCAATAAAAATCATGAGAGAGAGGATCTATAAGGAAGGGATGGTTTATATATATATATAAAAAAAAATAAACAAGGAAGGGATGACGTGGCGAGATGGGAATGGATGGAAATGAGGAGTCAGCAAGTAGCAATAATGGAGGGGAAGAAGCATGTGAGGTGCCAGTGCCTTCATACGCACATGAGGATTTCCCCATCAACCCCACTCCTCACCGCATTTTCCGCTGTCACCACCACGTGTACCTCTCTCTCTCTCCCTCCCTCCCTCCCTCCCTCCCCCCTATTCTCTAATCTTTCGACTAAAATGAGATAAAGACCAACAGCATACTTGTTGACTGTTTTTGATACCATTAATCCAATAAGAGACAAGTTTAAAATACCAATATTAGCCCCAATGTTAGTATTGCTCTTTCCTCTTTCTATCATGATGTCTCTTGATATACTAATTCCTCTACTCTCTGTTTGAATTATATATGTATTGAACAAGTAATAATTTTATATTACTATATCTCCGGTCCTAATTATAGGAACACTTTTGTAATGCAATTTATACTACAAAAGTGTTCTTATAATTAGGACTGACCAGAGGGAGTAATAATAAATTTGGCATCCCGACTATCAAATTTATTAAGTGTGTGCATATTAATTGTGGAGAGGAATAGGATGATGCCACTTGAACGTGGGTGAGATCATGGTAGTGAAAACGTAGATTTTACCTGAAAACGGAAGGAGGATAAAAAATCGTAAAACGTAAAATCGTAACGTAGTAAAATCGTAAAAAAAATCGTAAAAACTTAAAAGCGTTTGGAAAATTAGTAAAATCGTTTTAATGAAAAAATCGTAAAAATGTAAAATCGCAATGATAAATCAAGTTTTTAACTACCATGAGTGAGATCATTTGATCGAAAGGTACGTTTTATAGAAATGGAAACGAATCTCTACCATCTTACTATTGTTTCTTTCTCATTACTTTCTTGTTTTTATTATATGAAAATTTTAGAAAAGGGGTTGGGCTCACCTATGATCTAATGTTAGGACGAAATATCCTTTCCTTGTAGGTGAAATCAATGTTGAATAAAACAAATCGTTTATTACCTTCAGGTGTTTACCTAGGCATACAAAAGTTAGGATGCCTTTTCTAACACTTTGATTAACTTCAGGATCGAACCTTCTCTTTTTTGTAGGAGTCTCCAACCCCTTTACTAATTGAAGCCGACAGGTTGCATTACTTTCTTATGCCAAGTCATCAAATAACACGCTAGCCTGAACTTCTCTGCATATTATAATTTTCCTCTGGGCTTCTTCATAATTTGGGCTCTTTCATGGGCTTTTTTAGCTTGGCCCATTTTGTTATTCTAGTGAAGTGACCCAGAGAACCACCGCTCAAGAACGGAAAGCCCGATTGGAGTCATCGAATTGTGATTGCCATGCATATCATATCATCAAAGCTTTGCACTACTAATGGCACTTGGGCATAGGGAATGATTTATAACGTGATGAACCAAAATTTAAATTTTTACTAATCTCACATTTAGTGTCTGACAACATGTGGAACGAGATTGTTTATAGTAGGAGGATAACCATACCAATAACAATAAATAAACTGCTTTGCACTGTACGCTTTTTGTCAAGTTGTTTGTATTCGAAATTTGACTTGTGTATTAGCCAATATCTATTAAGCAGGTGAAATTCATCGATTCAGGGGAAAAATGTTCATATAACAAAGGAGCAGAAGGTGATTTGTCAATATGCAAAAAATTCTTCAGAGGCACGTCAAGCATGTTAGAATGGAAATACTCAAGTTATATGAAATCTATTAAACCTTGACTTGCTTCAGCTACTAAATTTTCATAGTCTCCTAAGTAGTAGTTGTAGTACCTTTTGTCTTAACCATAGGAGTTAGATAGATGTTCGCTTTAATCTTTAATATAAGACTTCAATTCAATTTGTTTTCAAAATTTTAAAATATTTCCTTCAAAGTATTCTTATTGATTCCATATAGCATAATGTTTCTGTTAAAGGGGAGTTATAATGTGCTGTATTAAAAATGATGTTTTAGGAAAATCAATACATATTTAATACAAATAATTGATTTTATTAATTAATACTCACAAATTAATTATCCAATTTTTATATTAAGAACTAAAGGGAGTATTTTGATGTTTTAGATTTGGATAGTTAGATAGCTAGGCTATTTGTATCCTGATACTCTAGAGTTGGAAATTAGGCTCAATCAGCTTATAGTCCTAATGGATCAGCCCTTCGACGAGCTTTCTATTTAGATTTTCCAAACATATATATGTTGAAAGCACGTTTTCAAACTTCACTTCCACATGAATATCTTTTTCTACCCTCATCACTTCTATTTAAAACCCTTTCATCGTACTAAAATGGAATTTTACTTAAAAAAAATCAAAATGTTGAGGTTCTGGTTTAATTTTAGCTCTTGTGAAAAGAAAAATTACGCTACACCTTGATTAATGTTGTGCTATTACACACACTCCCACCCAAAACGTCACTTACTTTAAGTTTCATCTTTAATTTATTGAAGTCAATAGAAATTCTTATATGAACACAGTCATTTGTGGTCTAACCAATTAAAATATAACAAATCATAAGTTGATTTGACACCTCGTAAATATTAATTAACATATTAATAAAATTAAAAGATTTCAAAAGATTTATTTTTTTCATTGGTTATGAAATCTTAATTAAAGGATTTATTTTTGTAAAAAAAAATTATGAAATATCAGGAGCCAACTAAGATTTATATTAGTTGAGTTGTTGTATTTTAACTACTCAGAACACAAATGACATAACAAATTAGGTTTACACAATAATTTCTCTAAAACTAGAGAACTGTTAACTCATTAATTCTATCTTAATTTTTTTAAAAAAAATTTAATATTTACTTATTAAAGAATAGGGATTAAAAATAATAAATATGAGAAATTGTATTTAAATATTAATAATTAGAATAAAATTGACAAATAAACATATATTAGCTTTCAAGTGGCTCATATTTTTATAAAAAATTTCTTCTTGAATGTGACTTATAACGATGAAGTGTGGTGTTGGAGTTGGATGGAGCAAAGTGCCACCTAATCTGAGCTTCTTGTTCAAAGGTGTGATTAAAACGGTATCATTTATAATGGCGGGCAATCATTTAAACGACATTCTACCGGAAATTTCGCGTTGTGATTTCGTACGGACACAATTATTACATCATCAAGATAAATCACTTTTCTTCCCACAGTTAATTAGTTGTCCTTGTGCCATTGTCTTGGTTGACAACCGAATTATATGTGAAACAAAAAGAAATTGTTAACCACTTGCTGACGTCATTCATGGTATATAAAATGTACAGTTAGTCACATCATTTAACAAACTCTAAACAATGGAATTTGTTTGTTCTGATGTCATTTACCATATGCTTAAAATATGTCTGGCTATATTGGTACGAGCTAGTTACATTACATGTAATGTTATAAAGAGCCCATAAAATTATAGAGTAACACCGTACATAATTTTATTGGTAATAAATTGTATATAAAATATTAGGGAATTACACTCCTCCCGTCCCGTTACAGGATATTTTGATTTTCGTGCTTGATTTTTTTTTTAAGATGTGGGTCCCACTATTTCATGTGTGTGCATGAATCTTCTTCTTCTCATGCAATATGAGAAGTTCAAACCCCAAAATATTATTAATAAACTAATTCCCATTTTCATAAAGTCAATTTAGACTTTAAGCATTTTAAAGTGTACAAGTTAGTTAGCTTGTGAAGTACTAGTATGATTCGTTCTTGTCCATTGTTTTGTTATTGCTATAGCTAGTTTACAAAAAGATTAGTAACTCCGACATTATTTATTGTTTTGTTATGCTTTTATATGTTTTATATAAGGGTTTAATTTAATGTTTATGCTTTTACTGTAGAAATATTTTTTTCGGTCACACTCACATAAAAGTGAGTGGGTCTCACTAATATTTTCTTTCTCATCTCTTTAAAATAGGACCCACTTACTTTTATATGATGAGTGTAACAGAAAAATATTTCTACAATAAAAGTAAAAACATTAAACCTTTTATATAATAGTCTTATGTGTATAATTTTTGTATTTAGAAACCATTCATAGGTTACTAAAATTTTAAAGTACTAATAACAAATCAAAACTAACGAATAAATGGTTGAATTGTTTCAAAATAATAGAACATGTGACATTGTCATACAAAGATATTGAAGTAAGTCTCACTATTTAATTTATATAACGTTTTGATCTTAAATATATGATAAAGTTTATCTTATATATATTTAAGATGGGAGGCAACTTCTTATAGATTTTTATATTATTGTTTATATTGATAAACAGATATTAATTTTTATATGCGTATGAATTAAAATATGCTGATATCAACATCGTCAATATAAAATAAGACAAAGTGCCCCAAACTAATAAAATAAGACTAGGTTTCTGTGAAAGCGCTTGGTTAGTAAGACGCTCTCTATGAAACAAGTGCATGGATGAATAATAACTACAGAATCAAGTATTAAATTGTGCCTATACAAATTAAGGATAATAATATAAGCATAATGCTAGGAAGAGGAAAGTGATCGATGGTGGATTTTTTTATTTATTTAGAAAAGCATATGCTAATAATTTAAGATTATAAATAAGACCGGACTCACCATCTCTCACGCTTAAAAGCCATTCTAATGATGGATGGTTGAAGTGTTTTCGTCGTTATAAATATCCAAGAGAAGGTGACGTGTAAATGAGGTGGCCCTAGTTGGACAGTACACTTTGGTTTGGCTACTTTGTGGGCAAGTGCATGTGGTATAGGTCAAGGTCATGTGCCTTGGTGCCCTAGTGAGAAGGGAATTGAACCCCTCATCAAAGCTACTTTCCTAATACTTTTACTTACATTCATCGATCCATCTTCACAGTTCCTGGTACTGAAATAAATGAACCCTCTCTCCGCCTTCTCTGAAATATTATTCATCTTTAACTGATTTGAACAAGCATGCACGCGCCCATATATAAAGCTAGGTCCTACAATAGTGACGTACGACATCAAGTGAAGACGCCAACAACACAGGAAAAAGGGCCCTAAACCAGGACCAAAAGATCCGTATATATATACATATCATTGTCCTTCGTCCTAACTAAATTGCATCTTATACATGAAAGCCTAGCTATCTAGCATATTGCTGTTTCTGGTTTACACTAGGTGGATCCTGCAGAGCTATACATATACGAAAATAGATATGTAAGATAAGTGGAAGTGTGTTTTTGGATTAACTTTGAGAGAATAGCTTTTATAATTTAAAAGGTAAATATATGAGAAGAATTTTGTCTCAACGTTTGGCTTGTAAAAAAGAGCTTCTAAATCATGTTTCATAGTTATCCAAATATGCACTGAGTAATAATAGGGAAGTAACAATAATGGGATCTCCGTACATCAGCAGCCGGTGAGAGAATCAAACAAAAATGGGCTGAATCAGTCCAAATTCTGAGAGAGACACTCTTCAAAAGTAGGTCCCAATTCTCATTATGCTCAACAGTCCCTCACTATACATTCAGATTCCTTTTTCTTCTTCTTATTCGACACCAATTTTTCCTTATCATCATTTGCATGGTACATATATATTTAGAGACAGCAAATTTAGTAGCTAGGTATATATGTATGTGTGCTGCTGCTTATAAATATGGTATATAGACACTTTGTTAAAGGTTTCCTTCTTTCCTAGTCCTACCCTTAAACAAACAAGTTCTATACATGATCCAAAACATTCAATCTAGCTCGTTATGGTTGTCATTAATGCTTCTTTTATGTAAATATATATGCTAGAATATTAATTGATTTATAGGCTTTACTTGAGAAAGTAGAGCCACACAAACTAACCTGAAATTCAGAGAAGCAATCACATTTCCTTTTTCCCAGAGGCATCAGCACAGACAAATAAATATTTCTTTAAGGGCGACAACCATTGTTATAAAGGGCGTCTCACGTGCATCCATATCATCAGTTTTGCACACCAGAGGGTCCCCCTACCATTACAATACCCTCAAGAAGCTTTCTGTGACAAACTAATTCGTGATTGCCATATGTACTCAGAGAGAAAGCAGTTCTAAATTAACTCACCCTCTCAAATTACTCAAGCATATAAAACACTTACACAATGCTCATGGTCCTTAATTGATCCCAATTAAGTTATTATCTTTCTGTAGCAATATATATGTTGTTCATTGAGCATCAGAGAGACATAAGAGAATGGAAACGTATATTTCATTGGACACAAGTAGGTCCATTTTCCAAACAACAAACATTGCATTTCATTTATATATATATGGGTCGCATATATCGAATCTATCTTACCCTAGCTTCCATAACTATAACATACACACACACACACGCTCAGAACCTGATGCAGCTTTTTCCTTGACCTTTCGTTTTCAATACGTTGAATTTCACCCCAAAGTTTATATATCAGAAAGAAATTTCTTAGAAATGATATTTCTCCCATACTTAAACCTGCATGATCTCTTGGAGTTGTAAAGAAAATCACATGAATTTCTCAGCATTCCACAATAACAAATTAGATATTGTCTTTTGCTCCTTGAATATATCCCCCCTCCCCCCTCCCCCCCCCCAAAAAAAAAAAACAGATCAGACTTCCAAATGGAGCAAAATTTGCATTTTAGGGTGCTTTAAGGTCACATGCTGGTTAATTTACATACTCATAATCAGTATGAAAGTTTGTGTGTGTATTAATTTATATAGCACAAGTAACAAAGCAAACTATAAACAAAAGAGTCCATGGTCCATGAGAAGAAAAGGCCAAAGATGGAAGGGCAGCACGCCACTTTTCAACATATGGTTTGTTTTCTTTCCTTCTTTGTTGAATTAATTTAATTTTTTCTTTTAATAATTATTTTAGCAATGCCACTGGCCACACCGCCAAAAAGAAAGTTGGTCATCACTTGCCCACTAACTATATTTAGTTGATAAATAATATACGGTAATATTTAAATTAAATTACATATCCATTACATGATTGGATACAGGTGGGCCTTCCAGGAGTTATAATATTTCAAATGCTAAATGATTGGGACAAGGATAATTATATTCATCACATCTATATAGGCCCCAACTTGTTTTCTTGCCATTGAAGAGAGGGAAGAAATCCAGTTCAAAAAAGAAAAGAAGATGGAAGGAATAACTACCTATATCTAACCCTATCTAGCTTTCTATGATATATTGAAGTAGGGTTGAGATACTTAATTAGAAATCTTGTGTCACATTGTTTTCTATTCTATATATATATATGACAGGCCTTAAACTCCTAAATGCCTTAAGCTGTTGACTCGGGAACATGAAGATAAAGCATAGGAAGAAGAGAATCATAAAAAAAGGACTCGGACTAGTCATCAAGACCTATATTGACCACGTCTTCAACCTACATATGAACAAATTGCTTATTTAGAGAGAGTGGATATATGTGTGGGGCATTTCATAGAGGGCTAATTGCATAGCTATTATCTATAACTTGACCAAGCTTGATTGCATAATGCTATGAATATATGTATATAATTATATTCAACAAGCAGAGAGCATTAATGCACATAGTCCCAAGCAGAATCAGACAGCTCACATTAATTTAAATGGAGAATAACACATTAACCAACTCTCAGCATAGTTTCTGTGCCCCACCCCTTAATTAATTTCTCTGATAAATATAAACTGCAAAATGAATATAAAATTCAGATAGCTATAGGTTCTAATTATATATAAAACAGATGTTTTTCAATTATCAGTTTCATCTACTCTTTCACTACTCTGATAATCTGATATGATTCCTCTCCTGACCGATGAGTGAATGAAGAAAAGAAAGAACGAGAGAGAGGGAGAGAGAGAACTCAAATAATGATTAATTAATATTCAAAGAGAATCACAAACCCTGAGGAGAGTTTAAATCTTCCGTTGAACAAGAGTCAATGTCTCTGATGATGTGTTTGCTAAATCAATCCACTCTTACAAAGAACCCAAAGAGGAGGAAGGTTCATCATCATCAATCAGTTAATTCCATACACAAATCCCAATCATCAAAACCCTTGGCAAGCAACAATATAGTGTAGTAGTATAATTTTGTGGTGTACTGTTTGCTAATTTTGCTTTATTAGCGAGCGGAATTAGGAGGAGAGTACTCACAGACAACCTCGGTCTGAACTTCTCTTCGGTGGAAATTCCTGTGACAGCCGCAAGCAGCACACGTAAGAGCCCCGGCGGTGACGTCATCGCCACTGGCCATGAACTCCCTGCAGCCGTCCACGGCGTAGCCCCCAATGTTGGCCGCGTGATTCTTCTGACACTCCAAATATCTCACGTTCCTCATCACCGACGACGACGTCTTGGCCACCACATCTCTCTTCACAACCACCTGTCTCTTCTTCATACCTCTCCCTCCGGATCGATCGATTTCCCAAACAATTAATCCTTCTTTTTTGGTACGGATGAGTAACAGTAGTATGATGGTTGGATGATCACCGGAATAATAATAATCATTGAAAAACCCTTAAAGCCATGTCAGTGCTTTGGTGACTAACCCTAACCCTAGCATGGAACTTTATATAGGTTTAGGGGAGGGTGAAGCTATACCCTGTAGCTAGGCTCAAGCTCTAGGTCTAAAGGGATGGAAATTAAATAGGGATTTTGGAACCCATGAATGAATGAATGATGATCGATCATGAGTAGTGTGTTGTGTTGAGCAGCCTTATTTTACCAAACTTTTTAATTGGTTCAACCTCAAGGACAGGCACAGAGACAAAACATTAGTTACTGCCCCAAAAGTGTGTATTGTTTAATCAGCCAATCATGGCACACCACATCATCCTATCACAGGGGGTGGTGCCTCTTTTAACTTGTTTTGATGAATTGATGCCAATCACAAAAAGGACAAGTTTGAACATCATTTTACAGAGTTTTCAATGTTACTCATCACTCACTGCCTTTTTTTTGGCCTAACTTCTTTCTTAGGGTAGGATAAAGGAATAGGAACCACCACCAGCTCCTCTTGCTTTTTTAAGAATTTGAATTTTTGCTGTTTATGTTGTGATAATGAGGTAATAAATTATTATTGTTAATTTTTAGTAAAAAAATCTGGATTGTTCTGTAAACAAAAGTCCAGGAAAACTATAAATTGTACTCGACCCACATAAACATGATCCATTTGTCTATTTTCGAAGAATAAATAAAGGCAACTTCTCCATGTCCATACCTCATTGGGTGGCTCTATATATCGTTAAGAACAGGACAAAAACTTTGAAATGAAAACCCAACGGAAATAGCATATGTCTTTACTCACTCGACCATTATATATAGTAAGCAACCGAAGAATTGTCTGTGCGATTTGATAGCTTACCTTTCCCTCTCAAATATAAAGTTTCAGATAATTATGAAAAATTAAATATAGAAAACTATGTAATTAACTACTATAAGAATAATATGTACTGCAGATTAGGTATAAAGATGAGTACGAGCGATGTATAGCCTTTTTCTTGGTCAAACACGATCATGGATTTTAATTACACTATTGAAGTACAAAGTTACCAACCGATGGTAGAAGCTAATTATTTTGAGAGAGAGGAGTGGGTCCAAAATGATACTGAAAAGGCAGGTTCGCTATGGCCCTTGCAACTGTGACAACAACTCTTGTCTAAATTACCTAAGATTCTAATAATTACATTCGATCATTCATTTCCCCACACAACTCTTATATCGATCAATGACATCCACCATTTTTCTCCCTTCTAGCTTCCCCTTGCATCAAATCAAATCAAGCACAATCATAACCTTCCCAAATTTCAACATCACTCTTTCACACACACACACACACATATATGCCTGCTCTTCTTTTATACATATATCTCCCACCACCGAATTAACTATATATATAAAAATCATGATGTGTGGGTATCTGATATATATATATATATATATATATATATATATATAGAGATGTTTCATGATACCATTTCTTTTTTAAGTCATTATTAGAAAAGAAACAAAGGGTGAGAAACCTATAATAATTTTCTATATATGGGGAAGTTGAAAGGTACATGTCCTTAGCTTATTCCCTGCTTAGAACCTGACAAATTCACCGCATGCCTTTGAAAATGTGGGGGAGGAACTAAGAACGAAACAGATAGATAGTTAAAGAAATGTGTGGTTTACATTTAAGAACCGGCCTGCGCTAAAAGATTTTTTTTCCAGGAAAATTAGCAGATGGAGGAAGAATAAGAACAGAATTGAGACTCTAGGTTGATGTTGAAAGGTATATGGATTGTTCAATTAGGCCATGAGTACTATATGCACAAGCTAATAGATAGCAGGCATGAGGACGCCGGAGCCTCCACCATTGATCTATCACTACATCATCAGAGAGTAAGGAACTAGAAAGGGACAGGCACACAATGGGGGCAGTAACATGTGCACTTTGGGAAAGTGACTAAGGACAAGGACACATGTTCTTGTCAATCATAAACGAGCACGTCATTTTTATTATTATTTAAATCACCAAAACTATCCCATATATATTTGAAAAATAAAAAAAATTACCCTGGTGGATCTGAGCACGATTCCTTCTTCTACCGGGAATCTCATTCCATATATTCGTTAATTAACCTCTAGGAATTACAAGTGTACATGTAGAACTCAACAACAAGAGTCAATATTGAGAATTAATTATTAAGTAGATCATACCCTACTTAGTGGTCAATAAGCTGAAACCACAGATCGCGCCACAAAGCAATTTGCCAGCTATAGAGATAGATATATTGGGTTGAAAGACACAAAGAAGTTGTGCCAGCGTTGAGATGTGAACTTTGTACAGTATTCTAGTAGCAGAATTTATGGTGGTGTTGAAACTATGTGCTGTGATGCTTGGCTGTATACCAATTCGTCCTTTTTGGCTAAGAATAACTACTCATGGAAGTGTGTGGTGGCTTATCTTCTTTCATTTGTAGGTGTTGCTTCTCCCATATTTTTTCTCCATTTCATTTTTTATATATCCCCATTCCGCACACAAAAAATAAATAATAACATATACGTACATATTGAACATTATCTTTACTCACTTGTCAGCCTACTCCAAGCCCATTTCCATCGTACTACTGAAACTTATGTGATGGTCCCTGCTCCGGATTAACTTCATATAGTATTGTTATTATATTAGAAATTACTAGAACATTTTGTCATTATAATTTCAATATAAGTTGATTTTTAAGACATAAATTCTCTGTGATGGTCGTTAACAGGTGTACCTAAGCTAGCCCAACCAAGTACATGTGTATTGGGTCAGAATCCGTTTATTAGGTGAAGTCAAATAGCACAAAACTATGGTTATCAAGCTAAAAGACGCGAAAGAAGTTATGATTTCTGATCAATTTTTTTCTGATCAGTTTGTTGGTTTGTCGGTGACTGCGAAAGGAACTGACACTTGGCTCATGAAATAATGAAGTGCATGCTATGTTGGAATAATATCGCATTACTATTAACTAATAAACCTCAACATTTTTTGTATAGCGTAGTTTGCAGATAAAAGTACAAGTTATGCATGTAATATACATAACAAAAAGTTATGCTTTGTGGGTGCTAACAATGAACATATAGCTGTAATGTAAGCGACTTAAGAACCACTTTTTGGGTAAAGAATGGAATTGATTTCGTCTTTGCAAAGCACCAATGATTGTCATTTGGGAAGATAATGTGATGAGACCCATTGCTTCTCACCAACCGTACCCAATTTGCGAGGTCTATCTGGTATTAAATTTATGTTCCCTTTGGTTCTTTTCTCGACGGATCCTCTTTTATATTAAGATACTAGTTGGAAGTGATCTGTAAGAGAAAAATTCCAAAGTGGAAAGCTATGTCTAACCCTAAAGTTCAGTTGTAGTAGACACCGAATGGTACTATACAGAGAGGATTTATATTAAGTATGACCAAGAAACTGCTAAATATCTTTGCAGATTGGAGATCGATACGTCTCTTTCTCCATGTTACAGTGTCTCTTTCTCTTGCCTAGAACATCCATGTGCGTCAAAGCCCCATGATTAATTACCACTTATATATAGTATCTCTCACTCATCATGCTTCATAAGAAAGTTTTTCTAGCGTTTGCCCATTATTAGTTTAATTAAATCTAGACTCTTCTTTTCTTTTGAGTTATTGCTTAACAATAATCCACGTATTAAGTTGAAAGATCTTGATATTTTGAGTAGTGTCATGTCCACAATTGTTTACTTTAATTCCAATCTAGAAAAAAAAGATAGTGATCGATTTGATGATTTAGCAAATATCGAAGATTTGATCATTGACTAGTCACATCCTTCCTTTAGCTAGTGCTTGATTGTAATTAGCATCAACTTTAATAATTATTTCTTAGCTTTACGAACTCTTCAAATCAAATCAAAATGCAGCTTTACTTTCATTGATCAAACCTTGAAAGGGAGTATTAAATTGAACAAAGTGTTAGACTAGGGAGTATTAAATTGAACAAAGTGTTAGACTAAATTTGTTAAATAATATACTAATTATTAATCATGTGTGGATGAGGGTTAATTAATTAATGAGAATATTTCATTTTATTGTATAGCAATTAGTCCTAATTTAGTATTTATAAGCACAAAACAAATCAAGTCAAGTTTTTAGGTATATTTTACGATAGGTTTAGCCACGTAAGGTCATTTGGATAGAGGCTCCAAACCTACATCATTTTAGCTGTAAGTGAATCTCTATCATGATCTAACAATAATAAGGGGATCGAAATGGTGGATGGAAATTCCTCTGTTGCTAAATATAATATCAATTTTTTTAATTCAATTTGAACTATAAAATGGGTCTTATACGTAGTACTGGGGAAGTATTATATTGCAAGGCCCTAACACTCAAGTTAGTACATCTATAGCTCTCTCACCATCATTCTCTATTCAAAAGTATAGGCTAAGGAATCTACTCTAATTTACTTCCTTTTTTTTAATATCAGTTGAGCAGTCATGCAATTCTCATCATGTACTTCGAGCAAAAAAAAAAAAATCTCATCATGTACATATATACTATTCTTAAATGGTCTATTGAGAGCATAAGTACATATTTTCTTCACAAAATTAAAAATATTATGCATGTATTTTTGCAAGATATATAAACTGGATCAATCGGTGATGATAACTTTAGTTCATCACCATATGCATAATTTTTTTGTCATGTGTATAGTTTGTAATAGATATCGATCTGTCGTTTTAATTTCAGGTTAGAACGGAAGTGAGCTGGTTAAAAGTATATATAAAAGGAAACTTAATGTTTTGTATAAATATATTTGATTCATAGTATAAATCACTTCAACTAATTCGTGAGAATCAAAAAACAGTAGCTAAGTTATTAAATTTGTTTTAAATTGAATCAAATTTTTAACAGTACCCATATCAAATAATGATGTTTTGAATGAGAGAAAAATACAAGAAATCATAGTTAAACATTGATTACATGGGCAAAATTAACAAATAAATATTAATTGTTTCAAAAGTGACTTATATTGTGGGCTAATTCATTCTTTTACAAACAACTCATATTGGAGACCAAAGGGAGTATAAGATTTTTGTGCTTAGCCTTGAAGAAATCAAAAGTTGCTTTTGACAAGACTAATATTTAAATTCAAAATAAAAAATTCAAATATTAAATAGACAAGTCTGTTAACATGAAATCAAATAACTAGTGGACATGAATTGACATTTTTTTTTTAAAAAAAAATTTGTAATAATTATAAAAATAAGTAGTAACTCAACTCCTCCCATTATTTCAGAATGCTAAATTTATAATCCGTCAGTATTACGAGTTACTTATATCCTGTAAGGTTTTTTTTTTTAAAAAAAAAATAATAATTACAAAGGTGATATATATTTAACGAAAATTGTTTCTACATGTCTCAAAGGCCTACTTTAATATTTTTATTTCAGGTCACTGTTAAAGACTAATTCATGTGGTAAAAGTATGATAAAGTATGGATAGAAGTTAATGATTCTCTCAACCCACCAAAAATATATTTTTGTTCTTATTAATGGTCTAATAAATCTCACTATACATATAAAACATCAAGAATTAAATGTGGTTGGTGAAGCATGATAAATATGATGAAACTCTCAAAAATATGTATATTGAATAATGACGAAGAGTACATATAAATAATATATAAGCATGTGCGTAGATGATGAGATTGCATCAAATCTCTAACTGAGAATATCCTGAATCTACTGCCATCTGACTTTAGAATTCTAATCCTAACAACTTAAAGATACTAATAATAGTAGATGATGATGATGATAAGATATTACTCTTTATTTCTCTTCGAGTTGGTGCATATGTAGATTGATAATGCCCAACTTGCTTCTGAAGTTCTCGCATTGAGCTTTCCCTTACGCCTTGGTGAAGACATTTGTGAGTTGCTCCTTCATCCAAATCTTTGTTGGATCTACCTCTTTTGACTGGACCTATTTTTTTTACAAAATAACAATTCATTTCAACATATATATACTTCATTCGTTCAAGAAATACTGGATTTTTAGTAATGTGTAGAGCTGCTTGATAGTCACAATCCAAAGTAGTTGCATTACTTTATTCTGCTTTAAACTTCTTTACTAGCCACCTAAGCCATATCCCCTCACTCATTGTATTTGTCATCGCCCTATACTCTAATTCTACCGACAACAATGAAACCATACTCTATTTCTTGGTTCTCCAAGATAGAGGAGATCCTCCTAATTTAATGATTTATCATGTACCCAATTATTTATCTAGCGGAATCTTCCCCAATCTACATCACAGTAGCCTTCAAGTTTTAAATTTCTATCACTTCTTAATAATATACCTTGGTGGACTTTAGGCATCTTAGGATTCTTTCTACGGTGTCATGTGGAGCTACTTCGATTCTGAATAATACTGACTTAATTAGGACATTCACTAGACAAACTATATCAGGTCACGTTAAGGTTACATATATTAATTTCCTGATGAGCTTGCAATAATGTTTCCTATCTATCAACTTGTGATCTCCTCAGTGTCATATTGATTCCTAGCATCCTCCTGTGCAAGTTTAGTTTTTTTGCCCATTTTCTTTCCTAATCACTAGCTTACAATTTTGTTCTAAGGTATTATATTTTGTAAATAAAATAATAAAAAAATTAATGATAAATATTAGTTTTTCCAAATTTAAGATCATAAATTGTTTCATTATTGTCGAATGTTGAAAAATGGAACTAATCCCCGCCTGTTAGGCTACTTGTTTTGTCTTTATAGTAGTTCTTATGGAATAATGAAATTTAGTATTTATAATTTTTTTTTAAAAAAAAAGATAATTTGCAACCTAACAATTTGATAGTTACTTATAAATTATTGATACAAAATACTCATGCGGTCTTTAATGTATAATATTTTTAAGAAGTTAGTTAAGTTAATTAGTTAATTACTTTTTCCGGTTCTTAATATAAGATATATTTGTAGAATTGATTTTGATTCTAAATATAAGATGCATAAGTTTAATATTTGTCAATCTTTTTCTAATTTGCTTCTACTGATGCTCTCTCAATAATGATCAACGAGGAGAAGGAATGAGGAAATTAATGAAGATATCTAAGGTATTTTAGAATATATATGTCATATTAACTAACTTCATTAATATAATCCAATTTGGTAAGTATGTCTTATTAAGGATTTGAAGTGTATAATAAATGTAATTTTTCTAAAAAACCCTTATCTAGGATAGTTTTTTTATTTCCCATAAAAAGCCATTGGTGGGACATAATTTGGGAATGATAAATATAAGATATAAGTATTATATCCATGACCAAATATCAACTATAAGTTTATAGCAAACCAAATCATAAATAGTGTAATGTATAACTTAAAAAAGTTGTACATTTTGTAGGAACAAGAACAATTACATCCAATTTAATAATTTATTTATTTTTTTTGATACAAAATTTAATAATTTATTTTCAAGATAGGCCTATTTCACTTGCAATCTAAAATGGGCTTGTCTTTAGCAAATATATAGATTTGTCCTTTGACAAATTTATGCGACTGAACCAGCACTATTAGTAGTGCAGTGGTATTGGGATTAATTTCCCCCTCTCCAGTCCTGGGTTCGATCCCCCCTCCCCTATCGTCTTGTTTCAAAAAAAAAATTTATGCGACTGAGAACACTGATCATCTACCTGTTGTGCAGTAATAATGGGCTCCGAATGCGGGCCCCACAGCCTGGAAATGTCCCATCCTCAATTGGCTCTCATGGGCTTTAAAGAGCTATTTCAAGCCCATTAATCAAAACCTATACTACTGTCATTGAATTAAGTTTCGGTGACATACCAAAAAAAATTAAGTTTCGGTGACAAATGTTAGTTCAGTGGTATATAGTTGACTTATAATCTGAGGTTGTTAGTTCAAATTTTACTGCATGAAGGCTTTGTTGATAAGCAATCTGTAAGTACCTTTGTAGGCGTTCTTAGAATTTGGAGACATATTGTCTTAACTCTAGTAAACCCACATAATTTTTTTTTTTGTAGCGAAAAAAAAAGTTTGCATATACGTGCCTGCATGAGCGAGTTGAATGCATGATGATATGAATATACTTGTTTGTGTGTGTGTGTATGCAACGCTTCGCTTCTACAATAATCTGAGTGAACAAGAAAATTACAAAGGGCTTAGACGATGTTATAACGACGTTATAAAGAATTTGTGAAATTGACTTAGAAGTCATCAAATGAATAGAATTTGCTTGATTCCTACTATACACATACAAAAATGGGGGGGGAAAAGAGGGATGAGAATGCTCATTAAGCGGCCAATAAATGCAGATTAAGGGGATTCATTTAAGTAACTGAGTGAAAGGAAGAGGAATAGAGATATAATAAATGGGAGAAGGACATGTTGAAGGGAAATGAATGGGAGATCTATTCAAAGGGACCAACAGAAAATCCCTATAATATAACTTGATATCATGATATAATGTGTGTGTGTGTAGGCCACGAATGGATGAATGAATGAAGCCCCTGCGAGACTATGTAATGAAGCAAGAGCTAGCTAGCTAAGAGAATAATTGAGAAGGAGGAGAGTTCGTGGTGGAATAATAAATAATAATAGAAGTAGTATTGGAATTGAAAGAGAAGGGAAGGGTAGGTACCCTTAACATTTACTCTCCAGTATTTTTCACAAACTTTTTTTTGTTTGATTAATTGTGCACAACTAACTGTTAGTTAAAATTAGTTAAAATAATAAATATGTGAAAAATGTCATATTTTTTCTAAATATGCTTCTAATTTATATATGAGAGAGAATGAGTAATCAATGATCTAATGAAAGAGAATTAGTGGTGAGTAAGAAATGAGTAATATAAAATTATGTATTTAATAGGGGTAGAAAAGAAAAATGTAATTAAGTTTGAAATACAGAAAGAAAGTTATTAAAAGTTGCTTATAAAAAACAGCGTAACACACAAGGCATTTGATTTAAGGAAGAAGAAGCTAGCGTTTGTGTTGGAGGTTTGCTTTCTCCCACCTGCTCTATCTACTTCTTTCATTTCATTCTCTCTTGTATTATATATATATATATATATATATATATATGCTTTGTTGGCTCGATAGCGAGGCCTTGCTTCCCCTTACAGGCACCTCCTTCTCTCTATTTATATCTTATAAGGTCCCTCTTTATTTATTTTTGTCATCATCATTTATTATTTGTTATAGCAATATTATTATTTGCGTGAGAACACTACATAAATTGTTCGTCTCTCTCATATCATGTGACATCTTCTTCCTCGAAACGTGATCACCAAATCTCATTGACACACTTGATTTTTTAAGAGTTAAAAATAAAACAGAGATAAAACAACAAGTGAAAAACTGAAAATTAAGAACCTTACGAGTTTTAACTCCAATTATAAAATAAACACAAGCGGCGTATAGAACTGACAAGTGATTAGGGTTATGTTGGATTCACATTCATTCTTACAAAAGAATATATCAAACCTACCAAGATGAATACAGTACAAAGGATGGTCGCAAGTGGAACAAAAGAAAAATGAATGAAGAGAGACGATCGAGAAAAGGGAGGCGAAGAAGTAAACAAATTGGAATTGGACGGTTTCATTTGTGGCATTCATGAATGTGCATTTGATCCCTCATTTCTTGGTAATTCACTTTCCTCCCCTTCTCCATATTGGATGCATTGTTTCCCATTCTCTCCCCTCAAAGTCAACGCATCTCTCTCTGACTTTCTCATTCCCATTAATTTACTCTACATGGCCACCTTTATTCTTATCACATCCATTCAATTCCTGCGTTGCTCCATTTTTACCCCATTCACTCACTTCTCTCTCTTTCCCAATGTTCATCACTCGCCTCAAGGAACCAGCACGTACGCCCGCACACAGGGAAATTGGTTAACACCACCTAAACTGGTTAGTTAATAAGAATATATATGATGGTTTTTATTATACTATTCTGGTCTTATTTATAAGTTCATTTTGACCAAATCTCACATACCAATGAAAGGTAGTTAACTCAATGATTATGGGGGTAAATTTTTAACTTTACTCTCATATATATTTGAGTATTTTTAAAGTGTTTCTTCTCTCTCTATCTTAATAAGTACAATTAATATGGGTAAAATTGTCACAATTTCATTTATTACATGAAAGTGGACTTATAAATATGATTAAATTTTTTAGTTAGAGTGGACTTATAAATAGAACTAGAGTGGTACAGTAATACTATTATTGGTATTACACGTACGTTGATGGGTACGATATCATGATGAAGAGGATGCCGACCAATCAAAGGTACACACAACGATGGTGGGCTTCAGATATTTACTCTCATCAACATAAATTCATGGCGAACGGACACTTCATCACGCTCCGTGAGCTCGATATATTAAGAAATAGGGTACGTACAAGTAAGTTGTTTTTGCCATTAATACTTTTGACTAAAGCATCTCACAGTATATGTATGGGTCCTCCGATCCCTCCTCCACTCTTATCCAACAGTAGAAGCCTCCGTGCTTATGTTTGTTTGTCCTTTGAGCTTATCTCCCTTTAATTATTAATATTATCACTCTCCTTTGTAGTAGTTTAGGCTACACGTGTACTCCATATATAATATATATAAGTTCCTTAAACTAATTCCTACAATAGTTAACTTATTAAATTTATTTTAAATTTAAAAAATTTCAACTTTATCCATATTAAATAAGGTATTAAAGGAATGAGAAAAATACAACGAGTTATGTTTAAATAATAACTATATAAGCAAAATTGACAAATTTATATTAATTGCTCTTGAAATAAGTGATATTGTGGACTAAGTAGTTATTCTTTTATAAGCGATTTACTGGCACATTTATTTATTTTTTTCGAATAATTATTATTGTTTAGCGGCAATAAAAGGAAAAAAAATAATTTAGATAGTTAAGTTTATATCGTTAATTTACTTTTTTCAATCACATGAAAAAGCTTGTTTTGTTTACTCATCACCAATCTTGTAATAAGTTGCTTTTGTTATTAACATTAAATTATTTTTATATTTACTTATTTTCATTTGATTGAAAATAAATACACTAAGTATAAAATTGTAATTACTGTCTTGTTTTTTGAACCAAAAGAATACTCCACAATCATAAGTAACTTCGTTCGCCAACATTACAGCGTGCAGTGCCTCCCATCATCCTAAATTTACCCCTTCCCCACAGTATTATACTTTTATTAATATATCTCAACAAATTGTAAAAGCTGCTCCCGCAAATCCACATGTCCTTTTCAGTTAGATGTCATTTATTGTATAGTATTTTATAAATAATTGTCTTATTATTTTTAAATTTCAAATGCTACCGATTGAAGGAAGACTGTATCTCGACCGGTTCCCGTAGTTCTGCAACATTCCTTTTTACATGTGTATCCATGGCATGTATCATGTAGACATGATATGAGCTCAAAAATTCACACAAAAAATACAGTTGTAAGGAGAGGACAACATGTAATATACGTAAGATTTGATTATTTGGTACATAACTTGAGGATGATACTAGTATACATGAGAAACTTACAATGCACACTTTGTCTTGTTTGTTTCTTTTTCCTTGTAGAGCAAGAAAAAACGTCATCTTCCATTTTTCTTACCCTGACCAGGTAAAGACTTAGTCCACCAAAAGGCTTAAACGAAAAAAAGAAAGGACGACCCATAGCTAGCAGCTACCACTTGAGCCACACTGACCTGTATTGCGATTGTTAGGGCATATCACATCCGTTGTTAATTGGATTAGGGCCTGCAGTTTAATGTCGTGATTTTGACTGATACGATAACCCCTCCCTCTCTCTCAAGCTTTAGTTTAATTTTTTCTAGAACATTTGTGGAGTAGTTTGTTCCAGAAGTACTGAGTCGTTGATTAGGTCATCATCCTGGTTCTGAGCTAACCCATCATCAAAGAGCCACTTCTCGATTAGGGTCAGAGGAAGCTGATGCGAATCAGAGCTCGGCTTGCTCTCGTCCTGGAACATGTTGCTGTTGGTGTTGTCGTCCACAGACACAGATTGTTGAGAAGTATCAGAGTTAAAGCTCCACAGAGAATCTAGAACATGGTTGTTACTGTTGCTATTATACGTCGTCGTTTCGCTGGACGAACTGGAACCTGTCGTACCCATGTTGATGAAGTGAGCTCCTGATGTTGGGTGATTTGGGGATTTTTTCATCCAGTTCTGAAGTAATCGGGCTATGTTCTCAGTGCTTGAAGCGTAAGGGGATGTTTGGATTGTGGGATTGGATGGCTTGGTTTCGATTTTGGTTTCGGTGGGCTGGTCGAGGGACAGAGCATGACACAGAGCCTGTTTGGCCATGTGGATATCTGTTTGAAGCTTTCTCTCCCACTGGCCCTTGGTCTGTGACAACGAGTCGTCTTCTTGGTCGTCACCACCCTCAGTCCCAGTTTGAATCCTCTTGAGCTTCTTCTTCAAATGGGTGTTCCAATAATTCTTTATGTCGTTGTCCGTCCTCTGTGGAAGATACGAAGCTATAGCAGCCCACCTGCAGATTAAGATCCCAATTCTTCAACAATTCATATAAAACCAAATGGATATACAGAGGCATTATCTATATCTGTAAGTACCTGTTGCCGAGCAGAGCTTGGAGGTGGACGATCATCTTCTCCTCATGGTCGGTGAAGTTGCCTCTTTTGATACCAGGACGAAGATAGTTAGTCCATCTAAGCCTGCAACTCTTACTGCATCTCATCAGACCTGAAACCCACACCAAAATCGATAAGTCCGACATGATCTGACCATTAAAAAAAAAAAAAACAGAGTAAGAGAAGGCAGAGTAAAAATATAGGACCTGTCTTGGTGGGAACAGATCTCCAATTTCCAGGTCCGTGTTCTTGAATATAAGAGACCAAGACGATGTCTTCTTCGGGAGTCCAAGGTCCCTTCTTGATCCCAATTTTGTCGCAGCAAGGTGGCCTTCCCATCACATACATTAAACTAGAGACCCACCTCTCTGTTTATGTATGTGCGTGTGCGTTGTGGGGAACAGGGGGTCCTGTGAGGAAGAGCGAGTTTTGGGGGTTGATCAGTGAGGAAGACAGGCAAGAGAGTGCAGAACTGGGTTTGTCTGGGCTATGTAAGAAAGGGTATATATAGAAAGAAATGAAGTGGGGAAGGGTAAGGGTGGAAAGGCTGACGCTTGGGGCATAAGGTAAAAGAGTTTGGATTGATTATCTTGAAGCGCAGAGAGTCAAAAGGGACTGCAAACAGCATTAACTCAAAGGGAAAGAAAAAGTCCTTTCTCAATAGCCCCCTTCCACACTCATGGGAACGTGAATTGGTAATTTGGTATCAACGTGTGCGATTCTGAGAAAACAAGCAAGGGGTGAATAGTGGAAACGGTGAACATGTGGGTTGGTTCAGTGATGGAGGAATAAGTTTGGATTGGGCGAAGGATGTGATTATGTGATTAAAAGTCAATTAAACCTAAGACCTCGTGACGCTTGTTGGGGGATGAGTGAGCATGTATTTTCAACGTTGTTTGCCTTTTCTACTCCACCCCACGGGCCTCCCCACTCCTCTCTCTTTTCCTTTAATTTTATCACCTTCCCATGTCGGCCCTTTCATTTTACTCTCCCATTCTTTTTTTTCTTTTTTTTTTTAAATTGAATAAAAATATACATTACCACTACTTCCTTTTTTTTTTTTTGACAAAGAAAGGCAAGTCGCGGCTTGAATAGTGATACAAAGATTAGATCATTAAGATCTAACCCTAATACAACGAGCTAGCAAAACTAGTAGCGACAAGCTAATTGGTCTTTGAAGACCATATGAAGGCAACCTCCTGGAATTGCAGGTACAAGAGTAACGTCTGTAGTAGTGTTTGCAACATGTCCTTGTTTAGCCATAAAATCGGCATACGAGATGTTGTCTCTAGAAGTATGGTGAATCTCCACATTCCAGTCGCGGAAGAGAAGGTCACGAGTCTCTCCAATGATGTCTTTCAACGGATGATTAGCATAGCAATCTCTCATAAGAATGTTGATGACATCCAGTGTATCAGAATAAAGGGCAATATTCTGAAACCCCAATTGAAGAGCAACTTGAAGGCCGGTCATAATAGCGCGTAGCTCAGCTTCAATGACAGTCTACAGCCCAAGGGTTTTATGAAACCCCATCAACCAGTGCCCTTGAGAGTTTCTGATCACTCCACCGCAAGCTGCTTGCTGTTGGTGCCGCACCGACCCATCCACATCAATGCGGACCACATCTGTAGGAGGGGGGGTCCAAGTCTTTTCCTCAGCCCTGTGAAGTTGAAAAATATCATGAGTTAGAGTCTGACTAACAGCAGTTTCCATGAGAAGATAGTTACACAAATGAATCATCTCCCTGGTATTGGATGTTTGTCCTTGAAAAATGGATTTGCATCTGGATGTCTAAAGGATCCAACAACCCAAACCAAAGACCCTTGACCAAGGGAAATGTTGCAGTCTTCCTTTTGCCGGACTATGGTTGGTGTTCCAGTTGAGCCAAACCTGCAAATTACCTGCAAAAAACTGAGAAAAGTAGTTAGATTTTAATATTTGTTTCCACATGTTTTTTGCTCTTTCACAGTCCCTGATTATATGAATCACACTTTCTTCGCAATTACAATTGAAAGGACAGATGCTGTCATTTGTGAGACCTCTTCTGGCTCTGAGAGAATTAGTGGGAAGCCTCACATGACCAGTTTGCCACATGAAGAATTTGATTTTCTCAGGGAGTTGCCATTTCCACATGTGAGCCCAAAAGCCACTAGTGCTCGTTTCCCCTTGATCCGAGAGATAAAGATAAGCTGATTTGACAGAAAAGTAACCATCTTTTGCAGCTCTCCAAATAAAATAATCAGGTGAGTTATTAGAGGGGGGATGAATCCTGGAGATAATATTTATACCACTACTTCCTTTAACTACAAACTAATTCATATTTTAAATTGAATAAATGAGTGATGAACAATACCCTTATAGTCCCAACAAAAAACGATGTGGTGTTTGTGATATTGTTATTCAGTGATACGTACCATTATGGTTTTATTTATAAGTCATGTTTGACCAAATCTCACATATTAAATAGAGGTAAGTACCTTAATGATTATAAAATAAATTTTCAATTTTACCCTCATTTATGAATGAGTATTTTTCAATTCTTTCTTTTCTCTTTTAGATATAATTAATATGGACAAAATTATCATAATCTTATTTATTTGATCAAAATGGACACAGACCAAATTTTTTAATAAAAAAAACTTATAAATAGGACAAAATCGTGCTAAACACCTTCCTTAGATCTATTCATAATAGTGACATGATTCAATATTGTCAGCCGGATCATCTATTGATGTCTCTTGGATTGCGAAAGGGATCTTACACTTTCATCTTTTTTCTGTAAGATGTAGTTTAATTTCACACTGCGGCACAACACAGATAATTAATAATTAGCTACTGAAAAGAGCCATCCTTTTTTACAAGGCTTACTCTGTCTTTTCTTAGTTGACAAGAACCTTGAATGTAAGGATAGGCATAAAACCTATATCAACCGTAACTCGCGCAACTTGTAATATAGGGTAATATTTAATTACGATTTTTCTTGACAAAAAAATTTTGCCTTTTTATTTATTTTTTCTGGACTCGACATGCTTGGGAAATAACCAGCCAAATTTAATCAATCTAATAATATATGAATTGGCCACTTTGAAATTTTGACTCTGATGCGATTTGAGAGATTTAACTTTGGATTTTTATTGGGTGTAGCTTCCTTTATGTATATATTTAATTTCCATGCTATGTTGATTTAATGTGAGATAAGTTATTGTGTTTAAAATAAATATGAATGTTGTGTGTGGGTAATGTGGGCGTTATAATATTGAATTAGAAGTGTTGGGAATTAATATACCATAAATCCACAGTACTCCTTTAATTTTAAACATATGATATAATTTATAATGTAAATTATACTATAAAATATATTTCAAGGGCTCTACGTAGTATAATTAAGAAACAAATTCTGAATGAGAGGAAAAGACAAAGGTAGGTGGGGTAACCATTCTGCCATATCCCAAACACCGACGTCACCGCCGTCGTTACTCCATCTTTTCGCACTCACCTCTCATCTCTCTACAACCTACGTACCTGACATTTTTATCATTTTATTTATAAACTACCCATCACGTAGTTTTAAAATCTTCACTATATTGACTCATTCATCTGTAAGTCAGAGAAATTGGGATATGATGTTGTCGGTACATAACCTAGTGTGTGTCACTTCTATCAATTTTGACTTCTATATAATAAGTTAATAACCCTTTATCTCTTTTAAACATACGAGCATCCCATGAGTTAAATTTAAAATATGAAAAGCTATAATTGTCTGATATTAGGTAGACGTACAGTAATACATATATTACAGTTTAAGTTAAAAAGGTTAAGTAACCGTCTTCTTATTAATTGATTTAAATCATTAAGAGTTGATAGATTCAAGATGAAAATGATGCTTAACCACTAATAACGGTTATATAGATATATTAAGGATTAAGGATAAAAATGAGAATAAAGGTAATTAGTGAGTGGTTAAAAGTGGTATTAATATATAGATGGGGGGGGGTTAGGGTGGTGAGGGATGGAGTCATGGAGAGAGTTACATCCATTGAATTTATGGTGGTTAAGATGTGTGTGCATTAGTGGGTAAGTGAGATGTGTGCATTAGGGGATATGTGTGTGTCTCTGTGTCTGTGTGTGTACAAGGGCCTTCAATTCGTCGTCACCGGTAATTGCTGTGGTTACTATTCCTTTCATTGGTTGGCCTTGCTTCTAGCCCCACCTCTATAATTACACCCACACCCGTCGTACTCATAATGGATATGACAAGTTCTAGAGTCTCTTTGATTTTGATACATCTTAAGCTATCCGATCCCCAGTTATTTGTTTATTTATAGTAACCTATTTCATTCTCTTTTCTTTCATTTATATCCCCACTCATCCTTTTCATCTTTATTTTTCTCTTCCCCGACGTGGCTCATCATTCCTCCTACCTCTCTTCTCTACCACAAATTTATGCACCTCCGATCCCTTTTCAATTTTACTAATTGCTCTCTCATTCTCTTTTCATCTTTTAACTAATTCAATATATATGCACCCGTCATATTTATAAAAGATTAAACTCACAATCTCACACCAAAAAAAAAAAAAATTAAGAACATGTTTAGTATCAGTTGGGAAAAACATACTCCCTCATAGTCATGTATATACTTCTGCATTGGTGAACATTACTGTATTTGATGATGATAATTAACATATAGATTTTTATATGAAATTGATTCACAAAATTTCACAAACTAAATTCAGAATAATAATATTGGAGCTGGTTCCCTGGACGTATGCTGGTCTCCAATAATATATACCAAGACAATGCTGTCCATTGAGAGACTCATAATATCTCCTCACTCCATCCACAATTCAGCCACTATATAGCCAATACCATACACTACTAGAAAATGCACAACTAGCGACGGATTTTTTTTCCGTCGCAAATTTTCACCGATTTACAGCGGAATTCATAATCCGTCACAAATTCAGGTGTTTTGCGACAGAAAATGGGATCCGTCACAACAAGGAGGCACAAAAAATTTTGCTTTTTGCAACGGAACTGATATTCCATCGCAAAAAAATTTACTTTTTGCAATGGAATCTCAATTCCGTCGCAAACTGACGGCCATTTGGCTGCCAAGTCCCCTCAATTTGCAACGTAATTGAGATTCCGTCGCAAAAGAATTTGCTTTTTGCGAAGGAAATGAGGTTCCGTCACAAAAAGCAATTTTATTTTTATTTTTTTGACGGAACCTCATTTCCGTTGCAAACTGGCGGCTAGTTCCCCCCTTTTTGCGACGGAATTGAGTTTCCGTCGCAAAAAGCAATTTTTTTGCGACGAAATCTAAGTTCCGTTGTAAAATCTCGGATTTAGTCCCAAACTTTAGACATTTCGACTGTCCTCCACCTTTCTTCTTCTTCTCCTCCCCCTCGTGCACACCTCTAGCCTTCCGTCCGTCTCCTATGCCTAGCCGGTCCGTCCTCAGCCTCATCCTCCGTCCACCGTCCTCCACCTCTCGCCGTTCAGTTCCGTTCTCAATCAGGTATGTTTGTATTTTATTTATTTTTTTGCTTTTTTTGGATGTGGTTCATTTACATGACATTTTTTTTAATTAACTGTGGTAATAATATTGAATCCTATTTTTATTGACTTTTTATAAATAATATTGAGTTTTTTAGATTCTCATTAATCCTTAGTAAAATTCTATACAATATTTTTCTGATTAGTATTTACTTTCGGTTACTATTAGTACTATTATTGTTGTTATTAGTGGGCTTGTATTTCGGTCAGATCAACATAATCTCATTAGATATGAGTATTTTCTGTTTGTTACATGATTCCAGCTAGCTATAAATATGCTGTTTGAGGTTTCTTTTTTTTTAAAAAAAAATCGAAGGATATATATATATATTGTAATACCCGGATAAATAATAATAATAATAATAATAATATAGTAATAATGAAGATTTAAAATTTAATAATGTTTGTATTATTTTATAATTTATTAATTGGCAATAATTATAATAACAATAGAAATTTAGAATTTAATTGTATTGTTAATTTATTAATTGAAAATAGTTAAAGAGCCCAGCCCATAACTCTAAATTTTAATTATAAACTTAGTCTAGCCGTCTAAACCTAGCAACGCTCAATACTTTTCTTCTCTGCTCCCTTTTCTTCTCAAATCCTCATACCAGACTCTCATCAAATTATTTTCTAGGAGGTTAGCAAAAGCGGAGACCAGGTAATTTTAATTCCCATGAGTCTAGGTTAGTTTTATATGAATCCTGATAGGTAATCCTAACCCCCATGAGTTTTAGGTTAATTTTATATATTGATAGGTAATTGTGTACCCTAGGCTACAGAAACCAATTGCTATTTGATTTTCGTATGTATAGAAATATATATATATATAATTATGTTATTGTTTGCCTCGACTTGCGTGTGTAAATTCATGTGCGTTTTTTTCTCTCTCATGAATTGAATTGGATTCAATGGCTTGCCTCGGTATGCGTGCTTGATCTATGTAATACCCCTGTGCATCCTTTATTGATCAATTGAATACAATCAAAATGCCTGTGCGTTTTTCCTTCCGAATTCAATACAATTGATTTGCCTCGATCAACGAGCTTCAATTATATATATATATATATATGGTTGCATCCAATTTTTCACCTGTGCGTCATTTTTGTAGTCGCAATATATTATATTTCTGTGCAACAAATTGCAATATATATAATACTCCCATACAATGCTACAATTAATATCACCTGAATATGTCTATCCATGTTTTTCTATTATTTGATTTTATTTTCTTTATATAATATTTCTCGCTTAATAAAATAAGATATGAATAGATTTTACGTTAAAATATCTTTTTCCTACATTTAATTAAATAATAGAAAAGAGTATGAAAGGTAATTAAATAAGTATAAAATGTTAATAAATTCAATTTGTGCTCTGGGTGTGTAGTTTTTTTTCTTTTTCCTTTCCCTTCTTTTGGTGATTGAAACACGTTGTCTTCTCCTTAAAATAAATATAAATATAAACATATAAATATATATATTAAATACATGTACTCCTTAAATGTGTGAAGTTAATAATCCCGGTTTTCTTTCCCTACGTGGTTAACCGTTGCTAATCTCCACAATAAGAGGGATTAAGTTATTTAGTTTTTAAATGTTTATTGTGTGTTGATTTATTTTTATATTATTAAAGACATGTGGTTAGCTATTTTTTGGGAGTAGTGGAGTCATTTCAATTTACCTTACCGAGTAGTGATATTAGTAATCCTAGATATTAGCTATAATCCTAGATTTTAGCTAAAATAAATAGAAATATAAAATGTAATTAAAATGTTAAATATATTGTACCGTAATAAACTATAATAGGAATATATTGATTTTATTATTATTAATTAGATTATATAATATAATCGATTTCTATTAATATCTCATCTTATATATCTTTTTTTTATTATATTATTTATATTAGAAAATCTTATTATATACTATATTTATTATATAGAATATATATCGAATATATCGATTTTATTATTATTAATTAGATTATATAATATAATTGATTTCTATTTATAGTAATTATATTAATATTTTATATTATATATCTTTTTTTATTATATTATTTATATTAGAAAATCTTATTATATATTCTATTTATTATATAGAATATATATCTATTTATTTTATATTTTACATATTTTGATCACATACCATGCGAAGTGATTCATTATTTATCAATAAAGGAAGCACAATAATTTTAATGTTTATGCTAGTTGTGTCTAATGCTATATTAATTAATATTCTTTCATTCTTTAGATAATATCCGCTGCATGATGAAATAGGACATGCTTAGATTTGATATCAAGATATCCTCGTATCCTACATTTAATTAAATGATAGAAAAGTATATAAAAGATAATTAAATAATAGAAATAATTTAGGAATTTTATTATGTGTGTGTTTTAAATAATTAGACTTTACTCAGATAAGTATTTGAGTTATAATATGTGTTGGCTCTTGTATCGAATACTTGAATTATTATACTCTTGAATAATTTGGAAAGTCATGATGCCCTTGAGTAATTGATATATTCAATGAAGAAATTGATAATTGTGACAAGATTGAATTTCCTGATTGTGTATGATTGTAATGAATTAATAGTGGGAGGATAGCTTGGGACGGTACCTCCCAAGTGATGAACACAACTTTTGGGCTTTATGCCACTGATGTGAAAATGATAGTATCAGTTCTTCCCAAAGTGGTATCTGGCAGGGTTTCCCGGAACACTAGTTGCAACTTTGGGAAGAGGTGTGCACACTAGGAAGAGATGTTTTGATGATGGCCAATTTGATGATTTGTGACTGGCAGGGTTTCCCGGGTCATAGGGTAAACTGGCAGGGTTTCCCGGGTCTAAATAAATTTAAATGATAACGAATAATGTTTGATGTAATCACCTTATGATTTATGTGTGTGTACACATGTGTATATTTGCTTTGATTAATATAGCTGTGCCATTTAAATTGTGTTTTATTAGAATTACCAACTTTTGCTTATGTTTGTGTTCATGGGCTGCGATGATCCTTCGGGGGAGCAGAACTTCAGTGAAACAGGTGTCAAGAGTTTGGGGCTAGTAGTGAGAAGTGAGGAGCACAGTCAGCTGTTTATTTTACTTTATTTTGTTCTAATTAAAAACACATATATTTTGTTTAAGTTTGAATTTACCTTATTTGTAATAAGTAGCCTTGCACTTGTCTCAATTCAAGTGCGGCGGTAACACTCCCAAGGTTGTTTATTTCGAATTTTATTAATTTATTTATGAAAATCATTTAAATTTTTGTTATTATAACGGTTAGAAATCGAGGGTGTTACATATATATATATATATATAAAAAGAAACAGTACATTACATAAGAACAACATAAAGACAGTACACAAATACAAAAAACCAAACCAAAAACAAGAAGTATCAGTCACCACCCATTAAAAAAATAAGAGCAAAAGGAAAATCATGGACAACAGCAGTCTCCTGGACACCCAAAGTTAGAAGTGACAACAAAGAAGGTAAGGGTTGAAAAACCCACCTGATCGGACACACTTCCTTATAAGTATAAACTACAACTAAGGCAGCTATATAAGTACCCCGTATAGGGGTAAAGATCTAAGAAAACCCAACCTCAGGAGAAAGGAGATTCATATTGTCCTGAAGAACACTTCTGCTTAAGGATTGAAAATCCGTCGCAGTTGCCACACGGACGTTATCCGTCACTAACGTAATTTGTGACGGAAAAATCTATTTTGCAAAGGATTTTTTCCGTCACAAAAACCTTTTTTTTTTTAATAGTGATAATCAGGACGTAGCCAGCTACTATTCTTAAGGGGACCAAATTTTCTATTACCATAATTAACTTGTGTAGCACTCATTCCCGTCCGTCCTTAATATAAGATCTAATTGAAAGTTTATGTTGATTCTAAATATAATATATATTTTTTACATTTGTTAATCTTTTTCAAATTTACCTAGTGTATTGATGCTCTCTTAATTAACAATAACTAGACAAGAGACAGAAATGGAGAGAATTAAGGAAGATGATTAGAGTGTTTTAGAAAAATATGTCATATTAACTAATATCATTAACTTCCTTAATATAATCAAATTAGATAAATATATTTTATATTAAGAACGGGATGAAGTATTTTACACACACATATGTAATAGTGTGTGTTTACATACGCATGTTACCGAAGGATGCATATTGGGGGTTGGAGGAAGTGTTTTGTCCAGGGGAGGGTGCGAAGATACTCCCTACATCTGAAATATAAGTCACGTTGGGGTTAATGTTCATTTTTATCTTAGAAGTTTTTGTGAAGTTTTTGTGAAGATGATGCAGACAGCTGAATTTTATTTATATTTTTTTGTTTGGCTCAAGGATGAGCCATGTCACCCTATTCCCAACTGTAGCCAAACTAGACATCTGTCATGTCAAACCTAATACCATTGTATGATTTTATGTGAGCATGAGTGCATGACCATGCTTTCTTCTTAATTTGGTCAATATTTTCTCGAAGTTTTTGTGAAGGATCAATGGGTTTTCGGAAGCAGTTCAATGTTTGTATAATTATAATATAGAATTTTAAAATATGCAACTCATGAAATATTATCTATTTGATAATAACTATCTTACCCATCATCACCAATGTAGGGTTCTCAAAAAAAAAAAAAAAAAAGGACTAGTATGAAGTTATATCACTCATTTTCAAACCTCCACGCATATATTTGACCCAAGGGAAGACATTTTGCATCCTTAACTCAAATCAAAATGAAAGCGCATGTTGAGGTGGAACTAAGCCACGGGTTCATCAATTTCATTTCAACGCGGGACCTTTCATAAAGAACTCATCCCGTGTAAGTCACTGGTACAACTTCATCATGATGATGATGATGATGATGATGATGATAATAATAATAATAATAATAATAATAATAATAATAATAATAATAATAATAAATGTTTTGGTAGAAGTTAATCAAACTAATCACAATTTAATTGTTTTGCTCCTCATTGATCGATCTTCTCTTTAATTTGTAAGTCATGCTTATTTTGTCTGATGAATTTGTTAAGTTATTAGTTGCTATATATTATATTACTACCACAACAGTCTCGAGATATATTGACTGATTTACTTAGATCTTCAAAATAAGAAGTCCTATAAAAATTAAGGAGTTGTATTATATAAGTCCTATAATCTTCAATTTTTGGGGCCTTATAACCCAATTAATACTAATTAAACAATTTTTTTTAATTTTTTAAGTGTGAGACTATGAATTCAAATCCTCTACAAAGTATACGATGAATACTAGAGCCGGGAAATCGGGTCGGGTCCGTCGGGCCGGCCCTTTTAAGCCCTGGCCCTGTAGGGCTCGGGCTTGAAAAATATGCCTGAAATTTGAATTTGGCCCTATAGGGCCTCGGGTTTTATCAGGCCGGCCCTGCAGGCCCTGTTACTGTAGCATTTTCAGTTTTTTAAGAAAAAAATTAGTCAAAGAGTGCCAAAAGGAAGAGGCTAGGAGGCACATATATAAATATATAATAACTATACTCTGATTTTATGATTTGGTATATTATTTGTTGCAGATAATGATTATGGATGTGTTCATGATGCGGGAGAAGAAATTCATGACATTTTTACTCCTGAAGCACAGCCTTCTGCTCAAAGTGAAGCACAATCAAATATCTATGAAATTGATGAGAGTGATGAAGAAGGTGACAGTTGACAATGATAGTGGTATGCTTTTATATTTTATGTGAGTTATCTAATGTTATTTAGTTTAATACTTCTTAAGTTTTATGTAAGTCAATTGTGGACAATGATTTGTTTTTCATTACGAATTAATGAATGTGTTTATTTGTTGGATAATTTGTATTGTTTAGATATTAATATTGATAATATTTATTTGATAGATTAGAACTTTAATGGTTGCAATTTACTAATTATATTTCTTTGGAAAAAACCTAGAAAAAGAATAATTAAAATTTGGAATAGTAATTTTCAGGCCCTATAGGGCCGGCCCTGGCCCTGGTACTATCGGGCCGGGCTTTGAAAAACAGATGTTTTTCTTATCTCAGGCCCTATAGGGCCGGGCCGGCCCTAATTCCCAGCTCTAATGAATACCCATGTTATGACCAAAAAAAAAAAATCCTTAAGTGAGTTGTTGTCAATATTGGCGGCGGTGCTCTATATCTATATATGCGCTTGCGCGTTCTTCTAAATATGGAAGATCAAGACAATAAAAGCAACGTGGACCTCAAAAATTATACTAGTCAATTAGGTAAAATAAGGGAAGAAAGAGAATATGGCAATTATAATTGGAAATACTCTATCAAAGAAAAATTAGATTCTCTCATCAAGTGGTATGAGAATAGTTAATTAGTTTTCTTTTGACCAAGAATAGTTAATTAGTTGAAGACGTTATTAATGTTATAGTGATTCATTTCCAAATGTCGTGCAGGACTGTACATAAGGGGGAATTATCTTGTTTTCCAAATTACGGTGATTACTTGAATTCATAAAGAATAAAAACTTCTCTTCTAAAGTTAACTACCACAATAATCTTTTTCTGGCCACCATACATACACGCACACACATATATATATATTAACAACAACGATATTAACGTACGTGTAACGAGTTTGTCCCGTTATATAATATATATTGCATGCATGGACATACCTAGATATATATAATTGATTAATTATTTAGCTCTATCCAAAAAAAGAAAGAAAGAAAGATCGTGATGGAAGGTGAAATAAATAGCGATGAACAAGAAATGGGAAAGTCTCTTGTAGTTGTTACCCTATCTTGTCCAGGACGACTCGTAAGAGTTTGCAGCATATATATATTGTTACGTACCCACAAGGATGAAAAATATCAAAATCGTTTTTATATGATCATGAGTACAATTATAAAAAATTTCATTTGTCGTATAATAATCTCATTCATTACCGACTGAAAAGTCACACTGGTCATTTTCATATATAACAGTGCATGCTTCTGTCTGTCATTTTCTTTATTTTTTTTTTTGATATTACAAGTGGGGGGAGGGGGGAGCGGGCTCGAGCCCGAGACACTAGGGACGCCAACTACTTAGAGCTGGCAGAGATGCCATGGCGCTACTAAGCGCCAGGCTCATTTTCTTTATTTTGATATCAACTTTAATGTCTGAGTTGAATCCTATCGCAAATACACATGGTTGTGTAAGGAGGGCCAGACTTTTATAGATAATTATTTATTATATAAAATAGACAGACGATGATGATAATAAGTTCAACGCTTGATATCCTATTACTTTAATTTTAGATAATTTTTTTAATGAATAGCAAATATTGTGAAAGGGACGATCGATATGACAAGACAACAAGTGGCAAGAAGTAGAGGACAAGAAATTCAAAATAATGTATAGAAGAAAATAGGGTTTAAAAAAAAATATATATATATATATAAACAGAGAGAAGTAGGATTAATTTAAAAAAGAAAAAAACTCACGGTAAATTAGAATGTTGTTAGTTGATGTTGTAGGTGGGTTCACTTTGATAAATAGGAGAATACATGCCAGCTTGAGACAATAGAGCAAAAGAGAATGTTCAAGCACGAGCAAATTGGTTGGATGAACTTTGACTCTGTCAATATGGAGAGAGAAAGGATTAAAGGAAAGATAGAAAAATATACACTTCCTTCCGTCGTTCATATATATATATATATATATATATATATATATATATATATATATATATATATATATATATGAGATATTTAGGGAATTGATCTTGGTTTTAAATATAAAACATATTTTTTCATATTTATCAATATTTTTCTAATTTACTACTATTATTGATGCCCCTCGATAATAATCAAGTATGAGAGAAAATGAAGAAATTAAGGAAGATTATTAAAATATTTTTTAAAAAATACATATCATATTAACTAACTTAACTAACTTCTTTAATATAATCAAATTAGGTAAATATGTCTAAGAGGGAATATAATGCAGAGAGATAAAGATGCCGCCAATAAATAGCAGTATATATTATGGAAAAGATAAATTTTATGAGAGAGAAGTGGTAATAAAACATCATATTTAGAATCAGAAACGCTAAAAAATGACCTTATAGATCAAAAAGGGTAGCCTATAGATATATAATAATTTTCTATAGACGTGGTTTATAATGATATTACAAGAAATATGTGTAGATATTAGAATATGACATGAGAAGAAAGGTTAATTGGGAATCGAAGGAATGAAATGAAGATATTCCCTCCGTAAGGAATTCATTAGAATAAAAAAAATATAGTAAACTCATTAGAAATGTACTAAATTAAAAAGGGTGAAGGTGCAGATTTGCCAGCTAACTATTACCCAAAAAACGTCTAGGCCAAATAACTATTGAGGGGACCAAAATTGCCAATCAACAATTAAAAAGTGAAAAAAAACACACCAAATAAATATTAAAAGTAGAAAAAAAAACACCAAATAACTATTAAAAAAAACAACTATCACAATTAAGTTAAAATATGAGGCACTGGTGTAGGACGGTGCCGGAAACGCTGGAGAAAAGAGCGGTTAAGCCTTCTTGGTAGAAAAGGAAAACACCAACAGAGATGGGACCCATAGGAGCAGACATTGCGACAGCAGCGGTTGTTGTTTGTGGCATCGAGAGGGATGGAACCAGGGTGCAAGGTACATGTTAGTCGAACGTTGTGGACTAATGGATGAGTTCAAGAGGGTGAATGGAACACCCAGCAACAATAAAAGCTTTAGAAATGCCGACGTCGCTGACACTGTGACAGTCAATGGAAGACAAAGATACCAAGACAGTAACGGGGTAATAGTTTGTTGGCGAATCTGCTCCAATTTTTTTTTTTCACTTTTTAATTATTGATTGGCAATTTTGATCCCCTCAATAGTTATTTGGCCTAGACGCTCCTCGAGTAATAGTTGGTTGACAAATCTGCACCTTGACCCAATTAAAAATAATTTCATGTTAAAGGGGCAATTTTGACCCTTCGAATTTTGTTCTGACTACTATCCCAATTAATTTTGAATGTTAGTTGATCTAATATGATAAATTGATAGTTTATATATATGTCATCCATGTCATTTTTTAAGGTGTAAATTTTTGTGAGAAGTCCATCTGTCGTCTGTTATACCTTTTTTCAAATTTAGATTTAAAACCTCCAAGATAAATTTATACCTTACGAAAAATGATGTTTTAGATGACATGTAGATTAATAGCTTATCATATTTAGTCAATTAAAGGTCAAAATTAATTGGGATAACGACCAAGATAAAATTACCCCATTTTTTATACTTTAATAGCAAAATTACCTCTCAACGAGAATATTTAGAGCTAAAATGTCGCTTAGCCCTTTTTCTATTCACATGTGTTAAAAGTTATTTATATTGTACGTATGTACGCATGTTGGTGGATCTAGAGTGTTACAGTTACAAACAGGGAATTGTACGTAACAAGAGTTATGCTATTCATCCAATGAGGGGGGGGGGGGGGATCCAAGGAGAAGAACGAGGTGGAGCGGGGAACATAAATGAGTGTGAAAAATCGGGAGAGACATCAAATGGGAGATAGTAACGTGGAAAACAAGAACAAGTCAATTTCTTTATTTATTTTTTAATTATTATTCTTGTCAGCCAATTTTACGTGGTGACTAGGTACGAGTATTTATTTTGTATTTACTCATATAGAGAAAAAAAAATCTTGGGGGGAGGCCATTAATTGGGCGGAGAAGGAAGCATAGTGGGGACAGGACGTGGAAATGTGGAGAGTCCAATCAAATCCAATGCATGTTCTTGCCACTACCCCCACAAAATTGGAGAAGATAATCCTCTCATCATATCCTGCTTTTTTCACAAGCGTATCTGAATTATTGTTCGAGAAAATGAAAGAAAAATTAAAATAATATTATTACCTTTTGAATTGATTGAAGAGATCTGATTTAGAGATTAAAAAAAATTATGAAAAAAACCTGACGTTAAAATTAGACATCACTTGTACGCCCTACATACCTTAGAAGGTTTGGAAGGAAAAAGTGTGTTGTTTTAAGAACCATTGAGGGAATTATATATACTGCTCTATGTAAATGCATGTGGAGGTACTACTCCCTCCAGTCTTAATTATAGGACAACATTTTAGAGTTAGTTTTGGTCCTAATTATAGGACAACGTTTTGATTTTTATCAATTTCTTCTTAAAATACCCTTATTTTATTCTTTTAAGTGTGTTTGGTTTTTGTTGAGTATATATATATATATGTGGGTGTGTTTGTGTAGACTCTTTTGGTCAGTATGTATATGTATATGTGTGTGTGCGCGCCAGGGACGGACCCAGCAGTTGAAATTAGGAGGGGCGAAAATTACAGAAACAAACCCATATTTTAAGAAATCACATTTTTAAACCTCATAAAAATTTCAATATTTTTAGTTTAGTCCCTCCATGAAACTATTAGAAAGGGACTAAAATGAAAAGACTGAAACTTTTATAAGGCTGAAAATGTGATTCCATAAAATTTTGGGTTCTTTTCTGTATTTTTTCCTCTCATTTGGGTTCTTTCCTATAATTTTAGGGGAGCAGGGGCCACCCCTAGCCCCCTAATTCCGTCCCTGGTGTGCGCGCACGCGCCTAACACAAATATATATAGACATACACACATATCTGTGTGTGTGTCTATATATATGTATATATGTGTGCGTCAATATATATGTGTGTATGTATATATGTGTCTACGCACAGACATATGTGTGTACATATATATATGTATATCTGTTGTGTATATGTATGTGTCTGTTAATATATATGTGTGTAGATATATATATATATATATATATATATATATATATATAAATATATATATATATATATATATTCTAGGTCAGAGAGGTATGTGGTATGAACTGTTGATTCACTTTCACTTATGTCATTTTAAATTTATATAAGGGCATTTTCGAGAAATAAGTAAAATTAACTAATTTAACTCATCTCCTTAATCTCTTCAAAATTGATTAAATATATATTATAATTAAGAGTGAAGGGAGTATTAGATTTTCTAAGTATCAGAATATACCTCATCTAAGTCCTTCATGTGATATCAACGAGATCTTACAGTAATAACTAAATGTATTATTATTTTCTCTATCAATGAAGATAACTTAAAACTCATATTCAACACATGTGTCGCTTCTAGTTAGTAAATGTCCCATTATACGTTGAAAGCTAGTACTTTCCAAGGGTTTCCAACTTCATTGCCCAAACTGTTGAGCAAAAAAAAAAAAACTTCATTGCCCAATCCTTCAAATAAATGAGAATGGAGAAAGTCCAAAGAACTTATTTAACGGGGGAGTTCTCAGCGATGAATTGCTCGTACACTTCAGATCACCGGAAGTGCAGTCCCGTATCTAATATAACTCCTTCAGTTATTAGGGACACGTGGGTGAGTAGTGGCCGTACACGTGGACGTGAACAGAAAGAAGGTCACAGCCTTGGGGATGGATGTGGACGTATGAGAACACGGTATATTCGCTGGGAGCCTGACGAACCCACCCGAAGGAAGCAAAGCCCATGGTGGGCTGCCAGCTGGCCCATGATGACGCCAGCATCATTAAAGTGAAGCAGCGATTTGGCTGTATCCCCGAGTTTCGGTGCCACGTGTGAATCAGATGTGGTTCGGAGTTCGGCGAGGAATCATCCATGCCACGTGAACAATCAGACGCGTAGCACTCTGGCGGGCCCATTTCTCGGTGTTGACTTATCACTTGCCTCCTCAAGTCAAACCTGTCATATCGCCTTAGAAAACGACACTTCCCGCACTTAATTAGTCCCTACAAGTACTGCCAAATAATGAAATCGTTTTCCTCCTAACAAATAAAGGGAAATTTGGATAGAGTTCGCAAGCTAAATAAAATACCAAGTCTGTTAAAATTTATAATCTGTAGGTAAGTCTCGTGGAATGTTAGTGCAATAAAATCGAAATATGAAAAGATCGAAATACCCTTACTAAAATACACCAAAAGTTTACCCCTGATTCAAACTCCCCCTTCTTCCCCATGACTAAAACCCTTCATCACGTTGCCGTGAGATAAACAATACTTACGATCGCCTAACTGTCACCATCACTAAAACCCCTTCACTATGGGTGGCTCATTGAAGCTTTTACTTATCATTTTGTAGCTTTTCCTCATTGCAGTGAAGGTGTTTATCATTATGATTGATTTCTAAATTCATTTCTCAATTTCATTTATATTTGGTGTTCGAAACCAAAATGTGTTATTAATAAGGGTAGCAAGAGTTGTTAAAATAAGCTAATAAACTTGTCAATATAATGAATATCCATGAACTTTGCAGTTCATTCCCCTAAATTTATTAATATATATTTATATTATGTATAGACATATTTATATAATACCTTTGTTATTGTAATTCATCAGTCCACACATAACCTGATTGCACTTTAAATGCATTATGTAAATATAGACAAATATACTTAATAAGTGTAGGAGATTGCACTAACACCTCCATGCGAATACATTGACAAATTCATGGGTGGTTGTTGACAAAATTCATATGTTTGCATTGACAAGTGAGAACTTTACAGTGACAACTCTCTCATGTTTGCCCAAATAATACTATGTTAGACATTGTCCAAATAATATGTCCACCTAATCAATAATAAATTATACTAGCAAATGCATTTTCTATAAATATGTCCACATATAATATATATATATATATATATATATATATATATTAACAATTTCATATGAATGAACTGATAAGTCCGTGGGTGTCCATTGGCAAGTTTATAGGCTTGTTTTAACAACTATCGTTGCCCTTAGTAACAACATATTCTAACTTTGTACACCAAACACAAATGAAACTGCTAAATGATTTCTAAACCAATGGTGATGATAAACACATTCATTACGACGAAGAAAGCTTCACTAGCAATGAGAAAAAGCTACACCAACAATAAGTAAAAGCTTTAACGAGTTACCCATGACGAAGAGGTTTCGATGACAATGACAATTAGGCGATGATGAGTGTTGTTTATCCAACGGTGATGGCGATGATAAAAAGCTTCAGCTATTGATTTTTTTTTTTTTTGGGGGGGGGGGGGTTGAATAAGGGCTCAGTTTTTGATGTGTTTTACTTAGAACATTTCGGATTTTATTGTACTAATGTCCCATGAGGGTTGCTCGTAAATTAGAGATTTTAATTAAAGGACATTTGCTTCATATTTTGTCTAATTTATGACCTCAGTGCAAATTCAAAAAAAAAAAAAAGAGGGTGAAAAAAAAATACAGGTTAAAATGATCAACGTACGTAACAATTCAACCTTGTAACTTGTAAGATATGGGAATGGGAGCCCGCCTCCCGATACATGAGAGAAAACAACCGGGCTAAGGAGTCGAAAGAAAATGCTTATAAATGAGTTCGTGGGTATTATATATTACTTTTAACAATTTCAGATTAAATCTTACTTTAAGAGTTTTATAATACTTTATATTCTCCCTCCAAACCCAAATATAGGGGCAGGCGCCTTCTTGAGAAAAATTTCTTGGTCCTTAATATTAGATACTTTAACAAGTTGTTAATGAACCTTTTCTAAATATTATAAATTATTGGTTAAGTAAAGACTTGAAATCTAATGTAATATTATTTCTCTATACTTTTTAACATGGGTAATGTTCGAAAAATATTTAATTTTCAGATAGAGTAAATAAGTCAATTACCTTTCATTGATTTTGGTAGTGGTAACTCATAAAATGAATAGAATGGAGTATATGACAATTTTTCTAACAAGTCAAGTTCGTTCATGCTAGACATCATAACAAGTTAGTTACTGTTGGCTAGAGAAGCGTATTTTTATTTTCTCTTTATACTTTTTGAACATTCAAAATTTAGGTTATAAAAAATAGTTCAAATACTAAAGATTGCAGTCATAAAAGAGTATGAATTTTAATATAGTTCATGATACAAAGACCATGATGATTTTTTTTCTTCTTTTTTTTTGCCAGCATACAAGCCAAAGGCGAAAAAGAACTCTGAAACCATGGTTTTACAGTTACTCAAACACTCATTAAAGCATGTTACGTTATACAAACATTAATTGGGATCGAAGGGTAAGATACTCGTTCTCCCTTACGCAGGTCCTCAGTTTGAGGATATGAATGGAGTAGCTAGGTGGTATTAGTAGTTCTTCTCTCTCACTAGAGAGACCGACCTGGGACAAATTGGGATTATTCTGGTGGCCTTGATAAATTCTCCAAGTTAAAAAGAAGTGATACCATATGCGTATTGGGCAGGGGGAAAAAAAAGTGTCATGATTTTGATAATTTTTCAAAACATAACTCATCTAAATTTAAAAAGGAAAAATTAAAAGCTGTGGTATTTGGAGAAAAATGAGAATGATTGGGGGCGCATACATTAATTGAGGTTGGGGTAGATATAGAAAGAGGACGTCCTTGAGAGTTGAGAGATTGGTGGCCTTTTGAGTATTAAGATTTTGGGGCTTATGTTCTCATCACAAACTTTTTCACCAATACAATATATATTTCTTTTTTTCCCAGCAACACCAATATAATATAATTGCACCTACCACCTTTCCATAGTTGTATGTTCTAATTGAATAATAATTGACGAGCACCTCCTTATCCTTTTCCCCTCTATTTCCCTTTTTCATTTCAGATTCAGCGATTGACTTAAAGGTGATTACGTACCAAGCTAATTATTTGTGTCAAAATTTATTTAAAAATCATTCAATTAAATCTGAAAGTATACAACGGGGTTAAAGTTTCTTTAATCTGAACTCTGTTCATTTTTAGATTCAGTGGCTGTTCATTTTTAGATTCAGAGGTCGCAATTTTATGCTAATTAATGTCAATTTTTTTTTAAAATAAAAATATGAGTATTGAACTTACTTATTCGCCAACCCAGCCGGTAGCTTAGTACATATTTTCTTGGTAATCTACACAATATTTGGTAGAAATTCTATACTGCTAACTGAATTATATGAGATGTCGTTTCGTCCAATCCATCAACATATATACAAACTTGTCACTTACAGGTGTTGATTTCTTACACACAAGACATATCAAACTTTATATATACATATATGCATGGGGGGACGAATATTCAACTCGCTGAGCTGATTTTGGTAATTAACAAGAGTATTATAATTTCCACCGCACTTGCATTTCTTCTGCGTTTCGGGGGCAACGATTGTAGTAGAATAACGACTCAAATAGTCTCCAGAAGCCTTGAAGATTAAAACCTGAGGTCACTAACGTACGTAAATAATGACATTCATATATATATATATATGCACATATATATGGTCCAGCTATGTATACGTATAATGATGGCATAAACTTTTGTTCCCCATGCTCCATATTCCAATATGGAGGGAGTATATACCAACTCGATCGGCCATTAATGAATCATTTATCAATTGTCAGTTGTCACACGACAAGGAGTACAACTGTACGCGAGGAAACCTTTAATCCAACTCCTACAATACTGATTATCGATAAGATCCACAGCTTCTGGGACAATCCCTTTCTACATTGCTGTATTTGAGTGAGATTAACAAATTAAAGGCATCGCAGATAGAGTTGTAGAATACTGTATAAAATAAGTGTTGGGACTAGGGAGGATGAGAAAACAAGATCCCTTCTCAGCTTCGAGGAGAATAATGCCCAACGGAAGAAGAAAAATAGAAAAATAATCTGTCAAGAATGGGATTCGAACCCATGCCCTTTCGGACCAGTACCTGAAACTGGCGCCTTAGACCAACTCGGCCATCTTGACTACTGATAATGCCGTTCAACAAAAATTTATTAGTTCGTTATTATTGTGACGTATACACCACAATTCACATTTCTGGCTACTAATACTAGAAGTCTTCAAAGTGTTTCAATCTCGGATATTTTGATCTTGGAATCTCCCATCCCATCCGCAATTGGGAAAAGAATGGAAACAAGGATCACCTTTGAGATCTCGGTCCTTTTTTTTTAATAAAATTTTTTACCTCATAAATTAAGTTATCCTTTTATTTTATATTTTTTTACCCCATAAATTAAGTTATCATTTGATAAAATGTGTATTACATCTTTAGTTGGAGTTAAACGGCATATATACTAATCCTAAATATATAATAATAATAATATTCTTCAACTTTAGATCAATTTATATAATTATTATGGCTTTATTAATTGTTAAATGATCACTTTAAACAATAAAATATGAAAAATTTAACTAATATAATAATTTTTTTTAAGTTTTTCATTTTAAAAAAAATAAATTGAGATTTTCCAGTCCAATCCCAGTACTACTGAGATTCAGTTATTCCGGTCCACACCCCTAGCTAGGATTGTCCAAAAAAACCCGACGGTCTGGTTGGTCTGGTCTGATCCGACCCGGTCTGGGTAACAAAAAAATTGGTCCAAAACAATTTGATTGGACCAGACCAGACCAAACTGCTCGGGTTGGACTGGACTTCGGTCCAGGGGCTTAGACCACTTGGATTGGTCCGGTTTAACCCGATTTTTTTTTTTTTTTGGTTCTAAATCACTACTACACTAAGTCACTCACTAGAGTTTGAACATCCAAATGTGTTTTTTCATTTATAGGAATCACTTTTCACTTGGTCACTTTTTATTACTTTCGGAAGTCAAGTGAAACTAAAGCTAAAATATTGCCTCCCAAGACCTCGGGTTGGTACCAGACCAGACTAGACCTCGGGGCTCGGGCTAACTTTTCCAGCCAGAGGTCCCATCAGGCAAATCTCGGGTTGACCCCCAACCGGTCTAACCCGGTTCTTGGACATCCCTACCCCTAGCTAATACTATAACTGTATAAGGCTGTTCTGCCTTGCACCGACAAATCCTTGCTTTCCAACGGAATGAAAATATTCATCTATGAAAATCGATAATATAATAGAAAGTGATAGGATAAAAAAATTGGAAAAAATAGTTAACATTAGTACATTACCCAGAGAGAATTTTAAAAAATATAATATAATAACAAAACCATGTCCATCTTCCTGGCCAAAATACACTAAAAAAGTTTACATGTCCATATCATGCAATTGAAATGCTCTATTAAAGGGCTGTTCAAATGGTACAACAAACAAGGTTAAGCTAAACTAAGAAGAAGAATAATAATCCGGAAAGTCCAAATTGTACAGCCTCCATCGTTCTTGTAGTCTAAAATTCTAGATCAAAACCAATTCTGAGGGGCATGGTCATTATGATACAGTTGTGTGCAGCTGGACATCATCAATACTTGACCTGTTCTTGATTGGGTTTCCACGCCTTTCTCTCGACAAGACGTGTCTCATAATTCACATTGATGAGCATTTTGGGGATAACTTTCCACAACTTTTTGTGCTTTGATTTGTTTTTGACGCTCTATGCTGCACTCCACCTAATTCACCGGACAAATCACAAATGCTTCACTAACTTGAGTACACTGAACCACCTTGCTGTCTCCTATGTTTTGACTTAGACAATGGGGCAGAAAAGTTTGCCGGCAATAAAGACTTCAAACGGAAAGGTAACTCTTGAAATATTTATGTCAAAAAGTACATAACAAATCTCCCGCACATTTTGCAAGTTGTGATCATACTCAATAAAGCAAATAGTAAATCTAGCTCAAAACGTCCAGCCTTGTGTCTGACAATGATGAATTGTAAATGATATTGAAGGATTCACACAATCACAAGCCTGATTTTGATGGTGGCCTTGTGGCTAAAGATCTCTTGGGTATAGCCCCTACTTGAGGTCGTGTTGCTTTTGGGCCTAGACCACCATTATGCTGTCAAAAACAAAACAAAAAACCGAGAAACTATTCATGAGTCCATGACAAAAGGCGGAATTAATTCCAAAGACATTGGTTAGGATAACATAAATATCATGGAGGATTCTTAAGGTTTTGTTGATATATACTAGTCCCCGTGGCAGTCTGGCACATCTGTAGATGCGTCATTCATTGTTTTCCCAGTCAAATTTAAAGATATAAGTAATGCCTTGACTAAGGTAACTTACGGAATTGAGTTCAAATTTGAAATCCCTCCTGCCATTCCTGAAAATTCCAAAACGAAAAAATTCTTAGTTTTTGGTTTTGTTTGTGGATAGAATTACATAAAGAAAGATACAAGTCGCATTTACCTTAAGTTCACTTTCAGATTGTAGGAAGTTCACCGTTTTTATATACATCTACTGGAAGTTCTCCTATACGGGAAACCAAGTTGCAGATCAGGAAGACTTGCACACATTCTCCACGCATTTTAGTCGACAGCAGATAACCTGGTCCCTGATTAGCGTGAATTCATGATTGGGGGATTTTTCTTAAGTGACTTCTTATCTCTAACCCCATCGTATAGCAGCTCATAGGCATAATAAGATATACAGCCCTTCTTTAACAAGTCTTCCACAACAATCTTAGGTGCTGCTACCTCCTTTTTGTCAGCTTCAAAGATTGTATTAACAGTATCTGGAACAATGCCCTTGGCTACCATAAGGTGGATGATGCCAACAGCATCAAGAATCCGGTGCTCCACACAAAGACAATTTAAAACCCGTCCAAATGTTGTCAGTGATGGGATAAACCCCTTTTTAGTCTTCTCCAACAGAAAATTGTATCCAGAAGTAACATTTCCAGTCTTGCAGAAACCATCAATCATGACCCGATAAGTATAGCTATCTGGATCACATCCATTTTCATTAATCTCAGTAAACAGATTTTCTGCAGTATTCATATCAAGCTTTTCAGAGTATGCATTAATCATTATATTATATATTGCTGTTGTCTGAAAATTCTTGTGTTGGTTTTCTGACCTTCTGAAAAACTTGTAAGCTCCATCAAGGTCACCAATCTCACAGAACCCGTTGATCAATGTTCCCAAACTCACTGTATCAGGAGTCAAACCCTTGCTTTTCATTTCCCCAAGCAAATCTAAAGCTTCATTTAGTTTCTTGGCTTTGCAAAGGCTTTCCATGAGTATGTTGTACGTAATTATGTTAGGAACACATTCCTTCTCCAACATTGTTTTGAAAGTCTCCATTACATCATCATATTTTGCAGCCTTACAAAGCCCATTCAATAAAGTGTTATAGGTGATAACATCAGGAGTCAAGCCATGACTCCACATTCTATTGATCATCTCAATTGCATCATCTAACTTCAACTGTTTACAGTAGCCATCGATCAAAGTATTGAAAGTAAATATGTCAGGAAGACAACCATCAGCAATAGCATCGTTCATGAGTTTATTGGCGTCAGATACACAACCCATCTTGCACAAGCCATTTATAACTAAATTATACGTCCATATGTTAGGGTGGCAACCATTCTCTGACATCTCATTCATCAGTTGCAAAGCTGGCAAAATAAGACCCAGCTGAGAAAGCCCTTTTATTAAGGTGTTACAGACAATAATGCTAGGCCGTATACCTTTACCTAGTGCATCTTTAAGAACAGCCATGGCATGATCTATCTCACCATCCTGGCATAATTTATTAATTAAGGAACAATAAGAAAACTCATCAGGCACAAACCCCTTGAAGATTGCATCCTTCAAAACATTCTTTGCATTTTGTATCATCCCAGCCTTGCAGTATCCATCAATAATACTATTATAGGTGAAGCCATCAGGTTCGAATCCATCATTAACCATTTTGTGCAAATACCTCTCAGCTTCAACAACCTTTAAATTTCTACACAATCCACAGATTAATGTATTATAGGTTACAACATCAGGAACTAGGCGTTCCTTAGACACACTATCAAATAATTTGACAGCCCTAGTAAGAGCACCTTCTCTGCAAAGTCCTTGAATGAAAATATTGAGAGTGAACAAATTGGGAGAAATCCCTCTCTTTAATACCTTGTCGAGAAGTTTCTCACTTTCTAGGACATTACCCTTCTTACAAAGTGTGTGAATAAGCTTATTGAATGTGGCAATATCAGGACACAGATATTGGCTGAGCATTTCATGAAACAGCTCATATGCATCAACTGGATGATTGCATTCATAAAATCCAGCAATAACTGTGCAATATGCTACTGCATTGCAATCAGACCCCTGGGAAGGCATATTGTTGAGCAGCCTCAGAGCAACATGAGGCCTGCTTGTCCTACAGAAGGACTTTATCCTTATGGTAAAGGTGTATACATCAGGAGCTATCCCTTTATCTCTCATTCTCAAGTATGCCTTGTGGGCTTGATTGAAATACCCTTGCTCAACTAGTATATTCATAATTACATTAAATGATTGAACAGATGGCTCACAATTGTAGAAGTCCATCCGCTCAAATAGGTTAACAGCTTCCTGAATCTTTCCTTTCTTCCCATAGTTCTTCATGGCTTCAATATACACTCCCTCCAATAAGCTGTTATCGATATTCAATCTCATCTCTGATAGAAGATTCTCCATTGCCTCAAACTCCCCATGGAATCCAAGCTTTTCAATCATGCATTTATAGGTGAATAATGTATGCTTGAATCCATCTTCCTTTTTCACTGAGTTGAACATTTCAAGTGCTTTAAGGGGGTCCTTTTGAGATCTTACAACAGCAAAAACATGTTTAGGAAGCAAAGTAGGACTCATTCCAGGATGACACAGCAATAAGTATTCTATGTATAATAATCAAATCAAATCCATCAACCAAACATGAGCAGTTCCTTACTTATGCATATACATAAACCTACATACATAAAAAAAATAAACAACATTCAGTAGCAGGACAAAAGCCAGATGGATTGCTTCTTTGTGCTCTGGAAAACAAGCTTCCCACCTAAATATCAGCCAATGTGAAACACACCCAAAAAAAAAAAAAAATCAAATCACCAAATTGAATGAAAGTAAGCAATAACTTGAGTTGTCCAAATGAATCTCATCAATAAAGCCTGGCAAATCGGCTCATGGTCATAGGGCGTAAACAACGTGCGTGTTGGCATGAGAGGGGCAGCTGAATTTTTGCGAAGAGAATTTGACAAGAATACAAACAAGTTTTGGGCAAGAAAGATTACACTAGTAAGACCTAGAAAATCACCTTATTTTCTTTGATAGTCAAAACCCTTAGTCTCATTTTGCCACAAATTCCCAAAACTGTTTCTTTTTGCGACAAATCTCAAAAGAAACAAACCCACGATCTTCCATAGGATAAAGAACTCGCAGGAGACATTTAGAAAACAGATCACATGAACTAGAAAATTCGATGTTGAGATGACGGAATCCTTGTTAACAAAATAAATCTTTACCAAAACAAGAAAAATATAACAATTGAATGACACTCTCCTCACAGAACTAAATCAATCACAAGCTTATCAACCATATAAATCTTATTAACAGTAAAAAAAAAATAATTACTTGCAATGAGAGTCCGAGATGCAGAGATTAGAGAATCGGGATTGGGGGCACCGGAAGCAGGGGCCTTGCGTGAGCGGGGTACTGAGGGGTAAAGAGTCCGAGGGAGAGAACAACAGCCACGTGAATGCGAGGAAGATAGTGCGGCGGCAACAACAACCTTACCTGAGCGATTGAGCAGCGACGGCGGCGAGAGTGTGAGACTGAGGGGTGAGGCTTGCGGCTTTGCGCGCGAGACGGAGAGTGGGGACGGGGAGGGAAGCTAAACACAGTCGTTTTACAATTACATCTACACGGTACATAAGCAAATTTACAAAATTAAAATATATTGCCTTCTAAATATAAAAAGGATAGGATATTATTACAACTTTTTTTTTGTTACAACCAATGTTACTACCACTTTTCCACCGTTAGATCAGAATCTTAATAGAAGAGAGAAATTATATAGGTAAATGAGATTCTGATCTAACGGTGGAAAAGTGGTAGTAACATTGGTTGTAACAAAAAAAAGTTGTAACAATATCCTATCCCAATATAAAATTAAGTTGACTTTTTTTTATTACTAAAAATGATGATTAAATTAATTTAAGCTATTTCTATTAATTTTTTAAAAATTATTTTATCTAACTTATAAATTTATATATGATCTAATAATATACAATATTACTTCGGTTTTAAATATAAGACTCAATTGACTTTTTAAAAGAGATTAAGAAAGATAAATAAAGGGAAAAACACTTCTCATGTTGTAGGAGAAGTATATTCTCATGTCACACACACATGAAATAATGGGACTCACATATATATAACGGGGTTTAAATTTCTCATGTTGCATGAGAAGAAGAAGATTCTTACACACATGAAATAGTAGGACCCACATATATATGTGTGTGGATTCCACCATTTTATGTGTGTGTGACATGAGAAAACACTTCTCCTATAACATAAGAAGTGTTTTTCCCATATATAATTAGCATTATATATATGTGTGTGTGTGTGTGTGAGTCCCACCATTTTATATGTATAGGAATCTTCTTCTTCTCATGCAACATGAGAAGTTTAAACCACATAAACAAATTACTTTAAAGTGTTTGTATTTATCGTTTTTCTCTAAATTAATTCGTTTAATTTATCAACTGATATATAATTTAATAAAATACTGATATGATTGACTTAACTTATTTGCCTTCTTTGACATTTCCGAGAAATTCAATTGGGTCTTATATTATATACATCATATGGTCCTTAATATAAGATATAGTTGACTTTTTTTAAAAAAATTAATGAAGTTAAATAAAGGAAAAATCCCATAAAAAGCTTCTTAAAATAAAGAAATTCTAAATCAAGTTGTTGAATCTCACAAATCCTTAATTAAGTTATAGACTTAATTTGAGATTTTAAAATATAAGTGAATTGACTTTATTTCACTATCCTAGTCTCATCTATGCTCTCTCCTCATAAAAAAAATTTGATTACTCTTTAATTTAGTTTTTTTAATAAGTATCCTATATGTTAACATTAATATATAATATAAGAAAATATAATCCATTTAAATCAAAAGAATTTTTTTGTTAAGGAAGAATGATTAAGAGTATTTCGGGTAAAAAAACTAAAATAAAAAGAAAAGCATTATCTAGATATCAATTAAACGTTTTTATTTAAATATTTTAAATAAAATTTTTTTTTGAAAAAACTCGAATTAGTGTTTTATCAATAAAAATAAAATCAATCTTCATCCATCACACAATTTTTGAAAAACTCAAATTAGTGTTTTATCAATAAAAATAAAATCAATATTCATTAATCACACAATTCTTACTTATTATGTGACATATAGTTTGTTTTTTATGTTAATAAATATCTTTTAAAAAAAAACCATTAATGGAAATACTTGATATGCAATTTGCTATATCAGCCAAGTTTTTTTTTAAATTAACATGGTTAAATTTTTTTTCCTCATTGAAAAAAAAAATTCAAGTAAAAAATAAATTTTATATTCTCAATATTAGACTATATATCATTCATTTAATTAATATTGGGGCTGATACTTTTTCTTTTCTGGGCTTGAATTATTCCATGATTCTTTTAAAAAAACATAAAATTTCTTTGATCTAAGTTAATTATATGTTATTTTATTATATATTAATGTTGGTATATATTTACACTTATTGCAAAAATAAGTTATAAAGCATTAAAAAAAAATAACTTATGAATCATTAAAACCCTTTTCAGAGGAGACTATGAAAGGGTGCAGAAATGTCATTTAATCTAAATTTTGAAATTCTAAATTGGTTAGATAACTTAATTAAGGATTTATTGAATTTATCAACCTCATTTAGAATTTTCCTATTTGAAGTAGTTTTATTTGAGATTCTCCCTTAAATAAATTATTTTAAAGTATTGATATTTATCTTTTTTATACAAAATTTTTCTTACTTTTAAACTGATTTATAATTAAATGATACTCAATATATATTAAATTAACTAATTTATTTAGCTCTTAAAAAAATGTTAATTGTGTCTTACATTAAAAACTAGAGAAGTATTTATTAAATACGTTATAATTATATTCTCTAGCATTTCGGTTTGAAGATTTCCGTTCACCTGGAATATTGCATCTCTACGAACCAGCTTCACCACTATAAGCTTTCCATCATTAACAGAAGCCAGATAAACCATGTTGATGAACAGTAACGGACCTAGGATTTTAAGTTTGTGGGTACACAAATAGTGGTGGGATGCGGGGGTTCGGAGGCAGCGCCCCCGAATTTTTTTTTTTAAGAGGAAAGTTTTAAACGCATTAAAAAACAAAAGAATATAAACAATAAAAGAAAAGAAAACTTAACATAGAAAAATAATAATCAACAATCAACTAATCTTTACATCAGAAAGATTACAAAAGCATTTTTCGATTCTTCATTCCTATCAGAATTGTAGTTGCTAAGCTGCAAAATATATTGATCAATTGGTAAAGTTCCAAACAATGAAGTGTGAAGACATCATACAATCTCAATGTTAAAACCAGTCAAGTAAGAAGCATATAGTCAAGTAAGAATTGTAGTTGCTAAGCTACAAAAATGCTCCGTTTAACTTAAATTTGTCGAACAAAACAGTTAAATAAAGCTTAAGAATATATCAGTTTTAATACCCAATCACAATTTACATAATTTAGAACATTATCAAGTTAAACTGAAGAACTATATATCAGATTGTATACCAACACACAATTCATATAAGGTAGAACATTAAAGTGTAACTATCATATAAGTGTCCATGACTTAAAACAAAAACAAAGCTTCTCATGTTTGTGTTTGAGCAACAGTGATTCAGCAGATTTAAATTTGTGATTTTTTGTGAGAATATGGATAAGTATGGAATAGGATTCAAGAGTGAGTGAGTCGGACTTATGACTTTTAACCCAATTGAAAAACTCAAGTGAGAGTACATGGTCCTTTTGAATTTTCAACAGAATATGCTTAACCCTGAAACCTATTAGGCCAGATGACAATAAGTTAATTTTGGCCTAGATCTAATTAATATGTAAACTGATGAGAGGGAGCGTGTGGGAGCTTCTCGGGATGGTAGTATTTCATACACAATTCAGAGCCTTTACTACATCCACTGATTTATTTTACACTATAGGCCAAAATGGCCACTATTTCAACTTTCTCAATTGCAGAATTGAAGTTTCACTAAACTCAAATCTTCACTTACTAACTGCTACTATTACTACTAAAACCGCCAACTTCCTGATGTAATAGAATTGGAGACGGTAGCATTTGATAAAGATGAACTATTAGAGTGACCTTATTCTGGCTCCAAACATCAAGTGAACCAAGAGTATAAATAAATTCAGGCTTCTTATTATTTCTTTCACCGACTAAATCATACTTGTACAGGCTTGACTTCGAAGCAAACACAACAGAATCTCCATGCAATACATTAAATCCAATAACAAAAGAATCCAATTCCATTTCATTCAAATCTATAGTTGGAAGCTCCAACCAAAAACTTGAATCATAATCATTCAAAACCCATATATTAAAAATCAAACGATTATTAGTCAGTATTACAAAACTCATTGGCTCATTCGAACTTGCGATTTCACCCCACTTGAAAATCCCAAAATCCAAATAACATTGGCGAAAATAAAAACCCCGTGAAATGAAGAAATTAAAGGCAAGAGAGAAACAGAAAAACGACAGAAATTGAGGGGAAAACAAGACTGAACTTATGTATTTTTATTCTAAGGAAAACCCGTAGAGAAGGAGGAGGAGGATTTTGTTCGTATCAACAGGAAATGGCTCAGTTGATGAAGAAGAAGAAACAGAGGGCGACGTCGAGAAAGAGAAAGATGAGCGACGGCGGACAACGATGAGCGACGGCGGACGAGGGACAACGATGAGCGACGGCGGACGAGGGACGAGGCAGGCAGCGTCGGACAACGATGGAGATTTGGGAATTTTGGGGGAAATGTGGGATTAGGTATTTAGGGACGAGAGACGACGATGGAAAAGGGGGGGAAAAGAGAGAAAAGGGAACCACAGCTGCTCGAACCGTCGACCTGAGAGTAAGAGAATAAAAGTCTTTACTATCTGTTCCATTTACACATATCCTTATTAAATTTCTTGCAAATTGTATATATTTTGTGTCTGTACCTACCCATAATGATACTAGTGTGGGTCCGTCTCTGCTGATGAAGAATAGTCTATCCCTATCCCAACACATTGTTAGCCATGGGAATTGAATTTTCAAAGGCAAAGGATGTTTGGTTATCCAAATGAAGATTTGGTGGACCAACCCAGCCATCCGCACGTTATCCAGATGAAGGTTATTAATTTTTGTAACTCAAAGATTTGTGAGGTGACAAATTGTTCAGAGTTCTAAGACACAAAATTTTAGAACAAATAATTAAAACTGAATTTGTTGATAATAATAGAGATAAGAAATGGAGGATTGCGATTTGACTGAGGAATTTCTCAAGTAGCCACCCGAAGAAAAAGGAAAGAGAGAGAAATAGCCAAAGGGACCCACTTGTCCTCGTACATGTCGCAACATTACCTCGGTTTCCACTAACTGCACCAAACACGGGTCAACCCAACCCAACCCAACCCAAACACTCTGTTTTGACCATATTCCTAATCAATCAATCATCTTCCATGGATTCATTCCATCCCGACACCAACATGCTCACTCTCTTTTGATCATATTCCTCAATCTCGTATCTGTACTACAATTTGGATACAAATATTGAAGAAACATTGATTCATCGATCATGGCGACGAAAGAGAACACGAAAGACAACAGAAACCAATGGAACGCTATGCAGATTCTGATCATCGCTGGATTATGTGGCTGCTTCTTTTTATTCGGTGCATGGCGACGAGGTGGTTCTGGAAAAGGAGACCGTATCGCCGCTGAGATTACTAAACACACAGATTGCATTGCCATCTCCGATTTAAACTACGAGACCCATCGTGACACCGCCACGTCATCGTCTGCGACCACCATACCCGACGATGATTCCGATGCAGAAATAAAAAAGTTCGAACCTTGTCCGGAAAGTTACAGTGATTTCACGCCCTGCCATGATCAAACTCGGGCCATGACGTTCCCAAGAGAGAACATGAATTACAGAGAAAGACATTGCTATCCTCCAGAACAGAGGCTTCATTGCCTCATACCTGCGCCTAAAGGTTACGCGACGCCATTTCCATGGCCTAAGAGTCGTGATTATGTGCCGTATGCCAATGCGCCTTATAAGAGCCTGACGATTGAGAAGGCTGTGCAGAATTGGATTCAGTATGAAGGTAATGTGTTCAGGTTTCCTGGTGGAGGAACTCAGTTTCCTGAAGGAGCCGATGCTTATATTGACAATCTTGCTTCTGTCATCCCCATTTCCAATGGCATCGTTAGAACTGTTTTAGATACTGGTTGTGGGGTAAGTAGTTATAACATCCTCAGTAAACATCAAATCTTACCCATGTTGTGCATTTGTTGTTACCTCGTATATTTTGTATATGTTTATTGATGAATAGTGGTGGTGGTGTCGTAGGTTGCTAGTTTGGGAGCATACTTGTTTAAGAAGAATGTGATTACGATGTCAATTGCACCTAAGGACTCTCATGAAGCGCAAGTTCAATTTGCTTTGGAAAGAGGTGTTCCTGCCATCATTGGGGTTGTAGGAACCATAAAGCTGCCTTTCCCTGCTGGATCATTTGACATGGCTCACTGTTCCAGGTGTTTGATTCCATGGGGTGGAAATGGTGCGCGATCAATAATTAATAATTATGATGTTTTTTTTTTGTTTTCATTTATGTTTGAAAATTCCATTTTGGATTGTGATTGTTATTGGATGAAAAAAAAAATGGACAGATGGGTTATACATGATGGAAGTGGATCGAGTTCTTAGACCTGGTGGTTACTGGGTACTTTCTGGTCCTCCAATAAACTGGAAGCATAACCATCAAGCATGGCAGCGTCCTGCAGAAGAACTTGAAGAGGAGCAGAGGAATATTGAAGAAACGGCTAAACTTCTCTGCTGGGAAAAGAAACATGAAATGGGTGAGATTGCTATATGGAGAAAAAGATTAAATTCTGATGAATGTCGTCGGCAAGGTTCTCAACCAACAATTTGTGAATCTTCACCCGATGTTTGGTATGTTTTTCTCAGAACTAGCTAGTTTTAATGCTTACAACAATGATCAGTACGAAGAGCTCTTCATCATTACAAAGATGGTTTAGATTGAATTTCTTTTTTACTCTTAATTTTACCTTTTTTGGATAAAATTATTTTAATATGTAATGAAGACAATCTTTTTAACAAGTACCCCCAGTCCTAAATATATATTAGTCTATAAATTAGATAAATTAGTTTGAAAAAAAATAAATAAAATAACTTCTTTAATCTCTCAAAAAATTCAAATGAGGATTATGTTTAGGACTTGAGGAGGTATCAGATTTTCAAAAAGGTTTTTTTTAAAAAAATAAAAATAAAAAGTCTTAAATTTGGATTGTTAAAATTTTATTTATACGGTACAAATCTCATCTCAGTGAAGAGCTCTTACTTCTTAGTACTCATTACTATGATAAACACTAAAACTAGTTCCATTTTTCTCTTAGGTTGTTTTAAGGAGTCCAAGAACTAAATATATTTTTTCTGAAACTTCTGTTACTTTTTCTAGGTACAAGACGATGGAGAAGTGTGTGACTCCTCCTCCTAAAGGCAGTGATTCATGGAAGCCATTTTCAGAGAGGCTAAATGCTGTTCCGGCAAGAATATCCAGCGGGTCCGTCGAGGGTGTATCTGTGGAAATGTACAATGAAGACAACAGAATATGGAAGAAGCATGTTGAGGCTTACAAACATGTCAACAAAATAATTGACTCAGGTAGGTACAGAAACATCATGGACATGAACGCTGGCCTAGGAAGTTTTGCAGCTGACCTTGAATCTCCCAAATTGTGGGTCATGAACGTTGTCCCTACAATTGCTGACAAAGATACCCTCAGTGCTATATTTGATCGTGGATTGATTGGAATTTATCATGATTGGTGAGTTCACGAGATGTCTATATATATAGATCAATGAAATGTTATATATAGAGATCAAATAATCATACAGACTTCTTGTTTGGTGCTGTGCTAGGTGTGAAGCCTTCTCCACATATCCAAGAACATATGACCTGATCCATGCAAATGGGGTTTTCAGCTTGTATAAGGATAAGTAGGGACTTTCAAATATTATAAGGAATTGATATTTTTCATGATTAATATATGAGATGGGGGTTTTTTTTTTTGTAGTTTTTTGACTGAGATGGTGAATACAGGTGTAGTGCAGAAGAGATATTGCTGGAGATGGACCGTATATTAAGGCCAGAAGGAGCAGTAATATTCAGAGATAATGTGAATGTGTTGATACAAGTGAGAAAACTAGTGAAAGGGATGAGATGGAGCACTCAAATGGTGGATCATGAGGATGGAGCTCATGTTTCAGAGAAGGTGTTGTATGCTATGAAGCAGTATTGGGTTGTAGGGGACAATTAAACCAGCCATCACATGGTGATAAATATTGGTTCCACAATGAGAGCTCGCAGTTAATTCTCCTGCTTGTTGATCACAAGTAAGAAGAGCAAGGACATAGAATTATTCATACCCATTTCTTTAGGGTCCATAGATATTATATTACTCATCACACTTGTTTGAATATGCTTAAAGTGTTGCAGTTTTGTATTCTTAGGTCAGATTGGAGCTGGGTTTGGCTTCATTTTGCTTGCTTTAATATCTTAGATATCAAGTAACATTTACATTTAATTCCAACATAGATATGAAAATGAAAAACATCATTTTTTTCCTTTCACAAATGAGATTTGTTTTCTCCTATGATTTTGTACTGGCCTTTGCACCATTTCAGCTTTTGAGATATCCTAAAATCCCTTTTGGTATATCATTTTTAAAAGTAGTACATCCCGGATAAAGATACTTTTACGTAGCTCACCAAAATTACAACAAGTTAGTGTAAAAAATAAATTAGTGTTAAAACACTTTTCTTAAAATATTTTTATACAATATTAATTAGAATAATGGAATAAATCATTAAATGATGCATTAAAAGATAAGAAATTATTACTTTCTTCTAAAAGGTGCCCAATGTATGGTCAGTAGAGGGAGCGAGTATGGTCAGTTAATTACCACAAGTCTCACATTGGACGATTGCGTTAAATAAGAGTCTTTTTTTTTTTTTTTGATATACTTATACCACTCTAGTCCTATTTCTAAGTTCAGTTTGACCAAATCTCACATACCAAGGAGAGGTAAGTATTTCAATGATTGTGGAATAAATTTCCAACTTTACCCTCATTTATGAATGAGTACCTTTTAAAATTGGAAAAATTACTCACAGGTCCCAAGGAACAGAAATAATTACAATTAGATCCCTTTAAATCATAAAATTACAAAAAAGTCCCTAGGGACTTCTGTGTAATTATTTCATATGAGTAAAAGACCTTATTGTCCATTCTCCTTCTTCCTTCTCCTCTCTCTCTCCCCTCTCCCTTTTTCTTCTCTCTCTTCCAATATTTTTTCTTCTCTGCTCTCTCTAGTCGAGGCCTTGCTCCGAAGCTGGCAGTGCCCTGCACAACGAAATCAAGGAGCGGGGTGCGACTGATTTTAGGGATAGCAATACCATTGTTGAATTGAGAACACAGCTTCCTCAACTTTCTAGATGGAGAACGTCACCGCCCTGCCAGGCCTTCAGCAAATTTACCCGATTTGCCCCTCCCACCAATCTCATGCCCCGCCCTCTCACCCCGCCGCCAACTTCAGGCCTTCCTCCCTCCTCTCTCCCAAGGCACGTTTTTCCACTTTCATTGCTTGTTCCTTTTATCCCATTAATTTTCATTTTGAGCTTTTGTTTTTGCTCTAGTTCATTTCTGATTTCGGGAAAACAAACAATCTTTTTTTAAAAAAAAAAAAACTCTATCTGGAATTTGTTGTTCCACTCCATGTTTTCAGCTCCAATTACGATTTCTTCCTGCCGCTCGGAATGTTCTGCAAGTCGCTCCGCCTGTCCGCCTACATGCCACTCTATCTGATACCTACAGATCCTTCTGTTTTATTTCTACTTTATTCCTATGATGCCCCATTATTTGAAAATGGAACCCTATCCTGTTTGACAACACACAACTTCAAATTGCATTAGAGCCCTGGATATTCTGTCATATGTCATGTGGCAGTATTCTGTCATTAGAACCCTTCGAATTGATGATTTAGGTGCGAATCTGGAGACTCAAGAGGGACCCTTGTTCGGCATGTCCAAGGGACCCATTAAAGGGGTGGACACTGGAGAGGAGCAGTGAGTAGAGAAAAGAGAGCATTTGTTGTTGTAAATAGAGGTTGGGGAGTCTACAAAAGTATGTAGCATTTGTTGTAAATATATGCATTTTTTGTTGTTATTACATGTATTTGTTGTTGTAAATAGCCTCTGGAAGTGATAGGTGAAAAAATCCAGGTTTTGAAAAGTTGTTGTTATTATAGCCATTTTATGTTATTATTACATGCATTTGTTATTGTAAATAGCATCTAGATGTGAGAAATCAAAAAATCCAGGTTTTCAAAAGTTGTTGTTAATATAGGAATTTGCTGTTGTAAATATAGAATTTCTTGTTGAAAATAGCCTCTAGAGCTCATAAATGAAAAAATGCAGGTGTTAAAAAGTTGTTGTTAAAATGAGAATTTGTTGTTGTAAATATATAATTTCTTGTTGAAAATAGTCTCTGGACCTCAGAAATGAAAAAATGCAGATATTAAAAGTTGTTGTTAAAATGGGAATTTGCTGTTGTAAATATAGAATTTCTTGTTGAAAATAGCCTCTGACCTCATAAATGAAAAAATGTAGGTGTTAAAAAGTTATTATTAAAATGAGAATTTGCTGTTGTAAATATAGAATTTTTTGTTGAAAATAACCTCTGGACCTCATAAATGAAAAAATGTAGGTGTTAAAAAGTTGTTGTTAAAATAGGAATTTGGTGTTGTAAATATAGAATTTCTTGTTGAAAATAGCCTCTGGACCTCAGAAATGAAAAAATGCAGGTGTTAAAAAGTTGTTGTTAAAATGAGAATTTACTGTTGTAAATATAAAATTTCTTGTTGAAAATAGCCTTTGGACCTCAGAAATGAAAAAATGTAGGTGTTAAAAAGTTGTTATTAAAATATGAATTTGCTGTTATAAATATAGACGCGTTTTTTCCTTATCCGAAATGGTAATTTTACACTCAAACATATTTACAGAGAAGTCCCTAGGGACTTCTGGGTAATTTGGTCAATTCAAGGGACCTAATTATAATTATCTCTGTTCCTTGGGACCTGTGTGTAATTTTTCCTTTAAAATTTATTGTCAAATCTCTCTTATCTTGTTTTCTTTCCAACATGGCTAGCCAATCTCTCACATTATCATTAATATAGGCAAATTGTCACAATCTCATTTATTTGGTCAAAATGGACTTATAAAAAGAACCAAATTTTTTAGTCAAAATGAACTTATAAATAAGACCAGAGTGATATTGAATGAGAGTCTTTATAAACTATAAAGTCTTGGATTCTCCAAGTTCAATTGTTAAATTTGAAGGTGCAGTTTCTCAAAGACCTATGCACGTTACATTTTTATTTATTGGTTGGGGCTATAGGGGTTTGTTATTCCTTTGTTTAACTCGGCCCTACTTAGTTATATTGGGCCAGGCCCAAATGCTTAGAAATTGACAAGAGATCATAATGGACTCGACATTGAGCAAGATGCTTACTCCCTTATGTACGTATGTGTATATTTTGTAGATAGGGATGTTATTGGGATAGCTAGGACGAATTGGGAAACCCCATTCCCAATCTCAATCCTAGAAAACTCCCATCCCGAGTGGCATTGGAATTTTCTAAAAATTCTCAAAGCATGTGATGTTCCTGTATGAATCTCAAAATTTATCTAACATCTATTCAAAAAATGTAAAAGCTCCTCACTTGATTTGCAACATAATTATGATGATTTTGGTCTAAAATCTTGTTTACTTACTCAAAAGTCACTTAATGACAAATCTCATTCAATACATTGCAAAATCAAAAGTCTAAGAGTCTAACACATTTGATAATCCAAAGGAGCCTAGCTACATGCCTAAAGCTTGAGGGACAAATCAATGTGTTTTATTTCTTCAAGATAGTCCAATTCATTTCACATAATCAAATAAACTAATTATTGTTGTTATTAATTTATGAAATCAAAACGGCACCATTTGATTAGTTGGTTGGTGTTTGCTATTCATCTTACATGTGCGAAGATGTCAATTCAGCTACAAAAAGCACAAGTAAAAGAACAATAAATTACAATTATTTATTAAATAATAAATTAAATAAACCAAAAGAATAGATATTACCTTGTTTTACAACAATAGTGTCATTGAAGTTATCAATTTGAAATCCTTTTAGTTGGTCACACAAAGTAGAAGTAGTTGGTGTGTGTGTGTGTCTATATATATATAGTCCCGATCCCGAATATTCTCATTCTAATTGTTCAGGATTGGGATGGAAAGATTAGAACGGAAAACTTTGAACACCCTTATTCGTAGATGTCTAGTTTTTATCATTTGCCTTTTATATAATAATATTTTAGTTTGATCATTTAATTTTACCATTCCAATATTAATAAACAATATTAATAAGTAGTTGGTGTGTGTTTTTTTTGTGTGTGTATGATATATATATAGTCTCGATCCCGAATTTTCTCATTCTAATTGTTCAGGATTGGGATGGAAAGATTAAAACGGAAAAACTTTAAACACCCTTATTCGTAGATGTCTAGTTTTTATCATTTGCATTTTATATAATAATATTTTAGTTTGATCATTTAATTTTACCATTCCAATATTAATAAACAATTTTTTGTGGATATACTTTCTCTGTAACACTGCGGCCTAACACAATATGTGCCGTTCCAGGCTTTTTCAGAATCATAATCCGTGGTCAGGCCGAACTGTGGCAACAGTCTCATACGACACCTTTCGTGAATTTGGTGATATTATTTTGTTGAATGAATTCAAATCTTTTACAATAATTTTCCGATATAAAGAGGTCAGTTATAAAAGAATGAAAACGTAGACACAGATTTCTCTGTGTGACTGTGTGTGTGAATCTTACTCAAATCCGTCCATATTAGGCAGGCAATTGCTTTCCGTTGATTGGATTCTCACCGGACGACACACACACACATGTATATATATGTATAACGTTAGGTCCTTTACAAGCTAGCTGCTGTCCATGATTTGAGGTGGCCAGCTCAAATAGAAAGTGTAAAATATAACAAGAGAATTAATAACCTTTTATGGTTGGTCGGTGGTTTAGGATTACGTTTGCCGATATTATGTGTCCTTTTTATTCTTGCCTGTTTTTCTTTTGTTCTCTTCAGATATGACTCTTCCTCGCCCTCAGTCAACCCTATTCCAGTTGCTTCTTTATTTTCAACCCCCTTTTTTCGGGACCATGATCCATCCATCTCTCCTAGTTTTAACATCACGTCATCATCTAAAACCAATAAGGGGGAAAAAAAAAAGATTAATCAACTATCTTAACTAACATATTCATTTTTTTTTAATCTCGTTAAAGGTATAATCTCTTCCAAGGTTTAGAGTATAAATGATTTCCGTCTAATAAAATAAATGTGTTTTTCCAAAATTCAAAATCCATATTGACCAATAAGTTATAAGTTATTAGCAAGTTACAAATAATTCAAATTTTCAGTTACAGTTTCGTTGGAACCAATGGCAAAGACTTATACAATAGAAAAGGAGGAACATAAATGACCCACGTGCATGTAAGGGAAGGACCACAACTTGGAAAAATTGCAGTATATGCGATATCAAAATCAGATGGGGTAGTTTTAAAAAACTTATTATATATCTCTCCGGCATATTGAAGATGATCATGACCAATATTTATGTGGTTTTGTATGTTGGAAGAGTAAAAAATATATAACATATTCATCAAAGTCAACATCAGTTTGCAACAAAAAAATGACACAAAGCTAGCTAAGGTATATCTGCTTCTGCTTCCCCCATGTTTCAAATCTCAATGTTTCTGCTAATTTTAATATTTCCTAATGAAGCAAGAGCCTTCCGACATCGTAGGAGACCACTAAAAAATAGTACTACTAGTAGTAGTAAATTAATTATGGATCGACCTAGTTAGTTTTCCGATGAATAAACAAATATCAAAAAACACAAACAGAGCCCAAGGTGCTTTGGGGGGAGAGACATTCTTTTGAAATTGCAAATGGACTCTGAAAAAGAAGCTAAAGAATCCAATCATCCCTGTGAAAATGGAGCTATTAGCCAAGCTTTTTTCTCCCAGCAGCTTTTTTTATTCGCACAGAGAGAGAGAGAGAGAGAAGATGGCGTATTCATTATTCAGTGTATGTACTTGGTTAGGTCGTCGTAACTCGTAGGCATCGATCTTCGTCGTCGTCATCATGTGTAATCCAGTAAACACGTGCCTCTTCTGTCCAATTCTTCTGTGTTGACCACTCCTACTCACCACCTTTTTGATTTTTTTTTCTCCCATCTCCTTCAATTTTTTTTTAACCCCCACCCACTAACCCTAACCAACCCATTATTTGCCACCCAATGACCAGCAAAAATTTTAAAAATAAGGACCACTGAGGAGGGAAAAAAAATCATCCGTGTAAAGAATAAAGTGATCGCAAATGCATGGGAAAAAAAATCAGATCCTATCTTAGAGCACTATAAAAGTGGAACGTACAAACCACAAATATATTTCAACCATTTTATTTTTCTATCACACACATCGAGTACTATATTTATACTGTGTTTGTGTTATGCTTGCTAGTCGCTATTCTATATAAATCTATATATTAATCTCCTTTATTTTGATTCCCTGATCGATGCATCGGATCCAATATCTTGTACAGTGTTTCATCTTTATGCCTTTTTTCTCCCTAAGATATTCCCTATATTTATATATATATATGCTCACTTTTTTTTTTGGTCAACATATATATGCTCACTTCGATGTGATGCTTTCAATCAACTTTTCCTCTTTCGTGTTTATGTGTCTCTATTACAATTATTTCCCCCTCTAGCAGCTAGTGTTACGTCACATTTAAATTCAAACACTTGCAGATCGATATATTTATTGTTATTATACAAACACACGGTATACTAAATATGACTGAAAGGAAAAACAGGATTAGAGAAAAGTAAAGTGCATGAAAACGATGACTACATACATATATTTATATATATATGTTGCCACCATCAACTTTATGTTTTGTATTTTCGTTGAGGGATTAATTAATTAATTAATCAATTAATGCCCATCATTATTTATAATATCTTGTTATCATAGCCACTATGTTTATCACTAACACTATCATTACAGGTATTCATTATAACAATCACTTGCAAATCTCATATACGATTGGTGTAGTCACACCACCCCGTTGTAATTATTGTTCCCTGCAAATAAAAAATCAATTTCCAAAAGAAAGGTCCCTAATTAATGATTTGTATGAGAATGAGCCAAGATGAGCTGCTTGATCTTCTTGCTTTAATATGATGCATGAACATGAGATAGTAATCCATATCTCGATTTTAACGTGAAGGTTAACCTTCGTGATTTTTGTTTGATGACTTGATTATTATTCTTAAAATTTTCTGTCACTGTCTTGCATGATATTTTAATTCGTTTCATAGATTCTATAAATCATCAAATTTTCCAAGTCAGATTCAAATCTTATTAAGATAGTGTCGCACATGGTTCAAAAATGATAACTCTACAAGTTAATATTTAAAATATTAGATCATTGAGATATAAATCAAGTTGAAAATATAAAGATAAAGTTGGAAAAATTAACAAAAGTTTAGAGCAACTTGATTGATACAGAAAATTATTTCAGTGGAAATTTGATTGATCGATTTGACTTAAAGCTTATGTGAGTAAACAAGCAAACAAACAAAGAACATGCAATTTAAGACTCTAGCCTGATTGAGCGTGTAATAATAATATAATATTAGATGTAATTTGTTATGAAATATATCTAGATGGTAAATTGGTAAAGCTGTAATTTACATATAAATTAATCAATAAAATTTTTTTAAGACTCATTTAAAGAAAAGTATTTCTTACAAGAGCTGTGCCTTTAGGTTGTGTTAGATATGATCATAATGAATGTGAAATGTTTGTGCAGAAAACTATTCGAATTTATAGTACATATCTGACTTTTTATATTAAGGAGAGAAGCTCCCTTCCCTTCAAACCAAATACAATCTTAATTTATAAAAACAAGGCTAGACTAGATTTCAAACTTGACCAAATGGAAGTGAAGATAGGAGAATTTGTGATGCTGGTGTGTTGCTTATTCATTGGACTTCTCTATACTCCATTTGGATAGGATATGTGCATACGTGGACCCTTTTATCCTTTTCCACAATGCACTCAATAATTCTAAAACTATCCACAGCCAGAAAACTACTCTTATAATTATATGCTCTCACTGATCAGATAACTATTTATTTAGAGAAATTAAAAAATTAATTAATCAAAATAATATATATATATATATATATGTTTTTATTTTCTAAAATACTCCTTTAATAATTTATTTTACAAATTATGTTTCCTGCTAATAGAAATTCCATTAATAAATATAATTAATAAGGATGATTTAAAAAACAAATTATAAATCTGAAAAACGTAAAGAATGAATTCTAATCTTAACGGGTTCCTATGTTAATTAACTAAAAAGAGCATCCTTTACATATTATATATATTCCTCTGGTTCTAAATATAGGAAATAGTGTGTAGTGCAATGCACTACAAATTATGTCATATATTTAAGATCGGATGTAATATTACAACAATTATATAGAAAGAGAATTTCTCTAAGTGATGAAAAAACAAAAGGAAAAAAAACAGTTTATCACATTTATGTGATATGGATATTGCCTAATATAAACAAAATGGGAAGGCATTATGAAAAAGAAAAGAAAAGTATGGGGGGAGAGTGAAAGGCACGCGGGAGCAGGGGAGGTGGGGAAGGTGGGAAGGGGGCAGAAAGTGAATTTACAGATATAGCCCTGCTGGATTCACTGGGCTCTACTTTTCATGAAAGTCCGGAGTAGTAGCGGCAGGCAAAAAGCTTTCAAAGAAAGTGATGTAACCCTCATCCCTTTCCCCCCTTTTTCTTTTTTGGTTGAAAGATGGACAAAATAAAGTATATATTGAAGGAGAAGGAGTAAATTGGTTAACAGATTTATTTTTAGTTTAAGAATGATCAACATAAAAAACTTTTAAATGTGAAATTTATATCAATAGACTTTTAGTTCAGGAGCGATCAATACAAAATCGTTATTTGGGCAGTAACACTTCGTTAGTGGGTCACATTTTTGGGAAATAATGAGCTGAAATAAAAAATAAAATGCAGAAAAAACTAGTGGCACGGGTTCTAGTGAGTTTGAGAAGGGTCTTTTAGACCTCATTGCATCCACTCTTGGACAAACCAGTATCTTATTATTCAGCTTCAGGACCCCCTGCAAAGCTACGATTTTTACAATCGGTTCACTTATCCCAACAAACTCGATAACTCCCATTCACCCACAAAAGATTACGGTAACTACGAACACTTGGAATATGGAAACTAAAGGAAAACAGTAAGAGAACCTGGTGAAATAAAAACAATTTCTAGACGCAAATTGCAAGATTTGTTTCTAGACGCAAACTGCAATGATCCCGTCGATGAAGATGGTGGTTTCGCTCAGTCTCGATCTCGCTCCTCCTTTTCTTCTTTCAGAACCAGGTTGGAGCCACGTTTTTGATTAGGTTGTGGCCACTTTTTTTTAGCTTTGCATTTTAATTTTTATTTTAACTCATTATTTCCCCAAAAATGTACCTACTAACGGAGTGTTACTGCCCAGATAACGATTTTGTGTTAATCGCTCCTGAACTAAAAGTCTGTTGGCCAATTTGCTCCTGAGCTAAAAGTCTGTTGGTATAAATTTCACATTTAAAAGTTTTTTGTGTTGATCGCTCTTGAGCTAAAAGTCTTTTGGCCAATTTGCTCCTTCACCCTATATTGAACTCTAGAAGTGACTCTTTTTTATATGAATTTTGTAAATTTAAGATATGATAAAATTGAAATCATAAATGTGATTTATATTTAGATTAACGGTAGTAAAAGCTCATCTATATTATGAGAAGCAAATTTTAGTAACTTCTTTTTAAAAATAGTTTTTCACCTAAAAGTTCTTTTTTTTTTAAAAAAAAAAACCAACTTAAAGACCTCATTTTGCTTTCGTCGTTTTTTTTTTTAAGTTAAGTAGTAAATTTGCCTCTGAAGCACACGAACAGGAGTAATTTTTCCTTGAAAGTTGTTTTTGACTTAATGTAGCCCTGGAAGTATAAAAATGTAGCAATTTTGTCCTAATCTATTAAAAAGCTAACGGTCAATGTCATTTTTTAAACGGTTAACATTAGTTTTTTAACGCAAAATGGTACGATTGCTACATTTTTAAACTTCCGGAGCTGCATTGAATAAAAAAAAATTACAGGACAAAATTGCTCATAAACATATACTTTCATGACAAATTTACTACTCAACCCTATTTTTTTCCCTTCCTACTGTACTTTTTCAACCCCCATTGCCTTCCCAAACAAACCCATTTAAGACAATTGCCCCCTTCCTTTCCTCTTTATATTTTTCTACACTTTCTTTCTTTTTTTTTTTTAATGGTTTGCCCCTTAAAAAAAAAATAATTCTTCTGCTAACAACCTTCTCTTATTGTTGAATGAATCTGTTGTTTCCTCCTTCTAATCTTTGTTTTTTTGTGATGTGGTTTTACTTTTCCAAAAAAAGTCATATCATATATTTAGACCCAACGTACATCCCACGGAATAACACTTTCATTTAGGCAAGGTAGGAGTATATTCTAGTTACAATAAAATTTCTCCCTGTTACTTATTAATGATTCGCTGTACGTGTAATATTATAAAGTGTGTAAATCGATTATCTCGAGTCGTGCGTGCATGAGAATTTTTAATCCTCCAGCATATATTTACGTCCCTTTGTTTTTTTGGTAACGACATAGGTTCTTAAAATAAAACAAGTTAGTTGAATGAGGTTTAACTTGGAGGATCTAAAATCAAAAAGCCGCAGCTATGAGCTACCATACACACTCACACACACAAAATGTGTCAGTTAATTAATACTATTAAATATAAAAGCACTTGATTTTTATGTCTATATTTTTATGAATTGATAAATGTTCTTTTTAATTTGATGGAAGTAATAAGGATAACACTGTAATAACGTGTTCATCTTAAAACTCAAAGCGTATATAAACTTGTTTTAGTTGTCCTATAATCAGAATCAAAGTGTATATAATTGCAACTAGCAAACAGAATAATCTTCCTTATTATGGGACATTTTTTTTTTTTAATGATACTTAACTAGAATATTCTACTCCCTTCGATTTTTTCATCCTTGAGCATTATTAATTAATTAAATATCAGGGTGTCTTTGGGGAAGAAATGTCACGAATGCTCTACATGTTAACTACAAATAATCAAATTTACCTACTTTTTTATGTTATGAATTACTCCCTCCAATCCTTAATGCAAGACTTAATTAATTAATTTGATCAAGTATATTAAGGATGTTGGTTAAGTTAGTTAGTATGCTATATTTTTGCTATTAAATTCTAATAGCTATTTTTCTTAATTCTCTCCCTTCCTCTCCACTTGATTAATATTAAGGGAATATTAATAGGGATAATTTAAGGAATAATTGATAAACATATGAAATAGCCAAATAGGTTTACATTTAGAATCAACACCAACTCCCTGAATTATGTCATATATATTAAGGAATGGGGAGCATAATATTCTAATGACTAATTTGTAAATTTTTTAGAAAAGTAGTTACAGATGGTTAAGTTTGACTAATATGTAGGTAATTTGTGACATTTTTTCTCAAAAAAGCAACACCCTCTAAATGTTCTAATAAATAGGAGTAATGTGAAAAAGGAACAACTAATATAAAAAGACAATTGGGCATTGGTACACATACTTAGGGCCAAATCAAAAGTCTTAAATGGACTTTAATTTATATTTAGGGCCCGAGGAGGAAGTAATTAAAACATAAGAGAAGTAAAGAGAGGGGTTTGAATTATATAGTTTGATTGAGGGAGGTAGGTAGTGATGAGAGAAGGAGGAGAGTGAGGGAATCAGAGTGCTCAAAGTGTATGACAGGAAACACCAAACACAAATGCCAATTCATCTTTACCTACTGTCATCACTGTCTTTCATCTCTCCCCACATATCCTTCATTATTATCGATCACTATATATCTTCTCCTTCAGTTCTCTCTCCCCCCAAACTCTTGTGTGGAAAATATCTTTGATCACTATCAAAGCGGCCGGGTTAGTTTAGACACTCTTCAACCTTGTTATCTATATATATAACAATGGAACCCATAGATTGAAAACTAAATGTCATGGTGTATAGAAAGCAAGCTTTGTTTCAAAAGTTTGATGGATGGAAGTGTATTATTTGAAGTAAAAGAAGGGGACTTTAAATGAACTTGAATGCGTGGGACCAAACATGAATTGGAAATTAGAGAAAATAACTGATAATACGATATAGATGGGAGGAGGAGGAGGAGGAGGAGGAGGGTAAGCTGTCTTGTTCAATATGACATACATAAAAGTAGCAACAGCATGTGGTCTCAAGAAAAGGCAGCAACTCTCTTATAATATCTCTCTGGTCCACTTTGCCCTCCTCCGTCGGAAAAACATTTCCTCTTATCGCCTCTTTCTCTTCTCCTTTCTTTCTTGTAACCTCATTCACTCTAATCTTCATTAATTATAGCCTTTTTTTGGTCCATGACACCTTTTTCGTCTAATATTTTAAAATTTGCTGATACTAAGCTCCATCTCTTCTCTATGTCGACCAATGCACCAACGGAACTATATTTTCTCAAGAGAGGAGTAATATATCACTTCGCTGGTGGTAAATTTATCGTCTATGATGGGGGAGATGTTGTTTTAATTTATTGCAACAATTAGGAGTTGGGAGGAAATTAAGGAGAGCGGGGTTCAAAGAAGATTAATTAATTAATTAAGTAATGAATGGATGGGGCATGAAATGGGTCATATATAATTATTATAATTAAGGTGCACGTAGAAAGGTGTTGTTTTTAATTGGAGGAATATTTTAATCAGTACTTTATTAATTTGGGCGAGGGGGTCAAACAAAGTGGGAATTACGTGACGACAAATTACAGTTTAAAAAGAAAGAAAGGTAGAATCTATACAATGCATGGGGGTTAATTGGATTTTGCGTTGAATATAATGATGACTCCACTGTTTACTTTTGCTTACAGGTAATTGATGGATTATATAAAAGCAAAAACAATATTTGTTTTGTTGATGAGCTTTCTCATATATGTGTTTTTGGATATTTGTCCTCATTCATTGGCAACTTCTGCATCTCTGCATGTGATCGATAACAACGGGACCAAAACCTACTACTCCGATCCACCATTTAACACGAACCAAAAAGTACGACTCCGACGTTTTCACTCTCTCCTTTCATCCATGCATGTCAATTACAGTAAAACACTACAAAATTCAGGTTCAATGTCACCAGGATTAAAAAGTTACCTCTTTTCACAAATAATGCCAAAGAAAACGACTCCTCCCACAGATCACTCATGGCTCTCCAAGATTAATAGAGTAGTACACAGTCGTAATTACAAAGCCAGAAATGGAAAATGCTCTCTCATAATTATGATGAAGTCGATGATGATCATAACAACAACAATTGGCCTCACTCTGAAGATTAAGAATTGACGAACTATTTCAATCAGTTTGGTGGTGGTCCTAAGGCAGAGCAACATAACCCACGATGTTGTGTGTGTGTGTGTGTACATAGATACAGAGTGATATTAAGTGAGTGCGAAAAATTCCTCATCATATTCTCACATTTCCACATCTTAGCTTGTTGTCCCTTCTTTTCCTGGAAACCCGGCCTCCAGATCGTATCGCTGTTAATAAAGGGCTTCATCTTCATTCAATAGCCTCGGTGCAGAGTTATATATATACACATATATTATATAATCCATCGCAAAAATAAAACTCTTAGCTTGTAAATGTATAATCATATTCATATATTTATTTGGGGTTGAGAGGGAGAAGTTGAGGAAGACTTGAAGAAAGAGAGTTGAAGAGCAAAGGCGAGAGGAAATGATTACATGAGTGAGAGGGGTCCCAGGAGTAGGCTCTAAATTTTTATTTTTTTTGGCTTGGGATTGGGGCCCACCTCCATTGTCTTTATGGATTGAATGATATAAAGAGCACCTCACGTGGACTCTGAACCAAAGACGACTGTCCATCCACAATTTCTTACTCCTTCAAATATATTAAAAAAACCATTTCTCATAAATTTTCCCTTCAAAATAAACCGGGGAAAAAAAAAAAAAGAAGAAGAAAGAATTTTAAAGGTCACCCATATAATTCCCACTCATTATCTTTGTTGCTTAAAGCTCCTTGCCCTCATCAAGAAAGTTAAATCCCTAGACCTTAACAAAGAAACCAAATCACATATCCTTCTTCTAGCATCCCCTCCCACCGCTCATGAAAGCTGAAGACCCACCACACAGCAACACTCCCTTAAAAATTCAACTTTAATCTTCCCCTCTTATGCAATCATGGAGGGTGGTGATGATCTCCGCCACCACCACCATCACCACCACCGCCCCAACTTCCCATTTCAGCTTCTCGAGAAGAAAGAAGATCACCGCCAAGAGCCTACCGCTTCTTGTTCCACTTCTTCCCCTTATCCTTCTCTAGCCATCTCCGCTGAACCCGCCGCCTCCAATTCCAACCGATCCAACCAGGTCCTTAACGTCGTCCCTCCAACGTCTTCCTCCTCCGAACCCTCCAATAAGAAGCCCGCGCCTAAGAGAACCTCCACTAAGGACCGCCACACCAAGGTCGACGGTCGCGGCCGCCGTATCCGAATGCCAGCACTATGTGCAGCTCGCGTCTTCCAGCTCACCCGCGAGCTCGGCCATAAGTCCGACGGCGAAACCATCGAGTGGCTCCTCCAACAGGCTGAGCCCTCCGTCATCGCCGCCACCGGCACCGGGACGATCCCCGCTAATTTCACTTCCCTTAATATCTCTCTCAGAAGCTCCGGCTCAACCATGTCCGTCCCTTCTCAGCTCAGATCGTCTTACTTCAATCCAAACTTCTCCATCCAGCAGCGGAGAAGCTTCTTCCCCGGAATCGGCTTGTCTTCCGATGGCGGCAACAGCAACACTTCAACGCTGCTGAATTTTCAGTCTAATAGTTTCTCCGGTGGCGGCATGCTTCAAGCAAAGCAGGAATTGCGCGGAGGCAGCGAGGGCGGAGGCGTTCCATCCTCGACAACAACGACGTTGGATTTGACAGAGGCAGAAGAAGTTATGGCAGCGAGGAAAAGGCGGCCGACGGAGCAAGAGTTGTCGCCTTCTACTTCGGCGCAGCAATATCAAATGGGAAGTTATTTGTTGCAATCGAGCGCGGGGGCGATTAGCACGAGCCACGCACAGATTCCGGCGAATATTTGGATGGTGACGAATTCGAATAATCAAGTTATGAGCGGTGATCCTATATGGACATTCCCGTCGGTGAATAATAGCGCTTTGTATAGAGGCGCTTCCATGTCTAGTGGGTTACATTTTATGAACTTCCCTACTCCTATGGCTTTGTTGCCTGGTCAACAATTAGGGTCGTCTGGGATTGGTGGCGGCGGAGGAGCTGGGAATATAAACGAGGGACATTTGAGTATGCTTGCCGGCGTCAGCCCGTACCGGCCGGTGAGTGGTGTTTCGGAGTCTCAAGCAAGTGGGTCTCAATCACACCACGGTGATGGTGGTGGAGGCGGCGATGATCGACATGATACAAACAGTCACCGCTCCTAGAAGATCAATTTGCTGGGGGTGATAGAGTTTGATGTGTTTTAACACACGTGAGAGGTTTGATTTGCTCTTCAAAATTGAGTTTTTATTATATTTATTCCAAAATTAATTTTTTGGTGTGATTAATATTTTGGAAGAGGAAGATGAAGAAGAGTGAGAGAGAGAGAGAGAGAGAGAAGAGAGGGTTTTTAGGGTTTGGAGGATGAATGAATGACACTATTTAACAATATGGGTATTTTGGCTGCCTTTTCTTTCCCCTTTCCCTTTAATTTTCTTTTTGTTTGATGATTTATTTCACCACACGATATCTCATCATCATTGTTTGTGCAATCCCCTTTTCCTTCCTTTTACTCTGTAATTCTGTATGCTTTCTCATATATACAATTGCATCCATGTGAACGATCCTCCTGGAAAGTCCCACAGGGTTTTTCATTACATTCATCAGCTTTCTTATCTTTAATTAAAAGGGTATATACTCTAATAGTTTGAGATTACAAGTAGAATCAAATTAACTCGCCACCTCCTACGTACGTACTAATTACATGGAGCTTATGTGGTTAATTACAAAGTCATGGGCAGAGCTGTATTATATTAATTAATCAATTAGCTTAGTAAAATGAGGGATGAAATGAAACAGTATTACTATTACAGTAACACTGATAATGAAGAGGATCAAAGTAGGATTAGGATTAGAGAGTGGGGTTGGTTTCGTTTAGTTTTAGGATAAGTGTGATTAAAAATGTTGGGCATGAATCTGGAGGGTTTAATTTACAGCATCAATGATTATAGAGAGAAGAAGAAGGGGTAATTAATAGGACGGTGGGGTCGTGACCTTATCGGTTCCAGGTATTGGCTCAGGTGGTGGTGGGGTATGGCTGCTGCTAATTGCCCAAACCAATGTACAATTGTCACTGACAAACAGGTGGATCATTCTCTCTTTCTTTAAAAAAATAAATAAAGAAAATTAGTTTTTTTTTTTTTTCAAACTTTCTTTTACTCTATTTTTTTCTCCTTCTTCCCCCCTTTTCATGAAGTAGTTGCTGGCCTCACAGAAAGATCCGTGGTGAGTCTTTTAATGACCCTACTGGAATGCGGCCCACCATTCCCATCAATCACAACCGTTCATTCAGTGGGCCATCTCACTGAATGATTGGGTCTCTGCTTAGAATCTCGAGTTTCATAATCTTCTTTTTTTAATCTCAATCTCTCTCTCCCCCCCCCCCCCCCCCCCCCTCAAAGTTCAAACACGTTTTATTTTAAAGACTAGCGATTATTGCTAGCTAGTCGCTACCAAGTTGGCAAATGAGACTTAATTCTCTTTGCCAGATGATATCCAGTTTTTTTCTTTGTTAGATTATCATGCTTTGGAATCTAATAATATACCCTCTTTGAATAATCTAATTAGGAAGGTGTGTATAAATAAAGAAACACTAAGGATTGATGCTTTGAATTGAAAATTAAGAGCTGAGAGGAAAAGCAGGTTTAGCATATTCGCTTCCACTATGATTAGTGTCTGCACAATTTGGTTCAAAGCTAACAACTTTATATCTGGAGAGAGATGTTAATAATAATATGAATATAAAGCAAACCGTGAAATGGTGCTTGTTCTCTTAAAATCATCATCGTCATCATCAAACCTAGCTATCCAATCTGTTACTTTGTGAGAATAGAATATGGATGGTCAATTGAACAAGGTACCTTAGCGAGGTTCCAATTATGGGCACTAAACAGTGAGCTGATTTTGACCCTCCTGGCTCCCACCTAGCCAGCCCGACCTCATTAAGAAATTAAATAGGCCTTTCAGTGACGTACGTGTGTGTGTGTAAGATTCTACCGCAATATATATATATATATATATATATAGCGCAAGAAGACTATATATGTTCTTCTCTGGAGTTGATTTTATATCATCAATGAGAAAATTAATGAATCAATACAAAATTCCTGGCATATCTTATATATATATATATATATATATATATAGGCACACATATGGATGAGATTCCCCAACAGGCTATATGCTATGTATAATGAGGTTGAATGTTGATACGTACGTACTTCAGATATCTCTCGTCAAGGACTTGCTGCTTCAACTATATATATATATATATATATATATATATATCTATAACTGGTTACACTAAGTTCTAATTAAGCAAACACGCTTGTGAGTTTGCAGTTGATCTTTGAAGGGGATTGGGTTTTCAAGTATTAATTTCTTTTTGTGTTATTTATCTAAAAGACATGTGAATGAACATATACAATATCACCTTTCCGTAATATATACTAGGGCTTACGAGAGAAAGATCAGAGGCATTATTGCAACTATACACGCGTGTTTGAAGAAGTCATGACTAATTATGGACGGGGCAAGACTATAAAACTTATAGAAACTAAACAACTTAAAAAGCAATACATTAGTTGAGCAAGACGCCTATTTAATTTGGTCCATCGATCTTTAATACGAGGTGACTAATCTATAAATTAAAAGCATCTTTAATAATGATGATTAGCGGATAGTTTTTGACCATTTTCTTCTTATCTTTTCGCATTAAGACACATCAACTTGTTCAATCTGCAATTGAAAAGATAGTAGTACTGTAGAATGAATGATTTCTATACAGGCATCTGTTAATGTGTGGACTGAACGGCTATATATAGTTGGAACTTTCTCTGATTCTTAAAAAAAACAACGTACGTGCTCAGTTTAATATTTTTTGAAAGTTTTGTTTTATACAGATTTCAGAACTTATGGTAAGGTTTTCTTGTTTTCATTGAACTTCATCAATAAAAAAAATCTACGCATCTCTATTATTTGGTCATGGGAGATGATCAATGCCAGTTGTAACGCAATTAGCAAATATCTATCTCAAAATTTTTTCAAAGGATATATATCATTCAGTAGTTCATTTTTTACACCATAAAAACACACCAAAGATTCATTGACAAAAGGCTATCAGGAACGAATATCAAAGATTAGAGACTAATAACAGCAGCAATTAAAAAGCATGTTTTTTAGTGATGTATGAAAACGCAGTCAGAGCTACAGTATGATACTGATCTTTTGGAGTTTGACTTAATTAATTTGCACGAGATCAAAACCAGAGAGGGTAAAAGTAGACATGTCTTTCTTGTTGGTGACAATAATTTTTCAGTGACAAAACCACATGTTATCTCATTTATTATCAACACCAATGATCAATATGTGTGAATGAGAAATGCAGCCTCATACTATGATTGTGTTGGTTGGAGCAAGCAAATGGTTCACGTGGATCGAAATCTAGCAAGGTACTGCACACACACAGAAAATGGTCCCCATTACCCAAAAAAATAATCTTGGATCCCTAAATACCATGATTAAACTATAGCTAGGCCCCCAAATAATTTTCTGTGGAAGTTGAACAAGGAACAATAATAAGCTTGGTTTTAATTTGTCACGCAAATATAAATACATAATATATAATGGCCATTAATCTGGCCCATATTATGCCCTAATTCCTGATTTGGGCCCATAAAATCTGTCCTAATATTAGTTCTCTTTGGCTATATGGGTCGTTATATATATTATTGAGTGAGAATGAAATTATAGATATATAGATGCAGCAGCATGTGGCTAGTTACTGGCGTTTTGCCTACAGGTTGGTGGTTACGACATGAAGCAATATTTGATGTAGACCCACCAACACATGCTTGCCCTAGCTAATAATATTTTTTGTGTTTCGTAAGTGTGTGTTATATGCATATATGTTTGCACTTTGCATGGACATGTTGGGAGATCTCAAGTGATGTATAAATTAATGGCCCATTGGAATTGAATTTACTGCATTATTTGAAAAAGTAAACATTCAGAAACAATTATGATGATGAAGCTGCTTGAAGATAGAAAGCACACAACAAGAGCTTCATCATCTATCAACATTATTCCAAATTCACATCACTTCAAAATCCGACAGTTATTTGATGAAGGCTTTTTAATTATTAGAGTCCCATATGGCTAAACATTATTCAAAGTGGTTATTTGGGGTCTACCTGCAGTCCACATGAAATTTCAAGACATTTATATATATATATATATATATTCTGTCTTCAAAACTTCATTGTGTGTGTGTAGATATCATTAAAGAGAGAACTAATAAATACTGGATATATATGAGTTTATTAAACCACTTGAATGCAGTTGCAGAAACACTCAAATTCTCATTTTGATTGATTCACCAACGACATTATTATTTTCTTCATTCCTTGTCATCATCGATCTCCTCGATCTACTTTAATTTCTTTTGTGTCAGAAAAAAGGCAACAAAACAGTGGTACGTGCCTCATCACATGTTGGTGTTGGCGATATATTGGATGGGTTAGGCTTTGACCTACAGATGACAAAGTATATAGATGGGGTTAGATTTTTGTTTTCGTAGGTTGATCCATCAACAGTTTTTACCCGCCTAGCTAGCAGTGACATAGTATTCTGCTAAAACTTGGTAAATGGTAATAACGATATATACGTATTATACGCCCTCAGAGCAATTACTCAGTCTGATTGAAATATGATTACATAATACATATTCATACTTCATTTTGCAAGAGCAAGAATATGTGCGTTCATACTAAGACCACAAGTAATTCTTATTAGCTGGCATAGCCGTCAATTGAAGATCAGGCTATTTTCTGGTTAAATACGTAGTACTAATTTATGAATGAATTTTGAATGAAATGGTGATGGAAATGTAACGAAAACGAGTGCGGGGAAATGATGTTTGATGTGCGTGCAAAACAGAAAAGAATGTAATTTATTGGTCCTTTGATATAAGATATAGTTATCTAATTTGATTAGATTAAAGAAGTTAGTTAAATTAGTTAATATGATATGTATTTCTGAAACACCCTAGTCATTTTCCTTAACTCTCTTCTTACATCTTTATTATTATTATTATTATTGAAGAAACATCAATAGAGAGTAAATTAAAATTAAAGAAGAGGTTGAAAAATATGAATACTAAGTTTTATATTTAAGATTAAGATCAACTTCTTAAATATGTCTTATCTTAAAGACTAAAGGAGTATATAGCATGATATTTGGTAGAATACGGGAGAAAAATGGATAAGAAATGAATGGATAAGATACAACAAGTTAAAGCTTGGTATGATATATATAATTGTAACTTGACCCAAGTGTCCATATTGAAGTGCAGTCACATCCCATTTTTTGAAACGTGGGAATGGAATAATTTAAATGTATGACTTCGTCTGAAAGAAAGGGCTAGCTTAGTTCACCTTTAATGATGAGGGTTTAAATTTCAAATGATGTTTTATTATGTCTTAAAATTTACTTGTATTTTACTATTTTATCAAGTTTTGTAACACGATCTTAATTTTTAAATAAAATATTATTGTAAGAAAAACGGAAGAGTCGCATAGAAAAAGCTAGGCGGACATATGGAAATGAAAAGTTTTTTTTTTAATAATAAAATTTCAAGAAAGGGATTGGGTTCACCTATAATCGAAGGATAAATAATTTAGATAAATTAAAAGTTTAAGAGAATTTCTTATTTTAGGCCCAAAAACGTCTACTAGCTTTTTGTTTTTGCTGGGAATATTGGGTACTAATGCCGTTTTTGTGGTTCAAGTATTGGCCCCTTTTGTGCAAAAAGACCCTTTGTTTTTTAAGCTCATCATATTGGGCCAATAAAAGAGGTTTTTTTTTTTTTTAATAATTCATTCACAAAAAGCGTTCAAAGAATGATGGAAATTGGAAGTTGAAGGCGCTGAGGGAGACATCTTAGAGGTCTATGAAGTAATGGAAACACTGGTGGAGGTGGAGGCTTATGTACTCTCCGGCCAGTATGCCCTGTGGATTGGGCTTCAAACGCTTTGCCCTTAGACTGTAGGTAAACTCAACCTCTTTTCTAAAATTTTTATATTAAAAAAATGATGGAAATTGGAAACTGTGCCCTTTGATGGTATTGATGGATTGGAGGCCCAAGCTAGTAGTGGTCAAATGTTAGGGTGGGAAAAACCTCCTTAGCTTGAATTGAATGTGGATGGGGCTATGGTGTTGCAAACCTCTGAGGGTGGTTGTGGGGGTTTAGTCCGAGATTACTTAGGTCATTGGATTGTTGGTTTCCTTAGAAGGATTGGGCTATGTCAACCCAGCGTTGCTGAGGAATGGGCTGTTGCAGAGAGTCTCCAGTTGGCTTGGGATTTGGGCCTTAAGAGGATTATTTTGGAGTTCGATTTGGAAGAGGTCATCAATATGATGTTAGAGACTAGCACTACTAGTAGTGCAGTGGTATTGGGATTAATTTCCCTCCTCCCGGTCCTAGGTTCGATTCCCCCTCCCCTATCGCCTTGTATCAAAAAAAAAATGATGTTAGATGATTTTTGTAGCAAGGGAAGCAACTTGTTCATGAAAGCTAAGGATTTGTTGAGAAGGGATTGGCAGATTGATGTTCGTGTTATCCCTCGTAATTATAATAGAGTTGCGGATGCTTTAACTAAAATGAGTATCTCTAACTCTACTATATTAGATGTATGTCCTCCTTATTTGAGAACTTGGTTAGACAAAGATTGTTTATGATTAAATTCCATGTAATTTCTTTGTTGTAATGTAGGCATTTTGCCATCTCTTATATCCAAAAAAAAAAAAAGGAAACTGTGCCCATATTGGGATTTGGGATGCCTTATCCTATATGGTATGTCCTAAATATAAGAGTCAATCGATTTAATCAATTTTTTTAGAAGATTAAAAAAACTAATTATTCTTCCTAATCCTTATTATAAGACACCATTACTTATTCCCACAAATCAATAAAAACCGTTAAATTGTTGAAGTTGTCCTAAAATTCATGTGATTTTTAATATTGTCTTACTAATAACACTAAACTCAAATAATATATTAATTATTACTCTCTCCAATACCCTTATTAAATATGGGCAAACATAAAAAGATAAATTAGATGCTCCTTGAAAATTTGCAAGTGCCTTATAAAAAAAGGACCAAGAATATTTGTTTGTTGGTACCTTATAATAAAGACTAGAGAGAGTAAATTACTTTAAGGTATTTATATTTATCGTTTTTTCTTCAAACTACTTTTTTTGGCTTATAAACCGATACTCCCTCCAGTCCTAATTACAAAACCTAGTTGACTTTTTTTGAAAGATTAAAGAAGTTAATTAAATTATTTTAAAGTATTTATATTTGTATTTTTTTTCTTCAAACTAATTAGTTTGACTAATAAACTAATATATAATATAAAAATACACAACATATAAAATGATTAAGTAACTTATTTAACTTCCTTGATCTTTTTTTTTTTAAAAAAGGTCAACTAGATATTATAATTAGAATCGGAAGTAGTATATAATTTAATCAGACATAATATATGAAATGATTATGTAGCTTATTTAGTTTTTTTAATCTTTAAAAAAATCAACTAAGTCTTATATTTTGGAATAAGTAAAGTATTTTTCTTGTGTTCAAGTCCCTTTTGTCTTCCTGTGAGAGAGCTTTTGTGTTAAGATTACTCACACAATTATTTTCGAAATATTATAATTTTATCTATCTTAATATTTGAAGTTGAGTCATCTCTCACTAAATTGATTTATGTTCGTCTTAAATGCAAAGATAATTATGGTCTAATAATGAAAAAATTCCAATATAATGAACACTACCAGGACACTTTGGATCTCATAATAAGAGCAATTTCGGCGCATAATAGAAAGAGAAGTAAGATATGGAAATTCTATGTAAAAAATTTACACATAAGTTTGGAAATGTGTTTATTGACAGAGGAGAAAAGTTTGAGGAACTGGTTAAGCTATGGATGCATCTAAATGACGGGTTCAAAGTAAAGATATTTGGATGTCAAATATAAACGAATAAATTTTATATTATATTAATGCACCCAATTATATGTTATAAATTTAATCGGATAGTTGAAAGGTAATTTTATCTGAAGGGTAATTTTGTTCCAGAAGTGTCAAAAAAGGGTAATTTTGTCTTTATCTTATCTCAGTTAATTTTGATCGTTAGTTGACCAAATATACTTAACTAATCATCAACGTGTCCTCTTTATTATTTTCGTTAAGGTGTGAATTTACTACGTAAGCTTATATGTCATCTACTTTTTTTTTTTAAAAAAAAGTTAGATTTAAAACTTTTAGTAAATTTGCATATTAAAAAATTGGTGTGAATGATATACTAGCTTAATATATTTGATTCACTAACGATCAAATTTAACTGAAATACGATAAAATTACTCCTATTTTAACACCTAGAGAATAAAATTATCCCCCTAAAAAACTAGCAAAGGAAAATTGCTCATAGTAAAAGCATCCCAAAACAAAATGGCCCTTAGCCAATATATTGATTTAATGCATAACAGTAAATAACGAACCGTACAGTTGACACTGTGAACGGAGTGTGCAAGAAGGCAAGAAGAATAAGAATGGAGGTCAAGTCATCCCTAACCAGCAGTTTTAAGCAGGATCGTCTCTGCCTCCTCCTCTTCCTCCTCCTTCCAAATGGCGCTCAACAAATCTTCAGACCCCCCATCATTCACTTCTTCAGGTATTAAGTAATCATCTTCTACCATCTTTGCATCAACAAAATCCTTCGATATTATTTTCTGCTCTGGCTGGCGATAAAGGTTGCTCACAAGTCTATGTAGTTTATAATTTTATTAAAGAAAGAATTAGTGCATCCATCTAATAAGCAATTATTATTTTGATGTCTTATTCAGGAGCGGTGGTTTTCTTTTTTATTTTTACTGCTGAATACTGATTTTGGGTCAAATGGATATAAGCCCTTTGGTTAAATTATAAAATTTTCACTCCGTATTTAAGCAATGAGTTGTTCTTATAATATAATGGTAAGATGAACTCATAAATAATGAACCTGGAGTAGTTATGCGATCGACCACAGTCTTCTAAGAAGCCTTAAGTGAATGCAAATAGGAGTTTCTCAACTCTCATACCCGAGGCATTCATATTGCGGCGAGGCGAGAGCTTTCTTGAATTGAGGTTAAATTTCTGAAATTGTTAATTGTTTGGCCCTCCTAAGACATCTTCACACTTAATAACGATATATTTTTGCTTAAAGTACTAATACTATAGAGGGATGATCCTTTTGCGATTTCTTCTTGACTTTTAATGACGTTTCCATTCAAATTTTTTTTTTTTTTTTTTTTTGGGGGGGGGGGGGTCTAAGTGAGAAAGGATGTGAATTGGTACTTAGTTGAGAGGTTCCTGAATCAGATTCTCAAAATACATACTCGGAGCAAAGATCAAAGTTATATGAGAAGATGGCAAGGGATCTGGATGAACATGGGGCTGCATTTCTGAAGCATGGCAAAACCTCTCAGTCATTGTCTCTTTCAGATATCTTTACTCTCAAGGATGGATCTGTAACACCTATACTGAAGGTGACATATAATAATGCAGATTGTTACTCCCTCTGACCTTGTTTATACTTTTTTTTTTGAAAGATTAAGGAAGTTTAATAAATTACTTAATCATGGCATATGTTCGTTATCATTAGATTATATATTAATTTATAAGTTAGGCAAATTAGTTTGAAGAAAAACGACAATAAATATAAGTATTTTAGAGTAATTTATTTAGCTTCCTTGATCTCTCCAAAAAAAAGCCACTTGGGTTTTATATTAAGGACCGGAGGAAATATTATTGAATTTCCTTGAGCAGTGATTGAATTGCCATTTGCTGTGTGCAGCCAGCAAATCCTCCTGTGCGGGCTATTGTATTACATTTGAGCAATGAATTCTCTGTGCCCATCGCGTGAGTCTCTTAATGTCTTACCAGTGATTATGTTTACATGCCTTTGCATTTGGAAATGATTTGGAGATGATTATGTTTACATGCCTTTGCTGTGTGACAGCTCATGTTAAGCAGTCATATCCATAACTATCTAATTTGGAAATGATTTTGAATTGGATCATCTTATTTTGATACCTCAGTCACCTTTGGCAGTAATAGAAACTTGAGCCAATGCTTTCTGTAGATTTAAATTGCATCTATAACTATATAACATCTTGCTCATTTTATTTTTGACAAAATATCAAGAAAAGATCAGGTTTGATTTCTTACGTTTAGTGTGGGTGTTGTGAGAAATTTCCGCAGTGGAAAAACATCAAAGGAAATGGAAATTTAAAATAGATCTTTACAAAATTTATGCCTGAAGTCTAGTAAAACTCAGAACTACATGTAGCTGACACGTGCTGGATTTATATGACACAGGGAAGCTGCTAAAAGCATTTTTAATCCATACTTTGACAAGGGTAAGCTATAGTTGGGTCAATCCATTGACAAATTGGTTTATACTTCACCCTTTTCCTCATCCTGTTCATTTTATTGGCATCCTTTCATGGGTCAATTAGCAATCTGGTTCCAGAACTCTAGTATGTACCATTTTAGCATGTTTCATGCTTCCCACCGTGTTGCACCTGTACCTGCCACCAAAGAAGAGGTAAATTTTCGTTGTTTCTTCTTGACTCTGCATTATATTATTAACTCTACCTCATGATTCATGAGGATCATTTGTTCTCAGGTTGAAGCTGAAGCATTAGCTGTGAAAGCTGTTGCGGGGACAATCTGCCCTTTGAATATTGTTTTGGATAGGGTGGTTTTGACATCAAGTGGAGTTCTTCTGGGTTGTTGGCAGGTTACTTTCTATAATTGAAAGCCTTCTCCTCCCTCTCATACACATAATAAAGTTTGATATGAATGTCGCCAAGTCAAATTTTAAGATGAGGTTACAATTTTTTCCTTTATACTGCCTTCAATCCTTAAAATAAGACCTAATTTATAGTGTAAATTGTACTATAAACTAGATCTTATATTAAGAATTGGAGGTATTAATACACATAATAGTATGATTTATCATCTTGTTATGTTTACTGATGCTGGCAGTTGTTTTGGAATTATTGCTTTCATCATTTTTTTTTCTTTTCTTTTTTTCCGTCCTTGCTTAGTCTTGCCTTCTGTTGGTTAATTTGTAAAGCCTTCCATTTTTAGTAACTCGATGATCATTTGAACTATAGTTGGCTGGCACTTTATAATCAGTGAGTTTTGACCAGTAGCAGGAACTATTGATTTCTTTATACTATCAATAGAGTTAAGAATTCGAAGCCATACCTTTAGTTGAGTCATTATGTCAGAAACCTATATTTTTAGGATTTCACACAACGTACACAAGCCTTGGATTGGTTAATGATTTTATTTGCATGCATTTGCTGTAGGTGACCTCTGGGACAGATCCTGTAACCATTCGTGCTAAGTTGCGGGATGCACTTCCACATGCACCAGAGAAGCAACTTGTAAGCACCACTTGATTGCTCCCTTTTATTAAACTTTTCAATGTGATCAAGAGGAGCGTCTTGTAAAGTTTTAACATGTAGTTAGAACTTTATTTTTCCACACTTAAATTTCAGAAGCCCATTGAAATGAAATTGGGGTCATAGCCCTACATGAGTCTCGAATGCCATGTATTCTCTATGATCCCATCAAATATGATATTCCTGTTTAAGGCAATCTGTGTTGCAGTGATGTTGCTCAGTTCAATCTCCCTGAAGGAAAATCTACTTTACCATTTCCCTTGTCTTGCTTCTTAAGATTAACTAAGAGCAGGGAACGGGGAATTAAAGCTGATGGATTTGTTATTCTCCTCTTTGTATTGTTCTCACTGGTTGAGTTCAAAATTAACAGTTTATTATGTTATTGAATTGCATTCTCAAATTGAAGTGGCATTACTTGTCCTAACTTAAGTTTGATTTGGAATCTTGTGTACCACTAAATATTGATTATAGCTTTGTGATGCTTATTGTTGGTCTGCCATTTTGTTTCTTCCACAGTATGATCCTCCAATTCTTTACACGTCATTTGCAAGGCTTTTGGGTCCACCTAATGCATTGCCTACGGTAATATGCTTTTCAGTATTTATTGAATTGTTTACCTATATATTAATAGGCCAGATGACATCATCTTGGCACCTCCTGTTTTAAAGTTGTATCTGACACTAAATCTGCGATCAATGTATTTGTTGGTCACCTAACAGTTGTTATATCTGTTAGAGAAACTTATATAAAAACCAAATATAGAGTCTAATACTCTTGTTAACATTTGTTTGCATAACTTCAACTGCCAGCATACTTGCATTGAACTGGTTAGATACTTTTGCAGCATTACTTTATCAATTCCCACCCTCTCCATTATGTTATTTATTTCTCAATTCTCGTGATGAACAGGAGCATAAAACCTCAAGCGAGCTCCAAGTCTTCCACGAGCTAGTTAATCAACTCAACAATCAGCTCCATGGATTCAAGGTCTGTGATTATATATCATCTTCAAAAGGACAAAAATAGAGCATTTTGCAGGAATTACTATAAGTAATGAAGTTATTCTGCCCACAATTTCTTCTTCCTACTGGGGGCACGATTCATATATGATGGTTTAAGTTTCACTTAATGGACTTGCTTATGGTACAAAACATTTGAAGTAGCCATGGACCTTCATTCTGGAAACAATTGACATTGTTTAAGTTCTGCATTCCGTTGCTCTTAAACACTTTAAAACAGGATCAGCTGATTTTGGTTTCCTGCAGGCAGTGGTGGGGGATGTGTGGTACGTGGAGGAATATGATGTGCTTGCACTTGCACTGAATGGAAGAATGAACATTCGCAAGTTCAAACTTGGAGGCTGCTCTGTGGCATCAAATTATGACTGATATGCATACTAATTTCTGAATACCAACTTCTATAATGATATGTTTATGTTACCACCAACACTGAGTTCCCAGTACAAGAGTGTGGGATTTTATGACACATACGCTTTGCTTGCTATGTACGTTTACACGCGACTATAATAAATAAAATTTTTAATTTAAGATTATGCATGAGTGATCTTTGTCATTAATGAATGTGATATTTTATCATCAATAAAACTGTAACATGTGAAAGGAATTACTCACGCATGGTTTTAAGTTAAGAAAAATTATTCACGCAAATAATTCAATTCAAAAGTTTCGTTTACTATGACATTCCATCAATTAAGAGAAAAATTCATCTGAAAAATAAAAGAATTATTCATAAACTGAAAAAAATTACACTCACATTCTGTTCACATTCCTCTGTTTTGTTGAGGTTTAGGTTGAGACTTTAGGCCAGGGTGACAGCTCAGCATCGGTAATTGGCATTCTTGTAATTATGATCAAAACCAAGGCTCCTTTTATTTTCATCAGAGTTTTATAATCCTGGTACGGTTATTCGGTGACCAAACCCACCCACCAACATAGAAACAAAAACATTTTTGCCAACATCTTCTGAAATTCCGAATGAGTGAACCAGAGAACGCTCTCATTCTTGCTGATACTGGTCAGCGAAAGCTTCCCCCAGATCGACCTCCGGCTGAGGGTCATGACGAAAGGAAAAAGAAAAAGAAAGTGGAAGAAATCCCTCAGGCCATCATGGATGATGCTATGACAGAAAAGGATTCCGACCACTCTTCTCAGGAAATTGAACATCCTCATAGCAGAGAGTTGGAAGCCAAAAATGGAGAAAGTAATCGAAAGTTTCAATCATACCGTGCTTCCCTCTTGGGATTTAATGGTGTCGCTCATAGTGATTATGAAATGGAGGATGATGATTTATTCTCTCAAGACAAAGACATTCGCTGGAAAATTCCTGACCCATCGGATGAAATGAAAAAGCTGATGGAGCTATATCCAGTTGCACCCTGCACTGAGGAAGAGTATAATGAGTGGTGTGAGCCATGGAATTATGCTCTTATCCTCACTGTGCTTGGCAGGAAGTTCAACCTCTATGTTCTAAAGGATTTGTTGACTAAAATTTGGGGGTTTTCCAGCTTTGAGCTAATTGACATACCTAATAATTACTTTGTTGTTCGTTTTCAGGATCAAGAATTGTGGAGATCACACTACAGAAAGGTCCTCTATGAAGGGCCTTGGGTCATCAAGCAACACTGTGTTATTGTCCAACGTTGGACACCATATTTCAACCCATATCAGAATGCTTTGGGGAGGGTGGCCACTTGGGTTCGAATCCCTGACGTCCCAATGCACTTATACAACAAACACTGTATCTCTCGGCTAGGGGATCGGATTGGAAGGACGTTAAGGGTAGACATGAACACTCTACAGGAATGCCAAAATGACTCACCTAAAATTCAAAGGGGGAAATTTGTTCGAATTTGCGTTGAGCTTAACCTTCAAAAAAAGCTGGTTCCCAAAGTAATTGCGGCTGGATCCATATTCAACGTAGAGTATGAAGGCCTTAATCTGATTTGTTTTGATTGTGGGCGGTTCGGTCATGGGAAGGAAAGGTGCCCTCACAGATGCTCTACATCGGATTCCCATGAGATTCCACAGCACTCAACGCAGCAGCCATCACAACGTGTGTCGGTTAATACCTTGATGACGGGTTCAGAGGAGACATTCGGGCCGTGGATGCTCGTCAGTAGAAGGAATCGAGGTGGCCGGCCTGTTCACCGGTCGGAATTCAAGACCCACCATCAGTCACCGTCGGATTCTGGGCTGAGAACGATTAGGGCTGCTACGGTGAAGGCAACGGCTATGGAGAAAGCAACGGCTATGGTTCAGAAATCCAGATTCGCGCCGATTGAAGATCTGCATAATCTTGATGATGGGACGGCTGCTCAGACCGATGGACAAGTTCAGCCTGGACCAGAGCAAGTTGAAATCTCGTTGAGGCCGTCGGGTGTGGATAGGAAGAAAGGAACAGTTGGCAAGATGGGAAACAAAGGGGGTGATTTTTCTCAAAAAACGAAAATTCAGTATAAAGCAAAATTAGTCCAATCAGCTGGGCCTCTCCCTCTTATTGGGCCGATCAAATCCTTCGAAGGGGCCACATCTGGCATGCCTCACAAGCATGAGGGAATTAATCAAAATAATTGCCATGGACCTCCAACTGGGCCAAGTTTGACGGGTGTGGACCTTCCTGGGCCTCTTCCACTAAATGAAGATGCAATAAACAAAAACATTGATCCTATTCCTCAAGTGGGCAATAAAAAATCTACTTCTAGGAATTCAAAGGCCCATCGCCTCCATAATATTGTCCATGGAAGCTTGGAGATGGCGAATAGTCAAAAGGTTGAAGCGAGAGAGCCCTCCCAGGAAGGAAAAAGTAAATTGGCAGAATTTAGTAACATTCGGCCGCCTGATCTCTGGGACCCAAATGAGGATATCGCCCCAGATTTTTTAGAAGCCAAGGGAACGCCTGCGGTAGGAGCAAATCTTCAGCATCAATCTGATGGAGAGGCTCAATCCTCCAGGTAAGTATTTCCATCCTTGCCCATTTGTTTTTATCTATGTTTATAGCATCTTGGAATTGTAGGGGAGCCGGTAGCCGAACCTTCCCTCTAACTTTTAAAGATATTGTTAATAAATATTGTATCGATATTTTTTGTCTCATGGAGCCGCGTATTAGTGGGGATAGAGCTAATATGGTTTGTCGCAAGCTTGGTTTTAGCAACTGGATTCGGGTGGAATCTACTGGTTTTTCAGGGGGTATTTGGCTTCTTTGGAATAAGGACAAATTTGATATTACCTATATCCTCTCCACCACCCAATTGCTTCACTGTGAAATTAGAGAGTTGAGCACAAATATCCGTTATCTTGTTACTGCTGTTTATGGGGAAACAAATTTGGCTGGTAGAGCTTCCCTTTGGAGTTCTCTTCGTTCTCTTGACTCCCATGCTTCCCTTCCTTGGTTGGTTTTGGGCGATTTCAATGCTTTTTTATCTCCAAATGACAAACTTGGTGGAGCTGACCCCCCTTGGGCCTCAATTCGTCAATTTAAGGACTGTATTGATGACACTAGTCTCATTGAAGCCAGGGTTCAAGGAGAAAAATTCACTTGGGAATGGAATGGTTTGAAAGAGAGGTTGGATTGGGTTTTCACCAATCTTACCTGGCTAAATCAATTTCCCAGCTTCACTGTTCGTCATGAGCTCAAGTTTAATTCTGATCATCGAATTGTGGTGGTGAATACTAATCCATCTCCTGAGAGGAGAATTTTCAAGAAACCATTCTCTTACCAAATTGCCTGGTCTCTGGAAAATGATTTTAAGGATATCATTAAGGAAGCATGGCATGAAAAGAATTGGATTCAAGGGCTGCAAATCTTTCAAACCACCGCTCGGAACTGGCATGACACCCGCGTGGGAAACTTTTCTAAGAAAAAGCGTGAGTTGATCCGTCGTCTTGAAGGAATTGATAAGAGCAGAAGGGACAATCTGCATACTGGACTTTATAGACTCGAGAAGAAACTTTGGAATGAATATCATAAAGTGGCTACTCAGGAGGAACTCTTCTGGTTTCAGAGGTCCAGATGTAATTGGCTCCAGAGCGGCGACAGAAATACAAGGTTCTTCCATGCATCCGCTGTGATTAAAAGAAGGAAGTTCAGAGTTGATGCTATTCAGAACGATGCAGGGGAGTGGGTGGAGGATCAACAAACTGCAAAAATGATGGCCCATGACTTCTTCCTAAATTTGTACTCTCGTGATGACTCTGTGAAAGACCCGAATGAGTTGTGCTCCAATTTCCCTGTCATTGACACTCATGAGCTGCATATGCTGGCAAAGAAAGTTACGGCTATTGAAATTAAAAACGCTGCTTTCGCAATGGGAGCCTTTAAGGCTCCGGGGCCTGACGGCATTCAAGCTCATTTTTTCCAATCTCAGTGGGATATCGTTGGTCCCATAATATGCGATTTCATTGAACAATGTTTCGATAACCCCTCATACATGACCAGTATTAACAAATCCAGGGTTGTCCTTATTCCCAAGGTTGATAATCCTATTTCCTTAAGGGACTTTCGCCCTATATCCTTGTGTAATGTTAGCTTCAAAATTATCACAAAAGTCTTAGCGAATAGATTTAGAGGAGTCATGAGCACTATTGTTGGTCCTGAGCAATGCAGTTTTATAGCTGGAAGATCCACCTGTGACAATATTCTTATTGCCCAAGAGATTATCCACTCCATGAGAATGAGGGGCAGGAAGAAAGGATTTGTCGCCATTAAGATCGATATGGAGAAAGCGTTTGATAGACTTGATTGGGGCTTCATCAAGAATACTTTGGTCGGTTTACAGTTGGCTGATAATCTCATCAATCTCATTATGGCATGTGTCTCAACTACTTCTATGTCTATCCTCTGGAATGGAGAGGGAAGCCCGTGCTTTACCCCTTCTAGAGGAGTCAGACAAGGGGACCCTCTTAGTCCATACATCTTTGTTCTTTGCATGGAGCGTCTTGGGCACCTGATTAGAGCGGAGTGTGAGGCCCGTCGGTGGAAACCTTTCTCCTTTAAAAGAAGTGGCCCTCATATCTCTCATCTCTTCTTTGCCGATGATCTCATCCTCTTTACTGAGGCATCGCCCAATCAAATGGAGGAGGTACGTAGAGTGATGAAAAACTTTTGTGAGACCTCGGGCCACAGAATTAATTTAGCAAAGTCTCGCATGTTTTGCTCCCTAAATGTGAACTTTAACAGAGCTATGGAGTTAAGTCAACTTCTTGGGATTGGTCTCACTTCAGACCTGGGCAAATATCTAGGGGTGCCTGTCATTCATAAGAGAGTGACAAGAACCACCTATTATCCCATTGTTCAAAAAACAAAAAAGAAGCTGTCGGCTTGGAAAAGTAAATTCTTAACTATTGCTGGTCGATCGGTGTTGATCAAATCTGTTCTTTCGGCTCTTCCTAGCTACTGTATGCAATCAACCCTCCTTCCTATTTGTACAATCAATGAGCTTGACAAGATCTCCAGGAGGTTCCTTTGGTCTCAAGAGGAGGAGGGGAAAAAAATGCACCTTATAGCCTGGGAAAAAGTTACTCAGGCGAAGAAGCAAGGGGGCCTTGGTTTCAAAAATCTTCGTCGTCAAAACAAGGCTTTTATCATGAAACTGTGTTGGAGTCTTTTGACGAAGAAGCATGATCTTTGGGTTCAATGCCTCTGGGCCAAGTACAATTGTGGTAATCTTTCCCTTCCCAAGGTAAGCAAGAAAAGAAGCTCCTCCCCTGCTTGGAAAGCTATTACTCAGGTTTGGGAGAAGTTTCTTTCAGGAGTGGGGAAAAAAGTTAACAATGGAGGGGGGACCAAGTTTTGGCATGACCTTTGGCTTCCTATGGATCGTCCCCTTATGGCTTTTGTTGCTGACCCCTCCGTTATCATTGAGGAGGACACTGTCCGCGATCAGTTGCTTGGGAATGGTCAATGGGATATTGATAAATGGCGTGGAATTTTGCCTTTCTCAATCATAAATACTATTTCCAAAATTCCGCCGCCATCTAGTAATCTCCCTGACTGTTTCATTTGGAGACCTGCTACAGATGGTTGCTTCTCTGTCAAGTCTGCGTATAATTATCTTTCTGATCATGAAAGACCAAGAGATAGTGGTTTTTGGGCCTCGTTGTGGAGATGGCAGATTCCTGAGAAGGTTAAATTTTTCATGTGGCAAGTTGCTCATGAGAGATTGGTTACTAACTCTCTTCGTGCCAAAAGAGGCCTCACTGATGACAATATTTGCCCATTTCCTTGTAATAGTGAGGAAACTGTGACTCACATTATCAGGGATTGTGATAGGGCAAAAGATTTCTGGAAACAAATTTTAAGGACTAATCTTTTTTCCAAGTTTTTTTCAGGTAATTTGCAGGCTTGGCTCAATTGGAATGTTCGGCATAATCCAGCAAACAGAAGATTCCAAAATCTATCTTGGCCAAGGGTTTTTAGTTTGGGGTGCTGGATTCTCTGGACAACTAGATGCAAATTCTTATTCAACGGCGTGGAGACACATACCAGGGAGATGATACATCTTTGTAATTATCTTCTAATGGAAAATTCCTCAAATCAAGTTCTGACTCACAAAATTTTTCAACTTGGCAGGATTGTAGAAGAGTCCTGGACCCCTCCTCCTGTTGACACGGTTCGTATTGATGTCGACGGCTCTGTACGGCATTATCGTCAAGCAGCATGCGGAGGTGTAATAAGGAACTCTCATGGTCACTGGCTGATGGGATTCCACAAATCTCTTGGGCAACATTCACCAATTGAGGCAGAGATTCTCGCGATCATGGTGGGACTAACGGTGGGACATCAGATGGGCTTTCAGAGAATCCATCTATATTCTGACTCTATTGAGGCAATCAATATACTCATGAGAGATTGTCCTACTGATCACCCATTAAGAGACATTATCACCGACACTCGGGACCTACTGTTCCAGGATTGCAGTGTCCAGCTACACTACTCTCCAAGGGAAAACATCTTTTGTGCAGATTTTATGGCTAAGCATGGCCATGAAGACCAACATGGGCCAGACCTGGTTTTACTTCCGACTGTTCCTACTAGCTGCCTCTCGATGTACCTAAGAGACCGGTCGGTCTGCCATTTATAGTCTTGGCTTCTATTTTGTATTCTGGGCTTGACTTCACTAGGTCTTGTCCCGTTTTAACTCTCAAGCTCCGGCTTGCCTTTCCTTTATTAAAAAAAAAAACATTTTTGCCATAAAAATGAAATCCTTTTCTAAAAAATTATAATATATGGTTTTATAATTTGTTACAAACTTCGTTCTTAATTTTAAGATCAAGTTGACTTTTTTTGAGAGACTAAGGAAACTAAATAAGTTATTTAATCATTTCATTTATTGTGTATCTTAAATTATATATTAGTTTATTAGTCAAACTAATTCATGTGAAGAAAAAAAATATTTTAAAGTAATTTAATTATCTTCATTTAATCTTTTCAAAAAAAAAATCAACTTGATCTTATAATAATGAGTATAAATTTCCTATTAATGGGCTCGATCTGAAAATATTTTTTCTAACAAAAGTAAAATTGGTAATACTTTTATTTTCTTTTTGTCAAAGTAGGAAAATTAGTAGAAATAAATTTTACATCCTAACTACTTTCACCCGTTCTTTGCAGGTTTGGCTAAAGTGGAATGCTAATCACAACCCTGGAAAAAAGAAGATTTCAGAACTTCTCCTGGCCACGATTCTTCAGTTTGAGGTGTTGGATCCTTTGGACTACCAGATGCAAATTTCTGTTCCAAGGCGAAAGCACTGATACAAGGGAGATGTTACGGTTATGTAATTTGTAACATCCCAATTTTCTAAAGTGTTTTCGAAATAGTTCGATCAGAATTTGAAAAGATTTAATCAGAGTAGAGCATCGGAATAGTCGTGAAACGAGTAACTGATAAAACATTCATTTACGGTGCATCAGTCTTCTGTTACAGTCATCCAAGAGTCGAATATTCAGAAAAACAGTAAATAAAGATTTTAAAAGAAAACTCCTTTTCTGCCTCTTCACGCCACCTGCTTACCCTTCTCCTTGGATTGTCCTCCTGAGGATCCTGGGGCTAAAGCAAGAGCTGAGGTTCAAATTACCATTGAACCTCAGGTAACGGTTAACCTCATGCTTATGTATCAAATATGAATGACAGATATCCATGGCAAAAACAGTAATAATCACATACAAAACATTCATAATCAAATAATAACATAACACAGCCACTGCAATATGCATGTTATTATAGTCTGCACTATTCACCAGTGCCACGGTGTACACCCGTGTCCTCAGCGCTAGGAAAACATAACGGCGTTATCAAGACTATAACCCGTATTAAGTTGTATGTGTATGATCAATTTTCAAAACAGAGTTTCAGGCTATCTATCACATATAAGCATACAATAAGCATTAGAGTTAGTGTTACAGTACGCGTCCGTACCTTCGTTGATGATGTTTTGGTACGTTTGACTAAAACGGTACTTCTAACGGAAAACAGCGGTACAAGTTCACAGATACCCTATAGGAACAATATCACATTTATCAGTGGCCATCAACTTTGCAATACTTGTGGAATTCTACGTTGAAGATTTACTATTCATGTGAATAGTATTCACTATTCATGTGAATAGTACCAGTAAAAATATTTTTACCGTGACGGTAAATAATTTTTACTGTTTGGTAAATAGTATTTACTGTATTGGTAAATAACATTACTGCCCAAGAATAATTCTTTTCTGATGTGACAGATCAGACTAAGCTGCAGCCACAGAGCATACTCAGAAAAAAAACTCTATCTGGCATTTCTACTATAATTACCAAAAGAAACTACCAAATCTTAAGACTAGAGACCAAAGAACTTACCCTTGAAGTTCTTACTCCTTCTCTTCAGCTCCGAGAACTTTACTCTAAATTCTCCCTCTAAACTCTAAGAATTCTCTCTCTTCTATTAAACTCGACCGTTGTGATCTGAGTTTGGTGTGAAGAAAATGAAGAAGTGAGGCCTTTATTTATAGTGTTGGAAAATGGGTCCTTAAGTGTAATTTCTTGTTTTTGGGTCATTTTTCGTAATTTCCAAAAATATTAAAAAAAATATTAAAAAGTTCACGGGTGTGCCATGCGCCTCTTTTTTTTTTTTTTTTTTAATAATGCAAATAGTATTTTTTACTGATAAAATTTCTGTTCGGTGTTCTAACCGCGTGATCTTTTGCAAATTCTCAAAAATTCGGAAGCACAGCCCTGAAGCTCTATTCTTCCTCTTTAAAAATATCTGGGTCAACTGAATTTTTGACTTCATTCAGGGTATTTCGTAATCTGTCAAAGATTTTAAGTTGGACACTGCCGGTAACAGAAATTACTTCGGGTGACACCATCTTCGAGACAAAAATTCACTGATTCATAATATGTGCAGTTGTTTACTACTTAATTCAAGGATTTTGAGTTATGATTTATTTTCTACCGGTTCTACTATCTGTCCTGATTCAAAATATCGGTTTCGACCTATCTCAATAATCATTCCGCCGATTTCGGAAATGACTTCGGAAATAACCCACTCTGAGATAAAAATTCACTTGTTTATAATATGTCCTTACCTAAGAAACCTAGTTCACGGATTATTGGAAATAATTCTATTTCTATTATTTCCCAAAATATAAGATATTATATTACAATAATATTATATTATTGAGTGGGTCCCGCGTCAAATTATTTTCACACTCACGGGTTTTCTGTCGACAGAGGGAAATTATTTGGCCGTGGGTCCCACGTGAATAGTATATACCTAATTAAATACGTATTTATAAATAGTAAATACGTATTTATGAATAGTAAATACGTATATATGAATAGTAAATACTATTCACGCCAAACCAAATACCAATTCAAAATTTACCAATATATCATATTTAAGAAAAATACAAATTTTGGGGTATTATATTTCTCCCCCCGTTAAATAAAATTTCGTCCCCGAAATTTTACTCTACACTAACTAAACTTTGAGCCATAAACTTCGGATATTTTTCTTTCATATCTTCTTCTGTTTCCCAAGTTGCCTCAGCAGGAGATAAGCCTCTCCATACTACTTTCACGAACGGAATACTTCTTTGTCGAAGCCGCTTCTCCTGGTAATCAACAATTTGCTCTGGCTCGACCTCAAAAGTGTTATCATGTCGCACTTCGACATCTTCATATTGGATAATATGATCGTGGTCAGGTTGATACTTCTTCAATTGAGAAACATGGAAGACGTCGTGGAGTTTACTCAGATTCGGGGGCAAAGCTAATTGATATGCGACTGGTCCACGTTTTGCCAAGATTTCGAATGGCCCAATGTAACGAGGACTTAGCTTTCGCCGTTTAAGCGTTCTTCCAACACCAGTTACCGGGGATACCTTGAGAAACACATGGTCTCCAACCTCGAATTCTAGTGGTCTTCTCCTCTTATCAGCGTAACTCTTCTGTCTGCTTTGTGCTGTTAGGAGTCTCTGTTTGATCAATGCAATTTGCTTGGAGGTCTTATCAACTAATTCTGTCCCGATGAATTCTCGCTCCGACAATTCTGTCCAGCATATAGGTGATCGACACTTCCGCCCGTACAATGCCTCAAACGGAGCCATCTGTATGCTCGAATGGTAACTATTGTTGTAAGCGAATTCGGCCAGCGGTAAGTGTTTATCCCAATGGCCTTTGAAATCCAATACACACGCTCTAAGCATATCTTCTAGCGTCTGTATTGTCCTTTCAGATTGACCATCGGTCTGTGGGTGATAAGCCGTACTAGGTCTTAGCTTAGTTCCCATCTCTGCATGCAAAGCCTCCCAGAATCGGGACGTAAATCGCGGGTCCCGATCAGAGACAATACTCTTAGGTACACCATGAAGTCTTACGATCTCTTTGATATAAATCTCCGCCAAACGTTCTGGTGAGTAGTTAATACTAATGGGGAGAAAGTGTGCTGACTTAGTCAATCGGTCAACAATTACCCAAATCGCGTCGTGTTGTCTGATCTTAGGTAACCCTACCACTAGATCCATGGTAATGTTCTCCCATTTCCATTCTGGAATTTCCAAACCTTGAAGAAGACCAGGGGGTCGTTGGTGTTCAGTTTTAACTCTTTGACAGGTCAAACATTTTCCCACGTATTCAGTTACATCTTTCTTCAATCTGGGCCACCAAAACTCGGATTTCAAGTTCCGGTACATTTTGACCATTCCCGGATGTAGAGTATATCTGCTCTTATGAGCCTCGTCTAGTATCTTCTGTCGTAATTCACCATCCTTCGGAATGTAGATCCGCTTCTTGTATCTGACCAAGCCACTTGGCGATAGGTCACGGTCTTGGGTCTCTCCTCGTGAGATCATCTCCCGTGCTGCTATAGCCCACTCATCGTGCTTTTGAGCTTCCTCAACCGCATCTCTCAGATCATATTCCCCTTGACTAACAAGGAGACTTTCAAGATAGATGTCATCGGATGTGCAGTGGTTCATGCAAACCTGATTGGTCAGGTTTAGGTCTCTGAACTCCTCAAGTAGTTTCCGCTCTTGTATCATCATGTATGCAGTGAGTACCGTTTTTCTACTGAGTGCATCAGCTACAACGTTTGCTTTACCCGGATGATACTTGATCTCCAAGTCGTAATCTTTTAGCAAATCCATCCAGCGACGTTGTCTCATGTTGAGTTCCTTTTGATCAAAAAGGTATTTCAGACTCTTGTGGTCGCAGTATAACTCTACGGTTGCACCATAGAGATAATGCCTCCATATTTTTAAAGCAAACACGATAGCCGCAAGTTCTAAATCATGCGTAGGATAGTTCAACTCGTGAGGCTTTAACAGACGAGAGGCATAAGCTACTACCCTGCCCTGTTGCATCAGGACGCATCCCAATCCTTGTCCACTGGCATCACTATATACTGTATAAGTCTCATCTGGATCTGGGATGATCAATACTGGTGCTGTAGTCAACCTCTCCCTCAGTATTTGAAAACTCGACTCACAGTCCTCGTCCCACACAAAAGGTTGGTTTTTCCTTGTGAGCTTTGTCAATGGTAAGGCAAGACGCGAGAAATTCTGAATGAATCTGCGGTAGTATCCCGCTAGACCCAGGAAGCTACGTATCTCTGTCACTGTTTCTGGTCTCTTCCAGTCCAGAACCGCTTCTACCTTGCTAGGATCAACGGCAACTCCGTCGCGAGTTATGACATGGCCCAGAAATCTCACTTCTGGCAGCCAAAATTCACATTTGCTAAACTTAGCAAAAAGTCGCTTGTCACGTAGTATACCTAATACGATTCGCAGATGTTCCTCGTGCTCCTCTCTGCTTTTTGAATAGATCAGTATATCATCGATGAATACTACTACAAACTTGTCTAGGTGCTGGCGAAAAATCCGATTCATGTAATCCATGAATACGGCAGGTGCATTAGTCAATCCGAAAGGTATCACAAGAAATTCGTAATGCCCATATCTGGTTCTAAAAGCTGTTTTTGGAATATCACTGGCTTTTACTCGAAGCTGGTGGTATCCTGAGCGCAAATCGATCTTTGAAAATACACAGGAACCAGATAGTTGGTCGAGTAGATCATCGATTCGGGGAAGTGGGTATTTATTCTTGATAGTTACTTTGTTCAACTCACGGTAGTCGATACAAAGTCGTAGGCTTCCGTCTTTCTTTTTAACAAACAATACGGGGGCTCCCCAAGGTGACACGCTGGGTCGAATAAACCCTTTCTCCAGCAGTTCTTCAAGTTGCTTCTTCAACTCCTGCATCTCGTTCGGCGCCATTCGGTATGGTGCTTTTGATATTGATCCCGTTCCAGGCATCAATTCAATAGCGAACTCAACTTCTCTTTCAGGAGGTAACTCAGTGAGATCCTCTGGAAACACATCAGGGAACTCATTGACAACCGGAATGTCTTTGAGTGAGAGTTCAGCTTCCGCCTTTACAGAGAAAAATACCATGTATGCTTGGCAACCATGCATTATGCATTTTTCTGCTTCCGAAACTGAGATATAACTCAGACTCCCATCAACCTTGCTTCGGTTGTGCGGGGGTGCAAAGGATATCTGTTTACTTCCGCAATCAATTATCGCATTATTAGCCGTCAGCCAATCAAGACCGAGAATAACGTCGATGCCACTAAGCGGTAGTCGGATAAGATCTATGTTTGAATCTCGTCCATTTACGCTCGCAATACAATTAAGGCATGCATCAGAAGCTAAGGATTTCGCACCAAGTGGTGTGGCTACTAGTAGATCATATGGTAGTCTATAAGCATGCATTCCTAGCCGCTTTGCACAATCATATGAAATAAACGAGTGGCTAGCACCAGAATCATACAATGCTTGGAGTAAATTCCCATTAAGAGAAATAGTACCTTTTATCATTTCCGGAGATTTTCTGGCTTCTTCATTCGTTAAAGCAAAAACTCGACCTGGGTTTTGCGGCCTCGCCTCCAGTGCTTTTTGTGGACAGTTTGTGCTAAGGTGCCCCGGCTGCTGGCACTTGTAGCACACAATCTTTCCTTCGCAGTTAGTTCCTTGATGATACCTTCCGCATTTTGGACATGCTCTGGATGTCTGTACCCTTGGGAAGTTCTGCTGCCCAGGTTGGAATGGCCTCTTGTTTCCTTCACGGAAATTACTCCAATTGGTCTTCCGTTTCTGCGATGAGTTTCCACGGGTAAAACCGCCACGACTGGGGCCACTACTATGAAAGACTCTAGTCTTCCTGAGCTCCTTCAAATTTCTTTCGATCAATCGACAAGCTTCCACCGCTTGAATCAATTGTGAGAATTGCTGCGACACAAGCTTCTCCCTTATTTCATACTTCAAGCCATAAATCAGTATGTTTGCCATACTGCTTTCATCTTCACATTGCCTAAAGAGGGTTGAATATCGAGACAAATTGGCGAAACGTGCATAGTAGTCATCAAAAGATTCATCTTGCCCTTGTCGAATGTGCAGAAATTCAGATTCCTTAATCATCTGAACAGAGGGTGGAAAATATTGCTCGTTGAATTTTTCTAGGAATTTCTCCCACGTAATGGGACAGTGACGTGCTCGCAGTGTTGCCGCAATGCTCTTCCACCAACGATCTGCATCTCCTTGCAGCTTATAGATTGCCAGTTGAGCTTTTCTATCTTCCGGACATTCCATGACTTCGAATATCTTGTCCAGCTGCATCAACCAGTCTTCTGCTGAATCAAGCTTGCCTCGGAAAGTTGGGGGTTTCATTTTACAGAATTGTGTCACCCAATATTGGGTATTCTCGACCACTCTATTCGGTTGCTGTAGCTCAGCCATCGCTCTCTCCTGTTGGGGAGGTATTTGGAATCGATTGGTTCCCTCAACTTCATTGTCACGTTCTTCGTCGTGTTCGTTGTTGTTTTCATTCTCCTCATTGATTTGTTCTTCCTCTACTTGTCCCCCTTCGGCTTGTCTCTCAAGCCGTTCTGCAAGAAGCGCATCAATGAGTGCCCTTTGCTCTTGTAACATTCTTCTCATCTCCTGCATCTCATCCCGCTCTGGTTGCTGTGGTTGTTCCGGACCTGGCAGGGGTATTACTTGCGTTTGTCTACCTCTGCCTCGACCTCTACCTCGGCCTCTGCCTCGTCCTCTAGGGACTCCGGATCCTCTCGAGTTTGCCATACTTAAATCTTTTATTTATGAAACCATACGTTAGAGAAATAATAATTAGCATACAAATAGGCTTAGCACATATTCAAACATAATTATATATTTTTATAATCAACCATCATTCACAGTAATTGCTCTATTTTACAATTTATCTCCTTAGGGTCTTTTAAAGGTGTACTACAACAGCGTCTACTACTATTACTATGCGTCACTAGCACTTCCATTGCTTCCTTGGACTGATTCTGGTTTTTGTCTCCCTCCTGGTTCACATGCTACGATGTACCCAGCTTTGGATCAGCAGTAGGTGGATGTAGACCTTCTCAATAGGTCCTGCATCGAGAAGTTCATTCGTTTTGTGAATCCAGAAATTGGTTCGAGGAAAATGATGAAGAGTGGATCGGATCCAGTCTTCGGGAGGATAAGGGCTGTTGAAGGGCATGAACATATCGTAAAGCTCCCTAACACGGGTCAAAAAGCGTAAGTACTGCTCTTGAGCGGTTGCCACATTCCAGCCTGCTCGAACAAAGTCATCATACAAAATCTCCGTCAAGTCGCGGTTGCCATTCAGCACATACCGTAGGTTTTCATCGTCAGCGTTTTCTAAAATAGCTACATTATCTGCGTGCTCTTCTTCTAAGTCAGCTACATTAATGTAGTCAAAATTGTCCCCAACAGAGGAATGATGTGAATCTGCTGGGGAACCTGGTGTAAGTATGGCTGGAACAGAATTAGAACCATCAGAGTTTTCTGGGCTTGGATGATATTCGGGCTCTGGGTCATGTAAGTGTTCAACAGGGTAATGTGGATTGTATGGCAACCCCAAATCATTAGCAGGAACAGAACGTATTGGCACAATTTGAGACGCAGATGCGGGCGGGGAATAAACCGGGTCAGGGTTCAATCTTTGGGCCACCATCTGAGGGTTTACAGTTTTTCGAGCAACACGTCTCACACGTCCGTAACGGTAAACAAAAGGGGCTCTTTGATAACTAAGTGGGGATCTAGCCATTTCCTGAAACACGTACACCAAAGTTATATCAGTACTCTTTTCGAAATATGTTCCAAAACTACGGCTTAGAGCCTAACTCAATTAATCAACCGATTGGCCAGGTAAGTGTCTATCATGGGGGTCTCACCAACTCTATGGCGACTGCTTGACCGAACCATATAGACTAGCCTTGCCTTCGGCACCAATGGTTTCTTATAACTGAGCCAGGTTCTAGCCGGAAAATATTTTTTTTTTAAAAAAAAAAAAAACTCCGAACCTAACTCCGTTACTCAAATACACCGGCCTAGCCAGACTTTTTGGAGTAACTTAGTTAACTTCAGAACCGTCTGCTCTGATACCAAAAATGTAACATCCCAATTTTCTAAAGTGTTTTCGAAATAGTTCGATCAGAATTTGAAAAGATTTAATCAGAGTAGAGCATCGGAATAGTCGTGAAACGAGTAACTGATAAAACATTCATTTACGGTGCATCAGTCTTCTGTTACAGTCATCCAAGAGTCGAATATTCAGAAAAACAGTAAATAAAGATTTTAAAAGAAAACTCCTTTTCTGCCTCTTCACGCCACCTGCTTACCCTTCTCCTTGGATTGTCCTCCTGAGGATCCTGGGGCTAAAGCAAGAGCTGAGGTTCAAATTACCATTGAACCTCAGGTAACGGTTAACCTCATGCTTATGTATCAAATATGAATGACAGATATCCATGGCAAAAACAGTAATAATCACATACAAAACATTCATAATCAAATAATAACATAACACAGCCACTGCAATATGCATGTTATTATAGTCTGCACTATTCACCAGTGCCACGGTGTACACCCGTGTCCTCAGCGCTAGGAAAACATAACGGCGTTATCAAGACTATAACCCGTATTAAGTTGTATGTGTATGATCAATTTTCAAAACAGAGTTTCAGGCTATCTATCACATATAAGCATACAATAAGCATTAGAGTTAGTGTTACAGTACGCGTCCGTACCTTCGTTGATGATGTTTTGGTACGTTTGACTAAAACGGTACTTCTAACGGAAAACAGCGGTACAAGTTCACAGATACCCTATAGGAACAATATCACATTTATCAGTGGCCATCAACTTTGCAATACTTGTGGAATTCTACGTTGAAGATTTACTATTCATGTGAATAGTATTCACTATTCATGTGAATAGTACCAGTAAAAATATTTTTACCGTGACGGTAAATAATTTTTACTGTTTGGTAAATAGTATTTACTGTATTGGTAAATAACATTACTGCCCAAGAATAATTCTTTTCTGATGTGACAGATCAGACTAAGCTGCAGCCACAGAGCATACTCAGAAAAAAAACTCTATCTGGCATTTCTACTATAATTACCAAAAGAAACTACCAAATCTTAAGACTAGAGACCAAAGAACTTACCCTTGAAGTTCTTACTCCTTCTCTTCAGCTCCGAGAACTTTACTCTAAATTCTCCCTCTAAACTCTAAGAATTCTCTCTCTTCTATTAAACTCGACCGTTGTGATCTGAGTTTGGTGTGAAGAAAATGAAGAAGTGAGGCCTTTATTTATAGTGTTGGAAAATGGGTCCTTAAGTGTAATTTCTTGTTTTTGGGTCATTTTTCGTAATTTCCAAAAATATTAAAAAAAATATTAAAAAGTTCACGGGTGTGCCATGCGCCTCTTTTTTTTTTTTTTTTTTAATAATGCAAATAGTATTTTTTACTGATAAAATTTCTGTTCGGTGTTCTGACCGCGTGATCTTTTGCAAATTCTCAAAAATTCGGAAGCACAGCCCTGAAGCTCTATTCTTCCTCTTTAAAAATATCTGGGTCAACTGAATTTTTGACCTCATTCAGGGTATTTCGTAATCTGTCAAAGATTTTAAGTTGGACACTGCCGGTAACAGAAATTACTTCGGGTGACACCATCTTCGAGACAAAAATTCACTGATTCATAATATGTGCAGTTGTTTACTACTTAATTCAAGGATTTTGAGTTATGATTTATTTTCTACCGGTTCTACTATCTGTCCTGATTCAAAATATCGGTTTCGACCTATCTCAATAATCATTCCGCCGATTTCGGAAATGACTTCGGAAATAACCCACTCTGAGATAAAAATTCACTTGTTTATAATATGTCCTTACCTAAGAAACCTAGTTCACGGATTATTGGAAATAATTCTATTTCTATTATTTCCCAAAATATAAGATATTATATTACAATAATATTATATTATTGAGTGGGTCCCGCGTCAAATTATTTTCACACTCACGGGTTTTCTGTCGACAGAGGGAAATTATTTGGCCGTGGGTCCCACGTGAATAGTATATACCTAATTAAATACGTATTTATAAATAGTAAATACGTATTTATGAATAGTAAATACGTATATATGAATAGTAAATACTATTCACGCCAAACCAAATACCAATTCAAAATTTACCAATATATCATATTTAAGAAAAATACAAATTTTGGGGTATTATATAATTACCTTCTTATGGAAAACACTGCTAGTCAATCTCTAACTCACACAATTTTCCAAATTGATAGGTTTTATGAAAAGGCTTGGACCCCTCCACCTGCTGATATGGTTCGCATAGATGTGGACGGATCAATGGATCATCAACATCAAGCAGCATGTGGAGGAGTGATTAGGAATTCTCAAGGTCATTGGCTAATGGGGTTCCATAGATTCCTTAAAACATATATTGTTGTCGAAGCAGAGCTTTATTCTATCATGACAGGACTAAGAATGAGTCGTCAGATAGGCCTCCAAAGAGTCATCCTCTACTCTGACTCCCTTGATGCCATCAACATCATTATGAGAGACTGTTATACTGACCACCCGCTTCGAGTGATCATTGGCGAGGTTCGTGATCTTCTTTTCCAGGACTGAGACGTGCAGATCCGCTATAGTCTAAGAGACAACATTGCTTGTATTGATTACAGGGCTAAACTAGGTCATGAAGTTTCCGATGATACCAACGTGGTTCTAATCCCCACAATTCCTTGAGGATGCCTTACTATAGCATTGAAAGACCAAATGTCTTGTAAATAGCATCTTACTTCTAGTTTGATATATTAAGGAATAGATCCTCATTTTCTACTCCATATTTCACACTTTTCAATGCTTCGACTTGTCTTTCTTAATTATAATAAAAAAAAAAGTAGGAAAATTAGGCAACTCCCTAAAATTAAGGAAATTAGTGGTGTCAGCCCTCAACAGAATCTCCTTCGATTGAATATTACTCGTATTTTATATATTTCTTCTTTTCCATGACAGCACCGCCTTTTGTTGCGTTTGCCTTTTTTCCGAGAGACAAACGGCGTCCTCCAAAAGCAACACACACTCGTTGTTCTGTCCTCGCTCTCTGAATTTTTCGTGACCATTATTACAGAAGCATATAGGGCTCGAACAAACCCTATTTTTCACACTCAAGTTCACACACAAGCTTACAACAAGTAATCTTCATTTTGAGGGATCGGAGATGGGATCTGGAGCTGGGAATTTCCTCAAGGTTATTCTAAGAAACTTTGATGTTCTTGCTGGGTAAGCTTTATCCTCATTCCTTTTACTTCCTTCTCTTTTGCGAGTCGAAGATTGTACAATACAATTTCATGCTTTAACGCCATTGGAATCATGGAAGGCGAGGTGATGTAATTATTAGAATTGGCCAAACACTTGAAGATTCACCGGAATAGCACAAGCAACCAATTTTTATTTATTGCGCTCTGCCCATTCTCTTCGTAGATTCATTCTTCATATCAATGTGCTTTTGTTGCTTCTCTCCTAACTCATACTTGTGGGCTTCTCTTGTAGGCCTGTGGTTAGTCTTGCATATCCTCTGTAAGTACAACTTTGAGCCTACCCTCTTTATTTTCCTACATAAATATACATACTAGCGAAGTGCTTGGAAACTTACTCCGATCAGTTCAGTTTGTTATGGTTTTACTGTACTTGAATGGCTTAAGATCTTGGTTCAATCGCAGATATGCCTCAATTCAGGCAATCGAGACCAAGAATCCTATTGATGACCAGCAGTGGCTTACTTACTGGATTATGTATTCCATGATCACCCTGTTTGAACTTACTTTTTTCAAAGTCCTTGAATGGTACGATTCTTAATTTTACACCAATTTTCTCATATTTCCTTTATTGCGTAGGAACCCTAGCACCATTAGTAGTCACGATCTTGAGATATAGGGCCAAGAGTAGCTAGTACTTAGTTATAGTGTAGTTCAACTTCTGGTGCAAATATGCAATGTGATTGGTAGTTTCTTAGCACGCGAGTTCAACTTTTAAAGGTTTTCTGACTAATTAAGCTGCAGAATGGATGCCTAATTTTTCCACTGTGATTAGTAGTTTCTCATATGATGTTACCCATTTACAATCTTGAAAAGGGGGCAAAAAGTAAAGGTTGTAGGTAATGTGAGATGCATTATGGGAACCTAATGCAAGTATAATTTAGAATGTAAACACCCACATTGAATCCCTCTATAACAAGACCTGCAAAAATAGCTTGACTTTTGCTGAAAATCTCAATTATGTGACAGGATCCCTATCTGGCCATATGCAAAGTTGATCCTCACCTGCTGGTTGGTGCTTCCTTACTTCAATGGTGCTGCCTATGTTTATGACCATTATGTGAGGCCTTTCTTTCTCAATCCTCGGACTGTCAACATCTGGTACGTCCCAGGGAAAAAGGACCAATCGAGTAAACCAGATGACATTCTAACTGCTGCAGAGAAATATATCCAAGAACATGGAACACGAGAATTTGAGAGTCTCATCAATAGGGTACGCTCGTTGTTTTATGGTGGAATTATGCTTTCCATCTTTTGCATCTAACTTGGTTGTGCTAATACACTTGAACCTCTGTGCAGGCTGATAAATCTAGGAGTGGCGGATATAGGGGGTATGATGAGAGTTATGCATACTGAGTCTTTTCCCTTAACTACTACTGCATGCAATCTTCTAGCCTGTCTCTTGTGTGAAAGGGGGTCCCTGTACATGTATGTTAGCATGATACTTACATTTTGTCGTCTTTACTTGAGTGATACTAGTTTGGAGCTTTTGGTTTCTCGTATTATTGTCTGGAATATTTTAGCGTGTAATTATTCCAGGCTTTACTAATGTACGTTTTATCTGGTGGCCATGACAACGGTGGTAGATAATAAAAGTTCAAAAGCAGCTGGTTAATACAGTGCTTTTTTTCGGTTTTGTGCCTCTTCTCCATCTCCACATTAATAGAATCATCAATCATGCTAGCAATTTCCTTTTATTTTTTGTAAATAGAGTTGAAGTTAATACATTGTATTAATGGCATTATTAAAAGAAGCCTATTTGAATACACTCAATACAGTCTCTACCATGATATGCAATATGCAGTGACCATGTTGGGACCATTCATCATAGCCTTATGGAGGCACCATATTGAATCTAGAGTCTGAGAACAAAAGCTATTTAGAAGACTTGGGATTACATCATCATTAAGATAATTGATCATTCTTAAAATTCTCAAGCCATAGGTATCTCGGAGGCTGACTGAAATTAATAATCCGTCGTTTGTATAAAAAAATCGTCAAACCTTCTGTTGCAATATCGCGTTTTAAATTAAATTAATTTGCATCGAGTTCTTAAAGTGCTAACGTTTACTTGGAAGTTACAGAACTAATAAAACCATTCCCACCAATTTAAATTATTAAATATCGTAGTAGTAGGGACTCCCATGCAGTGATGCAGGTCAATTCAATTCATGCCTCCTGGGAACCTCACATGATGGAACTGCATATTATCAGTCAACATTAATATTGATACTCTGTATCATGATCGAATTCTGATCATTCACCATCCACTGAAGTAGAAGAGGAGAGAGAAAGAGATGTTCATGTGAGCATGATATCCACAGGATTGGCATGTCTCTATCGTTTATTGAATATCATAGAAATTGATTTCATATCAAACCAGCTTTGGACAAAGTGGGACAGCTCTAAGATGACCAAAATGTATCAATACCTCTTAGTTGGCACAATAATCCACTGCTTGATGGATCTGGTTGCCCACTTGCCCTTATCTATTAGTCAATATCAATAGTTCAATGCCAACTTCACAAGAAAAGATCATTACTCATTTTTGACAGACAATTCTCCATTATTTCAAGCTCCATTATGTACACAGAACGCACGGCAGCTAATTTCATAGATCGCAGAGATGCAATTAAAATATTAACAAGCCATGATTATGGAAATTCTAACCCGTTTCATTCCTCAAGCAGCCATCATTGGAGATGCAATTATTCAATAGAAGAAGCATACGATGAAAAATCCTATATTGGAAATATCAGTCACATTTTCTGCTGAGTATATCAATCCAGCACTTACAAGGAGCAAGCAAGAGGCACCATAAGCTACAATTCTCTATTTCTATTTGTTCAACAAGCCTGGCAAATATCTTGTGCATACCAGCCAGGTGTCATCATTTTGGCAACAAATCAAGCTTCAGTTTCTGCTTCTGCTTCTTCTTCTTCTTCAGATTGAGCAGATTCCAAAATTTGATTAAGGTAATCCTGAGCTTCATCTAACGCTGACTCCTTCGCATCAGCCGCATACAAAATCTTCTTGACTGCTATAGACATCTGTACAAAACCCATGTAACCATTGCATAAATGCATTCAATTCATTGTTTAAAAGTTTTTTGGTTAATTTTAAAGAGGCACAGGTGTTCATATACTTCTTTTCAATGAATCATATTTTTGAACTTTTTTGGATCAACAACCTTGAGCGCAGGTATTAGTTATTTGCATATATATACAGCAAAAAGTTGGCAACATTTATCAATCCACCATAAGCTCATCTTTACACCTTTACCATACAAAAGTAAAAATATATATTGTTTGGGAGAGAGGTGGGGAGGGGTTATGATTCTTATGATACATATTAAAGGGGGGAAAAAGCTGTCACAGGTATAGGTTGGTAGAAAACAGAAGTTATTCGGGACTCCATAACTTGTACTCATGTAGTTATGATTCTGACTAAAGAATCTTTGAAGGCTAGAACTTCAGGGTGACCTTGCTCCATCCAAGCATGAACTATTATGAAAACAATTTTGTAAGGTGCACATGTCAAAGCAATTCTTTTAGCAAATTACACTATATTTCCCCCACTACAGGTCAACTAAAAGTATGTGAATATTAAAAGTCAGAAGGGGCCATGGCAGATTAAAGCAAGAGGAACATAAAATCTTGGTAAAAATTAATAACTGAAACTGCTGCACAAGATTTGATTAGAATTCTTACAGGTCCATTCTCCAGTTGTGGTGTCTGACAGAGAATTTCTATGTCCCTTAGTTTTGCATAATAAAAGTCTCTTTCTTTTTCCAGGATATCCAGGGAGAGTTTGAGGTCAGTTATCTGTCAAACAGCGTAAAGAAATAAGCAATGAACTCACTTAAAGAAAGGTAATTAATATAGTTCAATAAAATTTCAAGCAACAAGATTTCAGAGTTAAAATCCACACAAGAACAAATACAATGTTTGCTGAGTGAAATTGAGAGTACTAGTCCCCGGGTGGGGGGAGTAAGCACGAGCACTCATATTTATATCAATTGTCATAATAATGAAATATTGGCTACGTTTGGATGGATGGCCCAAGGACTCTGCAGGATATTAAAATAAAACACTTGAAAAATCATTCACAGCAAAGTGATAATTGCTACGGGCATAGAGGACTCAATATTCATAGTGCATACCTCCTTGGACAAAGCTTGAACATCTACTGAAGTATTAGTCATGCCTGCTGCACAACTCGACCTTTGTTGCTTGGGCCCTATCGTCAAAAGACATCAAAGAACGAAGAAAGTCATGACAAAGAGAGTATAACATGGTAAAACACAAACAATAATGGAGAGCACTCTAAGATCGGAAATGCCAAGAAGCCAACCAGAGGTTCTATTAGGACTGAGTGTGTTGCCTGAAACAGAATCATTAACAACATTCGTTTGTAGTGACTTTGAGCTCTTCGTAGAACTCTTGACATTTTTATCCCTTCCACACTTGCTCCTGCGCTCCACGGGATTATAATTCCTACAAAGGGAAAAAAGGATTTAATAATACATAAAGCACACAACATGAAAATTATATTTGCGTGTCATAAAGCCATGTATCATACAATACAACTCATATTGCGATGAGCTATTGCAAAAAGTACGATTGGCACGTTGAGAATCAGGCTAGTTAGGGGCTGAAAGAATATGATCGGAGAAAGTAGCTTACTCATTCATAATACCGCCATTAACAGAGTCGCAATATCGCTTCAGCCATTGTAGAAATTCCAGGTTATCCAAAGGTCGGCCTTTAACAAGCCTGTTAACTTCAATATGCTGCACAGGGTGGGAATTTTAGCAAAATAAATGGAGACATATATTGATTCAGAGCAACAAAGTACGTTCTTAATCTGGCTTTTCACCTCTTGTAAAGGAATCATCTTAAATCATATCAATATTTAAAGTATGGAGACCAATCATCCCCTGCCATGGGGCTTATGCAACCAACAAAACTGGGAATAGATATCGCATCCAGTAAACAAACCTCGCTCTTTCTTATTAAAAAAAAATGTGATTAGCATGTTATTATTTTATACCAGAGGGTAAAAAATACTGATTAAATACCACATATACAACTTATTGCAAGTCACTCCACTATTATTTCAATTCTTTTTATGTTTATTATAGCACAGCCTTTTTCCTAGCAATCCTCTCAACCTTGTATTGTTTGTGAATCAGTAATAAAAGGAATGGTTTGAAGTGACTCATGCATTTCTCGTGGCTGTTCTCCAGTGTCCAAAAGGAAATACCTTCTCAATCTTCAGCTTGTTGAATACTTCCTGAAGAATTTTGTAATTCTGGATCATATCATACTCTGACTTCGCATCAAAATTCACCTGGAATCAACCTCAGATTGTAAATACACAACAAGCAAATATGACGATATAATAGGATCAAGGAAAAGTTAAATCATGTTGCTACCTTGTGCATTGGAACAGCCCCTGGATATGTCATGTCCATCATCTGGCATTGTACAGCACCCGATGCAGCCTATACAGTAAAATATAGCCGGTCATTATCCGAAGCCCAATTTTCATCATAGAAATAGCTAAAGATGAATAATGTACCTAAAGACAAATATGCCGGAATTTTTTCATAACAAAATAGAATCACTAACCCAGAAATTATATACGTACAAAGAAGCCAGGTAGCCAATTAAACAAAGAGTTCGGTACAAAATTATTGGATGACTCCGTCACAGAGTCGATCTAGTAACTCAGATTATAAAGTAAACCGAAGAATATTTCACTACATACGTATTACGAAGGTAAGCAAGAACAGATTGGAAATCCCCAAAACTTGAGGAGCAAAAATGTATCACGAATAAGAGCACTGCCACGGGGAAGAAAAAGCAATGCGATTTAGAGTAATAAATTTCACTCAATGTAGCGAGAGAAACGAAAGGAAGAGACCATCGTTCCAAACTTTCTATTGTTTCAATCAACATTACCAAAACAAGATTAAGGCTTTAAGTTCGACACAAAATGGGAGGTACCTCCTCAATGCGAGAGAGATTGATTTGAAGTCTTTTGTTGATCCAAGTCAAAATCTCATTCCGGCCGACAAAGTAAGCACTGTCCATGATACCAATGCTCATCGCCATTTCCACCAGAAACTAAACAGAAAACAAATCCTTCAGGGAGGGCCCAGAAAAGTGATGGTGGTGGCGTGGGCCTTTAAAGGCACGGGATTGAGATTTGGGGGGTTGGCGAAATCTCAGAAAAAGTTAGGACAAAGTTATGATTTTTATCCTGGAAAATCGACAGCTATAACGAATGAATTAAAATTGAACGGTAATGGAAAATGAAAGAGATTTTGCGGGCGAAAAGGAAACTACGGAGCCCGCAAGCGATCAGAAGGAACTCTTGAGTGACTATGGTGGCCAAGGGGACGTCGCGTACAAGTCATGAATGACAAAGCAAGATTAGGAATTTAATGTGACTCGCTCTTCAATACCGTTAATGAAAAAGGAGGGAAACCAATTTTTTCGTTTAATCGGTTGATTATGATTAACAAATAACTAGCGTCATTTAGTTTGCAGCTTGTCGGTTTGAACGCTTAATGCGCGTATTTAGGTGCCAAATGGAAGATTGGAAGGATTGTACCGTCTTCAATTATTGATTTTTTTAAAATATTAAAAAGTTAATGAAATTAATTTAAAATGTTTATATTTATTTTTTCTTCTAACTATTTTATTTAATTTATAAACTAATATATAATTTAATGATACGACATATAATGATATGATTAAGTAACTTATTTATTTGATAATAATAGAAAAATCTATTTAGTTTTTTTAATCCCTCAAAAAAATTAACGTTATCTTATATTTATGACTAGACCTAGTATTTTATGATTCTATTGTCAGTAAATTTTACTTTCCTATTGCTGCCATATGCGTTTTTCGGGCATCTCAATTTTGCCCAAAAAGGAATGTCATATAATATGGCATTCACGTGAGTTTATTACTATAATATAAGGTGGCATGAAAAGTCATAACTTTTATTCCAAAAAACTCAACAAGTTGGAAGCAAAAACGATGAGATGCATGTATATGGAACGCCCTCTTCAGTGAACCAAGTCAATCCTACAAAATCCAGCTAGAGAAAAAAGGAAGAGGATCTTCTCTTCATCTATTTTCTATTTTTTTCTCATTAATCTATCTGCGTCGTTGAAAAGAAGAGAGAGAGGTTAAAACTCTACAAGTTGAAAGCAAAAACAATGAGATGCATGTATATGGAACGCTCTCTTTAGTGAACCTAGTCAATCACACAGAATCCAGCTAGAGAAAAAAAAGGAAGAGTATCTTTTCCTCATCCTTTTTCTGCTTTTCTCTCGTTAATCTATCTGCGTCGTTGATTGGGAAGAAAAGGAAGAAGTTAAAGTACTATTATAATTGATTGGACGAATATGATTTAGAGATAATAAGAAAAAGATTTGGAAAGAAACCTAACTCCAGAAAGAAGTGGACTGTGATTCTGTTAATTTTTTTTATTAAAAAAATAGCGATTTTTTCCGGCGTCATATATGACGTTGTTGGCAGAACCAGATGTGACTTTAATCAACCTTTAATTGTCTTCAAACAGAGACACATTCCCTTTTTGCTTAATTCCCAAGAGGCCGAGAGTGTAATCCATAATTAACGCCAATGATATGAGCTATCGGTCTTCCTTGACGTAAAATTTTCCATAGTAATTACCTCATTACAAAGTCACATGATTGCTGATTACTCTTTTTATTTTTGTTATTAATATAAGACATATTTACTTAATTTAATCAGATTAAAGAAGATAGTTAAGTTAGCTGATATAACATGTATTTTTTAAAACACGCAAGTCATCTTTCTTCACTTTACTCTTGATTATTATTGAAGGAGTATCAACAAGGATAAATTAAAAAAATATTGAGAAATATAAAATTTATATCTTATATTTAAGGTTAAGATTAACTCTCCAAATAATGAAGAAACTCAAACTGAATTATGAACTAGAAGCATTGGCCAGCACAGGAAAAAAGAACTGAACAATATGCATTATCTTCTTCTTCTTCTTTATCCCCGAGAAGCATTACTGATATGCCTGTTAGAATTTTAACTTGAGGAAAATGAAGGTTTACTGATTTGCCAGCAGGCGCATATATAATACATTACTATTTCCTTTGTTATTTTAAAATACTATCTCCCGTTTTTAATATAAGGTTTTGTTTGTAGCATGCAATAGGTCATATTTGTTAATTTATTAATAATTCTTTTGATTTATCAAATCTTATGTAGACGGAGGATGGAGCATTAACAATGTAAAGATGGATCATGGATGTACTCAGCTTTGCCGGCATAAAAAAATGCATGCTCCTCGCAAAAACCAACAAAAATTACGATGTTGAGGATAGGCATTTTGAGCTAGTGGGCTCATTTACATGAGTAGCCCAATTAGATAGGCTTTAGTTTTGGTTATTTCGATTCGGCCTAATAGGAGGAAAGGAAGAGGTGAGATCGTTTAGTATCTAAACATGGAGTGTGACACATTGACATAGTTGGTTAAGACGTCGGCTTTTACTTTAAAAGAGAGGAAGTTTGATACTCACTGGTTGATGCGAGGGTCTCGTTGGTGGGTGATTTATAAGTACCTTTATAAGCGTTTTTTAAGCCTGGAGGCATGCCCTAATCTTAGTGAGGTACCAGTGTCTACCTCCACCTAAACTTTCTTGTATTTAAAAAAAAAAAAGTTAGAGAGAAACTCTTGTTATTACAAATAAATAAATAAATAAAAACTGCTCCACTAGAGAATCTAAGGAAGGCGATATCTTGATCTAGTAAAAGGGGTTAATCCCTAGTAATGTTATAAATTAAGGTTTAAATCAGTATTTGGAGATGTGTCTATATATATATACATAGTACTCACAGATCTATGAATAGAATTATCTTCAATAAAAAAAGGAAGAAAAAAGGGTGATGGCAACGGCATTCAAGAATTGGAAATCATGTGTTTAAAAAGAATAAATGGTGGCAATAAATAATATTTTTCACTACGAAAAAAATGTAAAACTAATATAAAAAGAAAAAAAAAAATCACTCAGGTTCCAAGGAAGATAAAAAATATCAGAAAAGTCCTTTAGGACTTTTTCGATATTAGTTGTATTGAAACAAAATCAAGTTGTTTAAATTTTGTTGTGAATATAACATTTTCTGTTGTGAATATTAGGAGTGTTCATGGGCAGGGCGAGACCTTTGCCCGATGTCCTACCCAATACATCATTGGGCAGTAAAATGCGGCCCAGTGCCTGGCCCTGCCCGATGGAAGCCCTAAAATTTTTTAGTAGAGCAATAATGGGCTAGGCTGGGCGGCCTTTCCCTGCCCAAATGATGATACCTTGTAACCTTGCCACACCCTATGTGAAAAAAATAGCTTTAGTCATACCTAATAAACAATATTGCAAACTTCAAAAGAAATCCATAATTTTACACTTCGGAATATTCAATAATAAGTCTACAACTTAAGTCTTGAAATTAAAAAGACAATAATATGTCTTAACAAATAGTCAAATATCCATAACTGAAATATTAAATAACATCCATAATTCATTAAATACAATGCATCAAAAAATTGCAATTAAAGCCTTGTAGACATTCATCCACCACTAGCCAATCGACAACCGTAACCAGTATTTTCCCCCCTCTCCATGTGCAGCATCTAGGAAGAAAATAAAACATCAATTACATTACAAAATAAGAAGTAATATATGTATTCAGGTGTGTATATATCAAATATATGTGTTCAAGAATGATGAGTAGCGCCTGAAATTAGAATAGAGAACGATTATCGAGCACTGGAGAGTAGAGACTACAGTCAGGCAATCATCAAGCTCTAAAGGAGAATAGAGATTGAGAGAGGAGAGACAAACTCGCATCACGGCTAGGGCTCCCTAGTCCGACAGTGGGAGAAGGGAAGAGTTGAAGAAATGAGAATATTTTTTTATACCATAAGTTATATACTCCCTCCGGTCCTAATTATAAGGCATAGTTGACTTTGTTTGGAGAGATTAAGGAAGCTAAATAAGTTACTTAATCACTTTATATGTTGTATATCTTTAGATTATATATTAGTTTATTAGTCAAACTAATTACTTTGAAGAAAAAAATAAAAATAAAAATACTCTAAAGTAATTTAATTAGCTTCCTTAATTTTTCCAAAAAAGTCAACTATGCCTTATAATTAGGACCGGAGGGAGTAATTTGCAAAAAAAAAAACTATTTTATAAAAAGAATATAAAATATAAAATATTTTTTTATTCTATTAGAAAAATAAAATATATTATATAAACTATTAGGCAAGGCCAAATGGGTAGGGCAGCATGTAACGCCACAATTTTAATACCCAAAAACTCGGTCAAAATATTAAAAATACCTCCAAAAGGTTTAACAATATCCAAATCATTAGATTACATTACCGTTTCAAATAAAGTTTAACCCTTAATCAAAATAAATTTCAGAAAAATTATTTCAGAGTTCAATACAAAGCGGAAGTCTTAGGTTCATGGCAAATAAAATAACATAACTATAGGAGTACAAAAGAGCCTTCATAGCTCACTCCATAGGTGCCTTCCCTTGCTCTCTACTAGGATATTCACCTGAAAAATGTTAATATGGGATGAGATTCCACGTCTCAGTAACTACTGAATATTTCTACCGTACACGAGCAAATAATATATGACAAAAAGATATGGGCTGATTTCAAATATATATGTAGATTCCATAATTTCTCATACAAAATAATTTATACTAATAGTCATCAATATAGAAGGTAATAAAACATATATATCTCAAAAGTTCTCTTCTCATGTCTTTACAGATTATTCATCATTATATCAAATTCTTGAACTGTTCAGAAATGCATTATGCAGTATGCACCCTCCCTTATATCACCTTCCAACCATATACCGCTGACTGGAGCCATAGGCTAACACATAGTCCAATAGAAACTCATTCATTTGACTGAATTGTTCCAAGCTCACCAAAACTTAAGATACACCCGGCCAAAGGTATAGAGCTTAAATCTGGACTATGGCTCCCCTCCTTTAAAATAACTAAGGAGGTGTCACATGTCCCACAACTCCAATGAAATCCCGGCCAGAGGAAAACATGGAAGATGGGGCCCTGAAACAAGTACCATCCACTGTGCACCGAGTGGTGGCATAAATCATTCTTATCATTCAAATCCCTCCTTACTCCACCCATCATAATACAACCGCCATGATGAATATGTTCACTCAAAATAATGCGTTATTATACCATAAAGTTTTATACATCAATATGCGTATTTATGAATAGTAAATACTATGCGTATCTGTGAATAGTAAAATACTATGTGTATATGTGAATAGTAAAACACGGTATATATACATGAATAGTAAAAATGAAGAGTACATACGGTATGTATACGTGAATAGTATTATGAATAGTAAATACAGTATACGTGAATAGTAAAATGAATAGTAAATACGGTATACGTGAATAGTAAAATGAATAGTAAATACGGTATACGTGAATAGTAAAAATGAATAGTAAATACGGTATATGTGAATAGTAAAATGAATAGTAAATACGGTATACGTGAATAGTAAATACAGTATACGTGAATAGTAAATACAGTATACGTGAATAGTAACGTACGTATAAATAGTACCTCTGCAAATTTGCAAATCAAAGTTCCCACACCAGATCTTAAAACCATAAATATTTTCTAAATATTCTTGCCAAAATAGTAAACAAACCAATTAATAATCATACATAATTCACAAGTATAAGGAAGAATATTCAGAGTTACCTGTTACTTGCTAATACCCGAATCACCAACCAGCTATTATAACTCTCAAGCAAATATCTCTCTACTCTCTCTCTCTCTCTACCTCTCTCTAAGGCTCTTAGAAGTTGTGAAGAATGAAATGAAATGGAAGGTCTATTTATAGTTGGAAAATGGGTCTTTAAGTGTAATTTTCGTCTCTGGGTCATTTTACGTAATTTTTCCAAAAATATAAAATGGAAACTTTCCCGTGACTTCTTCAGCCGCCCCGTGAAAGTTTTAAAAATTTTTAATAATATAATATTATAATTTAAATAGTAAAATATTATTACGTGGGTCCCGCGTGAATTTTTTTCAAAACTCACGAGAAAGGTTGTCGCTCACGGGAAGTTTGCAGAGAATTATTTTGGCCGTGGGTCCCGCATGTTTTTTTTTTTTCTTTTTCCTTCCTTTCTTTTCTCTTTCCGATTCTTTCCTCCGTCACTTTTTATCTTTCTTCATTCATACTACTATATATAATATATTACTATATAATATGTTTATTATATTATTAAAATATATATTTAAATTCTAACCTTAAAAATTTACTCATACTAAATACCTAATAAATCAATTATCATAAATTAATCTATTATAGTTTCAGGTAAAAAAAATTCAGGATGTTACATTTCTCCCCTCCTAAAAGAAAATTTTGTCCTCAAAATTTCGCTATAATAAGAATTCTAACCTATTTAAATAAATGAGGATAGGTTTGTCGCATGCTCTCCTCCGTTTCCCAAGTAGCATCTCCGGGAGCCATTCCTTTCCACTCGACCTTTACAAGTCTAATGGTCTTGTTTCTTAATTTCTTGTCCCTTGTATCAACAATCCGCTCCGGCTCGGCTTTATACGTCATGTTATCCTTGAGTTCTACCTCTTCTACTTCTATAATGTGGGAAGGATCCGGTTGGTATTTCTTCAGTTGCGATACATGAAAGACATTGTGAAGATTTGCAAGCTGTGGAGGTAAAGCAATTCTGTAAGCTACTGGTCCAATTTTCTCCAAAATCTCATAAGGACCCATAAAACGAGGTGAAAGCTTCTTTGCTCGTATTGCTCTACCAATGCCAGTCATTGGTGTGACTCTTAAGAATACATGTTCGCCCACCATGAACTCCAACGGTCGTCTTCTCTTGTCGGCATAACTCTTCTGTCGACTTTGAGCAGTGAGAAGTTTCTGTTGAATCACCTTAATCTTTTGAGTCGTCTCATCCACAAGTTCTGGACCTATTAAAATTCGCTCATTCAATTCTGTCCAGCAAATAGGAGATCTACATTTTCTTCCATACAAAGCCTCATAAGGTGCCATCTCAATGCTGGAGTGATAACTATTGTTATATGCAAACTCCGCAAGATGAAGATGATCGTCCCAACTTCCTTTTAGTTCGATTGCACAAGCCCGCAACATGTCTTCCAGAGTTTGAATAGTCCTCTCAGTCTGCCCGTCAGTTTGAGGATGATAAGCGGTACTATAACTCATCCGAGTTCCCATAGCATTCTGCAATGCTTTCCAAAATCGTGAAGTGAATCGTGGATCACGATCAGATACGATGCTATTCGGTATCCCATGCAATCTGACAATCTCCTTCATGTAGATCTTTGCTAGTCTCTCCAATGAGTATTCTGCTGCAATTGCTAGAAAATGAGCTGACTTAGTTAACCTATCGACAATTACCCAAATGGCATTATGTCCGGATGTCGTTAGAGGAAGCCCCATGATGAAATCCATAGAGATGCTGTCCCATTTCCACTCTGGGATATCCAAATTCTTTAATAATCCAGGAGGTTTCCGATGTTCGATCTTGACTTTCTGACAAGTCAAACAACAAGTGACAAAGTCAGTCACATCTTTCTTCATGCCCCGCCACCACCAATTCCGCTTGAGATCATGATACATCTTGGTTGCTCCGGGATGGATAGTGTATTTACTCCGATGTGCCTCTTCTAGTATGAGCTTTTTTATTTCTCCATCATTAGGTATGCACACTTTTCCTTTATACCTTAATATCCCATCTCTATCGATCCCAAATTTCGATTCTTTTCCTTCTTCAATATCTTCCCTCACGTTTAATAGATACTCATCTTCGAGCTGAGCGAATTTAATCTCTTTCCAAATTGTGCTTTCAATAGTTAATGCTTCCATGGTAGCGACCAAACCTGACATTACATCAATAGATGTACTTGGTATCTCCTCGAGCAATTTATGTTCTCTGATCATCATCTGGGCTACATGGATTGTCTTTCTACTTAAGGCATCTGCTACAACGTTCGCCTTTCCTGGATGATACTTCAATTCGAAGTCGTAGTCCTTGATAAACTCCATCCATCTCCTCTGTCGCATGTTGAGCTCCTTTTGGTCGAACAGGTACTTTAGACTTTTGTGGTCACTATAAACCTCGAACTTTGAACCGTAGAGGTGGTGCCTCCAAATCTTCAGAGAAAACACTACTGCTGCCAGTTCTAAGTCGTGAGTAGGATAATTCCCTTCATGTGGCCTTAACTGTCGAGAAGCATAAGCTACTACCCTACCATTTTGCATTAATACACACCCAAGACCTTTCTTGGAAGCATCTGTGTACAAAGTAAAGGTCTGAGCAGGATCTGGAATTATAAGTACTGGTGCCGTAGTCAACTTAGTCTTCAAATTTTGGAAAGCTGCTTCACACTTTTCGTCCCATACAAATGGTTGACCCTTCCTAGTTAACTTTGTCAAGGGCATAGCTATTTGCGAAAAGCCCTTGATAAATCTCCTATAATAGCCAGCTAGACCTAGAAAACTCCTGATCTCAGTCACGGACTTTGGTCGTTCCCATTGGAGTACTGCTTCAACTTTAGTATGGTCCACTGCAACACCTTCAGCCGATACGACATGGCCTAGGAATTTTACTTCCTTCAACCAAAATTCGCACTTAGACAGTTTCGCATAGAGCTTGTGCTCCTTCAACACTTGTAGCACGATTCTAAGGTGCTCTTTATGCTCTTCTTCATCCTTAGAGTAGATAAGGATGTCGTCAATGAAAACCACTACAAATTTATCTAGATATGGTCGGAAAATTCTATTCATGTAATCCATGAATACTGCTGGAGCATTTGTTAGCCCAAATGGCATAACAAGAAATTCATAATGGCCATATCTAGTTCTGAATGCAGTTTTTGAGACATCTTCAGCTTTGACTCTCAGTTGGTGATAACCTGATCTGAGGTCGATCTTGGAGAATATGGATGCTCCCTTTAACTGATCAAGTAGATCGTCGATCCTGGGTAAAGGATATTTATTCTTTATAGTCACTTTATTCAACTGGCGATAGTCAATGCATAGTCTCAGGCTCCCATCTTTCTTCTTCACAAAGAGTACGGGCGATCCCCAAGGAGATACACTGGGTCTGATAAAACCCTTTTCTAACAATTCCTCGATCTGCCTCTTCAATTCTGCTAGTTCCGATGGAGACATTCGGTAAGGAGCTTTAGATATAGGTTCCGTTCCAGGTACGAGATCAATAGAAAATTCTACTTCTCTCTCTGGGGGTAAACCTGTCATTTCTTTCGGAAATACTTCCGGAAATTCTTTCACCACTTCAATGTTCTCTATCCCTTCCTCCACTTCTGTTTGAATGGAGAAAAACACCATGTACGCAAGACAACCATGATGAACAGGCTTTTCATCTTGTACTATAGACAACAATTGTGGTCTACTATGACTCATAGAGTCATCCGCAAGAGAGATAGTCTTCCTCTTGCAGTCAAGGATGATGTCATTAGCTGACAACCAATCCATTCCTATTATTACATCGATACCCTTCGTGGGTAAACAAACAAGGTCTATATTTGAGATCCTATTATCAATCTCAATCGTACAATTTAAGCAAGCCCTAGAAGTTTTTACTGAAGCTCCCGCCGGTGTAGAAATAATCATATAATAAGGCAATTCACTCACTCTTAAATTCAATCGAGGCACACAGTCGTATGATATAAAAGAGTGTGTGGCACCAGAATCAAATAAGGCTTCTACTTCAAGACCTTGGAGTTTGAGGATACCTTTAATCAGATTTGGTGAAGCACTTGCCTCCTGATGTGATAGTGCAAACACTTTCCCTGGCACTGCAGTTCTAGCATCCTTGGCTCCTCGAGGCTCCTCCTCACAAAATCTGGAAATGTGTCCTGGCTTTCCACAGTTGAAACACGTCACACATGGTCCTTGGTGTATTCTTCCACACTTGGCACACATCTGATTGTTGGCGGTGCTTGCAGTAGGAGCTGTGGATCCCCTATATGAACTCTGACCTCCACTGAAGTGACTCCTTTGAGGTCCTTTGAATTGACTCCTCGGTGGTCTGCTGAAATGACTTCTTTGGGGTCCAGTAAAATAACTCCTCGATGGTCCACCAAAGTGATTTCTGGATGGTTGGCTAAACCGCGTATTCACATTACTGAAGTTGTGACTCTGCTTCTTAGTAACTCCTCCCGTTGGTCTCATGAGGTGTGTAGATCTGGCCTGAAAACCCTTCATCTTCTCAGCTTCCTCTTCTCGTTTGTTCCTTGCTATCGTGCGCAGTTTGTCACATATTTCTTCAAAATCCCTTGTTTCATCAAGGAACGGTGATAGAGCTGTTTTTAGGTCTGGTCTAGCTTTTTCAACCAATCGAGCACTCAACCATTTAGAGTTGTTCTGTGAATATCCGCAGAATTTAGACAACTCTAAAAAGCGAGTAATAAATTCGTCTTCATGAAATTCCCCTTGCCTGAATGTGAGGAATTCAGTTTCTTTCTCTATTCTGATTGAAGGGGAAAAGTAATAATTTTCGAACTTTTCCTTAAACTCTTCCCACGTCATCTCAGCATTTCCTTTTGTTTTGGTGCTTTCCCACCATTCTTCAGCTGCTTTCTGCAACAATTGTTCAGCAACCATCACCTTTTGTTGTGAGCTAATCTCGATAACTCTGAAAATCTTTTCTACACGCTTCAGCCACTCCAGTGCTGCAATCGGATCTAGCTTCCCCTCGAACATCGGTGGAGTAAACTTCCGAAATTTTTCCCAAACCTCAGTAATAGGTAAGGGATGATACTGAGAATGAGAACCGCTACTACCTCCATCTTCAGTACGAGAATAACTTCCTCCCCTAGATTGATGGTCAGAAGGTGTGACTTCCAGAGCCTTCTCCTTTCCTTCCTTACCACCTTGGCCTCTTCCTTTTGCTAGTTCATCCTCGTGTCTATTCACTTTCTCCCTCATCTCCAAGATGACGTCTCGTAATTCTGCCAAAAGGGCATTGTTATCCTGAGGATGGGAACCATCTTGATGCGGAGGGAGACCTCTTTGGGATGGAGCAGAGGTTGAATTAGTTCTTCGAGTTCTTGCCATTATCTCCTCCTATGATTAATACTATAAGGACACTAAACAAATAAAAATAGCTAAATAAATTCTAAATCTAACAAAGGGAAGTGCTCATGTTATGATATTTAATTTGCCACGAACTAAAAAAAAATTTTAAGAAATCACTTTAGAAAATAAACAAAATTGCCATGGAACCTTTAGCTCTGATACCAAAAATGTAACGCCACAATTTTAATACCCAAAAACTCGGTCAAAATATTAAAAATACCTCCAAAAGGTTTAACAATATCCAAATCATTAGATTACATTACCGTTTCAAATAAAGTTTAACCCTTAATCAAAATAAATTTCAGAAAAATTATTTCAGAGTTCAATACAAAGCGGAAGTCTTAGGTTCATGGCAAATAAAATAACATAACTATAGGAGTACAAAAGAGCCTTCATAGCTCACTCCATAGGTGCCTTCCCTTGCTCTCTACTAGGATATTCACCTGAAAAATGTTAATATGGGATGAGATTCCACGTCTCAGTAACTACTGAATATTTCTACCGTACACGAGCAAATAATATATGACAAAAAGATATGGGCTGATTTCAAATATATATGTAGATTCCATAATTTCTCATACAAAATAATTTATACTAATAGTCATCAATATAGAAGGTAATAAAACATATATATCTCAAAAGTTCTCTTCTCATGTCTTTACAGATTATTCATCATTATATCAAATTCTTGAACTGTTCAGAAATGCATTATGCAGTATGCACCCTCCCTTATATCACCTTCCAACCATATACCGCTGACTGGAGCCATAGGCTAACACATAGTCCAATAGAAACTCATTCATTTGACTGAATTGTTCCAAGCTCACCAAAACTTAAGATACACCCGGCCAAAGGTATAGAGCTTAAATCTGGACTATGGCTCCCCTCCTTTAAAATAACTAAGGAGGTGTCACATGTCCCACAACTCCAATGAAATCCCGGCCAGAGGAAAACATGGAAGATGGGGCCCTGAAACAAGTACCATCCACTGTGCACCGAGTGGTGGCATAAATCATTCTTATCATTCAAATCCCTCCTTACTCCACCCATCATAATACAACCGCCATGATGAATATGTTCACTCAAAATAATGCGTTATTATACCATAAAGTTTTATACATCAATATGCGTATTTATGAATAGTAAATACTATGCGTATCTGTGAATAGTAAAATACTATGTGTATATGTGAATAGTAAAACACGGTATATATACATGAATAGTAAAAATGAAGAGTACATACGGTATGTATACGTGAATAGTATTATGAATAGTAAATACAGTATACGTGAATAGTAAAATGAATAGTAAATACGGTATACGTGAATAGTAAAATGAATAGTAAATACGGTATACGTGAATAGTAAAAATGAATAGTAAATACGGTATATGTGAATAGTAAAATGAATAGTAAATACGGTATACGTGAATAGTAAATACAGTATACGTGAATAGTAAATACAGTATACGTGAATAGTAACGTACGTATAAATAGTACCTCTGCAAATTTGCAAATCAAAGTTCCCACACCAGATCTTAAAACCATAAATATTTTCTAAATATTCTTGCCAAAATAGTAAACAAACCAATTAATAATCATACATAATTCACAAGTATAAGGAAGAATATTCAGAGTTACCTGTTACTTGCTAATACCCGAATCACCAACCAGCTATTATAACTCTCAAGCAAATATCTCTCTACTCTCTCTCTCTCTCTACCTCTCTCTAAGGCTCTTAGAAGTTGTGAAGAATGAAATGAAATGGAAGGTCTATTTATAGTTGGAAAATGGGTCTTTAAGTGTAATTTTCGTCTCTGGGTCATTTTACGTAATTTTTCCAAAAATATAAAATGGAAACTTTCCCGTGACTTCTTCAGCCGCCCCGTGAAAGTTTTAAAAATTTTTAATAATATAATATTATAATTTAAATAGTAAAATATTATTACGTGGGTCCCGCGTGAATTTTTTTCAAAACTCACGAGAAAGGTTGTCGCTCACGGGAAGTTTGCAGAGAATTATTTTGGCCGTGGGTCCCGCATGTTTTTTTTTTTTTCTTTTTCCTTCCTTTCTTTTCTCTTTCCGATTCTTTCCTCCGTCACTTTTTATCTTTCTTCATTCATACTACTATATATAATATATTACTATATAATATGTTTATTATATTATTAAAATATATATTTAAATTCTAACCTTAAAAATTTACTCATACTAAATACCTAATAAATCAATTATCATAAATTAATCTATTATAGTTTCAGGTAAAAAAAATTCAGGATGTTACACAGCATACCCTATTTGGTGCCCAGCCCTATCCGCAAAAATGTTCAGCCAAGTTGTGCCCAATTTTTTTTGGGCTACTTTTCTTAGGGCTGGACAGGGCAATTTTTCATTAGGCATGGGCGGGCGAACAGGGTGGTTGGACATCATGTACACCCCTAGTAAATATAGCTTTTTCTATTGTAAATGGTTAGATTTTAAATTTTGTTGTGAATCTAAATTTTTTTTGTTGTGGATGGCCTCTGTAAGTTTAGGGACCTAAGTTTGAAACAAAATATAGATGTTTAAATTTTATTGTAAATATATATAATATTTCCGTAAATATAACTTTTTCTGTTATGAATGACGAAGTTTTTAAATTTTCTTGTCAATATAGTATTTCCTTTCAATACAACTAATATATTAAAAAAAAATAGAGATTTTTTTGATATGTGATTTTGAGTTAAAATTTTTTAAATATCATTTATCTCCTTAAGACTGAGTGATATTTTCCAAATAATAATAATAATAATAATAATAACCTCAGGATTGTCGGACAATGGATTTTGAACACCAGAAGAAGAAAACGCGGCTTTAACTTGCCAGTTTCCTCCACTGTTGGCGCTCTGGCAAAGTAGGAACCAAGTATTGACATTGACACAGTCCAACTTTGTATTTCTTTTATGCTTTCCGGCTCTCAAAATTAACAAATAAGCAGCAACAAAGGCTTCATCTTCTTCCTTCTTCTCAGATCCCGCCATGAATTCCTCCAAATTCGTCCATGGCTATGGCAAAGTATCTGATCACCTCGAAGATCAGCCCTCTTTCCCCAGAGCCCCCAATCGCAAGCCCCTTGTTGCCTTCATTTCTGTTTTAGCCATCCTCTTCCTTACTCTCTCTGTCGGTGTCACGCTCGGAGCTCTCATCCACCACAACTCCAATTCCGCACCACGATCAACTCCTTCCACCGCCAATTCCGGCATCGCCGCCTCCATCAGAACCGTCTGCAACGTCACCCGCTTCCCGGCCTCCTGCTACTCCAGTATTTCCTCCCTCACCACTCCCCTCCAAAACCCTAACGACCCCGAATCCATTCTCAAGCTTTCTCTCCGTGTTTCCCACGACGAACTCTCTAAGCTGTCGTCCTCCCTCAGAATCTTGGCTTCCACCTCCAATTCGTCCGCTCTCCCTGATTGTAAGGATCAGATCGACGACGCGCTGAGTCGGCTCAACGACTCGCTGTCGGCCATGGATGTGTCCCCCGGCGACAAGGCGTTGACGGATGTGAAGATCAACGACATACAGACGTGGATCAGCGCGGCGATGACGGACCAGGAAACGTGTTTGGATGGATTGGAGGAGACAGAGTCGGCGGCGCTGAGGGAGATGAAGGGGAAGATGCAGAGGTCGAGGGAGTACACAAGCAACAGCTTAGCCATAGTTGCCAACATTCGCATCTTACTGCAACGCTTCAATATGTCCCTCCATTGAAAACTTCTATTCATGAAACTCACATAACTTCTGCAACAACACGTAATGGTAAAGTAATATGCAGATCTTGTTCTCCTGTTTGAAATTTTTTGCTATCCCAAGGATTATCTTATCAGTGATCTTTGATGTTGTTGTGGGTTGCCTTCTGTGAATGATGTGTGTGTGGGTGGGTATATATATATATATATATAAATTCTGCTTTTCTTGCAGCAGCTTAACCATTTTTTTTGGGCAATCTAATAATGTCCCAGATAAATGCAAGGGATGTTTTGTGGTTTGAATCTGACTTTATCTATCACCTTTGTGTGTGACTAATACCGATTTTTTAGGATTTTGTGTGTGACTTTATCACTAAAAAAAATACCGACAGTTTTTGTTAACCTGGTGTTTTTTCCCTATTTGATCGCTCTCCTGAAATTCTTTTTAATGGCCCCGTGGAACGCCTTCTTATTTTGATCTACTAGTATTATATTTGTTTTTATTAATTTGGTTATTGATATATACACATTTGTAAATTATTATCGTTTCATTTTTTATATTTGTTTACTATCAATATTATCAATTATTAATTTTTTTTTGCTATAAAAGAGATGCCTGATGTAACATCCTGAATTTTGAATCTAATATCTTGAACATAAACCTATTTTGGGAAGACTAGTAGGCTCTATTTTTGGAAAGTGATAAATTTGAAATCAGTATTTTGTGGGCCCCGTGAATAGTATTTACTATTCACGTATACGTTTTTACTATTTACAAATACGTGTTTAAAAATATATATATATATATATGTTATTCGCAAATACGTATTTAATACTTGAAATTTGTGAAATATGAATAGTGTTCACTATTCACAAATACGTATTTACTATTTAAAAATACGGTATTTACTATTTTTAAATACGTATTTACTATTCATGCGGGACCCACGGCCAAAATAAATTCTCTGCAAACTTTCCCGTGAGTGACAAACTTTCTTGTGACTTTGAAAAATTTGGCCGCGGGACCCACTTAATATTAATTATAATAATATTATATTATTATTATTTTATTATTAAAAATATTAAATATTATTAAAAATTTTCAAAATTTTTCACGAGGCGGCTGAGAGGTTCACGGGGTGCAATTTTTTTGATTTTCGAGAAAAATTACGTAAAATGACCCAGAGACGAAAATTACACTTAAAGACCCATTTTCCAACTATAAATAGACCTTCCATTTCATTTCATTCTTCACAACTTCTAAGAGCCATAGAGAGAGGTAGAGAGAGAGAGAGAGTAGAGAGATATTTGCTTGAGAGTTATAATAGCTGGTTGGTGATTCGGGTATTAGCAAGTAACAGGTAACTCTGAATATTCTTCCTTATACTTGTGAATTATGTATGATTATAAATTTGTTTGTTTACTATTTTGGCAAGAATATTTAGAAAATATTTATGGTTTTAAGATCTGGTGTGGGAACTTTGATTTGCAAATCTGCAGAGGTACTATTTATACGTACGTTACTATTCACGTATACCGTATTTACTATTCATTTTTACTATTCATGTTACTATTCACGTATACTGTATTTACTATTCACGTATACCATATTTACTATTCACACCGTATTTACTATTCATTTTACTATTCACGTATACCGTATTTACTATTCATTTTACTATTCACGTATACCGTATTTACTATTCATAATACTATTCACGTATACATACCGTATTTACTATTCACGTATACATACCGTATGTACTCTTCATTTTTACTATTCATGTATATATATCGTATTTTACTATTCACATATACGCATAGTATTCACTATTCATAAATACGCATATTGATGTATAAAACTTTATGGTATAATAATGCATTATTTTGAGTGAACATATTCATCATGGCGGTTGTATTATGATGGGTGGAGTAAGGAGGGATTTGAATGATAAGAATGATTTATGCCACCACTCGGTGCACAGTGGATGGTACTTGTTTCAGGGCCCCATCTTCCATGTTTTCCTCTGGCCGGGATTTCATTGGAGTTGTGGGACATGTGACACCTCCTTAGTTATTTTAAAGGAGGGGAGCCATAGTCCAGATTTAAGCTATATACCTTTGGCCGGGTGTATCTTAAGTTTTGGTGAGCTTGGAACAATTCAGTCAAATGAATAAGTTTCTATTGGACTATGTGTTAGCCTATGGCTCCAGTCTGCGGTATAAGGGAGGTGGTGATATAAGGGAGGCTGCATACTGCATAGTGCATTTCTGAACAGTTCAAGAATTTGATATGATGATGAATATTCTGTAAAGACATGAGATGAGAACTTTTGAGATATATATGTTTTAATACCTTCTATATTGATGACTATTAGTATAAATTATTTTGTATGATAAATTATGGAATCTATATATATATTTGAAATCAGCCCATATCTTTTTGTCATATATTATTTGCTCGTGTACGGTAGAAATATTTAGTAGTTACTGAGATGTGTAATCTCACCCCATATTAACATTTTTCAGGTGAATAACTTAGTAGAGATCAAGGGAATGCACCCATGGAGTGAGCTTTGTAGGCTCTTCTGTACTCCTTTAGTTTATGTTGTGTTATTTTATTTGCCATGAACCTAAAAGACTTCCGCATTTTAAAATAACTCTTATTTATTGGATTTATTTTGGCCCTGTATAAATGGATTTCTACCTTTGGCCATATTGTAAATATGTGTTTGAGTGTTGAATATCCTATATTTGGAGGTGTTACTATTATTTTGGCCAAGATTTTGGTATTGAAAATGAGGCGTTACATTTTTGGTATCAGAGCAAAGGTTCTGGCCAATCTGTAAATTTCCTATCAGTTTTCTAAATAAAAATTTTGAGGTCATGGCAAATTAAATATCATAACATGTGCATTTTCCTTTATAGCTTTGGATTCTTTTTACCAATTTTCTTGTGACATTCATGATAGGAGAAGAATGGGTTAATCAAAATATTCAAGTGATTGATAATGAGGATTTATGATTTGAGGATGTGATTGAGATTAAATTTCAGAGCTGCGTAGCAGAAGTTGGTAAGTAGAAAATTTATTGAATATTGGATTCTGTAGGCCCAAAATTACTTTCTAGGATGAATATTTTTATTGGTGTCTAGGAAAGTGATTGAAAGACTAAGCCCCTATTTGATGTTTATTCAATTAGTTGCCGTTGTAAAAAGTATGAAAAGATTTTCGCTAGATTTTCACTTACCTAGCTAATTTATATGAGTAACAGATGACAATACCATAACAGAATACGGGCATAGTCTTGATTATACAGAATAACTGGCTTAAGTTTGAATTTAATAAGATAAAGTTGAGTTTGGCAGGAAAACTCGAAAATCCTTATGAATCCTAGAATAGAGATTACAAACATTAGCAAGAAGGCTAAGAAGAGTAGACTATATTAATTCAAGCATCAAGAACAACAGTTGGTACAATCCCACCGCAAGCTTCGACTATCTCAAGTTTAAGTCTATTAATTTCTTCCTGAGCGGCTGCTCTTGAGAGAGGACCATCAGGAGACATTGTTCTTCTCAATCTAGCTATTTGCTTCATAGTGCTTCGAATTTTTACATAAGGCCAATGCTTTATTCCTCCCCTATGGCATATTTTCATTAGAACATTTTTGCATAGACGAACTTGTTGAGCCGCTTCTTGTTGAGGTAAATGGAATAAGTCTCTAAGATCATTAATTGACATTGATGCAGCTCTAATATTTTGTTCAGCTCTTGATCGGTATGGATTACTAGGTATGGGGACTGAAGGATTATTATTTACAACCATGAGCTCTTTTCCTTTATTGGATATATTTTCTGTATTGGTTGGAAATGAACTATTAGGGAGTTCATTTTGATTTTTAGTCCATTCCAAACCAACACAAAGGGCCTCATAGTAGGCTGATAGGGGATCTGACACCAGGACATACCCTAAAGAATTTTGATTCAAACAATAATTTTCTAGAAAATGTTTGACATCTTCTAAATTTTTCTTACCAAAGTCAAATACTTGAGGATTGGAAGAACCTCCTTGTACGTCCTGGTGAAAGACAGCGTGGCATATCATACCAATCCTCCCATGAACTTCAAGTTTATGGTATTGAAGTCCATTGGTATGAATAATCTCTCGTAGAACATGGCAGCAACCACATGAAAATGGATTAGTAGTCTCAGTCAAGGTAGAAGCAGGATTCCTTGGTTGAGAAGGTACCGTAGACTCCATAAGTTCTGCCACATTACGACACCTTTGGACAGGTCGCCTTGATGGACCTGCTTCAGATTCCTTTCTGTTAGTAGTGGTAAAAATAGAATCTTGTATCCTTGGAGGAGGAGTAGGAATGTTAATCGTTGAGGCAGATGAATGAACGTTCATACTTACGGGATTTTGGGGAAGTAAAGAAGAATAAGGGTATGATGCATTGTTTGACAAATCAGACAACATGTTAGTCTGATAGTCATGAAGTAAGGCTTCAAGAAAGAAAGGGTTGAATGAATCGGAGACTGGAATAGAGTTACTTGAACCGGCCATGTTTAAGGATAATGTGGAAGGTTATAGTGAAGGTTACGATCGGAGAGGAAATGAATATGTGGAGGTTTTGTGAAGTTTGAGAGAACGTGAAACATTTACTCTTTCTTTACTCTATTTATAGCTGGGCTAGCAACGTCTATATTTTGTTAAGCAGCATCGGATTCTCATCTGTCGTTAGCTCAGAATCATGTAGATTTTGTTGTTATGCGGAAAATTTTATGGCACCGCACCCTAGTGCACCCTAGCCACCGTTAGGGGTCGCAGTTTCCTAGACCTTTGCAGACAGAAATCGCTATGGCATTTATTGCTAGCTGTGTTTTCAAGAAATTAAGTTTGGACGTTTATACGCGCATTTATCTAAGAAATCTGTCTTGGATGTGCAGCTGACTCAAGATGTCGGAATTGACATTTGAAAATAGGATTTTAAGCGTAAGCGTGCTAAGGTGATAGTAATCTTGGGAAGGGTGACTTCCTAATAATATTAGATGAACCGGAGAGAATCCGAAGATTTGAAATGATGATGAGTTGTGCCAATTAACCCGAGAGCATTCTTCACTCTCCGAGTATCCGAAGAACTCTATGAATTTGTCAAAGATAATTCAAAGACTAAGGTTTTTGGATAAACATGTTGGAAGATCGATGGAAAGGTATGAAATGGTGATCCTTAGGAATGCCAGTAAGATGTTAGAATGAATATAGTAAATATTGAGGATAGGCTTTAATTTAATCTAAGCTGAAATAGAACTCAAGAACGAAATGAGCCTTTGTGATATTGCAGGTTGAGGTAGAATTAGAACCTTGTGAATACTGCTGAGGTTGTAGATAGTCTTCATATAATCCAAGAATTAGATTAGGAATTGTGAATCATGATCTTAGTATGATGGGTATTTTTGGGGAAACACGAATTATCAGTTGATGTTGAGGTTATAAGAATCAAATTGTAAACTTGACTATTAATGTCTGGGAATATTTGAAAATAGACTTGAATTCAATCTGAGTTAAGATAGTGTGTCTAATTAAGAAAGTATGAAATCCGGTGATTTATGTTATAATATTAGTATGTTATTTGGGTGTGATTAATAGATAACTATGAGAGGAACAGATGATATTTAGTATATGTCTTTGAGATACTAAGGATTGAATTCGAATCATGTGAACAATGCTGAGGTTGTGAGAATAATATTTGAATGTTTTAAATCTTAGTCTAGGAATTGTGAAACATGAATGTTCTATGGATATTATTGAGGACACATGATATCTCTGTCTTGCTGATATTGAAGTTCTAAGAGTTGATTTGTAATTTGACAATTATCATTTTTGGGGAAAGTTTGAGGATAGTTCTTAAATGATATAAGCTATGGAGTATGACGAATCTAGTAAGAATAATCGGGGTTTTAGAAATAGGATGATGAATCTGAAAGTTGGTAGGGGATCTAGAGGGTTGCTACTAGAAGAAAGGTAATATAACAGTTTAACTTAACAGTTGTATTGATTCTTTAGGAGACTGAATTGATTGAATAAATTGAGATATTAGAATATGGTATTAATTGATTTGAGAGAAATAGGGAACAAAATGTGATACCAACATGTGTAAGGTGTTCAGAGATTGCCAACTGTTTAACTAGCTTAGGAAATGATCTTGATAATAGAATCTTTCTTTAGAAATAATGAATTGAGTGTTTCATGGATGAGTTGAGTAGAATAAGTTGGAACCTGGAATGTATTCGGAGTTGGTAACTATTTAAAATAGTTGCTAGGTCCCTGAGTATTTGAATTTTGAACTTACCAATGCACTTGCTGTGTTTGGAAATTTTTACGCAATATTTACAACAGGATTTAAGACCAGTTTGTAATCGACATTTATAAACTATGATGTCTCATGGAATGAATCCTTGCGAAATTCGAACAAGAATTGACTTTTACATTATGATTGTGGTGGAAGGTGTACAAGCTAGAAGAGGTTGGAAACTGTTGTGGATATACTTAGTTTGCGGAATCTTGCCAAATGTACTTGTTTTTGAATTACTTGCCATTGGTGAAAGCTAGATTTAGTAAGTAAGTGTTTTCTTAAACTTGAATTGAGGAAGCACGGGTATAGGATAGACGAGCAGAGGCTTGAAGCGGTAAGACCCGTTGAGCTAGTTTGCATATGGTGGTATCTCTAGGCTATAAGACTTATGTGCCTAGTATTGTGTTTGTTGCCTATCATGGTAACATTAGACCTGTATGTCTAAAGTTTATCTTAAGGTTGGCAGAATAATCAGATTATATCATGTTGTGGTTATTATGGCCTGAGGGTAACTTCTTAAGCTGTAAGATCTGAATATCCAGTGTTGTGGTAATACAATGAAATAAGCAGAAAGGAAGAATGAACTGGCCTGTGAGGCCAGTGTAACCAAGCGCTCAAATAAGGAACTAGTGGATCCTGTGTCTGAATATTACTTTGGGTACAGGATGAACGAAAATTGTGTTGTGTACTTGATGAGCATGTTTGGGAAAGAGATAGGACTTAGGGATAATATGATATATAAAGCTGAGTCGGAGCGGATTGTTGATGCGGGGGATAAGCAATTGAGGAACAAGGCTATTAGCTTGTAAAGGTTGTGTGTAAAGGAATGGCTCCCGGAGATGCTACTTGGGAAACAGAGGAGAGCATGCGACAAACCTATCCTCATTTATTTAAATAGGTTAGAATTCTTATTATAGCGAAATTTTGAGGACAAAATTTTCTTTTAGGAGGGGAGAAATGTAACATCCTGAATTTTGAATCTAATATCTTGAACATAAACCTATTTTGGGAAGACTAGTAGGCTCTATTTTTGGAAAGTGATAAATTTGAAATCAGTATTTTGTGGGCCCCGTGAATAGTATTTACTATTCACGTATACGTTTTTACTATTTACAAATACGTGTTTAAAAATATATATATATATATATGTTATTCGCAAATACGTATTTAATACTTGAAATTTGTGAAATATGAATAGTGTTCACTATTCACAAATACGTATTTACTATTTAAAAATACGGTATTTACTATTTTTAAATACGTATTTACTATTCATGCGGGACCCACGGCCAAAATAAATTCTCTGCAAACTTTCCCGTGAGTGACAAACTTTCTTGTGACTTTGAAAAATTTGGCCGCGGGACCCACTTAATATTAATTATAATAATATTATATTATTATTATTTTATTATTAAAAATATTAAATATTATTAAAAATTTTCAAAATTTTTCACGAGGCGGCTGAGAGGTTCACGGGGTGCAATTTTTTTGATTTTCGAGAAAAATTACGTAAAATGACCCAGAGACGAAAATTACACTTAAAGACCCATTTTCCAACTATAAATAGACCTTCCATTTCATTTCATTCTTCACAACTTCTAAGAGCCATAGAGAGAGGTAGAGAGAGAGAGAGAGTAGAGAGATATTTGCTTGAGAGTTATAATAGCTGGTTGGTGATTCGGGTATTAGCAAGTAACAGGTAACTCTGAATATTCTTCCTTATACTTGTGAATTATGTATGATTATAAATTTGTTTGTTTACTATTTTGGCAAGAATATTTAGAAAATATTTATGGTTTTAAGATCTGGTGTGGGAACTTTGATTTGCAAATCTGCAGAGGTACTATTTATACGTACGTTACTATTCACGTATACCGTATTTACTATTCATTTTTACTATTCATGTTACTATTCACGTATACTGTATTTACTATTCACGTATACCATATTTACTATTCACACCGTATTTACTATTCATTTTACTATTCACGTATACCGTATTTACTATTCATTTTACTATTCACGTATACCGTATTTACTATTCATAATACTATTCACGTATACATACCGTATTTACTATTCACGTATACATACCGTATGTACTCTTCATTTTTACTATTCATGTATATATATCGTATTTTACTATTCACATATACGCATAGTATTCACTATTCATAAATACGCATATTGATGTATAAAACTTTATGGTATAATAATGCATTATTTTGAGTGAACATATTCATCATGGCGGTTGTATTATGATGGGTGGAGTAAGGAGGGATTTGAATGATAAGAATGATTTATGCCACCACTCGGTGCACAGTGGATGGTACTTGTTTCAGGGCCCCATCTTCCATGTTTTCCTCTGGCCGGGATTTCATTGGAGTTGTGGGACATGTGACACCTCCTTAGTTATTTTAAAGGAGGGGAGCCATAGTCCAGATTTAAGCTATATACCTTTGGCCGGGTGTATCTTAAGTTTTGGTGAGCTTGGAACAATTCAGTCAAATGAATAAGTTTCTATTGGACTATGTGTTAGCCTATGGCTCCAGTCTGCGGTATAAGGGAGGTGGTGATATAAGGGAGGCTGCATACTGCATAGTGCATTTCTGAACAGTTCAAGAATTTGATATGATGATGAATATTCTGTAAAGACATGAGATGAGAACTTTTGAGATATATATGTTTTAATACCTTCTATATTGATGACTATTAGTATAAATTATTTTGTATGATAAATTATGGAATCTATATATATATTTGAAATCAGCCCATATCTTTTTGTCATATATTATTTGCTCGTGTACGGTAGAAATATTTAGTAGTTACTGAGATGTGTAATCTCACCCCATATTAACATTTTTCAGGTGAATAACTTAGTAGAGATCAAGGGAATGCACCCATGGAGTGAGCTTTGTAGGCTCTTCTGTACTCCTTTAGTTTATGTTGTGTTATTTTATTTGCCATGAACCTAAAAGACTTCCGCATTTTAAAATAACTCTTATTTATTGGATTTATTTTGGCCCTGTATAAATGGATTTCTACCTTTGGCCATATTGTAAATATGTGTTTGAGTGTTGAATATCCTATATTTGGAGGTGTTACTATTATTTTGGCCAAGATTTTGGTATTGAAAATGAGGCGTTACACCTGAGAGGCTAAAATTAATAAAGGAACAATTACATGGTGTGGGAATTAAATCCTAAAGACTCTTGATCAACCCAAATTCTTAGAGAACTGGGACAATCAACTAAGACATCGGTATGAGATAAACCAAGCTTAGCTAAAGCGTCTGCTATCTTATTAGCCTCACGAGGAATACACTGTAATTTCACTTGCCAATTTCTCAATAAAAATTCTCTAATCTGGAGAACTAGTAAGCTTCTTGTGTTGAACTCACAACCTGTAATGGCACTAATGAGAGAATGCGCATCTGATTCCAAGATTAGCTTTTTACATTCAAGATCCCATGCCAATTCTAAACCTGTAAGTACAGTCCATTCTTCAGAGCAATGAGCCTGACAAGTACCTATTACTTTTGTAAATCCAGCAACCCATTCTCCATTGTTATCTCTAATGATACCACCACAACCTGCCGTGGAAGATTGTAGAGACATAGCTCCATCTACATTAATTTTGAGCCAGCCAGTAGGGGGTTTTTGCCAGGAGAAATCTGAACTAGAAGACATAAAAATTGAATCTGTGTACAAAACAAAATGTCTCCAGGTTTGCAAGATAACCGAAATTGGGTTCACAGGTTTAGTAAAATGCTCCTCAAACAAGTAGGAATTCCTCCATTCCCATAATTTCCAGACTATTACCCCAAAAATCAAAGGCCAATTGTTTCCCATAGTGCTGCCTAAATTTTTTTGTAAGTTCATAAGCAACCAATCTTGAAGGGAGGCCGAGAAAAAGGAAGGAGAGTACCTTAAGTCCAGTAGGCTGAGCCATATCCTTTTGGCATATGTGCAGTCACGTAGTATGTGGATCACGTCTTCAACTTCTGAATTGCAAAAACTGCAGACGGCCGAGCTTTGGGACCATGAGCTTCTCCATGCATTGGTTGGCAACCTATTTAAGGCCACTTTCCACATGAAGATTTTAATTCTTTCAGCTCCCTTCCATTTCCAAATGATCTTGAAAAGATTGCTTCTAGAAAGAGGAATTATCTACCAAGGTTGAATAAGCACTTCTAACTGAGAAAAGACCATCTCCAGAATTGCCCCATACCAGAAAATCATCACCAGCATCGGACCTGGGAGGGAGACAAGCCTGAATTCTACTAATTGCTGATGAGTTGAGAGTACTATTAAGGCTTGCAAGATTCCACCGATTCTCAAGAACCCAATCAGCAACCACAGATTCCTTTTCAACGTCGGTCAAGAGTCTAATGCAGCAATCCTCAAGTCTTATGCCCTCCCCAAGCCATAGATCATGGAAGAATTTAACAAGCTTCCCATTACGGATTTGCCATTTCAACCCGCTTTCAATTACATCCTGCTGTGAACAGATAAATTTCCAGAGCTTTGAATCACCCCGCCAATAAGTCAGGAGGGAGTCTCCCTCTCTAAGCATGTACCTGTGATGAAGAATCTGTGCCCACAGACTATTGTCACCTAATGTTATTTTACAAGTCAGCTTTGCACCGCATGCACGATTAAAGGAAGTAAGCCTCTTGAAACCGAGTCCACCATAGTCCTTGGGTCTAGAGATTAAGTCCCAACCAATGTAATGATAGCCTCTCGAAGACTTATTATGTCCCCATATAAAATTCCGTTGAAGTCTTTCCACTTCATTGCAAATGCTTGAAGGAAGTCTTGCAACCAGCATTGGATAAACCGGAATAGAGCTTAAAACAGATTTCGCAAGTGTGACTCTACCTGCCATAGATAAGCAATTAATTTTCCAAGAAGCCAGTTTGGATCTTACCCTATCAATAACATAATGGAAAGTCTCCTTTGATTTCCTACAACGAGTGAGGGGGAAACCAAGGTAAGTACCAATCTCACTTGATATCTGCATCATGGAAATATCTTTTAATCTAAGCCGAGTGTGAAGAGGAACTCTGGGGGAGAAAAAAATAGTTGATTTGGAATAATTAATCTTTCCACCTGAAGCAGACATAAACCGATCAAGGCAATTATTAATGATGAAAGGAAATTGCGAAAGATATGTACTTTTTTCGGGGTTGAGGTAATGTATTACGAGTATTGGGTATATTAAGGGCCAATATGTTATTGGGACCTACAAGGAAGGAAAAGAAGGAAAGAGAGAGGAAAGGAAAAAGAGATCAAGAGGGAATTTAAAAATTTGAGCTGTTTGATAGACATGAAAATGAATATAAAGTTAAGGGAAAACTAAATGAAGAAAATATAGTTGGTTAAGTGGAAATGAGAGGTAAAATACCCATAATGCCTCTGAAAAAGAAAAGAAAAGACCAAGGAACTTCCCTTGCTCACTCTCATTTCCACCTTCACTTTCGTCAACGGTTGCCTGTGCCCTCTCCTTAATCCATTATCGCCGGTGACCCTCTTGCATCACACCACCATCACCATTGAGCAGATTGACTAAGAGAGTGAGAGCTTGGACCTTGGGACAGAGAGATCAAACGAGGAAAAGAGAGAGAGGAGGATAAACGGTTTTAATATCACTACTGTCTTCCTTCGTCTTCCTCCATACCACCACCGCCGGCTGATCTCACCACCGTCAGAACCAAAGAGCTCAACTCATATAAGGTGGGAAGTCATTTTTTCATCTTTAAAGAAACTCAGCACTTGGCAGAAATTCCAATTTGGGGGATGATTTCAGCGCCCAATGTGTTTTTAGTCAGAGAACACTGTCATGTTCTATTTCCCTCCCATGCTTTCCCTATACCAAACAGGTCCTAAGTAAGACATTTATTTTCTTTTAAGCACACAAAGCTATGGTCAAAAGCCATGAAAGAAACAAATATATATCAAGGAGTGATGAGGAAGACAGGTCAAAATAAGCCATTATTTTTTTAATATGAACCGGAAACTTCGTTGAAAAATCAAATCATTACAAAGGAAAAACTAAAACGCTATAAAGGAGGACTGATATATCCTTCTCCTCATCCTCCACCTCATTAACAAAAGGAAGGTGATGATCAAACTTTTTTTTTTTTTTGGATAAATTTTTAGAAAAGGGGTTGAGCTCATCCACAGTCCAAAGGTAGGGCGCTTGGAGCCCAGTCCATAGCGGATACTGGCCAGAGAGTACACATGCCTCCACCTCTACCAGCATTACCACTGTTTCTTAGACCCTTAGGATGCCTCCTCCAGCGCTTTGACCAATGCAGGGATCGACCCCCCTCCCTTAAGGTGAGGAAGACCAACCCCCACGTTAGTTGAACTCAAAGACGAGGGTAAGTGACGATCAAACTTAGAAAACACAATTAATTTCAAATTTAGAAGTGACGATGGGCCCAAGAATCTGAGTCCGGTGTAATTAGAAAACTCACTCCACAACAGATATCGATTTAAAGAGCCAAGAAAAGCACAATTAATATGAAATTAAACATTTTCTCATTTGGGGATGTAGCAGATGGTAGAGCACTCTTTAGCATGCGAGAGGTACGGGATCCATCCGGGACGGTTCAATTTATGTAACCAATCTTTTCTTACTTATTGAAATATTACTTTATTAGCATAGCCTAGGAGGTAGAAATTCTTTAAAAAAAATGGGGAGTGTTTTCACTTTAACAGTATTAGAATTTGGGAGGGAGAAAGAAAGAGAATAACCTTATAAATTGAGAGAGTTAAGAAAGTGATTATCCTGAAGGATCTAAGTGTCACCCATAATTGTTTTAGTTAGAGCCATGTCAAAATTCAAACAACTGCCCAGTAATACTTATGGGATTCAAGTTGCCCTTAGAGAAATTTTGATGTGAAGAAAATTTTAATCCAAGACCTGTAAAAAATTTTTAGAGTGAATATCTAGTAGTAATAACGTACTCAATTTGAGATAAAATAAAGGTGAAATAGGGGCATAAAGTTTTGTTGTTGTTGCAGCTAAACTTCATGCAAAGCCATTCCTTCTCTAGGTAGTTTTGTTTTCCATTTCAAACACTTGGGCATGATGGACTCGTGGGACATAAAAAGAAGTTGAAATAATTTATAAAATCAGGTAAGCCTTTAACTCTTAAAAAACTTGTCACACATGGAAAAAAGAAGATAAGAAATTTCGACTCTTAGTCAGCCTTACTGAAATCTGGATGAAAAAAATAATTTCAAGTCATATGAACATATAGCTTAGGAGCTAGAAACTGTAGCTTCAATGTCACAATATACATCAAATCAGAATTTGCCATAAATGGCATAAAGTTCTTCATTTCACACAATGGACCAAGCATTTCAATGACAAGATAGCATATACTACTAGATCTGTTCCATATTATAACATACAGTGGTGGTTGAGCCCACCAAGAAAGGGTATGCAACAGGAAGAGAAAAGGCTAGAAGAGTAGGTGATGAGGTCTAAGATTCTAGAGGGTTCATTATTTTGTCAATGTAACAACAATCTTCTAAGACTCTCCTCGTCTATTTCCGTAATGTCAGCAGATTCCATCAGCTCTATTACCCTTTCACTCAGCTCTTCCACCTCTTTCTGTAGCTTCTTGATGTGACTGCATGTTTCTTTCAATATCTTCGACACTGATACCTGCAACCCACACAACCACCCACAAGTTTCTGCTTTACTATAATGAATTTTTAAAGGAGCGATCTTTGATATCAAGAGTAAGATTCCTGTAACCACATTATGCCTGACTAGTAAATGAACTTATAAAAATCAGAAGTGGATGAGTCGAATAAGCTTTGTTTACAACTGAAATCTGAGGAACTTTCATACGAAAAATAGTATCAGTACATTGAATTGCAGTTCTTTGATAAAAACCAAAAAGTAGTTAATTCATATCTTGCAGCAGAGTAGAATGTTGATGTGTCTGTGTGTGTGTTAGCAACATCATACCCTTGAGTCAGTCCTTCGGTTCAGGCGAGGCAGAAGTGCTTGTAACCTCCACACAAGATCATTGATCTCATTCTCGTTCAAGTTTGAAGCTCTGCAACTTTTTTGGCCAGACATGGCTCAAACTTCTAGTTGTGGTGCTCTCAACTCAAACTTTAGCCTTTTTTGCTTCCGTTACGTTGCAGGAGGAAGTGTCACTGATAAAAGCTGCTTTAAATAGGGAAAAATGGGATGAGAGATTGATTGTTTCAATATCAAGTTTCGTGAAGATACTAATCGGTTAGAACAAGACAACTCCTTACAAACATTAACAATTTAAATTGATTTTGATTAGGGGCCCCAGTTGTCACAAATTTCTGCCTTCACATGGCCCCACAATAACGTAGGATTTTAAAGCCCTTGCCCACTAATATCATATGATATAAAGCCATAACAACTTAACTTATCTCCAATACATGCATCAAGAAGGACAGCCTTAATATTTTGGAAGTGAATTAATCTCCAGACATTTAAATTAAAGACGCAAACAGGACACCAAATGATATCCTCTTGTTTGTTTTACGAGAAAATTAAGGTTGTAGGGGGCACATACCTTTCTATTTGATTGCTTGTTCCATGTTTCTTTGGAGAAGTCATGTCCGTTGGTTCCACCATATATTTTCTTTTTGAATACAGAGCACTTATTTGTTTTGCCATCAAAATCGGTTTCAATCTAGAGGAGCAGATTAATTAAAGAATACATGTCAGTGATGGACAACTGATTAATTATTTAATCCCCCACGTTTGAGTTGTAAACGAATTGCAACTTCAAGAATAACCTTTCCTTTTTTGAGCTTTAAATATTTTCACTCATTTTGGCCAAAACTTCCAAATTTTGATGTCACTAGCTAATTAAATTTCAAGGCAATCTTAAATTTTAGCCTTTGTCAGCAGATACATAGACAGAGAACAAACAAGAAAAAAATCAATACATACTGAAAACAACAGATACACATTACAATAATCTAATTGAGAAGATGTTCCTTAAAATCATTTAAAGAAGCCTGAAATATTTGAATAAACTCTGCATTGTTCACAAGCGCCACCAGTTTAGTATCTTTGCCACCTAATCCAAAAGTCAAATTCAAATGTACAATCTGAAAGCCCTTTAACACTGCTAAATGGTTTATGCTAATTCCACCAGACTGCTTCTAAGTATTCCTCTACTTTCCCCTGTTCATTTTTTTTATCTTTTTCCAAAGCGTAGAGCTTTGATGTGACGAACCATGCAGAAGAAGATGAATGACTAAACTACACAGACATGTGCATGAAGGCGACCAGCAAGAAGATATGTTACTGGTCATGGAGGGAAGGAGGAAAATGCCAGGGACAAGACCAAAATAATAAATAAGTGAGCCTTTGGCGTTATTCACCAAACCTCATAATTGCTTTGCCCCTAACTTTGCGGTGGCAATAAGTAAACTATTACAGAAGATGCAGCTACGTATAGTGGTTCCACGTGGCATATCCAGATTGGACAAGCTGGATACATAGGTCCTACATTTTGCCTCCGATGTGAACTCTCCAGAAATATTGACGGGGCCCTCCAATGTCCTTGTGTTTTGAGGCACAGCCCTAAGAGTTCTCTTTACCACCATCCTGTTTCGGTGATATATATTCAGTGAAAAGTTGACTCAGTGAGAGGTAATAGCATTGAACATGAATTAACTCAAAGGGTAGTCTATCTTACTACACAGAATTGAATCTCTCTGATAACATTCTAGGAGCTTGTGTCGGCAAATACTCTCTTAAGATACGGATGTTTCTTTTTTCATTGCTTGAGAATCTGCAACTTCTAGTGCACATATCAAGCTAGACATTGATGTTTCATGCACAAAGTCAAGATTGGAATTCTTAGGTTCTGATCACTAGAGTCGTGTCTTCTAGTGATTGATGATCAGAGGGGAAGAGGACGAGAGAGAAAAGGCCATAGTAGTTTTGGTATAGGACAATTTTCATATATTCACGTCCTACACTGTTTGAAATTCAGGGCCCAGTACCTTCCTTCTTCTAATCTTCACGTTGCTCTTCTAAACATTGTCAAATCCTACTACCAATATAGGAACATGCACGCTGCTTCTAGGGGTAATGGTTAAAATTCATGACACATTTCAGAAACACTATCAGATTCTCCATATAGCTGCCGCTAAATATGAACAACATGGGAAAAGACATAAATTGTCTTCATTACTTATATCAGTGACACTGTAACAGTAAGAGGAGGAAGAGCATGAATATCAATAGTGAATGCAACTTTCAAGGAGATAATAGCTTTTTCTCCTTATTTTTGGCTATAACTGAGATTATTCTTTGTTCAGAAATAATAGGAGCTAACCAATACTCAAAAAAAATTTGAACCTTGTTCTGGTAACCAAAGATTCAGTCAGGAAAAGGCTATGACAGATAATGGAGCTTCAACTTTGATGCTCACAAATAAAACAGTCGACATTAACTTTTTGTTGTCGTTCTATAAAATGGTCTTTTTGTTTGATGATAATAACATGATGATACCAACCCGTGATGTGATGAATTGAAGTCTCCTTTGTTCAAGGAAAACGAAAAGTTTTAGAGTTCTCTACTCTCAACTTCCAAAAGAAAATACCTGTGAGACGTTCAAATCCAGAAAAAATAATAGGAAAAACAGTTTTCCTTATTCAACTGTCATTTTCTGAAGGAGGACTTTTCAAAGGTTTCGAATAATTAGTAATGTGATCAACATCGAATTCCATACCTCCTGCTAAACATTCTTACATTTTATTCACTATCATCGTCAATAATTTAAAACTCAACTTACTCTCTGAAAGAAGCCTTCAGCTCTCAAATATCCAAAGCCACTAGCACTTGGATGAGCCTATTTTTGCCCACAGATCAAGCTAGTCAGGTCGGTCAAAACCACAGATAGAACAAAAAACTCTGTAGACCCCATCCTCCTCAAAGTATAGAATAATCCCAGAGTCCTCTATTAGAGACTTAATCATGATGCAGGAGGATTTCACCAAGCATATATCATAGACTTGAAGTTAATAGTTCATCTGTCAATTTAATTGAGCATTTTAGTAGCAAGCATACAAATTCCTGCAAATTTAAGGAAATAGTTGGGGATACATTTATGACATGACTCCCATTATACTCATGAGTTTTGCCTTGAAGAATACTTAAAGTTTCTGTTCATCCAGAGTACGGAATATTCACCAACCCCAACCCAAAAGGTCATAGTTTCAAGACGCTTATATGATTGGTTTTCTGTAAAAGGGGATCAATCAATCCAGAGAGAGTTCCTAAAAATGTAAAACGAAGCCTATGCTTATATTGACCCAAACCGCATGCTAAGATGAGAAGAGTAAAAGGAAGCTAAAAAAAAAGGAGTCCTTCTTTTTTTGAGTGAGACAAGAGTTACCTCTTGGATTGTGTCATAGCAACACTGCAAACACAAATAGGAGTGATACACCATCAATCAATCTTAAGCCTAAGTTGACTTAAATTTGATCCGAATGACAAGCTGGTGGAAATTGTAATAAACCTAACTCGGTGTTCACCTCTTGCACCATCTTGGACAAAAAAATATGTGCATTGCAGTGCTTCTTTGTTTGAAAGAATTATTTTTATATCCTAGTCAGAGAAAATCAACATTTAATCTCAAAAATATTTTGAGCCAATGGATGATAGGGCCTGTATTTTGATGTCAATAAACGAATAACTCTGTGGAATCTAAGTGCAGCTTAATTTTTGTGGAACCAAGCTGCCTATAAACTTGCATGCTTGCTTTGATTGCTTGTAATTCTGTTGCAGTAGTGGAACAGAAGCCAATCCTTTGTTGGAATCCTATCATCTATGCCCCAGTGCTATCCCAAAAAAGGCCACCACAAGTTGCAACTTTATAGTTGTTAACCAATCCATCTACATCCACCTTAACATAGCCAGAAGGTGGAACGCTCCACTTGACATCCACTCTATCAGGAACCTGGTAGATCCAATGATTGAATCTTCCTTGCTCCACACCTTACATTAGATGGTGAAGGCAACTGCGAACGTCACAATGAGGATGAACACATACACCTTCAAATATCTTCCTGCATCTGTTCTTCCGAATTAGCCAACAAGCCAATCCAAACATCCACATCCAGGGTCAATTCTTGACAATTTTGATGCCCGGTTCTTATCTGTTGTTCCACAATATCCAATTCTGCAAGTTATCACTAAAAAATGTACTATAATATTAGGGTTAATCAAATCAAGCCACACAGGGTATGCTGCCTCACAATCTCTCATTGTATGTAGTATTGTTTCCTTGCCAAGGCACTCAAAAGGACACTCATCATGATCTCAAACCTCGCATCTTTCTCACAAATTAGTAGGTAATCTTCCATCAAAAGCTTGTCACACAAAGAATCGGCTCTTTGTGATATTAGCTCGCGTCAAATGTGCTACCAGAGAGGTTCCCTTGCAGAATATAATGATAGGATATTGGGAATTCCAACTGTCCTTTTCCTCTTTTGATTTATTCCAGAAGAAAGAAGATAAAGTTATTTTAGGAGAAGAAAGATAAAGATATAGATAAGAAATGGTAGTTTATCAGTTTATTATCAGTTAGGATAAGAAAGAGTAGTTTATCAGTTTATTATCAGTTTAGGTAGTTACTGTGTGTTATCTGTTTTCATAGGCAGTTATGATATCCAGACTTCATATATTCATGTATTTTGTTTTATAATGGATGTGAAGAACATTATATGGAAATTACTGTGTCTTGGCTAGACGACAAATTCTGTCTCTAGAGTGTGTTTAGCTAAAGTTACAGATTCTGACTCTAGATTTTCTTTTCTCACTTCTCTCTTACTTTCTTTAAGTTCTATCAATAAGGTATTCTTTGAGTTCTATCAATTGGTATCAGAGTAGTAGATCCTTAAGCCTGTTTGCTATCATGGTGAACACAAGAAATTCTTCTTATGAGAATGAATCACTGATACACCCAAATTTGAACCTAGACAACCCACCAAATCCCAATCCCAGGAACGATCCCGCTGTAATTTTGGTTCAACAGCCAACCCAAACACATCCAGAATCCAACCAGCCACAATTGGCGGTAATTCTTGCCCAATTGCGTTTGATGAATTTAGAGATTAATACTTTAAAGAAAGCAAAAGGACCAGCCGTGGTTCAAGGCGAGACGAGTCACAACTACAGAGATCTTTTTAATGAACAAGATGAAATTGATGTGAATAACCTCCATTGGAATAGAAATTTTCCCAAACAACCTTACTCAAAGGTTGAATTCCCAAAGTATGAGGGTGGTGATCCAAGAGGATAGATTTTGAAGGCTGAGAAATATTTCAGGTATTACCAGACGCCTGAGGATTTAAAGGTGGATGGAGTAGCAATAAATCTGGAAGGAGACGCATTAGATACTTTCATGTGGGTTTCCTCGGGAAGGACAATCAGACATTGGGAAGAATTAGTGCAAGTGTTTCAGGAACAATTCGGTCCTACGAAATTCCAAAATCCTGACGTGCATCCATGTGCAATTAAATAAACAAGCACTGTGGGAGAATACAAACAGGAATTTGTTCGCAGTCAATTGCGAGTTCAGGGATGGCCTGAACATTGTCTTTTGGGGGTATTTATTAATGGATTAAAGGAGGAATATCAAGCTGATGTGAAGATTCAAAAGCCACGCACTGTCTATAAAGCAGTCAGTTTAGCGCTGGAATTTGAAGCGAAAAATTAGTCCCAATCAACTGCAAGACCTACTTCAGTATTTCAGTTCTCGCTCGATTCGGAGTCAGTCCCACGTGGCGCAGAATTTTCAACTAACTGGAGAGACTTCAGAAATTTTTCGCCACGTCAGCCAGGAGAATTTTCCAGCATGCAAATCACACGGCCCATATTTGCATAGACCATTAGCATCGGCAGTTCCACAGTTTGTGCGATCTTCATATCCGAATCGCCTGTCATCATCCGCAACTGCCACGCAAGCTTCGTCTGCCCATGAATCCGAACGACAATATCGACGAGAAAAGGGGCTATGTTTCAAATGTGGTGAGCGATTCATGTCGGGTCATCGCTGCAAAACTTCAACTTTGCAATTAATGGAGATATGTGACGAAGATACAAGGAAGACACCTGAATTCTCAGAAGATGAGCAGTCTGCCAACACCAATTTGGCCGAAATTTCCTTCTTTTTTCTAGGGGAGGGTATTGATAGGATATTGGGAATTCCAACTGTCCTTTTCCACTTTTGATTTATTCCAGAAGAAAGAAGATAAAGTTATTTTAGGAGAAGGAAGATAAAGATATAGATAAGAAATGGTAGTTTATCAGTTTATTATCAGTTAGGATAAGAAAGTGTAGTTTATCAGTTTAGGTAGTTACTGTGTGTTATCTGTTTTTCATAGGCATTTATGATATTCAGACTTTATATACACATGTATTCTGTTTTATAATGGATGTGAAGAATATTATATGGAAATTACTATGTCTTGTGTAACATCCTGAATTTTTTTTTTACCTGAAACTATAATAGATTAATTTGTGATAATTGATTTATTAGGTATTTAGTATGAGTAAATTTTTAAGGTTAGAATTTAAATATATATTTTAATAATATAATAAACATATTATATAGTAATATATTATATATAGTAGTATGAATGAAGAAAGATAAAAAGTGACGGAGGAAAGAATCGGAAAGAGAAAAGAAAGGAAGGAAAAAGAAAAAAAAAAAAACATGCGGGACCCACGGCCAAAATAATTCTCTGCAAACTTCCCGTGAGCGACAACCTTTCTTGTGAGTTTTGAAAAAAATTCACGCGGGACCCACGTAATAATATTTTACTATTTAAATTATAATATTATATTATTAAAAATTTTTAAAACTTTCACGGGGCGGCTGAAGAAGTCACGGGAAAGTTTCCATTTTATATTTTTGGAAAAATTACGTAAAATGACCCAGAGACGAAAATTACACTTAAAGACCCATTTTCCAACTATAAATAGACCTTCCATTTCATTTCATTCTTCACAACTTCTAAGAGCCTTAGAGAGAGGTAGAGAGAGAGAGAGAGTAGAGAGATATTTGCTTGAGAGTTATAATAGCTGGTTGGTGATTCGGGTATTAGCAAGTAACAGGTAACTCTGAATATTCTTCCTTATACTTGTGAATTATGTATGATTATTAATTGGTTTGTTTACTATTTTGGCAAGAATATTTAGAAAATATTTATGGTTTTAAGATCTGGTGTGGGAATTTTGATTTGCAAATTTGCAGAGGTACTATTTATACGTACGTTACTATTCACATATACCGTATCTACTATTCATTTTACTATTCACGTATACCGTATTTACTATTCATTTTACTATTCACGTATACTGTATTTACTATTCATAATACTATTCACGTATACTGTATTTACTATTCATTTTACTATTCACGTATACTGTATTTACTATTCATTTTACTATTCACGTATACCGTATTTACTATTCATTTTACTATTCACGTATACTGTATTTACTATTCATAATACTATTCACGTATACATACCGTATGTACTCTTCATTTTTACTATTCATGTATATATACCGTGTTTTACTATTCACATATACACATAGTATTTTACTATTCACAGATACGCATAGTATTTACTATTCATAAATACGCATATTGATGTATAAAACTTTATGGTATAATAATGCATTATTTTGAGAACATATTCATCATGGCGGTTGTATTGTGATGGGTGGAGTAAGGAGGGAATTGAATGATAAGAATTGTTTATGCCACCACTCGGTGCACAGTGGATGGTACTTTTCAGGGCCCCATCTTCCATGTTTTCCTCTGGCCGGGATTTCATTGGAGATGTGGGACATGTGACACCTCCTTAGTTGTTATTTTAAAGGAGGAGAGCCATAGTCCAGATTTAAGCTCTATACCTTTGGCCGGGTGTATCTTAAGTTTTGGTGAGCTTGAAACCATCCAGTCAAATGAATGAGTTTCTATTGGACTATATGTTAGCCTATGGTTCCAGTCAGCGGTATACGGTTGGAAGGGGATATAAGGGAGGCTGCATACTGCATAGTGCATTTCTGAATTATTCAATAAAGAATGATGAGTATTTTGTAAAGGCATTTGTTGTGAACAACGGTATATCTAAAAATATCTGAGTATATTAAATTCACATTATTTATTCTTGTCATATGTAATTTGCTCGTGTAAGGTAGAAATATTCAGTAGTTACTGAGACGTGGAATCTCATCCCATATTAACATTTTTCAGGTGATTATTCTAGTAGAGAGCAAGGGAAGGCACCTATGGAGTGAGCTCTGGAAGCTCTTTTGATCTCCAATAGATTATGTTATGTTATTATATTTGCCATGAACCTAAGACTTCCGTTTTGTACTGAACTCTGAAATATTTTCTGAAATTTATTCTGATTATGTATTACGGGTTTTTGTTCAAAATGGTAATGTTGTAAGAAGATTTGGATATTGTTAAACCTTTTGAAGGAATTTTTAATATTTTGATCGAGTTTTTGGGTATTAAAATTGTGGTGTTACATTTTTGGTATCAGAGCTAAAGGTTCCATGGCAATTTTGTTTATTTTCTAAAGTGATTTCTTAAAATTTTTTTTTAGTTCGTGGCAAATTAAATATCATAACATGAGCACTTCCCTTTGTTAGATTTAGAATTTATTTAGCTATTTTTATTTGTTTAGTGTCCTTATAGTATTAATCATAGGAGGAGATAATGGCAAGAACTCGAAGAACTAATTCAACCTCTGCTCCATCCCAAAGAGGTCTCCCTCCGCATCAAGATGGTTCCCATCCTCAGGATAACAATGCCCTTTTGGCAGAATTACGAGACGTCATCTTGGAGATGAGGGAGAAAGTGAATAGACACGAGGATGAACTAGCAAAAGGAAGAGGCCAAGGTGGCAAAGAAGGAAAGGAGAAGGCTTTGGAAGTCACACCTTCTGACCATCAATCTAGGGGAGGAAGTCATTCTCGCACTGAAGATGGAGGTAGTAACGGTTCTCATTCTCAGTATCATCCCTTACCTATTACTGAGGTTTGGGAAAAATTTCGGAAGTTTACTCCACCGATGTTCGAGGGGAAGCTAGATCCGATTGCAGCACTGGAGTGGCTGAAGCGTGTAGAAAAGATTTTCAGAGTTATCGAGATTAGCTCACAACAAAAGGTGATGGTTGCTGAACAATTGTTGCAGAAAGCAGCTGAAGAATGGTGGGAAAGCACCAAAACAAAAGGAAATGCTGAGATGACGTGGGAAGAGTTTAAGGAAAAGTTCGAAAATTATTACTTTTCCCCTTCAATCAGAATAGAGAAAGAAACTGAATTCCTCACATTCAGGCAAGGGGAATTACATGAAGACGAATTTATTACTCGCTTTTTAGAGTTGTCTAAATTCTGCGGATATTCACAGAACAACTCTAAATGGTTGAGTGCTCGATTGGTTGAAAAAGCTAGACCAGACCTAAAAACAGCTCTATCACCGTTCCTTGATGAAACAAGGGATTTTGAAGAAATATGCGACAAACTGCGCACGATAGCAAGGAACAAACGAGAAGAGGAAGCTGAGAAGATGAAGAGTTTTCAGGCCAGATCTACACACCTCATGAGACCAACGGGAGGAGTTACTAAGAAGCAGAGTCACAACTTCAGTAATGTGAATACGCGGTTTAGCCAACCATCCAGAAATCACTTTGGTGGATCATCGAGGAGTTATTTTACTGGACCCCAAAGAAGTCATTTCAGCAGACCACCGAGGAGTCAATTCAAAGGACCTCAAAGGAGTCACTTCAGTGGAGGTCAGAGTTCATATAGGGGATCCACAGCTCCTGCTGCAAGCACCGCCAACAATCAGATGTGTGCCAAGTGTGGAAGAATACACCAAGGACCATGTGTGACGTGTTTCAACTGTGGAAAGCCAGGACACATTTCCAGATTTTGTGAGGAGGAGCCTCGAGGAGCCAAGGATGCTAGAACTGCAGTGCCAGGGAAAGTGTTTGCACTATCACATCAGGAGGCAAGTGCTTCACCAAATCTGATTAAAGGTATCCTCAAACTCCAAGGTCTTGAAGTAGAAGCCTTATTTGATTCTGGTGCCACACACTCTTTTATATCATACGACTGTGTGCCTCGATTGAATTTAAGAGTGAGTGAATTGCCTTATTATATGATTATTTCTACACCGGCGGGAGCTTCAGTAAAAACTTCTAGGGCTTGCTTAAATTGTACGATTGAGATTGATAATAGGATCTCAAATATAGACCTTGTTTGTTTACCCACGAAGGGTATCGATGTAATAATAGGAATGGATTGGTTGTCAGCTAATGACATCATCCTTGACTGCAAGAGGAAGACTATCTCTCTTGCGGATGACTCTATGAGTCATAGTAGACCACAATTGTTGTCTATAGTACAAGATGAAAAGCCTGTTCATCATGGTTGTCTTGCGTACATGGTGTTTTTCTCCATTCAAACAGAAGTGGAGGAAGGGATAGAGAACATTGAAGTGGTGAAAGAATTTCCGGAAGTATTTCCGAAAGAAATGACAGGTTTACCCCCAGAGAGAGAAGTAGAATTTTCTATTGATCTCGTACCTGGAACGGAACCTATATCTAAAGCTCCTTACCGAATGTCTCCATCGGAACTAGCAGAATTGAAGAGGCAGATCGAGGAATTGTTAGAAAAGGGTTTTATCAGACCCAGTGTATCTCCTTGGGGATCGCCCGTACTCTTTGTGAAGAAGAAAGATGGGAGCCTGAGACTATGCATTGACTATCGCCAGTTGAATAAAGTGACTATAAAGAATAAATATCCTTTACCCAGGATCGACGATCTACTTGATCAGTTAAAGGGAGCATCCATATTCTCCAAGATCGACCTCAGATCAGGTTATCACCAACTGAGAGTCAAAGCTGAAGATGTCTCAAAAACTGCATTCAGAACTAGATATGGCCATTATGAATTTCTTGTTATGCCATTTGGGCTAACAAATGCTCCAGCAGTATTCATGGATTACATGAATAGAATTTTCCGACCATATCTAGATAAATTTGTAGTGGTTTTCATTGACGACATCCTTATCTACTCTAAGGATGAAGAAGAGCATAAAGAGCACCTTAGAATCGTGCTACAAGTGTTGAAGGAGCACAAGCTCTATGCGAAACTATCTAAGTGCGAATTTTGGTTGAAGGAAGTAAAATTCCTAGGCCATGTCGTATCGGCTGAAGGTGTTGCAGTGGACCATACTAAAGTTGAAGCAGTACTCCAATGGGAACGACCAAAGTCCGTGACTGAGATCAGGAGTTTTCTAGGTCTAGCTGGCTATTATAGGAGATTTATCAAGGGCTTTTCGCAAATAGCTATGCCTTTGACAAAGTTAACTAGGAAGGGTCAACCATATGTATGGGACGAAAAGTGTGAAGCAGCTTTTCAAAATTTGAAGACTAAGTTGACTACGGCACCAGTACTTATAATTCCAGATCCTGCTCAGACCTTTACTTTGTACACAGATGCTTCCAAGAAAGGTCTTGGGTGTGTATTAATGCAAAATGGTAGGGTAGTAGCTTATGCTTCTCGACAGTTAAGGCCACATGAAGGGAATTATCCTACTCACGACTTAGAACTGGCAGCAGTAGTGTTTGCTCTGAAGATTTGGAGGCATCACCTCTACGGTTCAAAGTTCGAGGTTTATAGTGACCATAAAAGTCTGAAGTACCTGTTCGACCAAAAGGAGCTCAACATGCGACAGAGGAGATGGATGGAGTTTATCAAGGACTACGACTTCGAATTGAAGTATCATCCAGGAAAGGCGAACGTTGTAGCAGATGCCTTAAGTAGAAAGACAATCCATGTAGCCCAGATGATGATCAGAGAACATAAATTGCTCGAGGAGATACCAAGTACATCTATTGATGTAATGTCAGGTTTGGTCGCTACCATGGAAGCATTAACTATTGAAAGCACAATTTGGAAAGAGATTAAATTCGCTCAGCTCGAAGATGAGTATCTATTAAACGTGAGGGAAGATATTGAAGAAGGAAAAGAATCGAAATTTGGGATCGATAGAGATGGGATATTAAGGTATAAAGGAAAAGTGTGCATACCTAATGATGGAGAAATAAAAAAGCTCATACTAGAAGAGGCACATCGGAGTAAATACACTATCCATCCCGGAGCAACCAAGATGTATCATGATCTCAAGCGGAATTGGTGGTGGCGGGGCATGAAGAAAGATGTGACTGACTTTGTCACTTGTTGTTTGACTTGTCAGAAAGTCAAGATCGAACATCGGAAACCTCCTGGATTATTAAAGAATTTGGATATCCCAAAGTGGAAATGGGACAGCATCTCTATGGATTTCATCATGGGGCTTCCTCTAACGACATCCGGACATAATGCCATTTGGGTAATTGTCGATAGGTTAACTAAGTCAGCTCATTTTCTAGCAATTGCAGCAGAATACTCATTGGAGAGACTAGCAAAGATCTACATAAAGGAGATTGTCAGATTGCATGGGATACCGAATAGCATCGTATCTGATCGTGATCCACGATTCACTTCACGATTTTGGAAAGCATTGCAGAATGCTATGGGAACTCGGATGAGTTATAGTACCGCTTATCATCCTCAAACTGACGGGCAGACTGAGAGGACTATTCAAACTCTGGAAGACATGTTGCGGGCTTGTGCAATCGAACTAAAAGGAAGTTGGGACGATCATCTTCATCTTGCGGAGTTTGCATATAACAATAGTTATCACTCCAGCATTGAGATGGCACCTTATGAGGCTTTGTATGGAAGAAAATGTAGATCTCCTATTTGCTGGACAGAATTGAATGAGCGAATTTTAATAGGTCCAGAACTTGTGGATGAGACGACTCAAAAGATTAAGGTGATTCAACAGAAACTTCTCACTGCTCAAAGTCGACAGAAGAGTTATGCCGACAAGAGAAGACGACCGTTGGAGTTCATGGTGGGCGAACATGTATTCTTAAGAGTCACACCAATGACTGGCATTGGTAGAGCAATACGAGCAAAGAAGCTTTCACCTCGTTTTATGGGTCCTTATGAGATTTTGGAGAAAATTGGACCAGTAGCTTACAGAATTGCTTTACCTCCACAGCTTGCAAATCTTCACAATGTCTTTCATGTATCGCAACTGAAGAAATACCAACCGGATCCTTCCCACATTATAGAAGTAGAAGAGGTAGAACTCAAGGATAACATGACGTATAAAGCTGAGCCGGAGCGGATTGTTGATACAAGGGACAAGAAATTAAGAAACAAGACCATTAGACTTGTAAAGGTCGAGTGGAAAGGAATGGCTCCCGGAGATGCTACTTGGGAAACGGAGGAGAGCATGCGACAAACCTATCCTCATTTATTTAAATAGGTTAGAATTCTTATTATAGCGAAATTTTGAGGACAAAATTTTCTTTTAGGAGGGGAGAAATGTAACATCCTGAATTTTTTTTTTACCTGAAACTATAATAGATTAATTTGTGATAATTGATTTATTAGGTATTTAGTATGAGTAAATTTTTAAGGTTAGAATTTAAATATATATTTTAATAATATAATAAACATATTATATAGTAATATATTATATATAGTAGTATGAATGAAGAAAGATAAAAAGTGACGGAGGAAAGAATCGGAAAGAGAAAAGAAAGGAAGGAAAAAGAAAAAAAAAAAAAAACATGCGGGACCCACGGCCAAAATAATTCTCTGCAAACTTCCCGTGAGCGACAACCTTTCTTGTGAGTTTTGAAAAAAATTCACGCGGGACCCACGTAATAATATTTTACTATTTAAATTATAATATTATATTATTAAAAATTTTTAAAACTTTCACGGGGCGGCTGAAGAAGTCACGGGAAAGTTTCCATTTTATATTTTTGGAAAAATTACGTAAAATGACCCAGAGACGAAAATTACACTTAAAGACCCATTTTCCAACTATAAATAGACCTTCCATTTCATTTCATTCTTCACAACTTCTAAGAGCCTTAGAGAGAGGTAGAGAGAGAGAGAGAGTAGAGAGATATTTGCTTGAGAGTTATAATAGCTGGTTGGTGATTCGGGTATTAGCAAGTAACAGGTAACTCTGAATATTCTTCCTTATACTTGTGAATTATGTATGATTATTAATTGGTTTGTTTACTATTTTGGCAAGAATATTTAGAAAATATTTATGGTTTTAAGATCTGGTGTGGGAATTTTGATTTGCAAATTTGCAGAGGTACTATTTATACGTACGTTACTATTCACATATACCGTATCTACTATTCATTTTACTATTCACGTATACCGTATTTACTATTCATTTTACTATTCACGTATACTGTATTTACTATTCATAATACTATTCACGTATACTGTATTTACTATTCATTTTACTATTCACGTATACTGTATTTACTATTCATTTTACTATTCACGTATACCGTATTTACTATTCATTTTACTATTCACGTATACTGTATTTACTATTCATAATACTATTCACGTATACATACCGTATGTACTCTTCATTTTTACTATTCATGTATATATACCGTGTTTTACTATTCACATATACACATAGTATTTTACTATTCACAGATACGCATAGTATTTACTATTCATAAATACGCATATTGATGTATAAAACTTTATGGTATAATAATGCATTATTTTGAGAACATATTCATCATGGCGGTTGTATTGTGATGGGTGGAGTAAGGAGGGAATTGAATGATAAGAATTGTTTATGCCACCACTCGGTGCACAGTGGATGGTACTTTTCAGGGCCCCATCTTCCATGTTTTCCTCTGGCCGGGATTTCATTGGAGATGTGGGACATGTGACACCTCCTTAGTTGTTATTTTAAAGGAGGAGAGCCATAGTCCAGATTTAAGCTCTATACCTTTGGCCGGGTGTATCTTAAGTTTTGGTGAGCTTGAAACCATCCAGTCAAATGAATGAGTTTCTATTGGACTATATGTTAGCCTATGGTTCCAGTCAGCGGTATACGGTTGGAAGGGGATATAAGGGAGGCTGCATACTGCATAGTGCATTTCTGAATTATTCAATAAAGAATGATGAGTATTTTGTAAAGGCATTTGTTGTGAACAACGGTATATCTAAAAATATCTGAGTATATTAAATTCACATTATTTATTCTTGTCATATGTAATTTGCTCGTGTAAGGTAGAAATATTCAGTAGTTACTGAGACGTGGAATCTCATCCCATATTAACATTTTTCAGGTGATTATTCTAGTAGAGAGCAAGGGAAGGCACCTATGGAGTGAGCTCTGGAAGCTCTTTTGATCTCCAATAGATTATGTTATGTTATTATATTTGCCATGAACCTAAGACTTCCGTTTTGTACTGAACTCTGAAATATTTTCTGAAATTTATTCTGATTATGTATTACGGGTTTTTGTTCAAAATGGTAATGTTGTAAGAAGATTTGGATATTGTTAAACCTTTTGAAGGAATTTTTAATATTTTGATCGAGTTTTTGGGTATTAAAATTGTGGTGTTACATCTTGGCTAGACGACAGATTCTGTCTCTAGAGTGTGTTTGGCTAGAGTTATAGATCATGACTCTGGATTTTCTTTTCTCACTTCTCTCTTACTTTCTTTAAGTTCTATCAATAAGGTATTCTTTGAGTTCTATCACAGAAGTAGTGCTTCTTTCTAGCATCTTATATGCTAATCTAATGCTGAAATTTCCATCATTAGAGGCCCTATAGTAAAAAAAGGCCATCCCCTCCATGGTTGGAGGTTTAACCATCTTAATTTTGTTAATCACCCATTCTGGTAAGAAGAGTCTCCACTTCGTAAGATCCCATGAACTACTTGGAGATACAAATGCCCTCACAGTCTCACCATAACTAACCCACTCATGGTTCTTATCTACATACCGAATCAAAGGTTGATCAAGTGGAGACTATCATAACTCCCATCAGACAGTAGTATTGTTTCCACTTTTGAGCTTCCTTCCCAATTCCTTTCTGAAACTATCTCAAACTTCTATTGTGGCACTCCAAGCTGCTAATTGCTTCCTCTTCTTGCTTATGTTGAGGATTTTGTCAATTTCGAAAGCATATTTACTTTTCAAGCATATTGCCCAAAGGGCTTCAGGCTTGGTTAGAAGACCCAAATATAACTTCATTATGAATGATTTATTTTAGTTTGCCAGGTCCTTAATTCTAAGCTTCCCATCCTGTTTTCCTAATTTGATAATCTCCCAAGCCACAAAGTGGAGTTTTCTTGTTGCCAATCCTTGACTCCAAAAAAAGTATTTGCTTTACTTCTCAATTTCCTTCAGAATCCTTTAAGGAATGAGCATAGTTTGCATTTGATAAAATGATAGTATGGACAAAATCAACTTTAAGAGCACAGATTTTCCTGCCATCCTCAAATGTCTTCCCTTCCAACCTGGGAGTTTTTTTATTAACCATGGCAATGAGTGGAGCAAACGTCATCTTTACCATTTTCTTGTGTAAAAGAAGTACCCCCAAGATATTTTCCAAGATCAAAAGTAATACCAATCCCTAGAACCTAACTGAGTTCAAGAGCCTTGCTAAAATGCAAATTATGGGAGACAAACATTTAGATTTAGGAAGACTGACCTTATGTCCAGAGATGTTGCAAAAGTTGGCCATGATGCTTTTAACTCGTTTCACTTGCTTTCTTGAGGCCTCACAAAACAACACAAGGTCATTAGCGAAGAATAAATGAGAGATAGCAAAGTCATGGGTACTCATCCTCAGTGGTTTCCACCTCCCAGTCTCAACTTCATGGTTAATGATTTATCCCAATCGTTCCATACACAAAACAGATAGATATGGGTTCCCAAGGTCCCCTTTTTTGATTCCTCTAGTAGGAAAAAATGCATGTGAAAGCTCCCCATTCCAACACACCCTCATTGAAGTTGATGAAATGCACTTCATGATTAGCTGTACAAACTGATCCTAAAATCCCAAGCTTTGTAGATTGAATATGACAAAATCCCAATCCAGTCTGTCATAGACCTTCTCCATTTCTACTTTGATAGTAACATACCCTTTACCCCCTCCCCCCCCCCCCCCCAAAAAAAAAAGTCCTTCTAAGTCAATTTGTGATCATATTAGTTGTCTTTCTACTTAGATTACTACAAAATGGCACTCAAAAAGGGATTTGCCCATCATAAATCTATATTTCTCCAATTGCCACTCAATTGAAATTAAATGTTAGGGATGAACAAGAAACCTTCAACCCAGTGAGCCTGCCTGTAACCCAGTGTAATTTGGTTATCTTGAGCTTGCTCAAAAAGGCCCATAACAGGCCAGGTTAAAACTCCACCATTTAAGACTTAAATGGGCTAGCTATAGGCATACCTTTGGCTTTGGGCAACCTGTACCCGCCCATTAAGTTATTTTTTTTTTAAAAAAATAAATATATGGACAGAGGATAACATATTGAGGATAGTAAGTAATAGTGTAATACTTATTTTTCCTCGACAGTCCGACTCTCATTCTCCCTCTCTCTTTTGTTTTGTCTTTTCCTTGACTCTGACTTTTAATTTAACAGTTGGGGTTAGAATATCAAAATTATGTTATGAGAATACTTATTTAAATTTAGGTTCTTTTGTGTGAATTATGATAATTAAACTATGAAGATTCTAATTTCACAATTTAGAATGATAGATTTGGATGGAATGATGGATACTTAATATATATTTTTTTAAAAAAAAAATGTAAATGGGTTACTTAAAAACCCAGTTAACCCACATATTTTTGTGTTAGCCCGTTTAACAGGTTTAAATGGGTTGATGTATGGGTATTAGCTAGCTCATATCGGTATAAAGTTAAATGAATGGATTATGGATTTAAACACTGATTGTCCAACCCGCTCATTGCTCCCTATTAAATGGCTAGGTGGTTTTCTTTTCTCAACATTGTAATACTGCAATATCAATATACTTGTCATGGTAAGGATCCGGTTTCTCTCCTTAGCGGCTCACTCCCCATTTTTCATTGGCGCAATCCTGGCTGTCCAAATCTGGATCTAAGGATCCAGAATGGTTTTTAAAAAAACCGCATGCGGTGGCGGTACCGCATGTGGTTTTTTTAAAAACTATTCTGGATCCTTGGATCCAGATTTGGACGGCTAAGATTGCGCTAATAAGAGATGGGGAGAAAGCTGTTGGGAAGAAAATCCTCTCCCGTCATGGTAATAAACAACATTGTCTTTACAGAGAAGAGAAGAGAAGAGAGCAGCCATGGTTTTTAACCTACTTGGAAATCGAAATGCAGCGTCATAGCCCGTGGGGCCGGGCCACAGCTAATTGGTTTACTGTTCTCCACACAGAACCTTGTACTTGTTTCTACGAATATGGCTGCTCAAAATAACAGTTCAATTTCTTGGTTATCTTCTCCCTCTCCATTGAGCAGTCCAATAAATAACTAATAAATTTTTTTACACCACACTACCAGAATATACCAAGTGCAAGAATTAAGAGAAATAGATGAGATGATAAGAGAACCTGATGCGTTACTTGAACAGCGTCAGTTCTCAATTTGTGGCATTGACACGGTTGAAGAAAGCAATGAGTCAGCAACTCAGAAACCAAACTCGGAAATTAGTCATCAATGGAAGAAAGTGTTAAGAAGAGTTCAGGTGATGGATTGATGCTGAAAGGGTTTCAACCGACTCCATTTCTTGAAGCCATACAGTATACATAGTCTTGGGTGAGTGGGAAATGGAAAATTCGAATGGATCACAAGGGTGTTTTAGACTTTGCGCAGCTCAGTAAAAACATAGGTATCACTTTACTTGTTCTTTTTTCTTCCCAAAGCAAACCATAATTGTTACGCTTACACATGAATGAATCTACAGAGTTTGACTTTTTGTGGCAATGTGTATTTGTATATGTAGTAGCATATAGCCTTTAGTTTTTACTGTTTGTTATCGGATCTTTATGGGAAAAAAAGAGCCATAAATTTTTTCCTGTGTAAGTTCCACGAACCTGCACATCACTAGGTACTTGTCTCCATCTCCAACCAGTTGGTACTTTAGTAGAATGAGTATTTTAATTGCCACGCTAATTCGGTTTTTTTTTTTCCTCAGAACAAGAACATATATCGATACTACTAATAAAAGTCACATTAAACGATTACACACCAAGCTAAACAAACTAAACGAAAACAAACCAGAATAAAAGGACCAATACATACAACAACACCAAACTAAATGTACGGAAAGCGAGTCACCCCAAAACAAATAAGAGTAAAAGTAACTACGAAAATTTCATCGACTTCCTGGCCATCCGAGGTTAGAAAGGACATGAAAGAAGGTGTTGGTTGCAAAATCCACCCGATCGGGCACACCTCCTTATAAGAAAACGCTGCACATAGGTCAGCTACATAAACATTCCTACTCGGGGAACCGGACAGAGAACACCCAACCACAGACGAAGAGAGACAAGTGAAGCCCTGAAGAGAACTCTTGCTCATCCATTTAAACAAACTTGGTGACATAGACCACCCACCGAACATGTTTTGGCAAACATAAGCGAAATGAATTCGTCCCCATTGAACAATCCTAGCAATAGTCATCTCATAGATAAAGCACAACATAACAACAACCATCAACAAAACCCTTCCCCCAAAAACGTAAATCCAATCCACAACAAGGAACACCACCATAATTACCCACATCCACAGCATCAGAGGACAAACACAAACATAAATTGTCCAAATCCACACTAACAGAAGACATAGATAAACATAAAGCGGTAAAATCAAAAAGAAAAAGGAAACAGAAACACCCCCTCCGCCGGAAACTACCACCAAGCCAGGGGCCGCCACCGAGCAGGGGACCACCGAACTAGGGGCCATCGCCGAGCAAGAGGCCACCACCAAGCCAGAAGCCACCATCGGAGGAAATGTTGAAGCAAAAGCTCCCACCGTCGAAGACGAGGGAGAACCACAGTTGCTGCCAGAGAACAGAGGGCCGCCGGAACTGGGAAGGCACTGAGGAGGGAGATAAGAGGAGAGCCGGCGCCGAAGAAGGAGGATGGTCACCGCTCTATTTCCCTGTTCCAACCTAAAACTCGCATGCATCTGACTCATTAGGGTCCGATCTGCACTTTGGCGGCAATTGTGGACCAAAAGGAGGCTCGCCGGCGGCATAGGCAGACGCCCAAATGAAGGAGGTTGATTTAGGGTTCAGCGAGGGAGAGAGCGAAGCGGGTTCATCGAAGAGGGTTTTCTAATAGGTGGCAATGCTAATTCGGTTAACATCTACATGTGAAGTAATATGCTCATATGAACACTTCTGGAAAAAAAAAAAAAAAAGGAATCAAAATGAAAAATGAACATTCATTCTGTTATAATTTCCATGATCTCACGACATTAGCTCACTATCGTCTGAACTCCCTAAATCATTCGCTTTAAATTCATATTAGAGGCACTACCTCTTAACTTGTGTCATCCATCATTTGAGTTTAGATAATAAACTCTTTTTGAATGATAAAATAAATTGAGACTACTACTTTAAAACACTTGGTTATTTTATACAATGAATACAACAGTGAAAGGACTCCCCGCCCCCCGGGGGGAGATAAAGTGGGAAAGGCAAGTACGGGGGAAGCAGGAGCAGAAGCTGAAGAAGTGGGAGGGAGCACATGTAGGTGGGGCCATATAGTATGATCAGTTCCATTTAGCGGGGGTACAATCTGTACTTGCCATGTTGTCTCCAACAAAGATTTCTTTATCATCTTTGCACATGATCGAAGAAACTGTTCAACCCACCAAATCTGCACCAACAATAACATAACACTCTCACCACTTCCCAATGCATGCTTTTGTGCTTCTTCAAGTCGTATCCTATGAACTTTCTCATCCACTCTAACATCACAACACAGATTCATAATCAAACCAATAGCTAAAAGCCACCGCAAGAAAGCAATTCCGGGTACATGTATCTACAAACTGGCCTGCAAGTAAATGATACAAAATGGTTTTTGCCATTCAGAACCTTGAAGATACTTCCACCTCAACGAGGAGAAAGATGATACTTGTATGCCCTAATCCATCTTCTCATCACAGGATGACATTCCAACTTGGTTGTACATGATTGAATGCATTGAACCTTCAACAGAATTACACGTGACCAAGAAATTTACAAATCCAGCCGTTTGAAACCGCTTGAGTCAGAGACAATACAGCATACATCTAAGACAAACCGACCATATCTCAAAACCCATGTCATACTAAGATATGGCAGTTTCTCAGAAGATTGTTCGAGTTTTGTGATTGCTAGTGGGTGCTAATGCTCAATTAATCAGTTCGGGATGTATCAGATTGATGCTAACAGATTTATTGCAGCAACCCAAATGTTAATTTCGCAAGACAGGCCTAGCTCCATGTCCAGATCATTCAATGCTTTGATCGTTGACAGAAAAACAATAAAAAAGAATAATAAAATCCCTTGCATCAGATCTGAGCTTACGAAACATATAATATAGGAAAGTCATTGATGAATCAATTAATTCCAGAAATTAAGCTAATGTATCCTGAATATCACAGGACCATTTCCAAATTTCACAAGATAGATAACTCAAAAAGAAGAGAAAAACGATGGTTTGGCCATTAATCAGTCTTCATTATTCTACAAACACCCAGTAAGGAGATTCATACATAATAACGCCACACAAGAACAAAATGCCAGCCACTCCACAATGTCCAAACCTCACCCAGCAATGGTGAAAAGGATCTTTTAGAGGAACGAGGGGACTTGCAGTCCTGTTTGGATTAAATAAACTTCACTGTCATTGACAGTATAATCTAATTTTCAAGATTGTCACAATAATAGATCTGCTCAGCTTTCTAACTGCATTTATATCTTCCAATTAGAAGTAAACCACACATTTTCCATTCCCTTTAGAAGGAAATAACATGAAAAGAAGGGAAGATATTTTCATGCATAAGGCTATTCAGCCTATTTCTTCGTTATTTTCTCCCTTTTTAATTGTGCACATTCTCTGCAACTGGGAGAGCTGAATCATAAGAGGGTGATTAGAGCCACCAGGGTTTGTGAGCAAAAGGCGAGTAAATATCTATATAGCAAAAGGGAAGAACGGAAGCAATGATGAGACGAGATACCAATTACAATTCTGCAATGCTTCAATTAAATTTGTAAAAATGGTCATTGCAACACAACATGTACCAGTTCACATTATTTCCCTGTGCCTACATGATGCCAACATTTGACAAGCCCTCATGCTAATTTAGGTGAAAGAGACCATAAGAAACTAGAAAAAGGAAGAGAAAAAAATGACCAACCTGTGAAACGTCTAAACCTGTATCTATGACTCTAAGTACGAAATGAAATTTCCCCAAAAAGGAGGGCAGAGGCTACCCATGAGCCAGAATCCATCTCCTTGAAAATTGAAGATTGTTGTTAATTCCAACCAGAAGAGATTCACAAAGCCCCAAAATCTTCAGCATCCCATCACAGCACAATTATACACAAAGCTCCCTGATTGCCTGCTGGCCAACAGGTTCCACTGTGGTTCGCCTTCCCCAGGGGTCCAAGCATTAACTTCAATTGCCCTCACATTTAAATCCCGCGGCCCACCAATAACAATTAGCCTATCTCCACATGCCCGAAAAGCTAATCCCCAACCATTCATTGAAGCTGCCCGCTCAGGCAGCCTTCCAATGGGTACCCATAAATTCCTGACTTTATCATACTTCCTTACCTCCTGCAGAGCATAATCTGCTGCATACAATACATTATTTACAACTGCAATTAAAGGAGGTGCCTCAGCAGCAGCTGGCGCCTCAGCATTCCCAGCCCCTCCCCCTCCATATCGACCAGGGAACATATTGGGTATTTCACGCCATTTCCTTGTCTGTAAATCAAACTCCTCACCAGATGTCAACTGTCTTGAGTTGCCTACTCCAATGCCCCCAATGACATAAAATTTTCCATCCATAAATACACCAGAGCACATTTTCCTTGCTCTGTTCATGTTTGGAAGAGTCTCCCAATCTCCAGTTTCTGAGTTGTAAAGCTCAGCTGAACTTAAGATGTTGCCGCGCGGGTCACAGCCACCAGCCAGTATGGCTATTTCACCAAGGCTTGCAGAACCAAACAAGCATCTAGGAGTATTCATTTCTTTAGCAGATGACCATGAGTTTGTCAATATGCTGTATTTGTAAATAACAGGAGACATGATCTCCTTTCCAAAAACCAAAAGTTCGGTACCAACAGCAAGTGACTCCTTGTCCGAACACATAAAGCATTCATTACAAGTCATTCCAGGCAAACGCATCCATCGACCATTGTTTGGATCAAATGCCTCCCATTCAAGGAGATTGCAAGAGAAGTAAACCCAATGTTCTATAATACCCAACTGCCGCCTGAGTTTATATAGTTCTCCAGTTCGAATGAGAGATCGAAAATTCTGATTCACTGAGGCAATTGAACCATAATCAGCCCTTGAGCATCGAAGGAGACAGTTAATTGACATGTCCCGCCCAAGTTGGTGGATGAGTGAGCTTGAATCTGACTGATCACCAGCATGATTTTGGTCATTTATTTGGTTATGGGAAAGGGAAAGGTCACGCACCCTCAACCATGTTTCTCCTGCTTCGTCAGGAGCATCTGAACGTTTGCAGGACTTTCCTAACACCATTTGTCCTTCATGTTCGAGTCTGCGCTTGTTGTTCGAGAGCTCCATTACATGAATGGTATTATAAATCCACCTGCTCTCTTCCTCACATGAGCTTGGTAACTCCCTTACAACAAGAAAGGATGGACCCTCCAACATTGTGTTGGAAATTATTGATCTGCTAAACAGAAAAGCCTTGTTTCTTAGTTCTTACCCCATCAAATAGAAATGAAACATTCAGTTTCTCAAAAGGACACAGTGATATTACTCAGACATTTCAATACAGGAATGCATACAAGAGAATCATATCAGTTTTAAGCAATCACGAAAGAATATGCATCAGTTTTATACCCCTTTCACAGAACACATTCAAACGTCATTTAAACTAGAAAATCAATATAACCTAACATTTGGGACAATCTTCACCAATATGTTTCAAGACTCAGATCGGGATTAAGAAAGGCATGCAGAATCGATATAAACGCTTGTACCATCTAGTCGACAAGGATTTGGTACAAAATTAAGCGCATACAAATAAGGATCAGGAAAAAGAATTAGAAAAACGGCGAGGAGCGTCGACTAGGTAGTACCAGTCCAGCGCATAAAATAATCAGAATTGAAACAAAAATTCGACCTAAACGGCAAAACTCCCCGCATAAGATCTCAGGAGTTGGGCAAACACAGGAGGCTCGGGAGAGAAGAGGGAATCTTTAAAACAAATTAGTCCAATAAAAAAAACTAGATCAAAACGATAACATGCAAATCAACCTCCAAAAGTTGCAGGTTTTCAGCCTCCAGCAAATTACCCGAAATTTTTTTTAAAAGGAGATCGCTTATAATTTGCATTGGCGACAATCCCATATACCTTTCCCCTTTATCCCTCCAGAGATTGAAGTGATGATGGCAGCGCAAGAAAAGACCGTGAACTAAACACACAGAAAAAAGGAAAACAAATAGAGTTAGAAAAAAATCTTACAAATTCCACAAAGAGAGCGAGTGCAGGTTTCGATTATGCCTGCAGACGACGCCCCAGCCAAGAGAGCGATGTACTTCACAAGGGTCAAGATTCTCTCCCTCCCTTCTAGTTGTAATCGCAATTGCCTGAGAGAGGGTAACGCATATGGGTGAATGCTGAATACTGAATAGTATAATATTTATAAATGAATTTTTTTAAAGGGAGAGGAGAGGATGGTGGGGCCTACATTCGCCGTTTGCGATTGCGGCCATGGGTGCCGAAACCGCTAACGCTTCTCTCTGCACGTGTCACAAACTTTATTCCTGCATAGCTGTTTTCCCCGTTGCTTCTCTTGAGATGAGAAGACTTTTATTATTATTATTATTATTTTCTTTACTATTATTGTATTTTCTAATATAATTCCTACCGTTTACTCATTTTGCGCCCGGCGGTCCAAATCAACTAATTAAATACGAGTAACTAACACAATTATCTAACTTTTTAATAGGCTGAGTTTTTTTTTTAAAAAAAATGTTATCGACACACACACATATATATCAACTAAGACGTTAAATATAAAAAATGTCCAAAAAAATTTCTAACAAGTTTTTTTTGCCTTCATTTTTTTGCAAGTTTTTAAGTTGTAACTTGTGAATTTAAAATGGTGCAACTCAACTTATAAACATGGAAGTTTGAATTGAAAACATAAATAGTTAGATTTCATTTATGAACATTCAAGTTTAACTTTATAAATATAAATTTTCATTGATATTTTTTATTTTAGCATATTAGATAATTTTCTTTCAGAATAATTAGGTCATGCATAGATTGAATTTGGAAATCTCACGCCTGAATCTTGTTTTTAAAGGTCCATTAAACATCATATTCCATTCAGTCTCAAATATAAGGGGTCTTCTAAAAATTTTGTTATCCATCATATAAGCCATTTTAAGGGTTATCAATGAACATTTTTCAATTATTACCTCAATTACAATTTATTCTGGAAAAAACTTGAAGTCTGATGATACATTGTTGTCGAACTCGCGAGTTTATTATCCGAGTTTAGCCTTTTTACGTTTTTAGTTTACAAAATTGAGCCGAGTCATTGGTAAACTCGTGATTGTTATAAATTCGGTTAAACTCACGAGTTAATGTACCGAGGTTACGGTTTTTACTTTTCTAGCTTATAAAATTGTATTAACTCACCTTTAAACTCATGTTAACTTTTTCGATTTGATCACTTTCAGTGGCTTTAGATATAATTTTATAGAAATTTCTTTGTTGAATATGATAAATTATAAATATTGATAGATTTAATTTCAATTATATATTTGAATTTAAAAAATATCTAAACCAAATTGTTTTTATTTTTTATATTTTAATTATTTCATTATACACTATTAATATCTATTAAAAGGTAAAATTAAACTCTTACGAGTTTATAATTCGAGTTCAGGATACGAGATTATCTCACTGTCACAAATTTGCTTAAATAAACTCACGAATTTGACAACCTTAATCTAATATAGCACTTTTTTATATATATATTTTTAAATATGAATAAAGTAAAAAAAAATCATTTTCATAGAAAGTTACTACCTCCGGTCCTAATTATAAGACATAGTTGACTTTCTTTGGAGATATTAAGGAAGTTAAATAAGTTACTTAATCATTTCATATGTTGTGCATCTTTAGATTATATATTAGTTTATTAGTTAAATTAATTAGTTTGAAGAAAAAATAATAAAAATAAAAATAATCTAAAATAATTTAATTAGCTTCCTTAATTTTTCCAAAAAAATCAACTATGACTTATAATTAGGACCGGAGGGAGTAATAAGTTAAACATCTCTGCTTGATTTCGACAAATTAGCTAGTAAGTGATGACTTATATGATAAAAAGGAGTCTTTACAAATGGTAAGAGCCAAACCATTGATGATTGGGTCATTATGGGGGTTGTTGATTGTTTATATATTAAGAAGTAGTAAGTTCATAAAAAAATCATTACCGCTAATAATAATAATAATTTGTACGTTAATGATACATTTAGAAAATGGAATGAACTTGATTACTTGTGATTAATTGTGGTGATTAGGCAGTCAAAAGCATATCGAATCCCAATCATGGTTTTACTATTCGTGAGAACACAATGGTTTGTTAGGCAAGAGATTAATGAAAATTAAGAATCAAATAGAATGTGATAAATGAATCGAAGAAGATACAATGCATGCACCTGCATTCTTTTTAGCATAGAATGTGAAAAGCTCACAATGCATAATCACAATGCAAGCCGTGTTTGTTTGGTAACTCCTTTGAAACACAACCGACTTTTAAGATAAAGTCACTCTCATATTGCTTTGATCAAATTCAACGAATTTTTAAACAAATACAAAAAAATTCTATTTGATGCAATCTTATTTGAAATATTGTCAAGTACCAATCGTAAGTGTCTTTTTCAACTCGGGCTAAAAGGGCTAGTCCCGGTTCCTAGACTCAACTAACTCTTCTTGGTTATATATTAGGAAGATAAAAATGGACCGGTGTTTATATTTAAATAAATCAAGGAAAGTTACACATGAAAAGATATTTGATGTTAAAAATGGGGATATTAAATCTTGACCGGCTAGTTTGGTCTGGAAACTAATGAACTAGTTGGTAAACCGGTCTAGTTCTGATATTAACCCAGTTTAGGATTTTTCCAAAAAAGATTTTTTTTTTGTAATTTTATATTAACAACTCTAAAATATTCATTTTATCACTGGTTGGACTCCAGATTAGCTCTGATTTAACTCTGATCTAACCCATTAACCCTTGATCGAGTATTTCGACCAATTCAATAACCAGTTCCCATTTAATAACCTTGGTTAAGAGAGATAATAAGCATGTTGCTTCCAGAATTATCGAATGGAATATGAATAGGGAAAGAATGAATATAGGCGAGTCACGACAATAAGAGAAGCACATGTGCTTGTAATAACAAGCCAAGTATGGAACGGAATGGAGATCGAGATCATGGAAAATGAACCAACCACGCAGTGGAAAGCAACTAGTCTTAGCTTCTTTACGTGTCCCTTTATGTACATGAAAAATAAATGTATTTTGGGGGAATAAGAATGAAGTTGAGAGAGAGAGAGATTAGCATAATTGGGATGGTGACTTGATGAGAGAAAAAGGAAAAGGTGGTGGCTATTCCTATTGGGAATAAAAGATAATTTTGAAGCATCAATGCATGATGATGTGGATGAGAGGGAATAATATAATTAATTAATTAATTAATGCAAAATTCTTGAATATGGTTCCGTATGCATTACAAACTGATCGTCCATCACTTTACTCTATCCACCACTCAATTTCATTATACCCTACCACCCTACGTATATTAGCTTCCTACCTCCTACAATATTACACATTTATTTTCTTATTATTAAATTACACTCTAAACCCAATCAATTCGTGGTATTTTTATTAAAATGGATATATTGTGCTAGATTTTTTTTTTTTTTAAAAAGCATCTTATGTCTCTTTCTCTCCATATCACAAAAATTAATGAAGTTATATATTTAAAATGTTACTATACTCATTAAAATTTTCCCTAAAGTGATTTTTTTTTAAATACCTACTTTTCAAAACACTTTTCTGACTAGTTGAAATCAATTTGATAGCTAAAATTAATTCATACGTTTTTATATAAAATAATAATAATGTTAACCATTTAAAATAATACAATAATGGTATAGAAAAGTGAGACGATGTCTTTTGTTTAAAACTAAAACAAAACTCTGAACTAACTGGTAGATTTGTATATATACTTTTATACATATCTCAATCTCACTAAGTAGAGAATACATATATCTAGTAAAGGAACACAAAAGAGGAGGAGGAATGAGGAATTGACGGTTATATAACTAATACTAGTAAAGCATAGAGAGGTGTTTGTGAGCAATCAAAAGCCTTTCTTTTTTGTGCATTATATATATTTGGTGGTATTATATTGGTAAATAAAGAAAGCTCTTTCCTTTTCTGGCTTCCCATAGATCGGTTACAATTAATTCATATCAATCTCTGTTGCTTTCTCGCTCGCCTAAAGCTAGCCACCACCCTATCATTTTAATTAATTTGAGTGATTATGATGAGTTTCATTCATTATTGGATTGGTTTTTGTTTTACACATACACCCATTGTTGTCAAACTCGCGAGTTGATTCTTCGAATTTACCGTCTTTATGTTTCTACCTTACTAAATCGAGTCAAGTCTTTAGCAAACTCGTGTCAACTGTAGACTCACATAAACTCACGAGTTTACAGACCGAATTTATCGTTTTTACGTTTGTAGCTTACAAAATTGTGTTAATTTTTTTCAATTTTGTCATCCTCAACAACTTTATATATGAATTTTATAGAAATTTCTTTATTAGGTATAATAAATTATGAATGTTGATATATTTAATTTTAATTATTTGGATTTAAAATATATTTAAATCAAATTATTTTTATTTTTATATTATAATTATTTAATTATACACCGTTAATACATGTTTAATGATAAAAGTAAACTCTTACGAGTTTACCGATTCGAGTTTACGATACGAGTTTACATTATTGTCATGAGTTTGTATAGACTCGTGAGTTTGACAACCTTGCATACACCTTCAAAATTGCACACACAATCCATATTTATTGTTATCATTTCATGTAATTAACATTATTAATTATTGTGATTAGTAACAAGCAGAAAAGGGACATCGATCGATCAAGTTGTGTGTCCCGCGCAAAGTGAAAGTGGGATTTGATGTGGAATATTATGATGATGGCCTTGCCAATTTTGGACGTGGCAATAAAACAAGAGATTCCATCCCTCCTCACCATTTCACGCCACACATTTCTTTTTTAATAAAGCTAAACAAATCTTATTTAATTTATATTTGTTAACATTATATATATATATCATTCTTTTATTCTAATGCTAGTACAGTCACATCCACGTGGTTATTACAGCTTTAAACTCCTAATTAAACCCAACAACACGCTTCTCTCAACTTAGCTACACTCAATTTGATTTAATCCAATTGTATACCATAATCATAATTGTATTATTAAGAAAAAAGTGTTTGATTGCTTTTTGGCATGCCATTCGGTCCTATTTACTTTCTCTATTCCTTAATATAACACATATTTATGAGAGTTAATATTTATTATAAATATAATGCATAGTTTACATATTTATCATTTTTTTCCCTTAATTTACCCTTATTGGTACTCCCTTAATTAACAATAATCAAGAGGAAAAAGAAGAAAGAATTAAGGAAGATGACTAAAGTATTTTAAAAAAATACATGACATATTAATTAACTCAACTAACTTCTTTAATTTAATCAAAATAAGTAAATATGTTTTATATTGAAAACCGTAGGGTTAACCATACTTTTGGTTTAGGCTGTTTCATCCAATCTCCCTCGCCATGTTTCATAATAAAGTAAATATTTTCCAACATCAATTTTCAACTACTAATTGCTAATTATAAAATGATCCACAATATTACTAGCTGGCTACTCTCTTCTCATAACATTTGTACAAATCAATATGACTTCCACCAATCTTTCTTAATAATCTTAATACTTACAATTATAATTTGGCTTCCATCAAAATAAAATTAAACACACCTGGAGGAATTGGACCAGAAACATTGCCTCATAACAGTAATTATATTTTACACCTTGCATGCATGCATTAAAAATGAGTAGAAGTTAAATATTGAGTAAATATTGATTTAATAGTTTTATATAAAGTGTAAAACAAACTTGAATAAACAATTATAAATAAATAAGTATATCATAAAAACATACATGTATAATTATTATTTTTTGTTTTCCTTGAGATACACGAATATTTTTCTTTTTCCATGTTTAAAAGATGTAAAAAAAATAATAACTCGTGCCTATCAAACATATTAACATAAACAATAACTTATTTCATTTCACAAATTATTATTCCATGAGAAATCTATATATGAAATGCATTTGAAGGATCCCACTAAAAGGTATCTCCTGTGATTATTAGCGATTAGTTTATGTACACGTTTCCAGATCTTGTGCTATACATTCACGTCAAGTCTATATGTCACATTTACACGTCTATATAATATGCTGTATTTTTTTGTTTTTTTTTTAAAATAAAAAACCATATTTGTTTTTATTTTTACCCGAAACATCAAATATCAATTAATATCCATCCACCGTCCATGCAAAATCTATACGTTTTTCTTCTGATAAATATGAAGTACTACCTCTAGTCTTAAGTATTGTTGGTGAAATAAATACTTTAGGATTAAGTTTTTAAAAGGGTCAGAATCTATGTAATCAATATGTATAATCGGCAAACGTACAATACTTCTGCACATAAAGAAAACCAGTAAAAACACAAGACTGCTGATGTATGATAATGAATTTTGATGTAATCCGAGCCCCACCTACGTTGTCTCCTTAAAACAATTTGTTCCCTTTATTTAGATGCCCAAGGATAATGGACAATTGTTTCTCAGGATAGAGCGGATTTTTCGTCTTCAGAATGATGATACTCTCCATTAGAAGCCCAAACGAACACAACGAGTTTGTTTTCAGAATCGCATAAATGTGACTTATAGTAAAATGCATTAAACTATATGTATGAGAGTGTAGTGTTAGAAAAACGAGATTATTTTTCTGTCATACACTCGTTTATTTATAGATGATGAAACGATTAGATGGAGTCTCTTTGGCGAAACAACACGATTGGCGGTGATAAGCTGGCTCGACTTCTTATTCATAACTCATGGGATTTAAACAAAAAAATCCAACAAATTACATTTAAGATTAGAATGAATATATTGTCTCATATTAAAGCAATACAGTAAGGAGCAAACAATAGTGTAAAGCAATACAGTAAAAATCACTTTTCAGTGCTTCCCAACTAGATTTTGGTATAAGATTGGAAAACAATAGTAGTATAGCTAGTAATAGACTTTTTTTTGGGTATACGGTAGGTAAGATTGACGGAGAAATTTGAGAAGGAAAAAGAAAATGGAACACGAAGAAACTAAAAGCGCGAACAAGTTCTAACTTTTTGGCGTGGTGGAGAGGAAAAAAGGAATAAAATAAAGCAACGATATTAATAAAAATTGAAATGGGGTTTGATATGCTACTCCCTATCATTATCCGTGAGTGCTTCTAGGATTTAATGTATTCTGCCCTTTTGTCCGTCAAAGTTCATGCTACCCTTTTTCTGTTCAATGTTCGCAATTAGGCCCATTTATTTGTTTACCCCTTTTTCAGTTTTGTTATCCTATCAAATATTAGTATTACTGGCATAAATATAAAAATTAGTTGATTTTTTTTAGAGATTAAAGAAATTAATTAAATTACATTGCAGTATTTATATTTTATTTTTTTCTCCAAACTAATTTGTCTGACTTATAAAATGAGATACTATTATGGTTCTATTTATAAGTCGAGTTTCGTGTAATAAATGAGATTATGATAATTTTATCCATATTAATTATACCTATAAAGAGAGAAAGAGAAGAAACAATTAAAAAATACTGAATTACAAATGATGGCAAAATTAAAAATTTACCTTATAATCATTGAGTTAACTAACTCTCTTTAGTATGTGAGATTTCATCAAATTAAAATGGACTTACAAATAGGACCGTAGTGGTATAATATAATGATATTGATACACAATATATGATATGATTAAGTAATTTATTTAATTTTTTAAATATTTCTGAAAAAAATAACTGAATCTTAATTATATTTAGAACTCCGGGTATTACATGTGATTTTTATTATTAATAATATTGCAACATATATGAATTTAAAACTTTCTCAATTCGAAATTTTTTCCTTGTTCAAGGGGGACTTAGAATTTTAAGGATTTTTATTTCTCTTCATCAGTGTGTTACTCGTTGATATTTAAACTTATATTTTCCTTTTTATAAAAATATAATGGAGCTGGTTATCACCTTAACCAACAACTTATTAGTGTTTAATGTGAATTTTCATTATAAAAAAAAAAATCTACGAAAGTTTAGATTTCCCAAACTGAATGTTAATTACGAGCTCTTATTTTTTATGTGTCTGTCGGTAATATTTTGTTGCTGGATAAGGGCATGGTTCGAATTGCGTACAAGGGCAAAACGGACGCAATACTTTGATAATATGTATGACGTGGCATAATTGTAACCGTTGCTATAATCCAACGATACAGGATTCTCACTTGTAAAAGTAGTAAAGGAGGAATAATAATACTTGCTATCCCTATCTATTGTGCTCTACTGGCCGGTGACAGATAAGAGAGGTTATTATTCTGCAGGCTGTATGCAATGAATGGAGAAAAGTGTAAATGATGAGGGTTGGTAATTACGGGGTGGGAAGGGCAATTTAGTCAGAGTACGGGGAATCAGAGGTTAGGATTTAATTCATTTAATTATGGAGAAAGCCGCAGAGTGCACGTGTCAAGCAGAGGGAGTGGTGTCGTTGTCGGAAATGGTGCCGTTTCAGGACTTGTAAAACGGGATGCACGTGAATGGAAGATCAGTGTGTAATTAGTTAATTACCACGCGTTTCTTTCCTTTCTTTGCCTTCCCAGAAAATTCAGCCGGTAAAGTTGCCGTTTTTGAACTCACCAGTCACCACACCCAATCTTTTTTTTTTTCCCTTTCACATTTTTAAGTAAAACGACACGCATTGCTCTCTATTCACGATCTTTTTGTCATGAGAAGAAAACACACGCATTCTCAACACTCTTTCCAGGATTCGGACATGTGCCGGAGATATAGAGTATTCATTCATTGTGGAGTAAGTGCAAGGCATTCTTATTGCTTAGGACATAGGCATTTAAATTGGTGTTGGAAAATCATATTGACTGAGGTAAATAAAAAAAAAAAACTCCTCTCATAAACTTACTTCATATATTACTAATTATATTAGAAAAGACTTACTTCATATATCTCTAATCATATTAGAAAAGCGGTTTTTACCGTTAATATAAAAAGGGTCAAAAAGAGAGCTTACAAAGGTATTTATAGATCGTCCACCAATGAGGCCCTCACATCGATCAATAGATATTGAACCTCTCCCTTTTTAAGATAAAGACCGACGTTCTAGCCAACAACTATATCATTTTTCATTGGCTGGTGCGGTTTTCTTCTTCAATAAGGGGGTTTTTTTTTTTATAAAGAAATTTTAGGAAAGAGGTTGGGCTTACCCATAGTCTAAGGGCAAGGTGCTTGGAGCCCAATCCATAAGAAATACTAGGTCGGAGAGTACATATGAACAATAAAGCAAATCAAGCGACAAGGCCCATATATGACCCAACGTACCTAATATTGGGCTCTACACCATATTGAATTTCCAAATGGAGGTTGACGGTAGCATGGCGGAAGTGATCAAAAGAACGACGGAGGAAGAGGATCTGCTAGCTCAAAGTTCAAAAAAGAGTAAGAATGCAAAGCCTTCTAATGAGGATATTGTTTTACAGGGCCACTGGCCAAGCCCGGGCGAGAAAACTATTACAAGCGTTGATGGAGGCATATCATTCGCGGATAAACTTAAAGGTGTGGGGGGAGACGGGGAAAACCAGGAAGGAAAATGTGATAGGAGGGAGGAGTCCTTATCAGATGACTCCATGTCTGATGACTCCATTGAAGATCCTGACCAGGGAGGTAATGGCTGGAGATGCAAAATCACGGAGGGACTTAATGGAAACTTCCCATCGTTTAGCTTCTCAAGTAAGATGAAGAATAGACTGTATAAGGCTTGGAACAAGGCTGTTATAGTAAAACTCTTAGGCCGGAGCATTGGATTCAGAGCTTTGGAGAAGAGAATTCAGGTCATGTGGGCAAAGAGAGGGGTCTTCACGTTGATAAATATTGGGCATGGATACTTCATTGTTCGGTTTACAAACAATGACGATTATATCAATGCACTTACAGGGGGGCCATGGATGCTGTACGACCACTATTTGACGGTTTCTCCATGGGAGCCAAACTTTCACCCTGATAAGGCGGAAATAACGAAGGCGGCAATCTGGGTCAGACTCCCAAAACTCCCATTGGAATACTATGATGAGGTGGTGTTGATGGATATCGGAAATCGGATTGGAAAAACCATTAAAGTGGACATGAACACCTCATGTCAACTAAGGGGGCATTTTGCAAGGATCTGCGTCGTGGTCGAGCTACGGAAGCAACTGATGCAAGGCTTTTATCTTGAGGGAGATCCTATCTACCTTGAGTACGAAGGTCTCCACCTTTTGTGCACTCTTTGTGGAATTTATGGCCATAGGAAGGAAACATGCGTTAAAGGTAAGCCTGCTAATGAAGAACACCAGGGGGTTCCAATGGAGAACACGGATGTAAATGTCGGGCAGAGTCAGCAGCAAGCTAAGGTCGATCATTGGAGGGTTGTGTCGAAGCCTCGCCGGCAATGACAGCCAAAGGAGAAAGAGACGGAGACTGTAAAAATTAAGAAAGGTGGGTCGAGATTTGAAATTCTTGCAGAAGGGGAAGGGAACCCTGACGAAGTCGTGACTGTGACAGGTAATGCAGCGACGACAGGGATGATCTTCGAGGCGGCGACGAGTAAAGGAAAGCAGAGAATGGTAACTGGCGATAAACAAGGTTCAAAAAAGAGGGATGACAGGGGAGCGCAATTTAAAAAAGCTGGTGAAAAGGTGGCGATAGAGGGAGCAAAAGAGAGCATAGTACTACAGAGGAGCAGGAAGATGCAGAAAAGAGCTAGGAAGGTGTCAGGCAGTGTGGAGGTTACGAGGAATGAGGTATTGATGTTGACCATGGGGGAGGATACTGACATGATCTCTGAACCTTGGATTGAACGGGAGGTGTATCTTGAAAGGACTGAAGTCCACCCAATGCATTTTGATGAGGGGAATATTGGGCCTGTGAATTGTGGTGCTCTCGAACCACTGGATGAGAGGGAGGAGTTTGTTGGGCCTAACTTTGAAGCCTCGGATAGCCCGATGGAGGAGGTACAATGTGATAATGAGATAGGTGGGGACAGGGACTCCTCTATGGTTCCTGAAACCCCTATGTAGTTGGGCCTTGGGCCTCTTCCTAAATCCAATTTTATTTTATGGATAGCTTTCTATTCTGGAATACTAGAGGCTGCTGTGGTTCAGGCCTCTACAGAAACCTCAAGTCTGTTATCAATGGGCCAAGGCCAAGTCTAATTATGCTTGCTAATACTAGGTGCTCGGAGACTACCAGATTGAATTACCTTTTACGCTTGGGGTTTGACAACATGAAGGTTGTTCCCAGCGTAGGCAATTCTGGAGGGCTTATTGCTATCTGGAACAGTAATCATATTACGGTCATGATGGAGGAGGAGGACCGCCAATTTCTTCACATGCGTTGTTCCTTATCAAGTACGACAAATTTTTTGATTTCTTTTGTGTATGCGTTGCCACACTCTAATTTCAGGGAGGTCTTGTGGCGCAAATTAAAGTATATTGCGAGGGGAGTCTCATTACCTTGGTTGGTATGTGGAGACTTTAATGATATTTTGGCGGACTCTGAAAGAATTGGAGGGGCAGGTGGCAACCCAAGACGTATATCCTGGTTCCAGAATAGAGTTCAAGAGTGTGGCCTGATAGATCTTGGTGCTTTTGGGCCCAAATTTACCTGGAAAGGCCCTCGCCTGAGGGGCTATAGGAGATTATATGAGAAGTTATATAGGGCCTTTGCTAACCGGGAGTTGATTTCTCATTTTTCGAATTGTTCAGTCAAGGTATTGCCAAGAATATTATTTTCAGATCATAATCCAGTTCTGATGAATTTGGGGATTTTTCCAACTGCTCATACACAGAGACCTTTCAGATTTGAGGCCATGTGGATGGCGCATAACGGTTTTAATGACTTTCTGACGGAGCAATGGCGTGAGCATGATGGTTTAGACATTAATATGGAGAGAATCAGAAAAGAAATTATGGTATGGAACAGGGAGACTTTTGGTTTGGTGGAAAAACAAAAGAGAGATATCCTCGCAAGGTTAAATGGGATCCAAAAGTCGAAGTCATATCCGTATTCAGGGTTTCTTAATGAGCTTGAAGATCAACTACATACTCGGCTTGAGGAAATTTCAAAATTGGAGGAACTAAAATGGTTCCAAAAGTCTAGAGTTGAGTGGATTGTTAAAGGTGACAGGAACACTAAATATTATCACCTTCAAACCAATATGAGGAGGAGACGAAATAGAGTTAATACCTTGCAAGATGATTATGGGAACTGGATTGAGACAGAGAATGAAATAAAAAGCTTAGTAGTTAGCTACTTTAAATCGGTGTTCCAGGATGAAGATGCAGAGGAGCCTGAAGCCGACACTCTGAGTCAATTCCCTCATATTGATCTTGGCCGAATGAACCATTTGGCTAGCACGCCCTCAGAGCAAGAAGTTCATGAGGCTATCAACCTTATGGGGCCGTATAAAGCCCCTGGCATTGACGGTTTCCCCCTATCTTTTTTCAGAAAAACTGGGGTATTGTAGGGCCTAAGCTGCACCAGTTTGTGTGTGATGCATTTACAGGAGAGGTGGATATCTCAGAGGCCAATCAAACTCTGATTGCCCTTATCCCAAAGAAGGATCAGCCTCAGCGAGTAGAGCATTTTCGCCCAATCTCGCTTTGCATGATGCAATATAAGTGCATTGTTAAAATTATTGCAAGAAGACTTCGGAGCGTCATGAGAGATCTCATCTCTCCCTACCAGTCTAGCTTTGTTCCGGGGAGGCACATCCAGGACAATATTATTATCGGACAGGAGATTTTGCATAAAATGAAAAAGACAAAAGGTAGGAAAGGGATTATGGTGATGAAAATAGACCTTGAGAAAGCTTACGATAGAATAAAATGGAATTTTATTAACAAGGTCTTAAGGGAAGAAGGCTTTTCTGTGCAGTTGATAGACATCATAATGAGGTGTATTTCCACATCCTCCTTTAATGTTTTGTGGAACGGAGTCAAGACTGAGTTCTTCTCTCCAGAGCGGGGCATAAGACAGGGGAATCCTCTCTCACCTTTCCTTTTTGTTCTATGTATGGACAAACTCTCACACATCATATGTGATATGGTGAATGATAATAGATGGAGACCGGTTTCTTTAGCCAGGGAGGGACCAGCTATCTCGCATTTGATGTTCGCCAATGATTTGCTTTTGTTTGGGGAAGCATCAGTAGAACAAGCAGAGATAATGATGGAAGCTATGAATAAGTTTTGCTCCATGTCTGGGGCAAAGGTTAGCATCCATAAATCGTCTATGTTCTTTTCACCAAAAACACCTGCTACGTTAAAGGGCAGAATCAAAACAATTACAGGTATGCATATAGCTACGGATATTGGACGCTGCCTTGGTTTTCCGTTAACAAGGAAAAGGAGCAGCAGAGAGACATTTGGTTATGTAATTGAGAGGGTTAAGGAAAAATTGTCGAATTGGAAAGCAAATTGCCTAACTACTGCAGGAAGGATAACTCTAGCCAAGGTAGTCATTGGATCTATCCCTATCTATCCCATGCAAGTGGCTCAAATTCCTGTGAGTATTTGTGAAGAGATAGAGAGAATACAAAGAAACTTCATTTGGGGGAATAATGGCAATAATAGTGCCTATCACCCAGTAGGTTGGGAGAAGATTTCGGTTCCTAAGCATTTCGGGGGATTGGGACTGAAAAAATTGACATCCGTCAACAGAGCATTTGGGGCGAAGCTAGCATGGAATTTGATAAAAGGTGAGGAGGGCTTATGGGTGGATGTACTACAGAACAAGTATATGTTAAGGAGTGATAATTCTTTATTGGAAGCTAGACCCACTGATTCGGCATTGTGGAAGTTTATATGTAAGCAGAAAGAAATAGTTGAGGATGGAGCACATTGGCAAGTGCGAAATGGGAAATCAGTTTGCTTTTTTACTAACTATTGGCTGATGAAAAATAAGAGGATTAAGGACTATTGTATTAGGCCCTTAAGCGTTGTTGAGGAAAGAAGTTTGGTCGCGGAGTGGGTTAAATATGGAACCTGGGACCTGACGAGGCTGAATTCTGTGGTCAATGGGGAAATCATGCAACGTATCATCACTGTGCTACCGCCAATGGAGGAAGCTGGAGAAGATATTATGATATGGGGGGCTAATTCCCACGGTCATTTTACTGTCAAAAGTGCTTATTACATGATTGAACAGCCAACACCCTCGTTGTTCAATAGGATGTATAGGAAAATATGGACCTGGGATGGTGTGGAAAAGATTTGCGTGTTTCTCTGGGTAGCTTATCACAATAGACTACCAACGAATGCGTTACGCAGCAGATGGGCAGCGACATCGGCTCTATGTCCTCACTGTCAAGGTGAGTTAGAAGATCAACTGCATATTTTTCGAGACTGCCAGCATGCGAGACATATATGGCAGAGTTTAGTGCACCACAGGTTTGCTGCTACCTTTTTTCCCCTTCCGTTCAGAGACTGGATGGACCTTAACTTAACGGAGGATGTGGGGTTTGATTTGATGGATAATTGGAAACAGATTTGGGGAGTTACGTTATGGCTCCTATGGATATGGAGAAATAAGGAGTTATTTGATGAGGGGTTTATTAAACCCATCAATCCAGTTCAAGTTATCAGTAGAGTTTGGAAGAACTTTTGTTCTAAGCATGACCTGGGGGAATGCTCTACCATCGGTTTAGGGACCAATGCCGTCAATCCTCGGTGGGTTCGGCCTCCATCGGATTATTTAAAGCTAAATGTGGATGGGGCTGTCATGGCTGGTGGGACGGCTGGTTGTGGAGGGGTGATTCGAAATCATTCGGGTGAGTGGGTGGTGGGTTTTGCTCAGACTTTGGGTATATGTGGTGTTGAAGATGCTGAGGAGTGGGCGATTTTAGTGGGATTAAGACTGGCGTGGGATGAAAGCTTTAAAAAGGTGATTGTGGAATCAGATTCAAAGAATATTGTCACCAAGCTTTTAAGGGATGGAGTTGAGGGAAGCGGCAGCTTGGTTGGTCTGCAAACCAGGCGCTTACTGAATGATGATTGGGATGTCATTTTGCAGTATGTTCCACGAGCTCAAAACGCCTTAGCTGATGCTATGGCTAAGCTGGGTCTTTCAAGATCCTTTGTAACTTCGTTTTGTCCTCCTAGTTTGAGGCTATGTTGTCAAACGATTATCTAGGACTTGATCCCCTTTCTGTTTCTATTCAATTAAAAGGCGGAAGCCTCCTTTCATACCAAAAAAAAAAAACCAACCCTCCCCCCCCCCCCCCCCCCCCAAAAAAAAACCCCCACCTTTTAACTGAAAATGGCGCACAAGGGGAAGGAGAAAGTGACAATAGTCAATGGTACCGTTGTGTTTGAATTATCGGTGGATTCCCTTATTTATTTGTATATCTTTGAATTTTTTTTATTTAAACAATTTAACAACGCCTTCCCACATAGGGGAGGGGACTCAGTACTCAGTACTCACACACAGACTCGTCCTCATATTGATCACTTTGGATATAGAACCCACGACCTCCTCTATGAGAGATGTGAGATGCCATGTGAGTTAAAAGCTTTTGACCCTATACATCTACTCTATGATATATCACACTTTTTTCTTGTTGCCACTTGGTAGTACCATATATAGAGTCCTACTAATATATTGCACCATTTTATAACTTTATCCAATCGTATTACGTTTTTACAAGTTCTAGTTGAGATTTATTAAGCAAAAATTATAATGAACAACTTCAGATAAATAATATTTATTAAAAAGGATTATAAAAATATATACTAATTATTTTGAAGGACAAAAAATTAAATTATTAAAATAGAAAGACTAAATTGCCTTTAGTGAGATTTTTTATCTTCTCTTATAATTGATTCCCTTTGATAGTTGTTCCGTATGAGCGAGAACCCCGCACCTGAAAAACCTTATTGTTGAAATGGCAAAGACTAGGAAGACAAGGATATGGAGCCCTTGCCAAAACCCTTATAAAGAATCTTTCGTTTCTCTTCTCAGTCAATGTGGGACATAACACTCTACCGTGGGATATAACGCCCCTTACAAAGGATCTTTCGTTTCTCTTCTCAGCCAATGTGGGACATAACACTCTAACGTGGGATACAACGCTTTACCTAAAGGTCTGTTAACCCACACCGACCCTTTGTGGAACATAACACTCTATCGACCTTTAGGTCCACATATGTCCTTGCTGGCACTTTTAACCCACATTGACCTACCTTTGGGTCGGGCCGAGTCTGACTCGGATACCAATTGTAACATTCCAGTGTTTCACTCTTGTCCGCTTTGGGGTCTATCACCCCCACATAGCTTTAAAATGCATCGAGAGGGAGAGGTATCTAAACTCTTATAAAGGATCTTTCCTTCCTCTCCCCAGCCGATGTGAAACATAACACTCTACCCACCTTTGCTAATTTTAATATTTTAATTCTGGTTCTTCAAAATTATTGTCTTTTTTATAGTATTTCTTAATAAATATAATTTATTCTAGGTCTTTTATTATAATTTTCCAGTAGAATTGTCCCAAAACAATTTATAAAAGAGGATTTAAAGTGATTGCTCTCATTCCCGGGGAGCTTAGTGATTATTGCATGTCTATAAGAATGATTTTAATTTTTTTAATGGTAGAGTATATGAATTAGATCGTGTTGGCAAAAAAAATAAAATAAGAATTTACGTGGAGATTGGTGAGCATGAAGGATTTCATAATCTCTCGATTAGAGAACATGCATTAACATCGTGTACCGAAGAAGACCCCCCCAAAAAAAAAAAGAAGAAGAAGAATCGTTACAAGAATAACTGTTCTGTTTAATTTAATTCCATTACCTGCCCTCCACACGCCTTCTAATTACCAACCTTAGACAGCTGAAAGTGCCTGTAATTATGGTAACATAGAAGGGCATTTACGCCATAGAGAGAATCGCGTTTATTCTCCCTCATTTCGATCGACTCTCGAGGATGTCTGTACACTGGCCTCTCGTTTGTCGCGTACGAGACGATCGAAGCTTCTCTGTCTGCCCATTTCGCGTCTTTATCAGAATTTTCAAATGTCTCTAACAAAAATTAAACTTGCAAAACCGTATTCTGGTCCTCTCTGCCTCCTTGTTCTTCTCTTGGAGCAATGTTGGGGGAGAAGGACAGAAACAGAATGCAGGCAATGCCAGCCCAAAATGTATAAATTTCTGAGAGTAATAACGAATCTGCTTGATACATTGAGAAGCTGGATTCAATTTTTCTGTGGATTCCTATTTGGTTTTTTCGTCCCATGGGAAATTGCTTGGGTTCTCGTCCCGGGTTTGATTACAGTCGAACCTCCCATCAAACTTACGGTACATCTGTTTTAACAGTCTTTTCTAGGCTCTTTTTTGTTTCTTTTCCTCCTCTTTATATTAGTACATGCAATATGAAGGTAACGCCTTGCAATGCCTTCGTCTTTTCAAGCTAAATTTTGGTACGGAAAATGGGAATGGTCCCAATTCTATCGCCATCTTCTTTCCAGTTCTTGTTCAGTATTATAAATTTTCTTAATGTTGCTTTAGAGGGCTTCTTCTTCCTGTTGGCTCTTTTCTTTTCTTTCTTCTTTTTCCTTTTCTTTTTTAAGTTGCATTTTTGTGCCCTGTTTCTTGCATTTCGTTCTCTATGTGGCTGACTATTGAAAAAATGCTATCATGTGGATGAATGTATACGTTACTCGAGTCTCACATGAAAAACATGAAATTTTGATACAGGCTTTTGTAAGGACCTTGTTCTCTTCAATCCTTTAAGCTGGTTACTTGTGGCTTGGCTCGCTCAAAGGTTATAAATATTATTATTATTTGCTATTATTTGGGACATGGCTCTCTCAAATGCATTTCTACACAATATAATTTTGTGGGATTTGGAATCAAGGCCATCTCCACCAATCACTCCTTGTTCACTGAACATTCACTGAACATAAATAAACAAGTCAGTTGAACTGTTTGTGTGCTTGTCTCTTCTCTTGATACTGATCAATGATTTACATACTTGTTTTTATTCTTATGATTTTTTATGCATGCCCTTATAATATATCAAGCTTTTCTCTTTCTTTCAACAAAATTTTTTCTTATATTTAAATGAAAAATCTTTTGGAGATGCTTCAGAAGTTGCTGGTAGAAGCACCCCTTCCTGTCTAAGTCAATCAGTTTTTGAATACAAGAACAAAGATAAATCTCAGACTCTCTGGGCCCCAAGATCTGAAGGTGATATACTTTCCTCGCCAAATTTGAAGGCCTTCACATTTAATGAACTTAGGAATGCTACTAGGAACTTTGGTCCTGATAGTCTAATAGGACAAGGAGGCTTTGGTGATGTCCACAAGGGGTGGATTGATGAGCAATCCCTTAGTGCTACTAAGCCCGGATCTGGAATGGTTGTGGCCGTGAAGAAGTTGAAACCTGAAGGTTTTCAGGGGCATAAGGAGTGGCTGGTAGATTACTTTTCTTAACACTTAATCCAGCTGCTTTTCCTTGAAATAACGTATGCTTATCATAAATTTCTTCACTTACAGTCTGAAGTCAATTATCTTGGCCAACTTCATCATCCAAATCTTGTCAAACTTATTGGATACTGCCTACATGGAGATAATCGACTTCTAGTATATGAGTACTTGCCCAAAGGCAGCTTGGAGAACCATCTATTTCGCAGTATGTGGTTGCTTGCAGAATGCTTGTGAGAGATTAATACACTTCTTACCTGACTGTACTTTGGTTAAAACTGCATTTTTAAACTATATAGTATCTTGGAAATTACCTTTTATTTGGTACCAAAGTTGGCACAAAATTGTGCGTTCACCATCTGTGGAACTTCTGCCTGCAGGGGTCTCACAGTCACTTTCATGGGCAACAAGGATCAAAGTTGCCATTGATGCTGCTCGTGGTCTTGCCTTCCTACACAACTCCGATCCACAAGTTATCTACCGTGATTTTAAGGCTTCCAATGTATTATTGGATTCGGTAGGTTGGCTAAGAAGAAGCATGATTTCATATTGTGGTATTTAGCCAAAGATGCTTGTAAAACATGAAGGGATTGATTGGCATAATCCTCCTCTACCAATAATGGGGGAAATACAATTAGTAAAGGAAGAAAAAGAGAGAAGAAAATAACATAGAAGGAAGGATATTAACGTGAAAGCTGCCTTCTTTTAATAATGCCTTGAATTTGGGTTGTCTACAAATGCAGGAATTTAACGCAAAACTCTCAGACTTTGGTTTGGCTAAAGCAGGACCAACTGGTGATCGTTCTCATGTTTCAACTCAAGTCATGGGTACTCACGGCTATGCTGCTCCTGAATATATTGCTACAGGTATATATGATTTTTGCATGATCTGTATTTTCAAGCTTTCAGGCTCTTTTGTCAAGATTACGAGCAGAAATTCAAAATTGATGCTTTTGTGGATATCACTTTTTTGTGTTTCAACTTGGCAATGAGATGAATTTTCCAAAGCTCGAATTGGAATGACTTGTGAACTGACTCAGATCAACGTCTATACGTACACATTGAGAGCATGTGTGAATTTCTGTATCTTCATTATAACAATAAGCTACTTTGGAAAAGATAAACTTTTTGATCTGTTTGTATTATCTAATTATTTTCCTATATAGTTAGTTTACAGAGTTATCAAAGATAAGTCCATCTCTTTAGTCTCTAGTTTGAGTCTATCTATTCGTATCATCTAACTTCGTTCCTATTCCTAGATGAATAATCTGGTTGTAACCCTTAATGAAGTGATTTAGTTTTTTATTGCCATTTATCAAGTGGCTTTTGTAACATTTTCAGCTCATCAATGGTCACATGTAGTTTTAAATCCGCCAATAATTAGTATATTACTATTTGTAACAACAAAATCTACTATTACTCCTTGAACTTTGGTTCATAAACGTCATCCTTATAAGGATGTCATAGCAATGCTAAAGCCTTTTCCTTGCATCTGATGCCAAAATAAACATTGAGCAGGTCGGCTAACAACAAAGTGCGATGTCTATAGCTTTGGGGTTGTGCTTTTGGAGCTGCTATCAGGGCGTTGTGTCATCGACAAAACAAAATCTAGAGTGGAACAAAATCTGTTAGAATGGGCAAAAGCGTCCTTTTTGGGCGATAGGAGAAAGCTATTCAGGATTATGGATACCAAGTTAGAAGGCCAGTACCCACAGAGGGCTGCTTATGCAGCTGCAATCCTTGCATTACAGTGCACTAGTGAGGCCAAAATCAGGCCCCAGATGTCTGAGGTCGTGGCTACGTTAGAACGGCTTCTGGACAGCAGATCATCTGGCCGGAGCCGGATGTCTGTCCCTTCTTCTACAGGGAACCATTGTTTAACAGAGAGCAAGTCTGTATCTAGTCTGTGAGATCTCCATTGCCATCTTTGAGATCCCAAGGAGGTGATATAAAGAGGGAAGTGTTTTCTCTTCAAATGGGCGTGTCGAAGTGCATCCCTTTTTGCCGGCTTGTGTTAGCTGATGGTCCCATTAGGGAGTTTTGAGGGGTTTCACTATTTTACTTGTACCTGTATATGCCAAAGAAAAATTGGACCTGGAGATATCATGAGCATTAAGGTGCATCATCATATCAGTGAGACTGGGTCTTAGTTTTTGCATTATTGCTGTTTAACAAGAGCCGGTCGTAATTTTTCAATTACAATTACCCTATCTTGAACCTAAGGCATTTTTGCTTAATTGCCAAGAGAAACAGTTAGATAATCAAGATGAAAAGCCCTAACCCCCTCCCCCCCTCCCCCGGGGGATTATGTCATTATAACTTCCTCCTCATGAATTGAAATATTTAATCTATTATAAAAAATTAAATACATAGGTGATAACTCAATAAATTTTTAAGTAGGATGTTGAGCTGTTATAGTTGATATGAGAGTCAGTCTCTAGTCAATTTGAGATTCTGACTTGACAGTGAAATAGTAGTAGTGACATTGGTAGTGACAATATTATTATTCCTAACTTCCTAGACCCTAAAATGCTTAAAAGATTAAACTTTTTTATTAGCAAATCAAAATTGTTTTATTTCGGTAACGAAAAGATAAAACTTGTACTCACAAGAATATGACTAAATCTTGTAAGGTGATGGTGTAAAAATGTTGAATTTTGTCAGTAAATAATACATGTATATTTACACAAGCACTTAAAGCCTAATCAGTCTTCTTGTTGGTGAAACCTCAACAATCAGTTAACTAAGGCAAATCCGACATACCAAGACGCTCAATGCCCCACAGATAAAGGGCTTGCAGAGTCAAGACACGTAATTCTGAAGAACATCCAAGTTACAACACCATTGGCAAACTTATTTTAATGCACAAACAACGTCTCTAGTAGCATAAACGATGGTACAAGTTAATCACCATACAAAGTTGGAAGTAAATTACAATATGGACAGCCCAGAAATCATGCAAAAAGCAAGAATTCAAATACAGGTATAGTTGCAGCATGCAGAACATAAAACCTATAATGTACAAATCACCCTCAACGCCCAAAATGCAGCAAATGATGAAAGAACCCGGTCAAACACATTCTTCCTACTAAAGTCCTAGGTAGTTCAACAAAGTTATTACAGATAAATCAAACATGAGTATCAGCCTCCTGATTTTAAACTCCGGAAATTCAGTGCTCAAATCACCTCTTCCACTCGGCTTGAATTACTCTTCCTGCAAGATGAACAGGCTCGTTTAAAATTATCAAACCAATAAAAAATGTCATACACCAGCATATAACTGACTCCCGCTGGAAATCAATCTACCAAGTTGTCTCAGTAAAAGAAAAGAAGCGGAACTGTATATGGGTGCATAATTAATACCCAGTGGTTATAGAAACTTTCTCAAGTATGTTTAGCTGATATTAAGAACGGCATTTCCACATTTGTGCCAATAAAAAGTATAAAGGTGAACAAAAACTGAAAATTTGTTTAAAACTTTACTTAATTTAGAAACAGAGGCAGTGCGGATTCTTAATGAAACTATCACGTGTGATGGTTGTCTTGTTGGGCAAGATGTCAGTCAAAAACCACTACATGGAGGAAGAAATATATCATACCGTTTCCATCTCTAGATGAAACAGCTTTGTGCCCCCCTTTGTTGCCCGGTTGACCTGGTCTCTGTGTCCTTGGTGAATGCGAACTAATTTTGCTGTTAGTAGAGGATGGCAAAGAATGTCGCCGTGCAGAGTTGTTTCTCTCACCACTATCTTGTCCCAACCTTGGTGATCCTTGTGCCCTCAACTTGGCCTTGGCTGATTCAGTTGCTGCCATATAGCTTGGTAATGTTGGACTACTCTGTACACCATTCTCTGTACGTTCCTGTTTTCCTTGAACTGAGGCTCGCCGGGAGGGTCTCTGGTTTTCATTGCCTGTTGGATCTTCCTTATGATTCAGATCACCATTTGTTAGTGGAGAATTTTCATCTTTACATTCACTCTCTGGTAGATCTTTTGGCTCATTTAAAGTTCCGTCACCTGAAGTATTTCTATCTTTACTTGTATTCTCTACCAAGAGCTTTGGATCCAGTTCCACTTGATAGCTGCCTGACATTTCAGACACCTCCTTGCTAACCGAAGGTCTAGGAGTAATTTCCATATCAGGTACACTGGGCACAGGCTCAGCTAATGCTGGTTGTTTGTAAGGTATTTCGTTAGAGCTAACAACCTCTTGCTCTGAAACAATATGTCCTGAGGTAATATTTGCCTTTTCCGCCTTTTCCACGTGCTGTTTTGGGGTTGGGGTCTCAGACTCAACTTCTGGTGGAACAGCATTCTCAACAATGGGGTTATGGACCTTTCTCAGGCTCCGCTTAACCTTTTCAAGCTCACTTTGTGGATTTTCTTGCACTGGATCTGCAGCTTGGTTAGACAATTTCTTCAGGTTTCGTTTTGGTTTCTCCAATTCAGGATTTGCTTGTACTGGGACTGATTCAGAATTTACAGTTGGAACCTTCCGGTTAGTGCGTCTTGACTTGCTCATTTGAACTTCTCCAGTTGAAGTATTACCATGCTTTCTCCGAGACCTAGAATCTGGAATTTTCTTGGGTTGGGGAATCGGTATCCAAAAGTGAGATGCAGACCAGCGCTCCAACCAACTTAACACTGAATTCGGATCACCGGGAACATATTGCAGGCGCAAGGCCACTATCGTAGTAGATGATGCGAGAAGCTAAAACAAGAAATATGTTTTTATATGTATATTTTCACAAAGATAGATCAAAAGATGCGTCTAAGTGTAGAAAATGTCAATATTGCACATAAACCCTAAACTAAACAATGATACAGTAGTGTAGCTGAAATCTCAAATATTTCCATACTAAACAATGATGAGTTGAAGTGCAGAGAATGTCAATAATGCACAAAAACCCATATTAGTGTCATAAAAAGATGACTCCTCAAGCAAAAAGAATTGAAAACATGCATGCCGGGTCTTTAATATCAACTAAGAAAAAGCATTTATCTATTTAGTTAAAAAATGATTTTCAAACTATGTATCATTGATCAATTCAGGCACAACTTTGTCTTCTCTTCAGTACCAACTGACAAAAAGCATTTATCAAATACTCAGTGCTGATATTGTAGTACTGTTCATTATTGAATGAAATATATTCAGAAAGAGTAGCCACAAATAATAATCTTATAAATTGCAGGATAGGGCCCAAATTACCTTGCGGGTGTAAGTATTTGTTGATAGCTTTGCAAATTTTGTGGCTATATCAACTGGGTTGGCACGTTTTCCATCCTGAAACCCAATGCATCCAGAAGGAAGCATCATCAACATTAACAAAAATTATAATACAAGGAATTTGATACTGGTACACAATACCTAAACTGTTGTGCAAAATATACACATCTTAGATCATAAACAGAGAAATCAGTTCTTGCAAAACATTACCTGAAGCTTCAACATATTGCACTTCTCACGGATTTCATAACCAGCATCATACTGTCTAACCCTCCCTCCACGAACAACTGCCTGGAATTTGACTATCCCATACATGGAACATAATGTAGCAACAGCTTGTCTTCGAACTAAGTGCCCACGAATAAGTGCTTGCAATCTTATTATCCCTTTTAAGGCCTTGAATGCCCTGCGAGCCTTCACAACAGAAGCTTCCATTACATTAGGCAACCAAATGTTAAAACAATTCACACAATCTGAACTACACAAGAATAAGTTCAATATATTCAAAATTATTCAAATTGGAAACTGGATGAGATAATAATTTATGAATTTTCAGAGACAAGCATGAAAGATCAAAATAAGTTCATGATATATGCTTCCCCCCCAAAGAAGGCATCATATCAGGGAAGCCGCGCAGTGGATATCTGCCAGAAAATCAATCCAGAATAAGATGAAAGGAAGTTGCCAAATTTGACAACTCCTTTTTTGACATCCTATCACATCAAAGAAGAACATGTATAACATCAGATCCCCAAAAAACCAGAAGGATTGAGGGTGCGGATGATGAATATCTGCAAGAATACTCGATGCCATTCAAGTCAATAAAGTTACATACTTATTAAATACCATGTTGAACATCAAGAACGTAATCCGAAAGCATTAGATCAACTGAAACTTCCTGATTTTATTTCACTAAAGACACGTAAGATTTCATGACAAATAAATCCACAATGAACTACAGAACCATATTAGAGTTATTTGTCTTTTTTCCATTTTAGCAGAAAGACACTGGGTTTGGTCCGTTTGGATCAATAAACCATTATGTAAAGCAGTCAGAGCCTCACCAAATAACCCCTAAAAGCAGCCTGCGCCTTTGTTGCAGCTTCCTCCTGCCTGATTTCCTCTGGATCAGGAGGTGCATCTTCATGAACATGTGACACCAAATCAGTTTCCTGATTCACTGGAGAAAGATATTCTGGTTCTTTATTCTCCAATTCCAACTCTTCCTCATTTCTGGTGACAGTATACGGGGGTGGATCCACAGCCACACCAGTTTCTGGTGCCTTGGCCGCAACCAATGCTTCTTTCTGGTTAACGAGTTTCTGCAGTAAATTATTTTAAAAATAAGTCAGTAATCTCAGTATAGAAGGGAAACACATACCAAACTAGAGCTATTCCCCTACAGAAAATAAAATTTAACAGTAATGCTTTAAAATTTCAAAAGCATTACAGCAGCTAACAGCTTTCAGACCCAGCTGCAGTTTATATGACTATATTTGATGGTTTGTGAATACTTCTAATAAGCTTATCAAGGCCAGTACTGAGTAACACACAGAACCTCATCCAATGGTAATAGCACCAAAGCAACAATGAAGTCTTTTAGGAAAGACATGTTTCAAGACATACATAAAGTGCGAACAGAACATTTCACCAAAATAAAAATAAAAATAATAATAATAATAAAGTGAGAACAGAACAAAAGGTACTCCTTTTATGCCTTTATTCTCATAGTAATAATAACACTTGGCCTTTAAATCTGATAAATATTTCTAAATAGTACAGCCATCTAGTCATGTTAACCCATTTGAAATAAGATTGCTCAACTCAACAATCAGCGTTACCTCTCTTCCTTTGGAAATATTTGATTTGGATGACTTTTTTCCAAATAGTACAGTTTTGATCCATTTTCCTGGTGACTTGCCCATTGTAAGAACAGGACCTGCGACAGAAAACAGTGAACCCAAATTCCGCAAAGTGCTTGATCAGGAAATTAAATAACCAACATGAAAAAGAATATTAAACTGGATCATGAAATCGTGCAAGGTGCTTCCTAAACAAACAAGATAACAAACAATGAAAACATTCATTCATGGATATGGTTGTCTCTAATGAACAGAGTATGTGCCTTGATAAAATATCTTGAAATCATACTTCTCTTGAAATAGTAGTATAGTGACTTTGTCCCTTTAGTGTTGACCAAAAAGAAAAATTCCTCTTGGTAAAATGGAACAACTTATTGCCACTAGGATAGTATTTCTTAAGGTGTATTTAGTGTTGCTGAATGAATACAAGGTAGAAAAGCGAAAATAACATAAATTTACTAGCAATCAACCAAGGCTACTTACGCCCATTAGTTAATTTCTCAGCGGTTAAAAATGCAAGTCAATGTACAATAAAAGGTGTTTAAAGATGAAGATGAGTCAAGGGAAATAATAGCCAATCAATTATACAGGTACATATAGAGGACATAATATACTAATCGTTACAGCTTTTCTCGAATAAAACAATATAAAACCAAATGATATATCCTTTCACTCCGTAGGATCAGTTATTGTCCTCACCAATTACCTGTAAGATATTTTGGGAAGAAAAAATGTCATCACCAACAACAATATCGTACGAAAACCAAGTTGGCAAATCAAGTTTGACCTCCTGAACAACTATGATTTTTGCGCTAAAAGTTATATTGGGAATCTAAACAATGAGCTCGGAATTATTCAAGAAGACGCAAACACTATCGCGTCCTTAATTAACATAACAGATTCAGAGTGTTTCAGGGAAAGAATTGATAACTCCGAAAGTACTGTACAACGTTTAGAAGAACGTTAACATCAGGATAATACAAGCAACTGCAACATAGTTCAGGACTTCCAATGGACTGCCAAGACGAAAAACGAAGTAAATTGAAGTAAATTAGAGCATTTACTCAAACCAAAGTAGAAATTTGCCAAAATCCACAAGATCTGCCACATATTAGAACCAGGAGACGGTTAACACTAATTAATCACTCAATGTCAGAAATTAAAGCACACATGCGCGTGGAGAGCTAGATCTGACATTTACCCGGTAAATGCTGAACCTCTTCACCTCAAATCTAGCATTCCTGGAGACCAGAATAGAACCGTGAGACTAGAAATTGAGCACTATGTAGTCGTTGTTTATTACCAGAATAAGCAGAGAAATCTACACACACTGGAATAGACAACAGAGAGAATGACAGTGAAAGTAGCATACCATGAAACAGAGAGAGCTAGAAAACCAAGACAATAAAAGAAAAGCAGAGCTAAAAAAAGAAGAAAGCGGTCTAAAGCTCCATCAATTTTCTTCTTGCTCGGTTGGTTGCTCCTCTGTGAACTCTGCGGATGGAGGAGTGAAAAACCATGCCCAACCCAGAAAAAGCCTGGATAATTTGTTGGAAATGTGCTTCCGTGTAGTTAGAGCTCACTGAAAAAAGGCAAAGCCTCTCATTTTATCCGCTCGATCCAATGACTTAATGAAAATCGAAGATTGAATAGTGGATCGAACGGTGAGAAAGGGAGCTTCTGCTACAACAGGTTCCACTTCAAAAAGTGGTTGGGATTAAAAAAGGGCCGTGTCGGAAGTCTCAGCGCAATAGTTGCTTCGGAACCAAGTGTTCCAGCTTCTTTATTCCGAAGCAAATCGAAATTACTCTTACGCCCTCACTTCTTAATATTCGTCTCACGCGCAGTGAGGCATCGTGTCAGATATAAATCGTTAAATTGTGCGGCAGAGTCACATGATGTGACGATCGAGAGCGCGTGGATGTTATGAAGTGGTGGAATGGGAAGCCACGCTGGACATAATTCGAGGTAAGGAGGGTGTATGAGTAAACCACCCCAACCATGTCTATCTGTAACTGTCACGAGGACCGGTTGGGTACTGTAATCAGTAATGCCTCTCATGGATATTAGGGAGGCAGATTGGTTGTGGAACACTTGATGAGTTTAATAAATGTTATCTAAAAATTTTTAGTTGTAAATTTTAGATTTACTCATTTGCTGAATCCAATGATTAGTACTAATAATGCTAGTTTTATTTTTGTAATACATGAAAAGGATAAAACTTTACCCAATTTCTAGTGGTGTTTATTTGCATCTAGACTTGGACTGGATTCATGGACCATGTGGGCCTAAGTATGGCCCATTGAGCCCATGTCATTGAGAGTTGCACCGTTGAGCAGGGCTCCACCTTGTTAAAATTTGAAATTCGAAAATTAAGGAGCCTCCGTGGGTCCCACCTCAGTACCAACTTCCAACTAAGCATGATTAGCCTATTGGACCGTTTATTCCTTCTTTTTGGATGCTTATCTGTCACCATCAGTTATTTTTTTTGTCTTCTTTTTCAATTTTAACGGCCACACGTTATAATATAGCCCTTGATTCTCGATCATGACGTGGTAGGGCGCGTTTCAAAATTGAATAGAGAAATCAGAGAGTGTCCACATCAGCGAGCTCACATGAAACTGAACGTGTAGTAAGAAAAAGTCTTGCCGTGAAATTGGTCAGCAAGGTAGATTGTCCACGTCAGCAAGGTTTTCCCGCTCATGAGGACCCTTGGTCGAAAGAAACCATCCTTATAAACCCGCGAATCATAATTTTGAATTCAACATACAAGGAAATCTTCGGAGTTCAGCCTCCTCATCCCCAAATTTCTGTGTTACACTGCGAGTAAGGTCAATGGAGGAACCCGTCGCGCAAGAGAAATCCTCTGGTGTTTCTGGTATAGTTCTTGCCAGTGTTCTAAATCTTTTTGCGTTTCTATGAATGTTATATCCCTAATTCTAACTCAAATTGGGTCGTGATTCAGGGAATTCCGGGAGACCCTGGCTTCAAAAGTATGCGCTGCGTTCGGCGTCTAAAGCCAAGGAACAGAAGCCTGATGCCTCCAATTTGTCCAATTCTTCTGCTTCAAAGAGGTTTTTTGACTTTTGCAACTTCCTTCTTTCCTGGCTTTCTCTTCTATGGTTTTGAAGGATATGTTCGTTTTTAGGATGATTCAAGTTGATACAGAAAAGTATAACTATTTCCGAATCTTCATAACAGCAGCAACATGATATTATTTTGAAAGGATTATTATTGATTGGAACTCCACCCATGGGCTCTGTTCCCAATTTCATTTCAGATCAATATAACTATGTATTAGTGTTTTCCTTTGCCCAAAAAAAAAAAAAAAAACAGCCGGGAAAGAAGAGTTATGCAATTACATATTGGGTTTGGATGAAAATAAATAATCTAGCAATTAATATAAGACGATGATGATTTAGTTGTACTCCGATCTTTGGGATTTACGGAAGAGCAGGTTTGACCCCAGTAATCATCAAATCCTCATTGCACGAATATGAGTTGCTGTAGATCGAAATTTGACGAATATTAATTAAGAATTAGAACATTTTACGTTGTTCCCACCCCTTTTGCGCTTGTCATCCTTTCATGCATTTCATTCTTTTTTTCTAGGGTAAGACCTGCAGCTTCAAGTGTAAGTAAGAGCGTGGGAGTTCTTGATCTCTCCGGCAAGGATAAGTCTTGTGCTGCTAAACCACTAAGGAGGCTCTCTATTCCTTCCAAAGCTGCTGCAACTCCAGGACCAAAGTTGTCTGCCACTATTACACCAATCTCGGAGACCAGAACAAGGCGGTCTGTTAATGGTCAAGGCAGAAGCGAAACACCCATTTCTGACATTTCCAGATCTTCGAGTCGAACGAAGTTCAACATGCTGTCTAAACCTTCATATTGGTTATCCCAGATCAAGGTCTCAGAATCTTCGGGCAAGCACTCAATTTCACTTGGCTTCTTCAAATTAGCATTGGAGGCAGGATGCGAGGTAAAATGTAGTTTTACACAGACATGAAGGCATACATTCTTTTGTGTTTGTTTCTATTCACGCTTCTTCTGAACATTTCAAGCATTCTCTTTCGCTTGAATTGGTTATTCCGCTTATGAAAACTAGTGATGTCTGTTGTGTTTAGGCTTTACAAATGCTTTTAGTATTCTGCCCTGATTCTTTTGTACATCAGTTTACCCATCTTTTCCTTTGTTGCTCTTTTACATCTATCGCAGCCTCTCAAGAAAATGCAAGATGAACTGAAATCATATGTGCGCCGACATAATCTTGCTGATCTTGGAGAATCTGTGAAAGAATTGTTCGAAAGCTATAATATTACTGATGCTGAAGATAACATACAGCAGTCGCAGATATCTGAAACTATTTCGCAGGTGCCAGAAGATGGGACTCGATCCTCTGATGAAGAGGTACACAGCTCTTCTTCTACCGTGGGTGCTGGGACTGGGAAACTCAAACCGAAGTGTTTGAACATTGATTCCACTCAAGTTTCTCCTCCTGTGAAAGAGTCAACGAAGAAGGTGACTGGACAGAAGAATAATGCTGGATCCAGGGTGAAAGAAGATGCCGGCAAGAATTCTTCAAATTCAAAACCAGCTTCAGAAACCAGTAGTCGCAGGTCAATGAAAAAATCTGAGAAGCCAAGCAAGCAAGAAGCTGGTAAAGAAAAAGGCAAGGTCATGAAGCATGGAAAGAAAAGTGAAGCTGAGCAGAGTAAGTGTGCAGTAATTTCTCTTGTATGACTGTTTATGAAACATGTTTAGCTCTGCTAATGTTTTTTTGTCCAACTCAGCTACGGTTAGCCCTTCACCTCCTGAAGTGACCATTATGGGGGACAAAGAAAACGTGGTGAGAAGCCTATCTAATGCTAGCTTTTTTGGATATTGTTGAAGAAAGACATATGAACCTGATCTGATTTCCTTCTCTATTGTAGGACGCTTCTCTTACTGAAGAGAGGGTTTAACTTAAAGAAGTTCGTGCCTGAATCTTTCAATGATTTCATTTTCGAAGTCAGTTTGTTCACGTGTGGAGCTTGCTTTAGTTGTATAGTCCAAGTGGAGATTGTTTCTTGTTGTCTAGCGTCATAAAACTGCTTTTCAATCGTGTTTGGCCGTTGGACATCTTCTGCGTTTGGTGTCTCAAGCTGATCAGTTAAACCCTATTGAATCTCAAGTGTTGCCATACCTTTTTTTATATAGTTAATCAAAATCTTGATATTTTATATAAGGCATAATCTAGCACATCAGGGAACCTGCAAGCCCCTTATATTGGATTAGTTTAGCGGGCGTACTCAAGCTGTACCCCTTCCCTTGGCCAAGATAACAAGAGAAATGATCATGGAAAGAATTATGAACCACTTCAACAATTAAAAAGCTTAGGGTAAGCCTTAAGAAACATTTTTTTCGTTCCAGTGGTAAACACTACACTATTTTTGCACTCATGCAAACGCACCTCCAGATTTATCAATAACTTCAAAAAGATAGATTTGGAACGATAAACAACAAAGTGAAAGGAAAGGAGTCAGTATTTTGTATCAGAGGGTATTGGCCAAAAAATTCAGTGAAGGCCTTAAAACACAACCACATTTGCGATACTACAAGCTAAGAAATTTGCCTAAGCTAAAATAGTCAAACCTTTTGTCATCATAACCAATTCAGCAAACTGTAAAGTCGTAGTTCGTATTGAACCATGTTGTCAACAATTCAATGCAATTTGATGCACAGAAAATCTATTTTACATAAACTGACATGAACAATGCATGAACTACAATCAATTAAAGATGAAATGATCCTAACATTCAGAAAAGCGATGAATAAAGCAAACAAGTTGATAAGTTTGCACAATGATTCATAATGGTGGCAGCATAACTAAATTCATAAATGGCTCCAGACAGGCAGGATGCCCACAAGTGACATGGATTTAGGGGGCTTAATCAGCTGTCCAGCTCTGCTCCACAATTTCTCTCACTCTCCGGTTGTACTCACGCTTATTCTCACTAAACATTCGAGCTGCTTCTGAGTTTGCAGGAGAATTTGGGTTCGGATCACAAAGCAGTGACTGCCAAAAATGATTGATCAACTTTCAGAAAATAATCATAAAATGGCAAGTGCTCGCTACTTCTTGCAGCATAGCACAGATAATTACAACTTAAAACACACTTGTTCAACAGAATACTTCATTTAACACATGAAAAAGTGCCCGAATTTTCAATTATTTTACAATTACAAAATTATAAAAAATTATAAACCTTTGACACCCCCCTCTTATAACCGATTATAAACCAAATTTAAACCTTAAACCAGAGTTTCAACTTGTTCAATATTGTTCTCATTTTCATAATATTGATCCATATACAGTTTAAAACAATAATCTTTAATATTAAATATTAATTTCTAAAATCAACCAAAAACAAGAAAAAACCATAGGTCACATTTGCAAATTGCAGTGAGATAAATTGTTTCTTAACGTCCAAAGCAAGACTCACAGTTCTTGGTTATACTAATTCAACCATATACAATTATTTCAGGCAATCTGCAGACACAACCATCGCCTATTGATCTCTAATTTCTATACTGCACATGTTAAAGGCATCATTTAGGCAATATTAGATTGGCAGCGTACCATGGATTGTGCAATAAATATGACTCAACCATACGCACCATTCTCACATAATTGCCACGTAAATGAAAAGGATTATAAACAGAAGCTACACAGACCTCTGACATGTGCTTTAGAGTTTATATATACCAACCATCAGGTAAATTTCACCAAGACAAAATTTAACTCCAATTGTTAGAATGCGAAGGTAAAAAGAAAAGAAAATAATCATTTCTTATCAATTAAGGGCATAGGAAAATGGAACAGCCCGTAGACTTGAGGGATTTCCATAAAGGCATTAACTAAAAGTCTGTGCGGCAAATCAACACAGGCATGACTTGAGGTTCTTCTTAAATAGTTTATATTGAGTGGAAATGAGATAAATACAAGGAAAAGCAATTTGGCTTTGCTATAGTAGAGGATAGGGGAATTTCAGGGAAAAGATGGAGGAGAGTTCCCAGGCTCTATGCCTGGCAACCCCCCATCCTCTCCGGAAAAAAGGGAACATGTAAAATAAATAAAATCAACTGTGTATCTTTAACCCATGGTGATTTGTTGAAACAAAAAAGTCAACTTCCTATTATTTTATACAAACCCAATTTCAGATGTATCCAACAGATGTTCCTACCTTTTTTGCAAAAGATCCCAAAAAAAAAAAAATACAGATACTTCATACAAGTAGGTATAAATAGCATGATACCTGGATAGATGTGAGTATAGCAGCTACATCATATATAGGACTCCACTGATTTTGTAATATATCCAAACATATACTCCCATCCGCATAAACTGACAAAGTCATTTTTTTGAAAAACAAAAAGGCTTTAGTATCTCCAAGGGGAATTTATGGATAAGGTAAAAAATTTCAACATAAAACTTACTATTTGGATGAAACATCCGAGAGACAAATCTTACAGTTGGTGGTTTGTTTGGATAATCCTCCGTAAATTGAAGTGTCAACTTAAACGTTCCTGAATAACTCAAAATTTGTAGCTGTGTAAGTATACTTAGCATCATGATGATATCAACAAAGAGCAAATAAGACATTCAGTATCCATGACATCTGACAGGCACATCTAAGCATAGTATCAACAAGACAACACAGTAAATAGAAGTTAAAACCGTGAGAAAGATTTAAAAAGGCAACCACAAAATTGAATCAAACTGAATTGTAGAACCTACATACTTGTTCTATAAAAAAAATTCTTAATTTCATAATAATACCAAAGAAATCCATCAAGATTCTCAAAATGTAATTGAAAATGAGGGGGCTACGACACTAAAAGCTACAGGCTACAGCTACACCTAAGATGCTGACTAATCTCATCAAATGCAAAAGAATCGATAAATTAAAGTAAACCACAAAGTTCCCAAATTACAAGTCCAATTGTTCATCCTCAAAAAAATTTTCAGACAAGAGATGCAACGCAAGGATTAACTCACCTCCATCCCATGGAGTATCATCAGGGCTGCAATCCAAAGCAGACAAGAAAGCAGAAATTACTTATTGATATGTACTTAGAAGAGTGAGAAACAAAGCTAAGTGATAAAATGGAAGTAAAAACAATTATGGATCTTAGTTGAATTTCATCACAACTCACCCAAATATGACAGCATTCCAGAGCATTATATTGTTGTCCTGTGGGGCACCGCTGATTCCTGCAGGTGGATCTTGCTGCAGCCTCTTAAAATCCCTCATCAGCCTCTTCCTAGCTGGGGTCGACATTGTCACTACCTAAAAAGACCAACAGCCAAAAACGCAAAAAATACTTCAATCTATTAGAAAGCAGTCTTTGACATCACCTTTAGTTTACTGTTTCTGTATTTAAATTGCGCACACCAAATATCATTCAATTGTAATTTGATGGCGTCACAATTTGCAATGGCCAAGAATCAAAATTCAGTTGAGAAGTAATCGTAGAAAATCAAGAAAGGACAAGCATCTGCTACATAGACTAAACACAAGGCAAAGATGGGCAGAAGAAAATAAAATAAAATTTTGCAACATAAGGCGTTTATTGCAAGCAATAATTCCGAAATTCAATCCGTCCGAATTTCCCCTTTTTCCCTCGGGTGCACCTTTACAACGAGATTGCGGCATAATTCGCTAAAAACCCCATGACATAGCTTCATATTATGGCAAGCTAAAAACCCTAAACTTTCAGAAACACAAATCTTTCATTTAACAAGACTATAAAAATTTATAAAAATAAGGCTCTGATCCAGATCATCTGTGTCAATCTCTCATAAACAATCCAAAGGAAAACAACCATGCAAATTCGAACAGGCAAAAAAACGAAGGTAAAAAAAAAGGCGATTCACCGAACAGAATTTAAAGAAAGAGTTGTCTCACCCAGAAGAAGGTCCGAAATTGAAGAGACTAAGATCGCAGATGGAAGTTGACAGCTGCGGGCAAGTGTACTATGTCGGGAAAGGATAGTACGATCATCCAAATCGGAGTTCTAGTGAGATAGAGAGCATTACGGAAAGACGCAGAGAAAGGAAGTCACGCTTGTTTTGTTTTGTTTGATTCGTTGTGCGACCTACGAGCTACGGTACAGTTTGATGTGACATGATTAGGGATGAACCTTCCGTTCTTCATTACATTCTTGCCGCCATTTTAATCTGGATAGTGCAAAAATACACATATGTTTTTTTTCTGAGGAATGTCCAGTAGTAAATGTTTTTTTTTAGTGTAAAAGTGCATAGATTATAAATTAGGTGTAAAAATATCATTTGACTGTTAAGTTTGACTTTGACCGATGGCGTGGCATTTCAAAGGTGTAAAAATACACATGTCATTTGTCAAGAAGAGCGCCCAACAACAATTTTTTTTTTTACTTTAATAATTTTATTTCAAGATTCTAAAATAATTTTTCAAGATTATGAAGTATTTTTTCAGTATCAGTCAGTATCCTTTTAGTACTAGTCTTGAAATATTTTTTCAAGATCCTAAAATAATTTTTCAAGATTATGAAGTATTTTTTCTGTACCAGTAAGTATCCTGAAAGTACTTTTTAGTACCAGTCAGTAGCCTGAAATATTTTTTTCAGTATCAGTCAGTATCCTTTTAGTACCAGTCAATACTTGAAATATTTTTTCAAGATCCTAAAATAATTTTTCAAGATTATGAAGTATTTTTTTCTGTACCAGTCAGTATCCTGAAAGTACTTTTTAGTACTAGTCAATACCCTGAAATATTTTTTCAAATACTGACTAGTACAGAAAAAATACTTCATATTCTTGAAAAATTATTTTAGGATCTTGAAAAAATATTTCAAGTATTGACCGGTACTAAAAGGATGCTAACTGATACTGAAAAAATACTTCATAATCTTGAAAAATTATTTTAGGATCTTGAAAAAATATTTCAAATGTTTACCGGTACTAAAAGGATACTGAAAAAAATATTTCAGGATACTGACTGGTACTAAAAAGTACTTTAGGATACTGATTGGTACAGAAAAAATACTTCAAAGTATCTTTTTAGTACAAGTTAGTACCCTGAAATATTTTTTTCCAAATCTAAAAATAATTTTTCAAGATTATGAAGTATTTTTCCAATATAGGTCAGTATTCTAAATATCTTTTTAGCACCCGGTAGTAATTAAAATAAAATTATTAAATTAAAAAAATTTGTTGTTGGGCGCTCTTGTTGACAAATCACATGTGTATTTTTGCACCTTTGAAATGCCACGTTATCAGTCAAAGTCAAACTTAACGGTCAAACGGTATTTTTGCACTTAATTTTTAACCACGTGTGCACTTTTGCACAAAAAAAAACATTTACTACTGGGCGCTCCTCGGAGAAAAGCACATGTGTATTTTTACACCTTAACCCTTTTAATTTTAATAATTAAAAGAAAATACCGCGCTTAATACATACTTAATTATAACCTACATTGTGGGACTAACTGGGGGATTATTTCTTTTCTCAAACGTGAGCATAACGTGTAATTCAAATTCCAAGTAAAAATTAAAATTAAAATCAAAATCTCGTAACGAATGAATTTTTATAAAAACAAAATGACACGTGCAGAAATTGAGAAATTAATCCATAAATAAAAGACCCAATAAAAGACGAGAAGGAATTTATTACAAAAGGTGTAGAATAAAAGAAAGTGAAAATCTCATAAAAATATTATTAAAATAGGCAAAAGATAAATTTTTTGAACAGTAGGAAAAAGATAAATAGGTGCTACCAATTTATTAAAGGGTTAAGGTGCAAATTCACCAATAAACTATTAGGTCAGAAGCACTCAACACAAAAAACAATTGAAATGATCAAAAACATCAAAAAACAATTAAAAAGTGCTAATTATCACAATTCCAAACTGACGGCGTTAGGAAGCAAAGTGTGTATACACGTGTCAGCAAAAAAAAAAAAAAAAGGAAGGAGAAGTGATCTGGGCAAAGCTATCCTCCATACCTCTCCTTTCGCCTCTTTCCTTCGTCGCCAAATCAGGCCCATAACACTTGAATGAGATCTCTAGCTTTCTTCGTTCCACCGCCCATCCGTTGCTTTTCCTTCACCGTGAAGGTTTCTCGGTAAGGGGTGAGAGTATCATTTACTGTATTAGAAGATCAGTTTCTCTATCGCCCCTTACCTTCCCAGTTATATCTTTGAAAAAGTAATCAATTGAACCCTGTTCAGTCTCGAAAGCTAGAGAAGGAAATAGAGATGGGGCTTCTATCCAACAGGTATCCTTATTGCCATTCAAGAATCGCTACTTCTTCATGGTTAAGCCTTCTTTTTAAGCAGAGTTTGGAATCTCTTTTGCCCAACAGAATTTGTGAACAAAACATCTATGCGTAATTTTGAGTATTCATTAACGACTATTGTTCCTTTTTTCCGTTTCTCGAATTACAAAAACAATCGATGAACTACCACCGACGAACAAAGTCTCTAAAGGGAGCCTGAAACCTAGGGATCACATCTACTCTTGGAGGTCTGCGTATATCTATGCCCATCACGATTCTGTCAATCTCTCTTTCCTTTACTTTTTTCTTTATGATTTTTTTGTTTAATTTTTCTTCGGCTAACATGTTGTTTTGTTTACGCCTTTTAGAAATTATCACGGTTTTGTTTGCTGTTGAACCAGGAAGTTGCTCGATCCAATTTGTCGCAAGCTACGACAGAGCCACCGTCGTTGTCCATGTGAGGATCAGATCTAGAAGAGAAAGGTGATTGGTACAAAAAAGTATGGATTGAATGAATCTGGATCTAGAAGGAATCAAATAAGAGTCGGTGTATTTGGGAGTGCAAAAGAAGAAATGACCATTGGATCTGAGCCAGATCACTTCTCTTTCCTTTTTTTATGTTGAGACGTGTATACCACACTTTGCTTCCTAACACCGTCAATTTGGAATTGTGATAATTGGCACTTTTTAATTTTTTTTTTTTTTGTATTTTTGGTCCTTTCAATTGTTTTTTGTGCTGAGTGCTTTTGACCTAATAGTTTATTGGTGAATTTGCACCTTAACCCTTTATTAAATCTCATGTAAAAAATGATGAGATTTTCAAATCTTAACAAATGACCAAATTACCTTGAGTTGTGTGATAGACGAAAACAAAATAGAAATAAGATACTATAATCGTTAATTTAAATTCTAATGTTGTTAATCTTTATAAGATGTTGTTATTGACCCCTGAAATGTATGCCCAGAAAATTATACCTGGATATAAGTGTTAGTTTTTAGGGATATGAAGTTGTGATATAGGATAATGAAGTTGTTACAAATGTTATTATTGACCCCTAAAACTTGTGAATTATACCTAGCTATATGTGTTGGTTTTTGTGAATATGAAGTTGTGATATAAGATACAAAAGTCTTTAATTTAAATTCTAATGTTATTAATCTATGTACAAATGTTAATATCAATTCTTAGCTTCCTCTTCAATGAAAAGATAGAAGAATAGAAAACCAGGTATTGTGAATGCCGAAATTTCAAAAGGGAATTTTTCATTTCCTTAAACGACCCATCAATATACCTTCCAACAACCTTAGCAAGAGTTTGTATATAACAATCAATCATCTGTTGTTTGGTAGAACCCTCTCTACTGGGCTTGTCCGTGACAACGAGCCAGAGCTCATAATCGCAACTAGGAAACAATTAAGCTATATTTGTGGGCGATCGGTCACTGAAGTTGGAGCTCAAGTTGAGAGGTGAGTAGGTCAAGTTTCCGAACCAGTTGACGCGACATCGAACGGGCAATGACACTTATCCCCTTTTCTATTTCCCTCTCCCACCTCAGTCTTCGTCTCTTCAATTGCAACGCTCAACACTGTATCAGATCTCACCACCTATGGCTCCCGCACCCAAATTTCTCTCCCAACCCACTTAAGAATGGCTTGGAAAGGACAAGGTTCGGCCAAGTCGAAATAACTCAACGGCCATTGTCGATGGTGATAAAGCACAACACTTTTCAAACCCGATTTAGAAACCCATCCTCCTCCTTTTTTATTTCAGTCGCTGCTCGTGGTCAAAGGGGAAATTTTTTGAAGGTGAATATCTCGTTCAAAGACCCAAATCCACCTTACCGTTCCTTTGGCACCTGTCATGTGAAACATTCTCCTCAATTTACCATAAAATAAATTATTTCAAACAACTAATTAAAATATTAAGTAATACTATGGTACACTTGTGTTTGATTAGTTTTACCTCTTTTTGTCATGATGGTTGGCTATTCCAAAGTGTTTAGTGAAATCTTTTAAACCTATGGGGGATCTTTACATTTGTTTTCCGTTTCCTTCAAATACAGAAAGGTATCACATCCCTTAAGCTAAGTTAGTGTGGATGGACACTTCCTTGCCTTGGCCTGATACATGTGGCATTAGGAGGAGGTTAGTTGAACCTAAGGTGGCTAAGTATCCTATGGCCGGGTTGACTTAACACCCATAGACTGAACCCAAGTCCAGAGAAGATAAGGTGGAGAACAATATATGGGTGGGTTGACTGTTATTGCTTAATAGTATCTATTGTGTTTTACCTTCGAAAATATTATTATTATGATAGTTAAACTTGTTTCTCTAACTTACAATCCTTTCTTGCATACTTTGTAAATTAATTTTGGTTGTCGAGACTTTGTGTCTCACCCTGTCGTTGTTAATATTTTTCAGATGAGACCTCTTATTTGGCCAGAGGCCAGAAGCAGCCAATGGTGTAGCACCGAAAGCCTTGTAGCTCTATTGGTGTTAATGTTATATTGATTTCTTTATTATCATTCTAAGACCCAAATGTTTTCTAAATACTATATTAACTGTTTTTAATAATTATTTTAGGATGACTATTATATTTAACCATTATTGGGCCTAAGGCCCTATTTTGTATACTATGATATTTTGGTGGATCCACAATCATACCTTATGTTGGAAATTGTTATGTGTAGACCCTTTGTTATGGAGTTCGGTGTTGTAAAATTCGTGGACTATGATTTCTTCTATTTGTTATTTGTACCTAGAGTAATTGTTCTCTGTGGTGGGTTTGTGAACTGTATCCCATATGTATTCTTGGAAGAAATTATTTTCAATCATCACTTGTTAATCAAGTTTTGTCATATCATTATGGATACTTGTTGTTTGTGAGAAAGGGTCTTTTCATCATGGAAATCGCATCCCCAACCAATCTCATGGATTTAGATCGACATAGCCATTGGCGATGTGCTAGTGTTGCCGCAACCATACCTATAGACACCTTTGATGACCCTGAAACTACCCTTAAGCTTTGCGCCATCAGAGAGAGTGAGTGATCTGGCCTTCAATTTGGTGGTTGTTGTAGGGAGGAGAGAGTGAGAAGGGGATGGAGAAATAAAATGGAATAGGAGAGAGAGGAGAACTCAAGGGCAGCTTAATCATTTTGAAACATTTACTATTTCTAGATTCATCCCATATGTCAAATTTGGGACTTGTCAAATGGAAGCATTGATTTGTCTTTCTATATTTTAAACGAACTTTTTTGTCATTTTCCCTAAAAGAAATAGGTTGTTGGTTGAGGTATTAGCAATCTGATTAGAGCTAAGAAAACGGGCAGGTCTGACCCTTTAGAGCCAGATCGTCATAAGATCTGGACTACATGGGCTAGTGCATTTAGGCCAGAGTTCAAAAAGGGCTTATTTCTTAAGCCCGCCCCATTTAATTAAGGGCTAAGACCCGGCCCGCTAGCTTTAAGCTCGTTTTCCGTCTTTTCACTTTTTACATTCTTAAATATTAAAATACGTATTTAAAACAAAAACGTTATCAAATCTAAGTTAAAAAAAATTAAACATTATCTATGTTTAATTTTAAACATAGATTTGTGAAATGAAAGCACTAATTTGTACAAACACTAAGTCTTAAAAAATTAAAAACTAATGTCCACAACCACAATCAAATAAATAACTAGATAAAGTCATAATCATAAACTAAACACTAACAATATTTCGAAGAGGCTAACATTAGGTAGGCTTAAGAATTGCAATTTATCTCAAGTTATAAATTCTAATTGGCAGTAAAGATATTGCTGATAAAGTGGTAAAGAATGAGAGAATATGTCGTGTAGGGAAAAAAAGATGATCCTCTAAATTAAAGTCCTATACATGTTACATATGACCGTGGGGTGCAATAATATTTAAATTTGTAAAAAAAAAATTTAAATAAGTTTAAACATGCCACCCTTATGACACATTTAAGCCTGTAAATAGAGTTGATCTTTTTAGGCTCGACTCCTTCTAGAGGCTATAAATCATAAACCTTGCTCAAGCTTAAATGGGCCCGACTTGATTTTCTGACTCACTTATTGTGAGCGTTACTCGCAGTTTGAATTTTAATATTATTCCTAAAATTTCATAAAAATTAGGTCTGGATATACTTTTAATGGCTGATTTAAAGTTATAAGGATAAAAATCAAAATGGGATCAAATTATATAAGCACCAACACCAATAATAGTAGTACTCCCTCCGGTCCTAATTATAAGACAAACACGTGATCTAGGAACAACTTCCGATGTGACTGGGAAGAGTGACGTAGAACTCGTGAAAATTAATATGGGCCACTTCTGTAACACCCCAACTTTTCTAAAGCATTTTCGAAATTATTTGATCAGAGTTCAAAATAATTTAACCAGAGTTGAGCAACGAAATGATTTTAAATACAGAGTAACTGATATTCAACCACTGTAGTGTACTGGTTTGTTGATACAAAGAGTTCGAAAGACTATACATATCTACAGGACTTTCTCCAGCTAGTCCTTCTGCCTGCTGCTTACCCTTGTTTCTGTTTCTGTTCACTCCGAAAATCCTGAAGCTACAGTAAGAGCTGAGGTTCAATACCCATTGAACCTCAGGTAACGGTTAACCTCATGCTTATGTATCAAATATGTATGACAGATATTCATGTCAAAACAACAATAATCACATACATTATTCTCATATTCACATAATAACATAACACAGCCACTGCAATATGCATGTTATTATAGTCTGCACTATTCACCAGTGCCACGGTGTACATCCGTGTCCTCAGCGCTAGGAAAACATAACGGCGTTATCAAGACTATAACCCGTATCAAGTTGTATGTGTATGATCAATTTTCAAAATAGAGCCTCAGACTATCTATCACATATAAGCATACCATAAGCATCAGAGTTAAGGTTACAATACGCGTCCGTACCTTCTTCCCACGTGAATAGTAATTACTATTCACGTATACGGCACTATTCACGTATACGGCACTATTCACGTATACGGTACTATTCACGTATACGGCACTATTCACGTATCCCCAAACTTCCTTTGAATCTGACTCCGGAATCCTCGGATATCCCTTGAAGTTCCTGCTCATTCTCTCCAGCTTCAAGAACTTTACTCTAAACTCTCTCTCTAACTCTAAGAATTCTCACTCTTCTCTTAAACTCAACTGTTGTTCTCTGAGTTTGGTGTGTAGAAAATGAAGAAATGAAGCCTCTATTTATAGTGAAAAAGCATGATACTATTCATACTTTATCAGGTCAGATTTTGGCCGTTGGATCTTGACTTTAAACATGGCTTCATCTCAACCGCCCAATCCATTTGCTTACGTCATCGATGACGTCATCAAGATGCTTACGTCATCGATGACGTCATCATGACGATGACACTTTCTTACTCTTTTGCATTTATCCTATAAAGATTCCCTGATCGGTGTTCTAATCGCGTTATATTAGAAATTCTCAAGAATCCGGAAGCACAGCCTTGAAGTTCTATTTTTCCTCTTCAGAAATATCTGGGTCAACTAAATTTTTGATCCTATTTAGGGTATTCCGTAACCTGCCGAAGATTTTAAGTCGGACACTGACAGTTACAGAAATTACTTCGGCTGACACCATCTTCTAGACAAAAATTCACTGATTCATAATATGTCCAGCTGTTTACTACTTAATTCAAGGAGTTTGAGTTATGATTTATTTCCTATAGATTCCACTATCTGTCCTGCTTCAAAATATCGGTTTCAACCTATCTCAATAATCATTCCGCCGATTACGGAAATGATTTTGGAGATAACCCACTTTGAGATAGAAATTCACTTGTTTATAATAGACCCTATTTTTGAAAATGAATTTAGAATCAGTATTTTATTGGACATGAATAGTGTTTACTATTCACAAATACGTACATGAATAGTATTCACTATTCACAAATACGTATTCACTTTTTATAAATACGGTATTTAATCGATATTTTGAGAAATATGAAAAGTATTTACTATTTACAAATACGTATTTACTATTTAAAAATACGGTATTTACTATTCCAAAATACGTATTTACTATTCATGTGGGACCCACGTCAAATTATTTCTCCTCTGCCGACAGAAACTCTCGTGAGTTTTGAAAATTTTGGCCGCGGGACCCACTCAATAATAATTTATTATTTAAATAATATTATATTATAATAATAAAATAATATATATTAAAATATTATTAAATTTTTTAAAAAAAGGTTCACGGGGCGGCTGAAGAAGTCACGGGAAAGTTTTCATTTTATAATTTTGGGAAAATTACGTAAAACGACCCAGAGACGAAAATTACACTTAAAGACCCATTTTCCAATTATAAATAGACCTTCCATTTCATTTCATTCTTCACAATTCCTAGAGCTACTTAGAGAGAGGAAGAGAGAGAGAGAGAAGGAAGGAATGAAGAATGATGGTATGATCTGAGGTTGAATTATTTGGTGATGGTAAATTGAGAGTATTGAAGTATTGGTAAAATAAGCTTGGAATTGAGGTAACCTTGGTTATTCTTTTATATACTTGTCAAATATTTATATGTGTATATTTATTTACTATTTTGGGATTTATTGTGCCTATAGAAGGCTTGATTTGGAATCTGATAATGTTGTTTTGATGAGAGTGGATATTCTTGGAGCCCTTGGTATCACTTTTCTTTTAACCGGGTCAAATATGACACCTCCTTGGTTGTGATTTTACCAGGAGGGGAGCCATGTTGAAGTTATGAGTATTGGATATGTTATGATGAGAGATGAGTTATGTGTTAGATTGCTCCAGTCAACGGTTATAAGAGGTGGTCAGGGTAATAAGGGTGATCTATTCATCATTGACATATTTTATATTGTGAGATCTCTTGTGAATTATTGGAAAATAAATTATGATGTTTTTGGAACCCTTTTTGGGAGGGAGTTTTGGTAACCGAGTCGAGAACTATTTTTGTGAAAGGTTTTTATATAAAGGCATATATTTTAATTATTGTGAATTTATAAATATGTTCTCGTTCTTGGTTTGCATGTATATTTCTGAATAACCAATGGTTACGGGGATCTTTGGATCTTACGGTTACTTTGTTTATTTTTTTTCAGGTAAATGATTTAGTAGGGAAATCAGGGAAGGCACATATGGAAAGCTCATGCTATGTTATTTTATTTGCCATGACCATAAGACTTCCGCATTTTGAAAACTCTGATATTATTTTGGATTTATTTTGGCCCTGTATAAATGAATTTGTATCTTTGGCCAAGTTTTTGGGTGTTAAAATTGAGACGTTACATTATACTCAGTGTATCAATTTCTCGTTTATCATATTCTCTGGAATTCCAATTCCAAGAAGAAAAGATAGGATAGATCAAGGTCCCAATGACTTTGTTGGTGTCCGTGTCTGAAGTTTGAAGACACAACACAGTCATTAGGATCCTGATACATCCACCCTCCCCAGTGTGGTATCAGAGCCTAACGAGTCTAGCAGAGAAAGCCAACATATTTTGAGATATAGTGAGTAAGGAACAAACTTTTACATCATGAGTGACACACCCAGTACATCTACTACTTCTACTTCTAATCTTGTCTCTCCTTTCATTCCTAAAGATCTACCTCCGTCCATAAAAAGAACCCTTGCCAACAAGATAGAAAACCTCATTGAGGTGACCCATCATCCAGATCAGCCCCTCAGAAGTACCAATTTACCTCTTCTCAGTCCATACAGTTACTATCACCGGCAGAATTCTTTCACCAGTTCGTTCAGATCTTTGATCAGAACCAACAGATCTGATGTCAAAGAAATTGTTCAATCCACCAAGCTTGAACAGTGCACTCTTCCAGCAACTACCCAGGAACTCTACTCAACAATTGAGATTTTTCCGGATCTCATTAATAAATGGAGATCTGAAGGATACACCCATTTACACTTTGGTGCTGTTCGTCTAGTTCTCACCCTTCATGGCAGAAAAGGTTTACCTGTTACTGCTAAGATAGCTCTCCTTGATTCCTCTTATAAGAAGTATTCTGATGCTCTTATAGGAGCACTTCTTACTACTCTTAGCAACGGCAGTGTTGTCTTAACCATTCAGCCAGACTACAACGTTAGTCTTCAAGACAGAACTCTTCCTCGGAGATTACAAGTCCAGGTCCAGATTTCTGGAGCTGAGCAAGATTCTCAAGCCATCATGGCAACCCTCCATCACCAGATTGTTTATCGTCTCCAGAATCACGCTTATGATCTTGAGCTTCCCAACTGTACTACTGATGCTCTTGTTGCCATCTCAAACAGAGCAGATGACACCTCAATCATTCAGATTCCCAGACAAATTCCCAGAGAAGAACTCGCTCAGATCATGCCTATGCACTGGATGACTAACTATGAAAGACTTTTCCACGAGAAGCAGCCAGATGTCCATACCACCACTCCACCTACTATTGAAGATCTTGGAAATGGTGTTGTGAAGACAGTATTCACCAGACCAACTTCCTCCGGACCAATTAATCCACCAGGAAGGATTTTAACTTTGACACCCGCCTATACTCCATCCAGACGAGACCCTCCAATTGCTTGGGTTAATCAGGATGCAAAGCCCTGCTATGTCTCCCATGTTAATGGTCATTTTTTGTGGGACGTACCAGGATCAGGGATGTGTGACTCAAACTGTGAGTGCGACACACCTGAATGGTGGGAAGAAGACTCAGATGATGAAGGATGCTTATATCCTTGCAAGTATGCTCTCAAGAAAGCACAAAAGAAGAAGACTACTTTCCAGTCTTCCTGTAGATCTCACCAATCTAAGAAACCAGAAGATGATGATGATTGTGGTTCAGCACAAGCAGTGTCTACCAGACGCTCTACACGTCGTTGGCAGCCACCTCCTCCTCCAGCTAAATCCTCAAAAGACATGACTCTTGCAGAGTTGATGATAGAAACAGGTCATACAGACCTTGTCCAGAAATATTTCCCAGATGCTGTCAAACAGCCAAAACCGTTGGTGACAGTTCCACTACCAACATCTCAACCCATCTCCTGTATTGCTATGCTCAATCCCTTTGAGCAGAATTTTCCTCCTCTTGAAAGAAAGACAGATCAAGCCAATAAGTTCTCCTCCAGACCTTATGTTATACCAGAGACAGTTGATGCTCAAGGCCATTTTAGAATGACGCAGTCTGAAGAAGTCTTGAATTGGCATACTCAGAATGCTGTTTGCCAAAACAATACTTTAAAGAAGATTGATTCAAAGCTTGACTCCCTGACAACAAAGACAGAAGGTCTAGCCTATCAGATAGATCAATTATCTGAAGAGGTTAAGAACTTATATCTCTATCAAAAGCAGCAAGCTATTAAGTTGGATGCAGAGCTAAGAAAATTTATCGAGAATGGATATATGGGTCCTCAATTTCGACAGAAAGAAATTGAACTCCAAGCAATTCAGCAGGATTTGAAGAGGATTGAACTTGATATAGCCAGAAAACAATCCCAGTCTATATATGAGCCTTACCCTTCTCTCTTTTCACCCCCATCCTTGTTTTCACCCTCAGATCCATATTCTACCAGCCAATTTAAATTCAATTATCCATTGTTTGCTCAATTATCTCCGCCAAAGCCACCTCCACAACAGCATCCAAGACCAAAACCTCCTTTCTATACACCGTCTCAACCTCGTGACCCAAGTCCTCACCCAGGTATCAAAATCTCTGAACCATCCTCCAGCATACCTCAAGAAACATTCTATCCTCAACATACCCAGCCACCTACATATTCATCAGTCACTTCTATTACCTCTACTCCTCAAGTTTACACACCCAATCCACCAGCCAACAATCCACTTCATCCCTCAATAGGGATAATGCAAAGTCCTAACCAACCTGCTCATTCACAATACTCTTCTAGCTCACAGAAATCAGAATCAGATATCTCTGATTTAAGCTCTGAAGTTGAACTAGCTGACATTTCTCGAATAGCAATGGTCCAACCAGAACAAGGTGAAGAAGAAATGGAAGAATCGTTTGTTGAACATCCAGAAGATTCAGCACATCGAAGGAACCATGACTATAAGCCTGTTAATGGTCCATGGTTTACATTTGATGGTATTCCTTTTGACAAATGGAGATTTAAACTTCAAGAGTTTAGTGCCTGGATAGATCTACAAGTCACAGCAAATCAAATTCCTCTCAGACAAGCATTACAGGAATTTGTATCCAGATTCACAGGAACTCTCAGAGATTGGTTTCAGAACCTCACTCCATATCAGAAACTTCAAGCGGTACAAGTAGAAAATCCAACTATTCTCCTTGAAGTAATTCAGAAAGAATTTCTTGGAGATTTCAACATCATCCGTAAAAGAGAAAAACAAGAATTCTTTGAGATGAAGTGTTGCTCGCTGAAGAGAAAGGATCTGCAAACTCATTATCAAAGAGTGCTTCAAAAGTACCACTTACTAAATGGTGGTAATGATGTGAATCTTCGACATACATTCATTGCTTCGCTACCAGATGAACTTCAAGCAGAACTCAACAGAAGCATTTATGCTCTCCACAGAGAAATGACTGATATCTCTATTGGAGAATTATACCAGCTGGCCCTCAATGCCTTAGACAAGCTTTGCGAACAGCATAAGTTTTTCAAAGATATGCAGAAGCAAGCTCACAAGTTCAAACCGGCTTGCAAGAAGCCTTACCTGAAAATCAAATGCAAAGATCAGAAGGATTGTTTCTGTCCCTCAAAGAAGAAATCCCATTTTCGCCATTTTGCTCAAGGTGGTAAAAAGCCTTATAAGGAGCTTCGACGATCAGAGTTTAAAAGGAAGCCTAGATTCTTTAAATCTAGGAAACCCTTCTCTAAAGGATCAAAATGCTTCATTTGCAGAAAGCCAGGACATTTTGCTAAGCATTGTCCTAGAAAGACCAAAGGTGACATCAAGATGATCCAGAAGTTTCATAAGATCTTCATGATATCTGACAACACGGCAGATATAGAAGATTATCTTGAAGAGCAAGATGAACAGGATAATGACACTCAATATGTCATTCCGCCTTCTGACGAATCAACAGACTCATCCTTCTCTGACTCTGATGACTCTTGTCAATCAGAAGAAGAAGATTATTCTCCAGGACTACTCAATCTAGTTCAGCCTGCAAACCCAATGATTGGATGTCTTGGAACTCAACATTTTTATTCCCAGAATTCTCCAAAGACTCCATTACCGAATATTCAGGTTCAGATTCTTCCAGAGAAATATTCAAAACCCATTACTGCGATAGCTTTCATTGATACAGGCTCATCTCATACTGTGATGAAACCTCATATTCTCCCGCCTGAAGAATGGGTTCCTCACAATCAGTACTTCTACACCGCTGACGGAAAAATATTCAAAATTGATCTGATTACAAGGAGAAAGATCAACATCAAAATCTTCCCAGGATGTACCTTGAAGATCAAAGTATTAGGAAGTGAACTTCCAGGGAAGGACATTCTTCTTGGTTTCAATGCCTTTTATCATACCAAGAATCTGATGATACTTCCTAAAGGAATCAGATGGAAATCTAATTTCAGTCCTTGGACAGAGATAACTTCTCTGTATGAATTACAGAATGCTCCTCCACAATATTCAGATATTAAAGATAAATTGATTCAATACTGTGCTGACAGTCATGATCAATTCCCACATCCTTCTCCACTATGGAAAAATGAAGATTTCTTTATCAGCCTTCCTTTTAAAAGGAATGAAGACATTAATCCGACTAAGGCTTCACATCCAGGAATGAATCCAGAAGATTTGAAGCTAGCTCGAGAGGAATGTGCTGCACTGCTGAAACAAGGACTCATTGAGCCCACAAAGTCTGATTGGGCTTGCCAGGCATTTTATGTTGAAAAAAGATCAGAAATTAAAAGAGGAAAGAAAAGGCTTGTCATTGATTATAAGCCTCTTAATCATTTCCTTCAAGATGATAAGTTTCCTCTTCCAAAGCCAACGGCCTTATTTGCTCAATTGACAGGATCGGCCCATGTTTTTTCCAAGTTTGATCTCAAAGCAGGTTTTTGGCAACTTGGAATACAAAGACAAGACCGGCCCAAAACGGCGTTCTGCATACCCAATGCTCAATATCAATGGACTGTCCTACCTTTTGGTCTTAAGGTAGCACCTTCACTGTTCCAGAAGGCTATGATCAAGATCTTTGAGCCTATCATCAATAATGCTCTAATTTATATTGATGATATCCTGTTATTCTCAGCAACAGAAGCAGAACACCTATCACTCCTGGCTCAATTTCATCAAATTATTGCCCAATATGGCATAATGCTTTCCTCCAAGAAAAGTGATATTGGAGTCTCAGAAATTGATTTTCTTGGAATGCATTTTGAAAATGGAGAATACAGCCCAGGACCTCACATTGCACAGGAATTACTAAAATTTCCTGATGATAATCTCTCTCACAAGCAAGTACAACAGTTCCTTGGAATTGTTAATTTTTTAAGAGATTTTATCCCCCAGTTATCTCATCATACCAGTCATTTGTACAAAATGCTGAAGAAAAATCCTCCACCATGGTCCCAAGAACAAACAGATGCAGTGGTTGCTCTGAAAAAGATTACTCAGAATCCACCTCCATTAAAGATCCCAGATCAAGGACAAAGGATTTTGCAAACTGATGCAAGTGATAACTATTGGGGTGCAATACTTATTGAAGAAATTAATGGAGTACGTTACTATTGTGGACATGCTAGTGGTCAATTCAAGGAATCGGAAAAGCATTACCATGCTACATACAAAGAGATCCTAGCAGTCAAAAGAGGCATCGAGAAATTTAACTTTCATTTGAGTCCATATCATTTTATAATAGAAATGGACAATACATCTTTTCCAAAGATGCTTGATCCAAAGAAAAAGATACTGCCAGATGCCCAGCTACTCCGATGGAAAGATTGGTTCTCGCGCTATAAATTCTCTGTTAAACACCTCAAAGGACCACAGAATATCCTTGCAGATTTTCTTTCAAGACCAGAGAAAATCTCTCCTCCACCTCAGATTCTCTACATTCTTACCCTTTCAGAATACCCTTCTCCTTCCATCATGCCTTACATCACCAAAGCAGCCATCCTTCCACCAAACTCAGACCTTCACTCCTTCACAGATTTTCAGAATTACGCTAAAGAGTATGTTTACTTTTGGCTCCATCATCTTTTCGAAAAAACCAACCTTGTCCCAAAAGTCCAACATTTCAGTTCTATTTGTCCATACACTACCATCCCGTTTATCCAAGGTCTTATACCTGATGAACTCCTCTGGTATATCTGGTCAATGACCATTCTTTATACCACTTCTTTTGCACTTGCTCCTCTTCCTGTCTATCATTATATCTGTGATAAGAGCAATGAGAATTCTTCTCTCATTAAGCTTCTTACTTTATTTGCCCCTCTTCCCTTCTGGAGAGGTACTCTGTTTAATGTTATAAACAACAATAATCTTTGGGATGTTAAAAAATCAAAACAAAAAAGATTTTCTTGTGTGTTTTTTCTTAGCAGGACTTATCATGCACAGAAACCTGATGGTGTTGAGTTAAAAACAAATGCGATACTTTGGTCAGAATCCCTTGATTGGGTTCAACCCGATCCATTGCAATCTCAGGAGCTCAGTCTTATCCTTGCCAAATACAACCAGAGTGTATCAAAAGACTGCACAATCCTTGGCCCTGTTCCAGACACTGAAGAAGTTGATGCATATGATAAGCTATACCAGCCAGAACCACACTATGTGTCAACCTATCAGGTGTTGCCATCTCAAGAGACTACTCTTCCTTTGGATTCTCAGGGGAAAATTCTCCTGGATTCTCAAGATCCATATGAAGATGAGTCTTTGTCCCAGCTCTCACTCTCCCAACCAGGATCATCAAAGATTCCGACATACTGTTCTCAAAAGACAAGTGATGTTCCAACAGGTCCAGATTCGTTTATTGATTTTCTCAACCCACTTGCATATGTCCAGACGCTTTATGATGATGACAGTGACAACAATAATCTCTCTCCAAGTCACGAGCCTATCTTCAAGGATTAAGTGTCGGCAGTACTATTTCATCCGGTTTCCAGTCCTCTATCTATATGTGTCGGCAGCATGTTTTGGTCAGTTCCCGGTAGTCAGTCCCTGTGTTTGTCTGTAATAAAATAATATAAAGCATGCCAAGCATGATCCGTGATTCTAATATTTTATTAGCCATGCTTTTCGTGACTAATAAGATATTAAAAGCATGTCGGGCATGATTTGTGAGTTTGTATTTTTTAATCCCGTGAGAAAATCATGGGAATATTTTATTTTTCTTTGCTTTGTTTGTATTAGCCTTGGCTTCTCTATATAAGGAGAGGCATTTCTCAGTTGTAATCAAGCTTGGAAGAAATAAAACCACTCCAGAGTGTTTTCTCATATGTCTTCCTTCTAAGTTTCTTCCTTTGTTCCTGAAAGCTTTATTTCAAAGTATGTTAGTCTTCTCTGCTCCTTAGATTCCAAGTATGCTCTGCACTTGCCTCGTTATGAGGAACCTGTGCATCAGAACAGAATCAAGAATACGATCCATGTTGATAGAGAGTACGGGAAATCGGGGTACTGAGTCTGCTAGTATTGTATGTTTTGGTTGGGGTGATGACCAGTCTCTAAAGTGTCCTTGAGCGTGGGCAAGAGGTAAGACCCAGGAGGCTCGGACTGTCCACTGAGTTTGGTCATCTCCTCATCGAAAGTGTGCAGCTCCTAGTAGATACTCAGTGTATCAATTTCTCGTTTATCATATTCTCTGGAATTCCAATTCCAAGAAGAAAAGATAGGATAGATCAAGGTCCCAATGACTTTGTTGGTGTCCGTGTCTGAAGTTTGAAGACACAACACAGTCATTAGGATCCTGATACATCCACTATTTAACAATACGGTATTTACTATTCCAAAATACGTATTTACTATTCATGTGGGACCCACGTCAAATTATTTCTCCTCTGCCGACAGAAACTCTCGTGAGTTTTGAAAATTTTGGCCGCGGGACCCACTCAATAATAATTTATTATTTAAATAATATTATATTATAATAATAAAATAATATATATTAAAATATTATTAAATTTTTTAAAAAAAGGTTCACGGGGCGGCTGAAGAAGTCACGGGAAAGTTTTCATTTTATAATTTTGGGAAAATTACGTAAAACGACCCAGAGACGAAAATTACACTTAAAGACCCATTTTCCAATTATAAATAGACCTTCCATTTCATTTCATTCTTCACAATTCCTAGAGCTACTTAGAGAGAGGAAGAGAGAGAGAGAGAAGGAAGGAATGAAGAATGATGGTATGATCTGAGGTTGAATTATTTGGTGATGGTAAATTGAGAGTATTGAAGTATTGGTAAAATAAGCTTGGAATTGAGGTAACCTTGGTTATTCTTTTATATACTTGTCAAATATTTATATGTGTATATTTATTTACTATTTTGGGATTTATTGTGCCTATAGAAGGCTTGATTTGGAATCTGATAATGTTGTTTTGATGAGAGTGGATATTCTTGGAGCCCTTGGTATCACTTTTCTTTTAACCGGGTCAAATATGACACCTCCTTGGTTGTGATTTTACCAGGAGGGGAGCCATGTTGAAGTTATGAGTATTGGATATGTTATGATGAGAGATGAGTTATGTGTTAGATTGCTCCAGTCAACGGTTATAAGAGGTGGTCAGGGTAATAAGGGTGATCTATTCATCATTGACATATTTTATATTGTGAGATCTCTTGTGAATTATTGGAAAATAAATTATGATGTTTTTGGAACCCTTTTTGGGAGGGAGTTTTGGTAACCGAGTCGAGAACTATTTTTGTGAAAGGTTTTTATATAAAGGCATATATTTTAATTATTGTGAATTTATAAATATGTTCTCGTTCTTGGTTTGCATGTATATTTCTGAATAACCAATGGTTACGGGGATCTTTGGATCTTACGGTTACTTTGTTTATTTTTTTTCAGGTAAATGATTTAGTAGGGAAATCAGGGAAGGCACATATGGAAAGCTCATGCTATGTTATTTTATTTGCCATGACCATAAGACTTCCGCATTTTGAAAACTCTGATATTATTTTGGATTTATTTTGGCCCTGTATAAATGAATTTGTATCTTTGGCCAAGTTTTTGGGTGTTAAAATTGAGACGTTACATTTTTGGTATCAGAGCAATGGTTCTGGCCAATTTGTTGATTTCCTAACAGTTTTCTAAAAAAAGAGGTCGTGGCAAATTAAATATCATAACATTTGCACTTCCCTGTTAGATTTAGAATTTATTTAGCTATTTTCTTATTTAGTGTCCTTGTAATATCTATAATTGTTATTGAGGATTTATAGTTTGAGATTATGATTAAGGTTAGATTGTGAATAAGGTTTGATATTTTATCAGAGTGGCGCAGCGGAAGATGATGAATTTTGAGGACAAAATTTTTTTTTAGGAGGGGAGAAATGTAACATCCTGATTTTTGAGTCTACAGACTAGAAAATTAGCCTATTTTTGGAGGACTATTAGACCCTATTTTTGAAAATGAATTTAGAAAAGTTGGGGTGTTACAACTTCAAAGGTTGTGACTTCTTGTTATGAACTAATGAGAGTGTTCTTCTCTATTTATCAGCAACTTAAGACAAACTGCGGCATTAATTCGAATATTCGATTTATAATACTATGGTCTTATTTATAAATGTATTGTTGACCAAGGAGAGGTGGTTAGCTTAATGATTATATGGTGAATTTTCAACTTTACCCTCATTTATAATTGGGTACCTTCAGTTCTTTCTTCTCTCTCTATTTTTATTGGTATAATTAATATGGGCAAAATTGTCACAATCTCATTTATTTGGTCAAAGAAGACTTATAAATAGGATTAATTTTTTTTAGTTAAAAGTGACTTATAAATAGAATCAGAGTAGTTCATGATTTGCACTTCCTATAAAATTTAATAGCCGTTGGGTCATTTTACTTCAAAGCTGATTGATTTGTGCATGAAGTTATTAATGCTCAGGGTTCGTCTTCCAATTTCTTCAATAATTTTAATTATTTCAAGTTCTTTTAATTGAGCATATACCCCTCAAGTTAAAAATATGGTGCAAACAATTATATATACGCGTTATCCACGCGTGAAAGGTAGTGACTCCCTCCTTTTTCTTTTTATAAGGAATACTTTACCGAATACTCGAATAGTATAGATCAAATGGGCGGTTAGTGATACTAATAACTATTAGGATGTATTTATCTATTTTGATTATATTAAAAAAGTTGGTTAAATTAGTTAGTATCACATATATTTTCTAAAAATACCCTAGTTACCTTCCTTAATTTTCTCATTCTTTCTTCTCTTGATTATTATTGAATGAGCATCAATATAGGTAAATTAGATTAAAAATATTGACAAATATAAAAAATTTTGTCTTATATTTTGAATCAAAATCCACTTCCCAAATATATCTTATGTTAAGGACCGGAGAAGTATGTAAAAATTATAATTTTTGACAAAAATGCCCTTAATTTTTAGGAGATAAAGAACAAAAAAGAGAATAAGGAAATTATTACTATAATAAAGAGGATTGTCCAAGAAGGGGAAAATAAGAAAATTAATATTTTATAAATGTTTTTTATAAAGAAGAACCAAGTATACGACTATTATTATTATTTTCTAACAATAAGAGAGGTCTAAGCCTTTATATATTGAATGAATCTAAAAAAGGGATCAAATCTCATACAATCTACAGAAAACACCGTTCTTAATTATTCAAAATAGGCATACAAAATTGAGAATTGAAAGACAAAAAACCTTCTTTAGCTAAGACATCTGTCAAGGCATTCTATACTTGGGATTGGGATGTGTGATACTCCCTCCAGTCCTAATTATAAGATTTAATTGATTTTTTTGGGAAGATTAAGGAAGCTAATTAAATTACTTCAGAGTATTTTTAATTCTATTTTTTTCTTCAAACTAATTAGTTTGATTAATAAATTAATATATAATTTAAGGATACACAACATATGAAATGATTAAATAACTTATTTAGCTTCATTAATTTATCTTTTAAAAAAAAGTTAACTAGGTTTTTTAATTAGAATCGAGAGAGCACTATGTTTAATCTGTAGGTGAACACTATGCTGCCACATCTTTGGAATCAGATTCAATTAAAAGCTTCTTGAACCCCTTATCCCATGCTAACTGGAGACCCATTAGTATACCCCATTCTTCTGCCTTGTAAACTCCACACTTCCCCAGGTTACGAGTAAAACCCATTACCCATTTTCTTGCAAAATCTCTAATAGCCCCGCTACACACTGCACGGTTTGTTTCCTATAAAAGGAAATGAGAGAGTATTGTTTTTTTTAAAAAAAAAATAGAAAACAGTATTTCATTAAAGTAGCTCAGATACAAGCCCAAAATAAAAGGTTTTTCCGTTTTTGGAAAAAAAGAAGCCCAAATGAATAACAATGCAAAGAAACATAAAAATAACCTACACCTAAAATAACCAAATTAGCTACCTCGCATCCAATTTTCTGGTGACTAAAGAATCATCAAAGCCGGTGCTTTTCAGGTCAAAAATGGCGATCGTTCTCTCGAAGAAAAAAGGCACAGGACTGGTTCCTTCTTCCTCGGAGGAAGAGGATTTGCTTTGCCGTAGTTCCAAGAAGATAAAGCATGTGGAGAATCTCAATGCTGCTGAGGAATGGCCAACGTTAGCGGAAGTGGGGAAGAGAAAATGGGAACCAGGGCCTTCATATGCTGAAAAGCTTCAAGGCATCAACTACCTGGAGACAGTGGAGGACGAGAATATGAAGACCAGGAAAGATGACCTTTCAGACGATACCTTGTCTTCCGACTCTGAAAAGGAGGACTCCGAGCCTATTTGTAAAATAGTTGAGGATCCTAACCGTAATTTTCCTTCCTTCTCCTTCTCTGCCAAGACAAAGAAAAGGCTCTATAAGGCTTGGAAGAATGCAGTAATAGTCAAACTCCTGGGGAGAAGTATTGGATATAAATCCTTACTCTCAATATTACAAAAGCTGTGGGCTAAAAAGGGAGTTATAAGTCTGGTTAATATTGGAAATGGATATTTTGTTGTTAAGTTAACTAACAGAGATGACTATTTCAATGCTTTGACTGGAGGTCCCTGGATGCTATTCGATCACTATCTGACAGTAAGGCCCTGGGAACCATTATTCAACCCTGGAAGAGCTTCTATTGATAAAGTTGCGGTGTGGGTCAGGTTGCCAAAGATCTTCCTTGAATATTATGATAAAGAGGCTTTATCTTGGATAGGTGATAGGATTGGGGAAACTATAAAGATAGACTTTAATACTTCCTGCCAACTCAGGGGGCACTATGCACGAATCTGTGTCTTAGTTGATCTTACCAAACAACTCATGTCGGGATTTTTTCTTGATGGCCAGGAGTACTTTTTAGAGTACGAAGGTTTGCATTCGTTGTGTATTAATTGCGGTATTTATGGCCATAAATCTGAGGAATGTAAAACAGGGGCGGTGACTCAACGTTTGGAGGTTGGGAAGGCTCAGCAAGATCAGGAGAATATACCTGGAGGTATAGTGCCTAGAGATGGCGCTGAGGCATCGCAGGATGTATGGAGAGTTGTTCGCAAACCAGTTCGTTCTAAGAAGCATGGCAAAGATAAACTGAGTGAGAAACTCAGGCAAGAAAACTCTGGTTCACGTTTTGGTGCGCTGGCCGGAGAAGAGGTTGACGGTGATGAGGCCGTTGGGGGAAACAAAGTGGCGGCGGATCAAGTGCAGGACAGAATGGATTTAGCGGGAGGATCGAAAAGTGGAATCAGTGAGCAGGTGGGCAGAGAAGTAAAAAGTACTGTGAAGAAAGGTGGAGAACATAAGGGGAAAGGGAAGAGTCAGAGTTCGTACAAAGAAGTTAATGAAGAGAGAACCAGCTCCCACGAGCTAAAGAAAGAAAAACGAAACAGGGCTATGGCGCGAAATCCGGAGAAATCAGAGAGGAGATCAAAATCTAAAGATGACATTGATAGGCCTATGGAGGTGGACAGTGGTCCGTTGAAGGAAGACCCGTTGAAGGAAGGACCTTTGTTGATTAAAGGGCCTAATGAATGTGAAGAGATGGAGGAGGCTGTTTTTTCGGTTCCTGATTGTGAGACAGGCCAAAATGGGAGATATGGTGGGCCTGTGGGGAAATTTTGGGCGGGGCCCAATGAAGAAAATATGGCATGTGAGGGAGTTCATGACTCCCAAGTGGGTTGCAGCAAATCTGAATCCAAAGAAGAGGATATGGCATGCGAGATTGTGGAGGAAACCCAATTAAAGGAAGTGGGCTGCGTGGGCCCAACTAATCTGTGTTAATTTGTGTCTTACGAATTGGGTCTTTTATTTTGTTTTTAAGTTATGGACACTACTGATATTGTTTTATATTGGAATTGCAGGGGAGCATGTGGCAATAATCTATTGACCAATATTAAAGCTATCTGTTCCAGTAGGTGGCCTCTGGTTTTGGTGTTAACTGAAACGAAGTGCGTCGACGGCTCTCGGCTTCTTCGACTGAAAAGATTGGGATACGATGGATTCACCGTTGTGCCGAGTGTTGGTCGTTCTGGTGGTATCGCGGTGGTCTGGCGGTCGAATCTAGTTGCGGTGGCTGAGCTAAAAAAGGATCGCCAATTTGTGCATTTTCAGTGCAACGTGAATGGGAAGGGCTCCTTTCTATGTACGGCGCTCTATGCTATTCCTCAGGTCCAATCGAAAATTATCCTGTGGCAGGAATTAAAGGCAATTGCGGTTTCAACCTTGACGCCGTGGGTTATTATTGGTGACTTTAATGATATTTCTAAGTCATCCGAGAGAATTGGTGGCTTGGGGTCTAGTGTTGGGAGGATGAGAATCTTCAATGATAGACTCCAAGTTTGCAGGCTTGTTGATTTGGGTTTTAATGGTCCCAGGTTCACTTGGAGAGGACCAAAGATATCTGGGGGCTCTAGACTTTTTGAAAGGCTTGATAGGGCTGTTTCGAATGAGGCGTTTCTTCTCCAGTTTTCAAATTGCTTATTGCAGGTTCTTCCTAGAACTTCCTTCTCTGATCATAATCCCATTTGTTTACGTTTTAGGGACATTAGTCAGAGGCCCTCCTTAATTAAACCTTTTCGTTTTGAGATTATGTGGAATACCCATGATGACTTCCAAAATCTTCTAAATAAATCATGGGTTTTGGAGGATGATATAAATTTATCTCTTGCTAAATTTAAGGATGATGTGGTCATATGGAACAAGGAAACATTTGGCTTAGTTGAAAAAAGAAAGCATAACATCTTAGCTAGGCTTAATGGTATTCAAAGGTCTCCCTGTTATCCTCATTCGGCTTTTTTGTGTGAGCTTGAATCTGAGCTGCAATGGGAGTTGGATAGATTGCTTAGGCTGGAGGAGATTAAGTGGTTTCAAAAATCCAGAGCCACTTGGATTTCCAAAGGGGATCGCAATACCAAGTACTACCATTTAAGTACCAAGATTCGTAGACGCAGAAACAAGATCTCCTCTCTAAAAAATAATGATGGTGTCTGGGTTGATGAGGAGGGGGAGTTGAAGAATATGGTGCTCAATTACTTTAAATCTCTGTATTGTGCGGATAATCAGGATCTCCTTTCCATGGATACCAACGTTGGTTTCCCACCTCTTGACCTAGGGGAAGTGGAGAATTTGGCGTCCACACCGACTGATGAGGAAATAAAAAATGCCCTTTTCTCTATGGGTAGTTTTAAGGCTCCCGGAATTGATGGGTTCCCCTCGTATTTCTATAAGACTAATTGGAATTCTGTGGGTCCCTCCCTATGTTCTTTTGTCAAAAAGGCTTTTCAAGGATCCATATCTTTGGGGGAGTCTAATAAAACTCTCATCTCTCTTATCCCTAAAAGGGATAATATTGAGTTGGTTTCACATTTTCGTCCAATTTCCCTTTGTACTGTGCACTATAAATGCATTACCAAGATCCTGACAACCAGGCTTAAGGAGGTGATCAATAAACTGATCTCCCCGTTCCAGGCCAGCTTTCTTAAAGGAAGGAATATCCAAGATAACATCGTTGTGGGGCAGGAGATTCTTCACATTATGAAAAATAATAGAAGTAAGAAAGGTTTGATGTCGATGAAGATCGACCTTGAAAAGGCTTATGATAATATCCGGTGGGAGTTTCTGAGATCTGTGTTAATTGAAGCGGGCTTTGAAGCTGCTTTCATCAATCTTGTAATGGCTTGCATTTCCTCGGTTTCTTATAATATTTTATGGAACGGAGCGCAGACTGAATCTTTTGTCCCATCTAGGGGGCTTCGTCAGGGAGATCCTCTTTCTCCTTTGTTATTTGTGTTATGTATGGACAAGCTCTCACACATTATTTGCGATGCTGTTGAGGAGGGCCGGTGGACGCCTATATATATTTCCAATGATGGCCCCAAAATATCCCACCTTCTTTTTGCGGATGATCTCCTCCTCTTTGGTAAGGCTACCGATACTCAAGCTATAAGTATGATGGAATGTTTGCACACTTTTATGAGGGCTTCGGGTGCTAAAATAAATTGTTCGAAATCCTCTATCTTTTTCTCTCCTCGTGTGCCACGCGCTTCTAGAGAAACGATTCAGGAAATTAGTGGTATGCAAGTTACTTCGGAAATAGGGAGATATCTCGGATTCCCTCTATCTTCAAGACGAACTACGAAGGAGACTTTTAATTATATAATTGACCGGGTGCGATCCAAGCTTGCTGTATGGAAAATTAATTCCCTTTCTATAGCAGGCAGAATTACACTGGCCAAATCGGTCATAAGCGCAATCCCCATTTTCCCTATGATGGTTTGCAAACTTCCTAGTAGTATCTGTTATGAGGTGGAGCGTCTTCAACGAAATTTCATTTGGGGACATGATGATTCATCTAGGCGCTACCACTCCATTGGTTGGGATCAAATTACTCGACCTAAGGAGTTTGGTGGCCTGGGCTTAAGGAAGCTTGTTTCGATGAATAAAGCATGTGGCGCTAAATTAGCTTGGAAGGTTGTGTTGGGAGGCCCTGGTTTATGGATTGAAGTGTTTCAACATAGATATATGATGAGGGATGGCGATGATCTACTCTCTTACCAGCCGGGAGACTCCAAGATTTGGAAGTTTATTTGTTCTCACAGGAATATTGTAGCGTCGGGTACGAGTTGGCAAATCAGGAGTGGGAAGTCGGTTAGGTTCTTCTCTGATCCGTGGCTTCCTGGGGGTATCAAGATCAAGGATTTCTGCTTGCGCCAACTCGCGGGGACAGAGGAACAATCCCTGGTTGCAGATTGGGCCAGTGGGGGCACCTGGGATTTTAATTCTTTGACTGGTATAGTGCAACCATCTATCCTTTGTAGGATGGCATCCTGTTTACCTCCTCGTGAGGATGCTGGGGATGATATAATGATTTGGGGTGCAGGCGGAGATGGGGTTTTTTCGGTCAAGAGTGCCTATTATCTTCTTGAACAGAGTCCCCTACACCTTAAGCACAAAATTTTCACTGAAATTTGGAAGTGGGAGGGTGCAGAGCGTATTAGAGTATTTCTTTGGATGGCTGCTCTAAATAAATTACCGACAAATTTAAGAAGAAGCTGCTGGTCTCAAGTTTCTGCTTCTTGTGGTTCGTGTGTTGATGGAATTGAATGCCTGCTACACATTCTTAGAGACTGTCCTTATGCTAAGAATATGTGGCTCAGGCTGATTAAACCCAGATTTGTTTCGGGATTTTTCCAAGCGGGTCTGAGGGATTGGCTAGGAATGAATCTCAAGGGGAAGATTGGGAAGGATGACAATATATGCTGGAGGATCTTTTTCGGAGTGGCTGTATGGAAGCTTTGGGGATGGAGAAACCAGGCTATTTTTGAAGATAATTTCTCTAAACCTGATTGTCCTGAAGTAGTTATCTTCTCTATTTGGAAAAAATTTTCCTTAGTTACTGATATAGCTCCTGTTACTACTAATATGATGTTGCAGGCAAATTCTTTGTGGCAGAAACCTGATCCAGGGTGGTGTAAAGTTAATGTAGATGGAGCGGTGGCCGCCAGCTCTTCAAATGCCGGCTGTGGTGGGGTTTTGCGTGACGATGCCGGACAGTGGCTTGCTGGTTTCACAAAGACGATCGGCATTGCTGATGTGCTGACAGCGGAGCTATGGGCTATGGCGGAGGGGGTTGCTTTAGCTCGTGACTTGGGTGTCCAAAGGCTCATAGTTGAATCTGATTCTGCTGATTGTGTCAATATGGTTAAGGGAGAATGTTTTAATCATAGTAGCTTATTGCTTTTTAGAATCAAAGAGTTGTTGAGGTGGTATTGGGAGGTAGTCATTGTCCTTGTCCCTAGGGATTTTAACCGGGTGGCTGATTCGCTAGCAAAAACTGGGTTGTCTAAGTCGTCTATTCTTGATGTTTGCCCTTTGAGTTTAAGGGGCTGGGTAGAACAAGAGCGGTTGGGATTTATTTCCCCTTCTATGTAGTTTCCTCTTTTCATGGCTTTTAAGCCTTCTTTTATATCCAAAAAAAAAAAAAAAAACCTACACCTAAAATGGTAAGAAAGAATCGCTGCCACATCCAATAACCCAACCGTCTTCATACTCTTTTTATTGGGATCTGTGGGTAGAAAAACGTCATCATCGATATATATATATATTTTTTGTTTTGTCAAAAGGAGATTCTATTAATATAAAGAAGTGCCACTACAACGAAAGGGAATAAGACAACTACAACCAATACAGGGGGAAATCAACACCAAACAACAGGAAAGCAATAACAACTACCGTGGTACATAGGTAAATAAAGAAAATACAACTAGCCACCGTCCCAAGAAGGATAGGAAGAGGAAGGAAAATCCGGTCCCGCATCAGTCTTCTGAGCCTCCAAAGTTAGAAGAGAAAGCAAAGCGGGTGTTGGTCTGGGAACCCACCCAATAGAGCACACCCTTTTAGAAGCATCCGCTGCAAGGAGATCCACAGCACGGTTAGCCCCTCTCGGGGCAAAGGACATGGTAAACCCAACATTGGAAGACAAAAGACAGATGACCTCGTGGATAATACTTCTACATTGCCAATCATGCAAGGCCGGTGACTTGGACTGAACACAAGAAATCAGAGGAAGACAATCCGATTCAAAAACCACCTTATTATGACCCAAGTCAAGAGCCAACAATAGGGCCTTTTTAAGGGCTAAGGCTTCAGTCATAAAGGCCGAAATAGATTTGACCTTGTCCACAAATCCCCATCTGAAGAAGCCAGAGGAATCACAACAGATTACCCCGATAGCAGCATTCTTAGTGTGTGAAGAAAAGGCTCCGTCACAATTAACTTTAAGACTATCAAGTGCCGGGGGTGACCATTTAGGGCTAGGACTATCACAGCCCCTCGACCCTAAAGGATCCTCCCCCCTACTAGCACCATTAGCCCAAAACTCACAATTACTTCTTCGAGTCAATTTAATAACAGATCCTGGATTTGGTTTTTTATGATCAAAGTTCATATCATTTCTAGCCTTCCAGATATACCACAGGAGCCAGCAAATGAGAGCAAGGTCATGGTCATTCAGCAGGGATGATTCCGTCATCATAAACCACCACGCCTTGAAATTTGAGATTATAGAAACACCAATTTTCACACCTAGCGAGCAGCCAAACCATACACAACGGGTCCATGGACAGTGGAAGAAGACATGCTCAATAGTCTCCTCAGCATCGGAACATATTGGACATAGGCTATTTTTGGATCTTCTGCGATGCACCAGAGCATAGTTGGTAGCAACTACATCACTCAAGAGTCTCCATATGAATTGCTGGACCCGAGGGATCACTTTAATCTTCCATATCAACTTCCAGCATCGAGAGTGAATTATGGTCGACGAACCAGCTTGATCCACATTGGCAGTCTCCCAGTCTTTGCGGCATTGGTAACCCATCTTCACTATATAAACTCCATCCCTGGCGTTAGTCCACACCAATTTATCTTCCAGACCATTAGAGGGGATCAAGATTTTATATATAGCCTCTTTGACTTCAGGAGAGATATACGGGCTAATAGGCGAAAGATTCCAATGGCCATCCACTATCAGATCACAGACTCTACCCTCTGCTATAATTGGAATATCAGTAGTACGAGGTCTCGCCGGAAAAACCGCTCCAGGAACCCAGGGATCGCCCCAAATCCTGATAGCAGAACCATCTCCAATATCCCACCTAAGATTCTTCTTGAGTACATTTCTACCATGTAAGATACTCGCCCAGCACCAAGAAGCCTTATAACCTATCTCCACATCAAGAAACACATCTTCAGGAAAATACACACTTTTTATCACCCTAGCCCAAAGATCAGTGGGCCTTTGCAAAAGCCTCCATGCTGTCTTTGCCAAAAGAGCATCATTCATCATCAACAGATCCCGAAACCCCATACCACCTGAACTCTTGCTACTAGTCATAGTTCCCCAAGATTTCCAATGAGTCTTACCTCCAATGATATTCCCATCCCACCAGAAATTAGACATGAGGCTATTTATCTCCTTGCAAGACTTAATGGGAAATCTGAAGCAGTTCATCGGATAAATAGGGATAGCCTGAAGAACAGCTTTGATCATTACTTCACGCCCAGAGAAAGAGAGGAGGGAATGGTTCCATCCTTTGATTTTGGTCGCTATCCGTTCTCTGATATATGCCAGGGCCTGGTTCTTTGTTTCCCCTAAATGCTAGGGATGCCAAGGTATGCTCCCGGATCCTCTGTAACTGGGATGTGCAACACTTCGCTCACCATACTTCTTACTGCAAGAGGACTGTTAGAGGAGAAAAAAATACTAGATTTATCCAGATTAACTACCTGACCAGAGGCTGCACAGTACAAATCCAGAATATTAGCCAAAGAAGTACAATTTCTATGAGTAGCACGCATGTATAAAAGGGCATCATCAGCGAAAAACTATGCATAAGAACTGGATAGCCGTTACTCAATTTAATGCCCATCAGACGATTGTCAATCTGGCTCTTGCCTATCATAATAGAAAGAACCTCAGCAACAATAATGAAGAGGTATGGAGAGAGGGGGTCTCCTTGGCGAATACCTCTACTAGGCTTAAAAGAACTAATATTTTCACCAGATAAACAGATATTTAAGCTGACAGAGCGTACACATTTCATAACAAGAGACACCCAACCCAGACAGAAACCAAATTTTAATAAGACATTCTCAAGGAAGTCCCATTCAACCCGGTCATATGCCTTACTCATATCCATCTTAAGGGCGAATTCATACTTACCTCCAGAATACTTACGGCGCAGGTAATGATAAACCTCATGCGCAATAATGATATTATCATGAATACAACAGCCAGGCACAAATGCGCTTTGGTTCTGGGAAATGCACACATCCAGCAAAGGGCGCATCTTATTGGCCATAATTTTAGAAATAATTTTATAAGAAAAGTTACATAGGCCAATAAGGCGAAACTGAGAAACATGTTCCGGCTTATGAACCTTGGGAATTAGAGTGATGTTAGTCATATTAATTCCTTCTAAAATAGAATGACCTGCAAAAAAGTCAGTGACCATAGCACAGACAGAGTCAGCAATTTCAGACCATGCAGAATGATAAAATTTACCAGAAAAACCATCAGGTCCCGGCGCCTTCGTGCTCCCGAGACTGAAAGCTGCAAATTTAATCTCCTCCTTAGATAAGGGCGATATGAGGCTATGATTCATATCCTCAGATATTTTGGGATCAATATAGCTTAACACAGCATCCATTGAGTTAGAGCCGGAGGTAGCAAAGAGATTCTGAAAAAAACTGGCTATATTCTGTGAGATAGCATCCTTCTCTATCAACCAGTTACCCCCATCATCCTTAATACAAGAGATTCGGTTCCTTTGTCTTCTTTTGATAGTAGATACATGAAAGAAGCGAGAATTTTTGTCGCCGGCTGCAAGCCAATTGATCCGAGAGCGCTGCCACCAATACTGTTCCTCTAGTTCCAGTAATCTATCTAGCTCACCTCTCGCCTCCAGTATCCCTTTAGATACATCAGTGGTTCGATCCCTAAGCGTTAACTCAGCTAGCTGGGTCTTTAGAAGATCAATACGCTTAGCATTGTTGGGGAATTCCTTCTTGCTCCACGAAATTAGATTCAACTTGCATCTCCTTAAATTGATTTGGAAAGACTCCATAGATGAGACATTTTGCCCAGAGAGGTCTGCCAGCTTTGTTTGATTAAGTCGAGAAAATGAGCGTGAGAGGCCCAAGCTGCTTCAAAATGAAAAGGCCGATTTTTCTTGTATTTGTCGTACTGACACTGTATAAAAAGCAGATGATGATCAGAGGACCTCGCCGAATCAATATGAAATACCTGTAGGGTAGGAAATTCCTCTCTTAGGCACAAATTTCCGAAAGCCCTATCAATGCGTTCATGAATGGTATCTGGAATGTCTCGATTATTACACCAGGTAAAAAGGGGGTCATTATAGCCCAAGTCTTCTAGTTCACAATCATCCACAAAACATTTAAAATTCAGGATCCTCCTCCAAGCTCTAGGCACACCTCCACACTTCTCATCCTGAGATAAGATATCATTAAAGTCCCCCAGACACAACCATGAGGTCCTAATGTTGTTACTAATTCTCCGGACCTCATGCCAGCACAGCATTCTATCATTGTCATCAGTGGGGCCATAAATAAATGTAACATAAGATGGAGTAGGGAAAACAGCAGACACCACACTCGTATGGATAGTATTTGCTGATGAAAACAGAATATTGACTGTGAGCATGTCAGACCACCACAGAGCCAGGCCACCACTCTTTCCTACCGGATCAACTATCCACTCCTCATCGAAACCACATCTACGTCTTATTTTCCTTACATATCTCGCCTTTTGTTTAGTCTCCATTAAGAAGACCAAATGGGGTTTTTTCCGGAAGCACTCTTCCTTCAAATTTCTGGCTGTCAAGGCAACCCCCAAACCTTGACAGTTCCAGGCTAACAGATTCATGGCGAACCGGTGGCTGGTCCCATCCAACCACCGGCGTTACGAAGAGACACCTGATCATCCTCCACCATAGCACTAATGTCATCACTCATCCCAAACTGAGGGGAACTATCACCAGCAGAAACCACAGAATTACCAAGCCCCACTTGGTCAACACTATAGCTCGGACGACGAAGCAACTTTTTCACCGATCGAAAATTCCCCCTCTTCTAATTTTGAACACGCGCCACAACTTCTTTCCCTTTAATTGGTTCCCCCTCAGAGTCACCAACTAATATCCTGCATTTTTTGCTCTTAGCCCCATCGAAGTCATCATCATGCGGACGTTTAAGACTAATGCTCTTAATTCCAAGAGTCACAGCAGAAATTGGGGAAAGCCCAACAAGAGGAACAGTGGATTGGTTTATTTGCTCATCTTCAGGAAATTCAACCTTGTAAGGTAGAGTATTGGATTGTGTGTGAAGCTCTCCACTTTCTCCATTATTATCTTCCTCCTTGTTACACAACATTGGGACAATAGTGCACTGACTGGAACAAGAGCCCAGCGGTTGCATCATAGCGCCATTAGGAGAAATATTTTTGCTTGAACAATTGGGAGATAATACGTCCTCCTGCAAAAAAGCATCAGGCCCATTAGAAAAATAAAAGGCATTCAACTTACCCCTAGCAAACAGTCGGTCCATTGAAGTAGGCCCATGGTCCATCAAGTCTCCCCCACACCCATCAGCCTCAACCCCATGGCGCGCTTTGAACCTGCCCAATTCCTCCAGTTGGCCCAGAGGATAAAGCCCAAACTCCATCCCGTGATCCATGCGCATAGGATGCTCCTCCCCTAGCTGCCACGTCATCATCCTTCCTGCGTCATTCTCTGCACATTCGGTCACCATCCGTTTTGTTGCTTTCGGCGTTGACAAATCTGGAGCAGGACCTGCAGGAGATCCTTGGTCAGAGGGAACCGTTGGGTGGCGTTGTCCCCTAGGCGAGAACCTGCCGTGAGGACTTTGGCCAACCACCGCCGGAGCCTCCTGCCGAGGAGAGGGAAAAGGCACCAGAACCGACCTCGAGTCCAGACACGATGCTACCCCGCGGTCCGCCTCCTCAGTAGCTGTCTCACCGCCTACAGGAATCTCAGTTAAAAGAGGCGAGTCGGTCCCCCGATAAGGAGGAGGCACCACTCCGGTCAAATCATCCTAGCCGTTTGACGATGAGCTGCCATGAAAGGAGCTCTGAGGATTAACCTTCGCTAAGCAGAATTCCGGCCATCCCACCTGACACACCTCTAGAATATCCTCAAATGTACTCAAAGCCTGGGTTCCTATCCAACTACCAAAATCTTGGTTAACCTCAGAATCCTTGGAGGAAGAGAGATCCTTACAGCCACGACTATCATGTCCTAAGCAACCACACCTGTAACAAAAGCTTTGCAGCCGTTCATATTTGACTGAGACCCAAGTTGGTTTGTTTTTCTTTCTTGGGACCCAAAAGCCAGTCGAGAGAGGAGTGTTCAGGTGAAGGAAAGTTCTCACTCTCACAAAACTGCGGGTAAGCCTCCCTTCCACTTTAGGTTGCTCATACATAACAGGTATTCCTACTGCCTTACCAAGCTTTTGAGCATTTGAGCCACTAAAGGCTTCAAGAGGAAGACCATGAAATTGTAACCAGAAGGGAGCACAGCTAAAATCCACGTCTTCCAGTACCATATAGTCCTCCCAGATCTAAAGGTTGAGCAGGTGGCCTAGAACAGACCAAGGTCTTCCTTTGAGGATCCTTGCGTAATCGTCACTCTTCTTGAAATGAAATAGAAAAATCAAACGAGCCCTGTCCAATTCATGAACTTCTACTTCAACCTCTGTATGCCATCCTTTCTTGATCATAGAGATTACTATTGGTATATTCAGCTTCTTAGTGGCTTCAACCTTACCCACCAAGGTCCCACCATAGCTGTCCGCAGATTGATCAAGGTCCAACAGGACCTGTTTTGGAACATTAGAAACGCTACTTGATGGAGACCTTCGTCATTAGCCTTGGAGTCCACAATCAACAATTAACCAAGGATTGCCTATAGGCAAACCTAGGATCGTTCTCTCTTTTCGAGGAGCTTTTTATTGAATCTTAAGTAATCTAAATGTCATGCAAATGCAATGAAAACAAGGGGGGATTGGGTTTTGGATTTTTAAATTAATAAACTAAAATAAAAATGCAATTTAAATGAAGCAAAGATAAAATAGAATATAAGAAAACGAGAAGAAACAGATTAAAATCGATCAACCCAACATTCAGATTCCAGAGACTTCCATCATTGAACGAAATATAAATAACCCACGTTTGGCTCTGGGCGAACCGAGATCTCTGCATTCACCTAGAAAATCCCTCGACTAGACGATCGCCTAGAATATGTCCGAACAGCGGCGTCCCACTGTGCGATCGCACAGCAAAACTTAAAACCTAGTTCGAACTCAGTCCTTGGGATGAACCAAACCGAATATTAAATCTAGTATTCGAACTATTTCCAGAAATCGGATCCGATAAGATGAAAATAGAAACAAGTTAAATTACCGATAAAGCATAAGTTCTTTGGACGAATCATGGAATCCTCAACGTTGGGTCAATCAAAGAAGCTTAGCCAAGCATGGCTAGGAAAAACGCAGAAGAAAAGATAAACATGAACATGAAGAACAACTCAAAGAAAATAAAAAGCTTCTAATTTAATCTGAAAAACCCATAAAGGGTAATTGAGAATATATTTGTAGCCACCATCTAATTTTCCTTATATAGGAAAGATGACTAAAAATAGGAAACCTCTAATAAATAGAAAATCTCTAAAAAATAGGAAACCTCTAATAAATAGGAAACCCCTAATTAATAGAAAATCCCTATAAAAAAGGAAACCTCTAAAAATTGGTCTTTTATTACAAAATTCGAGCAAAATAAAAATCCAGAAAAATGCGTCTGTCTTTAGCTCCAATTTCGTCCATCTTCTTGTCCGAATCAGCCTTCAGAGTCTTCATAACAATTGTAGCTCTCTGAATTATCTAAAAAAGGAAAGAAGAATCAGGCTAATCGGATATCTAGATCAAAAGTTATGGCAAAAATACTAAATCACTGTAAATCTGAAATTTAATCATAAAAATGAATTAAATCCAATTAAAACCTCAAATCTCGATTAAGTAATAAAATCAATTATTTATTAACTAAACAATCCTAAATTTATTCACCAAGAGATACAAATAAGTGTAATAATATTCAATTATCACTACTCTGTCCCACCTCCATAGAACGAACACACCCAGCCAAACAAAACTCGCACCGAGCACCCCTCCTTGAAGCCACAAGAGAATAGGAAGAAGGAAAGGGGGATGAAATAAAGGGGGCCGAACAAGGCTCACAAAGGAGAGGGAACCTCACACGCTCACCACACGGAGGAGGATACTCTCCAAGGGAGAGAGGAGATGTCATCATCGATAACAAGGTCATTATAAGAAGTGATTGTTTAAAAAACCGTTCCAAAGGATATATTGCTTTTATCAGCAATAAAGCAATCAGATTGGTTGTTGGACAAACCTCATGAGAAGATCTCATAAAAGGAAAAACACTCATTAATATGAGGGAAAAAAAAGATGAAAACATAATAGTCGTTGACTGCACAACAAACTGCATGGTCTCGAGCATGACATATGCTTTGGGTTCTCTGTTATCAACAACGCATAATAGTCTCTTAAAAGATGAAGTCAACAATATATAAGACTATAATTACCATTATCAACCCCCAAAGCCACAAAACGTAGCCACTATGTGAGATTTGTTTCCATTGAAACTCTCATCAACTCGATTTATTGCTGCAAATAAATAAATAAATAAAATCAACACGCATAAGAAACATAAAAATAAACAAGGATCAACATAAAAATATGGACATATCCACCTTGGGTAAAACCAAGGAGGAAAACCTGTTAAAAAAGTTCGCCTAACGACGAGAGAAGAGCTCTCACCACCCAAGAAGTCGAGAGGAAGGGGATTAAACATTGTAAACTTTTGCAGGTGTGTTTAATTTGAAGGGAGGAGAGAGAAATTTTTTACCTTGTTGTGATCAAATTGCTCATGAAAATTTTCAATGTTTCGCAACTATACTCTCAATTGAAAACATTTATTTTCTTATTAATGACAATTTCGTAAAATTCTTCACCCTCTTCCCCTCAAACCAAACATTGTGTAGATGGGAAAAATGATTCAAGTTATTATTAAATTATAGTAACAAAAATTTTAAATGAAATGAAATTTGAAGCATCAAAACATATAGTTTGAAGTATGAAAGATCAAAATTAAATTAATATAGGTTATAAATAAATATCTTTAATTTAAAGATTGGCAAGAAAATAATATAACTAAGGTTTACTTAATACAGTCTTTTCTATAGGTAAGCCTTCTTAGAAACAAATAAAGATCCGGCACTACTGCGTGTCTGATCTTTGAATTCTTTGGCTGCTCTTACGAATGCATCCAACCACAAAAATTATAACAATAGTCACTGCATTCAGTCCAAAACCTAAAACCGTAATCTCTGCTTGAATTGTCAAATAGCTCGTAATCTCTGCTTATTCGAACTTCTCACCACAAGCAGAGATTATTAGAGATTATTGCCACATAGCCAATTTCAATATTTGCCGATGGTTGAAGCAAAGAACACCCAACAAGGAAGAAAAGTATTAAAATAGGGTTTATTTTCAAAACGACACAGTTTTAGCTATTGCATAAGAAAACTTCTTCTTATGCTGCATAAGAAACATAAAACCCATAAATATATCCATTTAGATTTTATCATAATTATTTAATCGAATATCTGATATGTAATATTATTCTCATTCCATATATATAGTATAATATTTATTATGCACACATATAAAAAAAAAAAATTTACGAGCGTCAAAAGTTTCTATTTTTCGTCTAACAAATTAAAGAATCAAAAGCTTATGGATAAATTTAGGACAGCTCAGTTTCAATTCCCCCACAATAAAAACAGATTTGAACCGTATGTGACGTGGCACACCATTCTTCAACCCCACACCCCTCATAGCAAAGCGCGCCAAACTGATCCATCTGTTCAAAAACCAGATTACCTAAAATAGAAAATCACAAAAGAGCAAAGCGCGCCAAACTGATATATCTGTCCAAAAACCATATAACCAAAAATAGAAAATCACGAAAGATTTTAATTAAACAGATAATCAATCCAATCTAAAATACACGTTCAATCGCAATTCATATCCAGGAAATCTTATCGCTTGATTGCTCCTGATTTTCTCCAACCAATCTAGAAATCCCCTCTCTGCTTTCTCCCTCGCTTCAATCTGCTCCTCTGTTCTTGACTTCTTCCTCTTCTGTCTTCTCTGATATCCGAAACAATGGCGAACTCCGATCAGACAATTCTGGTTACCGGCGGTGCTGGATTCATCGGCAGCCACACCGTCGTTCAGCTCCTCAACAGTGGCTTTAAGGTCTCTATCATCGATAATCTGGACAATTCCGTCATGGAAGCCGTTGATCGAGTTCGAGAAGTTGTTGGGCCTCAACTTTCCGAGAGACTTGAATTTACTAAGGTATACGAAGTTTTTGTTTTTCTTGTCTGCTTTCCGATTACAAACACTTGTTTCACCATGAAACGCAGTTCTTTAAGTCATTTGATTCTCTTGCTCTGTCTTGGTTTCAGGGTGATCTCAGAAACAAGGACGATTTAGAGAATCTCTTCTCTAAAACCAAGTGCGTGGACGAATTAATCCAAATTCTTGCTTGTGTTGTTTTTACGTTCAAAATTTTATGTTAACGCCTCTACTGTATCATACTATTTCTGTTTTCTAAGGCTCTGTTTTTATGCCAAGAGATGGTTTCTTTTATTGGGGGAATGAATGAAACAGATTTGATGCTGTGATTCACTTCGGGGGTCTAAAAGCTGTAGGTGAAAGTGTTGCTAATCCCCTTCGATATTTTGATTTTAATTTGGCTGGCACCATCAATCTCTATCAAGTCATGGCAAAATATAACTGCAAAAAGGTTGGAGTCATGATCCCATTACTTGAATAATTCAAGTTTAATTGAGCTTCTGTTTCAAATACTCGTAATGACACTTTGAATATATTGCTAAAATAGATGGTATTTTCATCATCCGCAACAGTATATGGCCAACCTGAGAAGATACCATGTGTTGAGGATTTCAATTTACAGGCAACGAATCCTTATGGACGGACCAAGGTAATCAACAGTGTATTGTTGAGATCAACAAGTTTGACTTCTTTTTTTTTTTTTTTTTTATCACTCGACATCCGGAAGGATCTAGAAGGACCTCTAAGCCTACTGTGTCAGTAAGTTTGGCTTTATTCCTTGTCTAACACGCCTATACATGTGACAGCTTTTCCTTGAAGAAATTGCTCGAGACATTCAAAAGGCAGAGCCAGAATGGAGGATTGTTTTGCTCAGATATTTCAATCCCGTTGGGGCACATGAAAGTGGTAAACTTGGTGAAGATCCCAGAGGCATCCCAAATAACCTCATGCCTTACATTCAGCAAGTAGCTGTTGGGAGATTGCCTGAACTTAATGTTTATGGCCATGATTATCCCACCAAGGATGGATCAGCGGTTAGAGACTACATTCATGTAATGGATTTGGCAGATGGTCACATTGCTGCTCTGCAAAAGCTTCTCACTACTGAGAATATTGGTAAAATATCTTGTTTTCAATTAAGATTATGGCCAAAAGATTATAGAGTTGTTTTGTTTCATCTTTTGGTTTGCTTCAAGATAACTGACTAACTTGTTTCTCAGGCTGTTCTGCGTATAACTTAGGAACTGGCCAAGGTACATCAGTGCTTGAAATGGTTACTGCATTTGAAAAAGCCTGTGGCAAGGTATTTTTGAATATGAATCTTTCTTAAACTACACATATATGCGTGTGCGTCCGAAAAAGTATCAATGCTAAAAAAGTTTTATTGTTTTTGACTCTTTGTTGTACAGAAAATTCCAATGGAATTGTGTCCAAGGAGGCCTGGAGATGCTACTGCTGTTTATGCCTCCACAGAGAAGGCTGAGAAAGAACTTGGTTGGAAGTAAGGACATATGGTTACAACTTACAAGCATACAATGTTTTCATATATTGCACTTGATGTTGTCTTTTATTTTGAGTTATTTGTGTTTTAATTTACTTATGGTAAAAAAAAATATATATATTTTTCAGGGCAAAATATGGTGTAGAGGAGATGTGCAGAGATCAGTGGAATTGGGCTACAAATAATCCATGGGGCTATCGAGGGGAAGCTTGATAAAGTCTCTTCACTCATTCACGATATATACTATGTTTTCTTTTTATATAATTTGCTGTTGGTTTTAAGGTTCATGATGTAAATTAAATTATAATGATTTGGAGTTAAACAATATTTGATGTTGGTTAAAAGTTTGATACTTATATAATAAAACAACATAAAAAGTACGCAACAAATTTTTTTTTTTTTTGGCTCGAAACGCAACAATAATTATGAAAGTAAAGAATATGAGAAAAAAGACTTGTCCTAAACATGTCACTATTTTATCGGCAACAAGATTAAAAACTGAGGAAAACTTGACCTCGTCAATTGATTATGCAGTGACATATTATCTATCAATCAGCTTTAACATAATTGAGTGAAAGAAATTAAAGATCAACTTTAAATAAACATTTTGTATATATAAAGGTCCCGAAAATAATACATACATATCGCTGCCCTGTCCTATGCTTACCATTTCATTTTGGGGCCACAATATATAAATTATGAACCATATAATATAACTAACCCTCTTAATTGTTCAAGTAAAAAAAAAAAGGGTGAAGGTGCAAATTTGCCAACCAACTATTATCCAAGAAGCGTCTGGGCCAAATAACTATTGAATGGACCAAAATTGACAATCAACAATTAAAAAGTGAATAAAAACACCAAATAACTATTAAAAAAGAAAACAACTATCACAATTAAGTTAAAACGTGAGGCACTGGCGTAGGACGGTGGCAAAAACGCTGGAGAAAAGAGCGGTTAAGCCTTCTTGTTGGAAAAGGAAAACACCAACAGAGATGGGACCTATGGGAGTAAGCATTGCTGTAGCAACGTTTGCTGCTTGTGGCATCGGGGGGATGGAACCAGGGTGCAAGGTGCGTGCTAGTTGAACGTTGTGGGCTCTTGGATGAGCTCAAGAGGGTGAGTGGAACACCCAACAACAATAGAAGCTTTGGAAATGCCGACGTCACTGACACTATGACAGTCAATGGAAGACAGAGATACCAAGACAGTGACGGGGTAATAGTTCGTTGGCGAATCTGATCCAAATTGTGTTTTTTTTTTTTCACTTTTTAATTGTTGATTGGCAATTTTAGTCCCCTCAATAGTTAGTTGACCCAAACGCTCATCGGATAATAATTGGTTGGCAAAATTGCACCTTGACCTAAAAAAAAAATAGGCCCTCTTTTAAGAGGAATATAAATTCAGCCAAAAAAGGTGGAGATGCAGGGGATCGAACCCTGTACCTCCCGCATGCAAAGCGGGCGCTCTACCATTTGAGCTACATCCCCATGTTGACTTTTAACATCAAAAAATATATTATTATATTTTTTGTCTTTTTGGGCCTGCTCGGCAAGATGTCTTCTCGTTGGCCGTTACGTATTATTAGTTTGATGGCATAAGCTTCTCAGCTATGCTGATTATAAACTGTAAATTTACACTGGAATAGCTACCAAGACCTTTTTTAATCCAAACACGCGTTACTTTACTCTAATTAATGAACAAACTTCATGAGATAATACAACCAAAGAGAACATTCTTTTCAAATGATGATCTCACTCAAAACGTTCCTATACATATTGATGGCAAAAGTGTTATTCTTATTCACTGTATTACTAATTAATAATATGATCAGTATTGAGTGACGCGTCTTCTTGATGCTATCAATGTCAGTTTGACAGGCAGATAAACCTATATATATATATAACCTCTATATATATATATATTCTTGATAATAAATGTATACGTCAACTATAGAACAGTGAGAATTAACTTTTAATCTTCCTTGAACATTACTCAACTTCCTTAGACAATTGAACAAAAAGAACATCGCATTCTGTACATTTATTGACGTCACTAAAATAACTTTCATCAACAAAAAAAGGGGATGCACCCATTACACATTTTAAACACGATGTAGAAAACTTTCTGGATGAATGGCGGCACGGCACAATCTCTCATTTATACTTCCATTCATACAGAAATCTTCATCATCTACATCTTTCCTAAATCAACAAAAAGCAAGAGACTACATGTACATTATAGCATTATTCATGGGTATTTGTGCCCAAAATTCTCCTTTTATCTTACAAAGGGGGAAAAAATCATAAAAAGAAGACAAAATTAATTGCCGTCTCACGAATTGGACTTGTCTCTATTATCAGCCGGAGATAACGCAGACGCGGTGTTGGAGCAAGAAAATGGCAAAGATGGAGGCAGAAACATCAAGCCACTATTTCCAGCTGCTTGTGTTCCGGCCGCCGGCGTCGTCGTTTTACTCAAGAAGCTTGAACCACATCCACTGACTTTATTAGAAGCAGACCCACCAGATGCTGAAGAAGCTGCAAAAACATCTCCCCATAGGTTAATTTTCTGACCCGAGTTGATTTCTCCAACACCTTGTGTGCTATTCCCACTAACACTATTAGCACTATAATTATTATTATTATTTCCTGTGCCGATAATGGAAGTAAGTGCAGCAGCCAAAGCTGACTGAAAAGTTGGGTCAGCTGTGATCACTTTAGTTGCCGCAGCTATGGTGTCTGGCAGTGAAGGATTTTGATGAACTTGAGGAGGAGGAGGAGTTTGAATCGGTAGTTGTCTTCCGAGGTTGATGCTGCTGAGGATGTTTCTGTTATTATTATTATTATATGGTTGAGTGTTATAGTTGTAACCCAGGAAGCCCACATTATTGTTGCTCCACGGCATTGTGTTGGAGTCTGAGGAACCGAAGCTGAGACTGGTTGTTGAAGAAGGGAATCTTGGAGGGTTATTGTAGTTTGATGAGTTGAATCTGTTGAAGTGGGGCGAGGAGAAATAATTTGAAGAGGAAGGATTGGAAGTGAGGTCGATGGTAATTGTTGGATGTGATGGTGAAGATGATAGTGCTGGATTTGAGAGGTAGAATTGCTTTGGTTTGGAGCCATCTGAGAGGTAGAAGTTGATACCGCCGGGGAGATCAGAACCAATGGTGGCGGCCGGGACCGTTAAAGACGGCAATAAACTAGTGGGATTATTGGATGTTGAAGATGAGCCAGACAAGAGCATGGAAGCAGCAGCAGCGGTGGTGGAAGCCATGGCAGTAGCAGAGAGAGGAAGAGGGTGGTTGTGGTTTCCTTCATAGGTAGTGATTAGAACCGACATGTCCTCTACACATCTTTGCACCTGAAACATCAATTTAATATTGTTTTTAGGGTTAAGGTATCTAAAAACTAAAGTATTTTCTTCTATTATTCATCGTTTTAAAATATTTTATGGTGTATTTAATACCCTAAAGTTTTTTTTAACCATAAAATATTTTTTAGATACGTCCACTGCCATAAAATATTTTGTAGTGCATTCAATACTAAGACTTAAAAAATACTTTAAGGTGTTGGAAATAGTTGAAAAATATTTTAGGACTGGATCCATCTATATATTATATGTCCCAAAAAGTTATAAGGATCTAGTTTCAACATGGTGAAATAAATATACTCAGACTCAAGTGTGTGTACTTACCTGCTTTCTTACTGGACAATTTGGTGCAACTGTGCAGCGATAGTAAGCTCTTGGACAAGGATTTCCCTTGGATATTTTCTGTCCATATTTCCTCCATTGGCATCCATCATTCAACTGTTTCAAATAACTCGAGTGTGATCAATATAAATATATAGTTATGGCATCGATCTACGCAGAGAAATTAATAAGGCAAAATAAATTTGAGAGTAGTAGATATTACTGTTGGGGTGTCACATCTAGCCCTGACACAAACTCTGGCCTTCTTAGCAGGATTTTGTTGGGAAACTTCATCTTGATCTGTAGAAGAATCTCTGGGGGATTTATTATTAAGTGCTGCCTTACTTGGTGGCCAACTCTCTCCAGCTTCTTCTGCCTTGTGCGCTAATTCAGAGGTATTGGTGGGGCTTCCATTATTATTTGGCAATGCTTCTGTTGTGCTTCCAGATTTTGATGTTTCAAACTTGCAATCCAGTCCAAGAGCCAAGTCTTTTTCTTCTTCTTCTTCTTCTCGCTGTAATTGTAATGATGGTTTGGAGCTCATGACTTTTGATTTTTCGTTACTACTAGCTGGAACTCTTCCAAGACTGAGTGAGACCAGATCTGATTCCTCAGAAGCTGCTTCTTGATTTTTGACAATATTAGTTGGTCTTTGATCACCACAAGATTTCGTGGTGGCTGCTTCTTGTTGAGCTATAACTTGGAATTGCATTTGCAGGTCATGGTATTCCTTCATTATTCTCTCCAAACACATCTTTAGCCTTTGGTTTTCTTCTCTCACCTCCCCCATTTCAACTCTCGCTGATTCAAGTTCATCAACGTCCTATATATCAAAATTACCCATTCACGTACATAAGCTACTTTTATCCATTTTTATGTAGGAATTAAGTGGAAAGCTGCAACTAATAATATACTTTCTCCGATCCACTTCTTAATATAAGACCCAATTGACTTTTTTTTGGATAAATTAAGAAAGTTAAATAAGTTAGTTAATCATAAAATATGTTGTGTATCATTTAATTATATATCATTTTATAACTTAGACAAATTATTTTGATATAAAAAGATAAATATAAATATTTTAATGTAGTTTATTTATCTTCCTTAATCTTCAGACAAAAACTAAGTTGTTCTTATATTTCAAGTACTACTGGAGATGATACCACAATTCCTTGAATGATTAATGAAACAAACCTCTCCCTTTTTGTCTGAGGATGCTTGAGGTGCTCCAGAAGCGTCCACGACGGATCTATCAGTAGTATTCATGGGTGGCACCTGTAAATAATTAAGATCATCCAATTTAAATCCAAGGAGTTGAATGTGTGTGTATAATTAATTTCCTTTCTCTTGTTATGCATGTGCAGTATATTATTAGGGTTTCGTCAACTTCTCTTCGATCAGAGTCAAGGGAGAACAATGAAATTGATAGTCTGCCCAAAATATCAAACAAAAAGAAAAAGAAATAAACAGATCGACTCGAGTGTGTGTACAGCCGACAATCTTCTGGTTTCACATGTGCAGTGTGGATAATCACAATTTTAGATATATCTTCCAAACACACATGCATCGGTCAACTCTTACATCAAAAGAAGGAATTAATTAAATCAGGTTTTATGATTACACTCACATCTAAAGTAGAAATTAAAGACCGTTTTATCTTTCATCTCGCCGATTAAAAAATATCTATCTCTGCAGGTCTTGATTAATGGTTAATTAGTTTGATCGATCGAGTACACTACTTAAGGTTTGCATATGTATATATATGTTATCAACTTATAATTACTGTGATTGAAGAAAGACTAATAAATTAACCTGAGGGTGTGATTAAGACAGAATAAAGAATCTCAATTTGAAAGACCCGGATTCTATATACATCATATCTCCTTGTCCCTTCGTAATTATTGATCAATTTCTTGTGCATAAATAGTATATGGCTTTGCCTTTTAGTTCTATTAACAGCCAGCATATATACACACACACACATACGCTTTACCTGGTCAATCCAAATTTAGAAAAACTCAATTTAGATATATATATATGATTTTGGAGATAAAATTGAAGAAATTAAGCTATAATCGAAACGTCACATATATACATATCATCATACTCATCTAACAGTGAAGCTATAGCGCGTTCAATCAAGAAGATATATAGCTTAGCTTTAAACTATTATTTGGGTTTTTAGTTATTAAGATCGATGGGAACAAAGTAAATGATGAGAGAGGATCGGAAAAACTTTTGAATACCGAATCTTAAACCCAGTAAGGATTTTAAACTCATCAAAACATGTAAAATAATGAATTGTTGAAACACACACAAGCGATTTAATTTAATTTCTATTTGAAAAAAAAAACATGATTATGACAAAAGATGGATAAATCTTCACCTGGGCAACAGTAGAATCTTGTTTAATAAGATGAGGAGGAGCTTCATGATGATTATGAGCAGGAGGAGTAGATTCACTAATTGTTTTCTCTTTCTTGACTGGTTCATCACCTTCTTGGCCACCAGATCTGCGCAGAGAAAACTCCATAGCTCTATGGCTAGACGACGTTGGCTAAAGTCCCTCTCTTTGGCCTTTTCTTTTTTCAATATCTGAAGCAGTAGTAGGTCTGGGTCTTGAGATCGCCTCTTGTATTTAAAAGGAGGGATTTGCATGAAGTATTTGACTCATAACAAGAAAAATTAATCAAACAAAGAGAGAATCAAAGGAGCTGATTGGCTGGCTAGCTCCAACACGGCACGCCCACATAAACCTCACAAAAATGTCAACACACAGAGCCACCCAATCCCATTGCACCCATAATAATAAAATAACTACTTGAAATTAAGAAACACGTTGAGACCTGGGTTATAATATATATATGAAAAAACAATATAAAATTTAACACGTAAATAATAAGTATATTAAAATTAAAAGTAGAAGAATTCAACTTCAACGTCGGAGATAGACGAGATGTCATGGAGAGAGGTTGAAGCCGCAATGGTCGGACACAATTTAAAGTGCCATCTTGAAGCTTCGTACATCACCAAAAAAAGTCACATGCTTTCCAAACCTAAATCCTTTTGGGTCAAACTTTTTTTGCCAACTAGCTCCGGCGCTGACCGGAGCTTCTAATATTCTTTCTTCCTTTTGTCTTTGATCCTCTGTTTGAGTCAAGCATTTTAACCTAGTGGGGCTGCCTTGCACGCTTCCTCTTATCATTTATTAACACACACTATTAATAATTACACGAAATTATCAATGCCCACATCACACACACACAAAAATGAAAAACACAAGTTCTTACTTAAACTCATCTCTCTCTCTCTCTCTCTTATATTTCTACGTATAACTGTGTTTATTGCCTATTTATTTAACCTAGCTATGCCAATGAGTAATATGTTATTGTCTACATCCTCGACTCTTTGCCGTCTGGTAGCATATATTTAAAGAGAAAGAGGATCCACCTCGTTGGCTCAAGTCTCTGAAAAATATTTAGGGAGCTTGCTTTGCTAGCTAGGGCTTATTTGTCCGTGTGAAATTAACATATTCAAATCTGGATGTTAATTTGTCTTCTAGAGTTTTGAAAAGTTTATGATATATATGTCCAGTGTGGTGATTTGAATCCTATTTTCTTGTTACTATAATGAAACTTGTTAATTTTATAAAACAGGAAGATTCAACTGTCATGAACAAGTTTTATATCCGGAGAATTTTGGTGAAAAGTCTATGTTTTATAGTACTTGTATTGGCTAAAACAATCTGATATATTTTTCTACGTAGAAAATACCATTATTTTTTAGATCTTGCGTGCATTTAGATCCTTCTCGTTCATACAATTTTCATTATAACCCTAGACTATTTTTTCTTCCTAAAAAGCTGATGGAGAGGGCAAGCTGTTTTGATGGTTACATACGAACAGTATGAGTAATTCATAATTCCATTTCTCACATTCCTTACAATATATATATATATATATAAAGATTTATATTTTTATCCTCCAAATTAAAATATCTGAAGAGTTGAAAACCTTAAAGGTATTTTAATTAAATTTTTTAATGTCAGATATTAGGCATTTATATCGGATTTGTCCCGATTCAGATATGATATCCATACATTCAGTGACTTATGGCCCCCAAAAAAAAAAAAAAAAAGTCTCTGTCTTTAAATTATATTTATCTATATCTGGTGGTTTCATGCCCTTACCCTTAGGCAATATGAATGATGTGTCAACATTATCGCATAAATATCAACACAAATAAAAATATAGGGGTTACTGTCACTTCATATAAAATTTCATGATTCAATTTGAATTTTTTTAGTAAAAGTGTTGAAATTTTGTTATTAAGTTGTTTGATATTCTGAAGTAAGATGCGGACAAAACGGTGTTGAATAAGATTTTTAAATTAGGATTCACAAAGCCAATCTTGTTTTGACCAGTTTATCATCTTACAGGTCGTCATTTTATACGATTGTGCATTTAACAATCCAACTGTTTATACATATAAAAGATATTTATTTCATGCCAACCAACAAACTACCAATTTCTCTGCCCAAAAAAAAAAAAGTTTAAAGTGTAAAAAATGTAATTGATTAATATATAAATATAGATCAACAGGATGAGTTTAATTAATTAATTTCTCTGAAAATAAATTAAACTTCTTCAAATTTAATTTCTACGGGGAAAAAATTAAGCTGTGAATGGAATTAAAAGACCCATCAGAAGAATGATGATATATATATATATATATATGAATTTAAAATGACCAAAAAGGATTAGATAATATTAGTCAGAGACGTTAACAATTAAACAAACTACCAATGGTAAAATTGGTAAGAGGTAACTATAAGGTTGTTATTAACTAGGAATATGTAATGTACACGATCGAGGCATGTCTCACGTATATATTTAATATTGACAAGTCGTCAAATATAATACGATAGGGTGCACATCACCATACGTATAGAAGAAATACGGAAAATAAATAATAATTAAAAAAAAAGATGCAAGAAAATAAATAATGTATAAAAAGACAGCTTAGGGATCAACTCCGTTGACGTCTAATAATTTCTCTTTTGTCTCCTTCTATACACATTATTGTGTTATAGCCTCGCCTATTCTATTACGTCTTCGATACATTAATGGATAGTATTATAATTAACTTAGTTGGGGTATTTTTTGTCCGAAAAATTAGTAGTTTGTGTATTTTTTTTTTCTATAAATTTGATATTACATGTATAAATATAGAGACTTTACTTTTTTTATTTCTTTTTTTTTTGGGCTAAAAATCTTAATTTTCTTATGCATCCCTCAAGTCCCGTACAGAAAAAAATATTGACTAAAATTTAGTGAATTCTACTTCACTGATGATATTAAAAGGATTTTTTGTCTTTAACTTTAAAATTATCACCTACATTTTATGTACAGAGAGCTCTAATATTTTGCATGTATTAATTCCATCAACCGCCTTGATTTTAAGCTAAGTGTTAGATTTAATTTTTATATTCACAACTTACAATTTTCTTATTTTTTCTTTTCATCATTAATAACATTAATTCCCTTTTCTACTCCGATTCTTATTATGATAAAATCTTTTTAATTATTATATATTTGATCAGGGTTTAAACTTAATTAGATTCAAAATAAATATATACTAAGGTCTAAACTTAAGAATTTTGAAAATATATATTATTTAATTCACAAGGGGTAAACTCATATTTTTTTAAAAAATTTCACTAAGTTATATCATTAATTTGTTGCTTGATTTATATTATTAACGTTAATGTCAATTAAGTTCTTTTTCATTAAAAATAAAAACTAAACTTATTTCATTTTTTTTAGGATATGATAGGTTAATCATATTTTTAAATTTTATTAACATTATTACATGAATTTTTCAATCCACATAAATTGCTTCCAAAACAAAAATAAATCATACAAACTATCTTGGTTTAACATATATAATATATTATGAAAGACCTTGACTTTTGTTAAAATTATATATTTCCATTTTTAATTAAATTTTTTGTTGAATTTAAAAAAAATATAATTTTTACAAATTGAATAATACATAATCCGTTTCTTAGATATATATTCAAATTGTGAAAAATAAAAATTGAGAAACTATTTTCTTAATTTCACGGAACTTAGAATTTTGTATTAATTTTAAAAATAGGATATGGAAGAGAACTTAAGAGGAAATGCACAAGAGTTTGTTAAGAGTATTCTAGTACTTTTAGTTTAATTTTATTCCCTCCAATCCTAATTATAGGAATACTTTTGTAGCACAATTTATATTACAAAAGTATTCCTATAATTAGAACTAGAAGGAGTATATTTTTATATTTGGTATTTCTATATAATTACAATTTTTATGGTCCTTTTCCATAGTTTTTTTTTCCTCTAGGTCTTTCATTCTAATTTTCCCTTAAATTTAATTAGATTCAAAATAAATATATAGTGAGGTTTAAACTTAAGAATTATGAAAATATATATTATAAGTAGAATCCGATGGGGCAACAATATAAGGAAAAAAAAAACCCAACGAATCAATATATATGCATGCATGCATTAACATTACCACAAACTTTTATGTATTTATGCTATAATTGTACTATTACAATTATAACCTTATATTGAAAATATATTTCAAAGAAGGACCAAACCCATCAAAATTCAATCTCATCGTCAAAAGCGCAGTAGTGTGAAAGGAACGATCAAATTATGAGCTGTAATTTGAAGACTCAGCTCGCTGGAATATTTTTTTCTTTTTCTTTTTTTCAAATTTTTTGGCCCATAGATCGAAGACTACGAAATTAAGCTGCTCGTATGATCACACTGGCGGTTTAATTAATTTAATTTAGTAATTGATAATTATATTACAACTCAACGTAACAGACCTTCGTCAACTTGATGATTCACACACAAATTGCTCTAGTTAATTCAATTTTAATAGCCCACTAAACCAATAATTTAATTCAAAATTAATTTATAAAAAATAATTAAGAAGACTGACATAATATTATTTATTTGTTGCGTCAAGGTAGGATCAGAAATGCTTTGGGTCAACGATCATGCATAGGTAATACCACTAGGTCAACAAATATTAAGTTGTGCCTGTATACATATAGATAGCTAGCTCATCTTTGAAGGTTGATGTGTCATAAAATATATAATTAACTATACATTTATTTTTTTAATATATCGTTGGATTGAGAGACTTCACTGATTTTTAAATATTTTTTCAATTAAAAATTTTCCTAGATTCTCGGATTTATAATTATATATATATTTTTTAACTAAGTCATTATTCTAATCTTACTTTCATCTCTCATCAACTAGTTTTCCACCTACATGTATCATATATGCATAATTTATAACCAAATAATTAGAAGTTTATATGATTTTAATGAATAAAATTTAAGAAGAATGTATTTATTTTGAAATAAAAGTATACTCATAATTTCAACAAATTTGCACAAGAATTTTTCTGACTAATCAATGAAAAATTTTATATTATTCGTTACATTAAAAATAAATTAATTGAAAGTCAATGCATCGTACCAGAAGAATAATTATTAACTAATTAATATATGTATATATCGAGGTCAAAAAAACTAATTGATATGTATGAGCTATATAGGCTACGAAAATAATTTTCGATTATATTTGATTAATCAGCAGAAGAAGTCAAATTCATAATCTGCAGCCACTTGATGTTTTTCCCATTTAAGTACTACCAATTCAAATGATTGAAACGTCACACACACATATATATATGTATGTATCTATGTACACACACATGCATGTATGTATAAAATTATGTTAGAAAAGTTTTTTTTTTCTCTTTTTGGTTTAGAGCAAGAACAGACTTAAATATTAAATAATTTTAAATATTACCGTAATCATGTAATTTTTATAAATTATTTACTCTATTTACCTTCATTCTTTATGCTGGTGAATTTCCTGAAACATAATTTGAAAATATTGATTCGCAGAATTGCAAATGACAAACTGATAATTACATTTGAAACTTAAATATTTAATGAGTAAATACCTTTTCTGGTCTCTAATAAAAAAACATGATTTTTATTTTGGTCTTTTACAAAAAAAAAAAGTCTTTTTTAGTCTATAAAAAAGATGAATAAGGGTCGATTGATTGATATTTTGATCCCTCACAAATTTCCAAAAGATCATTTTTAGTCTATAAAAAAGACGAATAAGGGCCGATTTTTTTGTAAGAGACTAAAATGGGATCCGTGTTTTTTGTCAGGGACCAGAAAAGGTATTTACTCAATATTTAATTTAGAATTGAGACTCATGAATTTATAAACTGTTCGAAACTTTGAATCTATATTTGCAATTTATTTCCCCAAAAAAAAAAATTTATTGGAAACCTTTACTGTTATCCTCTCATATTTATTTATTTAATTAGTCAAGAGTGAAATTTAACGAGCTGATGTCACCCTAATTAGAAATAAAATGGCCCAATAATTTATCCGTATTATCTGAATTGTACGTTACAGTAGTTTTCAATAATAATAACTCGCAAGTGGAATACCGACGACTTTAATGAAAACTACTAATGATATTTCTTCAATTCCAACCCAGTTGTTAGCTTTACCCTCAACAATGCCAGCTTTAATATTTACGCCGTATTATTATTATTATTATTATTATTTAACGCAAGTGTAATCTTTTATAGGACTTGCCGACCCGTTTATTGATTTGGGCTAGCTGGGTTGGGCCGCGTTGTGTCACCTGCCAGCCCGTAATAAAACCATGCCGTGGCAGCATCTCATCCAAACTATATAATAGATTTTACCAGCACTATTAGTAGTGCAGTGGTATTGGGATTCATTTCTCCCCTCCTGGTCCTGGGTTCGATCCCCCCCTCCCCCATCGCCTTGTATAATAATAAAAATATATATATAATAGATTTTATATAGTAGTAACTTTGGTGACTCCTCGTTCAACTGGTAAAGGAGTCGGACACTCTCATAAAAAAGAGAGGGTTCAATCTTGGAAAAAAAAAAGATAAAGAATAGTTAGATTAGGCTTATATAAATTTTTAATATACTCCTCCGGTCTGAATTAAGGACATAGTTTATAGTGTAAAGTGTAAAATTACACTACAAACTATATTCTATATTTAGGACAAGAGGTAATAGTTAATATTAAACTATATCATAACATTATGATAGATGTAAAATCTCTCGTAATCCGCAATTAATAACATAAGATGGAGCACATGTGAAATGAATCAATATCTTCATCTACTATCAATAACCTTATAGCCTAATGGTATCAAGTTGTGTCGTAAGGGTGGGGTCATAGAGTCAATTAGACTTATACCCTCAAATTGTGAGTGTTAGCATCTGTTTCTGTAATTCAATATTTTCATTTGCTGGGCGTCAGAAGAGGTGGCCGCGAAGAAAGCAAAGGTTAAGGTAAAAAAAACAATTGGAAGCAAGCAAATGAAGCAAAGAATAGTCTTCATTTGGACGTTGTTGCAAAACTACATACGTACGTTGGTCACCACCTTAAGTTCTTGGACGATCTTTCAGCATAAGTTTGGAATAATAATGCAAGCAAGCAAGCAATGCAATTATATAAGCTCATGATCAAGGACGGACAAAGTTTCATTGTGAATTTTGATACTTATTCAACATCAGATTCATACTTGTTTTCTACAGAATCATATCAGCGTTTGGTTCATCCAGATCAATGGCTAGTGTTAGAGGTGGAAAACGGGTTGGAGTTAGAACAAGCTCACGTCCTCCACTTGTGGAACAGATAGTGCCTAATTATGGTTGGACAGAGGACTCTTCCTGCCACTATCTTCTAGTTGATCTTCCTGGTATTCCATATTCAAACAACCTTCTATTTTGAACTACAAGACTAGAATATACGTGTTGGAAAGTTACTTTTCTTCTTGGCTTGCTTCTTGTTTTTTTCAGGGTTCAAAAAGGAAGAGGTGAAGCTTCAGGTGGAGGGTTCTGGCTATATCACAGTGAGAGGAGAAAGGCAAGTGAACGAAGAGAAACGTGTTCATTTTGAGCTGGTTTTGCCGGTGCCAAAGGATTCTGATACTGATAAGATAGCTGGGAAATTTGATAGTGAGATCCTTTATGTGACTATCCCCAAGAAAGCTGCACAAGGGAACACAGAAACTGAACCAGCTGAGCCTGAAAATGGCAGTGTAAGTAATGTTAGGAGACAAGAAGAAAATTTCAAACACGAGCAACACAGTGCTGATGATAATCAACAAAGAGATCATAACAGACAAGATGACCGCCATATGGAGGAGGAAAGAAAAAAAGAAACCACCCAGGTTGCGGGCTTTAGTCAAGAGTTTATAAGGAAGTGGGAAAATGAACCTACCATATTATCAAGTGCAGTGAAGGTTTTAAAACAGAACAAAGGAATTGTTATCACTGCAGTTTTAGCCTTTACCTTAGGATTGTTAGTTTCTCGCAAGTTTCAATCCTCAACAGTAGAATAAATGTTCTGAGCAAAAAAACAGTAGAATAAATGGATTCACTCGATCTGCATTCCCAAATGTATATTCTTCCCTTTTATGTGTGTGTATGAACAAACAAGAAATTTAAATATATCACCTCCTGTTATCCTTTCCCCATTATATTGTGGTTATATAGAATAAATTTCATATAATTCTGCAAACATGAATATCGGTTCCTTATCCTTCCTTCTTTAATTTCCCCCCACAACATTAATACCTGCAAGCATGGTTTGGTTTGTTTATCTTGAGCAAAAAAAATGGTTTGGTTTGTTTATCAGCAACCTTGCTTTGTCAGAACTCTGAGGGAGGTGGCAAAAGATACTACTTCCACGTCAATATTCTGCACATACAGAAAGAGGCATGTGATGAGGGCAGTGTGAAAAAGAAAACCATAACAAGAGGGTTATGTTTATAGAAATTTCAAGTTCTTGCTTTCTCAATGCTTAGTTCTGTATGTATCCAACTATCTGCCGACTTGGTATCCCTTTGACAAAAACCTTACCAAATAACTTAAATTGCCTTTTGTTTTCCTACACATCTTTTTGCATTTGATTCTTTTAAGCAACGGTGTTCTTCAGTCACCACATCCTCAACTTGATCCAAAATATATGCTGAATCAGAGAAGCATAGTATTAAGATTTGCTTTTTATCTCACGGGATCAGATTCCACAAACAGTCCACCAAAATTAAAAGGCGCACAAAAACAAGAAGAGTTTCTTGGGCATCTGAGCCAAAAGGTTGTAGCCCCACTAATCTATCTATGTGAGTGCACAGCAACAGAACAAAATAAAATTTCCCTTTTAATCTCAACACAATAACCTTGCTTGCACAACTTGAACGCTTATTAATGTTTATTTATTACTGTAAATTAATACTACCTCCGGTCCTAATTATAAGAGCTAGTTGACTTTCTTTGGAGAAATTAAGAAAGCTAAATAAGTTGCTTAATCATTTCATATGTTGTATATCCTTGAATTATATATTAGATTATTAGTTAAATTAATTAGTTTTGAAGAAAAAATTAAAAATAAAAAGACTCTAAAGTAATTTAGTTAGCTTCCTTAATCTCTCCAAAAAAGTCAACTAGCTCTTATAATTAGGACCGGAGGGAGTATCTTCCAAATCCAAAATGCTGGCTTTTTTTTCAATTGGCCCCTTTTTAAATAACTATTTAAGCATCTGCCCCTGTTTAGAAATTATTTAAGCATCTGCCCCTATTTAGTCGATTAATACCCCTATTTAGTCGACTAAAACGCGGGCCTCAAATTTTTTTTTTTTGAAGTTCCCCGCGATTTAGTTGACTAAATGGGGGTTTTTAGTCGACTAAAACGCGAGATCAATTTTTTTCAAGATCCTCGAGATTTAGTCGACTAAATCAGTCTAGAGGCCTTTTTTTTTAAAAAAAAAAATATCCATGCGATTTAGTCGACTAAGCCTATTATAAGAGAGATTATAGGAGATTATAAATTATCAAATAAATTAGTATCTCCATTGATAAATTCCCCTTTCATTCTAATTAATTAAATTAGAGTTTTTCAAATATATAATATCCTACAATTTAGTATTGGTGGGCATTTATTAATAAATTAGTATCTCCATTGATAAATCTCCATTTATCGCATCCATAACGCTTACAACTGTACAAAAAAGTTACTGGCTTCACGCCCATTTGTTATTGGGTATGCCGTATGCGTTCAATTTAATAATAATTGGAATATTGGTGGGCATTTATTAAAAATTCAATTATGTGATTATTGCTTTTAATATTGGATGTGCTGATTTCTCAGTATTGATGCGTCCATGGAAATCAATATTTTATTTAATTATTGATTACTTCCATGATGAATTTATTTTCATTGAAGTTTTGAATATCTTTAGTTAATAAATATATTAGATTTGATTGATATGGTAGTTAAAAAATCTCCTAGTATATCTCCTTATTTTATTGAGGATTTGATGAATATTAAATTAATAAAGGGAAGATAATGTATATCTTATGTCCTTAAATTCATCAAGAGATTTTATTTGTTTTATATTTAAAAAGGATATTATAGAGTCCTGTAGGATGTTATATATTTGAAAAACTCTAATTTAATTATTTAGAATGAAAGGGGAATTCATCAATGGAGATACTAATTTATTTGATAATTTATAATCTCCTATAATATTGTTAATATTTTAATTAGTCGACTAAATCGCGTGGATATTAAAAAAAAAGGCCTCTGGACTGGGTCGACTAAACACTGTAGTTTAGTCGACTAAAGGGCGAAGGAGCGATTTTACACACGAAGTTTTCCACCAAGAGCGCCCACCACCACGAAGTTTTTTGAGGAGTAAAAGTACACATGAAGTTACGATTAGGAAAAATTTTAAAAAATTCGAAAAAATTTAAGAAAAATGAGAAAATTTTTTGAAATAATTAGAAAAAAAATAATATATAATTAGAAAAAATAAAATAATTATAATAAATATTAAAATAATTAGAATAAATATTAAAATAATTCAAAAAATCAAAAAATTAAAACAATTAGAAAGAAATTTTTAAAAAATTTAAAAAATTTGAAAAAAAAATTCAAAAAATTTGAAAAAAATTTCAAAAAATGAGGAAATAAAATAAAATAATTAGAAAAAAATTTAAAAATTTTGAAAAGCATTCAAAAAAATTAGCAAAAAAATTCTAAAAAATGGGTAAAACCCATCCTTCTGTCCAACCATGTATATAATAAAGGGTAACCGACCACCGACGGTAGGGTGATCACTGACGGGGTATTTTAATTTCTTTCTAATTATTTTACTTTTTTGAATTTTTTTTAATCATTTTAATATTTTTTCTAGTTATTTTAAATTTTTTCTAATTATTTTAAATTTTTCCTAATTATTTTAATTTTTTTCCTCATTTTTTGAATTTTTTTTCGAATTTTTTTTCCTCATTCTTGAATTTTTTTTTCTAGTTTTTTTTTTATTTTTTAAAAATTATTTTAATTTTTTAAAAATTTCTTTCTAATTTTTTTTAATTTTTTTAATATTTATTCTAATTATTTTAATCTATATTCTATTTATTTTAATATTTATTCTGATTATTTTATATTTTTTTCTCATTATTTTAATTTTTTTCTCATTTTTTTTCTATTTTTTTTCAAATTTTTCAAATTTTTTTTAATTTTTTCCTAATTTTTTGATTTTTTATTCCACGTCAGCGCCACGTCAGCATTCCATCCAAGTTGACGGTCAACTAACAGTTGACTAAGGCCGTGGTGTTGGGCGCTCCTAAAACGTAACTTTGTGTGTACTTTTGCTCTTCAAAAAACTTCGTAGTACTGGGCGCTCTTGGGGGAAAACTTCGTGTGTAAAATCGCTTCTTCGCCCATCGACTAAATCTCGGGTATCTTGAAAAAAATTGAGTCCGCGTTTTAGTCGACTAAAAACCCCCCATTTAGTCGATTAAATCGCAAGGAACTTCAAAAAAAAAAAATGAGGCCTGTGTTTTAGTTGACTAAACAAGGGCATTAGTCGACTAAACAGGGACAGATGTTTAAATAGTTTCCAAATAGGGGCAGATGCTTAAATAGTTATTTAAAAAGGTGCAAATTAAAAAAAAAAAGCCCCAAAATGCTACCTCTTGAGCAAAATACAGTGTGTTTAAGGTCGACAAACTTACTATGAAGAGCTAGGACACAGTGGAATGAAGCCCCTAGGAACGTGATGAACACATTATTTTGGTAAGCAATAAGGTTTATAGTTTGAGATATAAGATGGTGACAAGCAGTGGATAGCTATAGGGGAGAGAATCAGAGAGGCTAAGAAGAGATAAAGGTGATGCTTTGTCTTGCCAACTTTATTCAAAATTGGGTGCTTTTGACAAAAAGGAATCATGTGCTTTCCCGTCTTAATCTTTTAGCTCACGTAAGATCTCTAACTATGTGCCCAAAAAAAGAGTCTTCATCTTCAAACTAACAATTACTGCCGCTTCCTCAGCCAATATTCAAAAGCTTGTTCCTCATAATTCTTTGTTCCTTTTATTTTTTCAATGACAATTATCATGGGATTGATGACTTCTCAACAAACTTCAAATCCAGATAGCTATACTATTTCTTTAAGATTCCTATATGATAAATTAGAGTATCATAATTAATACTCTAGTGCAAGAGAAGAGGTGGCATCAGTCATTCTCATAGTGGAATAATATAAACAAGAGTATCATTTATTTCAAATCACAATTAATAATTATATAAAGAAATGGGAATGGGAAGAGAAGCTGAGGTGGATAACGAATCCAGAATAGAGGGAGGGAAGGAAGCTTAAAAAGTGGAAAGCAAAACCTTCGCGAGAGAGCATGGAATCTGATCTACCCACTATCACCGTCTACCAACCTTCAATTCCAGTCCCCCCATATATGAAAATTACTAAAAAAGAAGAATAAAGAAACAGCATAAATTCATAAATTAAATTAAAAATCACAAATACATGAAATAATAATAATAATAATAATAATAATAAAGCACACTTCAAAAGCAATCCGCAAAACCAACCTACTTCTCTCTCTCGCGCTCCTCTGTTCATCTCGATCAACGGGCACCGTTATCAGCTGCAATTTTAAGCTCACCGGAAACAGAACCCGATGACGTTAACGAAATGAGAACATGACGACGCCGATTCAGCCGCCGCCACAGCATGGTCCAAGAATTGGCAGAAAGCTGATAGTTGAAGTAGTGGATGCGCGCAATCTCCTTCCCAGGGATGGCCAGGGAAGCTCAAGCCCTTATGTCGTCGCCGACTTTGATGGACAGAGGAAAAGGACCAGTTCCAGGTACAAGGAACTTAATCCGGTTTGGAACGAGACTCTTGAGTTCATTGTATCTGACCCCGATAACATGGAGTTTGAAGAGCTAGAGATTGAGGTCTACAACGACAAGAAGTTCGGAAATGGTAGTGGCCGGAAAAATCACTTCCTAGGCAGGGTTAAGCTGTACGGTACTCAATTCTCCAGGAGAGGCGATGAAGGTTTGGTGTACTATACGTTGGAGAAGAAGAGCGTGTTTAGTTGGATCAGGGGCGAAATAGGCCTTAAGATTTATTACTATGATGAGATGATGGAGGAAGAAGGATCGCCTCCGCCGCAGCCGGAGCAGGAGCAGCCACAGCAGCAAGTTCCAGAGCATGAGAGGACGAAATCTCCGGCAGTGGTAGTGGTTGAGGAAGGAAGAGTGTTTGAGGTTCCAGGCCAACCAACGGAGCATTACGTACCTGAAGTCCCTCACTCACCTCGTGTTATGGTTGTTGAAGAATCACCGCCGCCGGTGGTCCATGTGGCGCAGGATCAACCAATGCCGGACACGGCAGGACCACCGCCTCCAGTATCGGAAATTCTCCCTCCAGAGGCCCGGAGAATGCAGTCGGGAAGAATACCGGGAGGGGAGAGAGTTAGGTTTTTGAAAAGGCCCAATGGAGATTACTCTCCAAAAGCGATTTCGAAAAAACCCACCAACGCCGATTCTGAGAGAGTTCACCCCTATGAGCTGGTGGAGCCGATGCAATACCTGTTTGTTAGAATCGTTAAGGCTCGTGGGTTGGCGCCAAATGAGAGTCCCTACGTGAAGATTCGACGATCGTCAGGTCCCCTGCTCAGATCAAAACCTGCACAATACCGTCCAAATTTTGAGCCCAATGACTCGCCCGAGTGGAACCAGGTATTCGCACTCGAACACAAGGCTGACACGGCGAACAAGACATTGGAGATCTCGGTGTGGGATTCTCCAAACGAGCAATTTTTGGGAGGTGTTTGCTTTGATCTCTCCGACGTGCCCGTACGAGACCCTCCTGATAGTCCCTTGGCCCCGCAATGGTACCGCCTTGAAGGCGGCGCCGTGGAACAAAATTCAGACAGAGTTTCAGGTGATATTCAACTTTCCGTCTGGATTGGTACACAAGCAGATGAAGCATTCCCGGAGGCATGGAGCTCCGACGTACCAGACGTGGCATACACGCGCTCTAAGGTATACCAGTCGCCTAAGCTTTGGTACCTGCGCGTGAACATAATTGAAGCTCAAGACCTCAACATCCCTCCGAATCTACCGCCATTAACGGCACCGGAGATTCGAATAAAAGTACAGTTAGGATTTCAAAGCCAACGAACAAGGCGAGGGTGTATGAACAACCATAGCCTATCAATCCATTGGAACGAAGACCTTCTCTTTGTGGCCGGCGAGCCTCTCGAAGAAGATCCCATGATTCTGATCGTAGAAGACCGTACAACCAAAGAAGCCGTGATCCTGGGACACATCGTGATCCCACTTACTTCCATTGAGCAGCGAATCGACGAGCGCCACGTGGCTTCAAAATGGTTCACCCTTGAAGGTTTCGGCGGGGGTGGCCCCTACAGTGCCCGAGTCCACCTGAGACTATGCCTGGAGGGTGGCTATCACGTGCTGGACGAGGCGGCTCACTTGTGCAGTGACTTCCGGGCGACGGCGAAGCAGCTGTGGAAGCCGGCCATCGGAATTCTCGAACTCGGCATTTTAGGAGCTCGCGGTCTCATTCCCATGAAACCCAGACCAGGAGCAAAGGGGTCCACCGATGCTTATTGTGTGGCCAAGTACGGCAAGAAATGGGTTCGCACTCGAACCATCACAGACAGCTTTGATCCACGTTGGAATGAGCAGTACACGTGGCAAGTTTACGACCCATGTACAGTGTTGACCATCGGTGTGTTTGACAATTGGCGAATGTTCGTTGACGGGTCAGAAGATAAACCAGATAGTCGCATTGGTAAAGTTCGAATACGAGTTTCTACTCTAGAGAGTAATAAAGTGTACACAAGTTCATATCCTTTGTTGGTGTTATCTCGAAGCGGGTTGAAGAAAATCGGTGAGATTGAACTAGCAGTTCGTTTTGCCTGTCCTTCATTGTTGCCCGATACATGTGCACTTTACGGGCAGCCATTGTTTCCGAGAATGCATTATCTTCGTCCTCTTGGGTTGGCCCAACAGGAGGCGCTACGTGGAGCCGCCACAAAGATGGTGGCTCAGTGGCTCTCCAAGGCTGAGCCACCGTTGGGGCACGAGGTGGTTCGGTACATGTTGGATGCTGACTCACACACTTGGAGCATGAGGAAGAGCAAGGCCAATTGGTGTCGGATCGTAGCGGTTCTGGCATGGGCCATCGGGTTGGCAAAATGGTTGGACGATATCAGAAGGTGGAGGATCCCAGTGACGACTGTTCTGGTCCATATTCTATACTTGGTACTTGTTTGGTATCCAGATTTGATTGTCCCTACCGGTTTCTTATACGTGGTTTTGATTGGAATATGGTATTACCGGTTCAGACCCAGGATACCAGCTGGGATGGATACCCGATTGTCACAAGCTGAAACTGTTGACCCGAATGAGTTAGATGAAGAATTTGACACAATGCCTAGTTCAAGGCCACCTGATATAATTCGGGTCAGATATGACAGGTTACGGATGTTGGCTGCTCGGGTCCAAACTGTGTTGGGTAATTTTGCAGCACAAGGAGAGAGGCTACAGGCGTTGGTGAGTTGGAGAGATCCAAGGGCCACGAAGCTGTTCATTGCAGTTTGTATGGGTATTACAGTGATAATGTACGTGGTGCCACCAAAAATGGTGGCTGTGGCTTTAGGATTTTACTACCTGCGACATCCCATGTTCAGGGACCCTATGCCTTCTGCTTCCTTAAACTTTTTCAGGAGACTGCCAAGTCTGTCTGATCGCTTGATGTAGATTGATTCACACTACTGTAGGTCTATTTTTTCATTTGCTGTTTTTAGCACCATTCTTCAGACGTCAGATTTAAAATATTGGGAATGGAAAGTCATGGTGGGAGTGAGTGTGGGACGACAAAGCAACTTATTTGGAGTTGAAAAAGTAGCCCACAATAATAACATAATATGGACAAGGAAGGTGGCTAGTTGTCATCATGTTCTTTTTGCTGTAAACAAACTACATTGCCTGAGGACCACCATTATTGAAACTTTGAAATAAAGAGAAGGGGTACTCGTAGTTGGCTCTTTGATGGCGTGGAGAATTTCCTCTGTCATCATGTTTGGGAAAGTATATACCTCTTGGATATTTTCCTGACATAAAAAAATTGCATTAGCTGCTTCTTTAATGTTTCTATATGTTGTTATTTGTCTTTTATTGCTGAACTGTGGGTCTGATATTTTAATGATAACTTGAATTCTGCATTATGACCTTTACCAGTTTAGTGCCCTGGATGTACCAAACAGAAGCACACTTCTGGGTTAAATATACAAACCCAAGGTATTGCACATTCTAATCAGTAAAATGAGTGCTGCAACTTAAATTGGATTTTGTTTTGGTAATGTCAAGATTGTCCCCAGTGGCAGAGTAGAGGAAGGCATCTTTAAACTTGGAACTTAGGCCTGCACAGGGGTAAAAAAATCAGAATAAAAAAGGTGGAGGGACCATTAAGGCATTCATTAATGATTCGGGGTTGATGACTGTGAAGCTGGAAATCCGCTGTATTGAATTGCATCAGAATATTCAAGCCAAGTTCTGCTTTCAGGCTTAATCAGCTTTTAGGCATACATTTAACTATTTTTTTTTAATATTTTATTTGAGATATCTTAACTTTGTTATCTGTTCACTACAAAGGAACTGGAAAGAAGTCAAAGAACTCCTGAGACTATCTGAGAAATTGCGAAATTAGGCATTCATTAATCATGTTATGGCCATGAATTATAAACATAAACACATGCAGTAAAATCACTTAACAGTGGCATGGTGGGGAAACTGTTTATGGTGAATTTTAAAACCATGGAATAATTTAAATATTTTAAAGTACTTTATATAACTTTTTTAATTTCCATAAATTAGTTATTTGGGGGTTTACATTAATGGAGTTAATATATGTTTTTATGGGCCATTAAACTGATTACAAGCGATTCACAGATCCAAACAAGAGAAAACTTCTTTCCTACAACTACCAACAAGCCTACAATATTTAATCCAAAAACCAGACCAGCAATTTAAGCCTCCCATTATTTTGTTAGAAAGAAGAAGCATCCTAATGTTTTTGGTTTACAAATTTCAAGGAAAAATATGAACGAATAAAAAACACAATTTTATACCCATTCACACTTATTAAAAATAGATGGGTTAAGTAGCAAATTTACTCCAAAAGTATTCGCTGAAGAGTAATGCTGCCTTAGAAATTTTTATTATCTCAATGTTACCCTGAAAGTTTTAAAACAGAGCAATGTTGCCCATTTTCATTAAAATGTTAACAGTCAAAGTAATTTTTTTTACGGTCAATGTTAGTTTTTTAACGTAATAGGACAATATTTGGACAAAAAAAAAAAGGACAATATTGCTACGTTTTGAAATTTTCTAGTCAACCTTGAGACAAAAAACACTCTCAGGACAATATTGTTTCTAAACCTGTAGTTCCCATGGATTTAGTACTTAATTCAAAAAAGATGATCATGTTTCTTTGTATGCTGCGACTTCACAACTGATACGGCACAATACGGAGTAGGCATTCCATATATAGTCAATTTTAGAGTACAGACATACTACAGAGTTTTTTGCTTTCCTTTCTTGAAACCGTATAATTTTTTATAGTATCCAACCAAAATTATAGGTATAAGGTATTAGGCATGCTGCTTTCATCAATCAGAATTGTAATCATTAGATCAGCTTATATGGATCTTTTTGTTAATATACTTTCTTTCTTGTCTTTATTATAAGGCTCTAACTAACAAGTTTATTTGATCTTTTTTATAAGTCACTTGTTTATTCTCATGGAGTATTAATTATTATTTTTTCATGTATGCCCATAATTGTAAAGGTAGTGAGTGAGAATAATGATTAATATAATATGAGAGTTTAGTGCAATTAATATGAATAATATTGGAAGTTATTTAAATTATAAAACAACTTTATTGACTTTAACTATTTTTATTGGTTTGTGAGAATAGTTAGTTGGTGCCTTATAATCAGGATCATAGGGAGTACTATGTTTATGAGTTTTAAAAAGCTATCGGGCACTTGCACTTAAATAAAAGAAAATTGATTTTATGAATATTGATGGGAAAATCCCCTTAGGTCTCAAGTAATCAAGATATTGTTAAAAAAGGCTTAAAAAAAAGTTCTATATCAAAAAAGGTTCTATTTGTTAACGTGTACTGATTTAGTTGTTAATGTTATACTGATGTGTTCCATCTAGTCCTTATTATAAGGCATGAATTAATTTTTCTCACAAACCAATAAAAGTAGTTAATAAAGTTATCCTAGAATCTAAGTAATTTCTAATACTATCACTACTAATTGTATTAAATTCTAATATCATATTAATTATTACTCTCACCCACTACCCTTATTAATAATGGGCAGACATAGAAAAAAAGAATTAATGCTCTTTGGGAACAAGCAAATGCCTTATAAAAAGGAGCAAATAGTTGGTGTTTTATAATAAGGACCAGAGGGAGTAATTGTTAACGTGTACTGATTTAGTTATTAAAATATAGTTGTTAACGTGTACTGATTTAGTTGTTAATGTTGTACTAATATAGTTGTTAATGTGTACTGATTTAGTTGTTAATGTTGTATTAATATAGTTGTTAACGTGTATTGATTTAGTTGTTAATGTTGTACTAATATAATTGTTAACGTGTACTGATTTAGTTGTTAATGTTGTACTAATATAGTTGTTAACGTATACTGATTTAATTGTTAATATTGTACTAATATAGTTGTTAACGTTTCTGAAATAATATTTAAAAACACCCTAGAGTCGTTTTTGACTTGTGACTTTTCTTTAGATGTTTTTTGACAATATCCTAGTTACTGGGCCTGGATTTTCCCAATATTGATTGATTTGGGCGTGTCCTGTACCATCTTGTGAAGCTGTTCTGGGGGAGCTAACAGCCAAGTTTCAACGTAGCTTTGTTTTGGAAGAGAAGAAATCTGTACCTTCCCGTCTTGCCAGTTATCAATCACTTAAAATTGAAGAAGCATTAGATGCAAAATTTGCAGCAAAATTCTGGAGTTTCGCAATGCATCTTCAAATATCATCATCACACATCTTCAGATTGAAAGTCTCGGTGTTTAATTTTAGTTTTGTTAGCTTCTATTTGCGAAAAGTTGTTATACAGTGACAAAATAAGGAGATTTAAATGATTCCAAATGTGTACCAGAATTCTGGGCTTCAGCTTCGGAGCAAAGCAATAATGATTGTGATTAGTAAGTTGCTTAGGACCGAAATTTACTGGGCAGATTAGTCTAAGCTATAAGCCCACCTAGCTTCAGTTTTACTCTTTCTCCATTCACATACCGTCTTGACTCAGAAACGGTATTTACAAACTGCTTCGTTGGAAATTTCGTTTGGACATTGGACACTGTTTGATTAAATGTCTGTTTGTGCAAGAGGAAACTTCGTCATTGCCTTTCATTATTTTTCCAATAAATTCTCCAGCCTGCCAAATCAGAAACAGGTGCATCATACCACAAGAGAATATTGATTTCTATGCAGTCTGTGTTCTTAGAGAAATGAGCAAGTGTCCGGGCTTATATTTCGATATTGGGAAAAGGGCCAAAGGTTTTTAAAGGATGATCTTCTTTTTCTTTTTCAGATTCTAATATACTGATCTTGGAGTTTCATTCTCTAAGATTCTAACACAACTGTGATTTCATTTTTCTCAGATGTTCTTCACAAGGACTATCCTAACCAACCACCAATTCACTTTCACTACCAAATCATGGACTGGAATCTAGATCTTTCTTGTCAAGGTAATTGAAATATCCTCTTCCTCATGGCTTAAAAATAATTTTTGTTCAAAAAAAATGTTTATAAATAACAAACTGAATTTCTTAAAACTCGTGTATTTGCTCTTTTTAATTATGAAAGAACGGTATTGATTCTAGATATAATATCTGAAAATGAAACTAATAAATAGCCATGGAATTTAATAGCTAACAATAGTGCTTTTTTTGTTACTATTGTAACAGTGGATGAAATTGTACCTGGACTTAGAAGCCTTTGTAATTTTACATTACCTGACTCTGGAAAGGTAGAATCTCTTCTAACTTTCAAAATATAATAATCATAAGCACTTTCCGTGTGACATTTTCACGTTATCTTTAAGCTTAAAAGGATTTATTATCATGTTTCATATATCATATTTACCTTAGAGTTTAAACTCTCATATTGATATAATTTCTAAAGATGACTCAATTATCATGTTCATCCTTCTATCCTTTTGTTGAGAACTTTATCATTACCTTCTTAGTTCATTTGAATTTTGATGATCACAGTTGGAACTGCAACACTTGAGCAACTACACTGGGATTACTGGGTGCATTGGATTAATAGGAAACCTTGAAAGAGGATATGACCCAGTGGCCAACTTCTCTGGTCTTATAGGAACAGATATTCTAAGTCTGGGAGCCAAACTCGCTATCGACATTTCAACAAGGGAATTTAGGAAAATGAATGTTGGTTTCAGCCTCAACACTCCTTTCCTAGTTGCTTCTGTGACCATGTGAGCTTTGAAACATCCACTTAAAACTCTACACATGATTATTAGTTTGAGCTGGATCTTTGTAAAAACCATATCATGAGATTTTGAAGTTTGGGTTTTGATATAGGCATGACAGGTTTGACACAGTGAAAGCATCATTTTACCATGAGGTGAACCCGCTGACGAAGACAGCCCTAGCAGCAGAGGTGAAGCACAGGATCTCAATGAATGAGACTGGCGTGACTATCGGTGCTCAGCATGCATTGTTGCCTTGCACAATGGTGAAGGCTAGGCTTGACACATATGGCAAGGCGGGTGCTCTTCTTCAGCAACAGTTTTGGCAGAGAATTTGTATATCCATGGCTGGTGAAATTGATTTTAGGGCCACAAGTATACTTCCTAAAGTTGGACTCTCACTGGCCCTAGCACCCTAGTCAATCTCACAAAAGCTACTACTACTATCGAGCACGCTTGATGAAAGATTTCAATTTTTTATTATTGTTTGTTTTAATCAATATTGCAGAACAGTATGAGATGCCATACATGGCTTGCTCAATGTTTCTCTTAAGGGTTGAAGGACCTAGGAAAGCGTTGTTTAAAATTTTTATGAATAAACACAATGATAGTTGACTATATTCTTTAGCTCTATTTCATCAAATGGAAATTGGTGCTCTCAAGGAAAAAACTAATTTGATACACTCTCTTCAATGTTAAAGGTGGGAGTTGGTATACTATTTCTCTCATTTACTCCATCTGTGAGAAGGAAGACTGCGTATATCTATCTTTTTCTAGACCCCACATAATAGAAGCCTTGTGCACTTGAATGCTCTACTTTGATTTAAAGAGCTGTGTCATAACATTATAAGGAAAAAAGAAAAACAACAGACAACTGGCATTTATGAACAATTAATATGATTGGGCATGAAGTAAACTTCACAGAAATAAACAAAACAAAAGAGATTTTTACTTGAAAGTACCATTCACACCATAGAAAATAGAAAATGTGTGGGGGCAATTTATAGCTTAAGTAATACCAAGCAGGGTATTTAAAAGAGAAGTCATATCTACAGTAATACTTAAAATGTTGCCACAAAACGATATCAGAAAGCACGGTTCACAAAAGCCCAACACTCGAATGGCCAATACAGTATCATCCATATTGCTGTACAAACCAAATAAAAGAGACTGGTGAGACACAAGTTACTGATGAGAACCCTGAAGAAGTCCATCGCGAATTTGACTGGCGACATCACGAACAGCACCAGGTCCATGGGGGATGAACACAGCAGAAGACTTGGAGGCAGCACCAATTTCTTTCATGGTATCGAAATACTGAGTCACAAGCACCATGTCCATCACATCTTTAGCAGTGGTTCCTGGGACGTTCACTGAGAATCCAAGCACACTGTCTCTTAAACCATCCACTATTGCTTGACGTTGTCGAGCAATACCCATTCCAGAGAGATATTTGGACTCTGCCTCACCCTCTGCTCGCTTGATCTGCACAATTTTCTCTGCCTCTGCCTTCTCATTAGCTGCAACCCTCAATCTTGCAGCTGAGATTAAAAGAGTGTTTGTTAGAAGATGACCAAACGCAAAAAAGAACAGTTTTTCTCACCAATTTGGCCAGCCAGTAGAGAAAGAGACCTTTGGAGTTTGAACTCAACACGGAAATGTTGTTAAATATATAACTAAACAATCATTTAGTTTTAATTGGTGAGTTATATCTGGTTGGGCTTAATATGCAGATATCAAGCACAAAAAACCAGAAAAACAAGGTAACAAGATGCCAGAACTAACACTTGAGACAGAGTCTTCAATAGGTTTTCATCAATTCATGTGTGTAATAAAGACCTGCCAGGCTGTACTGAATTAACTAAAGTGAACGTATAAGACATCATAATGCTCATATAATATACCAGCATTGATTTCATTCATAGCCCTCTTGACATGCTCATCTGGCTCTATATCAACGATCAGTGTTTGAACGATTTCATAGCCATAAGCTGACATAGCCTGTTGAAACAATACAAAATCAGAATCAACTAAACAACTTCAAAGCTCACATCAAAATAAAGTATCACAAAAATTAACCTTCTCGAGTTCTTCTTCCACGGCTTTTGCAATTTCATTTTTCTGCTCAAAAGCATCATCCAAGTACAGCTTTGGAACACTCGCTCTGATTACTGCAATAAGAAAGGCAATCTCATCTTAGCAGATAAATAATAAATTAGCTTATTCTTTATCTGCAACATCAAGCAATGTTCTGATTCATACCGTCAAAAACATAGGCTTGGATTTGGGACCTTGTATTGGTAAGTTTGTAATATGCATCACAGCCCTTATCAGCCAAAGCACGGTATTGAATAGAAGCAACAACATTAACAAATACATTATCCTGAAAAAAATTGACCACAAACACCAATCAACTGTATATCCCTGGGAAAAAAAAATCATGTATACTAAATTATAACCAAAGTCACAGAAAAATAACAAACCTTTGTCTTGGTCTCACATCGGACATCCAGTTGCTGAAGCCTAAGAGAGAGATGGCCGGCAAGTTTACATCCGATAATCCAAGGCATGCAATGACATCCTGGCTCAAGTACCTCTTCAAACCTCCCAAATCGTTCTTTTATAGCCACTGTGGATTGTCCAACTTGTACACAACAGAAAATATTCCCCATCTTTGCACTTCACTTTACGTCTAAAATATATATCAACGCAATAAGATAGAAGTTTGACAGTGAGAAGAATGCAAGCAAGAGTAAAATCCACTGATACACAAGCAACACAGACACACAAAGTTTCAGGTATTCAGGTACACAACCAATAGGAAAAGAAAAATGAATCAAATTCTACAAAACAGAAAAAAAATTGATATTCATGCCTAGAATCCATTCATATGTTCTGGTCTTTGGTGTTATTGGTGTGCATGTGAAAGTATGCATCAAAATTACACTGGCATCTTACACAAACATGGAGCTAAGGAAACTTACATGTCTTGAAAATATGAGTGAGTGAGAGACTGTGTGCGTGTGAAGAAAGATTATTGTCAGAACTCAGGGCAACATTGCAGAACAAGGCTAGGCTTTAAATGCAGACCCGGCAAAGATGACTTGAGGGGCCTTTTCACAGTTCGTGGAATTTAAAAAATAATATTCGCATACACATAGTTCTCCCTTATATTTCAAGAGAGTAAAGAGTCACTTATCATTTGTCTGAATGAAAAGCCAACCAGCATGACAACTACACGCTATGTAGGAATAAATTTAAATATTATGTATAGAGTGGGAAGATACAATCATTGATATTGATTAATTATTTTTATAGTTTGGTCTAACTGAATAGATCAAGTTGAATTTAAGTAATTTCGAGGATATCTCAACTCAGAACCAATTTTGAAGTCAATAATCCTATTTATGATCCTGTTTGTCTAAATCCAAAGCCAAACAACAAGATAACTCTTGAAAATTTCGTCAAGGTGGTTCCAGCTAAGCTAACGTCTCGTTCTCACGGATAAAACCTAGAACCAAATTGGCTAAATAGAATATAAAGGAGAAAGCTATGTCTCCTTGTTCTATCTGTTTACTTCTTTGTTCAACGTAATTCTCCCACAAGAATTGACAAATATAATATAAATAAATAAGTCAAATGGGTGACCCCTTCAAACTAAGGCAAGCTGGGAGACTAAAAAGCCAGCAACTTTCAGATCAAGAATCTAAACTGCGAACAGAGCATATGTAACAAGTTCCCAGAAACCCCTTAAGCAAAAACAGAGATTTCACACAAATTCAAAAGCCTAAGAAAAATTCAAAATTTATACCTGGCACTTGTTTTTGCTGGGATCGGAACAGAGAACTATGTTGTTTATGAGAAGAGAACTAAGAGAAACTATTCTGGGTTTTAAAGTGTGACCGTTATAAAAGGCAATTTTTCAAGGAACTTTCCAAGATTCCGCAGGCGCGGGCAACGTTAACGGGGAGTCCACGCTAGCTGCATATACCTATGGCAATGAGCGTATATTTTTTATATTGTATTTATTTATATTTAAATTATGAAAAAAGTATTTCTCTAATCGCTGGAGATAGAGTTATCTCCAGTAACCCCAAAACTATCGTTGGATTAATGAAAAGTGTTTCTGTAATTTTGTTTATTTTTTAATCATATACATTTTATCGAAAACACTCTTCATTAATTCACCTAAAATTACTAAAACACCCTTCATTAACCAAAACTGACATAGTTTTAGGGTCACTCGAGATAACTCGATCTCCAGTGACTGGAAAAATACTTTTCCCTTAAATTATATACTGTTTTTTGAAAACAAAAATTATATTAAATATTTTAAATTAGGGAAAAGTATTTCTCCAGTTATTGGGGATAAAGTTATCTCCAGTAATCCCAAAACTACATCGTTTTGAATTAATGAAGGGTGCGTTTGTAATTTTAGGTGAATTAATGAAGGGTGTTTCGGTAAAATTTATATGATAAAAAAAATAAACAAAATTACGGAAACACCCTTCATTAATCCAAAACGACGTAGTTTTGGGCTCACTGGACTGGAGATAACTTTATCTCCCGTGACTGAATAAATCCTTTACCCTTTAAATTAATTAGTTTACAGTCCTATCTAATGTTATGGAAACTAATTGATTTAAGATAGAGGGTGCAAAAAATATTTCAGAAAGCAGTATAATAAAAAAATAAAAAATATATATTCATTTCTCAATAAAAGGTATAAACATATAAGGGGTACATAATCTATGTGCGGCTAATGTGATGACAAGAAAAGATTCCATTTTTTTTTTGTCACATATTATTAATTTGTATGGCCAAACCAAACAAGAAGAAACGGTTCCGACTTTGATATTGAAAAAATACTTCATGATATTGAAAAGTTATTTTAGTATCATAAAAAATATTTTAAGATATTGATTGGTACTAAAGAAATACTTGAAAATACTAATTCGTACTAAAGAATACTTCATGATTTTTTTAAAAAAAATATTTTAGGCGCCAAAATAATTTTTCAATATTATAAAATAATTTTTCAGTATCATGAAATATTTTTCATAGATTCTAAAATAATTTTTTTTTAATATTATCAAGTATTTTTTTAATAGCATTGATTATCTTTTTAGTACTAATAAGTCTCCTAAAATATTTTTCAAAAAAAAGGCAATGCTGCCTTCCTTTATGGTAAAACGTTACAGGAGAAGCAAAGGACCAAATCCAGTTCCGAAGAAAATTATCCAACCAGCTGAAACTGAGTTTACATGTTCAATTCAGTCCTCAAAACGCTATCCCAAACGCATTAGAATTATATGTATGTATTACAAAAGCAAGGCCCTTCTAAAGTGCTTCTCCTGGCAGCAGCATGTGTGAGATAAATAAGTCATTTTCAACTTTTATTTTAAATGTTATTTATTCAATCCATTTACATAAAAAATAAAAAACAGCTGTGCTGTAGTTGATGTATTACCAAGAATGTGGTTTGAACTAAAAAAATTTTGAATATTAAATAACGGTCCTCGTTATTCTCATTATCGTTATTTGTCCTACGATTTTGTCAGCATTTATTATGTTAAATTATTAAGTTAAATAAATTGAATTAATCATCTAGAATATTTGATTTGGCCAAAGAAAAAATCATCTAGAATATTTGACAAAATTATTATTGCGTGCTTTAATTATTTTTAAAAAAATCCAAGCCGTAGTCATACAATCACATTTTAAAAATGTGAGATGATAACAAAGTTTTAAGATCTTAAATAACTATATCACATTAAGTTAACATAATAACACACACACATATAACTCAATTTCTAATTTCTTATTATTTTCTACTATAAATACAGGACGTTATTTAGTGTACCCACTTATGAAAAAAAAATTATAAATTTTCTTTTATACCGTATTACATTTTGTTTTACTTTTTGTACCCCAGGTCTAATTCTTTTGCCCACCTTTAGATAGAAGAGATAATTATGATTTTTTTAAAAAAATAATTTTACCATTTTCTTTAAGAGTTGACTGGCAATCATTTTCCTTTGGCTAAAGTAGATTTTTAGTTTTTTAAATTTAAATGAGGTATATTTTTAGTCTCTTAATTTTATAAAATGTACTTTTAATTCTATAATTATAACACCTATAAATTTGTTAACGAAAAATACAAACTCATTAAATGAAAAAAAATTAATGAGAGGTACAAATGAAGAAAAAACGTATTAAATGTTAAAACAACTGTTATCAGACTTTTATAAAAAATCATATATCTTATATATATATATATATTATTTATACGTGTATATATATAGAGAGAGAAGTATAAATCTGATAAATATCTCATTAGTTACTTATATGGTAAAACAGGAAACTACATCAATTAAATATGGGGAAGACGAGAGCCCAACTAATTTAACTTCCTAATCTTATAAGCAAAAGTATACGAAACTGTAATAAGCATCAAATAGGAAGTTATATTAAATGGGAGATCTAATAAAATCAAACACAATCCAATTACTTTCAATCAGCCGTTATCATTGAAAAACAATGAACGAGATTTACAATGGGGTTGTTTTTTGTAGGCCCAGGATATTTACCGTCGGTAGCGAAAACTAATTCCTTCCCACTGTAGATTTCTTAACGAGGTTTTAGTGTTGGCCATGAAACTCCCTCCATATAATATACACTGTCAGGCAAGGAGCCTCTCCAATTCCCTTCCCCTCAATCTACTTCTTTATTTACACCGTTAGATCAACTCTGAAGATTGAAATTTAATATCTCATCCATAAAATATTATTATAATATTAAATAACAAAAAATATAAATAAATAAAGTTAAATAATTAAAATTTGAACTAATTAGTTCATATCGTTATACTTTTAATAAAGTATTCTATATATTCTTTTTAACTTTTTATACAAAAGTAAATCTCAACCATCATAATCTAAAGGTGTGAATAAGGAAGTGGAGTAAAAAGTAGATGGGAAAAAAATGAAGAGGCCCTTTTCCCCACACTGTCAAGAATCAAATCCCCGACTAGATACTTAAGCAACATAACTGAGTGTCAACTATGTTAGATATCATGATTTACAATTTACTGTGGGATTATTTGTTGAAGAAAACCTTGATGAATACTAAGTTTCCAAAAGCGTGACTACTAGTAAACCATAAATAAATAAACAAATATCAACAATGGGAAAATTCAGTCTCCTTCATCACAAATCACAAGAAGAAACTGATATCAGCACGGACCCTAATCCTGCTCTCCTTTGCCTGCATCTGATGGCACAAAAATTTCTACGAGAAACTCTCTGATGTTCAATTGTTCATAATAAAGAAGATGAAGAGTTCACATAATCTGAAAATACAGAAACAGACTCTCATTCAAATCCAGAAAAGGCCTTCATTGTTGCTCTTAATCTTAACTATCCGTATGTAGACACCAGGAGTGGTTACCAAATTGCTGATGGAGTGTGATAATGATTGATGATTCCGACAAGGACAGGGACGACGATGTTGATGTTGTATATACAGAGCAAGTTGGCAAAAACTATGGCAGAGATGAGAAAGGTAAAGCTGTTATAAAAGTGGAAAGTGAAAGAGATCGATGAATATTGTGATGATGGGTGGCTAAAGCCTGAGTTAGGATGTCGTATGCCTCTCTATATATATATGAATAGTAGTAAGGCCCTTTTTTTTTTTATGATTTTCTTTTTTTAATTTCAGTAGTTGAGTACAGTTTAATTTAATTCCCGAACTTGCTGTATGTTTTTTAATATTAATGTATGGAAGCCTTTGTTGACGCTTTCGTTCATGAAATCATGCATGTTCTCTTCAAAGCATTGTTAGTTAAAATTGCAAAAGTTGATCTCCAAGTTTGGCCATTTGTGCAGTAAATGCAATTTTAGTTGAACTCACAAGTTGCCTCAACAAATTTACCATTTTTGTGTTTTTGGCTTATAAAATCTCGGCATTTAACTCTTAAACTGATTTTTAGATTTGATTATATATCCAGTGACTTCATCTATGAATCTTATATAATTTTTTTTTGTTAAACACACTAAATTATGAATATTAATAGATTTAATTTTAGTTGATTTGAGATAAATGTAAATCAAACTATTATTATTTTATATTTAAATTATTTAATTATAGACCTTTAGTATCTATTTATTGATAAAATTAAATTCTTATAGGTTTACTATGTATTTAAGTTTATAATATGAAATTACATAATCCTTATCACTAGTGTGCTTAAACCTCTGATATCCTTCCTTCCTGAATGCACATTACATGTCCAATAATTACATGCTTCTTACGTGTTCATACCTCTATTAGAGGTATGAGCATATTTTTTTTAATTTTTTTTATATATTGTATTTATTTAGATTTAAATTATATACTGCTTTTTGAATTTTTTTTTAACACCCAGTATCTCAAATTAATTAATTTCTAGTTACAAATAGATATGAGCACATAAAAAACATGTAATTATTAGGCATATAACGTGCGACCTTCCTTCCTCGAGTTTGGAATGACTAGTGCCACATTTGGTGATGATTTCTTGAGGCTACTCATGCATCATCCATACTATTGTGGGTTACTTACATTTTGGTACTGTCTGATGAAATATTTTAAAATTAAAAGACGTGTTTGCTGAAAAATAATGTCCTTACAAAATAAAAATTTTATATAAAAGGTTATATATCGAGGTATAACATTAAAGGTTGCCAAAGTCATGCCATTTTAGTTTTAAAGACATCTATAAAAACAAATGGTAATTACTTATTGGTGGAATGTTGTCTTGATTTTTAAGAAAATTTTGCATATTATAAAAGTGTATGTAACTCCTCGTGAGAGAATTATTTTAAATAATCATTGGCTTTGATGTTATGTTGGTTCATCAATCTAACATGTGCTTATGATTTTTAATTGAGGAGATGTTGCTTCAATAGACACTACTTCAAGACATCATTTCATGATCCATAAATACCTTACATCATCACTTCAATTGTGATAAACAATACGAAACATACACCTATTAGAAATCACACAACAATAAGACATTAAATTCATTTCCTTTGTCCTTGAGTGTTCATAAAAATAAAGTTAAATTATCATTTTGTAAAACTCATTATTGTCTTGCTTGAGTACTGATGTAGGAAATTCGCTCGTTAATTCAACTTGCACTCTATAAAATAGATATAAGTGCGAGCAAATTAATCCTAAAAGAAAGTATTGCCCACGCTTTGAAAACATTATGCACTACTTTCTTTTTCATTTCTTATTCTTATACTTCTCAGATATCCAACCCTCCAACATTGTCTTGGTTCTATATTCAAGTTTTTAAGTTATAGGTCGCAATGTGCTCTTATTTTCAATGTACTCACTCTCTAGTCTGCTTTTGCTCTAGTTTTTCAACAGTTGATCACCACAATTGTTTCCTTACATTTCGACAAACTTTTTTTTTTTTGGATATAAAACGGTGGCAAAGTATCCAACCACTTCGAGATTCTGTTAGACGCCAAAGCGGGGACCTCTCCCAAGGAAGGTTTTTGCATTCATAAGGGCTCGAAATCGAGACCTCTTGTTTAAGCGATCAAAACCTATTTTACTCAGGCCAACTTCCACTAGTTTGACGAACCTAACTCAGCTATCACCACACCAATCCTTCTGGAACTTGTGCTCTGATCTGGTGGCCAATTGTTGCCCTACTCTCTTTTCTTTTCTATTTCTCTACGTGTTGTGGGCTGCCTGTTTCTCTATAACCTTGTGGGCTAAGCCCGAGATAATCCTGCGGGTAAATAAATTGACTTTCATGAAAAAATAGTTTAAATTTATTTATTTGTAGTATAATAATTATCACTTCCATCCTTATATATTTTTGGAAAAATTTTAATAAAGGATTTAAGAAAAATAATATTTATTAAGAATGACTATAAAAATGGAAGGAACAGAATTTAATACATTAAAATAAACAGACTAAATCGCCTCTATGATATTTCCAAATCTGTTGTTTATGCGATAAAAAAATGAGATTATTTAAATTGGTCTCGATTTGCCATTATTTATCAAGGAAACAAAAAAAGGAAATCTAGGCATGCAAGTCTTCACTAAAACACAAGAAATGGAAATCTATAATGATTTTTTCTTCCCAAAATAAAAGTACTTAATTCAGCAAATGGAAAGCATGGATTACGACGATGTAAGAATGCGAGTCTCCATTGAAATCTAAAATACTCTCTTCTCGCCGCAAATGCTTTACCTCTTCTATGTCGACAACCATGGAGCAAACGGTGATTTGCCTTTTGTTTCCATTATGTGAGTCTCATGTAAGAAACAATACTTTCAAATTCAGTTAGAGAGAAGATAAGAAATTTGGCTAAGAGCAATTTAGTCTTTTTATTTTAATATTTTAATTTATGATCCTTAAAAATAATTATATTTTTATAATCCTTTTTAATAAATATTATTATTTTTAAGTCTTTTATTATAATTTTTCCTATATTTTTATATATAATACATATTTACTTAATTTGACTATATTAAGAAAGTTAGTTAAGTTACTTCTATATACTTAAATATAAGTCATATTGTAGGGAAAAAGTTTGGTTCAAAATATGTATCACTTGTAGAGAAAAAGAAAAGAGATGTGTGAAAATCATGGAGCAACAAATTTAATAAGGGTAAATATAGAAAATTTTATCAATTTAATACGATTCTATTTTTGGCACACCAGAATATAGTACAAGTGGCTTATATTTAGACATAAAACAACACTTAACATGGCATATATTTTAGGGAAAATTACGTGCAGGTCCCAAGGACTATAAATAATTAAAATTAGGTTTTTCGAAATCATCAAATTACACACAAGTCCCTAGGAACTTTTTTTATATTATTTGTATAAAAACAAAATCCAGGTTTTTAAATTTTGTTGTAAATATGACATTTCCCGTTGTAAATATGGCTTTTCTGTTGTAAATGGTCAGATTTTAAATTTTGTTGTAAATATGTCACTTCCTGGTTTAAATATGTTTTTTTTTTGTAAATGGTTAGATTTTGAATTTTGTTGTAAATAGACACTTTTTGTTGTAAATATGACTTTTTATGTTATAAATGACCTATGTATGTTTAGGTACTTGAGTTTAAAACAAAATCCAGATGTTTAAATGTTATTGTAAATATGAATTTTTCTGTTGTAAATGGTCAGATATTTAAATGTTATTGTAAATATGACACTTTCTGTTATAAATATGACATTTCCTGTTGTTAATACAAATAATATCAAAAGGTCCCTAGGGACTTCTATGTAATTTGATGATTTCAAAGGACGTAATTGTAATTATTTCTAGTCCTTGGGACCTACACGTAATTTTCCCTATATTATATATCCTAGTCATATTTCTTAATTCTTTTCTTTCCCCCTCATTCATTTGATTGTTGTTGAGAAAATACCAATTAAGGGTAAATGTGAAAAAGATTGAGAAATATAAAAGATATGTTTTATATTTAGGATTAAGATCAAATCCAAATATAGTACATACTATCTTCAATCTTTGATATAAGATTCAATTAAACAACTTATTTAAATTTTTTAATCTCTTGACAAAAAAATTAAGTGGGTTTTAATAGGGACTAAGGAGGAGCATTGGGTAAGCGAGGGAGTATTAAGGGCCCGTTTGGTTAAAAGAACTTAGGGGAAGTTATGGGGACTTAATACAGTTCCCACGCCAAAATCATGTTTGGCACGTCTTGTTCCAGATAACTCAGATTCCTGTTAATGTTCAAGCTCCCATAAACGTGGGAACCTCAACTCCTTCAAAAAGTGGCAGGATTATGAAAAACTGCCTGGGAGAGTGAAATTTATGACTAAAACGCTCCTCTCAAATTATAAATCACAATCGAGCTTCAAGCTGGAAGAACGAGGAGGCAAAAAGAAGTTTGAGAACCTCCACTCCATCAAGAAGTGTTGTTTCAGATGCGAGTTGACCTGACTCCGGTAGAAAGGGAACCTTCTTCTTCTTCATTCTTTAATCTGTTGTTTCCTGAAATTACTATTACTTCTTCTTTTTCTTCTTCATCTTGTTCTTTCTCTCAAATTAAAAACTTCAACTTTTTAGTTTGGGCAAAAAGGAAAACTTATCTTCTATTTAGGGTCTTGTTTCTTTTTTGTGATTATTTATGGTATAATGCCATAACCAATTTCTGAATGCTTCGTTGATGAATTAGGGATCGGCTAATTGGTAGGGTCATTGGCGTTTGAACTTTGCGTTTCTTGTTATATCTTCTTGGGTATCGAGCTCGCTGGTTTCTTTGTTGTCCATGAATGGTTGGCAAGTTTTATGTTTCCATGATTCTTTGAACTTTGCGTTTCTTGTTTTTCTGCTGATATGCCCTTCTGTCAGATAATAAGTACGAATGTGTGTACTCGTAAAGTTTGTAAGTTTGACCTTCACGCTTATGTTCGAACTTCAAAATAAACAATTCAATTTTCCATTACTTAAAACGGCACACTATTTGGTTGGGTCTGGTACTTGTTGGTTTACCTACAATAATTTATTTCATCCACTTCACAATTTCAAGGTTTTAACACTGAGCAATTTCAATTTTTGATTCTTCCCATCAAAGCAGCAACTAGGTTCATCGTTCACTGATTCCTTCGATGTCCGGTTGCAATTTTCTTTCTCCACAAAGACACAATTTGGTTTGGCTCTCTGTCCAATTTGCAAAAAAAAAAAAAAAAAAAGTTTTCTCGCTTTTTTTGTCTGAGGGCATTGTGAGAATTTTACCTAAGTACTTAATCAACACCCAATTCTTCTTACCAAATAATTTATCTTCTTTCAACTTACTTATATTACCATGTCTACCAAACAGCTCAACTTTTTTAAGTTCCTTCTTAATCTTCTTTTCAATTTCTTTCCCTTCTTTAAGTTCTTTTTCCTCTTTAAATGTTCCGTGAACCAAACGGACCCTAAATATTCATGTATTTTTCTCCGACAGGAGAAAAGGGAGAGAGATTAATGTTAATGTGTTTCTTTTGGTTGGGGCGTGAACCAAACGGACCCTAAATATTCATGTATTTTTCTCAGACAGGAGAAAAGGGAGAGAGATTAATGTTAATGTGTTTCTTTTGGTTGGGGGTTAAGAGATTGATGTGTTTAATGATGTGAATGGCGGCACCTGCTTTCTGGGCTATAAGTCTATAACTTACATCTCCCTCCAGTTTTTCTCTCCCCGGCGGCCATGGAGGCATTATCATTCTCCTCCACCCAGTCGCATCTTCCTCGTCATGACCGTTTACGGAACTTACTTGGCAGATCCCTCGTTGGCAACCCCAGAAACAATCAATTTGCTAGAAGATGGTCTGGCAAGCCCATCATAACCGCTACCCTGTCCAAAACGGCGGCGGAGGTAACCTCCGTAGCTTCTTCGTCTTCGACCGTTACCTCTCGAGAAGATCCGCTTGCCGTGACTTCCGAACCCCCAAGTCCCAGGGTATCCCCCGCTTCTTTACAGTACCCACCCGGTTACCTTGGATCAGCCCGAGGACGCACCGACTATGATGGCACTGATAACATAATCAATGCTATGGGTTACTTGACGAATATACTTTCTTCCAAGGTCTATGACGTGGCTGCTGAAACTCCGCTCCAGCTGGCGCCGAAGCTGTCGGAAAGATTGGGTGTCAATGTTTGGCTCAAAAGAGAGGATTTACAGCCCGTATGTTTCAATCTTTGGTTATGTTGGATGGATTTTAGTGTTGTTTACTTCTCATTTTGCAAATTGCGTATTTTTACTATATGGACAATGTACTCTTGCTATACCTCTGGCTCAGATATTGATTTGGTGTGAAATGATTATGACTTCATCATGTAGAATTTGTTGCCCGTTCTTAAGGTGCATTAAATTTTGTGCAGATAATTCTATCATAAAATTCAGCAACTTCTTATCTCTCTGCATCAGATAGGGAAGCGTTAATGTTGTGTTAAAATGATAATGAATTCTCTCTTACCATTCTAAACCACCCTCTCTCTGCGGTGTATGCGCCCTTGTGGGCGAAGGAGATGGTGGGGATGGCTTTTCATTTGAGCTTCCTTCGTCGTTGCTAACCTCTGACTTTTAGATTGTTATTTCTGTGTTAGAATTAAGTATTTAATGCTTATTATCATTGCACTCAATAGCACGATCACCTTTCTGTCTTCATACTAAATGGAAAGCGTATGTAATTCTTGGTTTCTAAAATTATTTCCATCGCTAGGTTTTCTCATTTAAGCTCCGAGGAGCTTATAATATGATGGCCAAACTTCCAAAGGAACAGCTGGAAAAAGGAGTAATCTGCTCATCAGCTGGAAACCATGCCCAAGGTGTGGCATTAGCTGCCAAGAGATTGAATTGCAGTGCTGTGATTGCTATGCCTGTAACTACTCCAGAAATCAAGGTGGATTTTGTTATTGTTTCTTTTGTGTGGCTGTGTTGTGAGAATAAGTCTAGATGACCAGTTACATGCCTTGATTTGATTCCCCCACCCTACTTTAATTTCAGTGGCGATCTGTTGAGAAGCTGGCTGCTACAGTTGTTCTAATCGGGGACTCTTATGATGAGGCACAAGCATATGCTAAGAAGCGTGCAAAAGATGAGGGTCGAACATTCATACCTCCTTTTGATCATCCAGATGTTATTGTGGGCCAGGGAACAGTTGGGATGGAAATTGTTCGCCAAATACAGGGTCCAGTGCATGCAATATTTGTGCCTGTGGGAGGTGGTGGTCTGATAGCTGGCATTGCTGCTTTTGTGAAGCAGGTGTCTCCACAGGTTTGCAAGATACCGTGATTGTTTTCTCTACATTGTATGGCTTGCTTTATTGTAAGAAGAATAACTATTGACTTCTGTTGTACAGGTGAAGATTATTGGAGTAGAACCCACTGATGCAAATGCAATGGCATTATCACTACATCATGGTCAAAGAGTGATTTTGGACCAGGTAGGAGGATTTGCAGATGGTGTAGCAGTTAAAGAGGTTGGTGAAGAAACTTTTCGCATATGCAAGGATTATGTTGATGGTGTAGTTCTTGTAAACCGTGATTCGATTTGTGCCTCAATAAAGGTGAGGTTCTTTGTGTTTGTGAGAGCTTGCAATTCGGTGCTTCTTTACTGTGATGAGTTTGAGTTAATTTCCTTATGGTTTTTCAGTTTATATTGCTTTCTTTACTTTTTCCAAGATCATTTTTTGAGGAATCATGTTATTTTTATTTAAACTTAGTTCTGAATTCTTGAATTAATTGGATCCTTTTTTTGGTGAAAAATATGTGTAGATCTTATTGGTCTGATGCAAAGTGGTTGATGTGATATGATCAAAATCTTCTTGATAGCTCATGCATAGGGTTATGAAGTTGCAGTTTTCTTTTTTCATAAAGAAGCTTACCTTATGAGTTGCTTGATATTGTCAAGTTTCTAATGGGTAGTTGTGAGGTATATTGCATGCATATGACAGCCGGAGTAAGTTTAGCCAAATTATTAGTTACTTTTGAGTCATTAAAAGACAATCCTAGTCCTTTTCAAGTGCATTGTGTCAGTGATGTTTTTGTTGTTCAACCCGTCCCTAGCCCTAGTTGAGGTTCTGGCAAGAGATTGGAAGAGTAGTGGAAATGGTAGGAAAAACGTGTTTCTATGTAATGCCAGATGCATTAGCCTATCAGTTTCAAATTTAATCACAGGTAAACAAGGAGGCATTGGTTTTTTGTAAATAATGCTTCAGTTATGTGATCTCAGATTTTATATTGGTGTGATTTTAAGGTTGTCTGCTCTGTCATTGGCATTGGTTCTTTCTCGGAACAGAGCATGTTCTTACTGATCCATATATAATTTTTTATTGCTTCTGTGGTGCCTAATTTCCCTCATTGGGTTGCATTGTGCATATGGAATCCTTGGCAATCACATCACATGACTTGATTTATTAAGATCTTACAATAGTAGAACTTATTGCAGGACATGTTTGAGGAGAAAAGAAGCATATTAGAACCAGCAGGTGCTCTTGCCCTTGCTGGAGCAGAGGCATACTGTAAATATTATGGTCTCAAGGGGGAAAATGTTGTAGCAATAACCAGTGGGGCAAACATGAATTTTGACAAGCTGAGGGTGGTGACTGAACTTGCTAATGTTGGTCGAAAGCAAGAGGCCTTGCTAGCAACTATTTTGCCGGAAGAACCTGGCAGTTTCAAGAAGTTTTGTCAATTGGTTTGTCTATACTGCTTTAACTGAAAATTCTTGTGGTGTTGTCGATTGGTATATTATACTGCCTTGACTGAGAATTCTGAGTCTGATAAACTTTGGCCCTGGCAGGTGGGGCAGATGAGTATTACAGAATTCAAGTACAGATATTCTAATAACAAAGCTGTTGTCCTGTACAGGTAAGCTTAGTGACCAGGAAGCTTAGATATCTTTTTTTATCATTTAGATTGATTTGAAGGACATTATCTGTTGAAAGCTTTCAAGGATTACTTATCCTTTGAAATCACGTGCAGTGTCGGGGTTCATACGGTTAAGGAACTAAGAGAAATGCAGGAGAGGATGGAATCTTCTCAGCTTAAAACTTATAATCTCACGGAGAGTGACTTGGTGAAAGATCACTTGCGATATCTGGTAAGTTTTATTGCCCAAATTTCTTTCGTAGTTTAATATGTTATATCTTATCTTAACATTTGCTCAAGATTATTACCAAATATCGAGTTTTGTATACATACTACATAAGCTACTCGTTTCTGTTCAACCTTCTCAGACACAATAACATTGTTGAAAAATTGTTAGACCACATGACTAGGAGCTGCTCTATGCCTATAGGAAATCTTGTTATTCTTACACTAGACTCGTCACATGGTGGTGAAGCTACAAGTCAATAATTTTAATTCACAGCTAACAACTCTAAGTGATGTTGTTGGTGTGCAAAGTGGTGTGGTGTTGACTTTGTTTTGATGACATGTCAGATGGGAGGTCGATCAAATGTTGAGAATGAGGTTCTTTGTCGATTCGTCTTTCCAGAAAGACCTGGTGCTCTGATGAAATTCTTGGATTCTTTCAGTCCACGTTGGAATATTAGTTTATTCCATTATCGAGGGCAGGTGAGGAGTTAAAAGTTGGCTATTTGTTCTGTCAAAATCTAAATGAAGAGATATTTTACGTCTTAAATCAATGGGGGGCTAATTTCATATCCTTGCTCTCCAACAGGGTGAAACTGGCGCAAATGTATTGGTCGGAATACAGGTACCAAAAAATGAGATGGTAGAATTCCAGGACCGTGCTGACAGACTTGGATATGAGTACACTGTAGTCAACAACGATGATGACTTTCAGCTTCTAATGCACTGAGGATTGCAACCTGCACTCTGGTTTATTAGCTTTTTCCTTAGCACAAGCTCATGCCATAGTCGCAACGAGATGGTTGAGTAGAAAAGAGAAGGCCTCAAGGCACTCGTACCCGCTCAAGAAGAGCAGTTAGTGGTGTCTTCCTACCATAATGTTTGTTTGTTACTTTGTTTTGAGCTTATTTATCTAATTTGAGTAGATTAAGGAAATTAAGTTAAATTACTTAGTTATAATATATGTGGTATGATATCTTTAAAATATTTATGTGTAACATTGGATTATATTTCATTTTATAAATTAGACAAACTAATTTGTAAAAGATGATAAGTATGTGAGATAAAATGAAAAAAAAAAAAAAAAGTCATGTATTTATGACTAAAATCTACTCTAAAATTAGGTTGTACATTTAGATCAAAGGAGCAACAAACTAAACCTAAACTTGGGTAGACCAAAAACAAATAATCAAAACAGCATGTACTATTATAGTTAAAAAATAAAAAATCAATCTTAGAAGTTTATCGCATATGTACTATAACTATACTCATTGGATCGTTACTGAGTTGGTGCATGTTCCTATGTTTTAGGAGATCAAAGATGACATTGGTCATGTTCCTACGGATAAGAACAATTGTTGATCCAGCAAAATGAAAGACAAATTCAGTCGTAACCATAAGTGCTATAAGTGATTGTATAATCTAATCTATTATGATGACAGTGTATGATTTGGTAAAATGTTAGGCAAATGGGTTCCTCTTGAATAGAACAATCCTGTAGAACTGAATGAGTATAACATTTACTTTATCACTTCATCTCAAGAATGTCTTGTGCCCGTCGTATGAAATGTTATTGAAGAGAACGCACTTGACAGTATTATCCCTGACACAAACAAAATATTTAGCACATATACATCAAAAGAAACATAAGCAGCAACATCGAAAAATTCATTTGAAATGTATTTTCATTGGTTCCTTTTTTTTTTTTTGTTAGGCACATGTATCCTTTTATTGGAGGTAATCATGTTTGAGACAATGTTAGGCATTAAATGTGAACATCTCTCCCAATAAACTTTGGTTCTTCACGAGGGACTAGCCCTTTGCTTTGCTTACCTAAAGAAGAGGAGAAAAACTCTTTTCCCTCCTTTTATTCCTTCCTATTTTTACAAAGAACTTTGGGCCATGAGTTCTCTCACGCTCTTTATTGGATCTTACTCGCCTGGAGTTGTTGCAATATATTGTAGGGGCGTAAAGCCTCGCATTTACCAATACATGTGTGTGAGAGAAAAAAAATTAAAATTAGATTAAATTATAATAAAAATATTTAATTACAGGAACCCGTTATTGAGGTTCTGAATCAAGAGACCACATCAATTGATAAGAATCCTGGAGTCTTTGGGAGGTCGGTCACGATTCAAATACGTGCTTGTGTGTGTATCGGGAGAGCTTGTGTGCTAAATATTTGTATGTTTAATTTGCGAGGTTATTAAACTCGAACTGACCATTGAACTGGTCTAGGTAGTAGGTCAAGAGTCAGTGAGTCAAATTAAGTCAAACAGGAGTTAATCCTGGGCTAGACCAGTAAGAAAGTGAATTTGAATGATAATATTTTCTTGAAGAGTTTTGGAATTTGAGAATTTTAAAGGATCAAATGTAATATTTTTGAGTGATTCTTTTTGTATTAGAAAGTAAACATCTTAAACTTTCTATAGAGTCTTGATTTGTAACTTTTGAAAATATGTTAAATTACATAAGAATTTTTGAAGTTCGAAAATTATGAATAAACACTGAATCGGTCGAGCGGGACTAGTTAGATTACCAATTTACCAATTTCCTGAACGAACAAGCCGGTTCGGTTTTAATAACCATGTTAATTTGAGCCCTATAAAAGAAGGAAGCAACAATAATTCCCTTTATCTAAACCCATACAATATAATAAATCCGATTTTTTTAACCAAATAATAATAAATCTGATTAAAATCAAAGAATCTCAAAATAAATCTCATTGAGGGTGATCCTCACAAATTTTGCATCCATATCCCTCCAATTTTTCACTTGTTTTTTTTTTTGGTTTCTATCTTCCGGTGGGATTGGTTATGATTCAACTTTATCGGTCAGCGCTCCACAAAACAAGTCTGCCTAGCCTGTGACCTGTATTTCAAGTTTCCCATAATTGTGCAATAATTTATGGGAAAATTTCAGTTAACCTTATAACTAACTATAGAGTTTTTTTTTTTTTGGTCCACAAAAAGAAAAACCATAGTGCCTTTTTTGTTGCTATTGTAACAGTGGATGAAGTTGTACCTGGACTTGTAAGCCTTTGTAATTTTACACTACCTGATTCTGGGAAGATAGAATCTCTTCTAATTTTCAAAATATAATAATCATATGCACTTTTCGTCAAAAGGATTTATTATCATGTTTTATATATCATATTTGCCTCACAGTTTAAACTCTCATATTGATAGAATTCCTGAAGATGACTCAATTATCATGTTCATCATTCTATCCCTTTGTTGAGAACCTTATCAGTACCATCTTAGTTCATTTGAATTTTGATGATTATAGTTGGAACTGCAACACTTAAGCAACTACAATGGGATTACAGGGTGCATTGGATTAATAGGAAACCTTGAAAGAGGATATAACTCTGTGGCCAACTTCTATGGTCTTATAGGAACAGATATTCTAACTCTGGGAGCCAAACTCGTTTTCGACATTTCAACAAGGGAATTCAGGAAAATGAATGTTGGTTTTAGCCTCAACACTCCATTCCTAGTTGCTTCTGTGACCATGTGAGCTTTGAGACATCCACTTAAAACTCTACACATGATTATTAGTTTGAGTTGGATCTTTGTGAAAACCATATAATGAGATTATGAAGTTTGGGTTTTGATACAGGTTTGACATAGTGAAAGCATCATTTTACCACGAGATGAACCCGCTAACGAAAACGGCCGTAGCAGTAGAGGTGAATCACAGGATCTCAATGAATGAGACTGGCGTGACTATCGGTGCTCAATACCCATTGTTGCCTTGCACAATGGTGAAGGCTCGGCTTGACACATATGGCAAGGTGGGCGCTTTTCTTCAGCAACAGTTCTGAGAGAGAATTTGTATATCCATGGCTAGTGAAATTGATTTTAGGGCCACAAGTAAACTTCCTAAGGTTGGACTCTCACTGGCTTTAGCGCCCTAGTCAATCTCACAAAAGCTACTACTACTATCTTCTAGCATGCTTGATGAAGGATTTCAATTTTTTACTACTGTCCATTTTAATCAATATTGCAGAACAGTATGAGATGCCATACATGGCTTGCTGAGTGTCTCTCTTAAGGGTTGAGGGACTTAGGAAAAAGTTGTTTAACAATTTTTATGAATAAGTACAATGATTGTTGACTATATTCTTTAGCTCTATTTCATCAAACAAAAATTGGTGCTCCCAAGGGAAAAAGTAATTTGATACACTTTCTTCAATGTTAAAGGTGGGAGTTGACATACTATTTTTCTCGTTTATTTCATCTGTGAAGAGTAAGACTGCGTATATATATCTCTTTCCAAACCTCACATGGTGGAAGCCTTATATAGGAGTGAGCATTTAGTTTTTCGGTTCGATGTTTGGTTAAAACCGAAATACATGCATTTTTTAACACCAAACCAAAACCAAAGTGTCATTTGAATCGAAATAACCGAAATATTTCAGTTAATTAGCCAAAATATTTCGGTTTTTGGGCTTAAATTGGGTCTTATTGTGGGATTTCTTGTTTTAGTGAATTCTGTTAAATGGCCAACCTACTATTTTTTCTCCCCTCAAATCAATCTACAATATAATATTGAGTGCAACCTTGGTATATATTATACATTACATGGAGCAGCTAGCATATAACGAAATACAAGACATGGCAAAACAAAGTCTACAATATTATACAAAACATGGAGCAGCAAGCAGCTGGTATATATCACAGATCTTGCATATTATTTAGAGACAAAATTCCTAGCCTACAATACATGATATGATAAGAAAAAGAAGTTTTTTTCCCCCCATAATCAGTTACAAAGAATTTGATTTGTCCCGTAGACCCACCAGCAGCCACTACCTTCTTTAGATCCACTGAAGACAAAAACGCGAACACTCCGATCTACCAGCAATCTCAGATCTATTGGATCAAAAGAATTAGAGAAGATCCGGCCATCAGAGGAGATTCAGCGATCACAGAACAAAGATCACCACACCCACAAACAGATCTGGCCAAGAAACGGCAAGGAGAAGTTGAACACCCACCACCCACAAATAGATCTGGATCTCTCATCACCGAGAAGGCGAAGTGAAGGGTTGCGAAGTGCGAACTGTGAAGGTGAAGGGCGAATTGCAAAGTCGAAGTGAGTGAGAGTGAGAGTGAGAGGTTGCGTTCTGGTCTGGTAGTGGGAGTGAGTGGTTGATAATTTGATACGAGTTGACGGGTTAGGGACTTAGGGTTTTCAATGGTGAGGATATAGGGTTTTTTACCAAAATAAGGTACTTTTGGAAAAAAATTACCAGATTAGCGCATGTCAGAAATTATTTTCCGATCTAATGCAGTCAATGGCTTGCGTTAACGAACGCCATTGACTGCACCAATCGTCACACGCCACTTGGAAGTGGCGTGTGATGACAGACGCCACATCTGAATGTGGCGTCTGTCACAGGACGCCATCTGTGGCGTGCGTTGTGCCACGCCACAGATGGCGTCCACATAGGCACGCCAGTCAGGAGTGCTGACTGGATTCCTGACTCTTGACAGCGTCAGGAATCCAGTCAGGATTCCTGACCCCCCCACCCTTCCCTTTTCCCTGCTTCTTTTTCCCCGACCCCCACCCCCATTCCCTTTTCCCTTCTTCTTCGCCGGCCCCCACCCCCATTCCCTTTTCCTTTGTTTTTCCCGGCCCCCACCCCCATTCCCTTTTCCTTTCTTCTTCGCCGGCCCCCACCCCCACCCCCATTCCCTTTTCCTTTCTTTTTCCCGACCCCCACCCCCATTCCCTTTTGCTTTCTTCTTCTCCGGCGTCACCCCCTTCCCTCTTCCTTTCTTTTTCCATTATCCATTATCCGATTCCCTCTTCCTTTCTTTTTCCCCCACCGAACACACACACACACTTCCCTTCCCTTTTCCATTATCCTCCACTCATCATCAAACTTTATTCTTTCACATTTTCTTCATCTTCCATTCTATATTTTCCTTCCCCCTCCTTCATCCAATTCATTCCTCACATTTTCTTCATCCTAAAAACTCTCCCCGTGAAACTCTGAGAAAAATCAAAAAAAAAAAAGGGAGAATCACTAGAAGGAAGAAGGAGGAGGAGGCAACCAATCATCTCTTCAAGCTTGCACAAGTAACATTTATTTTATTTAACTCTTAATTGTATTTATTTGTTATATATATTGTTTCATAATTTGATTTAACTTTTAATTGTATACATTTATTTATTATAGTTGCTTAATAAATATATAACGGTAGGATAGGATAGATGTTTAAGTACATACAAATTACTAATAAGTAAAAATAATTAAAAGAATAAATAATAATCATAATTATTGCTTTAGGCAATTAGAATATTTAAAATTTAATATTAAGCTTAGTAGAAGGCAAAATAGTATGTTAATTATAAACCTTAAGATAGTAATTTATCTTGTTTGTTAATATTTAAAATTACAAATATTTTAAATTAATTAGTGAAATAATTATTTATCTTGTATGTTAATTATAAACCTTAATTATAAACCTATTATGACCTCAGAAATAATTTCAGAATCAAGTTGTTTGTGATCTTGGGAGAGAATCTGGCTCACACAACTACGATTTCCAACCCATTTAGCAACCTCCCAAGTGTTGCTATTTTTTGGTTTAATTGCTCTTACTCTCCAATCACAACCTTGTACATGATTCCGACATCTCATTGAGTACTTGGCTGTAATACTCTCAACCACTTGAGCTTCATGATGTTCCTTCATGCAATAATGTTTATTGCGGCTTGGACATCATTCTTGGTCCCAAACTCTTGTTTCAGATATAGTGCATCTCCTCTTGCCCACGGACCTTGGCCCAAGCCTTCTACATCCAGTATATCCTCATGCGGGTAATCTTCATCAACAACCTCATAATGCCGAATGTCATTCCAAAACGGTGTAACATCTGTATATTCACACATAATACAGTTTATGTGAAAACATGGTAACTAATAAAAAATAATTTAAAGTAATAATACAACTCCGTAACCTACCTAATGATAACATACCAGTCTGTTGTGACATGGGATTATGATGATCTTCGTCGTCTGTATCACTATCATTCTAATCATGGTTATAAGACAATAATGTGTCTTCATCATCTTCCTCTTCCTCATTTTCAGGTTCTTCATCTAGCATATAGTCAATTTCTTCTCCATGCACAACGGTTGATTGTGTTGGTACACCCTCCTCCTCTAACGTTTCAATATCCACATACAACTCAGCAAATTGGGACCTTGAGTTTTCCTCGAATGTTTGAAAAAAAACATCCACATCCTCATCATCAGATATCTCAAAACCTGCATAGTGGTTTCCATAAGGCACCCTACCCGTCACCTTTGATATTGCCTGATTTTGTTGCAGCTTTAACTTTTGATGGATCTTTTCATATAATTCTTCTGCGGACATGCCTCGAATAATATACATTACTTTTTTTCCACCTTCAAAGCTCAATCCGTCTGCAACAATATTTTTAGAACCATTATAATATATAAATGAACGAATTTGGTTCATTTTTCACAAAAAAAGAAATGAAGAAACAAAATAAGGGAGATGAACGACGGAGGGAGTTTTGCAGATAAGGGAATGAGTGAATGATAAAAGGGAGAGGGAAGGAGTGAATGAGGGAAAGGAGTCACGGGGAAGGAGTCACGAATGTGGGAGTTAGAGAATGGTGAGAGAGGGATAAATAGGAGAGGAAGGGAGCCCGGGGGGAGTCACGGGTGGGGGGGTGTCATGGGTGGGAGGGACAGTACCAGCTGACTCATGCCAGCTGAGTTCCAGCTGTGGCGTGCGTCTAAGCACGCCACTGCTGGCGTGGACAGACAAACGCCACCTTTCTAGGTGGCGTCTCTCCATAGGAGCCACATCCACGTGGCGTCTGACCATAGGCGCCACATCCATGTGGCGCCTGATTGTTAACGCGGTCAATGGCGTGCGTCAATGCTTGCCATTGACCGCATTAGATCGAAAAATAGTTTCTGACATGCGCTAATCCGGTAATTTTTTTTCCAAAAGTACCTTATTTTGGTAAAAAACCCTGAGGATATAGGAATTTAAAAAAGGGGGAAATTGGGTTGGGTTTGGTCTTGAGTTGAGGTGGGCCGAGGGTTGGGCTGAATAAAAATTGAAAAGTAGGAAAAAAAAAACAATACGTCGTCATCATCAATATATCAATATATCCTTCTAAATCTCTAACTCCTTCATTCATTGGTCCACATGTTACACTATGATTAGTGCCACGTCCACACACTTTTTAGGAAACCTTAAATTTTTCTTTATAAAATCATTCCCTCCCTCCATTTTTTTGAATTCAAATTATAAAATTTCCTGTATAAAAAATCATTCCCTCCCTCCATTTTTTTGAATTCAAATTATAAAATTTCCTTTATAAAATACTTAAGGGATCAGCTCAAGTCCTATTTATCATATATGATTCCTAAACAGTAATTGGCCAGGGTCATTTACAAACGTAAGTCAATACAGTTTTTTTTTTCCATAAGAAGCCAACATTTTTCCTAAACAGTAAAATTTTTCATGTACACTATGATAGATGCCATGTCCACACAATTTTCTGATCTCTCAATCATACGTCTTCCCTCCCTCCATTTTTCTGAATTCAAACTTAAGATTTTCCTTTATGAAATCTTTCCCTTCCTCCAATTTCGTGAATTCAAATTTTAAATTTTCTTTTATAAAATCACCTAATGGATCAGCTCATGCTCGCCATACTCTAAACAAGCTTTCCTTTGTTTTACAACAACAAACAGGCAATGACCGAGACGTACTTATCTGAAGTCGATGATAGCAAGGACACGTGGTCGATTGTTGCAAAAGTTCTCTGGAAGTGGGTTGTCAGGAAAAAGGCTGCACCATACCCGATATGGAAGATAGGGATGATATTAGTTGATGAAATGGTTAGTTGTTATAAAGATTTATAGATCTACATAGCACCCATTTTCTATAATCTTTTTTTAATAGTTATTTTCTTACAACTGAAATTTTGTACTGTCAGCCAATTTGTTTTTCGTTTTTGGTTTTTGTGCCAGGAGACAAGAATGGAAGTTTCCGTGACACAAAAAAATGCAATTCCAAAATTGATTGGTGATCCGAAAGAAGGGATGGTGTACAACTTCCAAAACTATGAGGTAGTCGAGAATGTTGATAAGTATAGAGCAACTACTAATCCTTGGAGATTGAACTTCCATACTCACACATTCATAGAAGAATCTGACGTTGTCATTAACCAACAAGCTTATAACTTCAAGTCCATTGTAGACATTAAGCATGGAAATAACTCAGACCCAGGGTTAATAGGTTTGTCTTTTTTGGACCCATTTTGTTAAATCAACTAACCTTTTATGCTTTAAGACGGAGTGCATTCCAATTAATTTAATGATGCATGACATACAAACAACTGCAGACGTAATTGAGTTTTTGCAAGCTTTCGGACGTTTACTGGATCAAAGAAGGGAAAGTGATATTACCAAGAGGCTAAACTTTAGCATTGCTGATGAGAAGTAAATTTTTTTATCTATCTTTGTAGCTCACTAAAAATCTGGTGTTCAATTTTTTTTTTTTTAAATTTTAACTTAAGTATAACAAAGAGTATTGAATATAATCATATTTCAACATCTCTTAGTGAAAACATTATAAATATCACTCTTTGGGGTGAGTGTGCTGAGGAGACTTATGCAAAGAAACATGAGGACATGGAACCTCCAATTATTATTCTTGTGCGTTTCGCCAGATCAAACAGGAATACAGGTTTTTCATTTTTATTTTTTTTTTCAATGTCTTCAGATAATAGTAAATGAATTATTTTGTTTTATTAATATATTGTCTAATGTCTAATATACATTTACATTAGATTACGGTCATCTGAATAACGCATTTAATGCAACTTTAGTCACTCTTAATCCGAATATACCGGAGGCATCATTGTTGAAAGAAATGTTAGACCTTAATTCCTTTTATCACTGTAGTTTTTTGGTAAGATTATAGAGTTACTCTATTTATTAACTTATCATACCTATCTGTAGGAATCAACTGCTTCAAGTGAAACTAGTCATACATATTCACAAATTAATGTCATTGAAGATGACATTAACACTGTCTCCCAACTTACAACCCCACCTGACTCCAACAAAAAAAAAAAAAAAAGACTATTGCAATTGACGTTCCACTTGTGTGTGATGACCTTGGTCTTGCAGATATGTGCACACCACAACTGAGCACTACCAAACCTCTTAAAAACATCAAGAAGGAGAAAATAAATTGATATCTTATGTATATGATTTACTACTCTATGATATGAAGTTTACCTTTCTCAAATTTCAGTTGTAATGATGTTGTACGTTATAAACATTCTCTTCAACATTTTATCAACTTGAGTTTTATCATAACCCTAGCCATTGGATGTAATTTTCTTGAAACCAATTTTCAAACGGACAACATGAATGCACAGTCGTTGAAATATGACCAGTATTATAGAATATTATTTATTGCGTAATATATAAGGACCAGGCATACAATGCTCTGAAATATGAGTCATTGGGAGATAACAAAAAATAGAAATCACTCTTTCATTTGTTCGGCCACTTTTTACCTACCCAGCCACCTTCTCTCACTCTTTCTCTCATAATTATTTTATCCCTTATAATTACGTGTCATAAACTGGTTAAAAAAAAAAGAAGAAGATTTGTATATTACGTCAGAGAAGCAAAGTCATTATGTAGACAAAAATCATGAGACATCACTATCAACACGGATCCGTTTTTAACTATTTAGGGTAATAAACGTGTCCAAATTAAGGAAAAGAGAAAATATTTGGTGCATGAGGATACCTAAAATCAACCGTGATAAAGATGTTAATATCATTGAGTAGATAATAAAGTTTGGTCCTATTTAAATTTTTTATAAATTCACCCCTATTTAACTTTATTTAAATAATAATGTTATATTTTTATAATATAATATAATATAAAATTATTATAATACAATAATATAATTTTTTTCCTGTGTGTCCAAAGTAGTAGGTATAGGTCCCTAATATTTTTATTTCCAACGTTATTGAATTCTCGATAATTTCCTATTCTGTCCGGTCCTATAAAACATATTTTGGAGTTGGTTTTGATAAGTTTTAAGTTTTGTTAATTTTTTCCTATAATACACCTTTTTATATTTTCTCAATAATAATTAAAGATAAAAATAATTTAATAATACACCTATTAATTCTATATAGTAAATAATGTTTGCAACTCATTGTATCATATACACCTCAACTATACATTTTTTTATTAAATAACGTTGAGCAAAATTTATCATATTTTTTTTCATATACCCCTACTAATACTTTTTCTACAATAATTTATTTAACAACACTCTTGTATTTCATCAGTAATATATTCTACTTTATTTTTAAATTTTTTATAAAATTATTTCAATAGGTCATCAAGTACATATCACAGATATTAACATCAGTTCAACCTATATCTATATGTTATCCATTATGCCTCAAACTCATCGCTAATTTTTTGCTCATAAGGAAATCAACCCTAATTTTTTGTGGGTCAAGATGAACTATTTTAAGTTTGAAATATCATTTCCAATTAACTTTTGGAGCGCATCACCAATAGCATTAATCACTCATTTTCATATACACTGATGTTGAATCTATTTATCATATATGATTCCTAAACAGTAATTGGCCAGGGTCATTTACAAACGTAAGTCAATACAGTTTTTTTCCCATAAGAAGCCAACATTTTTCCTAAACAGTAAATTTTTTTTTGAATTCAAATTATAAAATTTCCTTTATAAAATTACCTCAATCCACGGTAATACTTGCTCATGACTCATCAATCTAAATTGATTTGATAGTGATGATATTGTCAATTTAATTTCAATCCACGGATTTAATTTTTTCTTTATAAAATCATTCCCTCCCTCCATTTTTTTGAATTCAAATTATAAAATTTCTTTTATAAAATACCTAATGGATCAGCTCAAGTCCTATTTATCATATATGATTCCCAAACAGTAATTGGCCAGGGTCATTTACAAATGTAAGTCAATACAGTTTTTTTTCTATAAGAAGTCAACATTTTTCCTAAACAGTAAATTTTTTTTGAATTCAAATTATAAAATTTCCTTTATAAAATACCTAATGGATAATCTCAAGTCCTATTTATCATATATGATTCCTAAACAGTAATTGGCCGGGGTCATTTACAAACGTAAGTCAATACAGTTTTTTTTCATAAGAAGCCAACATTTTTCCAAAACAGTAAAATTTTTTTGAATTCAAATTATAAAATTTCCTTTATAAAATTTCCTAATAGATTAGCTCAAGTCCTATTTACGATATATGATTCCTAAACAATAATTGGCCAGGGTCATTTACAAACGTAAGTCAATACAGTTTTTTTCCCATAAGAAGCCAACATTTTTCCTAAACAGTAAATTTTTTTTGAATTCAAATTATAACATTTCCTCAATCCACGGTAATACTTGCTCATGACTCATCAATTTAAATTGATTTGATAGTGATGATATTGTCAATTTTACCCCAATCCACGGATTTAAATTTTTCTTTATAAAATCATTCCCTCCCTCCATTTTTTTGAATTCAAATTATAAAATTTCCTTTATAAAATACCTAATGGATCAGCTCAAGTCATATTTATCATATATGATTCCTAAACAGTAATTGGCCAGGGTCATTTACAAACGTAAGTCAATACAGTTTTTTCCCCCATAAGAAGCCAACATTTTTCCTAAACAGTAAATTTTTTTTGAATTCAACATTATTCCTCATCATAAATTGGTTTTGAAGGTCGGCGTACCTGTTATGTTAATAAGGAACATTGATCAAGCATCAGGGTTGTGCAATAGTACGAGGCTTCAAATTACAAAACTAGGGAAGAACGTCATTAAGGCGAAAGCGTTGAATGGCAACAGCGTAGGACAAGATATTTTGATACATAGGATGGATATGAATCCATGTGAATCTAAACTTCCTTTCAAGATGACTAGAAGACAATTTCCAATCATCGTTTCATTCGCCATGACAATTAATAAAAGTCAAGGACAATCAATGTCAAATGTAGGTCTTTACCTACCAAGACCAGTTTTCTCACATGGACAACTTTATGTTGCTTTATCTAGGGTAAAGAGTTCCAAGGGTCTAAAAATACTGATTTTGGATGAGTTTAATAAGTGTATCGATAACATAATTAATGTGGTATTCAAAGAGGTTTTCCAAAATATTTTACCACATTAATAGTTGTCAAGCGAAAATTTCTTCCAATTTGTTATTGTTGTGCTTTCAATGTAATGGTTATATGAATTCAGCTTTTTCGTACTTTCATTTGAGCTTATTGTTACGTCTACAATTAATCTATTAATTTATTTACTAATAAAATTACATTGTTATTATATTAATATTTTAGTTGTCCGATTTAAAAACCGAATAAAACAACACACTCCGTGCGTTACACGGGTCTAAGGTCTTGTTTTAATTAATCTCGGTTATTCGGTTTTAACCGAAATAAATTTGAGGCAACCGAACCGAACACCGAATTAAACCAATTTCAAAAACTGAAAAACCGAAACCGAAAAACTGAATAGGCTTCAGTTCGGTTTTCAGTTTGATTTGGTCACCCCTAGCCTTATACTCTTGAATGCTCTTCTTTGTTTCAGGGAGCTGTGTTATAACGTATTTCTTTATATAAAGAAAGGCTCCATTGCCAAGCAACATTATAAGGGGGAAAAAAGTTAACAGACAGCCGGCATCTGTGAACAATTTAATATGATTGGGCATAAAGTAAACTCCAGAGAGGTAAACAAAACAAAAGAGATTTTTATTTGAAAGTACCATTCACACGATAGAAAACAGAAAATGTGTGGGGGCAACTTATCGCTTAAGTAATACCAAGCAGGGTATTTAAAAAGAAAACTCATATATACAGTAATACTTAAAATGTTGCCACAAAACGAGATCAGAAGGCACAGTTCACAAAAACTCAACACACGAATGGCCAATAGAGTATCATCCATACTGCTGTACAAACCATATAAAAAGAGCTTGGTGACACAGAAGCTACTGATGAGAAGCCTGAAGAAGTCCATCCCGAATTTGAGTGGCGACATCGCGAACAGCACCAGGTCCATGGGGGATGAACACAGCAGAAGACTTGGAGGCAGCACCAATATCTTTCATGGTATCGAAATACTGAGTCACAAGCACCATGTCCATCACATCTTTAGCAGTGGTTCCCGGTACATTCACTGAGAATCCAAGCACACTGTCTCTTAAACCATCCACTATTGCTTGACGTTGTCGAGCAATACCCATTCCAGAGAGATATTTGGACTCTGCCTCACCCTCTGCTCGCTTAATCTGCACAATTTTCTCTGCCTCTGCCTTGTCATTAGCTGCAACCCTCAATCTTGCAGCTGAGATAAAAAAAGTAATTGTTAGAAGATGACCAAAGGCAAAAAAGAACACTTTTTTTAACCAATTTGGCCAGCCAATGGATAAAGAGTACTTTGGAGTGTGAACTCAACACAGAAATGTTGTTAAATATATTACTAAACAATCATTTAGTTTTAATTGGTGAGTTATATCAGGTTGGGCTTAATATGCAGATATCAAGCACAAAAAACCAGAAAAACAAGGTAACAATATGCCAGAACTAACACTTGAGACACAGTCTTAAATAGGTTTTCATCAATTCATGTGTGTAATAAAGACCTGCTAGGCTGTAGAGAAAACGAAAGTGAACATATAAGACATAGTAATGCTCATATAACATACCAGCATTGATTTCATTCATAGCCCTCTTGACATGCACATCTGGCTCTATATCAACGATCAGTGTTTGAATGATTTCATAGCCATAAGCTGACATGGCCTATTGAAAGAATACAAAATCAGAATCAAGCTAAACAACTTCAAAGCTCACATCAATATAAAGTATCATAAAAATTAACCTTCTCGAGTTCTTCTTCCACGGCTTTTGCAATTTTATTTTTCTGCTCAAAAGCATCATCCAAGTTCATCTTTGGAACACTCGCTCTGATTACTGCAATAAGAAAGGCAATCTCATCTTAGCAGATAAATAATAAATTAGCTTATTCTTTATCTGCAACATCAAGCAATGTTTTGATTCATACCGTCAAAAACATAGGCTTGGATTTCTCATCTTAGCAGATAAATAATAAATTAGCTTATTCTGTATCTGCAACATCAAGCAATGTTCTAATTCATACCGTCAAAAACATAGGCTTGGATTTGGGACCTTGTATTGGTAAGTTTGTAATATGCGTCATAGGCCTTATCAGCCAAAGCACGGTATTGAACAGAAGCAACAACATTAACAAATACATTATCCTGAAAGAAAACGACCACAAACACCAATCAACTGTATATCACTGGGAAAAAAATTCATGTCTACTAAATTATAACCAAAGTCACAGAAAAATAACAAACCTTTGTCTTGGTCTCACATCGGACATCCAGTTGCTGAAGCCTAAGAGAGAGATGGCCGGCAAGCCGACACCCAATAATCCAAGGCAAGCAATGACATCCTGGCTCAAGTACCTCTTCAAACCTCCCAAATCGTTCTTTTATAGCCACTGTGGATTGTCCAACTTGTACACAACAGAAAAGATTCCCCATTTTTGTACTTCACTTGACGTCTAAAATATATATCAACATATCATCAACCCAATAAGATAGAAGTTTGACAGTGAGAAGAATGCGAGCAAGAGTAAAATTCACTGATACACAACAACACAGGTACACTCATACACAGTTTCAGGTCTTCAGGTACACAACCAATAGGAAAAGAAAAATGAATCAAATTCCGCAAAACAGAAAAAAAAAAAAAAAAAAAAGATATCCATGCCTAGAATTCATTCATATATTCTGGTTTTTGGTGTTAGCATGTGAAAGTATGCATCAAAATTCCACTGGCATCTTACACAAACAAGGAGCTAAGGAAACTTACATGTCTTGAAAATATGAGTGAGTGAGAGATTGTGTGCGTGTGTGTGAGAGAGAGAGAGAGAGAGAGAGAAAGGGGGAGAGAGAGGATAGAGAGAGCAAGAAGAAAGATTATTGTTAGAACTCAGGGCAACATTGCAGAACAAGGCTAGGCTTTAAATGCTGACCCGGTAAAGATGACTTGAGGGGCCTTTTCACAGTTTGTGGAATTTAAAAAATAATATTCGAATACACATATTTCTTCCCTATATTTCAAGAGAGTAAAGAGTCACTCATCATTTGTCTGAATGAAAAGCCAACCAGCAAGACAACTACACGCTATGCAGGAATAAATTTAATTATTATGTATGGAGTGGAAAGATACAATCATTGATATTGATTAATTCTTTTTTAGTTCCTGTCTAGCAATAGAAGCTCTTTTCTAACGTGAGGGTTTCATGAACGCAAACTGAAACTGCCACTTATACGTTTGGTCTAATTGGATAAAACATGTTGAATTTAAGTAATTTCGAGGATATCTCAACCAAGACCAATTTTGAAGTTAATAATCCTATTTATGATCCTGTTTGCCTAATCCAAAGCCGAGCAACAAGATAACTCTTGAAAATTTCGTCAAGGTGGTTCCGGCTAAGCTAACGTCTTGTTCTCACAGATAAAACCTAGAATCACGTTGGCTAAATAGAATATAAAGGAGAAAGCTATGTACTTGTTCTCTCTGTTTACTTGTTCAACGTAATTCCCCCACAAGAATTGACAAATAAAATATAAATAAATAAGTCAAATGGGTGACCCCTTCAAACTAAGGCAAGCTGGGAGACTAAAAGGGCTTAAAAAGCCAGCAACTTTCAGATAAAGAATCTAAACTGCGAACAGAGCATATGTAACAAGTTCCCAGAAACCCCCTCAAGCCAAAACAGAGAGATTTCACACAAATTCAAAAGCCTAAGAAAAATTCAAACTTTATACCTGGCACTTGTTTTGCTGGAATCCGAACAGAGAACTATGTTGTTTATGAGAAGAGAACCATCCTGGGTTTTAGTGTGATCGTTATAAAAAGCAGTTTTTTAAGGAACTTTCCAAGATACCGCAGGCGCGCCCGACGTGAACGGGATGAGGAGGAATAGCGTTATCTCACGTATGACGTAATGATCACAAGAAAAGATTCCGATTTTTTTTTTTTTTAAATGTGTGTTTTCATTATAGGAGAATTATAATAAAAGACCTAAGAAAAATAATATTTATTTAGAAGGATTATAAAAATAGTAATTATTTTGAAGAACAAAAAATTAAAACATTAATATAAAGAAACTAAATTATCTTTGGTCAAATTTCCTATATTATCTCTAATTAAATCAGAATCTGAAGTGATTGATTGAAAATGATAAATAGAGATCAAATCAGAATTTAGAATATGCAAGTTAGAGTCTCTATTGGTAACTTTTTATCTCTCTATAAAGACTGAAGAAGAAATCATAGGTTTTTTCATCCACAAAGATCTCCCAGGTGTCCTCCTCTCTATTCTATGATCTTTAAGTTCTTCTTCCTGATAATTTTTTTTATCTCATTTTTCTTTAATTCAGTTCTTGTTATACTCATTAAAATCTGATTAATCCTTGCCCCTTTAGTATTGTATATTTTTAAAATTTTTGTTTTGAATCACCAAAGCCAATTCGCATAATCCATCACTTTTCTTTCTTTATGTGGAAGGGAAGGTTGCCATATATTATTGTTCCAAAAAAAAAAATCTCAAACATTGACCTGTAGGTATTTTGTTTTTGGTTAATTAGATATTTCATTGTAGGTATTTTTTTTGGTTAATTAGATATTTCATTCCAAAAAAATGTTGCCATATATTATTGTTCCAAAACGTTTTTTTTTATTTCTCACATTTATGTAAAAATTGTAGAACTAAATGCAATTTAGTTTCTTTATATTAATGTTTTAATTTTTGGTCATTCAAAATAATTACCATTTTTATGGTCCTTCTTAATAAATATTATTTTTCTTAGGTCCTTTATTATAATTTTCCCTTTCATTATTGTGTTATAATTGTGTGCTTTAATTATTATGATTTTTTAAAATCATACCAAAGTTATGCAATCACATTTTAGAAAAGTGAGATGATAACAAAGTTTTAAGATCTTAAATAACTATCCCATTAATTTGAGATATATATATATATATATATATATATATATATATATATATATTATATACACACATATTTATATAACTTATAACGGGATAAGATATTGTCACTACCAATTTTATGTCACTACCAAGTCACTACCACTTTTTCACCATTGGATTAGAATCTCAAGAGAAGAGAGAAATGAAAAAGATAAATAAGATTATGATCCAATGGTAAAAAAGTGGTAGTAACTTGTTAATGACATAAAATTGGTAGTGACAATATCCTATCTCCATAACTCAATTCTTAAATTCCTATTATTTTCTGTTTTAGATACATGACGTTATTTACTGTACCAATTTTTGAAAAAAATTATTTTTTTAATATCTTGTTACTTTTTTATTTACTTTTTATATGTAAGCTCTTATTCCTTGCTCGTGTTTAGATGGAAGAGATTATTCCTATGTTTTAAAGTGGGCCGTTATAAAAAGCAGTCGTTTAAAGAAATGTCTTTGTTTATCTTGTAGATGTCTTTATTTGTTTAGTAAATTCTTTTATTTGTCTTGTAAATGCTCTTAAAAAAAAAATAAATGAAGGTTATGATTGTTTTTTCATTTATAAAATTTAATTTCATTTTGACTAAGATGCGGTGAAATTTCAGAATTTTTAAAGGATTAGCTGATAAAATCCCTTTCATAGGGCTAACTAAAATTTTCCCGTAATTTATTGTCTAATTACCTACTACAACTCAATCAACACCCAAAAAAAAAAAAGAAAAAAAAAGAGGAAAATGCAAATAAGCAACATTAGAGAAGTTGAACTCCCAAGGTTATAAACCAATAATATAGTATCGAGATGTATATAGTCCACATAGAAGAACAAATCTCCATCGACATTGATCCGTACCGCCAGTGTAGCCGAATAGGTACGAATCTTTGACATTATGACCTATACTACACGCCTTTCTGAATAGGTAAATGACCCAGAATTTGTCTCTCTTTCATTATTTGGGAATTGTATATATCATGATCAATGATTAAAGAGCAGTGCCTAACACTAAGACATGAAACAAATGGCTGTGTTTCCTCTAGCTAGTGCTCTATGACATTGTTGATGATCTGTACTTGAAGGAATTGGCCCAGAACAGATAATGCAGAAAGTTCAATCCACTGAGTACACACATGAGCCAGTAAAACCTTTCAAGGTGATAACTATTCAGATTGCTACCAGAGAGCCAAGGCACAGTTCCAAAGGCACCAGTAAACCTATTCACAATTGAAACAAGAACTGTGCTCAGAAAATATCCCATGGCCAGTGAGGCCCATGACAGAGCTGTGGCCAGAGATCTCATGCTCAGTGGTGCTTCTGTGAAGAAAAATTCCATCATGCCAGCCAAAGTGAACAAATCTGCTGAACCAAGAAATGAGTACTGTAAAGCTACCCAAAGAAAGGTAATTGGTAGAGGTTTGGCTGAATCCAACAAACCAAACTTGGATGCAACTTTCTTTCTTTTCATTTCCACTAAAGCTGCCACAGACATGGCCACAATAGAGAGGAAGAGCCCTGTCCCAATTCTTTGTAAATGTTTGATACCAGTTTCTGTTTTTGTTATTTTTCTAGCGAATGGAACAATAATATGGTTATATAGTGGCGCAAGGATCATAATGAAGATGACTGGGAAAACAGGCAGAGAAGCTGGTGGGACCTTGAAGGAGCCAAGCCTAGTGTCCATAGTGGCAGCCTGTTGTACTGAGAAAGTGGAGAGCTGAGCAAGGCAACAATTTAGCATTATGGTGGACATAAATATTGGAAGAATTTTTATTACTATCTTCACTTCTTCCACCTCTTTTGATGTGCATTCAAGCTTTGCATGAACAGGCTCCATCACTGCTCCATTAAGAAACCTGAGACTTTCTGTCAGACTCTGACTTTGGTCTTGTACCTTCTTTTTTTTGTTACTCTCTTCTTCCTCGCCAATTTCAGCTGCATCAGATGGACTTGTGGCCATACTTATTGTTGCATTAGTTGAATTCCTAGCTCTGCAGTTGTTGATAATTGCAGCTGTAACAACCTGCAAGCAAATATAAAGTTGCTCCTTTAGCTTTCTTTCAAAATTCAACTCCACACACACACACACAAATATATATATTACTCTGGTCTTATTTATAATTCCTTCTTAGAAAAAAAAAATTGGTCCTTATTATAAATTCACATTCAGAATAATAAATGAAAGTGTTACAATTTTGCTCCTATTAAAGGTAGAAAGAGAAGAAAGGGGTGAAAATCACCCCTTCATGAATAAGGGCACTCCTTTAGCCTTCTTTCAAAATTCAACTTTCCTCACACACACACACAAATATGTACATACTCCCTTTGGTCCTTAATACAGGAAATATTTGAGCAGTTGATCTCGATCCTAAATTAAAGACTGTCCTACATAAATATAAGACATTTTTTTTTTATATATTTGTCAATCTTTTCCTTATTTATCCTTATGACGCTCCCTCAACAATAATTAAGGAGGAAAAGGAACGAGGGAACTAAGAAAAATAATTAGGTTGTTTTAGAAAATATATGTCATATAAACTAACATAACTAACTTTCTTAATCCAATCGAATTAAATAAATATGTCTTATGTTTAGGACTAGAGGGAGTATATATGTTGGGCAAATCACTAGAAGCTCCCAAGGCTATAATCATCAACAAAGCCTTAAAATAAATGAGCAATATGGACATCATGTTATTTCCTTAACTGAAACTTATTGTTGCTTACTGCTCATTTGTTGCTGTAGGAACTTTTTGGTTATCACATTCATTCAAGTTGATTTTCCCATATATATGATGTAGCATACCAGAACATACCTTGAACACAGTGGTGATAGGACTTCTAGTAGGAATTTTGGTCCTGTAAGTGCCAGATCCAAGGAGAAAAACTGGGATGGAGACCAGAATTGATGCAGTTGCAATCCCTAAACCCCATTGCCAACCTTTGTTGTCTTCAATCCAGACCACAAAAGTTACTGCAATTAATGCTCCACATGACAGGCTAAACACAAAGTAATTGAAGAATGTAGATCTTTGCTTCCTTCCCTCTGAATTAGCTTCATCAAATTGCTGAGCCCCATGAGGAGGAAGTGAACCTTTTATTCCTCCCACACCTAATGCCACCAGATAAAGGCCGGTAAACAGCATCGCTGCTTTCTCTTCATGAGCTTCCTGGCATAGGCTTTTGCTGTTTCCCTCAACACAGCTTGGTGGTATGAGTGATGGTATATGAGCTTGTATTGTCAGTATTAATAAACCCTAATTCAAATTAAAAAAAGAAAAATATATATTACAATACTTGCAGGAAAATTTACTAGTTACTGGCATCATATTATTGCAGAATACACTTTTATTATGGAAGAAAACTTAGTTCGACTTCAGATAAGCATAAAAGGTGATTTTAACGACATTTCAACTCATCAAAGCAATAGTTCAATAAATTATGACCATTATATTATGTGATAATCGGAGATAACTTATTTCAAGAGTGATTGTAAAAATAATATCAGTGAACAACCTATATTAGAAATGAGCATGACTTGATACTACTTATGGGCGGCATATAAATAATATATAAGCTAGCTTTATGATGCATTTGACTACGATATTTTTTTGTTTTGGTTTCATTTCTTCTTCAGTCATTTTTTGTTTGAAGTTGTGGGTTGGGTAGGGGGTGAAGAAGGTTATCAACAGGTGGGGCTAGCTTAGTACCATGCTTTGAGTTGTCCTTATATTGACCATGAGGCGTTCACGTGCCTACCATGATGTTACGTCCTTTGGTTTCTCCCTTCTAGAATTATCCTTCAAAAAGTTCATGTGGCGATTATATTCTTCCTCCTAGTCCTAAATCAGATAAATGAACAGCCTAGAAGCATCACCTATAATGGCTAACTGAGTACTAGTTCTGTCTACTTGCGGTTATCTGCAACTATTACAGTGTATGATGTAGAAAATTTGAAATTAGCTTTTCTTCTCCTTTCTAGTTTATATTTATACTTGGGACTAAATCCATGAAGATTTTTATAAATAAATAATAGTATATGATAGTTTAATCTAGCGATGGACTCACCATGAACTCAATTGCAGCGCTTATCAGATAGATGGAGAAGGTAGTTAAATAGGAATCTGCCAAGAAACCCCCAAGAACTGCAAGTAGGAAGGCTGTTCCCATGAAGTTGGTGACAATGTTGGCAGACTTGGATGGCGAAAAGTGCATAAACTTTGTCAAATACAAAACAAGGTTGCTTGCATTGGCCAGATATGCCAGGTTTTCCAGTACCTCCACAACTGTATGTAATTTCCAATGTGTAGAAATTAGATATAGATCTACACTTATATATATATATAAAAAGTTATAAACACCTTTTGTGGGACAAAAAAAAAAAAGATAAAAAGAATCATGTAGCGGAGAGATATATCTCAGTTCTCCATGCACTTTTTAATAACCAGATACTTTATAGTCAACAATCAAATAAGAGAAACATAAAATATGGACTTCTTAGAATGCACAAACCTAAAACGAAGGAGGCAGCCAGCATGCCACCATGGCGTCCTTTCAAGGCAGGCCTGTTTTTCCAATCTACGTAACCTTCCCAAACGTTGGACCGAGCTTCAACATCCTATCACAGTTTCTCAGTGCGTTTAGAACAAAGTGATAGTGCTTAATTAGAACCTAAGATATTTACAAGGGAAAGTGGAAGTTATATGAAGTTTAGAGCTTTACCATGATATATCTCTAAACTTCTCTATCTTCTCCTCTTTATTATCTTACTCTGAATTGGGTTGCAGCAGCAGTGGGGGATACTTGAGGCCAGGTATATAGCACTACCAGATCCAGAAATAATGCTTCTGTTATGGTGAAAAGTGATAAACATATAGTATTTATAAGCTCAAGAAATGGGGTTTCCCACAGAAGAGGAAAGATCTAGACTTCGTGAAAGCGACCATTTACTCTCTCTGTCTATATATATAACCTCTTTGGTTTTTACGTTTCATTGAGGTGGACAGTTTCTACTGCTATCATTGTCCTTGTTGGTTGTTCTCCATTTCAATACGAGAGGGGAGAGTTGAGAAAGAAGATAATCCAAGAACCAAATCTTTTTCTGTTTATGCACCCATGTCTTAAGCCAGCCTCTTGTCAAGAGGAACTCCACAAGCCCAAACTAATCCCGATTCGAGACATGATATGACCATTTTTTCTGGTGGCACTCCTAACAACTTATGTTGTTGCATTTTCAAGTCTTGAACTCGAGACCCTGATTAAGCTAAATCAACCCCTTCCCTATGATCTTAGTGTTCTATAGCCAGAAACCAAATCTTTCACCAATATGTCTTTTAATGTTCATATCTTCCGATTAATTAATTAATTAAATTCCTCTCTTTGTATTGTTTTGTTGGTTTATCATAATAGGACAGGATTTCGATATATGGAAACGTACGCTAATCATGACAGTTAAATCAAATTAATTTAAAATGAGCCACATATAAATTCAACCGGTGTTTCCGGATGATATTGTTCCAGGAGAAAGATGATTTGCGTATTGGGAATAAAAGGTGGCGTCAGGTTATTGCATGATCGAACAAAACCATGCAGTGCTAGATTTGTCACCATGCTTATCAGGGGAATATGGATATGAAGGCATCAGAAAGATGAGACACAAATTTAAAAGAAGCAAGTGGCCAAATTGATAGAAGTCATAATTATATGATGTTGAGCGTGCACAAAAAGTTATAAAGAAGCTTTTCAAGTGTGTCCCACCTATATAGTGGTAAGTCCACTGCAACTTATTAATGCTAATATATTGACAGATCAATGCTTTGTCCTCAACGCTATCTCTCTCTCTCTCTCTCTCTCTCTCAACCATCCTACATCCAATTTTTCCTAACCAATAGAGATTTAAATAATTTCTTAACATCTTTAAAACACAATCATAAAAATTCTTATTGGTTGAAATTGGGTACGCAAATTAGATATCAAGAATTGCGATTTGTAGCCATCTGGGCATTTATGAGCTCAAATGGTCATGTGAAGTTTGTCTCTTTTGAGGTTGTCTGAGAGCTATAAGCTTGAATGAGATGTATGGCATGAAACTTCTCTATAGGTTCATTTGAAGACGAACCCTATTCCACTCTATATGGCATTCCAATTCCCTTCAAGCAAGAGTAACAAGCATACATAAAAATCCCATATCCCTGATAATAAAAACATGTGGTTGTGGATGAAACAAAGAAAGCTAGGACGTGGATTATTATTATTATTATTATTATTATGGATCTTCATCATGATCGCTCCAAGTTGGGGTGGCCAGGTGCATCCAAGTGATGGGCCCCACCACTCCCATTCCCACCATTTACTCTATTATTCATTGGAACTATATGTTGTGTATATGTAACGCATCGTCCTTTTATAGTAGGAAGCTAAGTTATTAGATCGTAGACAAGCATTAATATTTAATTTGACCCCAATAAAATGGAGAACTTTGTGGAAGTTAACAGAACACGGTAAGGTATGAATAGCCTAGAGAACTGTTTGTGATTCTAGAGCTATACCAGTGTCCGTATGATCAGTGTCTCTCACTTAGCTTTCACAGCATATCCTCTTGTGGACATAATTATAAGCTGGTTTAACCAGCAAATTAGATTATACTCCTACCTGTTAGGATTATAATTATATCTATATCTATATCTATCTGTCGGGCATGAGTTAATTACGTAGGGCATTAAACAAGACACGATCTTTTGGGTTGTGAAAATGATTAAGAGCCAATCGTTGGTCTCGTATGAATTGTCACTGTCAGAATCACAAGGACGGGTTATTACTGTAGAGAACCCTTTCGCTCAGGTCAGGAATATATACTCACCACCATTAGAATATGGGCTTGAATGCCATTCTTTTTGAACGTATTGTGCCAATAATTTCGACCTTTTAAGGTCCCAAAATATATATTTGCACCTTCGTTTTTCTCCAACTTGCCATTCGTCTTATTCAAAAAATTATACGATTATATTAAAAAAAATCGCTTGTGATGTTAACTAATACTTCTTCCGTCTTTAATATAAGATATATTTAAAGAATTAATCTCCATCTTAAATATAACACAAAATTTTTATATTTATTAATCTTTTTTCAATTTACCCTATTGATACTTTCTCAACAATAATTAATGAGGAGAGGGAATGAAGAAAATAAGGAAGATGAATATGATGTTTAAGAAAATACATGTCAAATTACATAACTCAATCAACTTTTTTAATCTAATTAAATTAAATAAATATATTTTATTTTAAAGAACGGAGGGAATAATAATCTACATGTCCTAAATAAGAACTTCGGCAGCACATAATATTAGCTAACATGGAACTTCGTGAAAAAATAAACCTCCCCTCTCTAAATTACAAAGCGATTCTTTTTGTAAGGAATATTCTTTTTTGTAAGGTTGATCTTTAATATAAGGAATAAATTTTTTTATTTGAAATTTTAAAGTTCTTTTTTTCATTTTTGCCCTTGTTAAATATAAACCACTCATTATCTCTTTTTTGGCCTATTGAAAAGAAAAATACATATTTTACATATTTTCTTTTTTTTAAACTAATATTTTGAACCGCGTAATTTTTACAATTGTTCCTTATAAAAAGGATCGGAGGAAGTAACAAAAAGTGGGATCGGTTAAATATAGTAGTGAGCAGTGACCTCAATGGGTGGGTATCAATCTACTGGTTCAGCAATTTCTTCAGCTTAAAGCTAGTTTGAAGTAGGAATTTTGTATCATAATCAATAGTGCAGCACCGACCACACCAGCTCGATGGTTTCTGTCTTGCATATAAGTAGTAATGATTCTGACTCGTGAGTTGCTTATTATTTCTATTCTTTGATTCTAGATCGAAAACATATAATGGAGGTAACTAGTAAGAGTTACTGATTCTGCAGCAACTAACCAATGAAATATGAAAGGCAAAGAGTGGTTCTGGTATAATATGGATGTATCTGTGAAGGTATATGCTGGTCTGACTGTCTGAGACGTCAGAATCATCAGACTCAGAGAGAGAAAGGTGATAGAGAGAGATATATATTTAATTTGTGGAAGAAGGTGATTCGATGAGGTATTTTCATGCAGTGTTTGGTAGAGCATTGAGGTGGAAAGTTGAGGGAGGAGTTAAAAAAGATTAGTACTGTATCATTCTGTGAACATCTTCTTCTCCATCATGATCATATATATATATATATGCGATTCCTTCCACTTAGAGTGGCTTCACTGTTAGAATTCTCCTGATATATGAGTCATCAATATACTACATATATCCTTGTGGCTTCCATATCTCTTAATTTATCTTAAAAATCAAATCAAGAGTTTACTTGTGGTGGTGGTGTGTTATGACTTATTTTCAAGAAAAAAAATTATGATAAGGTCTCAATTAAGAAAAATAATATAAAAAAAAGTTCTATAACTTATGAATGGTAACTCATTTATTTCAATAACACTTTTATAATATTATTCTTTTTAAATTGGCACCTTGGTGTGATTCTCTCTATTTTCTATTCATGAGAGTGAGAGACACCTAATTATTTTATGTTTATTTAAGTAATTTTTTTGTGTATAGCAAAAACTTGTTATAATGAACCTGCATAGAAACTTTGATTGAAGTGTAACACATTTCCATATCAAAGGCTTAAAATTGCTGTCAACTTCGTCTCAAATGTTTTTAAAATTAATTTTTACATATTTAAGAAATTATTCCATGGTATTTTAAATGTTACATGTGCATACCAAATTTTTTTTCCGGATTATAGATATTGCTAATTTTGATTTTGAACCAAGGTCTTTAAATTTACAGCCTTCCAACCCTGCTAGTCAAGCACATTTCGTTCTACATGCCTTTGTGTAAGTTATCTTCCATAATAGATCAGAGAATGATTGACAACAGGCAGGGTGGTGTAAAGATAGTTAAAATCGAGATTTTATGTAAAATCGGAAGAGGGATAAAAAATCGTAAAACGCAAAATCGTAATTCCAAAAAAATCGTAAAAACATAAAAACGTTTGAAAAATTAGTAAAATCGTTTTAATAAAAAAAATCGTAAAAACGTAAAATCGCAGTGATAAATTGAGATTTTAACTACCATGGTACCTACTACCTAATTGCTTCTTCCATTTTTTTAAAAAAATATTCACATATAATAAAAAATAAAAATGTTGGCCTAAAAGCTTTTTAAAGTTATCATAAAAAATCTTGCTATTCTTGTGTGATTCCACTCTTGTTAGTTACATATACTATTTATTATTAATTAACAATATAAATATTTTTTCCCAAAACAATACAACTTAGACACTTCTATTTATTTTTGAAGTCAGATCTGATAATACCCACAGAATTGTTATCATTCTTTCTTAAAAAAACGATGTACGAGTATATTTTTGAAATCTGACTTGGTCCGTTATGGCCCAAATGTTTTAGGCCTAAGAAAATGTGATATATTGTTGTCCATGTAAAGAACTAATGACTCAAATTTTGAACCTCCTGCATGAAAACCCAAAAAAAAAAAAAAAAAAAAACAGAGGAAAGTTTGGGAGAATAATGTTTAAATACCACATGAACTTCTAAAACCTAGAAAAGTCTAATGAAAGAGGAAAAGGGCAAAGAGGTAGGTAGGTAGGAATCTGGGTTTTGAATATTTGAACAAAAGACAAAATTACCCTTTCATTTATCTCTTTTTATCTTTCATCCCTTCACCTCTTCTCTCTCCAGTCCATTCTCTCTGGTAGAATACTTCAACGAATTCATACAAGCCACCTATGATGCCTTCAACAACGACCAAATCTCCAAGGACTGTGGTTCAAGCCGCTATGAAGTCCTCTTTCTACCAAAAGGTCATGCTCAGGAATGTTTTCAATTACAAAATTTACTTCTTTCTCTAAAGCATCGCCGGTGGCAATGTCCTAGAAGCCACCACCACCATTATCTTTCTCCTCTCCATTCAACTTCGTTCTGTCTCTTTACTTTCACCATTACAACGCCAAAAAACTAGTGTCTGGAAAACTTATGTAGTTTTCGGCAAGTTCATGAGGGCCCATTTGGATCGTGCACTATGTGAGAAAAGGGGGGGAAAGATGAGTAAGTTGCTTTGTTTGGTACACTTTTAGCGTCCAATCTTTCTTGGAACTCAAGTTCCCAGGTCCACAAATCTTCCTTTAAATGTGGGAAGACAAGATCTCATGAAAATTAGTAGGAATCCAAGTTTCCTCTATGAACAATGACGTTTTCGGACATATTTACTTCGCATAAAATATTTAATATTTATTTTCTACAAGGAAAGAAAATATGATTAAATTTATGTAATAAATTCGAATTTGATAAGAGAATCTTTAGACAAATTTGAATTTGGTTATGAGAATATCTTTGTGAAATAAATGTTTCACCATAAAATTAAAATTTAATTCATAATTTATTTATTTTATTTTTTTGTAAAATAAATACTTCGTCATAAAATTTGAATTTAATTCATAAATTCAAATTTAATGCAAGAAAATTCGTATCAAATTTGAATTATGGAAAAAAAATACATTTTTCTTTTTTTATTTTGAATTAATTACTTTTGAAGGTAAAATATGTATTTCCTGATTTTTTACTAATTGTCACCCCTTCATTTTCTTTATATCAAACAACTCATCTTTCCTCCTTTTCCTTTCCCTCCTCTAAATTCATTTCCCTCCTCAAATCTTCCCTGTACCAAACGAGCCTTGAGTTTTCCTACAGGTTTATGAATTTTCTAGCATGCTTTTCCAGTTTTCGACGAAGAGTAATGAAATTGACAAAATCCATAAGTACTGACAATATGTATAAAAAAGATTGATAAAGAGTTTTAGACTGTGACCAATTGAGTAATGAGACTAACTAAAATAGTAATGATTTTAACAAAATCCATAATAATTTTTTTAAAAAAAAAATAGGTAGTGAAAAAATGGCTATAGAGGTTGACAAGTTCAATAAAGATAATGATAATTTGAGTATAGCGATTGACAACTTATCTTTATTGAACTTGTCAACCTCTATAGCAATTTTTTTAGTACTTAATGATTTTGTTAAAACCATTACTATATTAGTCAATCTCATTATTCAATTGGTCAAGATTCAAAACTTTTTGTCAATCTTTTTACACATATTGTCCTTACTTACCGATTTTGTCAAAATCATTATTATTTTAGTCGATCTAATTACTTAATTGGTCACAATCCAAACCTTTTTATCAATCCTTCTATAAATATTGTCCATACTTATGGATTTTGTTAATCTCATTACTCATTTTGTCAATTTTAATACTCTTTGCCAGAAACTGGAAAAGCTCGCCGCAAAATTTATAAGCTTTTGTCAATCCTTTTACACATATTGTCAGTATTTTCAGATTTTATCAATCTCATTATGCATTTTGTTAATCTTAGTACTCTTGCCGAAAACTGGAAAAACTCACTACAAAATTCATAAGCTTGTTGGAAAACTTATGAACTCATTGGAAACTATAGAACTTTGAGTGGAAACTAGTTTCTCGACGTTGTGATGGTGGAAGTGAAGAGAAAGAACGAAATTGAATGGAAAAGAAGAAGATGGTGGTAGATGGCTGTGATTTTGACTTTGGTGAAATGAAGAGCGGTGAAGGCAATGGAGATAATGGCAGAGCTAAGTGAAATTGGGCGTTGAGTGGTTTTTGGAGTCTTTTTCTTCAACCTTCAATGGCAATTGGAGTAAGGACAAAAGGAACTACCGAACGAAGTGGTCTATGAGATGGTGAATAAGAGATAATGGAGTGGAGAGTGAAGAGATGAAGGAAAGGGTAATTTTGTCTTTTTTCTAAATATTCAAAACCCATATTTCTACCTATGTACCTCTTTGTCATTTTCCTTTTTTAGTAGACTATTCTGAGTTTTAAAAGTTCATGTGGTATTTAAATGTCATTTTCCAAAAAAAAAAAAAAACTTTGTATCAATATTTTTTATGGGTCTTTTTTATTCGTATTAATTATTTATTACAACACGTAATATGATACACAGACTCTTTCCGTTCCTGATGTTAAATATAAAACAGAGTTGACTTTTTTTTTTTGAAGAAATTAAGAAAATTAAATAAGTTACTTAATCATATTATATATTAGGAATCATTAGAATATATATTAGTTTCTATGAGACAAAATAGCTTATAGAGAAAACAATAAATATAAATATTTTAAAGTAATTTAATTAAATTTCTTAATATCTTCCATAAAAAATAATAATTATGTCTTTTATTTAGGATCAAAAGGAATATTTTATGGGAAAAATGACAAAAAAAAAAAAACTCTCCAACTTCAAAATCCTATTTACAATAATAATAATGAGATTAATAAGAATAGTAAAGTAATTAAAAACTCATTTTATTACGAAACCATCTATTTAAAATTTAAGAAGTATTTTTTTAAGATTTTCCCAAATTTTTATTTTTGGAACCCCCTACTAAAGGCTTCAATCAACCTTCAGGAACTCGCAAGGCTTCCGTCCACCTTCAGATCCTGACCCGTTATAAACTCTGAGTCGTTCGAAGCCAGGAACAGCACCGCCTTCGCCACCATCTCCGCCTTGAGCTCCACCCCCTCCAACCTCGCGCTTTTTCGACAGAACTCTCTCGCCTGCTCTGAGGTCATTCCTAGCGACTTACACAACATTGGCGTCGCTAAAGCCGTCGGTGACACGCTGTTCACCCTTATTCCACGCGCCGCCAGCTGCACACTCGCCGCCCGCATCAGCCCCACCACAGCATGCTTCGACATGATGTAATCTGTTGCGACCGGAAACCCGTGGCTACCGGCCACGCTTGCCGTGCACACTATGCTCCCTCTCACGCGCTTCTCCACCATGGCACGAGCAGCGTGCTTTACACACGCCGCCATCCCGCGGACGTTGACCTCAAATAAGCTGTCCATTCCAGAGAAGTTAAGGTCAATAATGGTCTGTTTGGAGGAGCTCGCTACACCAGCGTTGCTGAACATGATGTCGAGGTGTCCATAAATGTTGACCGTCGATTCCACGAGGTGTTTGACTTGGTCCTCGTTGGCCACGTCACAGTGGACGAAGCTGCACCTGTCAGTTCCGATGGATACCGCCACCTGGTTTCCCAGCTCGTCTTGAATGTCAGCAATCACCACCATACGTGCACCCTCATTGGCAAATACACGTGCCGTCGCTTCTCCAATACCACTAGCTCCGCCGGTCACGATGGCTACTTTTCCGACTAACTTATGGTTGTTGATGGAGTGACTTGAAGCAGATTCTGAGGCAACCGCCATGTTCTTTTGGAGGAAATATTGTACGAAAAGATGATGATGATAAGCACTAAAGAGGCGATGTTCAGTGATGATCTAATCTTTGGGATTAGAATTTATAGAAGGTGTCATTAGTATTATATGATACTGATCTGTCCTTATTTCCTCCATTATCATCCTGCATTCTCTTTTTAATATTACAGCCATTGTTTTAGACTCTTGCCTTTGTTTACAAGATTCAAACAGCAGAACAATGTTAACTAAGAATGCTTCAAATTAAAACTCTCACACATACTTGTGGACCTCATCATTTGATTATTTTAAATTATTTGGTTGATTATTATTTAATCTATTTCTTGTTGCTTAAGTCGATCAATTATCAAAATGCCGTCATATCTTCCTTTTTTTTTATATATATATATATATTTGTTATTATATTCAGCTTATTTTCTATTGTATTATTGTAAAGCTTTCTGGCCGTGGTTTTGTCAATTCCAACAATATACCACTCTAGTCCTATTTATAAGTCTATTTTGACTAAAAAATTTGGTCTTATTTATAAGTCCCTTTTAACTAAATAAATGAGATTGTGACAATTTTGTCCATACTATTGTACCAATTAAAATAGAGAGAGAATAAAGAGTTGGAAAGTACCCATTCATAAATGAAGGTAAAGTTAAAAATTTACCTCATAATCATAGAACTACCTATCTCTCTTTGATATGTGTGATTTAGTCAAAAAAAAAAAAACTTATAAATATAACAAAGTGATATAGGGGTTAGAAAAATAAAGCTGACAAACTATTATCGGAAAAAAAAAACACAAATAGAATAATCCGGGACCCTGGATATGGGGTCCATATTATGTGCTTCTCCCTTATGTGCTTCTTACATGTTTCTCTCTCTAATTAGAGGGGCAAACAATTTTTTTAATTTTTTTATATATTCTATATATTTAAATTAAATTATATGCTGCTTTCTGAAAATTTTTTTGGCACCCAGTATCTCAAATTAATTAGTTTCCAGTTCTGCATTCAGAAATATGTCCTGCAACACCAGTATACTGAAAACTAAATAATTTGAGATACTGGGTGCCAAAAAAAATTTCAGAAAACAACATATAATTTAATCTAAATATATAGAATATATAAAAAATTTAAAAAAAAATAAAAAAATTGTTTATCCCTCTAATTAGAGGGAGAAGCATATAAGAAGCATATAAAAGAGAAGCACCTTACGTGCTTTCCTGGATAGATGGCAGGCGAGAATGTCAGAATGATAGTCATGTCCAAATTAACACGCAAATTAATGACAGCTTAACGGTAATTTGTTGGCACCAAGGCATTAACAAGTCTCACAATACAGTCTTTCCTTCGAAAGCAGAAAAACACTGTGGCTACGCATGCTTTTATTGACTTACTCCCTAGTTTTGTACTCCCTCCGGTCCTAATTATAAGGCATAGTTGACTTTGTTTGGAGAGATTAAGGAAGCTAAATAAGTTACTTAATCATTTTATATATTGTGTATCTTTAGATTATATATTAGTTTATTAATCAAACTAATTACTTTGTAGAAAAAAATAGAAAGAAAAATACTCTAAGGTAATTTAATTAGCTTCCTTAACTTCTCCAAAAAAGTCAACTATGTCTTATAATTAGGACCGGAGGGAGTATTATAAAGCAAAAACTAGTAAATGTATCTCATTTTTTTATAAGCTACTACCTCCGGTCCTAATTATAAGGCATAGTTAAATTTATTTGGAGAGGTTAAAAAGACTAAATAAGTTATTTAATCATTTTTATGTTGTATATCTTTAGATTATATATTAGTATGTGAGTCAAACTAATTACTTTGAAGAAAAAAATAAAAAGAAAAATACTCTAAGTTAATTTAATTTGCTTCCTTAATTTCTCCAAAAAAGTCAACTATGTCTTATAATTAGGACCGGAGGGAGTATTTATTTGTTCTTAAAGAATATTAATTATATTTTTTTATATATGTCCTTAATTAATAAGGATAGTAGGTAAAAATAATAATTAATATAATATTAGAGTTTAATAAGAAAAATATTAACAGTTATTTAAATTATATAGCACTTTGAGTATAATAAAAAGGAGGGGGTGACGAGTGATGACTTAAGATTTTGACCCACAATAAAAAAGAACATGAGACTGTGCCGGGAAATGCATTTTTAATTTTTTTTTAAATTGAAATAGAATAGCATAAGTTAAACACCCAAAACACCCCTTTCGCATTCACATCACACTTCACGGATAGGTAAAGATGCCATCGACCTTGAGATCGTGACCGGTGATAAATTCCGAATCGCTAGAAGCTAGAAACAGCACCGCGTCCGCCACGTGTTTGGGCGTGAGGTCCACGCCCTCCAACCTCGCGTATTTTCTGTAACACTCTCTCAAATCGTCATCGCTCATTCCGGTTTTCTGGCTCGTCAATGGCGACAACAATCCATTCGGTGACACGCTATTCACCCTAATCCCACGCGCCGCCAGTTGCACACTCGCCGCTCGCATTAGCCCCACCACCGCGTGCTTTGACATGCAGTAGTCAGTCCCCTCCGTACCGCCCATGCTGCCCGCCACGCTGGCCGTGCACACTATGCTCCCCCTCACGCGCTTCTCCACCATCACCCGAGCTGCGTGCTTCACACAAGCCGCCATCCCGAGGACATTTACCTTGAACAGAGTGTCCATTTCAGAGAAGTTGAGGTCAAGGATGGTTTGATCAGAGGGGCCGATGATACCGGCGTTACTGAACATGACGTCGAGGTGTCCATAAATATTGACCGTTGATTCCACGAGGCGCTTCACTTGATCCTCGTCCGTCACATCACAGTGGGAGTAGTAGCACCTGTCGGTGCCGATGGACGCCGCCACCTGGTTCCCCAGCTCGTCTTGGATGTCGGCTATCACCACCATACGCGCACCGTGATCGGCAAAGAGGCGAGCCGTGGCCTTACCAATACCACTGGCACCGCCGGTGACGATGGCTACTTTCCCGGCTAACTTGTTGAGGCTGAGATTTAAGGTAGACTGCGAGACGTCCATGCTTTGGGAGGAAATTGAAGATGTTATAAACACTATACAGGCTAATTCAAGAGTTGGATCTGGGAATTTTGAAGGTGGCACCACTGGTTTTATATTTTATAATCTCAGTTCTTGTTTCACCAAACCCTCAAACCTTTTTAAAATTGTAGACATGCTTGCTGACCATAAAAATCAATAACCACCATGGTTTTGGGTTGTACGTTCGTTTTATTTTTTAAATAGCCGGAGACACATCTGGATAAAGAAATTGAGAGGGTACATATTATTTTTCAAAAAACAGGTATCCATATCAATGATATATTCATCTATCAAAAGACTGACCAATTCCATCAAATTTGACACCCAACGTTTAGCACTTGGATGGAAGTCACATTCAAGTTCAAACTTAACTGAATATATAAGCAGTAACTTGAAGAAGGAGACATGGCAATTTTTTTGTTCCAGCCACTGTAGCACCTGCTTCATGGGTGGACGCTCATCTGGATTACCATCTGTGCATCTCTCTGCCACATCAAGCATTGCTTCAACATTTGCTGCATCTGCATCTCTACAGCATCTTCTGTCAATCAATTTCTCCATACTCTTCTCTCTCAGCAACATGTTCATCTGCATATATTTTTTGCCTCAAATTATTCACTTCACTTTCTCCTTGGAATCATATTCATCAAACAAGTAAGGTTAATCTAAATCTTACCCATCCTACAACGTTTAGTCCTGCTTTGCAAAGTAAGTATCTGTTGGTCTCTTTCCTGTCACAAGTTCTAGCAGTAATACTCCAGAACCGTACACATCTGACTTCATTGTAGCTCTACCACTTTCAAGACACTCTGTTTCACACAGTAGAGCATTACAAGGTTTGAGTGTGTTCATGTGCAAGTTAAACTATTGTATTTGTAACATGTGTTTGTATGAAGTACCTGGTGCTATGTAGCCAAATGTGCCAGCAACTACAGTGGTAACATTGGTATCCTTATCAGCCAAGAGCTTTGAAAGGCCAAAATCAGAGACATGAGGCTCCAAGTTTCCATCAAGAAGGATGTTACTGGATTTTATGTTGCTGAGCACAATTTTTCGAGAGCATTCATGGTGCAAATATGCCAAACCCCTTGCAGATCCAAGGGCTATCTTCAAACGAGCACTCCAATTCAAGAATTGTTCTCCACCATTTTCTGAAGAAGAGCAAATATTCATAAAAAAAGAATTAGAGAATCGCACTGCAATTTTGGAGCGTTCCTGCTTGATAAATGATCCAGTTTCAATTAAAAAAAATAAAAATAAAGAGAAGATTTGTATAATTAAAGCAAAATAGAAGGATCCAAATATTTCAAGTAAAAAAATGATGCATTATATTTGAGTGGGCTGACTTGATAAATGATGGCCAGAATGTTTTACGTCTACAAAGAAGTTATGCTCCTATGATGGCGCAACCTATTTTTTTTTTTTAGGTTTTATTTGGGAGTTTGGAAGAAAGGAGATGTAAGGAGAAGAAAGGAAAGGAGAATGAGAAATGGAGAATATTTCCTCCCCTGGTCTGAGAATTAAAAAAATAGAAAATGAGGAAGATAGATGATTAATGAGTTATTTTTACCATTTTATCCTTTTTTTAAAAAAATTAATATAATTATTATACTTTACAAATAAATTTAAATTCAATTTTTTAAAAAATTATTTATGTAATTTTTATATTAAAAAATATTTTCCCCTAACAAATATTTTCTCTCTCTAAAAAATATTTCAATAGTTATTTTTCTCTCTCTATAATAATTTATATTTTTTTTTTGATAGCATATTGTTACTACCATTTTTTGTTATTACCACTTTTTCACTGTTAGATCAAAATCTCATCTACTTTTACAATTTTTCTCTCTTATTAAGATTCTAATTTAGAGCTAGGAATCAGGGCCGGCCCTCCAGGGCCCGGAGTAAGAAAAACACATATTTTTCAAAGCCTGGCCCGAGAGCACCAGGGCCAGGGCTGGCCCGCAGGGCCCGAAAATTACTATTCCAAATTTTAACTTTTTTTCACCGTGTTTTTCAAAGAACACAATCATCCAACAAATAAGCAGTCACGAATTCATAAGCGAAAGCAAATTATGTTCACAAATAACTTACATAAAATACAAAAAGCAAACCACTAAGCGACATTGGAAGGATGACTATCAATATTAGAGCCGTCAAAACTGGCTAGGCCCATCGGACCGGCCCGTTTAAGCCCTGGCCCTTTAAGGGCCGGGCTTGGAAATTGGAGGAGAGAGGTGATGTTTTGGCCCTGGAGGGTCGGTCCTGGAGGGTCAATGGCTTACATGGGCCCTTCAAAATTTTTTTTTTAAAAGTTGAACACTTGTTGAAGTTGGATCTTTTAATAATTTATATGTATTTTTTATTTGTTATAGACAATAATAAAGGATCAACAATCAAATGTCGCTTGAAATTGATGATAGTGGTGAAGATGACGACAACAATAGTCATTATACTAATGTCGCTTAGTAATTAATAGTATGCTTTTTATGTTTTATATGAGTTATTTGTGAACATAGTTTGCTTTTGATTATGAATTAGTGACTGTGTTTATTTGTTAGATGATTTATTTTGTGATTTACTAATTATATTTCTTTGAAAAAAACGGAGGAAAAATATTTAAAATTTGGAATAGTAATTTTTGAGCCCTGCGGTCCCGCCTTGATTAACAGCTCTAATTAATATCATTATCGTCATCTTCGCCACTATCACCAAGTTCAATAACATTAGATTGTGCTTCACTATGAGCAGGTTCTGGTTCATGAGTAAAAATATCATGAATTTCTTCTCCCATATCATGAACACATCCGTAATCGTTATCTGCAACAAATAATAAACCAAATCATTAAATTAGAGTATAGTTATTAAATAAATAAATAACTTTATAACAAATATAAAATATATATAAATAAATTACCACCGTATGTGAATCCGTGCATCCAATTGCGAGTACAAATAAGAGCTTGAACATTAGATGGAAGAATGGAACTTCTTTATTTTGTTAGAACACGTGAACCAATACTAAAAGCCGATTCACTAGCTACTGTAGTAATTGGAATACTCAGAATATCAATTGCCATCTTTGAAAGAATTGGAAATCTTTGTTGATTGTTCTTCCACCAGTTCAAGACATCCAATTCTTTCCAATTATCGGGCTTTAGTATTGGTTCTTCCAGATAAGTTTCCAATTCAGACTTGTTGATTGAAGAATGATCCATACTCGCATAAATATCTTGATAATCCTGCTTCATTACAAAACAGTCAAGTAAATACTAGTTGAACACCCAACAAATTCAATTGACAATGAAATTAAAACATACGTCAAATGCATCGTCAAATGTAGTCATTGAAGCACTTGAAGTCTGAGAAGAACGCTGGGTTGTCAATGTTGAAGATCTGCTAATTGATTCAAGAGTTGGAAGAGATGTCCTCACATTTGAATATTCATTAAAAATGAAATTCAACTTGTTCCTTATATTGGTGACTTTCTCATCACAAGTTGTGCGGTCAATCTTTTCATAGAAATATTGTATAATATTGAACTTCCATCGAGGATCAAGAACCACTGCAACTGCAAGAATGGCATTATAATTATGCCAATACTTGTCAAACTTCCCTTTCATTTTCAATGACATCTCTTGAATCACTAGGTCATGACTCGCCATATTTTGGGTAAGCAACATCTCAATTTTTGATATTTGCATAAAATAAGAATTAGATGTTGGATAAGACGACTCAGATATCAACCTTGTAATCTTCTCAAATGGCCTCAAGAAATTGCACATTGCCTCTGCTCTATTCCACTCATTTTGTGTTAGAACAAACTTGAAGTTTGGGTCATCCAAAGCCATCTTTGCAAAAGCAAGACGATATTAAAGACCACTCTCAAGCATTGCATAAGTGGAGTTCCATCTAGTAACCACATCTAATCGCAAGCCCATAGAAGTGTCAATGCCACCAACTTGTTCAACACATTGCTTGAGAAGATTCATCCTTGCCTCAGAGGCCTTCACATATCTAATACTCTCTCTCATCTTATCCAAAGCAGAACTTGTTACTTTTAAGCCTCTTGAACTATTAGATTGAGGATGTGGGCACAACACCTCACATGAAAAAAATTCCCCATTACAAACCAAGCTAAAGTTGTTTTGCATGAGTAGCCTATCTTTCAATAAGTCTTACAATGTATCATTTGCAGATGCATTATCTAGAGTAATTGAGAATATTTTATCATCAATCCCCCATTCTTTCAAACAATCATATACTTTCTTAGACATCTGAGATCCAGAATGTGGAGGCTCCATCCTACAAAAGGAGAGTATCTTACTGTTTAGTGTCCACTTTTCATCAACAAAATGAGCTGTCAAACATATATATCCTTCAGAAGTCACAGAAGTCCAACAATCAGAAGTCAAGCATATTCTGCCAATACTGTTCTTCAATTTTTGTTTCAAAATATTCTTTTGTTGGCGGAAGAATTTATGCACATAAGCCATCATTGTTTTTCTAGAAACGCACCTTACATCAGGATTCAATGTCCTTAGAAGTTCTCTGACCCATTTATATTCAACAAATGCATAAGGAAGATCATGTTCAATTATGCATAAAGCGATAATCTCCTTAATACGCTGATGGTCAAGTTTTCTAGACCTCATTTTTCCTTCTCTATCCAACATCATCACCTCAATATCTCGAAATTTATCTCCAGCAGGACAATTCTTAATATGACGATTTAAATGTGAGGTGCCTTTATTTGCACCCCTTGTAAATAAACGTTGACAAGCATTACATTGTGCCTTAGCTACCCCTTCAATTTCAACTCTACTAAAATACCTCCACACATCAGAAGACAAATTTCTTGCCTTCTTAGGCTTTGATTCTTCAGTCTCTTGAAGAGAAGACGCCTTATCCTTAGCCATCATAGCTAATGATTCATTAGTCTCTTGAGTTTTTCCTTGTACTTTTTGTGACGAAGACATTAGGCTACATCAAAGATCAACAATACAGTATACTCAATCAAAGCTGATACTACATCAAAACAATACTAGAGAAAAACCGAATCAATACTAAGCATACTCCTACACCAGTAATATCCAATGGTAACCTTGGATTTAAGAAAACTGATAATATCCAATAGAATACTCCTACACCTCCAATCAAGCAGAGAAAAAAACAAATTTCCAGTAGATTCACAGCTTCTCAAGTTGACAAGCAAAGTAATAAATTCGCAGCTTAAAAAAAACAAACAAAGATTCACAGCTTCTCAAGTTGACAAGTAAATGCAAATCAAAGAAGAGTATTTCCAGAGCACAGAAAAACAACAAGAATATGTCCAGAACAATACAGTAGGCAGCAGCTAGAGAAGGCGTCCACAAGGCAATAAAATTATACAAACATATGTTGAGAGTTGAGACAATTGAGAGAACTGGAGAAGTGCAGTGAGAAATCCAGGCATTCAAGGCAAGAAAATTAAAGACATCGTTTTTCAAAAAAAAAAAAATACAAAGGCATCTAAAATACAAAGTGAACCTCGGCACCTTGAGTAAGAGTGGCGGAGAGTCGGAGACTGAGTCTGAGGTAGATTCAACGGTGGCGGTGGACGGTGCTCAGTGACAGTGAGATCGATGAGGAGACTGAGTCGGAGAGTCGGAGACTGATTCGCGAGTGGGTGACACCGTCACAGTGAGACACTGACGGTGGACGGTGCTCGATGAGACACTGAGACGCGATCGATGAGGATTGAGGAGACAAGGACTCGAGGAGTGGAAGGGAAGGGAAGATGGTGGGCGCGACTGTGTTGACAAGTTGAGATTGAAGAGGAGGGAGGAGACTGGAACCGTGGAGGTCGGACAGGACGCGGCTGGAGAAAAGAAATGGATTGGAGATTGAGAAGTTGAGATTGAGGAGGAGGGAGGAGACTGGAGCCGGACAGGGACAAGACGCGGCTGGATGCTGGAGAAAAGAAATGGATTGGAGATTGATTTTTTTTTTTTTTAGGGTTACCTTAACCCCCATTCAGTTTTTGCAAATATATATATATTGCGGGCCTAACGGGCCGGCCCATAAAAGCCCTTGGCCCTGCAGGGCCAAAACTCATCTCTCTCCTCTATTTTTCGGGCCCGGCCCTTAACGAACTAGGGTTAATTGGGCTGGCCCGACGGGCCCAGCCCGTTTTACCGGCTCTATTCTAATCGGTGGAAAAGTGGTAGTAACATTGGTAGTAACAATATTCTATCCCTATTTTTTTAGTACATAATGATTTAAGTATATAAAACTACAACCTAAAATATAAAATTATACTTAATAGTGGTGATGGCGGCGGCGGCGGCGGCGGTGAACGAGGGTAAAAAAGTAATTAATCTATTTTTTATCTTAAAACCCCTTATATTGGGGAACTTCATTTTTTAGAAGAAACAGGGTTTTGGGAGATTTGTAAAAATCTCTGATTTCCTTCCCTCTTATTTTTAAAATTTGCAAACAAGGGAAGGGACTACTAAACCCCCTTTCTATTTCCTTTCCCTCCAAAATGGAACTCCAAATAGGCCCTTAGGAACCCCAAAAAAAAAAAAAAAAGGCGGACTTTGATTGAAGTGTTTTTTCCTTTTTTTTAAAAAAAATGACAATTTCTAAATATTAAAATATATATATATAGTTTTATATCAGCATTCAGCAGGGGTAAGGGTCCTATAAGAAGGCAGCTGATTTAGTGTTTGTCTAGGGCAACTATAAAGAGAGATCGAGGTAAAAAAAATACCTAACGTGTCCCTAATATCACTATCAATAAGTCCTAATCTTTGGAGTTCAGAACATTCTTTCGTAGAAAAAACCTATCAATACAGATGATACGTAGGGAGGTGGAGCTTTGGGGGATCTCAGACTTGATAATCCATGATAATGAAGGCCTTAAACATGATAAGTAGAATGATGATAGGGAAGAGAATTGTGTTGGCCATCTGAACCAATGAAGTGGAGTTGAATTCAGGCATATTATACCACTGCAAAAAAACTCGGGGACGTTGCTTGAATCTGTTTTGAACTATAACCCAGCCCTGATACGATGCTTGAATCTGTTTTGAACTATAACCCAGCCCTGATTAGGTAGATCTCGAGTTACCGTCCCAATATGCGAGATCAGAGAGGTGGAAGATTGCTGATCAATACGGTTAAAAGCCATTTGTGTAAGGTACGTGAAACATGACCCAGACCTCGTTAATTACCTTGGGTGGAGGAGAAATCCTACCTTCATGGACAGCCAAGTTCCTCTTATGCCAGATTACATTGATCACAATTATTCACTGAATGAAGTCATACCGATCATCCTGTCGAAGCTACAGTATAGTTTGCTTAAGTCAAGCCACTAAGTGATTATGAGAACTTTCTGGAACATGCAAAGGAGAGACAACCAAACCAAATAGATTTAGCATAAGGGCATAGATAGAAGAGATGCTCCATGGTCTCTTCTTGATCACATCCAAAGCAAAATAACTCCGTAACAGGAAGATGATGATTTCTAAGAATATGGATGGATGGAATTGCTTTCTTCATTACCTTCCAGAGTGAAAGAAGAAACTTGAAAGGAAGGGAGATTGCCCATAGGAATTTCCAAAATGAGTCTGGATTGTTATTGGAAGGGTAATAACGGCGCAGACTCAAGATGAAACCATCTTTTGCTTGTAGTGTCCATTTGAATTCCCTGGCCATAAAAGTCTGTCTGGTCCCTGTAAAAATGATATAGGAGTTATGAGGATTACATCTGCTGCTAAAGAAGAGTAGCTTTGAATGACTAATTGCCTATTCCATTGGATAGGCACCCAATTAAACGAAGTATGCAGTAAGAGGTCCAATACTGGAGTCAAAGCTGGTTGAGTTGAAGATACTGGTGGTTGAGAGAAATGTCAGAAGGTATATTACCTTTTGACATCCACATCTAGGAGGAAAGTTGTGGATGTCAAAAGGTATATTAGAGGTATACTGATTAAAAACACATACATGGCTAGTTAATTAAAACAACTTAATTAGATTGAAACTAAAAATTAAATGAAATAATTTTTTTATTCTAACACATTTTTTATTTAAAAGAATAGCCAAACAGAATATAATGTGTAAATTATACTTTGGTACTCGCATCTATTATCTCTTTGTCTACCACACGTTTTTATTTATCCTTTTTTTTTCCTCATCTGTATTAGGCGCTTCTCAGTCTTGCTCGTTTGAAAAGTATTGCTCCAATCGTAAATAGAACAGAATTGGCTTGTTTTTTTTTTTTAAAAAAAAATTAATTAAATTAAACAGAATTAACAATTTAGTCTTTATATTTTAATGTTTTAATTTTTTGTCCTTCAAAATAATTACGATTTTTATAATCCTTCTTAATAAATATTATTTTTCTTTGGTCTTTTATTATAATTTTCCCTTAAAATATTTTTATTTTTCATATTTCTTTAAACTATCCTACCTAACTTATAAATTGATAAATAATCTAAGATACATAATTTATGATATAATTAAATAATTTATTTACTTTCTTTAATTTCTTTAAAAAAAATCATTTTTGGACTTAGGAATGAAGGATTACCGTTCAACGTTATTTATAATATAAAGGGAGGGGATAGTACTTGAGATTTTGAACCAAAATAAAAGGAACTTGAGATTGTGCTGGGAAATACAGTCTTAATTTTTTATTGAAATAGAATAGCAAAAGCTAAAAACCCGAAACACCCCGTTCGCACTCGCCCTTCACAGCTGGGTCAAGCTGCCGTCCACCTTGAGATCGTGACCGGTGATAAATTCCGAATCGCTAGAAGCCAGAAACAGCACCGCGTCCGCCACGTGCTTGGGCGTGAGGTCCACGCCCTCCAACCTCGCGAATTTTCTAAAACGCTCTCTCAAATCCTCATCGCTCATCCCGCGTTTCTTCCTCGCCAATGGCGACACCATTCCATTAGGGGACACGCTATTCACCCTAATCCCACGCGCCGCCAGTTGCACACTCGCCGCTCGCATTAGCCCCACCACCGCGTGCTTTGACATGCAGTAGTCTGTCGCCCTCGTACAACCAACACTTCCCACCACGCTGGCCGTGCACACTATGCTCCCCCTCACGCGCTTTTCCACCATCACCCGAGCTGCGTGCTTCACACACGCCGCCATGCCGCGGACATTGACGGCGAACAAAGTGTCCATTTCGGAGACGTTGAGGTCAAGGATGGTCTGATCAGAGGGGCTGACAATACCGGCGTTGCTGAACATGACATCGAGGTGTCCATAGATATTGACCGTTGATTCTACGAGGCGCTTCACTTGATTCTCGTCTGCCACGTCACAGTGGAAGTAGCTGCACCTGTCGGTTCCAATGGACGCCGCCACCTGGTTGCCGAGGTCGTCTTGGATGTCGGCGATCACCACCATACGCGCACCGTGATCGGCAAAGAGGCGAGCCGTGGCTTCACCAATACCACTTGCACCGCCGGTGACGATGGCTACTTTCCCGGTTAGCTTGTTCGGGCTGAGATTTAAGTTAGACTCTGAGACGTCCATGTTTTGGGAGTATACTGAAGATGTTATCAACTCTATACAGGCTAATTCAAGACTTGGATAAGGGAATTTTGAGGGAGGCGCCACTGGTTTTATATTTTATAATCTCAGTTCTTGTTACACCTAACCCTCAAACCTTTTTAAAATTGTAGACATGCTTGTTGACCATAAAAATCAATAAGTACCATGGTTTTGGATTGTACGTTTGTTTTAGGGTTAAGGGGGCAAAAATGCCCATCAACTTTTGTCATGGGAGCATCCAGCACTATAAGCTTTCATTGAGTGCAAAAATGCTCTTGAACTTAATGCTATTACCGTTACTTGAGACAAACTGGTGTTACTTTTAAGTTTACTGAGTCTCACACTAATTGTCCAGGTCGTGTTATTTGATATCACTTCATCCATATCTTATCCAATCACAATGCACCAACCTATTAATTTGATGCCATCTGATCCCCATCCGTCATGCTCTCTTTGATTGTTTTAAATGATTGTTTTTTTGTTTTTTTTTAAAAAAACTCATTTATCTCTCTTCTCACCCTCTCCCTCCCGACTTCGTCTTCCACCATCTTCCTCCATCTACAGTAAATATTTCTCTATCATCCATAACATCACCCCCTTCACTTGGTCCCAAAACCACCTTAACTCTATTCCATTACTGAAGAATCAATAAAATAAAACCATCTCAGCAAATAAAAGTTCAAAGAAAATCAAACCAGTGGATGATATTCCTTCTTGCTTCGTCCACTTCGATGTACCCCTGGTCTTTGTTTCCTTCTAACTGTTGAATTCTTTTAGAAAAGAAGGAACGAGAGACTTCCTCTTCTCTTCTCTAGCTTGTCACCGCTGGTCTAACAACGGAGAAGATGAACAGTGCTTTGAAGTCTGCCTCTCTGGTTCACAAGCTCTCCCTTTCTGATTCTCACCGCCCACCCCTCTCTTTTCAGCAGCAAGGACGATGAACAATGAATAAAATTTTTTGCTGCCTCTTCTAGTTTACTCTAAGAAGATAGTGCTCTCTGCTATGCTTTCTCCTTAGCTGTCCAAAATGCTAAAAGAAGGAGGACGGTGAGGTTGGCTCTTGATCCTCCTCGTCGTGGTCACTATGATGGCAATGCATGAGTAGCTGGTAGTGAGTGACGGGGAGTGATGAGATTGCCGGCGATGAGAGAGCAATGAGGATCTCGGGGTTGTGGAAGGAGAGAGAGTGGGGAAGGATTGAGGGAGACAGAGATTAACTGATTGAGACGTGGAAAAATCAGCAAAAAAAAAAGTAACAGACATTTAGCTTACTTAATGGTAATGTTATTTTTGCCCTATTTGAAGAAGTTCAGGAGTATTTTTGCACCCAATGAAAGCTTATGATGCTGGATGCTCTTCTGACAAAAGTTGATGGGCATTTTTACCCCTTAACCCTTTGTTTTATATTTTAAATAGCCGGCAACGTATCTGGATAAAGGAATTGAGAGGGCTTATCCAAGTGAATGATTCAGATTATTTTTCAAAAAAAAGGCACCCGCATCAATGATATATATTCATCTATCGAAAGATTGACCAATTCCATCAAATTTGACACCCTACGTTTAGCGCTTGAATGGGAGTCACATTCGAGTTCAAACTTAACTCAATGGTTGGCTCGTCCGACCCTTTCCACGGAAAAAATTACACACAAACCCCACAGAAATGGGCTGAGCACAAAATATATAAGCAGTAACATCCGAGTCTGATTTGCTTCTTCTTATCTTAACTATGATCAGAATGGGATTCATAGGAGTAACTTGAAGAAGGAGGCATGGCAATTTCTTGTTCCAGCCACTGTAGCACCCGCTTCATGGATGGACGCTCGTCTAGATTACCAGCTGTGCATCTTGCTGCCACATCAATCATTGCTTCAACACTTGCTGCATCTGCATCTCTACAGCTTCTTCTGTCAATCAATTGCTCCATACTCTTCTCTCTCAGCAACATGTTCATCTGCATATATTTTTTGCCTCAAATTATTCACTTCACTTTCTCCTTGGAATCATATTCATGAGCCAAAAACAAGTAAGGTTAATTTAAATCTTACCCATCCTACAACGTTTAGTCCTGCTTTGCGAAGTAAGTATCTGTTGGTCTCTTTCCTATCACAAGTTCTAGCAGTAATAGTCCAAAACTATACACATCTGACTTCATTGTAGCTCTACCTCTTTCAAGATACTCTGTTTCACACAGTAGAGCATTACAAGGTTTGAGTGTGTTCATGTGCAAGTTAAATTATTGTATTTGTAACATGTGTTTGTATGAAGTACCTGGTGCCATGTAGCCAAATGTGCCAGCAACTACAGTGGTAATATTGGCATCCTTATCAGCCAAGAGCTTTGAAAGCCCAAAATCAGAGACATGACGCCCAAGTTTCCATGATGGATGTTCCTGGATTTTATGTTGCTGTGCACAATTTTTGGAGAGTATTCATGGTGCAAATATGATAAACCCCTTGCAGTTCCAAGGGCTATCTTCAAACGAGCACTCCACTTCAAGAATTCTTCTCCACCATTTTCTGAAGCAGAGCAAATATTCATCAAAAAGGAATTAGAGAATCACACTGCAATTTTGAAGCGTTCCTGCTTATAGTTCAGCTCATAATAGATAATACTATTTTTTCTAAGCAAACCTTGATTTCCTTATCCCATATCATATTATTTCTCCCCGTTTGAAAAACTTGGCTCGTGACAAATTAAAACTGATGCACAAAACTGGGGGGGTCATGTTTTCTTCTACTTGTTAATTATGCCCAGAGTGAGGGATTTTTTGTAATGGGATCTTTAACTCCAATGTTTGTGTTATTGAAAGAAAATGACTCTTTCATTATCAGATGTTAGTCAGGTTTCATAAAATCATCGTGGTCGTGGTTAATTGTTGTCCGTGAGAAATAATCTTTTCATGATATTTTGGCTTGTTGTGATTATTTTACCCATAAAATTTTCTAATATTCCTTTCCTACCCTTCTTCACTCCGGTCCCTCTTCTAGCATCTCATCTATCCCACCGTCACCCTCAACTTCTCCAACGCCGACACCATCTGCGACGGATCACTCAAAATCTCTACCCATCACCAACTGACGACACCTATGTCAGTCTCACCTTCATACCATTGTGAATTCACTCACCTTCATAATTATTAAATCAATCCGCTCCAACCCTTCCCAAATTCGTTTTACATCGTTCCCTCAATTTGAAAACTATTGAATGGAAAAGGAATCCTAAAAATTTAAGGGATATTTGTGCAACATATATTTTGATTTTACGAAAAGATTATAATATAGGGGAGGTTACAGAGAATGACAGGTTACCTTTAGGTTTGCCTCAATTGTTTGTCTCTTGCCTTCAGCTTTACTTGTTCATTTCCAGGACAAATTCTCCCGCTTTTGTCTTAGTAGCAAGATCAGGTAGAGGTTTCAAATGGAAGAAAAAAAATCTGTTCATAAATGAATTCCAATTATTTGTCCATCTTGAAAGGGATCAAAACACTATTGCGGATAGGCGAGCTGTGATCTCCCATCAGTTAGTAGGGAATTTTTGCATCTTTGATCAACCATCACCTTTTAGGAAGGAAAGACTGTTGATGAAGAAGGGTGAACTACGTCTATTTGTTGTAGGTCTCCATTATTGAGATAATGTTATCCAGTTTCAATTAAAAAACAAATAAAGGAAATATTTTTATAATTAAAGTAAAATAGAAGGATGGTGAGAATATTTTAATTAAAAACAAATGATGCATTATATTTGAGTGGGCTGACTTGATAAATGATGGCCTAAATGTTTTACTTCAAAAAAGAAGTTATGTTGCTATGATAGCCTAATCTGTTTTCTTTTCTTTTGGGAACAAACAAAAAAAGGCGGACGTTGATTGAAGTGTTTTTTTTTTTAAAAAAAAATTGTTTTATAAAATGATAATTTCTAACTATTAAAAAAAATAGTTTTACATCAATAGGGATAAGGATCCTATTAGAAAGCAACTGATTTAGTGTTTGTCTAGGGCTACTATAAAGAGAGATCGAGGGAAAAAAAAAAGGGGAAAATTTGTTTGAAGGCCCCTATTAGGCAATTAATTCTAAAAAAGGCCCACAAAATTTGAAAATACGGAAAAAGGCCCTAAAATTCTGACAATACCCAAAAAGGCCCAAAGATTCTGACGGGGGGCTGATATAGTTGTTAATGAGGCTGATATAGTTGTTAACCGGGCTGATTTAGTTGTTAAATTTTTTTTTAACAACTAAATCAGCCCGGTTAACAACTATATCAGCCCCCCACTAACAACTATATCAGCCTCATTAACAACTCCGTCAGAATCTTTGGGCTTTTTTGGGTATTGTCAGAATTTTAGGGCCTTTTTCCGTATTTTCAGATTTTGTGGACCTTTTCTGAAATTAATTGCCCAATAGGAGTCCTCAAACGAATTTTCCCAAAAAAAAAAAAACCTAGCTAACATGTCCCTAATATCACTATCAATAGGTCCTAATCTATGGAGTTCAGAAACATTATTTGGTAGAAAAAACCTATCAATACAGATTATATATATGTAGAGAGGTCGAGCTTTGGGGGATCTCAGACTTGATAATCCATGATAATGAGGCCCCCCTAAACATGACAAGTAGAATGATGCACTACTACAAAAAAAACCTCTTTAACGTTCTAAATTTAGCCCAATTAACGTCCTTTTTTTGTAGAGACATTTTTGTTTGGGACGCAATACTTTTGGAGTCCTAACACTATTTCAGGACGTCTTAGTTAAGACATCCTTAGACTGATGTAGAACGCCTTATTTAAGGCGTCCTTACATTGATGTAGGACGCCTTATTAAGGCGTCCTTACATTAATGTAGGACGCCTTAAATTTTTTCCATATGAAATGTTATTCTTTATTTCAATAAAAATTTGAATTATTTTATCTCCTGAGTGCCAAAACACTTGCAATTTAGAAGAAACCATAATTGAATCTGACAAATTTTACTAAAAACTACATAATTAAATGAGAGAAAACTAAATTGAAAAAGTATTACATTAACTCTTGCAAGTTTTACAAAACAATCAAGTTAATCTTTATCAATATTATTATGAAATGTCAACTTGACAGTTTACCCAAAAAAAAAAAAAGGTCAACTTGACATGCAAAAATTAGTTCATCCTGTGAAGACGAAGTTTATAGACTAAAAGTTACTACCTTTGATCCTAATTATAAGATCTAGTTAACTTTTTTTTTAAAAAATTAAATAAGTTAAATAAGTTATTTCTTGAGCAAAAAAAAGTTATTTAATCATTTCATATGTTATATATATTTAGATTATATATTAGTTTATTAGACAAACTAATTAGTTTTGGGAAAAAAATAAAAATACTTTAAACTAATTTAATTAGCTTCTTTAATCTCTTCAAAAAAGTCAACTAAAACTTATAATTAGGACCGGGGGAAGTATATCCTTTAAAGACTATCTTAACCTTGAATTCCAAGATCCAACTTCCCAATTTAATAAACACATACATGGCTAGTTAATCAAAACAACTTAATTAGATTGAAACTAAAATTAAATGAAATTATTTTTTATTCTAACGCATTTTTTATTTGAAAGAATAGCCAAACAGAAAATAATGTGTAAATTATACTTTGGTTTTCGCATCTATTATGTCTTTGTCTACCAAACGTTTTTATTTTATCCTTTTTTTTCCTCATCCGTATCAGGCGCTTTCCAAACTTGCTCGGTTGAAAAGTATTGCCCCATCTTAAATTGGGTAGAGTTAACTTTTTTTTTTGAAAAAAAAAATTAATAAATTAATAAATTATTTCAAAATATTTATATTTTTCTTATTTTTTTAAATTATCCTATCTAACTTATAAACTGATATATAATTTAAGGATATAATATACTTAAATAACTTATTTAACTTTTTTAATCGCTTAAAAAAAAAAAAGTCATTTTTAGATTTAGGAATGAAGGATTACCGTTCAAAGTTATTTATGATAAAAACGGAGGGGGAGGGAGGAGAACTTGAGATTTTGAACCAAAATAAAAGGAACTAGAGATTGTGCTGGGAAATACAGTTTTAATTTTTTATTGAGATCGAATGGCAAAAGCTAAAACCCCGAAATTGAGCAAAAAAAACCCCGAAATACCCCTTTCGCACTCGCCCTTCACAGCTGGGTCAAGCTGCCATCGACCTTGAGATCGTGACCGGTGATAAATTCCGAATCGCTAGAAGCCAGAAACAGCACCGCGTCCGCCACGTGTTTGGGCGTGAGGTCCACGCCCTCCAACCACGCGTATTTTCTATAACGTTCTCTTAAATCTTCTTCGCTCATCCCGCGTTTCTTGCTCGTCAATGGCGTCACCATTCCATTGGGTGACACGCTATTCACCCTAATCCCACGCGCCGCCAGTTGCACACTCGCCGCTCGCATTAGCCCCACCACCGCGTGCTTTGACATGCAGTAGTCTGTCTCCGTCGGACAACCAACATTGCCCATCACGCTGGCCGTGCACACTATGCTCCCCCTCACGCGCTTTTTTACCATCACCCGAGCTGCGTGCTTCACACACGCCGCCATCCCGCGGACATTGACCGTGAACAAAGTGTCCATTTCGGAGACGTTGAGGTCAAGGATGGTCTGATCAGAGGGGCTGAAGATACCGGCGTTGCTGAACATGACGTCGAGGTGTCCATAGATATTGACCGTTGATTCTACGAGGCGCTTCACTTGATCCTCGTCTGCCACGTCACAGTGGAAGTAGCTGCACCTGTCGGTTCCAATGGACGCCGCCACCTGGTTGCCGAGGTCGTCTTGGATGTCGGCGATCACCACCATACGCGCACCGTGATCGGCAAAGAGGCGAGCCGTGGCTTCGCCAATACCACTTGCACCGCCGGTGACGATGGCTACTTTCCCGGCTAGCTTGTTGAGGCTGAGATTTAAGGTAGACTCTGAGACGTCCATGTTTTAGGAAGAAATTGAAGATGTTATAAACACGATACAGGCTAATTGAACACTTGGATGTGGGAATTTTGAAGGAGGCACCACTGGTTTTATATTTTATAATCTCAGTTCTTGCTGCACCTAACCCTCTAACCTTTTTAAAGTTGCACACATGCTTGTTGACCATAAAAATCAATAAGACAATAACCACCATAGTTTTGGATTGTATGTTTTATATTTTAAATAGCCGGCGACATATCTGGATAAAGAAATTGAGAGGGCTTATCCAAGTGGATGGTTCAGATTATTTTTCAAAAACAGGCACCCATATCAATGATACATCAAATTTGACACCCAACGTTTAGCACTTGAATGGAAGTCACATTCAAGTTCAAACTTAACTCAATGGTTGGCACATGCATTACACACAAACCCCACAGAAAGGGGCCGAGCAGAAAATATAAAAGCAGTAACATCCAAGTCTGATTTGCTTCTTCTTATCTTAACTATGATCAGAATGGGATTCATAGGAGTCACTTGAAGAAGGAGACATGGCAATTTCTTGTTCCAGCCACTGTAGCACCTGTTTCATGGATGGACGCTCATCTGGATTACCATCTGTGCATCTTGCTGCCACATCAATCATTGCTTCAACACTTGCTGCATCTGCATCTCGACAGCATCTTCTGTCAATCAATTGCTCCATCCTCTTCTCTCTCAGCAACATGTTCATCTGCATATATTTTTTGCCTCTCAAATTATTCACTTCACTTTCTCCTTGGAATCATATGCTTGAGCTAAAAAAACAAGGTTAATCTAAATCTTACCCATCCTACAACGTTTAGTCCCTGCTTTGCAAAGTAAGTATCTGTTGGTCTCTTTCCTGTCACAAGTTCTAACAGTAATATTCCAAAACTATACACATCTGACTTGACTGTAGCTCTACCACTTTCAAGATACTCTGTTTCACAAAGTAGAGCATTACAAGGTTTGAGTGTGTTCACGTGCAAGTTAAACTATTGTATTTGTAGCTGTGTTTGTAGAAAGTACCTGGTGCCATGTAGCCAAATGTGCCAGCAACTACAGTGGTAACATTGGTATCCTTATCAGCCAAGAGCTTTGCAAGGCCAAAATCAGAGACATGAGGCTCCAAGTTTCCATCAAGAAGGATGTTGCTGGATTTTATATTGCTGTGCACAATTTTTGGAGAGCATTCATGGTGCAAATATGCCAAACCCCTTGCAGATCCAAGGGCTATCTTCAAACGAGCACTCCAATTCAAGAATTGTTCTCCACCATTTTCTGAAGCAGATTTTCAAATATTCATCAAAAAAGAATTAGAGAATCACACTGCAATGTGGAAGCGTTCTTGCTTTTAGTCCAGCTTGCAACAGAATATAACCAATCCATACGAAATGACTCATACCGTGCAATAGATAATCTAAGCTGCCCATGGCAAAGTAATCATGGATAAGGAACTTTGAAGAAGGAAGCTTGCAGTAACCACGCAGATTCACTAGATTTATGTGTGCGACGCTGCCCAAAATCTCCAAGTTTCTCTCAAAAACCTGCTCAGATCCAACAAGATTTCTGTCCATCCTCTTAACAGCAAATGTTGTCGAATCATTCATGACCATTCTGTAAACAGTACCCAACCCTCCTGATCCTACTTCATCTTTTTCATCAAGAGAGTCCAGCTTTTCAACGAGGGTGGATGATGGGTGTGGCAGATCGCCGTGGAAGGTCATAATTTTAGTGCCTGTTAAGAATACAGCGTTTATGTAAACAAAAAAGACACAAGAAATAGAAGGCCCTGTAAAATTACAAACTCCCACACTTCGTACTTGATTCTGGATCAAAATGCTTCTTGATGTTTTTGTATCTCCGAGCAGCCCTTTCCTGCTTTGACAGAATACAAGTCCAGAGGAATGAAACCATTATCACAAGTGCAAGGGCCAAAGCAGACATGGCCCCTATTAGCAGCACCTTCATGTAACGTGAAGATCTTTTGGGCGTAGGAACTGCAAAAATTTATAGATAGAATTGATCATTATTACAAACAAATATAAAATATAGTAACAATCAAAGAATCAAAAGAAACGTTTAGAAAGGAAAAAGAAACCTAGAATCTGACTTGCCTGTAGCTTCATCACTTGCAGCATGAGGTAACACCACAGGGAAGCCAAGCGACGTTCGACAAGGTTTATCAACTTGCCGCCCACAAAGATCCAAGTTTCCTGTAAAGCTGTTCAAATGAATTGAATTGAGTGCAATCGCAATATTTACTCTACAAGTGAAGTTATATGTTACAATTAGTTATTTCGTTTGGGTAATTCTAAAACTTCCTTCATCAACTTATATGCTACGTTGAATGACTCTAGACATGACTAATTGACTACACAAGTTTGGGCAAAATTACTTACGAGTTATGTCCGAAGGTGCTTAGCACTCCGATGTCAGGGATTTCACCAGAAAAGAAATTGGTAGACAAGTTCCTAAGACAAGCAGGATCAGCATATACCATTAATGTCAAGAAAATATATATCATATCAAAGTTATCAATATGCGACAGAGCTATTCGTTAACCGAACTTACAGAAGTCTCAAATGTGTGAGGCGGCCAATAGATGAAGGTATAGCACCCTTCAATGAATTGCTTGATAAATCCCTGCATTCAAATTCTGTATTAGACCCTAATTCCTAAATTTGATCCTTTTCTATTTAAGTCAAAAAAATGTTTCAATGATATCCAGAGAAAGATAGCAATCAATTTAAAGAACACTATAGGGTATAAATGACAGAGCAATGTGGAAGAAAATAGATGAGAGGGTCTTACAATATGGTTAAGTAGGAAAGGTTTCCAATATTTGATGGTATTCCGCCTTGCAAATAATTAGCCCTCAGGTACCTTTGATCAGAATTAATTGAGAGTTAACCCAATAATATAAACTTACAAGGGGGAAAAACAACAGATACTGGCGTTGTAACTTACAATGCTCTTAGCTCAGTACAATTGGTAATTTCAGGAGGAATAGTTCCATGTAAGCTGTTCAGATGTAGTGCCCTGAATCATTACGATTACAAGTCATTAAATAGAATAAGGATGAATGAGGTGAGGGATTTCAGATTTTTATTTTTATTTTTTTTAAAATTTTGGGAGGAGTGAGAAGGGTGTGGATGAAAAAGCTTGTACTTACAGTCTCTGCAGTCTACTGAGTTTGCCAATGCTGGGAGAGATAATACCTCCGAGTTGCATGTAGGGCAGATTTCTGAAGAACCAAAGACAAAAACAAGTGTCAAAGTAGGAAAGAAAATCAAGAGAAATCAAGAAAATGTGCTGTTCACATACATTGAGCGAACTCGCTGTTCGCCAGGATAACAAGTGATACCGGTCCATGAACATGGAGACTCAGCAAGATCCTGCCAGTTGCTAAGAACATTCTTAGTATCATTCAAAGCGCTTTTGATTTCCAACAATGCCAGACCTATGAGATGAAGAAGAAGAGGAACCATTCAAAAAGTTATAGTTCAGAACTTTAAACTCGCATAGGGGTTAGCTGAAGCTAAAAACAACCGATAATCCAAATATTCAACACAAATAAAAAAACCAGGGGAAGAAAACGCCATGCTTGAATCTTAGTTTATGTAGTTAAATGAGCAACCATACAAGCAAAAGGACTAAACTTTACAGTTACTTTACAATGCTTACCATCTTGAGTGAGAGCAAAAGAGGAAGGGTGGTAAACGACGACGGAAATCACCAGGAAAACCCAGAAAACGGTAACACTTTTCATTTGAATCTTCCAAATGAACTGACTCATTGGGTGTGAGACAGTAATAAGGCGGTGAAGATTGTAGTCAGTAGCGGAGAAGACGAGTATTGTTATGAACTTGAGATGGAATTTTAAGACAGGAAAGGGTAACTTTTGTTTTTATGATTAAAATTAAAATATAGCAATAATAATTACAGTTTTTTTTTTGCTCGAATAATAATTACAGTTTCAATTTCAATTTGAATCTGAAGAGAGAGGGAGAAGATGAGAGTAAAGGACAGAGTGCAGAATTAAAAAAAAAGGAGCAGAGTCCAGAGTGGCAGAGTAGTGTAGCCGTTGCAGAGCGGGAAATTCAAAAAGGGGCCTTTTTCTTCTACCACTCTCTCGCGTAGCATAAGAAGGATACTCGCTATGCGTTCAACCAATAGGTCAAATGTTGACTGCCTTGTCAGCAGGTAAAAAAATCTATTTATATTTGTTTGTGATCATTTATGAAGCCTTATGTTATGATTACTTCTTCATCCAAAGAGGAAGATGGGATAATTGCTATTTAGAGTTTAGGAAAATTAAAGAAAATACAATAGAATAGATAAATCGATCAGCTTCCACGTCTCAACAAGAATCAAATGTATCTTCTATTCCTTGATGCTCTAGCGGCTGCTACTTGTATGATTGCTCTTGCCATAAACAAAAAAAATAAAATAAAGATAAACTCAATAAGATTTTTTTTTTGTTGATAATTAATTATGTCTATTATTCGAATATGGTTATTACGAAACAAAATATTGATGTGAAAACAAAAAATATCATGATATGATGGGATGATCTCTCAATGTTTTAATTGGAGGGGCATTATGGTCTTTTAATAATATTAAGAAACGTCTAATAAGGCCTCTTAGCATATTTAGGGTTTTGTTAAAAGTGTAGACTTAAATCTGGATTTAGGTATTTCAAATGGATTAAAATAGGATTTTTCCTATTATTATTAAAGAGAGGAGGTAGGCAACGATATTCCCCCCTTTTTTTTTCTTTTTTTTTTTTATTTTTTTTCATTTTTGGTGTTTAAAGCAAATTTGTTAACAATATATAATATGAATTCACCATAACTAATATTATTAAAAGAAAAAATCTTATTTAAATCCAATTGAAATACCTAAATTCATATTCAGGCATGCACTTTTATCAAATCCCTAATCATGCAAAATGCCTCATTAAAAATTTACGAATTTGTTAATTTTACCAATATTTCCTCCTACAATTTTCTCTGCATCTTCTCTTTCTGGCTCATTCTTTTTTATTATTATTAATAAAATCTCCGTCAACTTGTCTAGCCGATTCACGTCATATTCAGCATCAATTCAGGTCTTAGTTTCTTCTTCTTCGAGTCTCTCCCCAAATCTAATAATCATGTGATTTCTTCCCCTTCATTCTCTTCCTTAGCTTGACCCCCCTTCTCACTCTCCCTACCTGGATGAGCAAACTCCTTGCTCACCTGAATTCCCAGTCCCAAAAGGAATGCCTAGTACAAAAGGAAACAAAAAAATAATTAAATAAAGCCTCCACAAACATACGAACATTAGCTTTAATGTTGTCTAAGGATAGAGTAACGTTCCAATCAGCACCACCTTGGCCACCGCCGTATAGCATGAAGCTGTCACTCAGAAGAATAAAAACACGAGAAAATTCATCGTCCTGTCAAAGCAATGGTTTTAAATTTTTTATTTTTTTAAAAAAGCAAATATTGTTCAGAAAATCTCATCCAAAGAGGAAGATGGGATAATTGCTATTTAGAGTTTAGGAAAAGAAAATACTAGATAAATCGATCAGCTTCCACATCTCAAGAAGAATCAAATATATCTTCTATTCCTTGATGCTCTAGCGGCCGCTACTCTTGTATGATTGCTCTTGTCATAAACAAAAATAAAAAATTTAAAAAATAAAGATAAACTGAATAAGATTTTTGTTGATAATTAATTATGTTTGTTATTCGAATATGGTTATTACGAAACAAAAAATTGATCTGAAAACAAAAAATATCATGATATGATGGGATGATCTCTCTATGTTTTAATTGGAGGGGCATAATGGTCTTTTAATAATATTGAGAAACGTCTAATAAGGCCTCTTAGCATATTTAGGATTTTGTTAAAAGTATCGACTTAAACCTGGGTTTAGGTATTTCAAATGAATTTAAACAGGATTTTTCCTATTATTAATGAGAGGAGGTAGGCAACGATATTCCCTTTTTTTGTTTTTTCATTTTTAGGATTTTTCCTATTATTAATGAGAGGAGGTAGGCAACGATATTCCTTTTTTTTTTTTTTGGTTTTTATACAAGACGTACATGTCGATTTATTTAAATGGACAAGGTGGATATATGCGGAAGAAATCCCACTTATAGGAGAAATAGTGCTTCCATATATATCATATACATTATATTACAATATTATTGATAACACAGAGACATTCTAAACAAGCAAAAGCTACTGAAACACTCTCGAAGTGTACGCGAATCATTATTAATTAAAAAGATATAATTTCACTAGAAATTTAATTAATTTATTTACGGCATCAAGGATATATATCGCAGAACATGCCATAGTAGCTAGAAATCAAGGCCACATAACCTAGCAAAGTGAAACCCAGTTGCCAAGGTCTCGAGCGACACAACTTTCTCGTAACAATCGAGCTGAGTGACTAAAAAGAATCCTTGAAACCTGGAATGCTTTTCCTACAATTTACTGAAGAAAACAAGAGGATCGATGTTGACCATTTAACTCAGTTAATTAGCTTTGTGTGTGCGCGCGCGTGTATATAGATAGTGATGCGGACATGGGAGGCGGTATGACCAAGGCAACAAATGTGGAGGACACACAAGGTCTTGGAGACCCAATGACAAGAGCAAGAACTAAAAAGGCTCCAGATTGAAGACCTTGAAGAATAAGCCCCAATGGATATGCATGGAGGCTTCATTGGGCCTTGGCCCAAATTCTACCCTTAGTTTTATTTTTCTTACATTTAATTGAACTTTTGTAATAAGGATTATTGGGCTCGCTTATTGGGCTCGCTTATTGGGCTTTCTTGTTTTTCATTTGTGTGTAAGCAGATTAGGTTAAGCTTGATATGTATAAGGCACACCATGGCCATGAGAACGGCAGATTTGAATTGAGATTTCAACCATTTTGGTGAGAGACAAGTTCTCTAGGGTTCTTTTGAGAATCTCTGAACTTATCAAGGGTTTCGATCCTTGTGGCGTTCTTCGGCTTATCAATTCTTTGGAATTGTGGCGCCTACCTTTAATCTGCAGTTTTCAGTTTTCGTGCTAGATTTGCTCGTTTCGTATCTCGAGTTTCCCTTATCGTTTTTCAGTGTTTTCTGAGTCAAACTCGTAGTTCAGAACGTGATCTTTCAGCTCGTTTTGGAAGCACTCAATTCCGAGGTCTGTAGCGTGAGATCCATTCCGTTCTTTAGGACGCATCAGAGGCTGTTCTGGTGCGACATTCCACTCCTAGTTGATCCGATCGTCCGTTTCCTTCGGGAATCACATCATTTGGTATCAGAGCACGGTTCTAGGATGGAATTGGGTTATATTTTCTTGATTGCTTACATCCCAATCTGGTAACCCTAATCCCTAAATTTGTGTTTTTGATTTTTTGAATTGTGCAATTCTGTTTTAGCCGTCGTTCTTTGTTCCAAGTTTGTTCTTTCAATCTTCTAGTTATTTTTTCCTTTCAATTTCTTGTTCAGTTCACATGTTTCTGGCCTTTGTTCTTGGTGTTCAACCTTTGTTCATCATTGTTCTTGAAGGTTAATCCTTTCGATTCATATTTCTTGAGTAGTGTGTTGTTAGTGTGTTAAGTAATAGCTCGTTTTGTGGGGAATTCTATCTAGTTCAATTCTGAATTAGTACAATTTCAAAGTTTGATTCCAAAGTCACAAATTCCTCTTGTTTAGAATCAGGTGTTATATATTAAAAAAAAAATCAGTTTCTGTAAAAACAAAAAAAAAAATCAGTTGCTATATAAAAAAAAGAAAAAGAAAAAAAGAATCAGGTGTTAAAAAAAAAAAAAAAAAACTATACAGCACCTTGCTATATTATTCAATTACACACACTACTACGTGTGAATCAGTGTTTTCCTTGAATAATTCCTACAAATTGTTTTGGTTTTGAATTTTCTTTGTTTTGTCTTCTTTGAGTCCAAAGTGTCTTCTTTAAATAATTCCTCCAATTGATTTGGATTTTCTGTCTTGTTGTCCTCTTTGACATCTGTTCCAAATTGTATTGTGAGTCACTGCCAATTCCTGAGTTGGGATTGTACTCTTTGAGTGTTCTTGGAGATTCTGTTAAGAACTTAAAGAGAGCTATTGAGTGGTAAAAGGCAAGAGAGCGCACTACACAAAAGCCTTATAGAGAGAAACAAACACGAGTGATACATTCTTAAGAGTGTAAACACGTGAGCGAGTGGTAAGGTCCTATTACTTTTACTCTTGTTCTTTCCTTGAATTATGGCAGGTGGTGAAGATAATAGGTTGCTGATTGAAGCCATTACAACTCAAATGCAAAGAATGATGAGAGAACACACAGAGGAGTTATATGAGAGAATTGAGAGAATAGAAAATCAGAGGAATCATGATGAAGATAGACAAAGAGAGAGGGATGAAAGAAGGAGAAGAAGAGATCATGAGAATGATGCTAGAGAGGATAGAATTAAGGGAGTGAAGCTTAATATACCATCCTTCAAGGGAAAAAGTGATCCGGAAGCCTATTTAGAGTGGGAATTGAAGATTGAGCACTTGTTTGCATGTCACAATTATACTGAAGAGAAGAAAATGAAGGTGGCAGCCATGGAGTTTAGTGATTATGCTCTCATTTGGTGGGATCAATTGCAAAAGGAGAGGGCGAGATATGAAGAACCATTGGTGGATAGTTGGGTGGAGATGAAAAGGCTAATGAGAAGAAGATATGTTCCTTCCCATTATTACCGGGACCTTCACAATAAACTTCAAAGACTCACACAAGGTAACAAGAGTGTAGATGAGTATTTTAAAGAGATGGAGGTGTCCTTGATTAGAGCAAATATTAGTGAAGAGCGAGAGGCTACTATGGCACGTTTCTTGCATGGGCTGAATAATGACATAAGGGATGTCGTGGAGTTGCAAAATTATGTGGAGTTGGAGGATTTAGTGCAATAAGCTAGTAAGGTAGAACAACAACTCAAGAGAAAGGGTGTCATGAGGAAAAACTCTTCAAATTTTTATTCTTCAAGTTGGAAGGATAGAAATAAGAAGGAGGGAGGTACTTCATCAAGCAACCCCACTGCTACACCTCAAAGGACTCAAACTAAATCCAATGAGGTCCCTAAAAAGACAAGGAGTAGTGAAATAAAATGCTTCAAGTGTTTGGGGAGAGGTCACATAGCTTCAGAATGTCCAACTAAGAAGACCATGTTACTTAAAGAGGATGGAGAGCTTACTAGTGAGTCTTCTTCAGATTCTACTTCACAAGATTCTGCTTCTTCAGATTCTGCTTCACAAGATGATATTGAAGAAATAATTCCAGAAGGAGATTTGTTTATGGTAAGAAGAATGTTGGGCAGCCAAGCAAAAGACATGGATGATAGTCAAAGAGAGAACGTCTTTCATACCAGATGCCTTATCCAAGAAAAGGTATGTTCTCTAATTATTGATGGAGGGAGTTGTACCAATGTTGCAAGTGCTAGAATGGTGTCTAAATTGGGCATGGAAACCAAACCTCACCCACTGCCATACAAGCTTCAATGGCTTAGTGAGGATGGTGAAGTGACCGTAAGCAAACAAGTGGAGGTGAACTTCTCCATAGGAAAGTATGAGGATACAGTTTTATGTGATGTGGTACCAATGGAGGCTTGTCATTTGCTACTTGGGAGACCTTGGCAATATGATAAGAAAGCTATGCATGATGGATACACCAACAAGTTCTCTTTTATACATAAAGAACGCAAGATTATTCTTGCATCCTTGACACCAAGAGAAGTTAGTGAGGATAATTTAAAAATGAGAGAAAAAAGAAAGCAAGAGAGAAAAGAGAGTGGAAGAGAGCAAGAAAAAAAAGGAGAGGAAAAGAGAAAAGCACCAAACTTGCTTATAAAAGAAAAAGAGGTGAAAAAGGCAATGCATTTGAAAAAGCCAATGCTCTTACTTTTGAGTAAAGAGAATAATTTTACAGGTGCAAGTCTTACTAACTGTCTTCCAAATGAGGTTTCTGATTTGTTGCAGGAATTTAAAGATGTTCTTCCTAAAGAGGTTGATGATGCAATCCACACTGCAGATTTGTTCTTCAAGGAAGTGCATAAAGACGGCGACGAGGATTGCAATTTGAGGACAAATTCTTCTAAAGAGGAAGGGAATGATGCGGACATGGGAGGCGGCATGACCAAGGCAACAAATGTGGAGGACACACAAGGTCTTGGAGACCCAATGACAAGAGCAAGAACTAAAAAGGCTCCAGATTGAAGACCTTGAAGAATAAGCCCCAATGGATATGCATGGAGGCTTCATTGGGCCTTGGCCCAAATTCTACCCTTAGTTTTATTTTTCTTACATTTAGTTGAACTTTTGTAATAAGGATTATTGGGCTCGCTTATTGGGCTCACTTATTGGGCTTTCTTGTTTTTCATTTGTGTGTAAGCAGATTAGGTTAAGCTTGATATGTATAAGGCACACCATGGCCATGAGAACGGCAGATTTGAATTGAGATTTCAACCATTTTGGTGAGAGACAAGTTCTCTAGGGTTCTTTTGAGAATCTCTGAACTTATCAAGGGTTTCGATCCTTGTGGCGTTCTTCGGCTTATCAATTCTTTGGAATTGTGGCGCCTACCTTTAATCTGCAGTTTTCAGTTTTCGTGCTAGATTTGCTTGTTTCGTATCTCGAGTTTCCCTTATCGTTTTTCAGTGTTTTCTGAGTCAAACTCGTAGTTCAGAACGTGATCTTTCAGCTCGTTTTGGAAGCACTCAATTCCGAGGTCTGTAGCGTGAGATCCATTCCGTTCTTTAGGACGCATCAGAGGCTGTTCTGGTGCGACATTCCACTCCTAGTTGATCCGATCGTCCGTTTCCTTCGGGAATCACATCAGATAGGCTACACGAATGGACTTGATTAATTGGGGCCTTTAATATATATAATGGAAAGCTTGTTGAAGCGATTGACCTTTTGTGCATGCTTTCTTTGTATTCAACTTCTCTGATAATCCTTCTGAAAGACAATAGTGCAACGTTTCCCATTATTGTTTCCTCTACGACCTGTCATGTTATAGTATGTCAGAATATTCCAAAGACCAAAGACTACATTCATCAATCTCTTTGTAAACAACGAAAGTCACTATATTTCATTATTTATGTTTATATTATTGATGATAATTATATTTGATTAGCATTTTAATAAAATGTAACCGACCCTGTTCGTGTATTTCAACTTAGAGATCTCTTCAGCTTTGATGAAATCCGAAGTTTTGGCCTTTCTGAACGCCATATTCTCTTCCTGCAATCGCAAATAAAAATTATGTATATAAAATATAAATCTATCAAAACTTTTCTCATTTGTGTTGTGAACATATTTTGTGAATCAGAACAAGTTAATGAGTAAGCGATCGTATATACCCGTAGCTTGTGAAGGACATTAGGGAACAGCAAGAAAATAAATAGCCCACATGGAGACCAGAGAAGAAGTAGACTGTAGAGACATATCCACCGACAGCTAAGCTGACTATGTTGTCGATAACTTCGGTGTCACTCAAGCTATTTCCCTCCTCATCTTTAATCTGCATCAAACCGTCCATTAGATCAACAGTTTCCACCACCTTCATATTCTTCCTCTTCAGCAACTCCTTCCCAAAAATCTCCTCGGGCTTCTTCCTAAACTTCAATCCATGGTGCTATGCAGTTCCCGGAAAGTTCTTTGGGTAGATCTCACTCCTTTAACCATAATCCCTCGGACAGCTCATCCATGGTGTCAAGCAGGTCACGAGGCTCGAAGCTCCCAAAAAGTTTCCCTGTGTTCTCAAATGTCACGTGCAATATTCAACCATTTTAATTAATTAACTAATTCTTTGTTCGTAAATGGTCAAACTTTTCAACCAATACTTTACTTAATAAACTTTAAACTATTTAGGGTTGGTGCAAAATTACCCATAAACTTTTGTTAAAAAAAGCGCCCACACCATAATAATGTGGGGCCCACATATAAAATGTAATAAAAGTTTAAGTTTGTTAATTTTTGTTTGGGTTAACTTTAGAAGTTGCTTTTATAACGTGATTTACGATGTATGAAGGTAAGTATTTGAGATGGGTTTTATCTCTCGATTTATGCGAACGTACTTGTGCTGAGGTTTTTGCCATTAGTTATGTCTTGACTTTTTTTAGAATACATGTCTCCTCAATATGATCATCTTGATTATTTGCTTTTTTTCTCTTTTATTTTGGAACTAATTATTTTCTCATACTTTGGGCATGTTTCACATTCATTTATGTTGATCAGAGCATTCTCAGCTGAAATATGAGATTTAGTATTTCTTATCTATGTCATTAATTGCATCTAGTAGATATTATGCAATATTTCATGAATACAAAACCTAATAAACTTCTGGTTTATACTGCTATACTTGAGGATCTATACTATATAGTAATAATACATTCATTTTGTTCTCTTTTCCAGTCATTCAATTTCCCCCCTCATGTTAGAAAAACTTTGTCAAATGATAATCGACTAATCATATAATATAAGTCTACATCCATTTGTTTCCTTTAGAAATATCATTTTGTTTCATTTAAAGACAAACAAGACGAAGAAAGAGGTTCTAACCCAACATTAATTCATCCAAACTTTCTTTAAATATCCATCTATGTGTATTGTGGTAAATAAATATGAATTCACATTTAAACTTTGTATGTTTGACTCCTGACCAAAAACCAATTTTGGGGGAGAATTTTGTTGGCTAGTATAAGTGCTGCAATATGCAAGATCAAATATGCCAACACTGAAATAGAAAATTTGTTCCCATAGGCATTTATCTAGGTATTTATGGAGGCTTTAATGAATGATCTGTGAATTGTATGACATGGAAATTACACACTTAATATAATAAATTATTTAAACATTCTTGTAAACTTTAAGTTACAAAATAATATATAGTAATATCACATGTACCAATCTTATAAATGCATCTATCAAATTTATTGAATACTTGTATAGTTTACATGCTATTTTAATTGTCCCATATAATTCTTTTTTATATTTTTTCATAATACAAAGATCCATTGCTAATCATGACCAATCACTACCAAAAAAAGAAAAAGAAAAAAGAAGATACTTTGTAGAGGTTAAAACGGCATATTTGTACTACTACAAATGATATTAGTAGCAGTTGTCAAAATCGCTACAAAACACTTCATTGCAAGCAACTTTGTAATGGTTTACTAAACCCGCTACTACATATAACTTAACCGCTATTATAACTATAACGGTTTGTCACCACCGCTATAGGATGAGGCTGAGATGACATCGTATGTGAAGACTTCATTTGTAGTGGTTTGTTAACCACTTCAATCTGAAATTAATCACATTGGTAGTAGTTATCTAACCGCTACTAAATATATCACCAAAAATTTTAAAAATGGCGACAACATTTTGTAGCGGTTTATTTGTTGCTTCAAAATTGGATGAAATTTCAAAAAAGACGCAAAATGTTTCAAATTATTATGTAGCGGTTACGTAATCACCACAAAATTTTGACACCATCTTTTTTTATAAAAAAAATTGACTCCTTTTTTTAATTTTATCCAATTTTGTAGTGGTTGTAAAACCGCTACAAAATTACAGTAAATTTATATGTCAGAATTTGTAGCGATTAGAAAACCACTACAAATTAATAACCTTCGCGCCATTATGCGCCAAACTGGCACCAAATTTGTAGTGGTTGATTTTTTACAAACAAGGGCGCGTTGTGGCGCAAGTGTTGCCGCTGCAAATTCGTAGCGATTTTGGTATAAACCGCTACAAATATAAGATTTTGTAGTAGCGGGGTTTTTTCACCGCTGCATATTACCCACAATTAAGTGTTTTTTTTTTTTTGTAGTGACTGATATTCTTATAATCAATTTTATTTGAGAACAAGTGGCACATATATCAATTATTGAATTATATAATATGTTGGTTATTCATAAAGAATCTTCTAGTTCTTAATGAAAGTCAATAGATAACCTTTTATAATTTACTGCTTCATATATATGACTCGGATGATTAAACAAGTCACACTAACAATAAATATATTTGGATCAGTAAAATTCTAGTTTACTATAACATGTTTTTCAACCAACAATAAACTTTCTTCAATTTTCATAATGCATTGATTTCAAATCTTAATCCGACATCCATTTTTGAGGGATCAATTAGGTTTGTAAGGTTGTATATAAATAAAGAGCTTTTTAATATTAACTCAGACTTGTTTTTTAACAATTTATTTTTAATAGTAACTCACTTGTATTATATCAATCTTTGCCTTAAGTGTGAGTCATATAAATATACTTTCCTTATTATTGTATTAAAAAACGATGACCTGTATATATAATAGATCAATAACTTGTACTTTTTTTTTGGCTCGGAACATGAACATATATTGATACTAATAATAAAAGTTATATCAAACAATTACACTTTGACAACAAACTAAACGAAAAACAAACCAGAATAAGAAGATTAACAAATACAACAATATCAAACCAAATGTAATGAAAGCTAGTCACCACAAAACAAATAGGAATAAAAGTAACTTCAAAGACTTCATCGGCTTCCTAGCCATTCAAGGTTAGAAAGGACATGAAAGAAAGTGTTTGTTGCAAAACCCACTCGATCGGGCACATCTCCTTATAAGAAAAAGCTGCACATAAGTCAGCTACATAATCACCCCTACTTGGGGTACAGGACAGGGAACACCCAACCTCAGACGAAAAAAAACAAGTGAAGTCCTGAAGAATACTCTTGCTCATCCATTGAAGCGAACTTGGTGACATCAACCACCCATCGAACAAATTTTGGCTAACATAAGTGATATGGATTCGCCCCCATCGAACAATCCTAACAATGGTCTTCTCATAGATAAAGCACAAAATAGTAGCAACCATCGATAAAACCCTTCCCCCAAAATCACAAATTTAATCCACAACAAAAAATACCACCATAATTACTCAAATCCACAACATCCGAAGACAAACACAAACATAAATAGCCCAAATCCACAACATTAGAAAATATATATGAACATAAAGCGATAAAAACAAGAGGGAAAGGAAAATAGAGACTCCCCTTCTGTCGGAAACCACCAATGAGCCAGCGGCCACCGATGAGCAGGAGACCACTGTCAGTCTAGAGGCCACCGTCGAGCAAGCGACTACCAACGAGCCAGAGACCACCATCGGAGGAGACGTCGAAGCAAAAACTCCCACCGCCGAAGACGAGGGAGGACCACAGATGCAACCAGAGAACAAAGGGCCGCTAGAGCTGGGAAGGCGATAGGACGGAGACCAGAGAAAAGCTGGCGCTGAAGAAGAAGGACGGTCACCACTCTATATCTCGATTTCGACCTAAAACTCGCCTACACCTGACTCATCGAGGTCCGATCTGTACTTTGGCCGCGATTGTGGACCAAGAGGAGGCTCGCCGGCAGCATAGATGCCGCTGGCGAGGCAGAAGCCCAAGAGGAAGAGAAGGATCTAGGGTTTGGCGAGAGAGAGAGAGAGAGCAATGCGGGTCCAATCTGTACATACAATCTATGATTGTATGTGAACTTTGAAACATTCGCGTTTTCAAGTACAAGTTTTATAATGATCAGTGCAGTGAAGAAGGAAAAAAATCCAAGCATCCTCAAGTGCATGCTATTGATATAGCATTTCAAGTCATAGTTTTATAATGATCACTGCAGTGAAGAAGAAAAAAAATCCAATTGTCATGTAGTACAAAAGTATTGAACAGAATCACCAATTTCTTTATAACATAGTTTTATAACGATCACTGCAGTGAAGAAAAAAATCCAATCATCATGTCTTAGAAAAGAAATTGAACAGAACCACAAATTTTTTTGTTCATACAAGGAAGTCCTACCATAACATGCAAGAATCGCAAATAACAAAGAGATATGACCTCAAAAGACTGAAATATATAACTTTCCTCATTGGCATGTGATGTTATGGTCACAAGTAAGCAAACTGAACAAAAAGTGAACGGCACTACAAAGAAAAAAGCACGGACTGTTGCTTATCAAGGAAACTGTTTTTCACTTGTCTGCGAAAATTCAATTTAAAATTTTGAAATTTCTTTACACATCCTAATTGCAATTGGTTCCTAAAACATTATTTTTATACTACAAGTTCACTAAAGACCATGAACATCAAACGTATCGTCTTTATCAATGTTTTACTGAGTAGACATTGGTCACTAGGTTAACAACTTTCGAAACCGGATATGCGAGATCAAAGCATCCCCAAATTTTGCTCACGTTGAGATAAAAATTAGAATTTCAAAATAAATAAACACAGTTCCGCAACTGCACATACCTCCCCTGCACCCAAACAAAATGGTACAAAACAGAGAAGGAAAAAAAAGGCAGCAGAGGGACCTTGAGTGGAGGAGGAAGGCTGAGACAGTCGGCGACTATAGTAAGGACAACGGTGGATCGAAGTTGAGATGGTGGAGAAGGAGAACGAAGGTCTCGCTCGATCTGGTTTGAGATCATAGCACTCTTCTTTCAATCCGCAACTCTGTCTCTCGCTGCTGTCACCATCGATAATGGGAAAAGGAAGGTCGCCGAAGTTGAAGGAAGGAACAAACGGGGACAAATCGAGATTTAGGTCACAATGTTTGCACAGAGGAAGGAAGGTTTCGTTGATTTTTTCATTTACAAAAAAAAAAAAAAAAAAGGAAGAAGGGGAATTAACGTCTGCACTTGCGGTCATGTGACCTCCGCCACTGTGTTGGGGTATATGCGTATTGAGCGTTCAATGAGAAATCTATGTAGCAACAGAGAAGTACAAATCTCAAGGAAAAAACAGAGGCAGATGTTTGGAGCTTAATGACATGTGAAACTCTATTAACGTATGAATAATATTCACATACACCATATATTTAAATTCACAAATAAAATATGTCAAAGAAAATTAAGCAACTTAATTGGGGGTTATATGGATAAATACTAAAAACTTTCAATTTTGGAGTTATAAGGTGTAATGACATTAACCATGATATGAAATCCTAAAGGACGTGGAATTATAAACACCAGCATATAAATTTGCAAATAAACTAACATTATATATTAAAATTTCAAAATGACCAATAATTATTTTTGGGAGAATCCTATATAAAAATGGTTTAATTAAAAAAAATTGAGTCAAAATAATATTAATATTGTTTAAACGCTATTAAGAAGTAAGAACCCTAACCACAGAAAATTCTTTAGATGCCTCAATATCTTTGAAAATCGATAAAAAGGTCCCCATAAGCTGATTGGTGACAACTCGAAATTTTCAAAGCGTGGTCTTTGCTTTTTGGGATCTTTGTTAGGGTCATTTTAATCTATCACTTTCATGGTGTATCTCATATTTAGAATTGAGAATAATTGCCCTCAATTATGGGAACACCAGTTGTATTTTAATTTATCTTTTAATTTGTAAGCTTTGGTGTGAAGGGAAAAAAAACGAAAGAAAGAAAGCCAAGAAACCTTCAACATGCTTGGTGGCCGAAGAGGATACCGACGACGACGGAGGTGATAACTGCACTCTACACACAAAACGATGAAACAAAAAAGTATTAATTAATTAAAAAGGTATTATCGTTTCTTGAGGAGAAAAGATACATGGACGATATACAGGCAAGCATACCTACAGGCAGAGGCAGATATACATAGTAAGTTGGGGACACGTGCCCACCCTTAATATTTTTTTTTAACCCACTTTATTTTATTTTGCCCCCTCGTCTCTCCCTCATTCTCACCCAGCGGATCGACAGCTGCGACTCTGCGAGAGCATGAAGCCGACTCTGCAACTCTTGGCATGTGAAGCAATAAAAGGCTAAAAATATGCCCAATTTCATCGATTATTGTATTCTTCAAGAGTAGATGACATTGTCTACGAATCACATTCTCTCAAGAGTCATGAGCATGAAGCCGAACTCAATCTGCAGCATTTGGAAATTAACATATCCTCTCTAAGATTTCTTTGCCAGCCTTCCATGATGCTCCATAAGCATATACATACAAATCAGGCTATCCACCCTGCGTTTCTGGAATTACAAGACCTTGTTCCTCTCTATGTTCATCAACAAACTTGAGCATAAATACGAAATAATACTCCCACTATTACTTCTACAGTTCTACTTTTCTTCTTTTTCAATCTACCCTTGGTTCACAACATCAAGCAAAACTCTGAAAAACATTCTCTACTAAACTAGTAGAAAAAATGTTATCTATGCCATTAGTAGTAGTAATAGTGTTTATATAAATCCATACTGACTTTGGTTTTCATGTTCATTTAAGTTGTGTATGTTCCTTGCTTTTTCCTTTTTCCTTTACTTAATATCTTATATTGAAAAAGATGTATTTGATAGCATTGATAATGAGACAATTATAATGAAATTCCAAAAAATAAGGCCTAGAAGGATGACATTGTAATTGTTTTTATTGTAATATACTTTTGTTATTAAAATATATAATGTCCGGCCTTACTATTTCTAACAACACTTAATCCTACTTTTCTCTTTATATTTTCTTTATATTTTTTAATGCATTTAAAGCTTTGTTTTTTTTGTTAAAAAAAAGTTTTGGGGGAACCCCCGCATCCCCCACTAATAATGCCCTCTTCCATAAATTTCTGGATCTGTCCCTGCCTATAGGCTATAAATCTTTACTTGTCCTTTATCTATTCTAGCTTTTGCTTTGACTATATTCTTCTTCCTTTTCTCACTCTCTTTTCCTTGCCGTCTGCTTCTCCATTTCTGTCATTGTCAAAAAGCTTTCACTAGGTTAATCTCTCGGAGGCGTACGTTCACTTTTCTTTGTACTCTGAGTTAGGGGTATTATTGAAAAATAATTAATATTTAAATATTCTAGATTGGACCATTAATTCAATTTAAGATTTTTTGAGTTTAACAGTCTTATATAGGATTTTTATATTTTAACTGTCTTTATATGTGATTATCTCATTACTTTTTTGGTCTATTTGATTTCATAAAATGCTCATGAACACTTATTTATGTCACAATCTTTTTGTTTGTTCAAAGATTTATGTCACAATATTAAATACTTATAATAATTTCTCTCACAAATTAATCTTTAAACAATAATAAAAATTAAACATATATATAAGCTTCTGGGCTTACGATTATTATTTTTTTGCCATAACAATAAATTTGGGCTTTTTTTTTTTCCTACAACTCATTGCCTTTTTCTCATAACATCTCATGATCACTTCCCCACTTTTTAGGCCTCACAAACATTTTCGTCTTTATATTTGTCTATGTGGCTTCTGGCCATCTTGCAATATTTATATAATATTATTTTGATGACCATAAAGACATTATTTTTCAATTCTTACATTGCAATATAGTCATAATCATTATTATTCTCATATATTGTGTTTTCATTTCAATTTCACAATATCAATTTGGTATTTAGGACCACCAAAAAATCTTTCGAAGCTACAGGCCCCCTTTTTTGATCATTTGATGCTTGAACTTTTAGCCTTTTTAGAAGGGCTTGATATGTAACAATAAGATCATCAAAGTGCCAAAAGAAATTTTGTCATGTCATTTACTGAACCAATATTGTACTTTTACATAATTAAGAATTACAAAAGTGAGGTCACTTCTAATCACTCAATTACAAAATGAAAAGTATTATGACTACTCGCCATTCGGTGAAATAAAAAAACGCAATAACAAAATAAATGAAATTAAGTAAATTTTAATTCATAATATAAACAATAGATAAACTCATAATCATATATAATGCTATCAATTATATAAACAACACACACACACACACACACACACATATATATATATATTCAACTTAAAACTTCATAAAGGTATAAATAATATAAATGGCGTAATTGGCTAAGCGCCAAATTACAAATAAAAGAAACATAAAACAACATAAAATGATGTAAATAGTAACAGAATAACAACATAAAATAAAACAGAGGAAGGAAAAATAAAACAGCATAGATCAATAGATATAAACCTACCACATAAATTATATATATATATATATATATATATATAATATTTCGGTAATAGTTTTGTAAACATGATAATTAACAAATAAGATAACGTAAATAGGTAACAAATAAAAGAGATAACAACGGGAAACATAAAAATATATCATGTAAAATAAAATAACAAATATAATACGGAACAACAGATTAACGTAATAAAAAAATAGAAAGGTATAATAACATAAAGAATATAAAATAGTACCATATGAGATGAACAACATAATGAATATATAAAACAAACAATATCACAAGAAGGATTGAAAATTAACAAATAACACAATATCACGAGAAGAAAATAACAAAATTAAACTGCCTAGAAAGAACAACATAATAATAATATAAAAGAAATAACATATATAATAATATAATATGTAGTTAAGGTATAGGAAATTAAAATCACACGTGATAATTGGGTGAGGGGATAATTGAGTAAATAAAATCTAATATAGAATATTATTGTGTACCACAAAGAGAGCAGAAGAAATAGAAATCTAGACAATATAAGTTTTTAGGGTGAATTGTGTTGATAATGTGTTATAAAAATAAGAAACATATAAGAGGTTGAAGGTCAGAGATATAGAGAAGACAAGAGAAAATAGGAGGAGAAATGAGGATGGTTCTCATTAATCTTAAGGCTTACACACTTAGTATTTATACATTATTTATAGGATACAAGTCCTTCAATCACAATTAAAGACTTCTAAAGGGAATAAATCTACATAATTGTGAAATAGGTTACATTGGGAGATTATGTGTACTAATCGTAAGAAACTCCCAAGAGGCTATTCATTTGTAGGTTACATTTATTTAATTGGACAACCTCAAAATACACCATTGAAAGGCTATGGAGATCCATCCAAATATCACAATAATATTTATAACAAAAGGTTTTTTCTCCTCCTACAATTTACTGAAGAAAACCTCAGCCCCATCTTCTGGCATCTGATGTGGCAGACAAACCATACGTACTTCTGGATTCACCAGTTCCCACCTGAAATTAATACCCACAGTTCACCATCATTAATGAAGCAACTATACTAAGAAATATTATATACATAAATGAATTGCCAGACTCATATAATTACTTGTATCCAGTAGATAGATGATAAAGCAAAATTCCAAGTTGAAGCCTCACAAGCATGTTGCCAGCACAAATTCTCTTCCCACCACCAAATACTTGGAACGTCCCTGGCTTCGGTGGCTCCTAATTAAATTCACCCCCACAAAAATAATAAACTCACGAATGAAAACATATATATAACTATTATAACAGAAATTAAGGTTACGATTTAATTTGCATATATGTAACCATACGTACGTTCCATCTGTCAGGGTTAAAGCACATAGGATCCTCAAAATTTTTTGGGTCTATGTGTAAGTGGCGAAGCCATACAATTACTCTCCAACCTTTGGGAAGTTTGTAACCTGCGAATTAACAAGGACGTTGTTGACCAACTCAACCAAGAACAGTGTATATATATAGCCACACAAATGAACTTAATTGGTGTCTTTAATAATGAAAAGCCTGTGATTCTGCAAAAAAATAAAATAAAATAATGGAAAACCTGTTGAAGCGGTCGACCTATGAGCATGCATGCTTAATTGGTCAATTTTGCTTGCTTACTTCTTATCTTATTCATTAATTATTAATGCAATCCTCAAAACGTGAAAATTGCAAGTACCTTTGTATTCAACTTCTTTGACAGGAGTTCTGAAAGCCGATTGTGAAACGTTTCCCATTCTTAATGTTTCTTCAACGACCTGTTATAGTACATCATAACGGTATATTCCAAAGAGATATTTTCACCTGCTATAATTCATTATATATTTTTTATGTCGATGATAATTATAATTGATTAATATTTTAATAAAATATAACGAATATACCATTTTCGTGTATTTCAACTTGGAGATCTCTTCAGCTGTGATGAAGTCCCCAGTTTTAGCCTTTCTTAAAGCCGTGTTCTCTTCCTGCAATTGCAAATAAAGTGCATATATATGTATTACTACCTCCGGTATTTTCTTAAGAGCTGGTTGAGGATTGAGTTTAGGGAACTTTAACAATTTTTATTTACCCATACAAGGAGAGTGGAATAAAGAAGCCATACAACAGCTGTCAAACAAAGAAAAATTGCAGTAGTTGGCATTTGGACCTTCCCGTTTAACGTTTAACAGTAGCTACAAAATCAAGGAAGTAGCCACAATCGGTGCAATACAGACACTAACTTTAGTAGATTCTAATTTGGTTTTTGTGTGATTATCCATCAGTCATTCTAGATTCTGATTTAATTAGAGAGAATATAGGAAATCTGGCTAAGAGCAATTTAGTCTTTCTATTTTAGTATTTTAATTTCTATCCTCCAAAATAAGTAGCATTTTTATGGTTCTTCTTAATAAATATTATTTTTCTTAGGTTCTTTATCACAATTTTCTCTTGAATTTAATCCTAAATATAAGGCCTCAATGTTTCCTCATTTTATAATTTTTGCCAAAATATCCCATTAATTGCACACATTAGGGAGTTTCTATTTAGACAGAAATAGGCTCAAGGCGAAGTTAGGCTTTAGCTAAAAAGGCATAAGCTTGGAATAGAGATCCTAGACCTAAGCCTGTATATAGGCTTTTTTTAGGCTCGAGCCTGAATCGTCAAAATATAAGAATTTTGATTGGCTTAAAGCCTATGTCTCCAAGTTCATTTATAATATCTCAAACTTATTAAAAATCTATGTTAACTCTTAATAATTTAGGATTTATTCTCACCTGCAATATAAGAGTTTAGTAAAAAAAAGAAAAAAGAACATATAGTGACAACAATTATCCTAGCAAGTAGGAATAAGAAAAATCAATATAAGAATATGCATTTTCTAAATTCAAGCAAGAACAATAAGTAGTGGCATGTAAAACTAGATTTTATGTATCTTTTTTTTAAAAAAACTTTTACTAATGAAACCAAGGCAAACTCTTCCTATTGAGGTTATAATATTGCATTGATAACACTAAAATAAACTTATAGCAATTATTATGTTTCAATGAATGACGCGAATTAGGGGAAAGAGTAATGAGCTAACATAACAATCTTAAGTGATTGAAGAAAAGATAGGTAAATGTGTTCGACTAATGGATAAAAAGGTTGGGTTTATGGGGGATGATGAGGTGCAAACTTAAAAATAATTTATAAAATTGATTTCGATTATATTATATATAATGGTATAAATTTAAAAAGAAACTAAATAGGCAATAGAGAAAAGAGAGATAAATAGGCAATAGATATGACAATGAGTATGAATTTAACCTCTTTACTAAATAAGTTTGGTCAGGTTTAATGTAGGCTATGTCGTAGGCCCTGATAAAGGTCTAGCCTGTTTCTATTTAAAGATAATCATGTTGAAAAATTGTATTTTAGGAAAACTAGCCAATATTTGTTATAAATAACAGATATAACTGACTTTCTTAATTTACTCATTAAATTAGTCAACTAACTCTTATATTTAAGATCAGATCTAGAGTTATTAATTATCAAAAGCTTTCTAAACTGTGATGTGCACATGTGAATCAGATCAGCACAAGTTAATCAGCAAGTAAACATACATACCCGTAGTCTGTGAAGAACACTAGGGAACTTAGCAAGAAAGTAAATAGCCCACATGGAGGCCAAAGCAGTAGACCTATATCCACCAACAATTAAGGTCCCCATGTTGTCCAAAATTTCTGTGTCACTCAAGCTATTCCCTTCCTCATCTTTAATTTGCATCAGACCGTCCATTAGATCAACAGGTTCTACCACCTTCATCTTCTTCCTCTTCTGCAACTCCTCACCAAAAATCTCATCAAGCTTCTTCTTACACTTCAATCCATGGCGGTACGCAGTTCCTGGAAAGTCCAGTGGGTAGGATCTCACTCCATTAAGTACCCCCTTGAACAACTCATCTATGGAATCAAGCAGATCACCAGGCTCGAAGCTCCCAAAAAGTTTCCCTATGTTCTCTAGTGTCACCTGCAATATAATTAATTCAACCTTTAATTCCTTGCTGGTTCATCAAACTTTCCAATTGACATAAGTTGACTTTTTCATGAAGACATTAAGAGAGCTAAATAATTTATTTAATCATATATATCAATTTATAAGTAAAATAAATTATTTTAGAGAAATAATAAATAAAATTATAAATATTTAAAGTCATTTAATTGGTTTTCTTATAATTAACCTCTAATTAAACAAAATCAATTGGATTTTATAGTTAGGAACAAAGATAATACTCCCTCCGGTCCTAATTATAAGAGTTCGATAACTGAATCATATAATTTGAGAAAACGGTTAAAATTAGTTAAAAATAATAAGTATGTCTAAAATATTTTTTTTACCAAGTATGCTCTTATTTAGAACGACTAATGAGAGGAAAACATAAAGTAAATATAAGTATCACAAATATTTTTAATTAATGTAGTATGTATAATTATGATGTGAAAAATTAAAAAAACATCATTAAATGTTCAAACAATTTTTGTCACGTTTTTATAAAAGAAAATTAAGAAAATTCAAATTTTAAACTTTTATAAAAAATGGAATGAGGAATTAATTTACCTTTTTTGTTTCGAGAAAGGTGTTGATACGACCCTTGTTAGCCCAGGAGTGGAGTGCGGCCACCACGCGGGGTTGGATGAGAAGGGCCATGCGGCGGAGGGCGTTGGGGCGGTTGACGGCGTTGGTGACAAAGGAACGGATCCTTGCATGCTCCTTGCCGTGAACTGACACCAAAGAAGTGTGGCCCATAAGCTCCATGGTGGGCCATTCTAAGATGAACTTGTCATCTGATTGGACCACAAACTTGCTCACCAATGGTTCACATGCTATGATTGAGGGTGATCCAAACAGATGAGTCCTGTACAGACCTTCTCCTTCCCCATATCTGTTTTATTAATTTCCCCAAAAATCAATCTCAATAAAAATCACCACAACATGTTTTTGTTTTTACGAGAAAGAGGGAGAGGAAAGAGAAATTAATGAACGTACTTGCGTCGCTTGGCGTTGATGTAGTCGTCGGGTCGTCGGAGGACTTTGAAGTACCAGAGGAAGGTGATGGTTTCGCCGATGAACGGTAGGCCCAAGTGCCCAGGTGGCAACCTCTTACTGCCGTCTCTACCTCGTAGAACAACGTACCAAAGTTCATTCCACCACCACAACACAAACCCTAACAATGGCAGACATCCGAGAATGACACCTATCCACTCTGTGGTCGTCACTCCCATTCTTTTGATGAGGTTAATGCTTCACCTTGTATCCTGCTACTGTAACTTAGTTGGCATGATAGATCTTGCCTTATCATATATATATATATATATATATAAACAGCACAACGCTCCAGTTTAGCTAGCTTCTGTGGCAGATTCTTCAAGTGACGATTCTGTCATTTAGACTTCGCTAACAGACAACTAATTATATACTGATCATTGTGATTAGCTTTCAGGATAATCAAGAATGTTTGGGCGTTTGTGGCTATATCACTCTAACATGACCCACCATGTGATTCAGACGTCGATCGGGTGGAGATTCGATTGAACGATTCCTCCAATTCCAGTACTGCAACCTGTCAAGTTATATAAAATTCTTGCTACTACTCCCACTAGTGACTAGTCATTAATCTACAAACTAATTGGAAAGTTGATCTTAGTTTTAATATAAGGTTTATTTCTTATATTTTTTGATATTTTCCTAATTCACTCCAACTAGCTGGAGCTCAACCACAAAAAATTAATGTGTTGTTTATAAAAGGATTCCAATTATTCATGAAGAATAAAATACTTGTAGAAATGGGAATAGGCTAATGCCCCGGTTTATACCAAAAGGAAGAAGAATGGAATACTTGCAAATGTGCCTTGTTCTATTTGTGAGGATTTATTCTAGCATTGCTACAAAAAACAGAAATGACATGACGTCCCCAAAACACGTCCCTTTTTTTCGAAAAGGAAAGTAAAAAATAAAGGCAATGGCATTTTAATAATTATATTGAAGAATTTATCAAGCGACCCTTCAACAAAAATGTATGCCAAAAGTATACTTTTTGTGTCCCTTTTAGAATTAGGACCACAAAAATAGGCTTTATGCGTCCCCAATTTAAAATTGGGATGCCAAACCGATAGAAAGAGAGTCGAGGCAGGGAGAAATTAAAAGCTTTAACAACAAAACATGTGCCCCTATAACAACTTCTGATAAGACAGAGTCCAAGGAAAGCAAGACTTCTCCTCCATTAGTTCCATCCCCACCTTAGCCTTCTCCCTCTTTGCTGCCTCCCTTGGTTCCCTATTCGCCACCTCTCAAACCACCTCCTCCTAGGTTCCTCTGTCGCTGGCAACATAAGCGACCTCCGTGGCTAAGTCCGATTCTTAAATGCCGGACAAAGTCCTTAGAGTATGGAAACTTGTTCTCAGTTTGAGAGCAGTACAGTCGACTCTTCCAGCCGTAACTGTGAGCCCGCTTGTTAGACGAATTCCTCATCATTTGACCTCAACTTGTCCTTCCACGCTGGGGGATTCGTCACCAACTCTGTCAGCTTCCCTTTCCACCAGCAGTTGTCGTTGTTGGCTGTCGTGTTTCTCGGCACACTTTCGCTGGTGAATTGGGCGTTTTACTTTGACGTTGTCTTCTACGTACGCGAGCATGGTGGCGGGTCAAGCCTTCCATGGAATTGTGTTCGACCAGCGCCATTCGCCAGTGGGTGAGTATCACTTCAATGGAGTGCAGAGCGATTTTGATTCCTCCACAGTGATCGATCCAAAACGTCCGCAATGACAAGAAGACTCCTTCGAAGGAGCTGGATCTCGATCTCAACAAACCCTCTTCGAAGGAAATGGCATGAAAGTCTCATCTCTAAGACCACCAGCCTTAGTGTTTTAATCTTCGGGGATGTAGATCTAGAATTTTGGATATATTTTTATTTCCAGTTTTTCTATGATCTGGATGTTGTTTTTCCTTTTTTTTCCCTGATTGTTAAATCTGGAATTTTGGATATGTTAATCCGATTCTTAATTTATGCTCCTCCCTCTCTCCCTCTCCATCTATCTACATCTGGTAATCCCAAATTAATTGATGGGATCTTACTCACAAAGTTTGACACCATTGTTTTTCTGGGAAATATTTGGCCACCAAGTTCTGAAACTACTATATGTTTTGCTCACAAACGGCGTCACAACCTTTCAAGTTGGGGGCTTTTTTTATAATAATAATAATAAAGCCTTATAAAGGGACGCAATAAGTCTCTTATTACTACATCCATTTTTTAAGGGACCTTGTTCCCAAATTTTACTACATTTGTTCCCAAATTTTACTACGTCACTCATATAAGAGTCTTCCTGAAAAGTGAAATAAAAAGGGCCTAAAAATGAATGTTAAAAGTGTTTTCTGTAGTTGTAGTTGTGTAGGTAAAATGTCCTCCCCAAAATTATACTTCCCTTTGATCACTTTTGCCCATACTAGCCCCCGATCCAGCTCCATCATGAAAACCCTATTCTGTTGTTTTACATGCCTCATCCCCAAGCCTCCCAATCTTTTTTCTTGTCACATAGTATCCCAAGAAATAAGGTGCATATTTCTCTGGTCATTAAAGAATTCCCAAAGAAAATTGCGAGATTTATTTTCAATGGCTTTACAGGTAGCTGGCGATAGGTCATTTACTTGAGTGTACTTTTGATTATTTGCATATGGTCATATTTAGTAGGGTTAGTGATATTGGCTGGACCCATAGATCTAACACATCATCCCTTGCGGGTTGGACTCTTTTTTATTTTACTTTTTAATAAAAGAACCTATTGTCTTGCGCTTAATATATAACACAAAACTCTGTTTTATATTAATTTTTTATTGTTTATATTAATAGAATAATTGTGTATAATATATTTTATTTATATTAACAAATTTTGGGGTTAATTTAACTACATAATTAGAGGTGTAGGTGTTCATATATGGCCCAATAGCATGCAATAGGCCACCCGAGCCCAGAAAAAATGATGGTAATGATGTGAACCTACGTCATACTTTTATTGTCTCACTTCCTAATAAGCTTCAAACAAAACTTAATAGAAGCATCAATGCTCTCTAAAGAGACATGACTGATATCTCTATAAGGGAATTATATCAACTTGCTCTTAATGCCCTTAATAAACTCTGTAAATAACATAAGTTTTTCCAAGAGAAGTAGACAGATAACCACCAGCAACTAAGCTCAAAATGTTGTTCGAAATTTCTGTGTCACTCAAGCTATTTCTTTCATCATCTTTAATCAGCATCAAACAGGCCATTAGATCAACAGTTTCCACGCACCACCTTCATCTTCTTACTGTTCTGCAACTCCTTCCTATATAAATCTCTAGAAGCTTCTTCCTACACTTCAATTCACGGTGGAATGCAGTTCCTGGAAAGTTCAGTGGGTAGGCTCTCCCTCCATTAACCAACCCCTTTTATAGCTCATCTATGGATTCAAGCAGATCACCAGACTCCCGGCTCCCTAAAAAATTCCATATGTTCTTTATTGTCACCAGCAATATTTTATTCAACCATTAATTCCTTCTTGAACTGGTTCACCAGGTATCAAACTTTCCAGGAATCAGTTATCACCCTCCCATCCTAAATCCAGAAGCTATACCAGACAAAGGGTTTACTTTAATTTGGTACTAAATATAAGAACTTAGTCCGCTATATGTCTCCCAAATTTATATTTTCATCCATAAAATGTCCCTATTGATTCCACATAGTAAGGTTTTCTATCAACAGCTAGTTTTGACGTACTTACATAATTAAAAAGGATATTTTAAGGAATCCAAGCTAATTCATTGTTAATAATTAACTTAAATCATGTTCATAAGATTTGTAAATTAGATATGCAACTCTACGGATCTGCCGCCCCTCTAATGCCCCTCAAATTTCCTCAACTTTCCAAATGTTTTTTCTTGTTTCTTTTCATCATTAGATTATATACAAAATAAGTGACATTTAATATCTCATTTGCAAAAATTTGTGCAGTTTTCAAATTTTTTATACCATTTTTCAAAGAAAAATACTCCAATTTCTAAGGATAAAAAAACAAGAAAAAACATTTCAAAAAAGTCAGTAATATGTGAGGGGCAGCAGACACCCAAGTCAGTAACTATTATTACATCCTGTCTTATATAAATATAAGATTTAATTAACCTTTTAACAAAAATTAAGGAAATTAAATAAAGTACTTAATCATATCATATGTTATATATAATTAAATTATATATTATTTTATAAGTCAAATAAATTAATTTAGAGAAAAACCCTAAATATAAATGCTTTAAATTAATATAATTAGCTTCTTTAATCCAAAAAAATCAATGACATAGGCATTGACACGACCTTGTGATCTGGGGAGTGGAGTGCGCCGAGCGTCGGGGCGGTTGATGGCGATGGTGACGAAGGAACGGAGACCAAATGCTCCTTGACGTGAACTGCCCCACAGCATTGGGGCCCATGAGCTCCACTTTGTCACTCCCATTTTGTTTTTGTTTTTTGTTTTTAATGAGGTTACTGCTTCACCATCGTATCATGCAACTGTTGTAACTTGGCAGGATATATATATAGATCCCTTAGCTTGTTATATCCAAATATAAACAAGACAACTCTCTAATTTAGCTTGCTTCTGAGGAGCAGATTCTTCATGGATGATTCTTTCAATCACAATTCGCTAACAGACAGCTAATTTATAATTATTAGCTCCCTTTCTTCTTTTCGGCCACATCATTAAGGACGTGTTTGTGTATAACATATGACCGACCACCTTATATATTAATTACTACCTTATCTATGCTCAGCTGCACGTGTGTATTTTGTTTGTAGCTACTGATCGATTACGTAAGAAGCAAAGCCTCATGTTCCCACTTTATTCTGCAAGAGACCGTGGCTATATGCCTGTGGGCTGTGGCTGCTGAAGGATTGCAGTGTTAATTCTCAATATAATATTATACACACATGGACGTAATTGGTTTATATGATTCTCAATACGATTTATATATGCGCTACAATTTATTAAATTGGAGTCTTTGGTTGTAATAATGGGTCCCAATTCCCTAAAATATGAAACATGCATGACACATCTTTATCATGCATGCTTGCATACATATATACATACGTATATATATTTCTTCGGTCCTTTATATATGTTATATTTACTTAATTTGATTAGATTAAGGAAAGTTATTTGAATTAGTTAATATGACATGTATTTTCTAAAACATCATAGTCATCTTCCTTAATCTTCTATTTCCTTTTCCTTTTCCTTTATGATTATTGTTGAAAAAGCTTCACTAGAGAAAAATTAGGAAAATATTAATAAAATATAAGTAAATTATGAAAAGATTGACAACTATATAAACTCTCCAAATATGTCTTATATCAAGGACTGGAGGAGTATATTTAATTTTTTTGGTAGGCCAAGGGTATCCACTGGTAATAGCAATGACTAATCTTCTCGTACTGTAACATCTTAATTTTATTTTTAGGATTTAATTGTAATTATAAAATAATTATATATGATTATTGTAATTAAATTATAAATGTGGGAGAAGGAATATATATATATATATATATATATATATATATATATATATATATATATATATATATATATATATATATATATATATATATAAAAGTTGGGGCTTCTGTAATATCCCAAATTTTGAGATTTGAAATTTGGATATTTTATGTAAATTAATTATGTAATTTTGGGCTAAATAATTATGAAATTAATTATTGAAAAATTTAGGAATTATTTTTCCTTGAGAAATTTACCGGAAAAGAATAAAGGAATATTCCTAAAGGATAATATTAGGCCTAAAAATCATGGAATGAATATTTTAAGGTTAAAAGAAATTTAATTGAGCAAGAAAATCCTTAAGTGGAACTAAGGATTTAAATTTTTATAATTCTCCAATAATTGCAATTATATAATAATGGCCTTAATTGCAAATAAAAGTCTTGTAGAGAATTAAGTGGAATAATTTTTACAATCTCATGTCAAACAACTATTTTATCCATTAAACCACTCAAATCCATTTGGGCCAAGCTCAATCCATTTAACCTCCACGTAGCCCATGATCCCTTTAGCATTTAACAACCATTTGATCCAACAAATATAAAACCTATATCACTTGTTTCATTAATTCACACGTACACACATCATTATCAAAAAAAAAACTCCCTCAATGTCCATTGTCTCTTGGCCCAACACATGAACAGTAAAAGAAAGCCATATTATCTCAACTCACGTGCCTTTATCCATTTATGCAAAACCATACTCATTTATGAGCTATCTATTCTATTTCTTCATTATATTCTTCCATCAGCCCAACTACAACAAAGCCCATTACTATCCCATTTTGCTCAAACTGCAACACGTGACTGATGTATGCAACACCTCCTATTCATTTAAAAACAGCCCAACATCCATTGCAGCTTAAACACGATGGCAGTTGGAGAAAAATCATATATCAGCAAATAACACGCAAATATCCGTTACTCAGCGTCGATCACGGTGAAGACTAAGAGCATAGGAAAATCACGGAAAGGAACAGATCACGCAATCCAGCCTCTCCCATGACTCTCGAGCCCTGTGCAGTGTAATTCCCGTCGGTTCATCCCCTCTTCTCTTTAGACCGGACCCCCTTAAATCATTATATACCCATTGCCCATTAGCCTATACCATTCCATCGCCATTCGCGTTGCTTTAGCAAGGGTCCAGAGACAAGATCGAAACTGAATGAACAAGAAAGAGAGAGGAGGAAGGAAAGTGAGATCGTCGAAACGTTGTCCGTTCTTTCTCTGCAAATCCACACAAAAAAACAGGGTGTGCGTGGTGGTGAGAAGCGCGGCAGCAATCGGAGGTAAAATCATCAAGTCTTTGTTCCTTTTGATTTCCACCACTCCCCAACGTAAACTTATGAGCATAAAAGCCATAACAAATGAGCTTTGAGGTTGCTAATATATATAAACAAAGAAAACAGAGATGTTGTCAGTAGATATAGTGTTCCTTAGTATGTATATGTGTGTGTGTGTTCATTGTACTTAAATCATAGAAAACTGATAGGTTAAGTATTCATATATGTTGCATGAATGAAATGACTAAAAACTAGAGCTTGCTGGACCATAACCGTGAGAGTATGTGGATATATTTATTGCTACGCTTGAATAAAATGAAAGCAAAGCATGACTACAGTTTAATAATTATAATTATATATATTTGATCTAGCTAGTGCATTAGAATGAAGGGAAGAAAAGTGATCAAACCTTACTGTACGTATAAATATGCATTGGTCATTGTATATATATAAAAAGAGAAGAAAAGCTGGTTTTATATATTTATATATGTATAAGCATAACGTTGCATGGAAAAGAAAAAGAAAGGATTTAGTACTTATATATATATGTGTATGTGAATGTCATTGTTTTATTCTAAAAACTTAGAAGCATTTCTCGTGATACATTAAAATGGTTATTTAAACCATATTAAGTACACATATACAATGAGTGTGTTAACAAGTAAAAGCCTGATGCTATTTAGAGTAGAAGCCTCAACTCTCTTGCATCTGGACTTGAGTAGTAACTTTAAAATAACACAAGAAAATGAACCCGTACTACTGCACACGCTCACTGTATATATATATTTTGCTGCATTTTACGCTCTCCATATATATACACATATCATAATAAAATGTATTTTTTTGAAACTATTATATAATAGGATCTAATCTAGTCCATTTCTCAATTACTTTGTTTATAATATTATATAGCTAGATGATATAAAATATATTTTTATGTTGTTAACATTTATTTAAACTCCTAATTTAAAGTATCAGGATAGCCTCCGCAAGTTTGAAATAATTGTGGAGAAATAATAATAGATAGTAATAAAATAAATAAATAATAATAAATGTTATTATTATTAAAAAGGGGATTTTTTTTTGGAAGTAAAAGTGGGTATATATACATATATAGTTAAGCATAAATATGTGGTAAGAGTATGTATTGTAATAAGTTTTGTGTAAGTGAATAGTATAAGTGCATGTGAGTGGTTGTGGAGGAAAGTGCATGTGCATGAGTTTTACATGAGTGGTTTACTTAGCTATTTATGTGTGTGTGCATTGTGTTAGGTTAGGTGTGTGTGTTATATTATAATCATAATAAATAGTAGAATAATAATGATAATAATAAAGTAAATCATAATAATAATAGTAAATATAATTTTTTTAAAAAATAAAGGGAATAAATAATAATGGTTGTCATTAAATAATGATAAATAAAAAAAGGGGTCTTATTAATAAATAATAAATAGAAAAGGGAGTTATTAATTAATAATAAATTCGAAAGGGAAATTGTTAGTCCCCTCGATTTTTTTTTTCAGTCCCATCGTAATTTACTCACTTCAAGCATTCCAAATATATTATTGTTAAAAAAATTTGTATACTTTTAAGGGTTAAATATCAAATTTGCCACGGAAGTTTCCCAAATGGAGCGCCCAGCACCCGGAAGTTTTTTGGGTACCAAATTTGCCCCGGAAGTATGAAAAAGGTAGCAAATTTGCCCCGGAAGTATGAAAAAGGTAGCAAATTTGCCCATCCGTTAATTTTGACTAACTGTCCACGTGGCATGCCACCTCATTACACGTGGCATGCCATGTCATCACACGTGGCATGCCACCTCATCAACCAAGAAGGGCAAAATTACTACTTTTGTAAACTTCCGAGGCAAAATTGCTCCTCAATGAAAACTTCCGGGGCAAAATTGCTCCTTAATGAAAACTTCCAGGGCAAAAATGATACTTTATATTGATGAGGTGGCATGCCACGTGTGATGACGTGGCATCTACGTGGACTTCCGTCACTTTTGGGTAAATTTGATACCTTTTCAATACTTCCGGGGCAAATTTGGTACCCAAAAAACTTCCGGGTGCTGGACGCTCCATTTGAGAAACTTCCATGGCAAATTTGATATTTAACCCTACTTTTAATTATGTAGATTTTTAGAAGAGTTATTAATGATTAGTAAATTGGTTGTGATATATTTTTTTGGCGTAAGTTTGAGCTCTTGGATTAGAAGCAGTGTGATAATAGTTAGCTACGGCGAGAGGTAACCACTTTCCACTTATTATATATATTGATATGTTGTTTGTGAGTATTTTGTGAAATCATTATGAATATTTTAATAGAAATTGCCTTGCGGAACCTTTTGATTTAAATTATGAATATATACATATTTATTTATTTATGTATAAGAATTGAGAATTTTGATATTATGATATTTATTATGATAATTATGTGAAGGGTTGAATTGGGAGGAAATGAAATATTATATTCCACCACGTGGTGAGGCCTCCATTAATGCATGATGGTTGGCTTTATTCTGTCCCACCTGTTCAATGAGGGACTGGCCTACTAGTTCAATGAGGGCGTACGACACCCCGCTAGTTCAATGAGGGGGAAAGACCCATGATCTGGGACATGTGCTCTGAGGATTTTGGCTAGTCCTCATCACATGACCAGTGAGCTTTTGAGTAACCAGTAATATGGATGTAACTTAGCCCATGGGTCTAGTCGGAGAAAATAAGGCGGTTCAGTTGGATTGGTGGGAGGTATCTTGGGAATTGTGCTAATGAAAACTGTGATACATAATTTCTTATATGAAATTTTGGTGATGTGGATATTGGCAAATTATATATATTATTATTTTTAAAATACTTTGTTATATAAATTGTTCCACATGGCACCTTACTAGCATATATTAGTATTCGTAATGAGTTGGATTGATGGTTACCACATTTTTCCAGGTGATAGTTCCTGTCCGGATCCATTAGGGAAAACTTCGGAAGCTTAGGCTACTCCTTTTAACAGTAGTGCTTCTATCTTCTGGTATACGTTGGATGATTGTATATTGCCACATTAGGGCTCATTTTGCTTACTCTGGCTTACTTTTGTATATTTTGGTAAATGTTGGGTATTACTTAGTTGTTAATAAACCCTTAATCAGTTATTATGTTAAGTAAATTTTGAGGACGTTACAGCTTCTGTGCTAATTCTTCCCATTTGAAGGGGGAAAAAACTGAAGTGATCACCGCCTTAGACAGTTAATAAGGAGGGTGACTTCCCCACCGCCGGGGGAATATATTAATGTGGGATGTGAGGGGCAGTGAGAGGAAATGATAAGTAGAGGAGCAGAGATTTGAGAGCGAGAGAGAAGAGAAAAGAAAAAGATCAGAGCTGGAGAATATTTAGGCTTTCTAAAGTATGTTATTTATCTTATAAAATAATTTTGGTAGTTAAATTAACTTTTTTTCAATAAACAATAAACTTCCTTCATGAAAGTTGTTCCATATATTTTTCTCTTCTTAATGAATGTAATATAATGTTAGTTAGGGAAAATTTTGAGATTATGATTTTAGAAAAATTTTGAGTTTTGACAATAGATGACTGTATATATGTAAATAATGATTAATAACTAATTTTAATTGGTTTAGATTTTTATTGATTGTTGTAGGAATTTAAATTAATTCTTCTATTTAAGAAACTTAGGATTTATATCATATCCGATATTTCTACTGATTAAATGTTGTATAAATAATTTATTTGGATTAATGAAGATATTAAGGAAATTTCATTCGGTTTAGTTTTAAAATTTGAAGTACTAAAGTGTCATTTTAAGTCTTTGTTATGATAATATGTTATTACTAGAATTTGTGTGATTTAAGTTATATGAAATTATAATTTTGATAATGTAGAGCTTATTTGTAACTGGTGATTGTTCGTGTTTTACTCCTCGAGATAAGCTTTAACTTGGAGCTGAGGTAACCAGGGTTAATTTATTTCATATGCTTGTTGTTTTAGGCTGTAAAGTGTTTTCTAAATCTTATTTTCACATGAGCTACTAGCACGTGTTTTGAAAAATTATGCGTATATCAATGTATTTTTCAATATATATATATATATAAGCGAATATTGTTATTAGAATTGTGATTGTTGTGATAGTTATGATGTTTGTTGTAAAATGTTATATATGGAATAATGAATTTTGTAAGATATTGTTATTATGATGTTTATTATGTAATGTTGTATATGATATAATATATTGCACGATGTTTTGGAAATTTATATTGACATATTGTCTATTTGCTATGGGATATGTTGGACTGTGTCGAAGAGATCTGGGGTGAAATTGTGCCTATTAGCTTTCTCATTCCTGGCCCGGAATTTGAGTTGAGTGTTTTGGGCGAACATCTCCCTATTACGGTATATCATCGATGGTAACATAGAAGGGGACAATATTCTTGAAGTGACTAGCTAACCTTGGCCAGTAAACTAACACTAATAAGTTATTCTACATCCAGAAGATATAAGGAGGAACAAGATGAACGAGTGGAGATGGTTTTAATTATTGTTAACTATTTTGTATTACGGAATTATTGTTGTTATTATAATGTCATTAGTAAATTTGTTTCTTTGACTTGTAATTCTTTCTACATATTTGATAAATTAATTTTAGTTACTGTGACTTTATAGCTCACCCCATTGTTATCAATATTCACTACAAGAAAAAAGGGTTTTAGCGACGGAAAAAATCCGTTGCTAAACCCTCAAATTCCGTCGCTAAATGAATTAGCGACGGATTTTTTCCGTCTCTAAAAAGTGGTCGCAATCGTGACGGAATTTAAATCCGTCGCTAATTTGAATTTAGCGACGGATTTGGAATCCGTCGCTAAATTCAAATTAGCGACGGAATCATATTCCGTCGCTAATTTCGCTAGATTCAAATTAGCGACGGATTCAGTTTCCGTCGCTAATTTGATTATTTTTTTTAAAAAAATATTTATTATTTTATTTAATTAATTTATTTTTTTTTTAATTTTCTTTGAAAATTATATTCTTTTAAAAATAATTATATTCTTTTCCATTATTCTTTTAAATTTATTTATTTTATTTTTTAATTTTGTTTAAAAATTGTATAATAAAATATTTTAAAAAAATTATATAACATACATACCGAATCTTCATAACACAGAGTATAAAATACATTATAAATATAGTGTTTCAACAGAAATGTACTAAAAAAGTAATCTAAACAGCAGCATCCTCATCAGCAGGAGGATCACCTTCAGGAGGCGGCATCGGACCCTTGTCTTTCATTAAAGCCATGATTTGACGCTGCATCTGTCTAACCATCTCCTGTGTCTGGTGGAGCTCAATGTCTATGTTCATTTGTTTTTGCTTTGTCTCGTTCAGCTCAACTGCTTGCGATTCGATAATTGTCTTCATCCTCATCAACTCATCTGCCAAAAAATTAGGAAATATAATTATCTTTTTTGCACTGCATTTAAATGAACCAGAGAATGAAAATGTTACAATCAATATCAAATGTATTACGTTTACCTGCAGAAACACCTTCGCTACTGCTGGATGTGGAGCGCTTTGATTCCCTAAGTCGGCTGGCATAGGAACCTAACCCGAAGACTCTACCTTTGCTGTTAAATCCACCCGCAGCCTGTAAGAATAGAGTCTCGTTATCGGACTAAGAGGATGAGGGCTGGGTTCTACTCTGCGAGTCTCTCTCCTGAGTCAGCCTCAGATAGTTGCCCTATAAACAAAAAAAGACATCACAGAAAAAGCCGATGTGAAATGAAATAAACATGTTGGTGTCCGAAACAAAGAATCAATACAATATAAATGTCTCACCGCCACTTGCTCCGCCCTGGCGTTAATCCATATCTTCTCACCCCCTTCAGTTTGCCGGGTATGGGTCTGCTCAAAGGCACGCCACTCAACTTCTTCTGGTGGAACATCCCCAGACTGTGCCTGCAAACACATGAAAAATCGTTAACAAATTGTTTCAAGGTACAAAACATTGAATACTTTAATAGAAAATAACGTGTACTCACAATTTTCCGACAATGCTCACTCAACGGAATGGACCCGCCAGCATATGAAGGTCCCACCTGCTTGGCCCTATTCTCCTTACTTTTCCGACTTCTATTATTAAATTTCTCATCGTTCTCCCACTGTGCAAGTAATAGGCTTGCAGTGTCAGGGTTAATCCAATCTGTCTTGCCCACACCCTTTTTCAATTTATGAAATCTCCCAGACAACCACTTGCTTCCCTTATGGTTAAAAGCTTTTCTCAGACCTTTATGATGTTCAGGCAACGTCTCAAACTTACTCTAAAAATCAATAATGAACAATTAGTGCTCCAAATGTTACAAATACTTGATCAGTTCGTATTTGGATAAGAAATTAATAACTATAAATCACTTAACTTACCAAAAACTCGTCGAACCATCTATTCCGAGTGTCCTTAGGAATTTCTTTCCACGTGCCCCAAGGCTCATTGAAATTGTGGAATATTTGGGTTGACAAGATATCAACCACCGGGGGATAAGGGTCAAATCTGTAGACAGAGGATATGATGTAAATATGAGCATACAAACTAAAGGGTAAAAATCGTAGCGTTATTAGTAACGCTGTATGACTCACACCTCGGTGCCGTTAGGACGGATCCACAGCTTCCCCGTCGCAGGATCTTTCGCTCCCCATACAGGTGTATTAGAGGAACTACCTCCTTCGTCGACCTGGCTATGAGGCGACGGAATGTGTTGAATGAAGGAATGTGAATTATTGAAGAGTTTGTACATAGATGGTTAAATAAAACTACACATATGTAAATCAATCAGAAATGGTAAAGTAAACCTGGCGTCCCCCTTGCTGTGGATCACTGGAGGAAGATGGAGAATTGTACGTATACAGTGACGGTGAAGTGGACAGGTAAATCGATGGTGAAGATGAGGACTCATATGGTGAAACCTCTGGGGAAGCGCCTCTCCCCCCCATGCCTACGAAGGGAGCAGATGGTGTTCCCCTACCTCTGATAGGACGAGGTCGGGATCGACCACGACCATGTCCACCATCTGAACGTCCTCCAGCTGGATGCTCCATATACCTATGAACACTTACAAACATTATGTGAAAATATATATAAAAATAAGATATTTATTACTTAATATGACAGTAGCGCAATTACGGAGTATGTAGTATAACAAATTGTCATAAACAAAAGAACTAACACAAATCAATCGGATGATTCACGTTCTTCGTCATCTACTTGCACGGCTTCCTCTGGAGTCTCATAGTCGTCGAACTCAGATTCGCTATCAGAGTAAATCACTTTTGTCTCATCGTCTGATTCCTCATCGTGAACTTGGATAGGAATCAACTCTAAGTTCGCAGTAGAATCAAACAGATTGCTTGGTACATCGTCGTCGGCAATGTTTATGGGCAGTACATGTTCCACATCAGCCTGGAACGGTTCCTTCATGCCGTCATTTGCTGCCAACTCTTTCGACTGAGGTATGATATTCCGTGCTTTGGTTTTAATAACTCCCACCCATCCTTGGCGGGATGTGGGGTATTCTGTATAGTACACTTGTTCCACCTGTTGAGCAAGGATGAATGGGTCATAACCAACCGTATATCTCCTTGTCCAGTGGATCTCAATATTTCCATGTTTGTCCACTTTTGTCCCGCGCGGACTGTTATCAAACCACTCACATTTAAAAAGTGTCACCACCTTGTCCCACTGGTAACTCAGCTGAATTATGTCGACTAACTTCCCATAGTAGTAACTCTCCACCCCGTCAACTTGGTCACCTCGACAACATACACCATAATTGCAACATTGTGTACCTGCGTTCGCTTCAACAGTTGAAAATCGTTGATTATATATTTGTTGCACCGGGTAACACTAATTCCAGCTCCATAAGATAAACTCCATGCCACTTGATTGGGATCTTCTGGGTGTTCCAAGAAGTAGGAGCGAAACCATTTTGGGAACTTAGAGTTCGTGAATTGGTCAACTTGGGATTCCGACATTTCAGGATGTTCCGATCGGACCAAATTAGAAAAATGACTGGAACAAAAAAATGAAGTTAATACTATAATACTTACCGTAACAGTGAAAAGAAAACAAATCTTACTTTAAGTATGGGGCGGCCTCTTCACAGTTGTTTACAATGTACCACTCCGCTACTCGCTTATCTCTTGCTTCAAGAGTTGATCTCCAACGTTTTCCCACGACTCGGCCTGGAAAATCAAATATTGATTTTTGATCGCTCGTATTACCGCCATCATCGTTGCGAAGTACCCGTCTCCATCTTGATGTCATTTCAGGGGGATAATAGTATTGCGCAAATTTTGTGGCCTCTTCGACTAGATACGCTTCAGCGATAGATCCTTCAACGTGGGTTGGATTTTTGATTTTTTGTTTAAGAGTGCGTAAAAACCTACAATGGACAATTAGAGGGTATTTATAAACTAAAGTGCGCGAAAAAAATAACTGCACGAAAGAAATATATATATACCTCTCAAACGGATACATCCACCTATATTGTTGGGGACCTCCTACTCTTGCTTCGTAGGCCAAGTGAACAGGTAAATGTTCCATTGAGTCAAACATGCTAGGAGGAAACATGATCTCTAACTTGCATAGTGTTATTGGCATGCTCGCCTCCAGGTGCCGTAAGTTTTCCACATTAAGCTCATAAGCACAAATTTCTCTAAAGAACCTGGAAAATTCTGCTAGAATAGACCATATGTGTTTCAGTAATGCTTTGAAGGCCCACGGCAATAACCTCTGGAAAAAAACATGACAATCATGACTCTTCATCCCGAATAACTTCCCCTCGTGCAAGTTGACACATCTTTTCAAATTTGACGCATAACCGTCCGGGAGCTTCAGCTCTTCAACCCATTGCAACAATTCCAAATTCTGCTGTTTGTTTAATGTGTACGGTGCTCTAGGTTTGGAAATCCGTCCCCTGCCATCCTGCACCAAATGCAAAGCAGGCCTTCTACAAATCTCTTCTATGTCCCGTCTAGCATTGATTGTGTCCTTCGTCTTGCCTTTCGTGTTCATCACGGTGTACAAAATATTGCAAAACACATTGCTCTCAATGTGCATGACATCCAGGTTGTGTCTTAACAATTGATCTTTCCAATATGGTAGTTCCCAGAAGATGCTGCGTTTGTTCCAATGATGATCAACACCATATCCCTCGGGTTCGTTGGAAGCAACACCCTCTTCGACACTTTGAATACACTTGACCCTGTCCCATATTTCTTGGCCACTTAAACGACGAGGTTGATCTGCTCGTTCAACCACATTTCGCGTGAAGTCTTTTCTATTTGTCCTATACGGATGGTCCGGAGGTAGGAATCGTCGGTGCCTGTCAAACCAACAGACTTTGCGACTGTGTTCCAAGCTAAAACCCATGTTCTGCTCAAGACATACCGGGCATGCAAGCTTTCCCGACGTTTGCCAGCCACTCAACATCCCATATGTAGGGAAATCATTTATCGTCCACATTAAGGCAGCACGCATTGTGAAATTCTGACTCAATGATATATCATACGTTAGAACCCCTTCACTCCACAACATCTTCAACTCGTCTATCAAAGGCCTGAGGTACACATCTATCTTCTTTTTGGGGTTGGATGGCCCAGGGATTAACGCGGTGATGAACAAAAACTCCCTTCTCATGCACATAGAAGGTAGGAGGTTGTACGGTGTCACAATGACAGGCCCACAGGAATAATTTCTGCCCGATTTATCAAAAGGAGCGAACCCATCCGAGCATAGACCAAGACGGACATTACGGGGATCCATAGCAAAGAAAGGGTTCACCTCGTCAAATTTACGCCAAGCTTCGGCGTCGGATGGATGCGTCACAAAATTTTCATCCCTGTGATGCTCCCGGTGCCATCTCATGTGAGCAGCTGTTTGTTCTGATGCGTACAATCTCTGAAGTCTGGGCACTAGAGGAAAGTAGTGCATTTTGCTTAACACTTGACGGGTCATTTTCCTTCCTTTCCTCACAACTTTATATCTGTCATGTCCATAGAATTTACAATTGATCAGCTCAGCATCATCCTTGTAATACAACATACATCCTCTAGGGCAGCAATGGATTTTTTCACATCCAAGCCCAAGCTCTTTCACCTTTTTTTTTTTACTTGATAAAAATCCTTCGGCAAATTATTGTCTTTGGGAACAACTTTGTTTATGATCTGCATCATTTCGTTGTAATTCCTCTCACTCATATGGTGATCAGTCTTCAAGCTTAGTGTTGCTAGGGTAGCCGAAAGCGATGAATATTCACTACTTTCAAAGTGTTCGCATCCTTCCCATAGCGGACGTTGCGCTTCTTGAAGCATTTTATAGAACCTATCGGCGTCCGGATGAGGATCCTCTCCCATGTATGATGGTTGAGTATGTGTATCGGTCTCCTCTCCCATGTATGACGATTCGGCATGATTAATGGGATCAAAATATCTGCCGATGGACGGTCCCGCGGCATCCATAACCAACTGCTCATAGGCATTAAGGTTTTCTCGATGACTACTGTCCCCGTAATAACCGCTCGGTGTCTGTCGGACTTCGCCATGACATTCCCAACACTCATAATCCTTCATGAATCCATTCTGACACAAATGAATTTTGACCCTGCTCGGATTTTTAAACCTTAAACACTTACATTTGGCACACGGACACCTGATCTCCCTACTTGAATTATTTGAATGTGCCAAAGCAAATTGGATGAACTCGTTCAAACCCGCCCTGAATGCTGGATTTAGTTTTCTTCCAGTTAGACGATTGTACATCCAACTCCTATCGTGATTGTTTTCCATACTTCCTAGCTACTTCAGTTACTAACCTAATTAACATCTCAATTTGCCACATATACAATTATAAGTAGCCAATACAACTAGCCACTTATGCCAACCAATTGCCACTTAATCAAGAAAGCGTAAAAACAAACACATGCATTGAACAAAGAACATATCCCAGCAAGCAACCAGAGAATGAGGATAGCACACCAAAACATGGGAACATGCTTGTGGAGGGGGCAAACAAAAAATAGAATACTATAAGTATTTTGGATATTCTAAATTATAAAGATTAAATAAGACTACATCAAATTTATATAATCTGCAAAAAAAAAAAACTTTATCTTTTGTATTTATAATTACCTATTTATCTAAACAACTTGTTATTTATAATTACCTAATTAACCCAACTTGTTATTATTGTTTGATACACACACTTTCTCTCTCCCGTTGAGTGTGACCTATGCTTGATTAATGAGATTTTTTTTTAATTTTTTAATGTGTATAAAATATAAAATAAAGATAAAATCATTAATAATCATTATTTTTTCCAAAAAATTTTAATTTAAAATATCATCAATTGTTAATTTTAAATCTCGACCGTTGAAAATTTTAAAGATAATCTCTTCAAATTTCACGAGCAAATGACTAAAAGAAGTATTTTAGGAACATATTTTACCAATTGCTGTTTATATTTGTTAATCTTTCACAAAGTCGCAACAATCAGTCATACAAAAATTTAATATGTTTATATTTGTGAATATATAAATATTTAAATGTCGACTTTTTTTGAATGAACCTTATGGTGTTAATATTAGAAAAATATAAAAAGGCCTTATAAAATTAAGGACTCAAAATAAATTATTGTATGAAATTTAAAAAAAAAAAAATCAAACGTGCATTTTGCCTTAATTTATTTGAAAAGTTTTATGATGGGTCATTTTTTAAAGAAAAAAGGGTGAAGCTAGCTAGTAGCATCAAATGCGATGAAAATAGGTTGAGATGAACAAATATATTAATATACAATAAAAGATTCTTAGTTATCTCCGAAGATAATAAAGATGATATGGATCGATAATTTAATTAAAAGTACTGGCGTTAATTAAGCAGATAATGGATATATAATCAAGTGCCCAAGCTTTAATTATATTGGACAATTTAGGTACTGAGTTTGCCTTTTTAAAAAAATAATAATAATAAGTGATTCACACAATGATTAAAAACAATAGTAAATTTAATTTTATTGAAACAATGAACTAAAAGCTTAGTCAAATACAATTTCAATTTTCACAAAAAAAAAAAACCTTTAAAGTGAACATAATAATTAATTTGGTGAAAAAAAAAAGAACAAAATAAAGGGAACTTACCGGATGAAGAGAGTAGCCGGACGGCAGAGAAAAGCACCGGTGACTAGAGAACGACGACTTTGGAGACCTATTTATTCATGAGCAATAAATATGAGCAATTTTTTTTTTAATGATAAATGTATTTCAATTTACATTATATTTCAATTTACTGCACATTCCAATGTCTGTGACCCCCTTTTTCTTTTCTTTTTCTTTTAAAAAACGAACATAGACAGTGAGATCGATGTTGCTTGCATGCATCAACTTTTTTTTTTGTTGGCTGGTTACTTCATTAGCACTTTATATTTGTTCTCACATGTTACACAAATTTTTTAATTTTTTAGGAATAATTAATTGTAGCTTGCTTTTAAGTAGGCAAAATGACAAACACTTGAGTCAATTAATTATGCCTAATTATGGCTCAAATAGTTCATTCCCCAATTCTATATCGTGTGAATTGGATTTGATCTACCACAACATTTTGTATCCAATTCTTGATTTTTTTTTCCCCTTAGGAAAAATCATTTCAAATAGCTAGTGGGTCATGATCAAAATTTTCAATTTGAATATGTACAATGAAGTTGACCAATAATCGATATATTGCTAAATTTTGCCAATTATGAAGTAATCTTAATTAAGAGTTTCTCGGTTCCAATTAACCAGGAAATATTAGATAGAATTTTATTATTATTATTATTATTATTATTATTATTATTATTATTATTATTATTATTATTTGTAAATTGTAATGGCAGTGAAGACGATTCAAAATTTAATTATTATTGTTAACTAAGCCATAAAAAGGACAAAGCTAAAAAATTTAAGACGGCCATTCCAGCTAAAGTATGATTCTCCTAGTATGCCTTTACATACAGATAGATCAATCAACACGCAATGGAGCATTTAAGGAAGCTTAATGGTAAAATATTAATACATTTATCATTAAAAAAAATTAATGTGATGTAAAAAAAAAAAAACCAAAATCTTACCGGTGGGGGGAGGGGGAGCGCAGCAGAGCCGATGGGAGTGGCAGCTGACTCAGGGCGCTGAGGAGGGACCGGTCCAAGTGGGGGACGCCGGAGCTGTGGGGGTGGAGGGGATCTGGCGTTCGGGCGAGTTGGGGGGTCGCGGGGAGCTGGTGGACGGCGAGCTGGGAGCGAGCTGTAGGTGTGGGGCAGAGGGGAGCTGGGGGTGGGCGAGTTGCCGACGGAGCTGTGGGGGCGCTAAGGGGAGGTGGGGGCAGCGAGCTTTGGGCGGGGAGCTGTAAGTGCGAGCTGTGGGAGAAGTAGCCAAGGGTGGGCGAGCTGGGGGTGGGCGAGTTGCCGGCAAAGCTGTGGGGGCGCTGAGGGGAGGTGGGGGCGGCGAGCTTTGGGTGGGGAGAGTGCGAGCTGTGGGAGAAGTAGTGAATTAATGAGGAAGGTTGAGTTAATTTATTAAGTTTTGCGACGGAAAAAAATTCCGTCGCAAAAAGCACACCTTTTTATGCAGCTGGCAGCTTTTTGCTGCCAGCTTCGCTACTTTTAGCGACAGAATTTCAATTCCGTCGCTAAAAGCAAACGCCTTTTTATCCAGCTGGCAGCTTTTTGCTGCCAGCTAGCGACGAAATTTGATTTCGTCGCTATTTTTAGCGACGGAATTTGATTCCGTCGCCAGGAATAGCGACGGAATTTGATTCCGTCGCCAGGAATAGCTAAATCAAAAAAACTGGCGGCCTTTTTGGCCGCCAGTTAGCGACGGATTTCATATCCGTCACTAAACGGCGGGACTGGCGGCCCTTTTGGCCGCCAGTTTGCGACAGATTTTGAATCCGTCGCTATATTTAGCGACGAATTCAAGATCCGTCGCTAAAATTGGCGACGGATTCAAAATCCGTCGCTAAATTGAGCGACGGATTCAAAATCCGTCGCTAATTTCCTCATTTTGCGACGGAATTCTTTTTTTGTCGCAAAATGCCGTGAATTTGCGACGGAATATTTTTCGTCGCAAATTCCGTCGCTATTTCACATTTTTTTAGTAGTGATTTTTCAAGCGAAACCTCTAATTGTATGGATTTTTATATTGTTATTTTAGAGCCTTTATGTTTTTGAAATAGTAAATTAACTATTTTGGGATGACTGTTTATCTGCTCTAAGACCGGAGATTTTATTTTACACACTACTCCCTCCGGTCCTTATTATAAGGCACCAACTAGCAAGTTTATTTGGTCCTTTTTATAAGGCACTTGCTTGTTCTCAATGAGCATAAATTATTTGTTTCCATGTCTGCCCCTAATTAATAAGGGTAGTGGCTGAGAGTAATAATTAATATAATATTAGAGTTTAGTGCAATTAGTAGGGATAATATTGGAAGTTACTTAAATTATATGGCAACTTTATTGACTTTAACTACTTTTATTGGTTTGTGAAAAAAGTTAGTTGGTGCCTTATAATAAAGACTGGAAAGACTATATTATTTTGGTGGATCCACGGTCAAATCTTGTGCCGAAAATGCTTTAGGTAGACCTTGTGCTATAGAATCAATGTTATAAGACTTATGGGCTATATATTTTTCTTTTTGATAAATGTGCCTAGAGTTATAGATTTTTCTGTAGTGAATTTGTAGGTGGAAATTTGTGCCTTGAACTCCAGTATGTGTATTTTGGAAAGAAAATGGGGTTTTCCATAATCACTTATTAATCTATTTTATAAAAACATTATGATTAATTATTGTATAGTGAGGAAGAGTCTTTTCACGCCCGCACCGCTAATATTCACACATGTTCGTTTGTGTTCTTATGTGTTAATTTCATACCTACGCGCTCTAAACGTATACAAGAGCTACTCCCATGATAATTTTATGAGTTAACCAACTAGAAATTCTTTTTATTCACGTCGTTAATCCAAAAAAATATTATAAAAGGGAGAATGATATATCAAGGACCACATAAAAAATTAATGTAAAATGTGGATCTTTAAACTGTAAATATAGAAATTTGAATTGTCAAATATGGATTTAAATTATATAATTGTACATAGGTCTTCACTGAAATTTAGATTAGTTTTCTCATAGATTCCTTAATTTCCATCCTATATTATAAATTTTATTTGTGAAGGGCAACAAAGAAAAAATGGCAGGGAGGGCAGAAATAATTTTACAATACAATAGCACTTATGTATTACAATATTATTCATAGTACAGACACATTCTAAACAAGCAAAAGCTACAAAAACACTCCGAAGTGTACGCGAATCATAATTAAAAAGATTTCATTTCATTAGAAATTTAATTTATTTACGGCATAAGGATCTCTCAGAACATGAGAATCACTAGAAATCAAGGCCCCATGGCCAAGCAAAGTGAAACCAGCTGCCACGGTCTCGAGGGACACAACTTTCTCGATCGTAACAATCGAGTGACTAAAAGAATCCTTGAAACCTGGAATGCTTTTCCTACAATTTACTGAAGAAAACCTCAGCCCCATCTTCTGGTTTTTGATGTGGTAGATAAATCATGCCCGCTTCTGGATTCACCAATTCCCACCTGAAATTAATTAATATTTACAGTTCATCAATATTATTAATGAAGCGATTAATTAAACTTCGAAATAGTTCTATATCCTCAAATGAATTTCCAGACTGATATATATATATATATATATATACTTGTATCCAGTAGAGAGATGATGAAGCAAAATTCCAAGTTGAAGTCTCGCAAGCATATTGCCAGCACAAATTCTTTTTCCACCCCCAAACACTTGGTAAGTTCCTGGCTTCGGTGGCTCCTAATTAAATTCACGACCACAAATTTAATAGTTACGACGAAAATGTTAATTATTATGTACAGCTGAAATTAAGGTTGCGATTTAATTTGCATATATGTAACCATACATACGTTCCATCTATCAGGGTTAAAGCACAGAGGATCCTCAAAATTTTTTGGGTCTGTGTGTAAGTAGCGAAGCCATAAAATTACATTCCATCCTTTGGGAAGTTTGTAACCTGCAAACAAGAGGATCGATGTTGACCAATTAACTCAGTTAATTAGCTTAGTGTGTGTGTGTAGGCTACACGAAGGACTTAATTAATCGGGGTTTAATATATATAATGGAAAGCTTGTTGAAGCGATTGACCTTTTGTGCATGGTTTCTTTGTTCAGTTTTTCTTATTTAGATATGACCATTTAAATGAATGAATTCCTTAAAACTAAAATCTGAAAATTGCAAGTACCTTTGTATTCAACTTCTCTGATAATCTTTCTGAAAGACAATAGAGCAACGTTTCCCATTCGTATGGTTTCTTCTACGACCTGTTATAGTATAGTATATCAGAATATTCCAAAGACCAAGGACGACACTCACCAATCTCTCTGTAAACGATGCAGTCACTATAATTCATTATTTCGGTTATACGGAGTATATACTATTGATGATAACTATAATTGATTAGTATTTTAATAAAATGTAACCGACCATGTTCGTGTATTTCAACTTGGAGACCTCTTCAGCTTTGATGAAATCCGAAGTTTTGGCCTTTCTGAAGGCCATATTCTCTTCCTGCAATCGCAAATAAAAAGCAAGTGTATAAAATATAAATTTATCAAAACCTTTCTCAATTGTGTTGTGAACATATCATGTGAATCAGAACACAAGTTAATGAGTAAGAGAACGTATATACCCGTAGCTTGTGAAGGACATTAGGGAACTTAGCAAGCAAATAAATAGCCCACATGGAGACCAGAGAAGTAGACACATATCCACCAACAACTAAGCTCACTATGTTGTCGATAACTTCGGTGTCACTCAAGCTATTTCCTTCATCATCTTTAATCTGCATCAAACCGTCCATTAGATCAACAGTTTTCACCACCTTCATCTTCTTCCTCTTCTGCAACTCCTTCCCATAAATCTCTTCGAGCTTCTTCCTACACTTATATCCACGGTGGTATGCAGTTCCCGGAAAGTTCAGTGGGTAGGCTCTCATTCCTTTAACCAGCCCGTCGTACAGCTCATCCATGGTGTCAAGCAGATCACCAGGCTCGAAGCTCCCAAAGAGTTCCCCTATGTTCTCAAATGTCACCTGCAATATTCATCCACCTTAGTTAACTAACTAATTCTTTGCTGGTTCATGGTCAAACTTTTGAAGAAATATTGTAATTTAGTGGTTTTTTTTTAAGAGATTAATGACATAAAATAAAGTATTTAAAGTATTTACAGTTAAGGTGTAAAAATACTCATAAAATAATGTTGGGCCCACATATGAAAAGTGACAAAAGTTTAACCTTGTTAATGGAAATGATATTTTTTTCCCTATTTTTAAAAGTTCATAAGCATTTTTTGTATTCAAAAAAAGTTTATGATGTTGGGCTCTCTCTTAATAAAAATATATAAGTATTTTTGCATCTTCACCTAAATATTTATATTTCTCCTTTTTATACCACTACTACAAGAAATACATTTTATTTCCTTAAAAAACATCTGTTTAAAAAAAAGGGGGGGGGGAGTAGAGATGAGCATAATGCCCAGATGTCCAGTACGTCCATCCAAGTCAGACAAAAAATTGCCCAACCTAGCCTTAGAAAAGTGGCCTAAAAAATTTTTGGGTAGTTTTGGGCTAGGCTGGGCTGGGCATCGGACAAGAGGTCCTGCCTGTCCGAAAAATTTAATATATTTAAATAAATATTATTCTATATATATTATTTTATTTAAAATATATTATATTATTATGTTTAAATATATTATATTATACTTCAGTTATCTCTAAAGCTTTAAAATTCGATGAAGTGTGAACTAGAATCTTCATGGAGTAAAGCAGGGTGTCACTACTTGGGTAGGGGAAGCCCGCCGTTGCCCAGCCCAAAAATGTTTAAGGCTTTTATCGGGCAAGGCAATACATTGGGCTGCAAAATGCAACCCGTTCATTCTTCGGGCTAAGCATCGGGCAGGAGTCTCGCCCCACCTAGCCTTGCCCATGCTCACCTCTAAAAGAAAGTAAGAAATAAAGGAAGTGACATTTTATAATTATGAGGTGGAATTTTGACATAGTCCCTCTGGTCTTTATTATAAGGCACCAACTAACAACTCTCATAAATCAATAAAAACAATTAAAGTCAATAAAATTAGCCTACAATTTAAGTAACTTCCAATATTACCCTAATTAATTGCACTAAAATCTAATATCATATTAATTATTACTTTCACCCACTACCCTTATTTATTAGAGGCATACATGAAAAAAGAATAATTAATGCTCCTTAGAAATAAGCAAATGCCTTATAAAAGAATAAAATAAATTTACTAGTTATTAGTACCTTATAATAAAGACCAGAGAGAGTATTAGATATCCTTCTTAAAAAGGGACACCAAAAAATAGGGCTTTTAGTTGCAAGAAGACCATTTTAAGGCCCCTTTTAAAATTGGGACGCTAGAAAGTGTAAACTCATCCCCTAAGGCTTTGTTTGGTTGGACTGTTGGAGGGTAGGGGAGAGAGGGAGGGGAGATAAAATTTTGACCAAATTACCCATGGAAAATTTTATAAATTACATAGTTTTTTGCATCGTTTTTCACACATTAATTTTAGAAGCATATCACATCATAATCATATCTAACTTTTTACACTAGGATGGGCATTTTTCCTCCTTCCCTCACCACCAACCAAACATAGTCACATCATAATCATATCTAACACGCTCGCGCTCACGCTCGATTGTTCCTTTCATCCTCCTTTGATCTTGTTTCCGATGGATCCACGATTCCCGGGATTCATCGGAGGACAATCTACTCTGACTTTCCCATCCGGTGAATCTTCCTACGAGCAGACATACGTGTTCACATTTTAGCTCCAAACGAGCAACGCCTAGACTTGGGTCAAAGAACTGAAAAGCAATGGCCACTTTCCTTGCCAAGACGGAGGCGGATCTAAAGAAATAGAATCGTTACAACCAGAGGCGGATACAGGTACAAGGTTGCCCCCCAATTTTTTTTTTCCTTTAAAAAAATTTAGTGTAAAACCCATCCAAAATCAAATCTGGTACCATATTGGATCCTTGTTTGACCTCTGGTACCTCTTCGATATCTATTTTAATATCTCCAATAAGCAGATATTAATCTCAATTCCTATCTCAGAACTATTTCGTTCTTTCTATTCAGAACTACTCCAGGTTTCTATTTTAGTTTTGCTATTTATTTTCTTGTCTTGATGATTTGAGGGCTGTTGTGGAAATCTTTGGAACTTGTATTGAGAAGTTGATACAGTTGGTGCTTTGCTGCTACAATTTCTATCATATATTTCTGTCATGAAGAAAGAACTCTTGATCTAATTTAAATTAGGACAATCTGTAATGGATTCTTAATGCATTTAAAATTTTGCTTAAAAAAATTTTTTTGGAGATCGATCAGAGTGACATTGTTACAGCTTATACTGATCGTCCACTATGCGACTCGATGATTTAATGAAGAAGTTGAAAAAATTGTAGATCTCAGTATTTTTGGGTTCTTATTCATCCTTCTTCATCGATTGTTCTCTAGTCTTATTCAGATTTTTTTTTAAAGAAAAAAAAAACCCCTAAGGCTTCCCTTTTTTTCCAGATTTTACTACGCGACTGACGTCCGGAGAAGGATCTAGAAAAGGCTTAAAAACAGTGGTTTTTTTTTTTTTACCAAAATAAGAAAACAAAAATAAAAAATTTACCAGATTAAAGTAAATTAGAAACATTTTATCAAAGTAATGTAGTTGGTAGCGCAAGGATAGGTCACGTCACTAGTGGCGTGAGTTTCTAACACTTGTGGCGTGGGTTCACATTAGGTGCACATCCTTATGTGCACCTTATGTGCTTGTCCCTCTATTAGAGGGATGAGCACTTTTTTATTTTTATTTTTTTATATAATATATTTATTTAGATTTAAATTATATGTGGCTTTCTGGAATTTTTTTACACACAGTATCTCAAATTAATTAGTTTCCAGTCTTGCATTCAGAAATTTTCTCGTGTGATACCAGTATCATGAAAATTAATTAATTTGAGATATTAGGTCCAAAAAAGATTCTAGAAAATATTATATAATTTAAATCTAAATAAATATAACATATAAAAAAAATTTAAAAAAACGTGCTCATCCCTCTAATAGAGGGATGAGCATGTAAGAAGCACATAAGGTGACAAGCACCTTATGTGCTCCCCACGCCACTGACATATAATTTTTTTTTTTTTTAATATTGAGTTAGAGCCACCTGATTGGTCCACACCACCTAGTGCCGTGAACAAGATGTGGCGTGTACCTCTACACCACCAGTGGCGTGAGCATTAGTATGGTAAAAAATTTCTAATGTGCTTTAATTGGGTTTTTTTTTAAAAAAAAAAAACTTATTTTAGTGCTTTTCCCTAAAATCATACGTGTCCAAACTAAAAATTAATTTGTTTGATTTATAAATTGATATTTAATCAAATAATATATAATATATATTATAATTTATTTATTTCTTTAATTTCTTTAATCTATCTTTTAAAAAAAAAAAAAAAAAAGTAAACAGTGTCTTACCATTAAGAACAAGAGGGAGGTAGTATCAGTTTACCTTTCTTGTTTCGAGATAGGCATTGATACGACCCTGGTGAGCCCAGGAGTGGAGTGCGGCCACCACGCGAGGCTGGACGACAAGAGCGATGCGGCGGAGAGCGTTGGGGCAGTTGATGGCGTCGGTGACGAAGGAACGGAGCCTTGCATGCTCCTTGCCGTGAACTACCACCATAGAAGTGAGGCCCATAAGCTCCCTGGAGGGCCATTCTAAGATGAACTTGTCATCTGATTGCAAAACAAACTTGGTCACCAATGGTTCACATGCTATGATTGAGGGTGCTCCAAAGAGATGAGTCCTTAACAGACCTTCTCCTTCCCCATATCTGTTTTATTAATTTCCCCAAAAATCAATCTCAATAAAAATCACCATAACATGTTTTTGTTTTTACGAGATAGGGGAAGAAGAAAGAGAAATTAATGACCGTACTTGCGTCGCTGGGCGTTGATGTAGTCGTCGGGGCGTCGGAGGAATTTGAAGTACCAGAGGAAGGTGATGGTGTCGCCGATGAACGGTAGGCCCATGTGTCCAGGTGGCAACCTCTTATTACTGTCTCTGCCACGTAGAACAACGTACCAAAGTTCATTCCACCACCACAACACAAACCCTAACAATGGCAGACATCCGAGAATGACACCTATCCACTCTGTGGTCGTCACTCCCATTCTTTTGATGAGGTTAATGCTTCACCTTGTATCCTGCTACTGTAACTTAGTTGGCATGGTAGATCCTGCCTTATCATATATATATATATATATATATAAATATAAACAACACAACGCTCCAGTTAGCTACCTTCAGTGGCAGATTCTTCAGGGATGATTCTCTCATTGACACTTCACTAACAGACAACTAATTATATAATGATCATTGTGATTAGCTGTCGGGATAATTAAGATTGTGTGGGCCTTGGCGGCTATCACTCTGACATGACCCACCATGTGATTCAGACATTTCGGATTGAACGATTCCTCGCTCCAATCCCAGTACTGTCAAATTGTATAATATTCTTGCTACTACTCCCACTTGTGACTAGTTATTAATGTACAAGCTAACTGGAAAGTAGATCTTAGTCTTGATATAAGATTTATTTCTTATATTTTTCAATCCTTTCTTAATTCATTTCATCTGGTTGGAGCTTTACTATTGAAAATTGATATGTTGTTCATAAAAGAATTCTACTTATTTATAAAGAGTAGAACGCATACAAATTCGACTTTTAGGTACAAGGTCCCAAAAAAAAAAAAAAAAAAATCATACTTCCCTTTAATCACTTTCGCCCATACTAGCCCCCAATCCAGCTCCATCATGAAAGCCCTGTTCTGTTGTTTCACGTGTCTCATCCCCAAGCGTCCCAATATTTTTTCTTGACCAAGCAATAAGAGGCATCTTTCTCTACTCATTAAAGGATTCCCAAAGAAAATTGCAAGATTTTTTTTCAATGGCTTTACAGGTAGCTACTGATAGGCTTTTTGACCAAACTAATTAAATAAATAAATAAATTTACCAAATTAAAAAAGTTTGAAAACATTTTACCCAAGTAATGTTGTTTGTGGCACTGTGTCAGATCACGAAATTAAAGGCGCAAAAATGGTTTGCGCCACTGATACAAACTGACAAAATTATGTCAGTGGCGCAAGGGACCCTCGCGCCACCCAATAAGTGGGTGGAGTGAGGATCCCTCCCGCCACCCAATTAATGGGTGGTGGGAGTGAGGCATACGCCTCTCAATCTCTGAGAGGCGCATGCCTCCCTAAAAAAATAAATAAAATAATAATAATGATGATGATGATGATAAAAAAGTATAATAATTTAAAGCTCTATTTTGTTTAATTTGAAGTCAAAAGAAAGAAAGTATGGAGCTGAAATAATTCACTAAGAATACCCTTCAAAAGATTATACCGAGTAATCTTTTGAAGGGCATTCTTAGTAAGTTATTTCTGCTCCATACTTTCTTTCTTTTAACTCCAAATTAAATGAAGTAGAGCTTTAAATTATTCCACTTTTTCATCATTATTTATTTATTATTATTATTATATATATATATATATATATATATATATATATATTTTTTTTTTTAAGGAAGGCATGCGCCTCTCAAAGATTGAGAGGCGCATGCCTCACTCCCGCCACCCACTAATTGGGTGGCGCGAGGGTCCCTTGCGTCACTGACATAATTTTGTCAGTTTGTGTTAGTGGCGCAAACCATTTTTGCGCCTTTAATTTCGTGATCTAACACAGCGCCACAAACAGCATTATTTGGGTAAAATGTTTCCAAACTGCTTTAATCTAGTAATTTTTTTTTAATTAGTTTGGTCAAAAAGCCCTGCTGATAGGTTCATTTACTTGAGTGTACTTTTGATTATTCGTATATGGTCATATTTAGTAGAGCTGGGGATATTGGCCGAATCCATAGATCTTTTTTTTTTTTTTGGAAAATTACAGGCAAGCCAAGAAGCTTGGAATGATGAGGGAAGGACTAGATCATGAAAGACTAGTCCTTAGTACATCAAACTAGCAAAACAAACTAACGTAAGCAGACCATCCGGTCTCTAAGAAACTTATCCAGGCATCCCTTAGGAACAGAAGGAACTAAAATGACGTCAGCGTCCGCGGGTGTATCATGGCCCAGCTTGGCCATGTAATCGGCACAGGAGATGTTTCCTCTCTGAGTATAGTGAAGCTCAACACTCCAGTCTCTATATAGCAGGTCTCTAGTCTTCCCAATAATTTCTCTGAGGGGGTGGCCGACATGACAGTCCCTCATAAGGATGTTGATACCATCCAAAGAGTCTGAGTAGAGGAGGATTTTGTGAAAGCTCATTTGATTGGTTGGCTTTAATCCTAACATGATCGTGTATATTTCTGCTTCAATCACACTGTGGAGACCAAGGGACTTATGGAAACCCATCAACCAACGACCTTGAGCATCCCTCATGACACCACCACAAGCAGCCTGGAGGTGATAACGCACAGAGCCATCTACATCAATACGGACCACATCCGTTGGAGGTGGAGTCCAGGCTCTTTCCACATCATCTATGTCTGTCCTATGGAATGGTGATGAAAGCCCAAGTTTTACACCGTCAAGAGGGGTTAGACAAGGAGACCCTCTGAGCCCATATATCTTTGTCCTATGTATGGAAAGGTTGGGTCACCTTATCAAAGCCGAATGTGAGGTGATAAGTATATATTTTATAATTAAATAAGTATAGATTTTGAAATATATTGATTGATTTTATTAATATCTTATGCTTATTTAATTATCTTAGCTATCTTTTAATTAAATATAGGATAAAAGAATATTATAACAGAAAATCTATTAATATCCTATTATTATTTTGCAAAAGATATCAAGTGATCTAGCAAAAAGAAAATATCAAATAAAAGAGAAAATATATATATATCTTTTGAAATTTAAAAAAAAAAAGCATGGGTCCTACAACAATGAATGGAGTAGGCGTGACTTTTAGGAAGGATATATCAAAAGGGATCTCAATCAGATTTTTTTGGATTATTCGATAGATGCATCCCACAACCCACGAAGCAATTAAAAAGGAGCTGAAAGATTACAACACATGGAACCCTAAGCAATATATAAAGAAAAGAATAAGACTGGAGAACGAAAAGAAAAAAAAGAAAAGACGATACGCACAACAGAGAAGACGGACGCACAGCAACGGACGGGAAAAAGAGATTGAGCCGCGAGAAGACGATCAGCACGAGTTTGATTTATCTCTGTTCTTTTGTTAACCTAGCCATGTTTGGCTAGTTTTCTTTTGTAGTTAGGGAGAAGATGAACCCTGTGTGAATTTTAAGTATTTGGTTGAATTCTTTATTGATTTTTATTTTCTTGATTGCATGAATTATCTTTGCTTAAAGCTTTCTTAAAGACTGATCACCTTTTAGATTGTTCATAGGTTGGTGTATGACAATAGAGATGTTGGTGCATTTAACTGGAACCGTTAATTCATCATAGAGTTGTATGACCTAGACATAGGCTTACGAGTTTATGCGATCTCAGAATTCTGGTAAAAGTATGATGTTTCCAAACAATACTAAGACATTAGGTTGTTTTCAAAGATAACTGACTAAGGTAGAATCAAAACATTGGGACTTAATCTAATTTTAGAGAATTGATCGTCAATCATGAGAATAATAATCAATTAGGGATTCAATTTGAATATTTGGAGGAACATGGGGGGATTCTCATCCCTAGCTGCGTTTTCTTAATTACTTATCTTTTTCAACTGTTCTTGAATTCTTGATTTTAGATTCTTTTTCTTTATTTAATTCTTTAAATTCTGTTAAACCCATATTACTCGATTCATCCAACTAAAGCAAAAAAATAGCAAAAATTAGTCATTGGAGTACTATTCCTAGTGGGACGATCTTTTTCTCACTACTTTATTACTTATAACGACCGGTGCACTTGCCGAAGTCGCTATCATGAGGCCGGGCGTTGGAAGCTGTTCACATTCAAAAGAAGAAGCCCCGCCATCTCTCATTTGTTCTTCGCCGATGATCTAATTCTTTTCATTGAGGCCTCTACTCATCAAATGATTGAGGTCCGCAATGTAATGCAAAGCTTCTGCGAGGTCTCTGGGCACAGAATCAACCTAGCCAAGTCTCGTATGTTTTGCTCCAGTAATGTCAACTTCAATAGAGCTCTTGAGCTAAGTCAACTCCTGGGCATTGGAATCACCCATGATCTCGGGAAATATTTGGGAGTGCCAATCATTCATAAGAGGATGACCAAAGCTACATACCAGCACATTGTCCAAAAAACCAAGGAAAGACTTTCCACGTGTAAAAGCAAGTTCTTAACTATGGCTGGTCCCACTGTCCTGATCATGGTTCGTAAAAACGCGTTTTTCAACGTAAAAAACGCGTTTTTACATTTAATTTTGAGCCTCCCGTGTTTTGCTTCACTATAAAACGTATACTAGGTGAAAACGGAAAAAACGCAGATTTTAAACGTGAAATCGCAAAAACGGAACGTTTTTTAAAAAAGCGAAAACACAAAAAAGGACTAGGTTATCGTGTTGGAGTCTAACCCTTATTCAGTTTCGGTCGTTCAAGGGATCAAGGTGGAATGAAGAGACACACAAGACAAAATAGAAGTCAATGAAGGAAGAGAGATAGAAAATCAATGGTGAACAGACTGAAAATAAGGAACCGAACAGGAGGAACTCGTTCCTGCAATTCGCAAATCTCTACCGCTCTCTGGCCTTCTTCCTCCAACGCTTCCTCTGTTGCAGGTTGGCATTCCGGTTTTGCAGAAAAATTAACGGCTGCGATCAATCCTGTTGTTACTGCCGTTTCAGCGATGATTTCCTTGCTTCCACACGCCTGAAGTTGCAGGAACTCTCTTTTCCTTTGGCCGACAAGGTGAACTGATTAAAAAAAGAAAAACGTATGATTAAAAAGGAAGAAAACGCGTAAGGAGATAGGGGTGCTGATTAGCTGATATTTAATATGCATGTGGGCTCCATGTTTTTTATATACTTTATTCTAATTTTACTACTTCCATCGATAGTGGTTGGCATAATAATATATATATAATTCATATATATATATTTATTTATTTATTTATTTATTGGTGTGGTGTCTGTGTGTTTGTTTGTTTTTTTTTTTTTGGGGGTTAAAATGTCTGTGTTTCATTTAATATATATTAGGTAAAAACTACGTTTCGTATTACGATTTTACGTTTTACGATTTTTCATTCTCCTTCCGTTTTTAGGTAAAAACTCATTTTTAAGAACCATGGTCCTGATTAAATCGGTCTTATCCTCTCTGCCCAGCTATCAGATGCAATCAACTCTCCTCCCTATCTGTATTATCAACGAACTTGATAAGATATCAAGGAATTTCCTTTGGTCTCAGGCAGAGGATGTGAAAAAGATGTATCTCATTGCTTGGGACAAAGTTACTAAAGCCAGAAATCAGGGGGGGCTTGGATTTAAAAATCTCCGACGCCATAATAAAGCTTTTATCATGAAGATATGTTGGAACCTCCTGACGAAAAAAGATTCTCTATGGGCCCAATGCCTCTGGACCAAGTATAATTGTGGTCACTCCTCTATGCCTCAAGTATCTAAAAAGAGGAATTGTCCGTCTGTCTAGAAGGCGGTGGTTGAGGTCTCTGGGATAAATTTCTTGCTGGTTTAGGAAGAAAGGTTAACAATAGGAGCAATACTAAATTTTGGCAGGACCTCTGGCTTCCCCTTGACCGCCCCCTCATAACATTTGTTCATGACTCCTCCTTGGTCAATGTCGATGACATGGTTAGAGATCACATTTTAAGTAATGAGAGATGGAACGTTAATGGATGGCGGGGCATTTTACCTCCAACAATTATAAATTATATTTTGAAAATGTAGCCCCCTTCTGCTACTTCCCCGGATTGTTTCTCTTGGCGAGCTGCAAAAGATGGGTGCTTTACTGTTAAATCTGCTTATAATTATCTCTCAGACCATGATCAGACACGTACCGATAGCTTCTGGTCCCTTCTGTGGAAGTGGAAGCTCCATGAGAAAGTTAAAATGTTCATGTGGCAAGTTGATCATGAAAGACTTGTCACTAACTCTTTAAGAGCTAGAAGAGGGCTATCTGACGAAAACCTATGTCCTTTCAACTGTAACACCGAGGAAGACGTGATCTATGTTATCAGGGATTGTCAAAGAGCTAAAAACTTATGGAATCAGCTTGTGATGCCTAACTTTCTTTCTCATTTTTTCGCAGGTAACATGCAGGACTGTATTAAATGGAACGTCAACCACAGTCCTGGAAAGGGGCGCTTCCAGAATATCTCTTAGCAAAGAACTTTCAGTTTGGCATGCTGGATCCTCTGGACGACCAGATGTTTGCGGGTTGGCCTCTTTTTTATTTCTTTTAATAAAAAAACATATTGTCTTGCGCTTAATATATACTCCCCCTGGTTCTTACACTAACCGTTATGTTTAGTCTTTTCTTACTTAGTTTCCAAAGTGTATTAATTATTTTTTCCATGTATACCCATAATTAATAAGATAGTGGATGAAAGTAATAATTAATATAATATTAAAGTTTATTGCAATTAGTAGAAGTAATATTGGAAGTTACTTAAATTATAGGATAATTTCATTGACTTTAACTGTTTTTACTGGTTTGTGAGAATTGTTAGTTGGTGCCTTATAATAATGACCAAACGGAGTAACACATAAATCTGTTTTATATTAATTTTTTTATTGTTTATATTAATAGAATAATTATGTATAATATATTCTATTTATATTAACAAATTTTGGGGTTAATTTAACTACTACCTCGCTCCTAATTATAGGAGCACTTTTATAGTATAACTTACACTATAAAAGTGTTCTTATAATTAGGATCAGAGGGAGTATATAATTACAGGTGTAGCTGTTCATATGTAGTTCGATAGCTTGCAATTAGCCACAACGCCCACCCGAGCCCGGAAGAAAAATACCTTGCCTAAGAAAATGACCCAAAATACTATTTTTCAAAGAAAAAATAATCCAAAAATGGTTCAATTTTATAAGGATAAAAAGAAGCAAGAAAAAACATTTCAAAAAAGTCAAGAATGTATGAGGGGTGGCGGAGCCCATGTCAGTAACTATTACTATTTCCGATCTTAAATATAAGACCTAGTTGCCTTTTTTTTTTAAGATCAAGGAAACTAAATAAGATACTTAATCATATCATATATATGTTGTGCATAATTAAATTATATATTAACTTATAAATCAGATTAATTAATTTAAAGAAAAAACCATAAATATATAAAAGCGACACACACACACACATATATATATATAGTATAAATTAAACAAGACAATGCTCTAGTTTAGCTTGCTTCTTAGAAGCAGATTCTTCATGGATGATTATTTCAATCACACTTCGCTAACAGAAAACTAATTTATAATTATTCGCTCCCTTTTTTCTTTTCGCCCACATCATTATGAGTACGTAGCTTCAGGATAAAAATATGTTTTTGAGTATAACATATGATGTGACCTACGACCACCATATTTATTAATTACTTCCTTATCTATTCGGATTGTATAATGTATAATATGATATTCTAGCTAGCTACCAGTGGTAATATTTAATCCCACACATTCCAAAATGTATTTTGTCTGTATTATGTAAGAAGCAAAGCCTCATCATGTTCACACTTTATTCTGCAACAGATCGTGGCTACATATGCCTGCGGACTGGGGCTGGTGAAGGATTGCAGTGTAATTCTCAATATGGGCGGCATTGGTTTATATGATTCTCAATACGATTTATATATGCGCTACAATTTATTAAATTGGACTCTTTGGATGTAATAATGGGTCCCAATTCCCTAAAATATGAAACATACATGACTTTATCAGCATGCATACATATACATACAAACACACACATTCGGTCCTTATAAATATAAGACATATTTACCTCATTTGATTAAACTAAAGAAGTTAGTTAATATAACTTGTATTTTCTGAAAATTATATAGTTATCTTCTTTAATCCCGTCATTCCTTCCCCTCCATGATTGTTGTTTAGAAAACTTTAATAGAGATAAATTATGAAAAGATTAATAGATGTATAAATTATGACTTTTATTTAGAACAAAGATCAACTCGATCTCTAAATATATCTTATATCAAGGACTACAAGAGTATATTTTTTTGGTAGGCCCAAGGTATTCCTCGCCAATAATCCCCTCATACTATAGACTTCGCAAAGGAGTTCTAGTGACTGTAGACTTCCCGAAGGGACTTTAATGCTGGCTATGAGACCCTCTCCATATACACGATCAGGGATTGAACCCTTGAATAGATGCTTAAAAAAGTCAGCTAAGTGCTAATTATATATGCTAGGCTCATAGTTATATGCTTAAAAATTATAGCTCTGTTCTTGCATGTGAGATTATAGCTTACACACACAATGTGTGTGTGTGTCTATATATATACAACAGAGAATCAAAACTGCGGGGATCTGGTGCTAATGCTGTTCTACTTTTATGTTAAAAAAAGAGTACTTGTGTGTATTCTGATTATTTGTGTATATATAGTCACCTGGAATGGTAAACAATTCAACATAAAAAGACAAGTCTTGAAAGTTCATTTTATTTTTAGAAAAAAGGTCCTTTTGTCTAAGTTACGCCTGAGAAATGAAACACATTTGGTATATGCATTACTCAAATGTTAGCAAGTTAATAATCAGATTCAGGAGGGTACTTGCTGCTGCGTTGCATATGTATATAGAAGTTAAGTGGAAAAAGAGATCCTCTGTCAAGGCCTATTCAGTACAAATCTTATAAGCCTATTTGGTATGCGGATACCATTTGTTAGCCCTAAACGTAAGCTATAACCCCCCCAGCGAGGTGGAGGTAAAATATCATGTTTGATTACCGTTGGGCCTAATGACTTTTTCAACTAAAACTTCTTTTTAATATAACTTTTTCAACTAAAATTTAAGTTATTAGAGCAAGATCGAGCTGCTTCCTGTAACTGTAGTCTTTCTATTGTGTAATCGTGATGTATGTTTTCTCTGTCTCATTGTTTTTTTGATAAGTATATATATGTCCTCATTTTAGAAGCATATTTAAAGCATTATCATTAAACGTGAGAATATCTCTCAATCGGAGTTTAAACCTGTCAATTTCTCTCATTCTTACTCGGCCTTCAATCTCTTTTATGTACTCTTCATTATTTCTTAATTTACTACCTCAATTCCCTCTCTCTTTCCCTTTTTTTATATGGGAAAATTGGCAAAAAAATCCCTTATTGACAAGTTAATTAGCTAATGGTACCTGAAACTTGAGGTCCTTGAGAGTAAATAAGGTTTAAGGGTGAAAAGATAAAATTACCATTAAAGATTAATAAATGAAAAGACAAAAACAACCTTAAATCCTCTTATTCCTCTCCCCTCAGACTCAACCTCTCAAACCCTCTTTTGATCTCTCCTCTTAGCTAGGCAACCTCCATCAGCCCATAGCCTCCGCCCTCAGCCTTCATTGTCAATGACCTTTCCCTCCTTGGTTCGTTGCGCACATCCTCCTTCCGGCCTTGCCATTGTACACCGCCGTTGCACAAATCTAGTTAAATCAAACCTAGATCTTCTTTCTGCTAGCTTCTCGATCTCTATTTTTCACTTCTTGTCCATCTTATTTTTTCTACAAATTTGAGTTTGTTTGAGATGGATTGGTTATAATTTTCCTTTGCAATAAGTTCTCTCCAATTTGTTTGTTGTCATGTCGATGCTAGGTTGAATTTTTGCTAGCAGTGATTTTTTTTTTTCCGATGGTCAGAAACTTTATAAGAGAGGTGGATTTGATTGTTGATGCTGGATTTTATTTTATTTTTTTAAAAAAAATATAGATTTACTTTGGCTGATTGTTAATTTTTGTAGTTGCTTGTTCATCTATATTTTCCCTCTTTACTTTTTGCTTTCTTACATATGGGTTCTTTTTGTAAAAGAATTTTTCCTCATTACTTTTTTTTTTTTTTTGGGTCAAAAAGGAAATCTATATTAATACTAACAATATTAAAAGTTACAACAAAGCATGATGATTATACTGCGAAGACAAACTAGAACAAAAAGACTAACAAATACAACAAAAACAAACCAAATGTAAAGAAAGCTAATCACTACAAAACATGTGGGAATAAAAGTAATATCAAAGACTTCATCAGCTTCCTGAACATCTAAGATTAGAAGTGACATAAAAGAAGGTGTTGGTTGCAAAACCCACCCTATAGGGCACACCTCCTTATAAGAATAAGCTGCACATAGATCAGCTACATAAACGCCCCGACTTGGGGAACAGGACAGAGAAAACCCAACCTCAGGAAAAAAAAAAAAAAAAAAGACAAGTGAAGTCCTGAAGAATACTTTTGCTCATTCATTGAAGCAAATATGGTGACGTCAACTACTTACCGAACAAATTTTGGCTAACACTAGCGATTTGGATTTACCACCATCGAATAATCTTAACAATGGTCCTCTCATAGGTAAGGCATATAACAGTAACAACCATTGAAAAAACCCTTCCCCCAAAATCACAAATCCAAGCTACAACAAAAAAACATCACCATAAATACCCAAATCCACAACCACGTTAGAAACACACAAAAATGAAACACTAAAAACAAAAGAACGGGAAAGACGTCCCCTTTAACGAAAACCACCGTCGAGCCGGAGGCCACCGTTGAGGAAGACATCCAGACAGAAACTCCCACCGCCAGAGACGAGAGAGGACCACAACTACACCCAAAAAACGGAGGGACGCCGGAGCTGGAGAGACGATGAGGACGGAGACCAGAGGAGAGCCGACGCTGAAGAAGAAGGAAGGTTGCCGCTTTATGTCTCTGTTCCGAACTAAAACTCGCCTGCTCGTGACTCTTCGAGGTCCGATCTGTACTTCTTACGCGGTTATGGTACAAGAGGAGGCTCACCGCCGGTGAGACAGAAGGCCAACTGGTTATGCGAGAAAGCAAGAGCGCTACGACACTAGGGTTTGAAGATGATCCTTCCTCATTACTTTTTGCTTTCTTTCATATTGGTTCTTTTTGGGAAAAAGAAAAAAAGGTTTACTGAGAGTCCAAGAGCATGGGTAAGTTTGGGAAACAATTCAAATTAAGGGTGAATCTTTAAGTTTTAGATTGGGGAATATGCAAGAAACTTTTCAACTTCATCCTTATCAAAGGACGATGTTGCTTGAGGATTGTCTAAGCTTGCAGCTCTCATTTTCTTGCTCTCTCTCTTTCTCTCTGTCTTTTTCTCAAACACCTCGATTGCATTCTATCTCCCCTCTTGTTCCTAATTTGCAAATGAGCATTCACTAATTGTGAATGAGTATCCACGATTTGCAAATAAACATCTAGAATTTGCAAGTGAGAATTCATGATTTGCAAATGAATATCCAGGATTCAAAAATGGGCATCCACAAATTACAAATGAGCTTCTACTGAGGGTGCAGTTTGACCTTTTACTCCTCATACCTATTGACCATAAAAAAAACTTAAATGCTTCAGGTCTCGTTTTCTAATTAATTTGTCAAACATGGATTTATCCCCAATTTTGCCTTTTTATATTTGTCCTACTGATTGTAATGCATATTAGAATTTTATTGTTCATTATGTGTGTGTGTGTGTGTGTGAAATACAAGTTATACATGATATATAATAAATGAATATTAAGTCTTTTTTACTATTTACAAATAGTTCTTCAAAAATATTTTAAATAATTTTTTGTAATTATATGTTTTCAATTTTAATACTTTTACATACATACACACATATCAGGAAAGTAATTTTTTTTCATTATATATCTAAAGTCACCTTTTAATTATATACGATTTAAACAAGTTTCGATTTGTTAAAATAATATTATTTTAACAAAAGTAGTATTTAAATATAAATTACATTTTAGACTTATAGTAACTTAATTTAAACCCAATTAGTTTATAAACTGTAATTTATAAAGATTTTTAGCTTTCCAAATGCATACTAATCCAAACAAGGACTAAAATTGACACGTACATGAAAATGGAGTGAAAAATTATCCCATAAAAATTACACATGGTTTTTTTTTTTTTTTTACACTTGAATTATGTTTTTCCAAATATAAAGTCCAAGCCGTTCATTACACATCTCACAATTCAGATTATATACCAAAAAAAAAAAAAAAAAAAAAGAGGTAACGCACCAACAAGCTGTTGGTATGTCGATGATCGATGAGGGAAGGAAAGGAATGTGAAAGAGGCAGTGAATTTTACATCCTGGACTTTCACTCAACTCCGGTTAGACTGGTTAAAGATCTCTATCAATGGATCTCAACTCTCAAAAAGACCCATTGTTAATTGTCATATAAGTGTTGATGAGAGAAGCACACCCCAAAAATTATATGTTGAAGTTGGAGGAACCAATGCCTTATAGAGGCTCTCTTTCAAGGTAACTATCCCAGTGAATGATTTAGCCCCAGTTTTGATTGTGTTGCTGATTAATTTTCAATCCTTGTATACACGTGGAAATATATGCATCTGTTTAGGACTTACATTCAGGACTACATTGAACTTCATTTTTCTGATTAAAAATAGGTACTTTTATCCTGTTCCTAATTTTTGTTTATTTGAGGAGTACAATAAGAAGAGACGAATCCTTAATTTAAGATTAGTTGACTTTTTTTAATAGATTAGGAAAGCAAAATTAATTAATTAATCATAGCATGTATTATGTATTATTATATTATATATTAATTTATAAATCAGACAAATTAAATTAGTTTAAAAAAGTAATGATAAGTATGGATACTTTAATCTAACTTATGAAGCTTATTTAATCTTTCTAACAAAAGTCAATTGACTCTTATATTAAGAACAGAAGAAATAATGCACAATGTATTCAAAATGTTACCAGTACTTTCCTTTAAACTTAATTTGCCCTTACCTGTACCTATTTTCTAGAATGAAATTTGAATTGACGAACAAATTTGTTGTAGGATATATAAAATGAAGGCCCTTGAATATGAATTGTACTCCCAACATTCAAGTCAAAACAATAATGACTTTCACAAAATCATAATTTGACTCCTATCTTTGTGTGTGCACTCAAAGAAAATGTAATGAGTTTGATCTCTTATTGTCGTATGATGGTTGTGATGTTGTATATTTGAAATCCGAATGGACTGATGGTGATAAGTATTTATAGACCATGGAATAATGATAAGTATTTATAGACCATGGAATAATGATTTGAAGTGGTGCCTTGAAACAACCCCTCTTCAATTAAAATCAATAACCATATGTTATCGGAGCAAAAAAAAATAACCATATGTTAGATTCATGAATCAACATAATTAACATTTTTCAATGAGAAGTTACACCTTTAGTATGTAAGGTTTTCTTTAAAAACAATATTACATTTCACCAAGATCCTTAATTTGGTTTTCTTCATAGAAACTAAAGAGACATGACTTTGGTGACCTTAAATATTATAACTCTCCATATAACTATTCATATAAATTTTTTAATTTATAAGAACATGACTTTACCAAAAAAAAAAATCTCTTTATTTCAAAATATTTCAATATTTGGCTGATTATAACACTGAATCTGCCGCAGAGGAGGTTGCGAATTTACCAGGTTTCAGGATAGAGAAAGGGGACAGCAGAAGAGTTGAGCTGTATTTCTCATTAATGCTAAACCCAACCCCAACACACACAAATAGACGTACACGTTTTGTTTAAGAATTTTGGGAGAAGAGTTGAGCTGTAAATATAGTTTTTATTTATTTTTATGAACTTGAAGGAGGTAATGATGGTTTGACAAAGCTTGAACTTGAACAATTAAGTGGAAAATTGGAAAGGTTTTTTCTCCTACAATGCACTGAAGAAAACCTCAGCCCCATCTTCTGGTTTCTGATGTGGCAGACAAACCATACCATCTTCTGGATTCACCAGTTCCCACCTGAAAGTAATATTCACAGTTCACCATTATAAATGAAGCAACTATATACGACGAAATATTATATCCATTAATGAATTGCCAGACTCATATAATTACTTGTATCCAGTAGAGAGATAATGAAGCAAAATTCCAAGTTGAAGCCTCGCAAGCATGTTGCCAGCACAAATTCTCTTCCCACCACCAAATACTTGGAACGTCCCTGGCTTCGGTGGCTCCTAATTAAATTCACCGCCACAAAAATAATAAGCTCACGAATAAAAACATATATATAACTATTACAACAGAAATTAAGTTTACGATTTAATTTGCATATATGTAACCATACGTACGTTCCATCTGTCAGGGTTAAAGCACATCGGATCCTCAAAATTTTTTGGGTCTATGTGTAAGTTGCGAAGCCATACAATTACTCTCCAACCTTGGGGAAGTTTGTAACCTGCAAATTAACAAAGACGATGTTGACCAACTCAACGAAGTACACGGTGTGTGTATATATATAGAGAGCTACACCAATGAACTTAATGGGTGCCTTTAATAATGGAAAGCCTGTCGAAGCGGTCGACCTATGAGCATGCATGCTTAATTTAGTCGATTTTGCTTGTTTAATTCTTATTTTATGAATTAATTAATGCAATCCTCGAAACCTGAAAATTGCAAGTACCTTTGTATTCAACTTCTTTGACAGTACTTCTGAAAGCCGATAATGAAATGTTTCCCATTCTTAATGTTTCTTCAACGACCTGTTATAGTACATCATAACATTATATTCCAAAGATATTTTCTCACCTGCTGTAATTCATATATTTTTTTTATGTTGACGATAATTATAACTGATTAATATTTTAATAAAATATAACGAACATACCATGTTTGTGTATTTCGCCTTGGAAATCTCTTCAGCTGTGATGAAGTCCCCAGTTTTAGCCTTTCTTAAAGCCATGTTCTCTTCCTGCCATCGCAAATAAAGAGCATATGTATTGCTACCTCCCGTACTTATAATATAAGAGTTAGTTAGAGATGGAGTTTGATTTTAACTATTACTTTGATCCTATTTATAAGCCCCTTTTGACCAAAAAATTTGGTCCTATTTATAAGTCCCTTTTGACCAAATAAATGAGATTGTGATAATTTTACCCATATATTGTACCAATGAAAATAGAAAAAAAATAAAAAATTGAAAAATATTCATTCATAAATAAGAGTGAAGTAGAAAATTTACCCCATAGTCATTAAGTTACCTACCTCTCCTTAGTATATGTGATTTGGTCAAAAGGGACTTATAAATAGGATCAGAGTGGTATAAGGTTTCAACGTTTTTTCAGTTTATAATTTTTTTTCCTTCTAAAATGTCCTACTAATTGCACATATTAGCAAAATAAGCTAGGCCGAGTTAGACTTTAGTTAAATAGACATGCGCCTACAATAGAGATCCTAAACCTGAGCCTCTATATAAGCTTTCTTTTAGGCTCGTATCTGAGCCATCAAAAGGCTTAATAAGACCTTTAGCCATTTTAAAGACTTGCTTAAGATAAAAAAAATTTAAATAGGCTTAAAGCTTACGTTTTCAAGTTCATTTACAACCTCTCAAAGTTACTTAAAAATCTACGTTATGTCTTAAACATTTAGGATTTATTTATTCTCAAATGCAATATAAGAGTTTAGTAAGAAAAAGGACACATAGTATCAACAATTATCCAAGTAAATAGGAATAAGAAAAATCAATCTAAAAATATATATTTTCTAAATTCAAGCAAGCACAACAAATAGTAGCATGCAAAACTGGATTTTACCTTCTTTTTTTTTTTAACTTTTACGAAAGAAACCGAGACAAACTCCTCCTATTGAGATTATAATATTTCATTAAGATTTCACTAAAATAAACTTACAACAATTATTATATTTCAGTCAACAACGAAAATCAAGGGAAAGAGAGTGAACTAACATTACAATCTTGAGTGATTGAAGAGAAGAGGTAAATGTGTTGGGCTGATAAATAAAAAGGTTGGGTTTATGGGTATATATACGATGAGATGTGAAATTTAAAAAAATAAAAAATATTTCAATTCTATTATATATAATGGTATAAATTTAAAAAGAAAGCTAAATAGGCTAGGCTTGTAGCTAGGTTTAATTAGTAGGCTATATGTCTGGCCTATTTAATTACTTAAACAAGTGCAACAATGAACTTAAGTCAGACCTCTTTACTAAATAGGCTATATTTAATATGAATTAGGCTGTAATTCCTGATAAAGGCCTAACCTATTTCTATCCTAACATAATTGACTTCCTTAATTAATTTGCTCATCAAATTAGTCAACCAGCTTCTTTAAGAACGGAGTTAATAATTATCAAAAGCTTTCTCAACTGGGATGTGCCCATATGAATCAGATCAGCACCAGTTAATCAGAAAGTAAACATACATACCCGTAGTCTGTGAAGAACATTAGGGAACTTAGCAAGAAAGTAAATAGCCCACATGGAGGCCAAAGCAGTAGACGTATATCCACCAACAACTAAGGACACCATGTTGTCCAAAATTTCTGTGTCACTCAATATATTCCCTTCCTCATCTTTAATTTGCATCAGACCGTCCATTAGATCAACAGGTTCTACCACCTTCATATTCTTCCTCTTCTGCAACTCCTTCCCAAAAATCTCATCAAGCTTCTTCTTACACTTCAATCCATGGCGGTACGCAGTTCCTGGAAAGTCCAGTGGGTAGGCTCTGATTCCATTAAGCACCCCCTTGAACAACTCATCTATGGAATCAAGCAGATCACCGGGCTCGAAGCTCACAAAAAGTTTCCCTATGTTCTCTAGTGTCACCTGCATTAATTCAACCTTAATTCCTTATTGGCATCAAACTTTTCAAATGATATTTAGCTGACTTTTTCTTATGAAGGGAGGATTAAATAACTTAATCATATATAACAATTTATAAGTAGGATAAATTATTTTGGAGAAACAAATAAAATTATAAGTATTTGTAGTATTTTAATTAGTTTTCTTAATTAACCTCTCCAAAATAAATCAATTGGATCGTATATTTAAGAATAAAAGTAATACTCCGTCTAGTCTTATTTATAAGAGCTCAATAACTAAATCACGTGGTTTATAAAAACGGCTAAAATTAGTTAAAAATAATTTTTTTTACCAAAGTATGCCCTTATTTATGAGGAACAAATATGCGGGAAATGTATAATAAATATAAGTATTACTAACCTTTTAAGTAATGTAATACGTATAATTAATAGGGAGAAATTTGGAAAAACCTGACTAAATGTTCAAATTATTTTTATCGGGCTCTTATAAAAAAGATTAAGGTAATTCAAATTTTAGGATGTTATAAAAATATCTGAAGAAGGAATTAATTTACCTTTTTTGTTTCGAGATAGGCATTGATACCACCCTTTTGAGCCCAGGAGTCGAGTGCGGCCACCACACGGGGTTGGATGAGGAGGGCGATGCGGCGGAGCGCATCGCGGCGGTTGACGGCGTTGGTGACGACAGAACGGATCCTTGCATGCTCTTTGCCTTGAACTGCATTCAAAGAAGTGGGGCCCAGAAGCGCGATGTTGGGCCATTCTGAGATGAACTTGTCTTCTGATGATTGAAGCACAAATTTGGTCACCAATGGTTCACATGCTATGATTGAGGGTGATCCAAACAGATGAGTCCTGAACAGACCTTCTCCTTCCCCATATCTGTTTTATTAATTTCCCCAAAAATCAATCTCAATAAAAATCACCATAACATGTTTTTGTTTTTACGAGAAAGAGGGAGAGGAAAGAGAAATTAATGAACGTACTTGCGTCGCTTGGCGTTGATGTAGCCGTCGGGTCGTCGGAGAAATTTGAAGTACCAGAGGAAGGTGACGGTGTCGCCGATGAACGGTAGGCCCAAGTGTCCAGGTGGCAACTTCTTATTACTGTCTCTGCCACGTAGAACAACGTACCAAAGTTCATTCCACCACCACAACACAAACCCTAACAATGGCAGACATCCAAGAATGACACCTATCCACTCTGTGGTCGTCACTCCCATTCTTTTGATGAGGTTAATGCTTCACCTCGTATCTGTAACTTAATTGTGGCATGATAGATCTTGCCTTATCATATGTATATATATATAAACAGCACAACCATCTAGTTAGCTATAGCTTCTGTGGCAGATTCTTCAGGGACGATTCTTTCACTCACACTTCGCTAACAGACAACTAATTATATAATGATCATTGTGATTAGCATGATAGGTCTTCCCATTGTTGTATACGACAGGATGCTCCAGTTAGGATCTGTACCTTTGAACCACACTTCACTAACGGACAAGTAATTATATGAGTAATTAATTAAACTCCCACGGCATTGGAGATTGTGATTGGACTACGATTCCTCCAATCTCAGTACTGCCAACTACAACCAAATTGTGTAATAATATTCTAGCGGCTGCTAGCTAATATTTAATCCCACGCATTACAGCAGACAGTTTTTTTGTTTAATATCTGGCTATATGGATTACGTAAGAAGCAAAGTTTGTGGTCTGTGCCTGGGGAAGGTTGCATTATTAGAGTTGCAGTGTAACTCTCAATCGTAGTTTTTTTTACCTTGTAATATAATTATACGTAGTTTTGATTTATATAATACTCAAAATGATAATGTACACGCTAAAATTTAATCATCAAATTGGAGTAGTCTTCGCTTGTTATTATGGAGCCCACAAATATGAATAAATCGCATTTTAAATATTGCTTATGATCAAACCAACATCATGTTTTAAATATAAATGGATAGATGATAGCTCCGTGCTTGCATGAGATCATAGCTTACGTATACATTCTTGTTAGATCGACATTGACACTGAGATAATGGAACAGATTGCTTTTGGCCAAACCAACATCGTGTTTTAAATATAAATGGATAGATGATAGCTCCGTGCTTGAATGAGATCACAGCTTACATACATTCTTGTTAGATCGACAATGACACTGAAATAATGAAACAAAAGTCTAAAGTCTTAATTTTACCTCATGTGGATTAATATTATAACAAACAAAATAGGAGGTCAATAACAAAATGTGAATTAATCAAACGTCCAACTGATATATGCGGTTACAAACAATACAGCCAAAGTAATAGGAAGTATAAAATAAAAAATAAAAACCTTTAACATCTGTATTTTTACCTTTCTACTACCATCTTTAGAGGGACGTCATAAGTGATGTTGTAATTTGTTTATCTATCTTTTATTTTTAACAAATGTTAAATGTGACATTCAAGTCCATTTTAAAAAAATAGACGTTACAGAGTATAATCTCTTAAATCGTCAAAGAAATCAAACACGATCTTGAGAAAGAAAGTTAAATGAACTAAGAGATTTTGCCAATTCATCAATTAGTTACCGTCAATGTTTTTCTTGAGCAATTCGCCTATTCCGGTGTTGGTTGGGTCCAGAGTATCACCCCAATCTGTGTTCCGTTACATACAGTGGTAAATCTTTGATGAGGCCAGAGGGGGTCATGGCCCCCCCCCCAAAAAAAAAATTCATCATGCAAATTGAATGTAAGAATGTGGGATCTTTTAGTTTAAGCCAATAACAAATCTTTGATGATGGCCCCAAAAAAAATAATTATGCAAATTGAATGTGGGAATGTGGGATCTTTTGGTTTAAGCTACAGAATTTGGGAATTGTTCAACCAATTAATTAAATTTAATGAACAATAAGAAATTAAATATGATGATTGATTGAATAATTATTCTAATTATGTCAAAAATCTATTAGCGTCACTCATCATTTTCACACCCTTTAGTGTAAAGTTCAACATGTAAGCTGGATAATCATACTCCTTTGGCCCTGAAATTTTTTAAAAACATTTTCCCCCTTTTTTTCATTCCCTCTCGCAGTCCCGCTCACAGGTGTTAGACATTAGGGCATGCTTCTATTATTCTCTTAATTTCCCTTGATAACTTAATAACGAGAGCAAGAAACACGTCTGTTTTTCTCCCAATCTCCCTTGATAACTCATTTGTGATTTTTAGCTCTTGCCCGCTATAACCTACAGGTAACACTACAAGAAAAAAGGGTTTTAGCGACGGAAAAAATCCGTCGCTAAAACCTAAAATTCGGTCGCTAAATGAATTAGCGACGGATTTTTTCCGTCGCTAAAAAGTGGTCGCAATTGCGACAGAATTTCAGATTCCGTCGCAATTAGCGACGGATTTAAATTCCGTCGCTAATAGCGACGGAAAATGATTCCGTCACAATTAGTGACGGAATATGATTCCGTCGCTAATTTGAATTTAGCGACGGATTTTAAATCCGTCGCTAAATTCAAATTCTCGACGGAATCATATTCTGTCGCTAATTTCGTTAAATTCAAATTAGCGACGGATTCAGTTTCCGTCGCTAATTTGATTAATTTTTTAAAAAAAAATTATATATTATTTATTTTAATTAATTTTTTATTTTTTGTTTTAATTTTCTTTGAAAATTATATTCTTTTAAAAATAATTATATTCTGTTTGGAGGTGTATAATCTATATTATGGAAAGAGACAGGGTTCACTTTTCATCCTGTGCTAAAAACCCAGGTTTACATTCTTAATTAACGAACATGAATAATTATCAATTTGATTCTAGTCATCCATCTAATGAAAACAGAGCAAACATATAATAATTTTGTCCAATAAATCTGTAAAAAAGTTTTCTTGTTTTTCATGATTATTTTAGTTATTAGCAAATTATGAGATGTTGGAGAGGATTTTTCACCTACTGACTTGAATTGAATCCCTTCATGCAAAAGTATACAACAATCACCTTCTTCTCAGTAACGCCGAACAGCTTTATCTTCTTTACATATAATTCACAAAAACTAAAAGTTCTAAAAATGCATATTCCATAGTCAGTAGGAGCAGTTTTACTCTTCAAGTTTAAGCATCAAACCAAAAACAAACAAAGGACACATTACAGTAAGTGAGGAACAATAAGTGAGCGAAGAAGAAGAAGCACAAGGAAAGAGTGAAGTCAAACAAATCACAATAATATTACGAACACGGAGAATAAGAGAGCACGATATTAGGAATCAATGTGTACATAAGAATATGAATGGAAAACGCAACCAAATTGTAAAAGACCCAGTGTCCTCCTTCACTCATCAACACGTCCGCCGAATATAATCATCAAAACGAAAAATATGAAGAAGAAAATTAAATGAAATTCGTATACAAAGATCAAGATCCAAATTACATTACTCTCATAATTAATAACGAATGAAAATGCTCTGCTCAGAAGAGAAGCCCGAACACGAGAGCAACCAGCGAAGCAACGGCGGAAGGCATGAATAGGGCGGAAGGCACGAAGCAACTCTCATAATTAAATGAAATCGCTTTTTGCGACGGAAACTGAATTCCGTCGCAAAAAGTAAGAAACTTTTTAGCGACAGAATTCAATTCCGTCGCTAAAAAGCTGTAGCTGGCAGCCTTTTTGCTGCCAGCTAGCGATGGAAACTGAATTCCGTCGCTAACTCCCAAAACTGGCGGCCTTTTTGGTCGCCAATTTGCGACGGAATTCAAAATCCGTCGCTAGATTTAGCGACGGAAACTATAATTCATTATTTCGGTTATACGGAGTATATACTATTGATGATAACTATAATTGATTAGTATTTTAATAAAATGTAACCGACCATGTTCGTGTATTTCAACTTGGAGACCTCTTCAGCTTTGATGAAATCCGAAGTTTTGGCCTTTCTGAAGGCCATATTCTCTTCCTGCAATCGCAAATAAAAAGCAAGTGTATAAAATATAAATTTATCAAAACCTTTCTCAATTGTGTTGTGAACATATCATGTGAATCAGAACACAAGTTAATGAGTAAGAGAACGTATATACCCGTAGCTTGTGAAGGACATTAGGGAACTTAGCAAGCAAATAAATAGCCCACATGGAGACCAGAGAAGTAGACACATATCCACCAACAACTAAGCTCACTATGTTGTCGATAACTTCGGTGTCACTCAAGCTATTTCCTTCATCATCTTTAATCTGCATCAAACCGTCCATTAGATCAACAGTTTTCACCACCTTCATCTTCTTCCTCTTCTGCAACTCCTTCCCATAAATCTCTTCGAGCTTCTTCCTACACTTATATCCACGGTGGTATGCAGTTCCCGGAAAGTTCAGTGGGTAGGCTCTCATTCCTTTAACCAGCCCGTCGTACAGCTCATCCATGGTGTCAAGCAGATCACCAGGCTCGAAGCTCCCAAAGAGTTCCCCTATGTTCTCAAATGTCACCTGCAATATTCATCCACCTTAGTTAACTAACTAATTCTTTGCTGGTTCATGGTCAAACTTTTGAAGAAATATTGTAATTTAGTGGTTTTTTTTTAAGAGATTAATGACATAAAATAAAGTATTTAAAGTATTTACAGTTAAGGTGTAAAAATACTCATAAAATAATGTTGGGCCCACATATGAAAAGTGACAAAAGTTTAACCTTGTTAATGGAAATGATATTTTTTTCCCTATTTTTAAAAGTTCATAAGCATTTTTTGTATTCAAAAAAAGTTTATGATGTTGGGCTCTCTCTTAATAAAAATATATAAGTATTTTTGCATCTTCACCTAAATATTTATATTTCTCCTTTTTATACCACTACTACAAGAAATACATTTTATTTCCTTAAAAAACATCTGTTTAAAAAAAAGGGGGGGGGGAGTAGAGATGAGCATAATGCCCAGATGTCCAGTACGTCCATCCAAGTCAGACAAAAAATTGCCCAACCTAGCCTTAGAAAAGTGGCCTAAAAAATTTTTGGGTAGTTTTGGGCTAGGCTGGGCTGGGCATCGGACAAGAGGTCCTGCCTGTCCGAAAAATTTAATATATTTAAATAAATATTATTCTATATATATTATTTTATTTAAAATATATTATATTATTATGTTTAAATATATTATATTATACTTCAGTTATCTCTAAAGCTTTAAAATTCGATGAAGTGTGAACTAGAATCTTCATGGAGTAAAGCAGGGTGTCACTACTTGGGTAGGGGAAGCCCGCCGTTGCCCAGCCCAAAAATGTTTAAGGCTTTTATCGGGCAAGGCAATACATTGGGCTGCAAAATGCAACCCGTTCATTCTTCGGGCTAAGCATCGGGCAGGAGTCTCGCCCCACCTAGCCTTGCCCATGCTCACCTCTAAAAGAAAGTAAGAAATAAAGGAAGTGACATTTTATAATTATGAGGTGGAATTTTGACATAGTCCCTCTGGTCTTTATTATAAGGCACCAACTAACAACTCTCATAAATCAATAAAAACAATTAAAGTCAATAAAATTAGCCTACAATTTAAGTAACTTCCAATATTACCCTAATTAATTGCACTAAAATCTAATATCATATTAATTATTACTTTCACCCACTACCCTTATTTATTAGAGGCATACATGAAAAAAGAATAATTAATGCTCCTTAGAAATAAGCAAATGCCTTATAAAAGAATAAAATAAATTTACTAGTTATTAGTACCTTATAATAAAGACCAGAGAGAGTATTAGATATCCTTCTTAAAAAGGGACACCAAAAAATAGGGCTTTTAGTTGCAAGAAGACCATTTTAAGGCCCCTTTTAAAATTGGGACGCTAGAAAGTGTAAACTCATCCCCTAAGGCTTTGTTTGGTTGGACTGTTGGAGGGTAGGGGAGAGAGGGAGGGGAGATAAAATTTTGACCAAATTACCCATGGAAAATTTTATAAATTACATAGTTTTTTGCATCGTTTTTCACACATTAATTTTAGAAGCATATCACATCATAATCATATCTAACTTTTTACACTAGGATGGGCATTTTTCCTCCTTCCCTCACCACCAACCAAACATAGTCACATCATAATCATATCTAACACGCTCGCGCTCACGCTCGATTGTTCCTTTCATCCTCCTTTGATCTTGTTTCCGATGGATCCACGATTCCCGGGATTCATCGGAGGACAATCTACTCTGACTTTCCCATCCGGTGAATCTTCCTACGAGCAGACATACGTGTTCACATTTTAGCTCCAAACGAGCAACGCCTAGACTTGGGTCAAAGAACTGAAAAGCAATGGCCACTTTCCTTGCCAAGACGGAGGCGGATCTAAAGAAATAGAATCGTTACAACCAGAGGCGGATACAGGTACAAGGTTGCCCCCCAATTTTTTTTTTCCTTTAAAAAAATTTAGTGTAAAACCCATCCAAAATCAAATCTGGTACCATATTGGATCCTTGTTTGACCTCTGGTACCTCTTCGATATCTATTTTAATATCTCCAATAAGCAGATATTAATCTCAATTCCTATCTCAGAACTATTTCGTTCTTTCTATTCAGAACTACTCCAGGTTTCTATTTTAGTTTTGCTATTTATTTTCTTGTCTTGATGATTTGAGGGCTGTTGTGGAAATCTTTGGAACTTGTATTGAGAAGTTGATACAGTTGGTGCTTTGCTGCTACAATTTCTATCATATATTTCTGTCATGAAGAAAGAACTCTTGATCTAATTTAAATTAGGACAATCTGTAATGGATTCTTAATGCATTTAAAATTTTGCTTAAAAAAATTTTTTTGGAGATCGATCAGAGTGACATTGTTACAGCTTATACTGATCGTCCACTATGCGACTCGATGATTTAATGAAGAAGTTGAAAAAATTGTAGATCTCAGTATTTTTGGGTTCTTATTCATCCTTCTTCATCGATTGTTCTCTAGTCTTATTCAGATTTTTTTTTAAAGAAAAAAAAAACCCCTAAGGCTTCCCTTTTTTTCCAGATTTTACTACGCGACTGACGTCCGGAGAAGGATCTAGAAAAGGCTTAAAAACAGTGGTTTTTTTTTTTTTTACCAAAATAAGAAAACAAAAATAAAAAATTTACCAGATTAAAGTAAATTAGAAACATTTTATCAAAGTAATGTAGTTGGTAGCGCAAGGATAGGTCACGTCACTAGTGGCGTGAGTTTCTAACACTTGTGGCGTGGGTTCACATTAGGTGCACATCCTTATGTGCACCTTATGTGCTTGTCCCTCTATTAGAGGGATGAGCACTTTTTTATTTTTATTTTTTTATATAATATATTTATTTAGATTTAAATTATATGTGGCTTTCTGGAATTTTTTTACACACAGTATCTCAAATTAATTAGTTTCCAGTCTTGCATTCAGAAATTTTCTCGTGTGATACCAGTATCATGAAAATTAATTAATTTGAGATATTAGGTCCAAAAAAGATTCTAGAAAATATTATATAATTTAAATCTAAATAAATATAACATATAAAAAAAATTTAAAAAAACGTGCTCATCCCTCTAATAGAGGGATGAGCATGTAAGAAGCACATAAGGTGACAAGCACCTTATGTGCTCCCCACGCCACTGACATATAATTTTTTTTTTTTTTTAATATTGAGTTAGAGCCACCTGATTGGTCCACACCACCTAGTGCCGTGAACAAGATGTGGCGTGTACCTCTACACCACCAGTGGCGTGAGCATTAGTATGGTAAAAAATTTCTAATGTGCTTTAATTGGGTTTTTTTTTAAAAAAAAAAAACTTATTTTAGTGCTTTTCCCTAAAATCATACGTGTCCAAACTAAAAATTAATTTGTTTGATTTATAAATTGATATTTAATCAAATAATATATAATATATATTATAATTTATTTATTTCTTTAATTTCTTTAATCTATCTTTTAAAAAAAAAAAAAAAAAGTAAACAGTGTCTTACCATTAAGAACAAGAGGGAGGTAGTATCAGTTTACCTTTCTTGTTTCGAGATAGGCATTGATACGACCCTGGTGAGCCCAGGAGTGGAGTGCGGCCACCACGCGAGGCTGGACGACAAGAGCGATGCGGCGGAGAGCGTTGGGGCAGTTGATGGCGTCGGTGACGAAGGAACGGAGCCTTGCATGCTCCTTGCCGTGAACTACCACCATAGAAGTGAGGCCCATAAGCTCCCTGGAGGGCCATTCTAAGATGAACTTGTCATCTGATTGCAAAACAAACTTGGTCACCAATGGTTCACATGCTATGATTGAGGGTGCTCCAAAGAGATGAGTCCTTAACAGACCTTCTCCTTCCCCATATCTGTTTTATTAATTTCCCCAAAAATCAATCTCAATAAAAATCACCATAACATGTTTTTGTTTTTACGAGATAGGGGAAGAAGAAAGAGAAATTAATGACCGTACTTGCGTCGCTGGGCGTTGATGTAGTCGTCGGGGCGTCGGAGGAATTTGAAGTACCAGAGGAAGGTGATGGTGTCGCCGATGAACGGTAGGCCCATGTGTCCAGGTGGCAACCTCTTATTACTGTCTCTGCCACGTAGAACAACGTACCAAAGTTCATTCCACCACCACAACACAAACCCTAACAATGGCAGACATCCGAGAATGACACCTATCCACTCTGTGGTCGTCACTCCCATTCTTTTGATGAGGTTAATGCTTCACCTTGTATCCTGCTACTGTAACTTAGTTGGCATGGTAGATCCTGCCTTATCATATATATATATATATATATATAATATAAACAACACAACGCTCCAGTTAGCTACCTTCAGTGGCAGATTCTTCAGGGATGATTCTCTCATTGACACTTCACTAACAGACAACTAATTATATAATGATCATTGTGATTAGCTGTCGGGATAATTAAGATTGTGTGGGCCTTGGCGGCTATCACTCTGACATGACCCACCATGTGATTCAGACATTTCGGATTGAACGATTCCTCGCTCCAATCCCAGTACTGTCAAATTGTATAATATTCTTGCTACTACTCCCACTTGTGACTAGTTATTAATGTACAAGCTAACTGGAAAGTAGATCTTAGTCTTGATATAAGATTTATTTCTTATATTTTTCAATCCTTTCTTAATTCATTTCATCTGGTTGGAGCTTTACTATTGAAAATTGATATGTTGTTCATAAAAGAATTCTACTTATTTATAAAGAGTAGAACGCATACAAATTCGACTTTTAGGTACAAGGTCCCAAAAAAAAAAAAAAAAATCATACTTCCCTTTAATCACTTTCGCCCATACTAGCCCCCAATCCAGCTCCATCATGAAAGCCCTGTTCTGTTGTTTCACGTGTCTCATCCCCAAGCGTCCCAATATTTTTTCTTGACCAAGCAATAAGAGGCATCTTTCTCTACTCATTAAAGGATTCCCAAAGAAAATTGCAAGATTTTTTTTCAATGGCTTTACAGGTAGCTACTGATAGGCTTTTTGACCAAACTAATTAAATAAATAAATAAATTTACCAAATTAAAAAAGTTTGAAAACATTTTACCCAAGTAATGTTGTTTGTGGCACTGTGTCAGATCACGAAATTAAAGGCGCAAAAATGGTTTGCGCCACTGATACAAACTGACAAAATTATGTCAGTGGCGCAAGGGACCCTCGCGCCACCCAATAAGTGGGTGGAGTGAGGATCCCTCCCGCCACCCAATTAATGGGTGGTGGGAGTGAGGCATACGCCTCTCAATCTCTGAGAGGCGCATGCCTCCCTAAAAAAATAAATAAAATAATAATAATGATGATGATGATGATAAAAAAGTATAATAATTTAAAGCTCTATTTTGTTTAATTTGAAGTCAAAAGAAAGAAAGTATGGAGCTGAAATAATTCACTAAGAATACCCTTCAAAAGATTATACCGAGTAATCTTTTGAAGGGCATTCTTAGTAAGTTATTTCTGCTCCATACTTTCTTTCTTTTAACTCCAAATTAAATGAAGTAGAGCTTTAAATTATTCCACTTTTTCATCATTATTTATTTATTATTATTATTATATATATATATATATATATATATATATATATATTTTTTTTTTTTTAAGGAAGGCATGCGCCTCTCAAAGATTGAGAGGCGCATGCCTCACTCCCGCCACCCACTAATTGGGTGGCGCGAGGGTCCCTTGCGTCACTGACATAATTTTGTCAGTTTGTGTTAGTGGCGCAAACCATTTTTGCGCCTTTAATTTCGTGATCTAACACAGCGCCACAAACAGCATTATTTGGGTAAAATGTTTCCAAACTGCTTTAATCTAGTAATTTTTTTTTAATTAGTTTGGTCAAAAAGCCCTGCTGATAGGTTCATTTACTTGAGTGTACTTTTGATTATTCGTATATGGTCATATTTAGTAGAGCTGGGGATATTGGCCGAATCCATAGATCTTTTTTTTTTTTTGGAAAATTACAGGCAAGCCAAGAAGCTTGGAATGATGAGGGAAGGACTAGATCATGAAAGACTAGTCCTTAGTACATCAAACTAGCAAAACAAACTAACGTAAGCAGACCATCCGGTCTCTAAGAAACTTATCCAGGCATCCCTTAGGAACAGAAGGAACTAAAATGACGTCAGCGTCCGCGGGTGTATCATGGCCCAGCTTGGCCATGTAATCGGCACAGGAGATGTTTCCTCTCTGAGTATAGTGAAGCTCAACACTCCAGTCTCTATATAGCAGGTCTCTAGTCTTCCCAATAATTTCTCTGAGGGGGTGGCCGACATGACAGTCCCTCATAAGGATGTTGATACCATCCAAAGAGTCTGAGTAGAGGAGGATTTTGTGAAAGCTCATTTGATTGGTTGGCTTTAATCCTAACATGATCGTGTATATTTCTGCTTCAATCACACTGTGGAGACCAAGGGACTTATGGAAACCCATCAACCAACGACCTTGAGCATCCCTCATGACACCACCACAAGCAGCCTGGAGGTGATAACGCACAGAGCCATCTACATCAATACGGACCACATCCGTTGGAGGTGGAGTCCAGGCTCTTTCCACATCATCTATGTCTGTCCTATGGAATGGTGATGAAAGCCCAAGTTTTACACCGTCAAGAGGGGTTAGACAAGGAGACCCTCTGAGCCCATATATCTTTGTCCTATGTATGGAAAGGTTGGGTCACCTTATCAAAGCCGAATGTGAGGTGATAAGTATATATTTTATAATTAAATAAGTATAGATTTTGAAATATATTGATTGATTTTATTAATATCTTATGCTTATTTAATTATCTTAGCTATCTTTTAATTAAATATAGGATAAAAGAATATTATAACAGAAAATCTATTAATATCCTATTATTATTTTGCAAAAGATATCAAGTGATCTAGCAAAAAGAAAATATCAAATAAAAGAGAAAATATATATATATCTTTTGAAATTTAAAAAAAAAAAGCATGGGTCCTACAACAATGAATGGAGTAGGCGTGACTTTTAGGAAGGATATATCAAAAGGGATCTCAATCAGATTTTTTTGGATTATTCGATAGATGCATCCCACAACCCACGAAGCAATTAAAAAGGAGCTGAAAGATTACAACACATGGAACCCTAAGCAATATATAAAGAAAAGAATAAGACTGGAGAACGAAAAGAAAAAAAAGAAAAGACGATACGCACAACAGAGAAGACGGACGCACAGCAACGGACGGGAAAAAGAGATTGAGCCGCGAGAAGACGATCAGCACGAGTTTGATTTATCTCTGTTCTTTTGTTAACCTAGCCATGTTTGGCTAGTTTTCTTTTGTAGTTAGGGAGAAGATGAACCCTGTGTGAATTTTAAGTATTTGGTTGAATTCTTTATTGATTTTTATTTTCTTGATTGCATGAATTATCTTTGCTTAAAGCTTTCTTAAAGACTGATCACCTTTTAGATTGTTCATAGGTTGGTGTATGACAATAGAGATGTTGGTGCATTTAACTGGAACCGTTAATTCATCATAGAGTTGTATGACCTAGACATAGGCTTACGAGTTTATGCGATCTCAGAATTCTGGTAAAAGTATGATGTTTCCAAACAATACTAAGACATTAGGTTGTTTTCAAAGATAACTGACTAAGGTAGAATCAAAACATTGGGACTTAATCTAATTTTAGAGAATTGATCGTCAATCATGAGAATAATAATCAATTAGGGATTCAATTTGAATATTTGGAGGAACATGGGGGGATTCTCATCCCTAGCTGCGTTTTCTTAATTACTTATCTTTTTCAACTGTTCTTGAATTCTTGATTTTAGATTCTTTTTCTTTATTTAATTCTTTAAATTCTGTTAAACCCATATTACTCGATTCATCCAACTAAAGCAAAAAAATAGCAAAAATTAGTCATTGGAGTACTATTCCTAGTGGGACGATCTTTTTCTCACTACTTTATTACTTATAACGACCGGTGCACTTGCCGAAGTCGCTATCATGAGGCCGGGCGTTGGAAGCTGTTCACATTCAAAAGAAGAAGCCCCGCCATCTCTCATTTGTTCTTCGCCGATGATCTAATTCTTTTCATTGAGGCCTCTACTCATCAAATGATTGAGGTCCGCAATGTAATGCAAAGCTTCTGCGAGGTCTCTGGGCACAGAATCAACCTAGCCAAGTCTCGTATGTTTTGCTCCAGTAATGTCAACTTCAATAGAGCTCTTGAGCTAAGTCAACTCCTGGGCATTGGAATCACCCATGATCTCGGGAAATATTTGGGAGTGCCAATCATTCATAAGAGGATGACCAAAGCTACATACCAGCACATTGTCCAAAAAACCAAGGAAAGACTTTCCACGTGTAAAAGCAAGTTCTTAACTATGGCTGGTCCCACTGTCCTGATCATGGTTCGTAAAAACGCGTTTTTCAACGTAAAAAACGCGTTTTTACATTTAATTTTGAGCCTCCCGTGTTTTGCTTCACTATAAAACGTATACTAGGTGAAAACGGAAAAAACGCAGATTTTAAACGTGAAATCGCAAAAACGGAACGTTTTTTAAAAAAGCGAAAACACAAAAAAGGACTAGGTTATCGTGTTGGAGTCTAACCCTTATTCAGTTTCGGTCGTTCAAGGGATCAAGGTGGAATGAAGAGACACACAAGACAAAATAGAAGTCAATGAAGGAAGAGAGATAGAAAATCAATGGTGAACAGACTGAAAATAAGGAACCGAACAGGAGGAACTCGTTCCTGCAATTCGCAAATCTCTACCGCTCTCTGGCCTTCTTCCTCCAACGCTTCCTCTGTTGCAGGTTGGCATTCCGGTTTTGCAGAAAAATTAACGGCTGCGATCAATCCTGTTGTTACTGCCGTTTCAGCGATGATTTCCTTGCTTCCACACGCCTGAAGTTGCAGGAACTCTCTTTTCCTTTGGCCGACAAGGTGAACTGATTAAAAAAAGAAAAACGTATGATTAAAAAGGAAGAAAACGCGTAAGGAGATAGGGGTGCTGATTAGCTGATATTTAATATGCATGTGGGCTCCATGTTTTTTATATACTTTATTCTAATTTTACTACTTCCATCGATAGTGGTTGGCATAATAATATATATATAATTCATATATATATATTTATTTATTTATTTATTTATTGGTGTGGTGTCTGTGTGTTTGTTTGTTTTTTTTTTTTGGGGGGTTAAAATGTCTGTGTTTCATTTAATATATATTAGGTAAAAACTACGTTTCGTATTACGATTTTACGTTTTACGATTTTTCATTCTCCTTCCGTTTTTAGGTAAAAACTCATTTTTAAGAACCATGGTCCTGATTAAATCGGTCTTATCCTCTCTGCCCAGCTATCAGATGCAATCAACTCTCCTCCCTATCTGTATTATCAACGAACTTGATAAGATATCAAGGAATTTCCTTTGGTCTCAGGCAGAGGATGTGAAAAAGATGTATCTCATTGCTTGGGACAAAGTTACTAAAGCCAGAAATCAGGGGGGGCTTGGATTTAAAAATCTCCGACGCCATAATAAAGCTTTTATCATGAAGATATGTTGGAACCTCCTGACGAAAAAAGATTCTCTATGGGCCCAATGCCTCTGGACCAAGTATAATTGTGGTCACTCCTCTGTGCCTCAAGTATCTAAAAAGAGGAATTGTCCGTCTGTCTAGAAGGCGGTGGTTGAGGTCTCTGGGATAAATTTCTTGCTGGTTTAGGAAGAAAGGTTAACAATAGGAGCAATACTAAATTTTGGCAGGACCTCTGGCTTCCCCTTGACCGCCCCCTCATAACATTTGTTCATGACTCCTCCTTGGTCAATGTCGATGACATGGTTAGAGATCACATTTTAAGTAATGAGAGATGGAACGTTAATGGATGGCGGGGCATTTTACCTCCAACAATTATAAATTATATTTTGAAAATGTAGCCCCCTTCTGCTACTTCCCCGGATTGTTTCTCTTGGCGAGCTGCAAAAGATGGGTGCTTTACTGTTAAATCTGCTTATAATTATCTCTCAGACCATGATCAGACACGTACCGATAGCTTCTGGTCCCTTCTGTGGAAGTGGAAGCTCCATGAGAAAGTTAAAATGTTCATGTGGCAAGTTGATCATGAAAGACTTGTCACTAACTCTTTAAGAGCTAGAAGAGGGCTATCTGACGAAAACCTATGTCCTTTCAACTGTAACACCGAGGAAGACGTGATCTATGTTATCAGGGATTGTCAAAGAGCTAAAAACTTATGGAATCAGCTTGTGATGCCTAACTTTCTTTCTCATTTTTTCGCAGGTAACATGCAGGACTGTATTAAATGGAACGTCAACCACAGTCCTGGAAAGGGGCGCTTCCAGAATATCTCTTAGCAAAGAACTTTCAGTTTGGCATGCTGGATCCTCTGGACGACCAGATGTTTGCGGGTTGGCCTCTTTTTTATTTCTTTTAATAAAAAAACATATTGTCTTGCGCTTAATATATACTCCCCCTGGTTCTTACACTAACCGTTATGTTTAGTCTTTTCTTACTTAGTTTCCAAAGTGTATTAATTATTTTTTCCATGTATACCCATAATTAATAAGATAGTGGATGAAAGTAATAATTAATATAATATTAAAGTTTATTGCAATTAGTAGAAGTAATATTGGAAGTTACTTAAATTATAGGATAATTTCATTGACTTTAACTGTTTTTACTGGTTTGTGAGAATTGTTAGTTGGTGCCTTATAATAATGACCAAACGGAGTAACACATAAATCTGTTTTATATTAATTTTTTTATTGTTTATATTAATAGAATAATTATGTATAATATATTCTATTTATATTAACAAATTTTGGGGTTAATTTAACTACTACCTCGCTCCTAATTATAGGAGCACTTTTATAGTATAACTTACACTATAAAAGTGTTCTTATAATTAGGATCAGAGGGAGTATATAATTACAGGTGTAGCTGTTCATATGTAGTTCGATAGCTTGCAATTAGCCACAACGCCCACCCGAGCCCGGAAGAAAAATACCTTGCCTAAGAAAATGACCCAAAATACTATTTTTCAAAGAAAAAATAATCCAAAAATGGTTCAATTTTATAAGGATAAAAAGAAGCAAGAAAAAACATTTCAAAAAAGTCAAGAATGTATGAGGGGTGGCGGAGCCCATGTCAGTAACTATTACTATTTCCGATCTTAAATATAAGACCTAGTTGCCTTTTTTTTTTAAGATCAAGGAAACTAAATAAGATACTTAATCATATCATATATATGTTGTGCATAATTAAATTATATATTAACTTATAAATCAGATTAATTAATTTAAAGAAAAAACCATAAATATATAAAAGCGACACACACACACACATATATATATATAGTATAAATTAAACAAGACAATGCTCTAGTTTAGCTTGCTTCTTAGAAGCAGATTCTTCATGGATGATTATTTCAATCACACTTCGCTAACAGAAAACTAATTTATAATTATTCGCTCCCTTTTTTCTTTTCGCCCACATCATTATGAGTACGTAGCTTCAGGATAAAAATATGTTTTTGAGTATAACATATGATGTGACCTACGACCACCATATTTATTAATTACTTCCTTATCTATTCGGATTGTATAATGTATAATATGATATTCTAGCTAGCTACCAGTGGTAATATTTAATCCCACACATTCCAAAATGTATTTTGTCTGTATTATGTAAGAAGCAAAGCCTCATCATGTTCACACTTTATTCTGCAACAGATCGTGGCTACATATGCCTGCGGACTGGGGCTGGTGAAGGATTGCAGTGTAATTCTCAATATGGGCGGCATTGGTTTATATGATTCTCAATACGATTTATATATGCGCTACAATTTATTAAATTGGACTCTTTGGATGTAATAATGGGTCCCAATTCCCTAAAATATGAAACATACATGACTTTATCAGCATGCATACATATACATACAAACACACACATTCGGTCCTTATAAATATAAGACATATTTACCTCATTTGATTAAACTAAAGAAGTTAGTTAATATAACTTGTATTTTCTGAAAATTATATAGTTATCTTCTTTAATCCCGTCATTCCTTCCCCTCCATGATTGTTGTTTAGAAAACTTTAATAGAGATAAATTATGAAAAGATTAATAGATGTATAAATTATGACTTTTATTTAGAACAAAGATCAACTCGATCTCTAAATATATCTTATATCAAGGACTACAAGAGTATATTTTTTTGGTAGGCCCAAGGTATTCCTCGCCAATAATCCCCTCATACTATAGACTTCGCAAAGGAGTTCTAGTGACTGTAGACTTCCCGAAGGGACTTTAATGCTGGCTATGAGACCCTCTCCATATACACGATCAGGGATTGAACCCTTGAATAGATGCTTAAAAAAGTCAGCTAAGTGCTAATTATATATGCTAGGCTCATAGTTATATGCTTAAAAATTATAGCTCTGTTCTTGCATGTGAGATTATAGCTTACACACACAATGTGTGTGTGTGTCTATATATATACAACAGAGAATCAAAACTGCGGGGATCTGGTGCTAATGCTGTTCTACTTTTATGTTAAAAAAAGAGTACTTGTGTGTATTCTGATTATTTGTGTATATATAGTCACCTGGAATGGTAAACAATTCAACATAAAAAGACAAGTCTTGAAAGTTCATTTTATTTTTAGAAAAAAGGTCCTTTTGTCTAAGTTACGCCTGAGAAATGAAACACATTTGGTATATGCATTACTCAAATGTTAGCAAGTTAATAATCAGATTCAGGAGGGTACTTGCTGCTGCGTTGCATATGTATATAGAAGTTAAGTGGAAAAAGAGATCCTCTGTCAAGGCCTATTCAGTACAAATCTTATAAGCCTATTTGGTATGCGGATACCATTTGTTAGCCCTAAACGTAAGCTATAACCCCCCCAGCGAGGTGGAGGTAAAATATCATGTTTGATTACCGTTGGGCCTAATGACTTTTTCAACTAAAACTTCTTTTTAATATAACTTTTTCAACTAAAATTTAAGTTATTAGAGCAAGATCGAGCTGCTTCCTGTAACTGTAGTCTTTCTATTGTGTAATCGTGATGTATGTTTTCTCTGTCTCATTGTTTTTTTGATAAGTATATATATGTCCTCATTTTAGAAGCATATTTAAAGCATTATCATTAAACGTGAGAATATCTCTCAATCGGAGTTTAAACCTGTCAATTTCTCTCATTCTTACTCGGCCTTCAATCTCTTTTATGTACTCTTCATTATTTCTTAATTTACTACCTCAATTCCCTCTCTCTTTCCCTTTTTTTATATGGGAAAATTGGCAAAAAAATCCCTTATTGACAAGTTAATTAGCTAATGGTACCTGAAACTTGAGGTCCTTGAGAGTAAATAAGGTTTAAGGGTGAAAAGATAAAATTACCATTAAAGATTAATAAATGAAAAGACAAAAACAACCTTAAATCCTCTTATTCCTCTCCCCTCAGACTCAACCTCTCAAACCCTCTTTTGATCTCTCCTCTTAGCTAGGCAACCTCCATCAGCCCATAGCCTCCGCCCTCAGCCTTCATTGTCAATGACCTTTCCCTCCTTGGTTCGTTGCGCACATCCTCCTTCCGGCCTTGCCATTGTACACCGCCGTTGCACAAATCTAGTTAAATCAAACCTAGATCTTCTTTCTGCTAGCTTCTCGATCTCTATTTTTCACTTCTTGTCCATCTTATTTTTTCTACAAATTTGAGTTTGTTTGAGATGGATTGGTTATAATTTTCCTTTGCAATAAGTTCTCTCCAATTTGTTTGTTGTCATGTCGATGCTAGGTTGAATTTTTGCTAGCAGTGATTTTTTTTTTTCCGATGGTCAGAAACTTTATAAGAGAGGTGGATTTGATTGTTGATGCTGGATTTTATTTTATTTTTTTAAAAAAAATATAGATTTACTTTGGCTGATTGTTAATTTTTGTAGTTGCTTGTTCATCTATATTTTCCCTCTTTACTTTTTGCTTTCTTACATATGGGTTCTTTTTGTAAAAGAATTTTTCCTCATTACTTTTTTTTTTTTTTTGGGTCAAAAAGGAAATCTATATTAATACTAACAATATTAAAAGTTACAACAAAGCATGATGATTATACTGCGAAGACAAACTAGAACAAAAAGACTAACAAATACAACAAAAACAAACCAAATGTAAAGAAAGCTAATCACTACAAAACATGTGGGAATAAAAGTAATATCAAAGACTTCATCAGCTTCCTGAACATCTAAGATTAGAAGTGACATAAAAGAAGGTGTTGGTTGCAAAACCCACCCTATAGGGCACACCTCCTTATAAGAATAAGCTGCACATAGATCAGCTACATAAACGCCCCGACTTGGGGAACAGGACAGAGAAAACCCAACCTCAGGAAAAAAAAAAAAAAAAAAGACAAGTGAAGTCCTGAAGAATACTTTTGCTCATTCATTGAAGCAAATATGGTGACGTCAACTACTTACCGAACAAATTTTGGCTAACACTAGCGATTTGGATTTACCACCATCGAATAATCTTAACAATGGTCCTCTCATAGGTAAGGCATATAACAGTAACAACCATTGAAAAAACCCTTCCCCCAAAATCACAAATCCAAGCTACAACAAAAAAACATCACCATAAATACCCAAATCCACAACCACGTTAGAAACACACAAAAATGAAACACTAAAAACAAAAGAACGGGAAAGACGTCCCCTTTAACGAAAACCACCGTCGAGCCGGAGGCCACCGTTGAGGAAGACATCCAGACAGAAACTCCCACCGCCAGAGACGAGAGAGGACCACAACTACACCCAAAAAACGGAGGGACGCCGGAGCTGGAGAGACGATGAGGACGGAGACCAGAGGAGAGCCGACGCTGAAGAAGAAGGAAGGTTGCCGCTTTATGTCTCTGTTCCGAACTAAAACTCGCCTGCTCGTGACTCTTCGAGGTCCGATCTGTACTTCTTACGCGGTTATGGTACAAGAGGAGGCTCACCGCCGGTGAGACAGAAGGCCAACTGGTTATGCGAGAAAGCAAGAGCGCTACGACACTAGGGTTTGAAGATGATCCTTCCTCATTACTTTTTGCTTTCTTTCATATTGGTTCTTTTTGGGAAAAAGAAAAAAAGGTTTACTGAGAGTCCAAGAGCATGGGTAAGTTTGGGAAACAATTCAAATTAAGGGTGAATCTTTAAGTTTTAGATTGGGGAATATGCAAGAAACTTTTCAACTTCATCCTTATCAAAGGACGATGTTGCTTGAGGATTGTCTAAGCTTGCAGCTCTCATTTTCTTGCTCTCTCTCTTTCTCTCTGTCTTTTTCTCAAACACCTCGATTGCATTCTATCTCCCCTCTTGTTCCTAATTTGCAAATGAGCATTCACTAATTGTGAATGAGTATCCACGATTTGCAAATAAACATCTAGAATTTGCAAGTGAGAATTCATGATTTGCAAATGAATATCCAGGATTCAAAAATGGGCATCCACAAATTACAAATGAGCTTCTACTGAGGGTGCAGTTTGACCTTTTACTCCTCATACCTATTGACCATAAAAAAAACTTAAATGCTTCAGGTCTCGTTTTCTAATTAATTTGTCAAACATGGATTTATCCCCAATTTTGCCTTTTTATATTTGTCCTACTGATTGTAATGCATATTAGAATTTTATTGTTCATTATGTGTGTGTGTGTGTGTGTGAAATACAAGTTATACATGATATATAATAAATGAATATTAAGTCTTTTTTACTATTTACAAATAGTTCTTCAAAAATATTTTAAATAATTTTTTGTAATTATATGTTTTCAATTTTAATACTTTTACATACATACACACATATCAGGAAAGTAATTTTTTTTCATTATATATCTAAAGTCACCTTTTAATTATATACGATTTAAACAAGTTTCGATTTGTTAAAATAATATTATTTTAACAAAAGTAGTATTTAAATATAAATTACATTTTAGACTTATAGTAACTTAATTTAAACCCAATTAGTTTATAAACTGTAATTTATAAAGATTTTTAGCTTTCCAAATGCATACTAATCCAAACAAGGACTAAAATTGACACGTACATGAAAATGGAGTGAAAAATTATCCCATAAAAATTACACATGGTTTTTTTTTTTTTTTTACACTTGAATTATGTTTTTCCAAATATAAAGTCCAAGCCGTTCATTACACATCTCACAATTCAGATTATATACCAAAAAAAAAAAAAAAAAAAAAGAGGTAACGCACCAACAAGCTGTTGGTATGTCGATGATCGATGAGGGAAGGAAAGGAATGTGAAAGAGGCAGTGAATTTTACATCCTGGACTTTCACTCAACTCCGGTTAGACTGGTTAAAGATCTCTATCAATGGATCTCAACTCTCAAAAAGACCCATTGTTAATTGTCATATAAGTGTTGATGAGAGAAGCACACCCCAAAAATTATATGTTGAAGTTGGAGGAACCAATGCCTTATAGAGGCTCTCTTTCAAGGTAACTATCCCAGTGAATGATTTAGCCCCAGTTTTGATTGTGTTGCTGATTAATTTTCAATCCTTGTATACACGTGGAAATATATGCATCTGTTTAGGACTTACATTCAGGACTACATTGAACTTCATTTTTCTGATTAAAAATAGGTACTTTTATCCTGTTCCTAATTTTTGTTTATTTGAGGAGTACAATAAGAAGAGACGAATCCTTAATTTAAGATTAGTTGACTTTTTTTAATAGATTAGGAAAGCAAAATTAATTAATTAATCATAGCATGTATTATGTATTATTATATTATATATTAATTTATAAATCAGACAAATTAAATTAGTTTAAAAAAGTAATGATAAGTATGGATACTTTAATCTAACTTATGAAGCTTATTTAATCTTTCTAACAAAAGTCAATTGACTCTTATATTAAGAACAGAAGAAATAATGCACAATGTATTCAAAATGTTACCAGTACTTTCCTTTAAACTTAATTTGCCCTTACCTGTACCTATTTTCTAGAATGAAATTTGAATTGACGAACAAATTTGTTGTAGGATATATAAAATGAAGGCCCTTGAATATGAATTGTACTCCCAACATTCAAGTCAAAACAATAATGACTTTCACAAAATCATAATTTGACTCCTATCTTTGTGTGTGCACTCAAAGAAAATGTAATGAGTTTGATCTCTTATTGTCGTATGATGGTTGTGATGTTGTATATTTGAAATCCGAATGGACTGATGGTGATAAGTATTTATAGACCATGGAATAATGATAAGTATTTATAGACCATGGAATAATGATTTGAAGTGGTGCCTTGAAACAACCCCTCTTCAATTAAAATCAATAACCATATGTTATCGGAGCAAAAAAAAATAACCATATGTTAGATTCATGAATCAACATAATTAACATTTTTCAATGAGAAGTTACACCTTTAGTATGTAAGGTTTTCTTTAAAAACAATATTACATTTCACCAAGATCCTTAATTTGGTTTTCTTCATAGAAACTAAAGAGACATGACTTTGGTGACCTTAAATATTATAACTCTCCATATAACTATTCATATAAATTTTTTAATTTATAAGAACATGACTTTACCAAAAAAAAAAATCTCTTTATTTCAAAATATTTCAATATTTGGCTGATTATAACACTGAATCTGCCGCAGAGGAGGTTGCGAATTTACCAGGTTTCAGGATAGAGAAAGGGGACAGCAGAAGAGTTGAGCTGTATTTCTCATTAATGCTAAACCCAACCCCAACACACACAAATAGACGTACACGTTTTGTTTAAGAATTTTGGGAGAAGAGTTGAGCTGTAAATATAGTTTTTATTTATTTTTATGAACTTGAAGGAGGTAATGATGGTTTGACAAAGCTTGAACTTGAACAATTAAGTGGAAAATTGGAAAGGTTTTTTCTCCTACAATGCACTGAAGAAAACCTCAGCCCCATCTTCTGGTTTCTGATGTGGCAGACAAACCATACCATCTTCTGGATTCACCAGTTCCCACCTGAAAGTAATATTCACAGTTCACCATTATAAATGAAGCAACTATATACGACGAAATATTATATCCATTAATGAATTGCCAGACTCATATAATTACTTGTATCCAGTAGAGAGATAATGAAGCAAAATTCCAAGTTGAAGCCTCGCAAGCATGTTGCCAGCACAAATTCTCTTCCCACCACCAAATACTTGGAACGTCCCTGGCTTCGGTGGCTCCTAATTAAATTCACCGCCACAAAAATAATAAGCTCACGAATAAAAACATATATATAACTATTACAACAGAAATTAAGTTTACGATTTAATTTGCATATATGTAACCATACGTACGTTCCATCTGTCAGGGTTAAAGCACATCGGATCCTCAAAATTTTTTGGGTCTATGTGTAAGTTGCGAAGCCATACAATTACTCTCCAACCTTGGGGAAGTTTGTAACCTGCAAATTAACAAAGACGATGTTGACCAACTCAACGAAGTACACGGTGTGTGTATATATATAGAGAGCTACACCAATGAACTTAATGGGTGCCTTTAATAATGGAAAGCCTGTCGAAGCGGTCGACCTATGAGCATGCATGCTTAATTTAGTCGATTTTGCTTGTTTAATTCTTATTTTATGAATTAATTAATGCAATCCTCGAAACCTGAAAATTGCAAGTACCTTTGTATTCAACTTCTTTGACAGTACTTCTGAAAGCCGATAATGAAATGTTTCCCATTCTTAATGTTTCTTCAACGACCTGTTATAGTACATCATAACATTATATTCCAAAGATATTTTCTCACCTGCTGTAATTCATATATTTTTTTTATGTTGACGATAATTATAACTGATTAATATTTTAATAAAATATAACGAACATACCATGTTTGTGTATTTCGCCTTGGAAATCTCTTCAGCTGTGATGAAGTCCCCAGTTTTAGCCTTTCTTAAAGCCATGTTCTCTTCCTGCCATCGCAAATAAAGAGCATATGTATTGCTACCTCCCGTACTTATAATATAAGAGTTAGTTAGAGATGGAGTTTGATTTTAACTATTACTTTGATCCTATTTATAAGCCCCTTTTGACCAAAAAATTTGGTCCTATTTATAAGTCCCTTTTGACCAAATAAATGAGATTGTGATAATTTTACCCATATATTGTACCAATGAAAATAGAAAAAAAATAAAAAATTGAAAAATATTCATTCATAAATAAGAGTGAAGTAGAAAATTTACCCCATAGTCATTAAGTTACCTACCTCTCCTTAGTATATGTGATTTGGTCAAAAGGGACTTATAAATAGGATCAGAGTGGTATAAGGTTTCAACGTTTTTTCAGTTTATAATTTTTTTTCCTTCTAAAATGTCCTACTAATTGCACATATTAGCAAAATAAGCTAGGCCGAGTTAGACTTTAGTTAAATAGACATGCGCCTACAATAGAGATCCTAAACCTGAGCCTCTATATAAGCTTTCTTTTAGGCTCGTATCTGAGCCATCAAAAGGCTTAATAAGACCTTTAGCCATTTTAAAGACTTGCTTAAGATAAAAAAAATTTAAATAGGCTTAAAGCTTACGTTTTCAAGTTCATTTACAACCTCTCAAAGTTACTTAAAAATCTACGTTATGTCTTAAACATTTAGGATTTATTTATTCTCAAATGCAATATAAGAGTTTAGTAAGAAAAAGGACACATAGTATCAACAATTATCCAAGTAAATAGGAATAAGAAAAATCAATCTAAAAATATATATTTTCTAAATTCAAGCAAGCACAACAAATAGTAGCATGCAAAACTGGATTTTACCTTCTTTTTTTTTTTAACTTTTACGAAAGAAACCGAGACAAACTCCTCCTATTGAGATTATAATATTTCATTAAGATTTCACTAAAATAAACTTACAACAATTATTATATTTCAGTCAACAACGAAAATCAAGGGAAAGAGAGTGAACTAACATTACAATCTTGAGTGATTGAAGAGAAGAGGTAAATGTGTTGGGCTGATAAATAAAAAGGTTGGGTTTATGGGTATATATACGATGAGATGTGAAATTTAAAAAAATAAAAAATATTTCAATTCTATTATATATAATGGTATAAATTTAAAAAGAAAGCTAAATAGGCTAGGCTTGTAGCTAGGTTTAATTAGTAGGCTATATGTCTGGCCTATTTAATTACTTAAACAAGTGCAACAATGAACTTAAGTCAGACCTCTTTACTAAATAGGCTATATTTAATATGAATTAGGCTGTAATTCCTGATAAAGGCCTAACCTATTTCTATCCTAACATAATTGACTTCCTTAATTAATTTGCTCATCAAATTAGTCAACCAGCTTCTTTAAGAACGGAGTTAATAATTATCAAAAGCTTTCTCAACTGGGATGTGCCCATATGAATCAGATCAGCACCAGTTAATCAGAAAGTAAACATACATACCCGTAGTCTGTGAAGAACATTAGGGAACTTAGCAAGAAAGTAAATAGCCCACATGGAGGCCAAAGCAGTAGACGTATATCCACCAACAACTAAGGACACCATGTTGTCCAAAATTTCTGTGTCACTCAATATATTCCCTTCCTCATCTTTAATTTGCATCAGACCGTCCATTAGATCAACAGGTTCTACCACCTTCATATTCTTCCTCTTCTGCAACTCCTTCCCAAAAATCTCATCAAGCTTCTTCTTACACTTCAATCCATGGCGGTACGCAGTTCCTGGAAAGTCCAGTGGGTAGGCTCTGATTCCATTAAGCACCCCCTTGAACAACTCATCTATGGAATCAAGCAGATCACCGGGCTCGAAGCTCACAAAAAGTTTCCCTATGTTCTCTAGTGTCACCTGCATTAATTCAACCTTAATTCCTTATTGGCATCAAACTTTTCAAATGATATTTAGCTGACTTTTTCTTATGAAGGGAGGATTAAATAACTTAATCATATATAACAATTTATAAGTAGGATAAATTATTTTGGAGAAACAAATAAAATTATAAGTATTTGTAGTATTTTAATTAGTTTTCTTAATTAACCTCTCCAAAATAAATCAATTGGATCGTATATTTAAGAATAAAAGTAATACTCCGTCTAGTCTTATTTATAAGAGCTCAATAACTAAATCACGTGGTTTATAAAAACGGCTAAAATTAGTTAAAAATAATTTTTTTTACCAAAGTATGCCCTTATTTATGAGGAACAAATATGCGGGAAATGTATAATAAATATAAGTATTACTAACCTTTTAAGTAATGTAATACGTATAATTAATAGGGAGAAATTTGGAAAAACCTGACTAAATGTTCAAATTATTTTTATCGGGCTCTTATAAAAAAGATTAAGGTAATTCAAATTTTAGGATGTTATAAAAATATCTGAAGAAGGAATTAATTTACCTTTTTTGTTTCGAGATAGGCATTGATACCACCCTTTTGAGCCCAGGAGTCGAGTGCGGCCACCACACGGGGTTGGATGAGGAGGGCGATGCGGCGGAGCGCATCGCGGCGGTTGACGGCGTTGGTGACGACAGAACGGATCCTTGCATGCTCTTTGCCTTGAACTGCATTCAAAGAAGTGGGGCCCAGAAGCGCGATGTTGGGCCATTCTGAGATGAACTTGTCTTCTGATGATTGAAGCACAAATTTGGTCACCAATGGTTCACATGCTATGATTGAGGGTGATCCAAACAGATGAGTCCTGAACAGACCTTCTCCTTCCCCATATCTGTTTTATTAATTTCCCCAAAAATCAATCTCAATAAAAATCACCATAACATGTTTTTGTTTTTACGAGAAAGAGGGAGAGGAAAGAGAAATTAATGAACGTACTTGCGTCGCTTGGCGTTGATGTAGCCGTCGGGTCGTCGGAGAAATTTGAAGTACCAGAGGAAGGTGACGGTGTCGCCGATGAACGGTAGGCCCAAGTGTCCAGGTGGCAACTTCTTATTACTGTCTCTGCCACGTAGAACAACGTACCAAAGTTCATTCCACCACCACAACACAAACCCTAACAATGGCAGACATCCAAGAATGACACCTATCCACTCTGTGGTCGTCACTCCCATTCTTTTGATGAGGTTAATGCTTCACCTCGTATCTGTAACTTAATTGTGGCATGATAGATCTTGCCTTATCATATGTATATATATATAAACAGCACAACCATCTAGTTAGCTATAGCTTCTGTGGCAGATTCTTCAGGGACGATTCTTTCACTCACACTTCGCTAACAGACAACTAATTATATAATGATCATTGTGATTAGCATGATAGGTCTTCCCATTGTTGTATACGACAGGATGCTCCAGTTAGGATCTGTACCTTTGAACCACACTTCACTAACGGACAAGTAATTATATGAGTAATTAATTAAACTCCCACGGCATTGGAGATTGTGATTGGACTACGATTCCTCCAATCTCAGTACTGCCAACTACAACCAAATTGTGTAATAATATTCTAGCGGCTGCTAGCTAATATTTAATCCCACGCATTACAGCAGACAGTTTTTTTGTTTAATATCTGGCTATATGGATTACGTAAGAAGCAAAGTTTGTGGTCTGTGCCTGGGGAAGGTTGCATTATTAGAGTTGCAGTGTAACTCTCAATCGTAGTTTTTTTTACCTTGTAATATAATTATACGTAGTTTTGATTTATATAATACTCAAAATGATAATGTACACGCTAAAATTTAATCATCAAATTGGAGTAGTCTTCGCTTGTTATTATGGAGCCCACAAATATGAATAAATCGCATTTTAAATATTGCTTATGATCAAACCAACATCATGTTTTAAATATAAATGGATAGATGATAGCTCCGTGCTTGCATGAGATCATAGCTTACGTATACATTCTTGTTAGATCGACATTGACACTGAGATAATGGAACAGATTGCTTTTGGCCAAACCAACATCGTGTTTTAAATATAAATGGATAGATGATAGCTCCGTGCTTGAATGAGATCACAGCTTACATACATTCTTGTTAGATCGACAATGACACTGAAATAATGAAACAAAAGTCTAAAGTCTTAATTTTACCTCATGTGGATTAATATTATAACAAACAAAATAGGAGGTCAATAACAAAATGTGAATTAATCAAACGTCCAACTGATATATGCGGTTACAAACAATACAGCCAAAGTAATAGGAAGTATAAAATAAAAAATAAAAACCTTTAACATCTGTATTTTTACCTTTCTACTACCATCTTTAGAGGGACGTCATAAGTGATGTTGTAATTTGTTTATCTATCTTTTATTTTTAACAAATGTTAAATGTGACATTCAAGTCCATTTTAAAAAAATAGACGTTACAGAGTATAATCTCTTAAATCGTCAAAGAAATCAAACACGATCTTGAGAAAGAAAGTTAAATGAACTAAGAGATTTTGCCAATTCATCAATTAGTTACCGTCAATGTTTTTCTTGAGCAATTCGCCTATTCCGGTGTTGGTTGGGTCCAGAGTATCACCCCAATCTGTGTTCCGTTACATACAGTGGTAAATCTTTGATGAGGCCAGAGGGGGTCATGGCCCCCCCCCCAAAAAAAAAATTCATCATGCAAATTGAATGTAAGAATGTGGGATCTTTTAGTTTAAGCCAATAACAAATCTTTGATGATGGCCCCAAAAAAAATAATTATGCAAATTGAATGTGGGAATGTGGGATCTTTTGGTTTAAGCTACAGAATTTGGGAATTGTTCAACCAATTAATTAAATTTAATGAACAATAAGAAATTAAATATGATGATTGATTGAATAATTATTCTAATTATGTCAAAAATCTATTAGCGTCACTCATCATTTTCACACCCTTTAGTGTAAAGTTCAACATGTAAGCTGGATAATCATACTCCTTTGGCCCTGAAATTTTTTAAAAACATTTTCCCCCTTTTTTTCATTCCCTCTCGCAGTCCCGCTCACAGGTGTTAGACATTAGGGCATGCTTCTATTATTCTCTTAATTTCCCTTGATAACTTAATAACGAGAGCAAGAAACACGTCTGTTTTTCTCCCAATCTCCCTTGATAACTCATTTGTGATTTTTAGCTCTTGCCCGCTATAACCTACAGGTAACACTACAAGAAAAAAGGGTTTTAGCGACGGAAAAAATCCGTCGCTAAAACCTAAAATTCGGTCGCTAAATGAATTAGCGACGGATTTTTTCCGTCGCTAAAAAGTGGTCGCAATTGCGACAGAATTTCAGATTCCGTCGCAATTAGCGACGGATTTAAATTCCGTCGCTAATAGCGACGGAAAATGATTCCGTCACAATTAGTGACGGAATATGATTCCGTCGCTAATTTGAATTTAGCGACGGATTTTAAATCCGTCGCTAAATTCAAATTCTCGACGGAATCATATTCTGTCGCTAATTTCGTTAAATTCAAATTAGCGACGGATTCAGTTTCCGTCGCTAATTTGATTAATTTTTTTAAAAAAAATTATATATTATTTATTTTAATTAATTTTTTATTTTTTGTTTTAATTTTCTTTGAAAATTATATTCTTTTAAAAATAATTATATTCTGTTTGGAGGTGTATAATCTATATTATGGAAAGAGACAGGGTTCACTTTTCATCCTGTGCTAAAAACCCAGGTTTACATTCTTAATTAACGAACATGAATAATTATCAATTTGATTCTAGTCATCCATCTAATGAAAACAGAGCAAACATATAATAATTTTGTCCAATAAATCTGTAAAAAAGTTTTCTTGTTTTTCATGATTATTTTAGTTATTAGCAAATTATGAGATGTTGGAGAGGATTTTTCACCTACTGACTTGAATTGAATCCCTTCATGCAAAAGTATACAACAATCACCTTCTTCTCAGTAACGCCGAACAGCTTTATCTTCTTTACATATAATTCACAAAAACTAAAAGTTCTAAAAATGCATATTCCATAGTCAGTAGGAGCAGTTTTACTCTTCAAGTTTAAGCATCAAACCAAAAACAAACAAAGGACACATTACAGTAAGTGAGGAACAATAAGTGAGCGAAGAAGAAGAAGCACAAGGAAAGAGTGAAGTCAAACAAATCACAATAATATTACGAACACGGAGAATAAGAGAGCACGATATTAGGAATCAATGTGTACATAAGAATATGAATGGAAAACGCAACCAAATTGTAAAAGACCCAGTGTCCTCCTTCACTCATCAACACGTCCGCCGAATATAATCATCAAAACGAAAAATATGAAGAAGAAAATTAAATGAAATTCGTATACAAAGATCAAGATCCAAATTACATTACTCTCATAATTAATAACGAATGAAAATGCTCTGCTCAGAAGAGAAGCCCGAACACGAGAGCAACCAGCGAAGCAACGGCGGAAGGCATGAATAGGGCGGAAGGCACGAAGCAACTCTCATAATTAAATGAAATCGCTTTTTGCGACGGAAACTGAATTCCGTCGCAAAAAGTAAGAAACTTTTTAGCGACAGAATTCAATTCCGTCGCTAAAAAGCTGTAGCTGGCAGCCTTTTTGCTGCCAGCTAGCGATGGAAACTGAATTCCGTCGCTAACTCCCAAAACTGGCGGCCTTTTTGGTCGCCAATTTGCGACGGAATTCAAAATCCGTCGCTAGATTTAGCGACGGAAACTGAATTCCGTCGCTAGATTTAGCGACGGAATTCAAGCCACCAGTTTGCAACGGAATTCAATTTCCATCGCTAAATCTAGCGACCGAATTCAGGGCGGGACTGGCGGCCTTTTTGGCCGCCAGTCAACGACGGATTTTGATTCCGTTGCTAGATTTAGCGATGCAATTCAATTCCATCCCTAAAATTAGTGACGGATTTAAAATCCGTCGCTAATTTCCTCATTTTGTGACTAAAATAAAATTCCGTCGCAAAATGCCTTGAATTTGCGACGGAATATTTTCCGTCACAAATTCCGTCGCTATTCTGCATTTTTTTAGTAGTGTAAATTCTCCCATCTTATTTCTTCGCTCTTATTCAACCCTATATTTACTTTGTCTGGTTTTGAATCTTTTCTAATATAAAAAATTTCATAATCGGTAAATCTCGTTGAAATCGTCGAGTTTGATAAATTATTTTCTTGTTTCTTTCTTTATTTCGTTCTTTGATTTTGTTTGTTGTCGATGAGAAATGATAGTAATAGATATCTTTGTTTCACAACTCAAACTAGATTTGTCACTCCCCTGTATTTGCCGTTGTATACCGAATATTACAATCTTGGGATAAATATTTGGCCCCCCAAATATTTATCTCAAGATCCGCCACTGGTTACATAATGAAATGATCGGATCTCAGTGAAGATATTTGAAGCAAAATTGAAAAGAGGATTAAAGAAAACCAAAGAGGAAAACTCACCCAAGAAGATGCAGTCGAAAGGAGAAGCATAGATGTGAACATATTTGTTATAAGTGAATTGAAGAGGTGAGGTTTGGAGCTGTTGAAACAAGACCGAGTGACCATGAGGTGAGAGGAATTTAGCCGAGGTGGGGAGTGGAGTTCAGTAAGTGGGGTATGGACATGAGTGAATGGTGGTGAGGGTTGACCGAGGTATGTGTGCCCGAGGTGTGGTGGAGAGGGATGTCTGAGAGGTTAATGGCTTATGGGTCATGACAGGTGACGCTGGAAGGTGTGATGGGAAGGGGGTTTGCATGAGAATATAAGAGAAGGTGGGTATCACATGGGTGTCATGTTATGTGAATTTTTTTTTGGAAAATTCCACTAAAATACCAAATGAATTTACAAAACCCCCAGAAGTCCGTCGAATTTGCAAAAAGACTGAGAGGTGATAAGGACCTTTGGGGATATGCAAATTCGAGCGAAATGACTATTTTACCCATAGTTGCAAATAATTTTTTTTAAAAAGTAAATACCCCTGCGATGGGCCCCACCTCCGGCGGCCACCACCCCCGCTGGCGGTCGCCGGCGACCACCACCTCCCACCGGTCGCCGGCAGGCGGCCACCACCTCCGCCGGCGCCTGCAGTGGTCGCTAGCAACCGACAGGGTTGGTGGCCGCCGGCGGTGGGGCCCACTACGGGGATATTTAATTTTTTTTAATTATTTACAACTAAGGGCAAAATGGTCATTTCGCTCGAATTTGCATATCCCCCAAAGGTCCTAATTACCTCTCAGCCTTTTTGCAAATTCGACGAACTTCTGGAGATTTTGCAAATTCATTTGGTATTTTAATGAAATTTTCCCTTTTTTTTTAACATCTATTTATAAAAATGGACATTAGTAAATATTTTTAATGTCTATTATAAGGCCTAAAATTTTACAAATACCACCACTTTATTTTTAACGATTGTTTAGAGAAAAAAAAAAGTTTCAAAGCAGTCGTTGAAACTTACAAATATTCATCCTTTTTTTTGAAATTTTGGCTTAATTTTTAATGATTGTTTTTAATATAGATATTGAAGGTGAAGGAGCAAAAATACACATGGGTTTTTTCTTAGGAGCGCCCAACACCACATACTTTTTTCTGAAGCAAAAATACACACGTGTGGTTACTTTATATGTGCAAAAGTCACACACTTCCTTCAGAAAGTGGATGTTGACCGTTAACTAGGCTTTATTGACCGTTAGTGCTGACATGGATGGTGAATTTGAGTGAGAATAAGCCAAATGGGAGGAAAAAATGCTGACTAGGATGCTGTTAAATAGGACATTTCGACACATCAGCAATTAACTCATTACCAAGAAACCCTTCATCTCCGTTCTTCCTTTTTCGACTGGTTGAAGCCCTAAGCATCTCCAGCGACATTATGTTTAAGACACAGGCTTTCCCATGAATCCATTCGATTGAAAGCTGTTGGAGATGCTTAGGGCCGAGTCGAAAAATAAAAGCAAAAGACATCTGTTCTGATCGAGACCCGAACTTTCTTCTGTAATACTCTCTCTTGTTAACACCTTCTTTTGGGGCATGTGGATCGAGTTGATAAGGATGCCATTTTATCTGTAAAATTGAGTTAAAAACATTTCATTAGCAAGGCTTATTGATGGAATTTTGACCACAAGATACAGAGACCAATTCAGAGGGTAAAACCTCAAAGTCGTATTTGTCCCGAGAAGAATCAATGGCCTTATCTAGATTTTTTTTTGCCAACAAAGCACCACGGGCATACAGAATCAGAACTAATATCGATTTTAACAAGCTTCTTCTGAGTGTTAGGCCCCGTTTGTTACAAAGAAAGTTTGGAGGAGGAAAGGAAAAGAAAAGAATGGAAAGGAAAGGAAAGAAAGATTTGAAAGATGAGGGAAGATGATTTGAGTTGTTTAATAGGAAGAAAATGAAGAGGTGGTAGTTGGTAAGGAATCAGGAAATGTCTATTTTACCCTCAAAAGAAAATAATTCAAAATAAAAAAGAAAAATATTTTTTTGCTAAAATATATTTTTAAAAAATATATTCTTGTTAAGTTTGAACTTGTGAAAAAAAAAATTCGCTAAATTCAAGCTTCCCGCCAAAATTTGAACTTCCCGCCAAATTTGAATTTCAGGGGTAAATCTGTCAATTTCCCAGCTTTCCTGGGAAGATGGAGCTTTCCTTCCATTTTTGGATGGAAAGCATCTTCCCTCAAATGAGGGAAGATTGGACCTCACTGGAAGATGCTGACTGGACTTTCTCTGTAACAAACACCTCAAATCCATGGGAAGATCTCAATCTTCCCTTTCCCTCCCCATACTTTCTCTCTACCAAACGGGGCCTTAGAACTGGAATCGTTCGCCATGATCCTGCTGTATCTGCAGTTCCCCTGCAGATAACATCAGATTCAGGAACGACACGCAATAATTAGCGACATCCATCGACGAGGAAGCTCAAAGTGTGAAAAGAATGCAATAATTCTGTTCGAATAGCAACCAAAAAAAAAACTGCAACGAAAGTGCCTGTAATTAAAAATCCCACGAAGCGAGGATGAAGAAAACATATTAAATTGAGATTACAACAAATGATGAATGGAACAAAAAGTAAAAATACCCGGGAGACTGGGAGTTTTAAGATGAATTGAGAGATGGGAACAGCACGAAAGTTCAAAAGCCTGGCCAGTTTAAGAAAATAAGCTTCGGATATCCACGAAAAATAAAAATTTTCAGAAATAAGGCAGAAAGTCCATGTTTTGACGTTTTCTTAACCCAACGAAATGAGAAGCTCAAGCTTCGGCTCTCGTCAAGCCGTTTAGAAAGATTGAGAATCCAAATCTTAATAAACTGTATCACGGTTTTCCCAATTCCTATTCCCAGCATGGCAAACCATTCATCTCGTGCCAAATCAAATTAAGAGTTTCTTGGCTAACAAATTAGAAAAGTGATTTTACAACTCATTTTTGGAAAATTATTCTCACATTATTTTGATCAAAATCACATTTTAACCAAATCTTCGTAGCTCCACCATGGTTCTTAAAAACTTGTTTTATCACTGTGATTTTACGTTTTTGCGATTTTTTTTCATTAAACGATTTTACTAATTTTCCAAACGCTTTTAAGTTTTTACGATTTTTTTATGATTTTACTACGTTACGATTTTACGTTTTACGATTTTTCATTCTCCTTCCGTTTTCAGGTAAAAACTCGTTTTTAAGAACCTTGAGCTTTACCTCATGAACGCTGCTGGAGACGCTTAGGGCTCAGCCAGTCGAAAAAGGAATAACAGAAATGAAGGGTTTCTTGGTAACGGAGTTAATTGCTGATGTGTCAAAATGTCTTATTTAACAGCATCCTAGTCAGCATTTTTTCCTCCCATTTGGCTTATTCTCACTCCAATTCACCATCCACGTCAGCACTAACGGTCAACAAAGCCTAGTTAACGGTCAACATCCACTTTCTAAAGGAAGTGTGTGACTTTTGCTCCTATAAGGTAACCACATGTGTGTATTTTTACTCTAGAAAAAAGCACGTGATGCTAGGCGCTCTTGAGAAAAAAGTCCATGTATATTTTTACTCCTTTACCCTATTGAAAATAACTTTTAACAACTATTTTTTATGTCGTTGAAAGTTATCTAAAACAGCCATTAAAAGTTAAGTCGGAATTTCAAAAATATCATCATCTTCGTTTTAACTTCTGTTTCTTAAAACCATGCTTTAATTAGTATTGTTATAGGAAATTTTTGTAATTGCGAGACCTAACCCGATTCCAAATAGAAAAAACTATACATACATGCGCGTGTGTGGGGAACAGATTGCCAATCAATCAATTAGATGCGTGGATCTGGTGTTGGTCTACTTTTATATGTTAAATAAATGAGTTAGATTACTTGTGTGTACTACAGATTATTTATATACGGTCGTGTGAACTCAACAATTCAACATAAATTATGGGTCTTTAATTATTTTTTTCAAGAAAATATATAGGTCCTCTTTGTCTGGGTCATGTCAGAAAAGTAAAAATAAAAATGTTTCATACATGCACTCATCAGTAGCAAAAAAATTGTTAGCAAGTTGATAACCAGGAGGGAATTTGTTGTAGCCTTGCATAGAAGTTCAAAGGAAAGTTAGATATTACTCCCAACCTAAATATAAAACCTCAATCATTAATTTATGAGATTAAAGAAGATAAATAAATAACGTAATTACAACATATGTTACCGAATCTATTTAAATTATTTATATATCTATATAATTATATTGTATATTAGTTTATAAGTCAGACAAATTAATTTTAAAAAAACAAAAAAAATATAATTGATAAAATGAAAAAATGTCTTGTATTTAGGAGAAATTCACTTCTAAATTATCTCTTATAATTTAGGACCAAAAGTAACATCTTACAAACAAAACAAAAAAAGGAAAATTAGATAACATGGACACCAAGAACAAGTTGGTACAAATAATTTAACAGATCATCACTGACAAGGGTTAGGTCTAACGAAAGAGGTTAGTTCCTCACAAGGTCACGACCTAAAGTTTGAATCCTCGATGAAAGAAGTGCCCACCCTTAGGGTAAGTTTGGTTTGAGGGGAGGGGAGGAACTGATTTTTTTAACACTTTTCTCTCCCCCTCATTTTTTTTCTCTCCCCTCCCCTTCCCTCAAACCAAATTTGCCTTTAGTGATCAAAAGTGCTAAAAAAAAAGTTTTGGAGGGGTTCGGCATCAGTTTCCCACCAAGGCCAGGGCATGGCCCCGGGCTCTATGAACACTTACTGGGAACTTACGAGATCGCCTACCAAAGGAGTCCCAGCAACGGCAGAGGGGATCAAACCCACGACCTAAGGGCCTAGTCCTGGATCCCTTACCATCTATGCCAACTCTCATTGGCTGATTCAAACAAGATTGCCCTCAATAGAATGATACATATGCCTAGCCAAAAAGAAAAAAAAAATTCTAAAGAGGTCATCACAAAAAAAAACAAAACAAAAAAAATCATCTAATGGCTTGTTGGGCAAAATATTTGGAGGCCCAAAATCTAGACATGACCCCAAAATGCTAGTTGGGTTATTTTATTGGATTACCATTGCCCATTTATGTTTTCCAACGGAAACTTAGGTAAGAGCAAAAGCTTTGGGCTTTTCATTGTCATTCTCTCTCCCATCCTTAAAGGTTGAGAAAAAAGGGCTGATCTTTTTTTTAAAAACGCATCATTAAATTTTTTTAATATAAATATACAAGTTTATCATTAATTTATTATTGTGTTGATTTTTATTCTTATAAGGTATAATAAAATAGGAATAAATTTGAAAATTAGTTAAATTTTATGTTAAAGTTAATAAAATTTAAGGTTTTTTTTTTGTCTAAATGAGACATACTAAAAATGGTTTATAAATAAGACCAGATGAATACTTTTATTATACTTGTCATGATACTTATAATTCATTTTATAATTTTTTGTTTTAAATTTATATATATTGAATACATCTAGTTATATATCATATATTTTTAAAAAAAATCTTAGGTATTTTTTAGTATTTACAGGTAGTTCTTTTTTACTAATTTTGAATATAAACTTTTTTAATACTTATACTACTTGCAAATTAAAATCAAATTACATACACACAAATATATCATAAAATTTATATGGTTTTTCATTATACATCAAAGTGTGCTTTTTAATTTTATCATTTAAATAAATCTCAATTTTTGGAATTATATTTTTTAAAAAAATATTATCCAAATATATAATCACATTATGGTAATTGATTTTTATGCCAACTTTAATTTACAAACTACAGTTTATATGAGATTTTTAGTTTTGCTGATGATGAAATAACAATCTAAGATTCACACAAAAATAGAGTGAAAAATTATCCCATACAACACGAGTTGTGAATTTTGAGTTGAGTTTGTTCGGCTTAACATGTTTGGAACATCATGCAAATTAATACCCCTGACCTTATAAAATCTAATTAATCTCTTTCACTCACTCATATGCGTGCCACGTTACCAAAATTATCATTATCAATATATAGATTTTTTATTATATTGATTAAGTAAATGTTTCTATAATTTGTATCAAAACGGAGACTTGATCGTATTTGTTTTAGATAAAGTGTTTGCGTGATGCAGAAAAACAATAATAAACAAGTTATTTTAAGTCCAAGTAAAAAGGGTGGATTAATTAGAGAAGGACTATCCTATGAAGATGACTAATTATTGTTATCATGAATTAAACATTCTTAATTAAATGCCCTATCCTATGAAGATCCTCAAGTGAATGTTTTACTCTACGACGTCTATGTATTTGTCTTTAAAACGAAAATTTATAATAATAATATTAACACTGTTCGTTTGTGCTCTTGCGTGTTAATTTCATACTTACGCTCTAACTTTCACAAGAGCTACTCCCATGATAATTTTAAAAGTTAACCAACTAGAAATTATTTCTATTCATGTCGTTAATCCAAAAAATATTATAAAAGGGAGAATGATAATTAAGGACCATATAAATGTTCCAAGTAGCGCAATCTAATTGATGAATAAAATACAGACCATCGTTTTCTTTGAATTTCAACAGGAGACTAAAATAATTGAATCTGTTTCAAATTAAATTAAAGTAGGCCACTAATTTAGGAGCTTTCACAGTAAAGAATGGGGACCAAAAATAAAAAATGAGGTGGATATTGACTTAGTGACTCTAGTGTGAAATCAGCGTAACACTGTGTTAAAAATTATATTCGTGACAAATAATTTCCCTCTAAATAGCTAAAGTTATGAACTAGATCAAATTCATAACCTCCCATAGATAGGCATTTCATGCCACTACACTATAAAACTATTGGTATAACAACATTTCTATCACCAACACGTACTTCACATTTGACAGTTGACACAGTGTCCTTATTTATATTTTATATTTCTATGAACCAATGAAGGAATTAAAGAAGATGAGTGGGGTATTGACATGCATTTTTAAAAATACCCTACTTATCTTCTTTAAATCTCTCATTCCCTCACCTCCTTAATTATCGTAGAAGAAGCATCAATATGGATATATTAGAAAATGATTTAAAAATATAAAAAAATATGTTTTATATTTAGAACCTAGATTAAATTCTTAAATATGTCTTATATTAAGCACCGGAGAGTATTATATCTAATTTTATTTATTTAAGTAAATAAGTTTGTAAATTTACTAAAGAAGCATAAAAAAATTGAAAATGTTAGAAAAAGATGAAATGTTTTACTTGAAAAATAAAAACATAAAATTCAAAATATATATTACTACTACCTCCGGTCCTAATTATAAGGCATAGTTGACTTTGTTTGGAAAGATTAAGGAAGCTAAATAAGTTACTTAATCATTTTATATGTTGTATATCTTTAGATTATATATTAGTATGCGAGTCAAACTAATTACTTTGAAGAAAAAAATAAAAATAAAAATACTCTAAGTTAATTTAATTAGCTTCCTTAATTTCTCCAAAAAAGTCAACTATATCTTATAATTAGGACTATTAAAACATTAAAATAATAATTCATCGTATGGCAGAAAAGAAACTACGGAAACATTAAAGTATATTTTGGTCATATTGTGGGCCACGAGGCAAATTCCAAAAGCCATTACACACGTAAAACGATGTGGTTGCAAAGAAGGCCAGCGGAGAGAAGCCATTCCCAAAGCGGCGTTTTACGCCGTGTGGTAATGGACTTTTGGTCATCAATGACAGCGCGTGGGTCCCACAAACCGCCACCATCCCCCAGGAGCCTACCCAGATGGCGGGACACAGCATCGACCGGGGACATGCCACTTTTGGCCGGGAACTTTAGTCGAAATTTCTTTATTATATAATGATTGCCTTTGGCGCAACAACAATGGAGAAAAGTGAGGGGGAAAATATGCAGAATAATAACGAGAAAGAGGAACAGTTGAACAAGGAGGATGAAGATCCTCAGATCAATTACAGAGGTTGGAAAGTCATGCCATTCATCATAGGTACGTAGGAAGGAAAATACTCTGTTTCTTTCTGTGTCTCTGTTTCTATCAGTTTCTTACAATTTTTATGGTTGAATTTTTGAAGGAAATGAAACGTTCGAGAAGCTGGGAGCCATTGGCACACTATCCAACCTCTTGATCTATCTGACTACAGTTTTCAACCTCAAAAACATCACAGCTACCAACTTTATCAACATCTTCAATGGCAGCACCAACTTCGCTACCCTGCTGGGAGCTTTTTGCGCCGACACATATTTCGGTCGCTACAAGACCATACTTTTCTGTACATTCGCGTCCTACGTGGTATCAACTCATCAGACCAAAGCCCACCAAAAAAAGATGAGATTTGAGTGATGAATTCTGAGTTATGACCCCTGTATTTTTGTGTCGAGCAGGGATTGCAGGTGATACAACTAACGGCGGCGTTCAAGAACCTGCACCCACCTCACTGTGCAAAGGATAGTATCACATGCAAAGGACCAACGGTGGGGCAAATGGCGTTTCTTCTGGTGGGTTTCGGGTCATTGTTGGTTGGAGCAGCTGGGATCCGACCCTGTAATTTAGCTTTCGGAGCTGATCAGTTCAATCCCAATTCAGAGTCAGGGAAGAAAGGGATCAATAGTTTCTTCAATTGGTACTTCTTCACCTTCGCTTTTGCCCAGATGGTGTCTTTGACTCTCATCGTTTATGTACAATCCAATATGAGCTGGGCCATCGGTTTGGCCATTCCTGCAGCTTTAATGCTCATATCATGTGCCGTCTTCTTCAAGGGATCCAAAATGTATGTCAAAGTTAAGCCTAATGGAAGCCCCATTACAAGTATTGTTCAAGTCATTGTAGTATCCATCAAGAAAAGAAGACTCAAACTTCCATCTCAGTATTCTATGCTCTCTCTCTTTAACTATGTGCCTCCCAAGTCTTTGAACTCCAAGCTTCCCCATACCCATCAATTCAGGTAGATTTCTTGTCTTTTCTTTTTATACGGGTAGCAGTAACGTCATGTGACCTGAAGATCACAGATTTAAATCCTGAAAACAACTTTTCAAATTGTTGAAGTGAGATTGCGTATACTTATCTCGCCTCAAATCCCATATGATGGGAGGCTCGTGGATTAAGCGCCTTTTCTTTTCTTGTATTACCTTGTAGGTGTCTGGATAAAGCAGCATTTATGACCCCAGAAGATAAAACAAACCCTGATGGATCTCCAAGTGATCCATGGAATCTGTGCAGCTTGCAGCAAGTGGAAGAGGTGAAATTATTGGTGAGGGTGATACCAATATGGGTGTCAGCCATTTTGTACTACGTTGTAATAGTACAACAGCACACAACCATGGTGTTCCAAGCACTCCAATCCGACAGGCGTTTAGGACGACACAGTAACTTCCAGATTCCAGGAGCAACCTACTATGTGTTCCTGATGCTGAGCATGACCTTGTGGCTACCCATTTATGACAGAATTATCGTGCCTTTTCTCCGGCGGCTCACCGGAAAAGAAGGTGGCATCACGCTCCTCCAGAGAATGGGAATCGGAATATTCCTCGCCATATTGAGCATGCTAGTTTCCGGCATCGTGGAACGGCACAGAAGGTCTCTGGCTTTAACCAGCCCCATTGGAATAGAACCCAGAAAAGGAGCAATTTCATCAATGTCAGCTTTTTGGCTGATTCCTCAGCTGGCTCTAGCTGGACTTGCAGAATCATTCACATCAGTGGGACAAGAAGAGTTGTACTACAAACAGTTTCCAGAGAACATGAGAAGTAGAGCTGGTTCACTTTTCTACAGTGGGATGGCTGGGTCTAGTTATTTGAGCACGGTGCTCCTTTCAATTATTTACAGGGTCACTGAGAAATCTGCAACTGGGAATTGGTTGCCTGAGGATCTGAACAAGGGCAGATTAGATTACTTCTATTACATGATTGCAGTTCTACAAGTTTTGAACTTGGCCTACTTTTTGTTTCTTTCAAAATGGTACAAGTACAAAGGAACTGATACCACTACTAGCAGTAGCCTTCAGTTCAATCAAGTATGAAAACCATCGCAAACATCTACAAACGGTGTTTGATTGGTTTGATGATTCAGATCATTCCAAGAAGGACAGTGTCATGGTCAATATGTAGAGTGTCTGTCATAGTCAATGTAGAGTGTCTGAAGTCCTGTCTCTCTGAGACAAAAGAAAAAAGAATTACGAAAGACTTGGTTTAAATATGTCTGTATTAATTCTGATAGGCCTGGCTCGCTAGTAACTAATTGTGCAGTGATGCACTTTTCGCAAACATCTACAAACGGTGTTTGATTGGTTTGATGATTCAGATCATTCCAAGAAGGACAGTGTCATAGTCAATGTAGAGTGTCTGAAGTACTGTTTCTTTGAGCCAAAAGAGAAAAGAACAATGAAAGACTTTACTTGGTTTAGATATGTCTGTATTAATTCTGATAAGCCTGGCTCGCTAGTAACTAATTGTGCAGTGATGCACTTTTCGACGATCGATGACTTGAATGAGGAGAGACAAAAGTAGAGTCAAACGTTAGATGTTAGTGAGATCGAAAGTTTTCTAGAAAGTAGGATTGATTTCAGTTTCTTTTTCCTCGTAATCTTTTTCTTAAATATCAATCATATGCCAACCCAACCATGGCAATTTTCCTTTGCTTCTTTCTATTACTAGTTGTCATTCAGTAATGTTGACTTATTGCATCAGTGTCACTCACTTATTTGTGGAATTACTCCGCATTTAATTTCTTCCCCTCTTGTTTGATCATGTGGCTAGTAGTAGTTCAAGTACCATTCTAATATTATTTATAAGTCCATTTTGACTAAAAAATTTAGTCCTATTTATAAATTTAGTTTCAGGTGATAAATGAGATTGTACAATTTTGCCCATATTAATTGTATCAATGAAAACAGAGAGAGAAAAAAAAAGTTGAAAGATATTCATTTATAAAGCAGAGTAAAGTTAAAAATTTACCCCATATTCATTGAGCTAATTACCCCTCCTTGATATGTGTGATTTAGGGCCCGTTTGGGATAGCAGTGGTAGAAGTGACTTTTTGTTTCTGATGAACTTTTTTTCCTAATGTGATTTGTGTTTGGGATTACGGTGGTAGAAGTGGCTTTTGTTTCGGAAAAAGGAGAAGCCCCAACAATGAGCTTCAACAAAAAACCCATATCAACCTTAGAAGTCCAGCAAACCATCCCAAACACTTAATTATCAGATTTTCCCTCTTGATGTGCTTTTTTCCCCATCTAATGAACTTATTTTTCTATCAGATACCATCCCAAACACACCCTTAGTTAAAATAGGCTTATAAATAAAACCAAAGTGGTAGTAACTTTAAGTTTTGGTTCAAAGTGAGTTCCCCAAATTAATTAAAAATTGATTGATATCAGTACTCTTGTAAAGTCACTCAATCAAATTTTTCCACTACGTTTTCTTCATTGTTTCTTGTATCTTTATTTCTCTCTCTTACTTATCTTTTTATGAGAGCCAAGAAATCAGGCCAAGCTTGTCGACTCGGCCCTTTTAAGTTAAAAATTAGAGGAGTTAAATAAAATTGACCTTGTAGGGTCTCGAGCTTAAAAGGGTCTGTCCTACAGGCCCTTTTAATTATTTTTTATATCATATTTTTGGATGCATAGATTTACATATGATGGTAATCTACTAATTTATATATATTTTGTATTTGTTGTAGAGTTATTTATCTATTTAAGTACAAATACATAAATACATAATAACTATATTTTGATTTTATGATTTGATTTATTATTTGTTACAAATAAAGAGTATGGATGTGTTCATGATGGCGGGAGAAAAAATTCATGATATTCTTATTCATGAAGCAAAACCTACTACTCAAAGTAAAGTGTAATAAAAAATCATTGAAATCGATGATAGTGGGAAGAAGATGATAATGATAGTTATCGTACTAATGTTACTTAGTAGTATGCTTCTTATATTTTATGTGAGTTATTTGTGAACAATAATTTACTTCTGATTAAGAATCAATGAATGTGTTTATTTATTGGATGATTTAACCAATTTCTTGAATTATACAATTCCGTTAAAAAGATCTTATAAAGAGATCTTGAATTTCCCCACAGGGCCCACTCACATCAACACCATCATCCAATTCCTTTTTCGCCATTCCCCCATCAATTCAGCGTCATTCAACCATGTTCATGCGGGGTTGCTTGGAGTTTGGAGGAGAACATAGGCGGAATTTAGGGGGCCAGGGTCCCCCACCCCGGGGGGCCCGGCGGGGCGGGGACCTTATTTTAAAAAAAAAAAAAAAAAAAAAAAAAGTAGAAGGAAAGAAGTGATGTGAGAGGAGGAAGCATAAAGTGAGCATAAGTATAAAGCTGTCTTCTGTACTCACATCTTATGCCCCTCAGTCACGTAAATTACTGAGAAAGAAATTAGGACACAATAAGAAAACGAACACATACGAGGGAATTAGGACTCAAATTTCCAAGAAAAGCCAAAAGGGCTTGGAAGTTGGAAGTTGGAACAGTATGGAGCATGACCACAATCAATTCTTACAAGAGAAGGGTAAACATTTAAAACACATACATTAAAGAAAATAGAAGAGAAAAATAAATGAAGGGATTTATGATAGGGAAGGGAAAATATGCCATGCAATAATTAATGTTTCAGATAACCTCACGGTTACTAACTTATAGAGCTTTAAAGGGTGTAAGCAAAGAGAGAGAACGAAACATTGGTTCCTGAAAGTTTATCTCTTACCCTCTTATTAATAGAGAATTAGACTTGTATTCATTCTTCCAGTTTCTACAGTAACTATTAAAAAATCTTTTTTTGTTATGAAAATAATCAAGAATAGGCTTCGAAATGGAATGAAAGATTAATTTCTTGATAATTCTTTGATTACATACATCGAAAAAGAAATTGTTTTGAGTTTTAGCACAAATTCAATTATAAATTAGTTGAACAATATTATGAAAACACATAAAGTAAGAATCAAATAAAGTGATTTTAATTTTTGGGATTTAAACTTCTCATGTTACATGAGAAAAAAAAGATTCCTACACACATATGAAATGGTGAGACCCCACATCTTTTTTATTAAAAAAAACTCAAACACATAAATGGTAGAACTTACATCTTTTTGTATCTATGACATGAGAATACACTTCTCGTACAACATGAGAAATGTAATTCCCTTAATTTTTTTTATATATTAAGTCTGCATTGTATTTCGAAACTTTTATTTATGATTTTTTATTTTATTTTTGCCCTCGTCATTAAAATTCCTGGTTCCACCACTGGAGGAGAACGTAAATTCATGGCAGCTTGAGCTACTTGGGAGACAATTTGGGAGGAGCATGGAGGAAGCTATAACCTAGAACTTATATTTGAAGACCATAAGAGAGAATCTTTCCTTTTATCAGTTTATTTCAAGACTTGGAAATTATTTAGTTTTAGATAATTTTAAGTTGTTTTCTTACTAACAATATAGTTTTAGATTGTAGACATATTATTTAATTTGGATTAAATTGATAATTTGGATTTGAATTGTGCTAAGATATTTGCTGGGATTTTTCTTGCAAGCCGTTTGATTGTCAATTATATTATTAATTGAGTTTTCATTATTAATTTAATTGTCAATTTAGGTTTATCCTCTTAGTTGTTTAATTAGGTTGGTTAATTGTCTAGTTGTTTAATTAGGCAATTGTGAACATGATTCCCAAAACTATCTTGAAACTATTTAAATGGATTTAATTAAACTGGCGCTTATTCCATTATGAGTTTTCTAGTGTATTAGATGTTATTGAGCATGAGGATTTCCCATGTATCACTTAGGTAATTAAATTCATTAATTCCAATCTTTCATTAATTAATTCCCCTTTGGTCTAACTAATTAATTTGGGCTAAGAGGGTTAATTCCATGAGAGTCCTGAGTTGTTCCCTTCACCATACCTTAATGGTTAGTTAACTTCTTTGTCTTTTCTTATTTGATTTTCTTAATAGTTAGTTAACTTCTTTGCTTAGGATTTTAATTCTCTTTTCATAAACCACCCCCCCCCCAAAAAAAAAAAGCATTTGCAACTAGATTCCATTCTCATATAGGTTTCAGAGTCATTTGCGTTAGTGCATTTAGTTAGTTGTTTGCGTCTAGGTAGTAGTGTCTTGTATTATAGTTTAGGTTCATTTCATTGCATTTTTTATCACCCAAATTCAACTTAAAGAAAAACCTACTAATTACTCTTTAGAAGAATAACCTAGATTGCCACTATATTCCATTATTAGTTGATGTCTCATTTCGGTAACATATCCGTGTAAGAGTGTCATGACTTATAGTTAAAAAATATATATTGATGATGATTGATTGATTAAAATTTGAGAATTGAATAAAATAATAAAAATATGTATTTTCAAAATAAAATCATATATTTATAAAGTTTAAAAGATTCACCAAAAAAAAAAAAAAGGAAAAGTCGTTTGTTGGACCCTTGGAGAGTGTATCTGATAGGTTTATGTTATGATGAATACTGGATATGAATTTAAACGCAACATCACTGAGGCCTACTCGATCTGAATGATGTGAACACATAAATTACGTATTCAAAGTCTCTCAGATTTTCATATAGAGGACTACGACTGATGATGGGTCACCACACTAAAGCCGAAAAGAGACTAACGCAAGATTATAATATTAATATTAATAATTGATTTATTTCAAGTGCTCATACACCAAACATCTTTTCCATAATAGCTTTCTAGTTTTCACGTTTTGTTTGGTTAACCACTTTCTAGTTTTCATAATAGCACCTTGTTCCTGAAGATATTGGTGAGTCATGCAAATTTTGCTGTCTAGCTTTTAGTGACATGGAAACAAGAATAAAATATTTAACCTTAAGCTCATGGAAATTTGGAAGGCTAAACATATTTAAAGTGCAGCTCTTTCTGAAGATTGGAAGGCATATTTAATCACAGTAAGATGAAAATAACTAGGGGCAAACAAAAGCACTCGTTTAATAAGTGATCAAAGGTTAAAAAAAGAGAGCACAGGAAAAAGATAGTGAGGGTGCCTCACTGTCACTGTGTAATACTCATCATTACATTCTACTTCTCTCAGCAGTCAGCACTTAAAGTGTGCCCCACTTTACAGTATCAGTCTGCAACTGAGCAAGCATATATATAACATCTAGACTGTGTAGGCTTGCTGAATTGTGTCAATGTCAAGCCCCTTCAGTCTCAACTGATTCTACATGACCTTTTAGTGTATGCAATTCTCCTAACCTGCACACAATAACTGTGACTTAGTTGTTTTGATCCAAACAGTGTATTAGTTGGATTTGCAACAGAGATTGCCTTGAGCATGATACTTGGATTTAAAGACTATAACAAGCCTTCACTTAATGAAAAATGAAGTGTGAGCCTACCTTGCGATTTCAGCTCTCCTTTTAGCTTCTTCAGCCATTTGATTGAGTTCATTGAAATGAGTGCGGTCGGAGAACTTGGTGTCAGGTACTTGTAATCCATGTAAGGTTCTCTGAGCATGTGCCCACTGAAGTTCCCTTTGCTCCTTCCCAAAGTCCTTCTGCCTTGTGAATGCAATCTACATATTATTCATAAACATTAAAATCCATGAGCTCAGAGCCACAACTGAAGCGGTATGTAGATAAAAAAGTAAGAAATTCAGAGATATAGAGACATCACAAATTGACCATACACAATGCAATGAGAGAGACTTCCAGAGAAAGGGAGTGTTATGTGGTTATCACAGTCAGAGTTAGTTAAGATGATTATTAGTTAGTTAGAGATGACTACTAAGTATAAATAGAGGATTGGTGAATGTATTGAGGTGTCTTATTCTATGCGTATTCACGGTATCAAGACTCATCCTCAGATTGTATGATTGCATAACTGTTCGAAATCTTTTTTTTTTTTTTTTTTTTAAAGATGAGTCAAGAAACTCTACTAACCCTTCGCTCAATGACAAGATACCAAGCTCTCCCACTCGAAGCATAACGAATGAAGAACTTGATGAAATCAAGTGGGATGTAAAATATGATGTTGTATAACCATATTACTCCTGCCCAACCCCAACCGATTCCTTCAATTGCAGCAAAGCTCCAGTTTGCATATACTGCAATCAAAGTGGCAATCTGCAACACAACAAATTCAGCATCAAACTCAGGCAAATGAAAAAAAGAAAAGAAAAATAGAACTGGTAGAGCAGGAATGAGGATTCTAGCTTACCAGCTGAGCAACCACAAAAGCAGTCCTTAACAGTATACCAGGGCGCTCAACATATGACCAGCCTCGAGACCGAGTCACAAATATAAGGGCCTGACTGATAGTGCTCACTTGAAGATATATCGCCGAGGCTAGTTTTCGGAAGTCATCATGAGCAGTTTTTTCAAGAGATTAGACCCCAAATAGTCGCTGAAAGGTTAGCAGCAGCGAAGATAGTCAACGTAAAGAAAAGCATGTGAAACAACAAGCATGAACGTCACCATGAGCTAAGAATATTCTAAAACACTGAAAATCATCAATAGAAGATATACCGGGAAGAAATTTGTTTTGTATGCTGCCCAAAAGAATATCACTGTCATCATTGCCAAGTAACTTCCAAGTACAATGCCAGTGGTGAATATCTCTGTGAGCTTCCAGCTATCGGGCAGAGGAGAGGGTTTTACTCTATCTTTTGAGATTGTCATGATAGTACCTATATGTCATACATGTTTTAGTTATGAAGTTGAAGGCATGTCGTGGAAGACAATCAGAAGGAGAAACAATGACAAAGAAGTGAGATAACAAACCATCATTTAGGATGGCGATGATTAGCACCACAAAAGGAGGAAAGTCAAACTTCCATATGAGGGCCAGCAGCATGAAACCAAGCTATAACCAAACATATAGAACAGGTGAAGAATTTTTTCACAACAGTCTCACCAAAATTTTATCAGACTGTATTTCCTGGTATAACATACCTTGAGTCACAAAACAGTTCACATACCACAATACGGAGAGTAATTGAGACTGCATAAATCTGCATGAAAGAAGAAACAAATCAGTTCAACTGGTACTAATATTATGCACTCTGCTAATAATGACCCAGGCAAAACAAAAATTTGCCAAGAACATCAAAAATATAGAGAAAATAGTGGAGTATTGTGATAGGATTAAACCTATTAAACCTCTTCTGGTTTATTCCAGAAAGAGGAAAGACGCTGATTAGGAAGTTAGGAGTAGTTATGAGGGAAGTTAATGACTCTTATCTGTTTTAGGAAGTATAGTTTATCTGTTTTAGGAAGTTAGTGATTCTTATCTGTTTTAGGGAGGTTATTGTGGGTAGTTAACTAGGACAGAATTCTATATATATTAAGGAAATGTAATGATCAGATTATGAAATATATGTTATTCCAGAAACCTTGTCTTTGGCTAGAGTACAGGTCCTGGCTCTAGAATTCTTGCTCTACTCTTATTTCTTTCTAAGTTCTATCATATTGAAATGAAGGAAGTAACAGTGAGTAATACTCCTTCCGGTCTTAATTATAAGAATACTTTTATAATGTAAATTACATAATAAAAGTGTTCCTATAATAGGACCAGAGGTAGTAATAAGAAAAGGTGGAGTTGTGATCAATAGCAGTTCAACTGCTCACTGTATAATTTTTCATTCTCTGGAAGATGGCTCGGCTTGTCAAAACAGCGCTAGTAATAACACTAAGGCCAGGTTCTGTTAAAACAATATCAGACGCACTACGAGCAGCATCAGTTGCATCAGCAACAGCTATACCAATGTCAGCCTTTTTTAGAGCAGGTGCGTCATTTACTCCATCACCAGTCATTCCACATATATGTTTCCTCGCTTGCAACCGTTTCACGATCTCATACTTGTGTTCTGGCCAAATATATGTTAAGTTATAACCCAACTGACATGACCAGAGGAAGCACAAAATATTCAACAATAGCAATTGACTAGTACTTTTCCGTGCCATCATATGAAATTTAATAAGCAAAAATATCAATAGCAAAATTTCTGTATTCAACATGGAAAGGAGCATACCAGGAAAAACACCAGCAAATCCATCAGCCTTTTCTATCAATTCATCAACGGGTAGTGCAGAAACGGACTCATCCTTATCCTGACCAAGCAACGCAGATGAAGGATACATGTTGGTCCCCATTCCCAAAGGACGGCCAGTTTCCTTTCCTACAGCTAGTTGATCACCTAACAATAAGATATAAACATAAAATTGAAGAGTCAAAACAGTGAACAATCTTATGGTTCCATTGGGAATTAGATGTAATCAAAGTCAACAAGAGATATCAATTGGAACCAGTTACAACATTTCTTAAATTCTCTCACTAAACTATGTTTATGGTGATCTAGTTGTCAAGTTTTCTCGGATAGTAGGTGTGTGCTTATAACCCAATCAAATTCCATATAACTTGATCACTATATTCTACAAGTTTACTTAATCAATATGTTCTCATAATGCAAGAATAGCAAGCAAGAATAGGACTTAATGTAGCAGTACTGAGATTGCATCAGTGGTTTGCTAGATGAAAAACCTTGCTCCAAAACTTTCAAGAAACTCATTAGCTATAGAGAACAGAACAGTAACTTCAGCACCATTATACATGCAAATGAAATGTGCTGTGTATAAAATAGACCTGTAATCATTTTGACATTTACTCCGAGGTTTAGGGCCCTCCGTATTGTTTCTGCACTGTCATGCCTTGGTGGGTCAAAGAGAGGCATAAGACCGATGAACTGCCATGGGCCTCCAGCAGCCTCCTTCCTTCCTTCTGGAACTTCCTGCACAAAAAGATAAAAAACCACATGGTAATCACTTCTTCAGTCTGACATTAAAGTAATACATAGGGATACAAACTCATCAAATGGTAAAGCAAGACGAGAAAGCATGCAATGAATCAAGTACCTGATATGCTACAGCAAGAGATCGTAGACCGCGCTCTGCAAACTTATCTATCAGTGCATGGACTCTGCGTTCAATATCTGCCTTATTGTGTGCAATATTGAGAATCTAACAACAGTCATGTTACAGAAAGAACATAGCAAATTCAATATGAGACAAAAAATGAGGTAAAATTATGTAAACAATGAGATTAAGGATAAATTACCTGCTCTGGCGCACCTTTGCTTACCCTATGCATTTTACCTTCACCATCAATGTAAGTTAATGCGGTCCTCTTATCAGTAGGATTGAAAGGAAGAAAATGTACTTCTTGGATTCCCACTCGTGCCTTTCGTTGCAGCAAGTTCGAAAATAAAAATATCACAAACTTTTTTTTGATAGGAAAATATCACAAACTTGAACACAAGACAAATATGATCGTCCCGATATATAAGGCTACAACGTCATATTAAGAACAGTAAAAAATTGCTTGATCAATTTCACCGTCTTTTGGATCAGCCAGCATCCCAACTATGGCAGAATCTAAGGGCTAGTTAGGCATACTAGTTGGAGGCCCAAAATCTTAGGCATGACCCCCCAAAACGCTGGTTGGGTTTATTTTATTTGGATTACCATTGCCCATTAAACTTAGGTAAGAGCAAAAGCTTTGGGCTTTTCATTGTAATTCTCTCTCCCATCCTTAAAGGTTGAGAAAAAAAGTTGATCCTATTTATAAAACACATTATTTTTTTTTTATTTTTTTTTATTTTTTTATATATAATGCTGATGAGAGTTAATACAGATGGTAAGGAATGGGTCCAAGTCCTAAAAGGACGAAAGTTCGATTCCCGCTGCCGTTGTGAGGGCTCTTTCGGTAGGCAATCATGTAAGAACCCCTGTAAATGCTCAAAGAGCCTTGGGGCCGTGCCCTAACCTTGGTGGGGGACCGGTGCCAAACCCACCTAAACTTTTTTTTATAAAATATATATATATATATAAATATACAAGTTTATCATTAATTTGTTATTGTGTTGACTTTATTCTTATAGGGTATAATAAAATAGGAATAAAGTTGAAAGTAGTTAAGTTTTATGTTAAAATTAATGAAGTTTAAGTTTTTTTTGTCTAAATGAAACATAATGAAAGTGACTTATAAATAGGACTAGATGAATACTCATATTATATTTGTCATGATACTTGTAATTCATTTTAGAATTTTTGTTTTTAATTTATATATATTGAATACATCTAGTTATGTATCATATATAATAAATAAATCTCAGGTATTTTTAAGTATTTATAGGAAGTTTTTTTTAATACTAATTTTGAATATAAATTTTTTGTGATTATAAATTTTAATATTTATACTACTTGAAAATTAAAATCAAATTACATTAGCTCATAAAAATTTGTGTTTTTTCGTTATACATCAAAATGTGCTTTTTAAGTATATCATTTAAACAAATCTTGAATTATCTTTTTTTTAAAAAAAATATTATCCAAATATATAATCACACTATGGTAATTGATTTTTATGCCAACTTTAATTTACAAACTACAATTTATATGAAAATTTTAGTTTTGCAAATGTTGATGTAAATAACAATCTAAGATTCACACAAAAATAGAGTGAAAAATTATCCCATAATCTTGAGTTGAGTTTTGTTCGGCTTAACATGTTTGGAACGTCATGCAATAATACCCTTGACCTTATAAAATTAAATTAATCTCTTTCACTCACTCATATGCGTGCCACATTACCAAAATTATCATTATCAAGATATAGATTTTTTATTATATTGATTAAGGAAATGTTTATATAATTTGTATCAAAACAGAGACTTAACCGTATTTGTCTTAGATAAAATGTTAGTTATATTCTAGTTCAACGGAGAATATTTACATAATGCAGAAAAAAATAATTAATAAACATGTTATTTTAAGTCCAAGTAAATAAACATGATGACAAGAAATATGTATCTAACCAAGAATAAAATAATACTGAAAATTGAAATCGGAATATTCTAAAGCACACACCTGAATCTGTATGAATAATAATAAAGCCACTTTTTAAATAATTGTTGCATCAAAATGAATTAAACTATCCAAAAAATGTGGAGATTCAAAGTAACTATGCAAAGTTTATGGCCAACAAACTTTCGTGGTAACACTTCCAACCTTTGACAATATTCTTAATTAAATGCACTATCCTATGAAGATCCTCAAGTGAATCTTTTACTACGTATATATATTTGTCTTTTAAAAGAAAATTTATAAAAAATAATAATAATATTGACTCATGTTCGTTTGTGTTCTAACGTGTTGATTTCATACCTACGCTCTAACGTACGACAACAGCCACTCGCCCACTCCCATGATAATTTTATGAGTTGACCAACTAGAAATTCTTTCTATTCATGTCGTTAATCCAAAAAATAGGGAAAATGGTAATTAATAAGGACCATATAACAAAAATTATTGTAAAAAGAATCAAATATAATTACTAGTTAGTGCCTTATAACAAAGACTAGATGGAGTACTCATAAAGATAAAGAGAGAAGAAATAGTTAAAAAATACTCAATCATGAATAAGAGTAACACTGCCACAAGACTTATAAATAGAATCAGAGTGAAGTTTAGTCAGAATAGACTTATATATACTCCCTCTCATCCTTATTATAAGGCACCAACTAACTTTTCTCACAAACCAATAAAAAAAGTTAAAGTTAATAAAGTTGTCCTAAAATCTAAATAATTTTCAATATTACCCCTACTAATTGTACTAAATTCTAATATGATATGAATTATTACTTTCATCACTACCCTTATTAATAATGGGCATACATGGAAAAAAAATAATTAATACTTATTAGAAATAAGTAAGTGCCTTATAAAAAAAACTAAATAAACTTATTAATTAATACTTTATAATAAGGATGGGAGAAAGCCGGACCAAAGTGATATGCTAGTTGTAGAAATTACGAAACTTCCCTCACTCCAATAAAGGCTGACACATTTGACCAAAAAAAAAAAATAAAGGCTGACACTGCCACAAATCCTAATGGCCCCAAAATTCGGTGCTTTAAGCTCATTGATATGGAATTGGTGGAGCGCAATCAAACACTGACCCATCTTTTTCTTTGAATGTGAACAAGAGACTAAAATAATTGAATCTGTGGCAAATTAAAGTAGTAGGCTACTAATTGAGGAGCTTTCACAATAAAGAATGGGGACAACATATGAGGTGGATATTGACTTGGTGACTCTAGTGTGAACTCAGCGTAACAAGTGTTAAAAATTATATTCATGACAAATAATATCTCTCTAAAAAGCTATGAAGTTATAAACAACATCATCAAATCTATAACCTTCCACTAACATATAAGCCTTTCATATCACTAATCTATAAAATTATTGGTATAACAACATTTATATCCCCTAAACGTACAGTTGATCGACACAGGACACTTTTTGGTACCTATTCATATTTCATAACCCCCCACAACAACTTTATCTCCACTTGGTATTCCTAACATTATATTATATGCCTCTGAAAATAACCTTCCTTGCTGTGCAGTCCCACCTCTAACCAAAATTACTTTCTCAGCAGTGACTATATATATGAACCCTCTTCCCTTTAATCTTGACTCATTAATTTCCTCAGTTTTTTTTTTTTTAACTTTTCTTTACCTTTTTAAGGAAACAACAGAAGATAAAGATCTCATTTATTTCAGAGGATTTCTGTTTAGATTCCATTTAGATAGTAATAGTAGTATAGTACTAGTTCTATATAGAGACTCCGGACTAGACATGGATCACTTGAAACCCATCCTCAAAATTGAAGGATGTGAATCCAGTCAAATTGTTGAAGATGGAGTTGAGGGCTTTCCACTAGAACATGATAGCTTCGTGAGTGTCGAAATCGCACACCGAAAACATTTTAGGCTGAGTGGTAATGGGGAAGGAGATTATTTCCATATTCTTCTTTCCTCATTTCTCAGTATCTTTTAATTTGAGTTGTCCAAAAATAAATCTGACATTTAGAGAGAGACTTTTAAAATTTTTATATTTATTGTATGCGGTTTTAGACCTTAATGATTTTGGACCTTTAGATCAATTTTTGGACAACTCAGATGAAAAGATACCGAGGGAAACGCTTCTAAGAATTTGGATCCGTGGATTTTTGGTCATCAATGACAACGCGTGGGTCCCTCAAACCACTAACTTTAAGGACGCGCTTGCGTCCTCTTCCACTATGGTCCATTGCCATCCTCTTCCCCCAATACTGCATCGTTTTGGTGCAAAATAGGTAAGGGTGATGCTTTTTTTTGTTTTTAAGGTACTGATAGGTCTTAAAAAGATATTTCAGAATATTGATTGGTACTTAAAAAATACTAACAGGTACTTCATGATTTTAAAAAATTATTGTAGGATGTTGAAAAATATTTCAGGGTACTGACTGATACTGAAAAAATATTTTAGGTTGCTGACTGAGGACTGGCAGGTACTAAAAAAAATACTTGATGATATTAAAAAATTATTTTAGGATATTTATTTGGATAGTATATATCCTAAAATAATTTTTCAAAATCATGAAGTATTTTTTTTTAATACTAGTCATTATCCTAAAGTATCTTTTGAGTACCAGTCAGTACCCTGAAATATTTTTCAACATCCTAAAATAATTTTTAAGATCATGGAATATTTTTTAAGTACCTGTCAGTATCCTAAAGTATCTTTTTAATATCTGTCAGTATCTTATTAAAAAAAAAAACATCATCCTTACCTATGTTGCACCAAACGCCAAAACGGCGCAATATTGAGGAAGAGGATGGCAGTGGATGACAGTGGAAGAGGACGCAAGCGGCGTCCCTAACTTCAACACTATTCCCTAGGCCAAGAGTGAGGGAGCCAACCAAGATGGGTGAACACAACATCAACCGTGTACATGTCACCTTTTTCACAGGAAATTAAGTTGAAATTTGAGAAAATATCACTCATATTCTATGGGAGAGAGAAAATATTTTCTGAGCAAAATAATAAAAAAAAATTAAAAAGTTCTAACCTCAAATGCTCTATCAAAAAAGTTCTGTTGTTAAAATAATTTTTCCTGTTATCAAAATTTCTTTATGAAAAAATTGTTATCAAAATGGCTTTTCACGTTGTCAAAATAATTTTTCCTGTTGTCAAATTTTTTTTGAGTTTTTCCTCCAGCTAGAAAATTTTTAACAATAGGAAAAGCTATTTTGACAACATAAAAAGTAATTTTGACAACAATTTTTTTATAGGAAAATTTTAACAACAAGAAAAGTTATTTTAACAACATGAAAAATTATTTTGACAACGAGAGTTTTTTGATATTAGAATTCCTAATTAATATCAAATAGGGGATTTGAGGTTGGAACTTTTTTTATATTTTTTCTCTTCCTTGAACCTAGTGATATTTTCCCTTGAAATTTCTTTACTACTTTTTCTTATTCTTATTATAAGACACAAACTAATAAATGTATTTGTTCTTTTTAAGAAGGGACTTGCTTGTTTCCAATTAGCATTAATGATTTTTCCATGTATATCCATAATTAATAAGGGTAGTGGGTGAGAATGATGATTAATACTACCTATGGTCCTAAATATTAGACAAAATTTGTAGTGCACTTTGTACTACAAATTTTGTCCTATATTTATAACCAAATGAAGTATAATACTAGAGTTTAGTGTAATTAATATGGGTAATATTAAAACTTACTTAAATTTTATAATAATTTTGTTTATTTTAACTATTTTTATTTTTATTGATTTATACCAATAGTTAGTTATTAGCTCAATAAGCACAGGAAAGCACCGGAGGAAGTATATAATTATTGCCTTGGGCGCAACCACCCTCTTTCTCTCTATCTCCCGGTGAGACGTATAAATCCGCAGCTCAACAACAATGGAGAAAAGTGAGGGGGGAAATATGCAGAATAATAACGAGAAAGAGAAGCAGGTGAACAAGGAGGATGAAGATCCTAACATCAATTACAGAGGTTGGAAGGTCATGCCATTCATCATAGGTAAGTAGTGAGGAAAATACTCTGTTTCTTTCTGTCTCTCTGTTTCTATCAGTTCCCTGCAATTTTTGTGGTTGAATTTTTGAAGGAAATGAAACGTTCGAGAAGCTGGGAGCCATTGGCACACTATCCAACCTCTTAGTCTATCTAACTACAGTTTTCAACCTCAAAAACATCACAGCTACCAACGTTATCAACATCTTCAATGGCAGCACCAACTTCGCTACCCTGCTCGGAGCTTTTTGCTCCGACACATATTTCGGTCGCTACAAGACCATATTTTTCTGTACATTCGCATCCTACGTGGTATCAACTCATCAGAACAAACCCCACCAAAAAAAGATGAGATTTTGAGTGATGAATTCTGAGTTATGACCCCTGTATTTTTGTGTCGAGCAGGGATTGCAGGTGATACAACTAACGGCGGCGTTCAAGAACCTGCACCCACCTCACTGTGCAAAGGATAGTATCACATGTAAAGGGCCAACAGTGGGGCAAGTGGCGTTTCTTCTGGTGGGTTTCGGGTCATTGTTGGTTGGAGCAGCTGGGATTCGACCCTGTAATTTAGCTTTCGGAGCTGATCAGTTCAATCCCAATTCAGAGTCAGGGAAGAAAGGGATCAATAGTTTCTTCAATTGGTACTTCTTCACCTTCACTTTTGCCCAGATGGTGTCTTTGACTCTCATCGTTTATGTACAATCCAATGTGAGCTGGGCCATCGGTTTGGCCATTCCTGCAGCTTTAATGCTCATATCATGTGTCGTCTTCTTCAAGGGATCTAAAATGTATGTCAAAGTTAAGCCTAATGGAAGCCCCATTACAAGTATTGTTCAAGTCATTGTAGTAGCCATCAAGAAAAGAAGACTCAAACTTCCATCTCAGTATTCTATGCTCTCTCTCTTTAACTATGTGCCTCCCAAGTCTTTGAATTCAAAGCTTCCCCGTACCCATCAATTCAGGTAAATTTCTTGTCTTTTCTTTTTATATGGGTAGCGGTAAATTTGTTATGTGACCCAAAAGTGACAGTGACGGATTCAAATCCTGAAAAAAGGTGTTGTGTATGTCTATTTTACCTCAGATCTCATAAAATGGGAGACTTTTGCCTTTTTTTTTTTATATGCTAGGAAACATACAAGATGGATGTAATAATCTGAAGTATTACACTACAGGTGTCTGGATAAAGCAGCAATTATGACCCCAGAAGATAAAACAAACCCAGATGGATCTCCAAGTGATCCATGGAATCTGTGCAGCTTGCAGCAAGTGGAAGAGGTGAAATTATTGGTGAGGGTGATACCAATATGGGTGTCAGCCATTTTGTACTACGTTGTTATAGTGCAACAGCACACAATCATGGTGTTCCAAGCACTCCAATCCGACAGGCGTTTAGGACGACACAGTAACTTCAGGATTCCAGGAGCAACCTACTATGTGTTCCTGATGCTGAGCATGACCTTGTGGCTACCCATCTATGACAGAGTTATCGTCCCTTTTCTCCGGCGGCTCACCGGAAAAGAAGGTGGCATCACGCTCCTCCAGAGAATGGGAATCGGAATATTCCTCACCATATTGAGCATGCTAGTTTCCGGCATCGTGGAACAGCACAGAAGGTCTCTGGCTTTAACCAGCCCCATTGGAATACAACCCAGAAAAGGAGCAATTTCATCAATGTCAGCTTTTTGGCTGATTCCTCAGCTGGCTCTAGCTGGACTTGCAGAAACATTCACTTCAGTGGGACAAGTTGAGTTTTACTACAAACAGTTTCCAGAGAACATGAGAAGTATTGCTGGTTCACTTTTCTACTGTGGGATGGCTGGGTCTAGTTATTTGAGCACGTTGCTCATTTCAATTATTCATAAGGTCACTGAGAAATCCGCAACTGGGAATTGGTTGCCTGAGGATCTGAACAAGGGCAGATTAGATTACTTCTATTACATGATTGCAGTTCTACAAGTTTTCAACTTGGGCTACTTTTTGTTGATTTCAAAATGGTACAAGTACAAAGGAACTGAGACCACTACTAGCAGTAGCCTTCAGCTCAATCAAGTATCAAAACCATCGCAAACATCTACAAACGGTGTTTGACTGGTTTGATGATTCAGATCATTCCAAGAAGGATAATGTCATGGTCAATGTAGAGTGTCTGAAGTACTGTTTCTTTGAGCCAAAAGAAAAAAGAAATATAAAAGAATTTACTTCGTTTAGATATGTCAGTATTAATTCTGATAAGCCTGGCTCGCTAGTAAATAAATTGTGCAGTGATGCACTTTTCGACGATCGATGACTTGAATGGGGAGAGACAAAAGTAGAGTCAAACTTTAGATGTTAGTGAGATCAAAAGTTTTCTAGAAGTAGATGAAAGTAGGATTGATTTCAGTTTCTGTTTGCCTCGGATTCTTTTTCTTAAATATCAATCATATGTCAACCCAACCATGGCATTTTCCTTTGCTTCTTTCAATTACTAGTTGGCATTCACTAAACTGTTGACTTATGGCGTCAGTGTCACTCACTTATTTGAGGAAGTTCTCTGCATTTAATTTCTTCCCCACTTGTTTGACCATGTGGCTAGGAGTAACTTAAGTTTTGGTTCAAAGTCGGTTCCCCAAATTAATTAAAAATTGATTGATATCCGTACTCCATTAATGCCCCTCAATCGAATTTTTGCCTATGTTCTTTTTCATCATTTTTCTTATTTTTATTTCTTAATCTTATTTACCCTCTTATAAAAAAGACTTACATGAAAAAGTTCTCTTTATGTGTTTATTACTTTTAACTATTTTTAACCAACTTCATGAATTATATTATTCAATTAAAAAGATCTTATACAAAGGATGAGAGGGAGTACTACCTTTTCTCTTTAATATAAAAATTAGATAGTTAATTTGTAGATATTATTAAATTAGTTCAATTAATTATTTATAATACATGTAAATTAATTTACCTAAAATACTCTATTGAATCATGTACGTGAAAAGTACTTTTGATAAAAATTCCTAAACAAACAAATGTATATATGTGTGTGTCTGGATAAGTCGGTGACCCATTCATGTAACAGTGTCATGACTTCTAGTTAAAAAAATATATTAATGGATGATTGATTGGTTAAATTTTGAGAATCGCATAATAATAAAGATATGAATTTTCAAAATTAATTCAATATTTATAAAATTTAAAAGAATCACCAATAAAAAATAAAAGCGAAAATTGTTCGTTAAACACTGGAGAATATATCTGACAGATTTATGTTATGATGAATACTGGATACGAATTTAAACGCAACATCGCTGAGGCCAACTCAAACTGAATGATGTGAACACACGTATTCAAAGTCTACGGGTCACCACACTAAAGCCGAAAAGAGACCAATGCAAGATCATAATATTAATATTTGATTTATTACAAGTGCTCACGCACCAAACATCTTTTTCATAATAGCTTTCTAGTTTTCACATTTTGTTTGGTTAACCAATTTCTAGTTTTCATGATAGCACCTTGTCTCTAAAGATATTGGTGAGTCATACAAATTTTGCTGTCTAGCTTTTACTGACATGGAAGCAAGAATAAAATATTTAACCTTAAGCTCATGGAAATTTCAAAGGCTAAAATTATTTAAAGTGCAGCTCTTTCTGAAGATTGGAAGGCATATTTAACAACAGTAAAATGAAAATAACTAAGGGCAGACAAAAGCACTCGTTTAAGTGATTAAAGGTTTTGAGCCAAAAAAAAAAGTGATTAAAGGTTAAAAAAAGAAAGCACAATAAAAAGATACTGAGGGTAACTCACTGTCACTGTGTAATATACTCATCATTACGTTCTACTTCTCTCAGCACATTAAAGTGTGCCCCACTTTACAGTATCAGTCTGCAACTGAGCAAGCATACATATATATAACATCTAGACTGTGTAGGCTTGCTGAATTGTGTCAATGTCAAGCCCCTTCAATCTCACAACTGATTCTACATGACCTTTTAGTGTATGCAATTCTCTTAACCTGCACACAATAACTGTGACTTAGTTGTTTTGATCCAGACAGTATTAGTTGGATTTGCAACATAGATTGCCTTGAGCATGATACTTGGATTTAAAGACTATAACAAGCCTTCACTTAATGAAACAATGAAGTGTGAGTCTACCTTGCGATTTCAGCTCTCCTTTTAGCTTCTTCAGCCATTTGATTGAGTTCATTGAAATGAGTGCGGTCGGAGAACTTGGTGTCAGGTACTTGTAATCCATGTAAGGTTCTCTGAGCATGTGCCCACTGAAGTTCCCTTTGCTCCTTCCCAAAGTCCTTCTGCCTTGTGAATGCAATCTACATATTATTCATAAACATTAAAATCCATGAGCACAGAGCCACAAATAAAGTGGTATGTAGATAAAAAAGTAAGAAATTCAGAGATATAGAGACATCACAAATTGACCATACACAATGCAATGAGAGAGACTTCCAGAGAAAGGGAGTGTTATGTGGTTATCACAGTCAGAGTTAGTTAAGATGATTATTAGTTAGTTAAAGATGACTACTAAGTATAAATAGAGGATTGGTGAATGTATTGAGGTGTCTTATTCTATGCGTATTCACGGTATCAGGTCTCATCCTCAGATTGTATGATTGCATAACTGTTCGAAATCTTTTTTTTTTTTTAAAGATGAGTCAAGAAACTCTACTAACCCTTTGCTCAATGACAAGATCCCAAGCTCTCCCACTCGAAGCATAACGAATGAAGAACTTGATGAAATCAAGTGGGATGTAAAATATGATGTTGTATAACCATATTACTCCTGCCCAACCCCAACCGATTCCTTCAATTGCAGCAAAGCTCCAGTTTGCATATACTGCAATCAAAGTGGCAATCTGCAACACAACAAACATCAAACTCAGGAAAATGAAAAAGAAAAGGAAAAAAAAGAACTGGCAGAGCAGGAACGAGGATTCTAGCTTACCAGCTGAGCAACCACAAAAGCAGTCATTAACAGTATACCAGGGCGCTCAACATATGACCAGCCTCGAGACCGAGTCACAAATATAAGGGCCTGACTGATAGTGCTCACTTGAAGATATATCGCTGAGGCTAGTTTTCGGAAATCATCATGAGCAGTTTTTTCAAGAGATGAGACCCCAAATACTCGCTGAAAGGTTAGCAGCAGGGAAGATAGTCAATGAATAGAAAAGCATGTGAAACAACAAGCATGAACGTTACTATGAGCTAAGAATATACTAAAACACTGAAAATCATCAATAGAAGATATACCGGGAAGAAATTTGTTTTGTATGCTGCCCAAAAGAATATTACTGTCATCACTGCCAAGTAACTTCCAAGTACAATGCCAGTGGTAAATATTTCTGTGAGCTTCCAGCTATCAGGCAGAGGAGAGGGTTTTACTCTATCTTTTGAGATTGTCATGATAGTACCTATATGTCATACATGTTTTAGTTATGAAGTTGAAGGCATGTTGTGGGAGAAAATCAGAAGGAGAAACAACGACAAAGAAATGAGATAACAAACCATCATTTAGGATGGCGATGATTAGCACCATAAAAGGAGGAAAGTCAAACTTCCATATGAGGGCCAGCAACATGAAACCAAGCTGTAAACATACCAAACATATAGAACAGGTCAAGAATTTTTTCACAACAGTCTCACCAAAATTTTATCAGACTATGTATTATTTCCTGGTAAAACATAGCTTGGAGTCACAAAACAGTTCACATACCACAATACGGATAGTAATTGAGACTGCATAAATCTGCATGAAAGAAGAAACAAATCAGTTCAACTGGTACTAATATTATGCATTCTGCTAATAATGGCCCCGGCAAAACAAAAATTTGCCAAGAACATTAAAAGTATAGAGAGAATAGTGGAGTATTGAAATGATGGAAGTAACGATGAGTAATAATAAGTAAAGGTGGAGTTGTGATTAATAGCAGTTCAATTGCTCACTGTATAATTTTTCATTCTCTGGAAGATCGCTCGGCTTGTCAAAACAGCGCTAATAATAACACTAAGGCCAGGTTCTGTTAAAACAATATCAGACGCACTACGAGCAGCATCAGTTGCATCAGCAACAGCTATACCAATGTCAGCCTTTTTAAGAGCAGGTGCATCATTTACTCCATCACCAGTCATTCCACATATATGTTTCCTCGCTTGCAACCGTTTCACGATCTCATACTTGTGTTCTGGCCAAATATATGTGAAGTTATAACCCAACTAACATGACCAGAGGAAGCACAAAATATTCAACTATAGCAATTGACTAGTACTTTTCCGTGCCATCATATGAAATTTAATAAGCAAAAATATCAATAGCAAAATTGCTGTATTCAACATGTAAAGGAACATACCCGGAAAAACACCAGCAAATCCATCAGCTTTTTCTATCAATTCATCAACGGGTAGTGCAGAAATGGACTCATCCTTATCCTGACCAAGCAACGCAGATGAAGGATACATGTTGGTCCCCATTCCCAAACGACGGCCAGTTTCCTTTCCTATAGCTAGTTGATCACCTAACAATAAGATATAAACATAGAATTGAAGAGTCAAAACAATGAACAATCTTATGGTTCTATTGGAAATTAGATGTAATCAAAGTCAGCAAAAGAAATCAATTGGCACCAGTTACAATATTTCTTAAGTTCTCTCGCTAAACTATGTTTATGGTGATCTAGTTGTCAAATTTTCTCAGAGAGTAGGTGTGTGCTTATAACTAAATCAAATTCCATATAACTTGATCCCTATATTCTACAAGTTTACTTAATCAATATGTTTTCATAATGCTAGAATAGCAAGCAAGAATAGAACTTAATGTTACAGTGCTAAGATTGCATCAGTGGCTTGCTAGATGCAAAACCTTGCTCCAAAACTTTCATGAAACACGTTAGCTATAGAGAACAGAACAGTAACTTCAGCACCATTATGCATGCAAATGAAATGTGTTTTGTATAAAATAGACCTGTAATCATTTTGACATTTACTCCGAGGTTTAGGGCCCTCCGTATTGTTTCTGCACTGTCATGCCTTGGTGGGTCAAAGAGAGGCATAAGACCGATGAACTGCCATGGGCCTCCAGCAGCCTCCTTCCTTCCTTCTGGAACTTCCTGCACAAAAAGATAAAAACCACATAGTAATCACTTCTTCAGTCTGACATTAAAGTAATACATAGGGATACAAACTCATGAAATGGTCATGCAAGACGAGAAAGCATGCAATGAATCAAATACCTGGTATGCTACAGCAAGAGATCGTAGACCGCGCTCTGCAAACTTATCTATCACTGCATGGACTCTGCGTTCAATATCTGACTTATTGTGTGCAAGATTGAGAATCTAACAACAGTCATGTTACAGAAAGAACATACAAATTCAATATGAGACAAAAAATGAGGTAAAATTATGTAAACAATTAGATTAAGGATAAATTACCTGCTCTGGCGCACCTTTGCTTACCCTATGCATTTTACCTTCACCATCAATGTAAGTTAATGCGGTCCTCTTATCAGTAGGATTGAAAGGAAGAAAATGTACTTCTTGGATTCCCACTCGTGCCTTTCGTAGCAGCAAGTTCAAAAATAAAATTATCATCATAAACTTGAACACAAGACAAATATGATCGTCCAGATATATAAGGCTACAACCTCATATTAAGAACAGCAAATAATTGCTTGATCAATTTCACTGACCTCTTTTGGATCGGCCAGCATCCCAACTATGGCAGAATCTATTGCATCTTGATTCTCAAGTCTAGAAGCTCGAGCTGCCATCAAAACAACAGTATCCGGATCCACTCCTTTTGCAAAAACCTGGTACGTGAAAATAAAAATAATTAGATCAAGAGGTTAACAAATGAGTAATAGCATTAGGTATCCAACCTCAATAAGATTTTTGTCAACAGTTAGCTTGTTTAATGTTAGAGTCCCAGTTTTATCACTGCAAAGCACATCCATGCCTGCCATCTCTTCAATGGCTGTCATCCTCTTAGTGATAGCTCCCTGAAAACATTACAAACCATTGGCCCGATATTTATATCAATATCCACAAAACATACTCTAGGAGAGACTTGCCATGGGAACCTGACCTGCTGAGATAAACTGTGAGAACCTATAGCCATGGTCACTGAAAGAACTGTGGGCATGGCAATTGGAATTCCTCCAATGAGAAGTACAAGAAGGTTATCGATTCCGGGACGGTACTCTCGGTCTTGGATTGGATACATAACAATAATCTCAATAATCATCCCCGCAGCAATTGAACATATGCAAAAGTTCCCAATCGCAGTCAAGACCTGAATTACAGCACACAAAAACTAACAAATGAAATCTGAATTACATTAACAGCACTAGGATGACCATGAAAAGGATCGCCTAACCGCTATCATGTTACCTTTTGGAAGTGACCCACTTGATTAGTGGTATCTACGAGGTGAGCAGCTTTTCCAAAGAAGGTATGCACACCAGTGGCAATGACCACAGCCTCAATCTCTCCTTGTTTGCAGGTAGAACCAGAATACACACCATCACCAGGACCTTTTGTCACTGGCAAGGACTCACCTGTAAGTGCAGACTAACAAGCACAAAACAGAGTTGTCATTGAACCATTTAGAACATAATAAGTAAAACTTGAGGTAATTGTTGTATATATACAATAAAACAACCAGAAAGCCCACCTGATCTATTTTCAGAGGATCCCCTTCAAGAAGACGAGCGTCAGCTGGTATAATATCTCCCAGTTTAATACTGACGATATCACCTGGAACCAGGACCGCAGCATCTTGCTCACTCCACCTACCATCTCGAAGAACCTTAACAACGTAGAAATTGGAAACTATGACGAGAACAGAAAGGAAGGAACGAGATTGCACCAATAATTAAGCAAAACTAGAGTTATCAGCCATTAAAAAGGAAGGAATTAAATGCTAAATTTTGACACCTTCGCTTTGGGAGCAAGACGAGCCATGAGAGCAGCAGCAGCATTACCCGCATTGTTTTCCTCGATGAAACTAATAGTTGAGTTGATGAAAAGCAGAGTGATGATACCCACAAAGTCTTGCCAGTCAGGTGGCTTCCCCTGCATACAAAAATTTAAGGAACAATTCAAATTCAAGTCCTCAACAACAAATGCCTCGAACTCTTACAGAAGTTTTGCTGGAAAGATTATACAAAGAACTCAAAAAGCTGAGCTGAACATACTGACCCCTCCATTTGCAAGCGCAATTGCCATTATAGCAGCGGCCTCCATAACCCAAGACAGAGGATTCCACATAAAACCCAAGAACTTCAAAAATTTGCTCTCCTGGAAGATAATTTACCAAAGGAAAAAACAGAACTTTTATGTTTTACGTGGCTTTCACTGAAAATAGCGCAAGGAGAAGGGAAAGATACAGGATAGGACAAGATAGGAACCTTTTTCTCTTCAAGCTTGTTATGACCGAAAATGGCGAGCCTCTCCTCAGCAGCCACAGAGGTGAGACCTTCTCTGCTACATCTTAGATTCTCAAAAACTTCCTCAATGGGTATATTTTCCTGCACTCAGAAAAACACAGAAGAGAACACAAGACACCCATCAATGAAGAGAACAAACAAGTTACAGCCAACAAAAGCTTCGAGTAATACAGATCTGTTACCAAATCCACAGCTTCCTTCAACACAGCCTCCAATACTTGAGACTTGTCTCCCATATCTTCTTCTCCTCCTCCTCCCAGTACCGCTCACTCTTCTTATCCAACTTTCTATTTCTATCTGACTGCGAAACCGTTCACAAAATGGCAAGCGGCTGAGAGGTGGTAGAAAATAAAACTGTGGAAAAATATTTTCTTAAAAAAAACAGAGAGGGGGCAAATGAGAACTCAGAGCAGACCAGAACAGAAATCACTGTGGTATGCAGCCAACCCAAGGACAGGCGTTCAGTTCTGTGGATTGGAGTCGTAATCAGTAACGGCAGTCCATAACTCACAGCTTTTTTGCTTCTTTCTTCTCCTTTATTTAATTATGTATAATATATATAATTGTTTAATCTTTATTTGATTATGGGTGTACTATGTATGAATCATCAAAAGACTCCTGATTCCTTAACACACAGAAAACATTAAACAGCATTTGCTGGCTAATCTTTGCTTGGGATAACATGTTACCACGTCCAACAGCATGCACCGCCTGCTTCATCCGTGTAAAGACGTAAATATAATCAAGTAATTCAGCGACATTCGTAGATTTTTATTTTTATTTTTTATTTTTTGCCAAAATTTGCGGAACATTTTTTCTTGTGAGCAGCCCGTAAGATATTAACTTGTGGATGGCAAAAATATATATATATATATCTATGACAAAATCTCTTATGGAGTAATGGTGTGTATTGCTCCTAAAATGAGATTTATCGAGGCTATTATTAATTAATAAATTCGAAGAATAATTTCCAGCTAATATATATTTGCGATTTGTCGGAACCCAATGCAATTAGCTGAAGCTTCCTTTTGAAATCCTATCATTTTTTTTGGGGGGGGGGGGGGGGGGGGGGGGTGAAGGCTTGTTTCAGAAATCATGCAAGCCCTTAAAAAGTGTTTTAACGCAAGCCAAGACAAATTTTTTATATATATTTATCTCATATACTGTAAAATAAATTCAAAATAATCAAAACACAATTAACATATGAATCATAGCTTTTGTGTAGAGTTTATAGGGAATCCACATATTTGTTGTTCCGTCAAAAATCTATATAGGGGTCTAAACACAAGATTTAAATTAATTCGAGTTTGTATGGATACAGAAAGTATTTTTGTGACAGCTATTCAGACTTGAACATGATAATATTTGAATTTAACTAAGTCAAATAGTCATATAAAATAAAATAAAATCATTATATAAAATATTAAAAATGAGACACAAGTGAAAGTGGCCTTTGTTGTTATAAATAGCCACTTTGATAAATATAAATGCTATGTAAAGTTTAGGGATAAAGGAGAGGTCAAGAACTGAGCCAGGAACATATCTATATCAGCCCCATTCCATGTCTCTGCCTCTCCAATCTTCACATGGCTTCTGTCACCCCTTCTTACAATTAGTACAGTAACTGAGTTTATTATACACTGTTTATGTTTGATTTTTTTTCTTCTCATTTTAAATATATATATTAAATTAATTACATTCCTGAATACAAGACACTTCTAACTGCTATACTCTATGAGGATTAAAAAAAAGAAGTTAAAGTAGCCTGTATAATTAAAATGAGGACTTGTTTAGAAAGGAAGAAATTTAAGGATGGCAGTGGTATTTATTATACGCACACTTTAAACCCTGAATTAATTTGGATAGGTTGCTCAATATTTTTAAATTTATAGACAAATATCTCGACAAGTAGGTGTGAGATTTTAAATGCGTGTGGTCCATTATTTGAGAATCTTTTTTTGGTGTCACAAAAAATAAAAAAAATAAAAACACCTTTAATGTATTATTTTTACATAACATTTTATTTTTATCAACTAAATTTATAAAGTATTGTTTTAATCAGCTAATTCTAACTTTACTTAATTTATTAACTATAAATGCCAGCATTAAAATTTTAAATATTGACAAAATATTTCAAATTATAATGTAATATGTCTAATTATTTTTTAAAATAACAATGATTGACATAAAAATATCATTTAATAATAACAATGTTGTGTTAGAAGACTGAACTGATGCTTTTATAAAAATAAGGGATTAAGCAGAAATCTTTTCTAAAATTGGGGAATCAGAGATATATTTTGGCCTTAAATCTTTTTTCTGGCTGCAAAAAAAGAAGTAGTTCAAATTTAAATATTATTAGACTCAACTGAAAGCGTTTTTTCGTTCACTCTTATTTTTGATATATAGACGATAGGGGAGGGGGGATCAAACTCAATATAAGGAGGTGAAGAGACTACTCCTAATACCACTACACTACTAATAGTACCGGTATATTTTTGTTCACTCTAAACCACAGAGCAACATATGTTGGTTATGGTTCGTATATTCGTAGGATTACTATAAATTGATCATGTGCACAAGTTAACGCAGTAGAATAAGACAAGCCACGTGTTTGGTAGTTATTGCTAGTTGAGCGAGAGGAAAGTACAATCTACAATTTGAGGAGGAAAAGAAACTACCTTATTTGGTTTGGTTTGAGAGCCCTAAAAAGATTATTGACTAAATTATCATTGACGAAAAGAATATTAATATTTTTTTTTATTAAGATTATACTAGTATTTTTATAATATTGAAAATTTTCTATATTATATTTAATAAAGATAAGAAAAAACATTTTTCTCTTCCCTTTCATTCCCCTTGAACTAAATAGGCTCTTAGTAAAGGGAAGGGAAGTGAATACGTATTGTTTGGTATGAAGAAAATTGAGTGGTGCATTGAGAAAGAAAAGGAAAATACTTATCTTACCCTCAAAATGAATTAATGATTTATCTATTAATTAAATATATATTTCAAGTCATAAATTCTATAATTAGTAGAAAAATAATTTTAAAATAAATAAATGAATAAAGTATAAATTATAATTTAAATAAATAAATATCAATATTTAAAAAGATAATAGAAAATATTAAATGAATAAAAAATTAAATAACATAAATAAAAACATGAAGAATTTAAGATACAGATGGAACAACTAGTGCTGAAATTAATTTTAAAATAAAAGAAAAAATATTTTTTATAAATCGAAGAACAAACGAGATGGAGGAATGAGTCCTGCTGCATCTTCAATGTCATAGATAATAATGAATGAAAAATTATAATTTAAACAAAGAAATAAGTATGAATATTAAAAAACTAAATAGAAAAATCATTGTACATGTAGATACTTGAGAGGTTAGAGTTGAATTTTCTTCAAAAATTAAAACAAGGAAAATAATAGATCGCAATGAGATTTGAATTTTTGTTGCCCACCATGGTTTTCGTTGATTTTCCAGTAGGTTGGAGTTTCAAGCCCTCATCTTTTTCATGGCTCAATGGCAATAGCCAAATTTCTTCCGTTCCCTTTTTTCAATTGCTGGGAATTTCTTCTCATTTTCTTTTACAAGTTCACATTATATGCATATATCTTATCTACTTCGTATGAGTATATTTTAATATATATATATATATATATATATATATATATATATATATATTTAGATTTAAATTATATACTGCTTTCTAACATTTTTTTACACCCAGTATCTCAAATTAATTAGTTTTCCTCCTTTTTCATAGTCATTCTTAAGTTGCAACAAAGTCCCTCCCACAAATAACTTGGGTCCTATTCCATTTCAATTTGAAAATAGGCAAATAACTAAAACGGGGATGAGATGGAAATGCTTGTCCAGTATGAAGTTTTAAGAGGTAAAATGCTTATCAAGTATTACCTCTGGTCCTAATTATAAGATCTAGTTGAATTTTCTTAGAGAGATTAAGGAAACTAAATAAGTTATTTAATCATATCATATATTGTGTATCTTTAAATTATATATTAGTTAAACTACTTGGTTTGAAGAAAAAATAAAAATAAAGATACTCTAAAGTAATTTAATTAGTTTCATTAGTTTTTTAAAAAAAATCAACTAATTCTTATAATTAAGACTAAAAGAAGTTTTATTTCACCTTCTTACCAAAACCACATCCCTTCTTTTTTTTTTTTTTGGTCAAAAAACCATATCCCTTCTGAGAAAAATAAATAAGTTGCCCAAACTTCTCAATCTTCCCATACTTCTCAAATACCTACTACACCAGTATCCCAGCCAGCTCCTAAACTTTTAAAATCCCAACTATCTGACTATTTCTAATGCCTATACAGACTTTGCAATTAATTAATGCAATGAATTATAATTACAATCAGTCAATCACCCAGAAATAAAAAAGGGGACAAAAATAAAAGAACTCAACTTTCTTCAAAGAGTTGCCTTTTATACAACAATAATTGAAGCATGAATTGAATTCTAATTCATTGCATCATCATCACATGTGAGCTATCACAGTAAAAGGTTAACCTTCATTGTAGCTAAATTCCTTCCAACTTTATTATTAATAACAAAAAGATGCATCATTACTTTAAAATATTTTTTAATACAATCAAATCATAAACTAATTTGGTGCATGCAACAGATTAAAGTATTTTTTAGTAATATCCAAAATTCTAAAGTAAATTTTAGTACAGTTGTGCCTTTGAAAATCTTTCTCAATAGTTATGAACACCGTAAATTTAGGATACCGAGTGTTTCTGAATAAATAGTTTAGGAGCACTAGATGTTATATGACACTAAATGCTACTAAAAGAATATTTAAAGATGTTAGATACATAAACTATTAGTTTATGATATTGAATGCTATTGAAATAATATTTTGAGTGCCTAATGTAATTTAATCTTAAATTTTTTTGTTAAAAATTATGTACCAATCTGGTCTTATTTATAAGTCCATTTTGACTAAACCTCACATACCACAAAAAGAGGTAATTGACACAATGATTATGTGAGTAAATTGTCAACACTGCCCTCATTTATGATTGGGTATTTTTCAACTATTTCTTTTCTCTCTTTCTTTATGGGTATAATTAATAAAGTTTAAACTTCTCATGTTGCACGAGAAGAAGAAGATTCCTACACACACATGAAATAGTGGGACCCACATCTATAGTATTATATATATGTGTGTGTGTGGGTCCCACCATTTTATGTATGTGTGACATGAGAAAACACTTCTCCTACAACATGAGAAGTGTTTTTCCCATAATTAATATGGGTAAAGTTGTTATAATCTCATTTATTACATGAAATTGAACTTATAAATAGGACCAGAGTAGTAAGGATTTGGTATATTGTAATTTTTTCTCCAAAAGATTTGTTTTTTCACTTTTTCAATCTCTTGTATTATATCACAACTATCTAATTTAGTCTCAACTATTCTTATAATTTCAATGAGCTAAATCACAAAGCTAGACAAATAAAATTATAATGAACGAAAGAGTTTGACAATAATAAAAAAATAAATCCTTTCATTGATAAAAATGATCATATAGTTTAATCAAGTTTTCCAACAACATAAATATGCGCAAATACATTGTCAAAAAGGTGAGGCAAGAGTGTTGAATGATAAAGAAAGGCAAATCATATTAGGAATCGTAGGTTACCAGCAAATCAACAACCATTTGATTCTGTTTAATGTTGTCTGATTCGATACCAATCCTTTTTGTTTACCGCAAATGATTCTTTTTGTGTCACATCAATCAATTGTTTAATTATGTGAGTCTCACTATTTCATATGTGTGTAGGAATCTTTTTCTTCTCATACAACATTAGAAGTTTAAATCCCTTAATTTAAATATGCTCACACCGAAGATGTGAAAAGCCAATAGAAATGTGATGCAATATTACAATAGCACGAAAGACCTCTTTAAATAATAGATTTGTGATGAACTTGATATTTAGTCAATTATGTAATTATTTTGGCAAAACAATGCAATAATTGTCATTTATGGTGTTTATAAAATAACAATATCATCTCACAAAAAAAGATTTGGCTACTGTGGCCCATGTCAATAATAGCACATGTCACTGACGGTGGAGTATTAATTAATTAGTTTTAAAACGTCAGAGTTGAGAATTCTATTGGCCAAAAATATGAAACATTTTCCCCATCTTCAAAAATGCCTCATCACAGAAAAAAAATTGTACATATATAGGTCTTTTACGTAATTTTTTTGGGGATAGTATGCTATTTCTTCTTCTTCTTCTTCTAAAAATTTCTAATCATGTACTCCCTATGCTCCATAATACGAATTGCTTCTAGAAGAATTATTTTATTCATAACATAAGTTGATGACTTTCTTTATTTTTTATTTTCTTTAAAATTTCATTTAATATAAGTAAAATTAGAAGGAAAAAATAATCAAAAATACATTTTTGCCTGTGTTTAAATTTAATGAATTCATTATCTTTTTTTTCTTGTGTATATGTTGAAGTGATTTATATTGGACGAAATAAAGTATAAAGACAAATATTTACCGGAGAATTCTTAAAGTTAGAAACAAGTGTCGAACACATACAGAAATAAATAACAATTTTGTCACAGAAGTTTTGATTTTAGAGCACCCAGTACCTGGAAGTTTTTTTAATATCATTTTTGTCCTGGAAGTTTATAAACGTAACAATCTTGCCCATCGGTTGATCTTGATTATTGGATTAAAAAATTTTGGTATCATTTTTACCGGAAGTTTACAAAAATTTGCTTCTAAAACAAACTTCTGAAGCAAATTTGCTTCTAAAAAAACCTTCTAAGGTATATTTGTTCTTTTTTGTAAACTTCTAGGGAAAAAATAATACCAAAATAACTTCCGAATGCTGAATACTCTCTAACCAATACTTCTATAACAAAAATGATATTTAACCGGACATATATATATAACAATAGAAATGAATGGGAAGTAAAAAGCAAAAGTTGATTTCATTAACTCTTTTTTTCTGGCTGCAAATCGTTTTCGAAGCCGAAGCTGTTTGCTGTTATGTTGTTTAGTTTTTTTTTTTTTTTTGGGTAGTTGTCTGTTTGTTTCCCTTATTGTTTTGTATTGCATGTTATCTTAGGTTGGTTGGTTGCCTTTGCCTCTTATGTGATGTTACCTAAGTGCCAAGTTTAATGTAATCGATTTATCATGTTCAATGTATTTTGATCTTTCATCCAAAAGAAAAAGGGAGCAGTATTAAAGTAGAAGCTTTAGGATGGCAAATCAAAAGGATTCCGCAGCCAAAAAAGACATCTTTGCACAGATTAACCTCCTTTTAAAAAAGAATAATGCTTTTAATTATTTTATGGGAAGTGAATGAATCATCCATGTTGTGGGTTGGTGCACCCTTATGTTTTTTTGATAAAACGTTTATAATATGTTCAATCTATATTGTTGAGATCTTTATCTAGCAATGAAAAGAAAAAAAAAAAAGAGAGGAAATGAGTGCTCTCCTCAGCTTTGTTTTGTTTTTTGTTTTTTTTTTTTTTTTTTGCGTAATGCATCTAGTATCCCAAAACAGACCATCTTTCAGACACATCAATGGTTTCAGACTAATCCAGACCAAGACCGGGTTGGCCCCTTTCAGAGGGAAGCCTCTACCTCCCACTCATATTGTATTTCCACGCCTTGAACTCAAAACTCGTCGTTAAGTTAGGACAACCCCTTACCAGCTGACCTAAACGTTTGATGATAGTACTCTCCTCAGCTTTAGTTTGTCCTATAAGTACCATCCCATTGTCATTGCTATGAATTCTCCTATTAATCTTTTTATCTTTTACCCCTTTCTTTCCCTACCTTCAGCTAAGAAACACACAACTTCTTAACATAATCTCAATTATTGATCCCCCTTTCTCCAAATATTTGTTGACTTTTCTTAATCTGATTTGGACCACCTTTTTTTTTAACAAAATGCATGTACCATATCACTTATTTTAGTGTTACGTACACACATCATTTCTTGTTTGTTCACAGCCCACTCAAACTACGCTGGTATTTGATTATGTCTGAATAATCTCATGCCAATTGAACCATGTATCTGATGGTGCTTAGTAACTGTTTTTACTACACATAAAACCAAAAAGTAATTTGTATAATTATATAAAATAACTTTTATTAAGAGTAATTTTAGGACTTTACAAGGAAGGATGAATCCTCACTAACTTTTTGAACAAAGTAATCAATTAGTGTTTATAATAAAAAGAATTTGAACAGCATATATTGTTACAATTAGTAAACAAAGTCTATATTTTTCAACCAGAATGGAAAAAGATGATTGGACAGGTTGAGGAAACCAGACAGCCAGCCACATATGAAATTAATGAAACAACACAGGAGAAGGAGGCCTGGGTCGATGGTTTGGACCATGCATGTGATTTTGTTCTCTTCTCACCTTTCTTTTATTTTGGGTTAAGTAGTAAATCCGCTCCGGAAGTATAGGCCCAAGAGCAACGTTGCCTAAAATCTTTTTGTCTCAATGTTAGCCTTGAAATTTCAAAACGTAGCAATTTGCCCTATTCCATTAAAACATTAACGTTGACTATCAAAAAATTGACATCACCATTAACTTTTTGATGGAAATGGGCAATATTTACTGCATTTTGAAATTTTCGGGGCAACACTGAGACCAAAAAAAAAACTTTCAAGGCAATATTGCTCCTCAGCGAAAACTTTCAGAGTAAATTTACTACTTAACCCTTCAATCTTTTTTCCCTATATTGTCCTCATCGCCTCCATCAATCTTGTGTTGCTTCATATTAAACTATTACACCCATATGTATAACTCTGCCTACCTTACAAATTCCTTATATTATCCATCCAACCAAGTTTTATTTGGTATAAGCTCTGAAATGCGTGACTATGAGCTCTCACACCAAACACATATATTCACCTAAAAATGCCCTATTATAAATCACCGATTTCAATACACACACCAATAACAACAGTTTTGTAACCTGATGACATGCAAATTCTTCAGCAAAACAAGAGATATACTAATTTGATCTCTCCTATAACATCAAGTCGTTAGTGTCTTGCTATTTAATTAAACCTATGGTTACAGAGATGTACTACTCTGATCCTATTTATAAATCTACTTTGACTAAAAAATTTGGTCCTTTTTATAAGTCAATTTCGACAAAATAAATGAGATTGTGACAAATTTGCCCATAGTAATAATGGTAAGAGAGATTGGCTAGCCATGTTGGGAAGAGAAAAAATGAGAGAGATTTGACAATAAATTTTAAAAGGTACCCATTCATAAATGAAGGTAAAGTTGGAAATTTGTTTTATAATCATTGAGATACTTATCTCTCCTTGATAAAAAATATAAGATTTAGTCAAACTGAACTTATAAATATGACCAGAGTGAGAGTGATAGTACATTACTCATATTAAGTTTCATTAATTTGTTATGTTGTCATAATTCTCTCTTTTATTCTTTTTTCGCTCAAATTCTCTCTTTTATTCCACATAACATAACAAGATATGGTACAGCAGGTCAGCGGCAATATTTGTTGGGCATAGGGAGGCCCTCAAAAGGGCACCACCGCCTTAGGGGAGTTAATGATGCGCAAAGGAAAGTTAGGAGGAAGCACGTTGGGGGCACTTGAGTCCAACTAATAATTAATGATGAGGGCCTTGCGTTGACCCTTTGACCCCATCACATGGATAACGATGCGCCAGCCTTGGGCTGTCTCCTCGTGGATGAGTGCCGGATAAAGTATACTCCTCTCTTTCATCCTTATTATAAAACACTAACTAACAAATTCTCATAAATCAATAAGAATAGTTAATAACTTCTAATATTACCCTTACTAATTGCACTAAACTCTAATATCATATTAATTATTACCCTCACTCACTACCACCCTTATTAATTATGGGCATACATGAAAAAATATTTAATACTCTTTGGGAACAAGTAAGTGCCTTATAAAAAAGATCAAATACACTTATTAGTTGGTGCCTTATCATAAGAACCAGAGAGACTAGTTCAAGCACAAACTAATACTCCCTCTGATCTTTATTATAAGGCATCAACAAACAATTATCTTTTTGGGTTAAGGTGCAAAAATACACATGTATTTTTCTCCGAGGATCCAAGGAGCGCCCAGTAGCAAATGCTTTTTTTGGGTGCAAAAATGCACACGTGGTTACAAATTAGGTGTAAAATTACCGTTTGACCGTTAAGTTTGACTTTGACTGATGACGTGGCATTTCAAAGGTGCAAAAGTACACATGTGATTTGTCAAGAAGAGCGCCCAATAACAAATTTTTTAAAAAAATTTAATAATTTTATTTCAAGATCCTAAAATAATTTTTCAAGATTATGAAGTATTTTTTTAGTATCAGTCAGTATCCTTTTAGTATCGGTCAATACTTGAAATATTTTTTCAAGATCCTAAAATAATTTTTCAAGATTATCAAGTATTTTTTCTGTACCAGTCAGTATCCTAAAAGTACTTTTTAGTATCAGTCAGTACCTTGAAACATTTTTTTTCAGTATTAGTCAGTATCATTTTAGTACCGGTCAATACTTGAATATTTTTTCAAGATCCTAAAATAATTTTTCAAGATTATGAAGTATTTTTTCTGTACCAGTCAGTATCCTGAAAGTACTTTTTAGTACTAGTCAGTACCCTGAAATATTTTTTTTCAGATACTGACTAATACAGAAAAAAATACTTCATAATCTTGAAAAATTATTTTAGGATCTTGAAAAAATATTTCAAGTATTGACCTGTACTAAAAGGATACTGACTGATACTGAAAATATACTAAATAATCTTGAAAAATTATTTTAGGATCTTGAAAAAATATTTCAAGTGTTTACCGGTACTAAAAGGATACTGAAAAAAATATTTCAGGGTACTGACTGGTACTAAAAAGTACTTTCAGAATACTGACTGGTACAGAAAAATACTTCAATGTATCTTTTAAGTACCAGTTAGTACTCTGAAACATTTTTTTCAGATCTAAAAATAATTTTTCAAGATTATGAAGTATTTTTTCATTATAGGTTAGTATTCTAAATATCTTTTTAGTATCCGGTAATAATTAAAATAAAATTATTAAATAAAAAAATTATTGTTGGGCGCTCTTTTTCACAAATCACATATGTATTTTTGCACCTTTAAAATGCCACGTCATCGGTCCAAGTCAAATTTAACGGTCAAAGTCAAATTTAACGGTCAAACGGTATTTTTGCACCTAATTTGTAACCACGTGTGCACTTTTGCACCAAAAAAAGTATTTGCTACTGGGCGCTCCTCGGAGAAAAGCACATGTGTATTTTTGCACCTTAACCCTATCTTTTTTTATAAGGCACTTGTTTGTTCCCAAGGAGCATTAATTATTTTTTTATGTATCCCTATATTTAATAAGGGTAGTGGGTGAGAGTAATAATTAATATAATATTAGAGTTTAGTGTAATTAGTATGGGTAATATTAGAACTTACTCAAATTGTAAGACAACTTTTATTGACTTTAACTGTTTTTATTGATTTATATATAAAAATTGTTAGTTTTTTTTTTGTCAAAATAAAAATTGTTAGTTAGTGTTTTATAATAAGGACGTAAAGAGTATTTTGCTTGAACTCTCCATTTTCTCATAAGATATTGTACAGTGATGCACGTGGTGGAGGCACCAGGTTAAACCCAACTCAGGCCCAGCAAGGCTTGAAACTTTTCCTTTTCCTTTTTGGATTATGAGCATAATGGACTAGAAGCCTCATTCGCATGTATGGATCCTTTTTGTTGTTTTCGACTTTGGAAGCAAGGACTAGTGACTAGTGACTAGTGACTAGTGACTAGTGACTAGTGAGGAGTGTGTGGGGTTTAGATATGATCCCCAAAGTGAAGCATTCTATCCGAAGCGCCTTATAAACGAGACCAGAGACGCATCAGTTACAAATAATTGTAATAATTAATAATTAGCAATTAACGTTAGCGATTGATAAGCTTATGATTTTATTTTTATTTCATCATTATTTCAATAGTTAATAAAATCATATACTCTACTCGTATTATTTATTCCCCGAATATTTATAAACATGTCCAAAGTACCAAACATGTTTTTACTGTTTAGCGGTTACACGATTGTGGATTGTCGAATTTGATGATGAATCATTTTGCATGACATGAAGGTCTAAAGTAATATTCTGCTCACTGGTTGTTTCTGCTTCACTCTTGGTTAGGAAAATACTAGGATCTGATACCACTACTGAGGGTGGATCTTGATAACGCAATAGGACAGACATGTAACTTAAAGTGAAATAGTATACACATTACTTATAAAGTAACAGACATAGTACCCCTCGTCTTTACGTTCAATTGACAAAAGGGTTGGACACTCTCACCAAAGAGAGGGGGTTCGATCCTGGAGTTGGTCAAGGTGCTGGGAGAAGCATCCTAGCTCCTAGTGCCTAAGTAAATACCTGAGGGTAATAAATGGTTCGCCCTGCTCAACATCGGTATGACCTAAAAGGAAAGGAGATTTCGCTCTACCCTTGGATTGTAGGTGAACCTAACCCCTTTCCTAAACTTTTATATAATTTTTTTTTTAAAAAAAAAGGCATAGTACAGACACGTAACACACAAACTTTAAGTACAATAATGCAAAACACACGGAGATAATAAAGCTACTTTAAATAAAACGACCGACTCGCGACACTTTGTTGGTGGTGAATCATCCCTTATAAATAGGTTTATGATTAGGAGAGAGGTTATATATGATTATACAGTAAATTCAATAATTAACTTATTGTGTTTTATGTTTTATAAATATGTCATTCATCCTTAATTCTTCTCATGGATTATGGCTTTGGAAGACAGAGATCAGGCGGAGGGATGATGAACCCTAAGGTGGGAGATTGCCACACCGGGAAATGGATATGTCTGATCTAATAAGAAATTGGAATGCGCCACATTGGGAAATGGACCAGTCCAATCTGATAAAAAAACTTGGACTGCATTTCTATTATTAGCCTAAGCTTTTGATGCGTTTTCAAGGTTTGGTATCAAAGCAAGTATGAGTTTCAAATCTCAGTATTGAAAAATTTGAAGATGAAAAGTAAGAGGGAATGATACATCTTGGTTTAGGAGGGGTGGGTCAGTTTGGTGCTTCCTATTTGTACTCTCTTAGTAATAATTAAGGGAAGAGAATGAGAAATTTAAAAAAGATGACTACAACGTTTTAAAAAACATAGGTCATACCGTACTCTTAACTAATTTCCTTAATCTAATTAAATTAAGGGGTTTAAACTTCTCATGTTGCATAAGAAAAAGAAGATTCCTATGCACATATGAAATAGTAGAACCCACATATATATATAACGCTAATTATCTATATATATGGGTCTCAACATTCTATGTGTGTGTGACATGAGAAAACACTTCTCCTACAACATGAGAAATATTTTTCCCATTAAGTAAATACTACCTCCGGTCTTAAATATTGGAAATCACTTGTAGTTTTCTATATTTACGATCGGAGGAGTATGCACTATGTTCTATATTTAGAATCGAAGTATGTTTTATATTAAGAATCAAGGAGAGCATGAGAAGTTCCATTATTTATAGATTACAAATAATGTAGTTTCCCATTGAGCTAAACAAACATTGATTCAAACAAGGTACCATTTCCCGGTTTTGCACGGGCGTTGAAACAGTTTCAGCCGCAAAAAAGCATCTTCGTCTTTATATTGCAACCAAAGCCATTTCTCTGGATACAGTTCCAGCCGCTTCAATTAGGGACCGAACCATGCAAGCTATAACAGGTATAGGCTAATTGTTTTTCTACTGACAGACTGAATATACTACGAGTAATCCCCCCCCCCCCCCCCCCCTCTTTTTTTTTTTTTTTTCTCCTCCTCCTCTCCCTTTTTAATCTTAGAAAGGACTTTTCTGAATGTAAGAGGATGTAGGGTTGTTACAAGTCCATGGAGGAAACTTCTTACAGTGGATCGATCAATGGGCACGATTCTCTGGTGTCAGTACTCAATAATGGATCCTCTAAAATGGAATCAAGTGCTAGCAAAAAAGAGCAACGGAACAAATGAAAGCAGCAAAGAATATATTTATACCATCTGTTAGGCTAATCATAATCCCAAACCCCTAAAAATATGAGTCCACATTTGGTGCTTAGTTATATGCTTATACCTCTAATTAGAGGTATAAGCAATTTTTTTATATATTGTATTTATTTAGATTTAAATCATATGATGCTTTTTGAGATTTTTTTTACACCCAGTAGCTCAAATTAATTAATTTCCAGTTCTATACTTATCTGTAACACCAGTATTAAGAAAATTAATTAATTTGAGATACTGTGTACAAAAAACATCTCAGAAAGCAGCATATGATTTAAATCTAAATAAATACAATTTAAAAAAATTGCTTATACCTCTAATTAGAGATATAAGCACCTAATTATAAGCACCAAATGTGAACTCTAAAAATATTGGTGTGCAATTCAAGAAGCCCACAGGAACTAAGTCGTATATGATGTTAAGACTGAGAATTCTAGAAACCCAACATGTTCAATAGAACATTCCCCTTACACGATGCACTAATAGGTTCAATATATAAGCAATCACTATAATGAAGACAAGTGCGAAGAGCACACAGCTTGTCTTTGTCTCAAAGGCCGCACCACCTCCTGCAGCACAGAAATGCTAAGCTGGAGCAGCCATCATCTTTAGCTCGATATGAAACTATAGTCTATAGCAGCTGAACCAGCAAAGGCAAGTGCATTTTGCAATCGGTTTCACCTTAGGCAAGAGCAAACACACAGCTCTTTACCTTACTATTTACAGTTACAAAAAAAGGCAAAATTAAAAGTGTCTCCTTCCACATTTCCTTGTTTTCTCCTTAAGGTTATCAAGTGCACAGGCAAAGCAATCGACACATTCAAGAGGTAAATGAATATGACTTCATATTAGGATAATATAAGGCAAAGTTCAAGGGGCAGTGATGATAAGGAAACCATTTGCCCTTCTATAAGAAATGATTTCTGCAGAGTTCATTCTTTCAAAAGGAAAAGAAAAAACTTTTCTAGGAAGCATATAGGTTCATCGCAGCACTCATATTGTTTATGATCTCCAAGGAAACTCGGTTTCATGGTAGATTATACATGAAATTAAGCCGCAACAAATCTGGCCCGTACAAGTACAAGACAAAAGTTAACTATGGTTTAAAAACAAAAGAACTGGTGGTCAACTTAAGCTGACAAGTGACAAGCATGGGGACGGTAAGGAAACAAGAACATTTTTCCTATAACAACTGCATCATTTTGCTGGAAGGTATTCAACATCGGTACTAATGGCACATAACAATGATCCACACAAATCCACACGCAGCCTACAAAATTATGACTAATTCAAAGAACTGGCCCCGGAGGTTCCAGAACACAAAAATATAGTACAATGTTTGCTCGAATACCTATACCCATAGCATACGTAAAAACGAAAAATTTAAAGTTGTGTCGAGATGTAACCTGAACATTCGAAAACACGACCACAACTTATTCAAGTATCTAGGTTTGGAGAATTTTGATCATCCTACCAAATTATAATTCAAACTCATCCTCAAGCTTCAATGCCTCCGCGGCAGCCTCTTCCTCCTCATCGTCAATTACAAAATATGGATTGTGCGCCTCAGGCTTAAACTTGTAACCGGTGAACACATAGAACGAGAGAGTGGCCAACTCTGCACATACCACGCTGGCCCAGGAATACTTATAGGAGGTTATAGTCTGCAATGCATATACCACAACCCTTGTGAAGTAAATGTAACATATAACGACGATGTAGTAATGTCTGAACAGAGTCAATTTCATCAAATTAACAGCAGCCTTGCCATCAGTTCTTGCAGCCTCACGCAGGTTTTTGATGGACCACACAATAGGAAAGAGAACAGCACAGCAGCATACAACATCAACAAGCAAAAAGATCTGTTTCCAAGTAAACCAATCCTGGCCATATGGTCCAGACTCATCGATGACAACCTGAGCGAAGTTGGCAACAACTTGCAGCGGGATAACAATTATCAAGACCTTCTTTTCCTTGTCCTGCAGGTATGGTTTCAAGAAAGACCATCCGGTGCCAATCAATACAATAAGAGTAAATAGAGAGATACCCTTGAAGAAACTGAAAATGTAAAAGAGGACATCCCATCCATGGGCACTTCCAGTTCGCTTGATATGGGATTTATCTTCGGCCTCGCATAAGAGATTCAAAGCCTTCAAGATGACGACGGCGAGCATAAAGAAATGGATGCGGAAAGCGGTCGATCGCTTCTTGTAGAGGATGTAAATCCAGAGACCAGCAAGGGTAAAATAGACCATAGAGAAGAGGAAATAAACCCTGGGGAGGACAGAACTGCCGGCAGACAAGTAATCGCGGTCACCTTTCTTTCCGTCAAGGTTGTACATAGCAGATCGAACGTCCATAGAGATTTTAAGCTGCTGGTAATGGCAGTTGGCGAAGACAAGATTGTACTGATCGGCGGCCTTTTGGACGTATTCCATGTTGAAGGAATCATCGGTGTTGAGGGAATTAAAGGTATAAACAGACTCAACGAGATCAGATTTAAGAACACAGGAAACCTCGCGGTCTTCTAGTTGCTGAAGGACGCGGAGCCAGGAATCGAGGGTGCAGAGGAAGAAGCCAACCTGGGAAAGATCGAGTTTGGTGTCGGAGAGGGAGATCTTAGAGACGTTGAGCTGAAGGCCACCGGAATGAGTGAAGCCAAACAGATCAAGGGGAATGAAAGGTCGGTTGTCGTTACGGATCTTGGCGAATCGGATCTCGGCGAGTGAGGGGGAGAAGAAGGCGAGGCAAAGCAGTGAGAGAAAGAGGAAGAGAGAAGGCAAGGAGGAAGCCATGAGTGATTCCGATCTGAAGACCAAAGGTGGCTGAACTCAGATCTGACCTTCGCTCTATTTTGATCACGACCTCGACGTGGAGCAGCCGCAAGCAACTGACTCGGTAGCCACTAGAAATTGAGGACACCTATGGCCTTTCTCCACACGGTTTGACGGGAGACTTTTCCTTTTTCAGCGGGAAGGGGAGGGAGGGGGGGGGGGGGGGGGGGGGGGAAATCAAAGTCTTGAATCTTTTGATGGGCCAATTCCGCTGGTTGTTATTCAGGCCAGGACAGAAATGATGCCACATGGAACAAGAAGTAATTTCGTTCTTGGTAAATGGTATAGGCAAGCAAAACCAAGGGCAGCATGCGCTTAAAATATTGATTTGTTTTACCCAAAAAAAAAAATTGATTTGATATTTTAAGAATGCGCAATTATTTTTTGTTATTTATAAATCATATGCATATATGTGAATCATCACAACAGAAGACTCATATTGTTCTATATTAATTCATCTGTTGTTATTGTTATAATTAAATAATTTAACTCTTTTTTATTAATTTACTCAAAATAATTAAATAATTCTTATAATAAGGACCATTACAGTGTTGCCGACGTTGTTGCAATAGGGATAGAGTCACATCCAATTAAAACTTAATAACCTATTGAAGCTTGAACCTAGGATTAGATTTTTCTCATTATCATTTTCTCATCATCCTTTATAAATCATGATTTTTAAATCATGCATGTCCAATCAATGAAAAGTTACTTTTGATTTTTCTCTCATCTTCACAATCAATGGTCTAGATTGGCTTATAAAGGATGGAAAGCAAAATAGACAATAAGAGGATGTGCTTCCTAAAACCCATCACTTGATGATTAATTGGATTAGTTTGTGATTGGTGCAGTTCATCAGATATAGAGCCTCATTCAGTTATAGCCTTATAGGTGAATGAATTCATATTCATCCGGCTCACATGTAAGTTATACATGGCATATACTCCCTCCAGTCCTAAATACAAAATAAAATTTGTATTTAAGATCGGAGTTGGTAATTCCTTTCAAATTCTGAATATTTTTAACCTTTTCTGCACACTTTTTTTTTAAAATTTTATTCTTGCAATTCTACATATTTTAAACGGATTTGAATGTAAGAAAAAACATATATCTAATTTTTAAACAAAATAAATTAAGAAGAAAAAAGCAAAACCAACAACCTAGATGAAACTTTAAACATGCAAAAGAAGGGGAAAACACCAAAATAAGAAGTTTTTTTTTTTAAAAAAAAAACCGAACTAAAGCACTTTTGGAAGTAATTACCGAACTAATGCAGTCAAATACGTTGACTGACAGGATACCACTAGTCACGTCGAAAAGCCTAACACCATTGGGTAGTCACGTACAGGCCTATCACACCTCTAATGGCATAGTACTGTATCACACTACCAATAGCGTACACGCCACTCTAGTGCCGTAATATATATTCACGAGAGTGGCGTGAGTATAATTCACGCCACTAGAGTGGCGTGAGTATATATCACGCCACTGGTGGCGTGATACAGCATCAGTCACCAGTGGTGTGACAAGTCCGTACGTGACTACCTAATGGCGTTAGACTTTCTGACGTAACTAATAACGCCTTATCAGTCAACGTGTTTGACTGCATTAGTTTGGTAAATTTGTTCCAAACTGCTCGAATTAGGTAATTTTTTTAAAAAATTATTATTAATTTGGTGTTTTTCCCTGCAAAAGAATCTACCCATTACTTTGGCAAAACGTGTTTCCATTGCATGATAACAAGAAATTTTACATACTTTGATATCTTCTAGAGTGGCCATCATTCGAAACAAAGGTAAAAACATATATATATTAAAAAAGATGAAGAAGAAGAGTCTGAATTTTAGAGGAGGACAAGAGCTAGCAAAATCAATTTGAATTGCTTCAACAGGCATATACCCTTCTAAACTTCTGAGCGTTGAACCGGTTTTCTGCACATCTTGGGGGAAATGACATTAACCAATGGAATAATCAAAAACAAATTACAAAGACAAAAATATACAAAGAATATGTGACAATTTTGAGGCTTGCAGCAACAGCCTCGTAATTTCTGCTGACAACCTATCAAGTGTAAACCACCTTTCGTATGAAATCCTGCCCAACCCTGACACCCAACTCCAAACTTTTAAGTAAATTAGCATGCTTTAAACACTCCGATACAACCCAGGCCTACCCATAGCTTACTTGCATGAAGATATCAGACAAACATATTTCCAGGCATAGAAAGTGATAAAAGGGGAAAAAAAAAAAAAGGATGAAGAAGGAATTGAGTCAGCACCAACATTACAAAGAAGAAATCACTCCATACTCAAACCACCACGGATTCGCCACTAATCCCATCATGAAGCTGAAGCGAACCATCCTTCATCAAGTTTAGGCTCAGACTCTTGAATCTCTCCCTGGAATATTGTCTTGATGCTTTTCTCCAGTCAGTTCCAGTCTTCATCATGGCCATAAACTCCTCATAACTAATCCGACCATCCTGTAAAAATCAGGACGATGAAAATAAGCAATTTTTCAGAAACAGTAATCCAATGTCAGTCATTCTGTTATTGAGCTCCCTTTTCCACCCCCTTCCCTCCCATGTATTTTTATCTTCTTAATGCAATTAAACTCAACAACAATAACAACAAAGCCGCAATCAGATTCAGTGTAAATAAAAAACCAATTCTGGAAAAGAGTGTGAAAGCCAAACCTTGTCCGTGTCAACCTCGTGCATAATGTCTTTCAATACATCAGCTTCAGTCTCACCTGACTCATCAGTTAATGCTTCACGCAGCTCATCTAACTCAATATACCCATTGCCATCTTTGTCAAAGAACGTGAATGCTTTGCGGATATGCTCATCATTCTCCATTTTCTGCAGGTGAATTGTCACAGCTACAAACTCTCCATAGTCTAGTACTCCGTTCCCATCAACATCAGCCTAAGCCATTCAAAGCAAACAAAACCATCCTAGGGTCACAAATATGTTATTAAAAAATACAAATGCATTTGAAAAGGCCAGGGTTGGCATAAATGGATTTTAAGAACTTTTTTGACATATAAGAAACTCACTAGAATAAAAACAAAAACTAGGTTTGATAGTTTGTTCGGCCATAAAATTTAATACTATAACTAAGGGGTTACATTGGCTTTTCAGTGCAATATTGCAACATAAGTAGCCAAATTCAACTCTACAGAATCAAATTAAATTGACTTAAACTTAAAGCTTATAAACCAACTGAAATGATGAGGAGCAATTCCATTACAAATGGTATATGATCATAGCAACTTACCACTTCCATCAGCATCTTTATCTCTGGCTCAGCCAATTGTGAACCAACCTTCTGCAACCCGGCCTTGAGTTCCTCATACGTTACTTTGCCATCTTTGTCAACATCCATCAATGTGAACATATCCTTCATTATTTCCACCTCTTCAACAGATAAATGTTCAGCAATTACCTGTAGCATTTATTCAAAGAAAACCCATACCACCAAGACATACATTAATTTCCTCATATTAATTTTCATCACGCACAAACTAAAGTCAGCAACCATGCTTGAACTAATACAGATGCTTACCCTGAGGGCTTTCTTTTTGAATCTATTCATCACAGAGAACTGCTTAAGCCTAGCCCTTACAATATCTCCTAGTGGAACATTTGGAGCTTTCTTCGCATTTTGTAGCCAGGGATGTTCTGGAAACATATATATGGACAGTAAATATAAAAAATGCTTTCTATATTGACACAACACCCTGCAGAAGTTGAGCGACCAAACGATTCAACAAGAAAAAGGAGTGGGCCGCAGAAAGGAAACAATGAAATAAGGGTCCTAGGAATGAGAAATATCCCTCCTAGCAAAGGGAAAAAAAAGACATACTGATTATTTCATATTTTAAACTGCTTAAGCATTTGTTAATTTCTATATAGGCTTGTAATTGGGCTTGTCCTTGTCACCAAAATACCTAAAGCTATTGACACAAACTTATACATCCTTCATCTTTCTAATTTGATAAGAGACTTCTATTTACCAACATTCCCCCGCCACCTCTTTTTTTTGGATTAAAAATTTTTAAAAAGAAAAAAATCCTGAGTTTAGTTTTCTATGTGCCTGGGCTTGTTTTCTGAGTCTTCGAGGTCTCAACTCACAATCTTCTTCTCCTTTTTTTTTTTGGGGTACAAGATTTCAGTGATAAAAAATTTTGAATTCTCCACTGCTTCCTCTTATTCAATCTCACCGTCAGATACAAATAAGTGTTAATTTTGATAGAATCGCCTCTAAATCCTGGATTCTAGGATCTAACCATTATTCAAAGCTCGAATAAATAATACGTTAGAGATAAATTATTAAAGATATAAAAAATACAATCAAACAGGATAAGGACAAAATAGAGTAAGATATAATGTCGTGTCTCAATACATTCTTATTATTAAGAAGCACTAAAATAACAGTAAAGTCCTAAAAGATTAAATACTCCAGAGAAAATAATAACAAAACCTCATAATAGAAAGAAATGACAGCTATATTATCACACAACACCTCCCAACAGGCGAAATTAAAACTAGAAAGCCTATCTTTCAACATCATGAATCCTGCTTAGACTAGGAGGATGGTGGAACTAAATTGTGCCCAAGAGTCGACAAATATTGAATTTAATCATTCACATTAGATACTAGAATGAAACCTCACCGAAATTTTGGCCTGTAAACATTTTGTGCTGCAAGCTAGCACTTGGAGAAGCAAGATACTTCCCAATGACCACCAATTAACACCCCTCAATGTACCTAATATTGACCCTACTTGTAATTATTGAGACTGGAGACTGCAAGCTATCCTGCTATTGGACAGATAACTATTGATAGCCTGAAAAGATTTCAGCGTCTCACATTTAGCGTACTTATAAATCCCTAGTATAATTATACCCTACAAAGTGAATGTGACAACTGCACTGTTCCACTCGTTGCAGATTATCCATCATCTATCTACTCGGGGTTGTGGGATGATCGATCGCAAAGGGATGAAATGCTAACCAAAGCAAGATATTTATCGGTTATTTTGTGCCATCTATTCAGAATATTCCATTCAGTCCAAATTACAAGTGGCGTAGTCTTACCAAGCACTTGTTCAGCTGTTAAGCGCTTTTTAGGATCTGGTTCCAGCATCTGTCGTACCAGGCTTTTAGCACTATCCGAAATCTGAGGCCAAGGTTCCCTCTTGAAGTCAATTACGCCCCTCAAGATCGCCAAAGCAACGCCTTGTTCACTTTCTGCCATGAAAGATGCAAATGTCACCAAAATTGAAATTTCCGTTACCCTATCCACCCAGCACAGAAGGCAGCTAAAATTTCCAAAGCAGTACCTGCCCAAAATGGAGGAACCCCACATAACAATATATAAAGAATCACTCCGGCGCTCCATACGTCAACCTCTGGTCCGTAATTCCTCTTCAAAACCTCCGGCGCCATATAGTAAGGACTCCCAACAATCTCCGAGAACTTCTCTCCTAAGAGAAAAGGAGAAATTAAGATAAAACGAAAAATAATCTATAGAATATTAACCCAAAAGGCAAAAGATAACCGCATACCAGGCTTGAAAAAGATAGAGAGCCCAAAATCGATGGCTTTGAGGGCAGAATTCTCTTTCTTATTGGCGAAAAGGAAGTTCTCAGGCTTCAGGTCCCTGTGCATAACCCCGTTGGCATGGCACATCCTTACAACCTCTGCAATTGTTCTGGCAACGTTTGCCGCCGCTCGTTCGCTGTAATGTCCTCTAGCCACAATCCGATCAAAAAGCTCGCCGCCCTCGCACAGCTCCATCACAAGGTGAACGTTTTCGTTGTCCTCGTAGGTAGCCTTGAGCTTCACGATGTTAGGATGATCCGGTAAAGTGGACATTATAGCAACCTCGCGCCTTACATCGTCAATATCCACCGCCGTCCTCAGCTTCCGCTTCGAAATCGACTTACAAGCTAGTGCTTCCTTCGTCTCTCGGTCCGTACAGAGGTAGGTGATCCCAAACTCCCCTCGACCCAGCTCTCGACCTAGTACGTACTTGTCGCTGATTCGGGTTCGGTGACTCAGTGGAATCACGTCCTTCAAGACCCGGATCGGAGCCGTCGAATGGATAGTTTCGTCTGAAAATGGATTCTGTCTTCCTTCCCTGTTTTTCTTCTTGGCTGCCTGGTTAGAGTGGTTGTTGGACTTGATTTCTACGTCTTCTGCTTTCCTACAGCAATTTCCCATACTGATTTCGAACTTCAAAGCACACAATCGTCCCTCTTGATTTGCTTTTCGGGATAAAATAGGGTTTTCGAGTTTCGTGGGGAGTAGATGGGTCGGACGACGCCGCCGGCAGTCCTCCGGCGGAGAGAGGGGAGGGAGGGAGAGAAAACGCAAGGTCGGGCTCAAGCAAGAAAAAATATGGTTTTAAGAATTATTAAATAAATAATCTATCCTACCAAAAGAAAATTAAAATAATGATCCATTTATCAAAACTAAAAGGATAAAGGCAGTAGTACTCGTAGGGCGCGAAAACGGGCGACCCGACGCGGTTCGGCCAAGCCTTATATTATAAGGCTGAGGGCTGAAGAAGGTCTCTTTTATTTTTTAAAATTATTTATATGATATTAATGTTATTGATTTTTTATATTTTAGTAATGATATTGTAAATATTTAGTTGGTATTATATTTTTTAGAATTAAGTTTCAAAAGAACATTTATATTTATATTAAGAATTCTAAAAATTAAAAACTTATAAACAACATTTCTTATTTTATAAGTACTCTTACTAATTTTATATTTTTTGACTTATTTTCTATTGATTATTTTATCCATATCTTGTATGGTTCATTTTGTTGACTACTTACATCTTACAAGACATATTTATAAGAATATTTTTGATTTTGTTAAATCTTCTCATTAATTATATGTAATTGTGACATGTGGACAATAGTTTACCTTTCATTATAATTTATAGTTGTATTTTTTTATTGTATGATACGTATTGTTTACTTTTCAATGTTCTAACTTTATTTCTTAAAAAAAAAAGGTGAAAAAATAGTTAAAAAAATGGTTAAAATAGCTTCGATCCTGATGCTCAAAAATCAAGCCTTAAAAAATGATTATTTTTCTTTCGTCATACTTAAAAGGATCAGGCCTTTTTATCAATCAGCAAGAAAATCTAAATGAGACTTACTCACTTTTATATGAATATGATAGAAAAATATTTAAGGAAAATCTCATATAAGGCTATTTAAAATAAAAAAAAAATTATAAATCGGGTTGGTAAATTTAATAAATCTTTAATTGAGTCATTAACCCAATTTAGGATTTTAAAATAGGGGTAAAATAACTTTGATATCATCTCCTCTCTCCTCATTAATGAGTTTTATTACTTCATAACCTAAGTTTCCCATAAATATATCAAAATTAATTTTAATACAACAAAATATGATTCATTCAAATATATTAAGTATATCATCATAAAAATAAAAACTTACAATATTTTCAGCAAAGAATACATTTTATTAACATGAACAATCTTTTTTTTTTAAAAAAACAACTTATAATATATGGCACTATAAAAAGGACATATTTTGGTAAATATGTTAATAAAGTATGAATTTTTCTATATTTTTCACATACATATATAGATTTTTTTTGGAAATTTTTATATTGATGATGTAAACCGTTTTATGAAATTTTAAGTGCATTTTACATCATTTTTCTGAAATATCCATAGAAGTATATGAAATTTAAACGCCACTTTTTAAAAAGATAAATAATATTATTGATTTATATTAAATAATTAACAAATTGAAATTGAAATATTAACTAAATTACTATCTAAAAACTCACATTTATATGTGTTAAGGAAAATTATTCTAGTTTAAGTTAATATTAGTAAAAATAAATTTTATTTCAATTCAATTTTACAAAGGGTGGAGTTGGCATAAGATATGTTTTTTTCTTAAATGCTTTTATCTACCCAGATAAAAATAACAACTTTCTTTTTAAAAAAAAAACCTCACATTTTTTTTCCATTAATACGATTAATTGACTTTCAATTAAAATATATTTAATTGATATCAATGATACTATTATAGCTTGACATACTTGAATTATTCTTGATTATCTTTTTATATAAAGTCATAAAGTAAGAATGCTCTTTTAAGAGGAGAGAGAAAAAAGGCTGATAGAAAAGAGAGGGGGGCGATTAAAATCATTTTACAAAGATTTTGAAATCCTAAATTGAGTTAATGACTTAATTAATGATTTGTTGAATTTACCAACCCGATTTAGAATTTTTTTTATTTATTTTAAGTAGCTTTATATGGGATTTTCCCAAATATCTATACATTAAAAACAAAAACATTAAACCATCATATAAATACATGCGCATATAAACTAAAAGGCTAAAAAATATAGAATTGAATTCTTTTTGTTCTGAAATACATATTTTTAAACCCGTCAGCAAAATGCAAATAGGCAATTCCTAAATCCTAACTCCTATTGCATCATCGGGTGATTCTGACCAGGTTCTTCACCGCGTGGAGCTATGTGATTTGTCAATTAGATATTAAATTTTTTAATCTCATGTAGTTAAAAAAAATGGTGTAATTAGGTATGTGTATATATATTCTGAAAAAAAAAAGGTATGTGTGTATATAATACTATATATAATCATTATGTGTGTGCCATCTTTTTATCATGAAATACAAGTTATTGCAAATCGGCCTCCAGTCTTAGATTTTGAAAAAGGCAAGGTCGGTCCCCCCCCCCCCCCCCAAAAAAAAAAAAGAGGACAGTTAAATTTACGACTTAATAAAAAAAACAATTCAGTGAAAAATGTTTATTAGTTAAATTTTCAATTTCCACGTACAGATTTTGAATTTTTTATAGAGTATATTGTTTTAAAAAATATATATTGTATTTATTAGTGAAAAGACTAAATTTAGAAAAAAAAATAGTTTTAATGATATAGTTAAATTTTATTGATTTTAATAAATTAATTAGGAGTGACTTGTATTATAAATGGTGATGAGCACACAATTAGGAGTAGATAATTGGATCAAAAGTAGTGTAGATGGTAGAGGCGTATATCCTATTCAATGTAACTACCATAAAACGACATCGTCTCGCGTGAGCTGTTGAGAAAACAAAAATTCTCCGAGCTGGTGGCTTCTAGATTTTCGCTGTCCAGGTCGTTACAATCTTTTATCTTTTTTTATTTTAAATCACATCTCTACCCCCAATTTTAAAAAAGTTGATGGTTGATATTTCATATTTTATTAACCTGTTATTTTAAATATAAATAAATTTAAACTATTAAAATATAATCCACCTATTTAACTACGGTAATACTAACAAAATTTCGAAAAGTTAAATTATAAAATATTATAATAATAACTTTATAAAATATTAAATCTAAATCATTTTTTTATTATGGATTTGCGATTATAAAAGGAAAAATCTTATATAAAGCTACTTAAAATAGAAAAATTCTAAATCGGGTTAGCAAATTCAATAAATCTTTAATTGAGTCATTAACCCAATTTAGGATTTTGAAATATGATTAAAATAACTTTAATACCTTCTCCTCTCCTCTCCCATCATTAATGATTTTTATTATTCAGCTCCATGTTTACTATGTATATATCAAAATTAATTTTAATACAACAAAATATGATTCGTTCAAATATATTAAGTATATTATCGTAAGGAAAAAAAAACCTATAATATTTTCAGCAAAGAGTTCATTTTATTAACATGAGCATTTTTTTTAAAGAAAACTTATAATAAATGTCACTATAAAAAGGACATATTTTAGTAAATATATTAATTAAGTGTGAATTTTTCTATATTTTTCACACACAAAAATATAGGTTTTTTTAGGGAAATTTTTATATTGATATAAACTGTTTTATGAAATTTTAAGTGTATTTTACATCTTTTTTCTGAAATATCTGTAGAAGTGTATGAAATTTAAACGCCGCTTTTAAAAAAATATAAATAATATTACTGATTTATATGAAAGAATTAAAAAATTTAAATTGAAATATTAACTAAATTACTATCTAAAAACTCGCATTTATGTATTAAGGAAAATTATTCAGGTTTTGGTTAATATTGGTAAAAATGACTTTTATTTCAATTCAATTTTGTAAAGGGTAAAGTTGGCATGGGATATATTATTTTTTTGGCTTTTATCTCACCCGATAAAAATAACAACTTTCTTTTCTTTTTTTCTTTTTTTAAAAAGAAAAACCTCACATTTATTTTTTATCATTAATACAATTAATTGACTTTCAATTAAAATATATTTAATTAATATCAATGATACTATTATGGCATCACATACTTAAATTATTCTTGATTATCCTTTTATATAAAGTCATAAAGCAATAATACTCTTTTAAGAGAGGAGAGAACAAAAAACTGACAAAAAAGAGAGGAGGGGCGTTAAAGTCATTTTACACAGGTTTTGAAATCCTTAAATTGGGTTGATGATTTAATTAATAATTTTTTAAATTTACCAACCCAATTTAAAATTTTTCTATTTTAAGTAGCTTTATATGAGATTTTCCCATTTTAAAAAGAAAAGTAGAAAATGGATTCTGAAAATATCCTCTTCTACATATAGTTCAACGTTTTCTTTACCTGAATAATCAATGGCAATTTATTGCTATTTGTTATTATTTTTCTTTGTAAGTTGTACACTAGTGCAAAAAAGAACTTTAAGACCGCCTCATTTAGACCGGATTATAGAGAATCAGGTTTTAAAAGTATGACCGGTGGCAGTTTCGTAAATATAAAGAACTTTTCGAACTGGATTATAAAAGATCCGGTCTTTATGACGGGTGGCACTTTCGTAAATATAGAGAACACTTTTAAGATCGAATTATAAAAGATCCGGTCTTAAAAGTATGACCGGTAGCAATTCCGTAAATATATAGAACACTTTTAAGACCGGATTATAAAATATCTGGTCTTAAAAATATGACCGGTGGCAATTTCGTAAATATTGTGAGAAGACGCCATTGAATCCGAGAATGCGATGATTTATTCCTTTATTTAATTAGAATTATATACACATGCTAATAAATAAATAATCTTCTTACCTAGGCAGTTCCTATAATTTAGGGATTACAATCAGAAATATAATTATGAAATTCAAAAAATCATGATCTGCTAACTTAATTCCTAAAATCTCTCTAACAACTTAATTAAGATGATTACAATCAGGAATATAATTACGAAATTCATAAAACCATGATCTGCTACCTTAATTCCTAAAATCTCTTTAACAATTTAATTAAGATGATTACAATCAGGAATATGATTATGAGATTCAAAAAATCATGATCTGCTAACTTAATTCCTAAAATCTCTCTAACAACTGAATTAAGATAATTGCACAATATACTAGGGATGTCAAAAAACCCAGCAATCCAAGTGGCCTGGTTCGATTGGGTCTGACCCGACCCGGTCCAAGACCGTTCACCCAAACCAGTCTGGTCGGACTGGACTGGACTTCGGTCCAGGGATTCAGATCCTATGGACTGGTCCGGTCTAGACCGAAAATGTTTTTTAATTTTTTTTTTAAACCACTACCTATATTTTATATTGTATTCTTGTTCAATGACATGTTGTTGGAGATTATTATGGATTTAAGATGTTTGCATGTTTATTTATTGTTCCACAGGTGGTTCATTGATTTAATTATTATTCTGGAAGTGGCAATTTTTTTTTAAAAAAAAAAAACTAGTCCTGGAAAGTCCCCCTGGACCGGTCTAGTCCAGCCCGAGGTCCATCCTGGACCAGACCTCGGGCTGACCCCCAACCCAGTTTGGTCTGGTCCATGGACATGCCTAATGCTAACTAATTAAATATGAATTTCCAACAAATATATAAAACACTTTTAAGACCGGATGTTTGTAAAAACAAATCTTAAAAGTATATTTTTAAGGCTGGATCCTTTATAACCCAGTCTTAAAAGTATATTTTTAAGACCGGATCCTTTATAATCCAGTCTTAAAAGTATTTTATATATGTACGATACTTTTAAGACCGGATTATAAAGGATCCGGTCTTAAAAATATACTTTTAAGATCGGGTTATAAAGGACCCGGTCTTAAAAATATACTTTTAAGACCTGTTTTTACAAACATCTGGTCTTAAAAGTGTAAAAAAAAAAAAAAACTAAATTTGTTAAACTCGTTAAGTCCATGAGCGTGCTTGTCTTCTGGGTGATATAACATTTGCTTAGTTATAGATTCAACGAGTGTCCCAAGCCTTACGAGTCAAATCCTCAACAAAAACAACATCTTCTTCCTCTAACCTACTCGCAATCTTCGTAAGTCATCCTAAGAGCCATACAATCAAATCCTTAGCAACGTTGGTAGTGAGATGCTTCGAGGGTTTTGTGATGGCATCAACTCCAATCCTCACCAACGGCGCAAAAGTACTGCTTCAAGGATTCTGAACGACGGCAGCTCCTTCCCTTCGATTTATGGCTCCTCCCACACTGCCTTCGCACAAATCCGGTTTAAAATCAAACCCAGATCTCTTTTTGCTTAAGTCTGTTTGCTCCTACCTTGACCGCTCTTACTCGGATCTAGACTTTAATTTTGGTTACTTGAAGCATTGCCAGTATCGACAAGAGGATCTTGCTCAGATTTAGTTACTTTAAACTTGTGATTTTTTTTGTAAATCTGAACTTCAATTTCACCTCTGATTTTATATTCATTCAACTTCAATTTCCATGGTGAATGGTTTCTATTTCTTGTTATGTTTTATTATTTCTGGACTTTATATTCATCTTTTTTGTTTTTCTTGTTGGAGTTGCTTCCAATCTTCTCTTCTTTTTTGTTTTTATTGTTGGTGTTGCTTCCAATCTTCTCTTCTTTTTTGTTTTTCTTGTTAGTGTTGCTTCCAACCTTCTCTTGGTTCTCCGTCGCTGATAACCGAGGGACATTCAAAATGTTGTCAGGTGTGGTGATTTGGGATCAATTGTTTCATTTGGGTTTTTTATTCTTTTTCTTTTTAATGATTTTGAAACACTTTTAAGACCGGATATTTCAAAAGTTCAGTCTAAATTTTTAAGACCGGTCGTTCATCCGATCTTAAAAGTTATAGACTTTTAAGACCGCCTGGAACAAAACTGGTCGCAGATCCGGTCTTATGATACCTCTTTCATCCGGTCTTAAAACCTTTTTTTGCACTAGTGGTAACGCGATTCTCATTTATTTATTTTGCCAAACAACAACAATTCTCACCCGGTATGGTTCATTTTCTGTACTTTTTAAAAAATACTGACTTATACTACACTCATTATATCTATACACAATTCAAAATCATAATTTATATATTTAAGAAAAAAAATTAATGAACAAGTTTAGGGTAATCAAATTACAAGGCATCAATTAAACAAGTCATATCTCCCCATGCGTTGCACAAAGGATTTTTTTGAACAATTCTGGCTATATTCATTACTAGAAACAAGGCTATACAATCAAATGAAAATGTATAGACATAAAGCGTTAGCAGCAGGAGAACTACGGCAATGAAAAGATAAGGAAACCATAAACAACAACATAGGATCTACTGGGTAAAAAAAATAACACGGCCGAAGGGGATCAGCGACTTTAATAGTTCAATCGGATCAAGGATTCTGGGTTGCTCTAACCGATGCTCTTTTTGTCTTCTTCCACCCTATTAGGCACACATCCTTATTAGTAGATATAGCAAGCCAATCTGCTGCTCGGTTCCCTGACAAGAAGTGAAGCGAACTGAAAAACTGAGTTCAGATTTAAGAGCAATAATGATGTCCTCAGTGATGCCGTAAGATTGCCATTCACCTAAACCCTGTTGATTATTTTTCACAAGGCGTTCAAGTGTTAATTGCGATAGTAGTATATGTAGAAACATAACATTATGCAATATAATATTATCAAAATATTAAGCACGGGTGAGTGTTAATGTAATTATGCATGAATTAATTTAATGATATGCTTACCCAAACCGTTTTTTGTTAAACGAGTTTTTAAGCAGCTATTATAAGATTTTATATATGTAAAGTTGACTGATTATTATTGATTGTGTTGGCTTAAACTCAATGCTAGGCTGACTCAAACATGGTGAATAATATTGAATAACTTTGCAAATTAAAAATATAAATGTTTTTATGATTCCTAATAATGTAATAATTGTTACATCTAATTTTGAAATATTTAATGACGTGTTCCTTTTTTTAATCAAAACGCGTTGCTTTATTCGACAAATGCCTATAAGCTAAAAACAAATCTCACATATTCCTTTTCCATCCCATGCTGTTAATTAATATGAATATCATCGAGCAAAAAAAATTAATATGAATATCAGACTGGAAACAGGATTATTCCTATATATATTTACATTGAAAATTAAATTAAAATAATTAAATGGAATTTACATTGAAAGCATGCATGATAATGACGTACTGTAGTATGTATCACTGGAGAATCTGTCCAATTAAGGTGGTATTGGTCATAAATGGGAAACCAAAAAGACCAATGTCGACAAGGTTGACGAGGTCAGCAATAAACGGAGAAGCTATAAGCTCCAAAAGCTTATCAATGGAGTCATACACAAAGATAAAGAATGTGTGACCGGCCGGTGGATTAATTTTACTACTCCCTCCGGTCTTAATTATAAGACATAATTGACTTTTTTGGAGAAATTAAGGAAGTTAATTAAATTACTTTAGATTATTTTTATTTTTTTCTTCAAATTAATTAGTTTAACTAATAAACTAATATAGTAGTATAATCTAAAGATACACAACATATGAAATGATTAAGAAACTTACTTAGCTTCCTTAATATCTCCAAAGAAAGTCAACTATGCCTTATAATTAGGACCGGAGGTAGTACCATATATGCCCCTCTCAGATCTCAATTCTTCAGGTCTAATGTATTTCTCCTTGGGAGGTGGTTTTAATATATTATTAATAAAATAAAAAACTGTATAAACATATTTTAAGGTCTTAACTATTGTTGCACGGCATTGCACAGAGTCAGAAAGAAAACTAGTGTATGTTTGGTATCTGGAATAGGTGAGAAAGGAAGGAAAGATGATTAAGTTCCCTTATTTGGTATCTTGGGCTTGGGCGCACCAATATTCTTTTAAAGGTGGAAAAATAAGATTACACCAAAATTTATAGGAACTCAAATTTTCTTGTAAATAGTGACGATTTAGGACATGTTTACACTTCATAAAATTTTTTCCTATAAGACAAGAAAATAGGATTAAATTTGAAATTATGTGATAAACTCAAACTCAGCGGAAGAATATTTTAGACAACTTCAAACTTGATAAGAGGATTTTTTACAAAATAGATTTTTCCTTTTCATTTTGAATTAATTAGTTTTGAAAGTAAAATAAGTACTCCTTCGGTCTTAATTATAGGACATATTTAACCGGTTTTGCAGAGATTGAGGAGAAGTCGAAAAGAGTTAAATTAGTTATTTTTACTTATTTTTCTAAAATGCTCTTATATAAATTTAAAATGACATAAGTAAAAATGAATCAACAGCTCCTCCTACATACCTCTTCGACCTATAATTTTCCTTTAAACATACTTTCTGATTGAAATAATGATCTTGCTATATGTGTGTGTAGATGTAGATATATATACATTTATATGGGTGTGTGCATATATCCACACACACACATATATTGACAGATTGACACATATATATGTGTGTATGCATGTCTATCTATATTTATGTGTAGACACACACATATATACATACATATTTGTATGTACACACACACATCTATGTATCTATATGTATTTGTGTATAGACACACGCATATATACACAGACACACATATATATATAGATAATACACACAAACACACACACACACACATATATTTATATATGTGTGTGTCTATACATATTGGCAAATTAACGTCACCTAATCGATAAATAAATTCAAATCCAACAATTTAAAAGTTTAAGTAACTGGAAGAGTCTAGCACCCACATACATATACTCACAAAAAATGAAACGCACTTAAAAAAATAAAATAGGGCTATTTTAGGAAGAAACTGACAAAAATTAAATTTTATTCTATAATTGGAATCAAAACCAACTCCTAAATATTATCTCATAATTAGAATCGGAGGGAGTATTTTTTTTTTTTACTAATTGTTACCCTTTTATTTTCTTCCTACCAAACAACTCATATTCTTTCATCTCTTAAAATCTTCCCTTCCCTTCATTCCCCCTTTTTTTTTTTTTGATACATCCTTCATTCCCCTTTTTAAGTTTCCTTTCTCTGCTCGAATCTTTTCCGACGAAACTGGCCCTTGATGCAGGGATACAGAATCATGGGAGAGGAAATGGACAACGTTGAGATACGAGGATGTCAAAGTCAACAAATTTTTTTGTTTTGTTTGGGTGATGACGCGTTTTCCTTCTTCTAAGTTTTGATTATATTATCAGCTTTTTTCTTCAATCAAAGGCTACAGATCACAAAAAGAAAATGGGGCAGAAAAAAAAAAAAAAACTAGCTGTTGGCTATATTCTTCAATCAAAAGTCTTCGTTATCCCCAAAGTTCAAAGTCCAAACCCACCCTTCCTTGAACGCAAAGAACAAGTTATGGATTGTTTTACGCCTTTTTTTCTTTATTCAGGTTATTTTTTTAATATTTAATTGGGGGGCGTGAATATTTCTATCATGCAAGTTCAACGAAATTAAAGTGAATTTCTTATTCTGATCAATAATATTCACTAACCTAAGTGGGTTTGGTGGGTGGAAATTTGACACGAATATTATGCTTTTCTTTTCGTCTTCTCAACAAACACCAATATGTGTTTGTTAAACGTTCACACAAGAGTCCTGCCAATTATGCTGAATATTGCCTCATCGATGGAAAGGTGGCAAAAAAATTGAGCCTTCACGTTTATGTGGACAAGACAGGGAATCTAACAATGTACTACGTATATGGTTTGAGGAAAGGGTATGGGAAAAAAAAAGATAAGAGGTAAATCAACATCGATATTGATACATACATATATACTACAAAGCCGCTTGAATAAATCACCATGAATAAATAACAAGTGGACTTGTTTTAAGTTTTTCTGTATGTGAAGTTATTATAGACTCATATATATGAGGCTCACTTAATGTAGGGCCTAACAAGGAATAATCTACGCGACACAGATATGGATATGGCGGCACAACACTTGAGCTTAGCGGCATAAAGGCCTATGAGTCCAAACCCTAATCCTACAGGTAACTCTATAAATAAGAGGGGTAGATTCTAAAGGTATGGACATTCTCTCTCAATTATCATTCTGTTGTCACTGTGCATACATCCCACCCCCTTTAGCTAACACCTATTCATATACAGTGATGTACCATACTCTTAAATATTTGGTCCATAGATTTCTAGGAGATAATTAATTGATCTAACACCAACATACTAATTCAATAGACTAGACTGAACACTTCTGTCAACCTAGACAGAACAGAACAAAAGTATAATTATTTATAGGATTGAAACTGTGCCCTCTTTTGCACGCCTAAAGTTTGTAGTACTGTATTTTTTTGGCACTCTGCAATGTGCATGCCTTTCCAGATGGATCAATCTCCTTGTTCCTGTTTTGATTTTATTATTTTTATTCCATGCAAAAAAAAAAGCAAAAAGTGAAAGTTACACGTTATTGACATGATTGCGGTGACTGAATGATGACTTCGCAAAAAAGACAACTTTTCTCATTTCATCTCTCCCCATCTCTTTACGCAGTTCATGGCCGAGTTGCTACTTTTTGCTATCTGACACTGTACAATATATATACAAGTTAGTGAATATAAATAAGACAACCGCAGTGGTATGACGCTGGTCTATCAATTCTTTGTATTAGGGTTGGACTCAGCTGGGGACCATTAAATCCCCAACAAAAAAAAGTGAATATAAATAAGGGAAATGTGTAATTTTAATAACTAACTTTTTTATTAAAAAAAGAAATCTGACACTATTAAAATTTTTTTGGTGCAAAAATATACATGAATCTCATAAAAAGGGAAATTTTGACCACATCGTTAACTCGGTGCTAACAACGGTTAACTCAGAGTTTGGGGGTCTTACACAATAGACAAGTGTCAATTTTTTTCCTCCAACTTTGCAGCATTTGACTGTATTGTTTGAAGCCTCCAAAGCACCGTGCCTAAATGTTTCATCCAAGAAGGTGTCTCTCTTCCTGGGATTGGCGAAGTTTAGAGACATAGTGGATCACTTGATTCAGGCACGATGCTTCGGACGCTTCAGATAATGTGGTCAGATGTTGTTGGATTGGAGAAAAAATTGACACGTGTATATCGTATGGAAAACAATATCAACACATATTTCGGTCTTCTACTATTTTGGAGGCTAATTATTATTATTAGTAACTTAGTATTTAAATAGAAATACAGAAACAGACCAAATTACCAAAATACTAGTTCAGCTAATAACTCCTAGTATAATACTTGAAATAGGTTTTCACCAAAGATCCCAACCACTTGCTAGAGGATCTTTAGTCGGTTTATAGTTGTTCTTCCCAACACAAGTATCTATTCTGAGACTTGTACTTGAGACTTAAAAGGATTTGATGGGGTTTTATATTGCTAGACAAACTCCCTGTTGATATCTTTTTCTTTTTTTTTTTGGGTGCAGGGTTTCATGTGATTTTTGAATAAGGGTACCAAAAATTACGCAGTCCATTTAGGGCCTAACTAGCGGGCCTGATAATTTGGACCATCACCAATCTTAGAAAAACATGAAAAGCTCTACTTATTACCCAAAAAAAAAAAAAAGAAAAGCTCTACTGGACCCAAAATATGCAGAATCATATTTAAAGTGTTTCCCATTTCCCTTCCACGCGCCGGGGTAATAATAAAGAATCTAAAAAGAATAATATTTATTAAGAAGAATCATAAAAATGGTAATTATTTTAAAGGACCAGAAATTAAAACATTAAATAAAAAAACTAAATTATCCTTTGTCTGATTTTCTATATTCTCTCTTATTAAATCAAAATTTGGAGTGATTGATGGTAATCATAGCATCATACACAAAGATATTTTAATTAGAATTTGCTAAATTAATCTCCCTACTGTAAATCGCCTTCCAATTACGATCAAGGTATTTTATTTTTAATAGAATATTAAATTCATTGTTTCTCGTGTCTAAAACAACAGGAGACAAATTCTATGGTTCAAACAATTTCTCTCCACTTCCTCTGTTTCAAAATTAATAAGATTTGGCCAAGCGCCTCGTAGCGTGATGGCACTAGGGCCAGCCTTAGGAGTTGGCTTTCCTCCTTGTCCAGAGTTGGCCTTCCTCCTTGTCCAGAGTTCGAGCCCTGCCTCCCCATCCCCCCGCTGGCTGTATCCAAAAAAAGAAAAATGATTTGGCTCCTCAAAATTAAAAACAAAAGTTCTCGATTGTAATTGGGAGGCGATTTCGATGCAGTAGAGACGCTAATTTAGCAGATTTTGATTTTGTCTCTATGTATAATTATTAATCAATCACTCTAAATTCTGATTTAATTAGAAAGAATATAGAAAATCAGACAATGGACAATTTAGTCTTTCTATTTAAATGTTTTAATTTCTGGTTCTTCAAAATAATTATCATTTTTATGGTCATTCTTAATAAATATTATTTTTCTTAGGTCCTTTATTATAATTTTGAAAAAAAAAACTTCAATTTTATATAATTTATAACAAGATAGAATTGATATATGTGTGTGTTCCGTGCATGTGCTGATATTTACTCAAATAAAAAATTGAAGCAAGTAACTCGACCAATGCAACTAATTATTTACTTCCTCTCTTGATAAATTAACCTTTAAAGTTAAATGAAATGTGGTTTAATCTCGTAGGTTTTTTAGGCTTTATTTGGGAGTTTGGAAGGAAAGGGATGCAAGGAGAATGGAGGAGAAGGGGTGGAAAGGAAATGGAGAATATTTTCTTTCCTTGTTTGGGAGTTGAAAAAATAGTAAGGGAGGAAAATGAAGGATTAATGAGTTATTTTTACCATTTTATCTTTTTCTTTGATAATTAATATAATTATCATACCTTACAAATAAATTTAAATTTAAATTTTCTAAAAAAAAATCATTTATGTAATTTTTATATGGGAAAAGGATTTCTCCTGTCACTGGAGATAAAGTTATCTCCAGTGAGCTCAAAACTACGTCGTTTTGGATTAATGAAGGGTGTGTTTGTAATTTTAGGTGAATTAATGAAGGTTGTTTCCGTAATTTTGTTTATCTTTTTATCATATGAATTTTACCGAAACACTCTTCATTAATTCACCTAAAATTACAAACACACCCTTCATTAATTCAAAACGACGTAGTTTTGGGCTCACTGGAGATAACTCTATCTCCAGTGACAGGAGAAATCATTTTCCCTTTTTATATTCAATAAATTATTTATGGGGCGGTGGTGGCGGCGGCGGCGGTGACGGTGGGGCGGAGGTGGCGGTGGTGGGATGGTCATGGTGGGTTTTTTTTCCCAAATTACCCCTTATTAAATAACTAATTACCGAAATGCCCTTGTTTCCAAACTGTTTCACAATCTGCCCCTGTTTAGTTGAATCCCAAGTTTAGTAAACTAAAACGCGGGGCGTTGAATTTTTTGACTTTCCCCATGGCTTAGTCGACTAAATCACGACAGATGGGTTTTTTAAACTCTTATCACGTTAAATACCATAGATTTCCACTTTTATTCAGTCATATTAATTAAAATATTAACAATATTATATGAGAGATTATAGGAGATTATAAATCATCAAATAAATTAGTATCTCAATTGATACATTACCCTTTCATTCTAATTAATTAAATTAGAGTTTTTCAAATATATAACATCCTACAATTTAGTATTGGCGGGCGTTTATTAATAAATTAGTATCTCCACCTCCATAACCGTTACAATTGTACAGAAGGAAAAGTTACTGGCTTCACGCCTATTTGTTATTCGCTCTTTCCAGGTATGTGTTCAATTTAATAATAATTGGAATATTGGTGAGCATTTATTAAAAATTCAATTATGCGATTATTGCTTTCCATATTGGATGTGCCGATTTCTTTGATGTGTCAATAGAAATCAATATTTTATTTAATTATTGATTACTTGATGAATTTATTTTCATTGAAGTTTTGAATATCTTTGGTTAATAAATATATTAGATTTAATTGATATGGTAGTTAATAAATCTCCTAATATATCTCCTTATTTTATTGAGGATTTGATGAATATTAAATTAATAAAAGGAATATATTGTATATCTTATGTCCTTAAATTCATCAAGAGATTTTATTGGTTTTATATTTAAAAAGAATAGTATAGAGTCCTAAATTGTAGGCCTATTTGTTATTCGCTCTTTCCTGGTATGCGTTCAATTTAATAATAATTGGAATATTGGTGGGTATTTATAAAAAATTCAATTATGCGATTATTGCTTTCCATCAATTTAATAATAATTGGAATATTGGTGGGTATTTATTAAAAATTCAATTATGCGATTATTGCTTTCCATATTGGATGTGCCGATTTTTCAGTATTGATGTGTCAATAGAAATCAATATTTTATTTAATTATTGATTACTTGATGAATTTATTTTCATTGAAGTTTTGAATATCTTTGGTTAATAAATATATTAGATTTAATTGATATGGTAGTTAATAAATCTCCTAATATATCTCCTTATTTTATTGAGGATTTGATGAATATTAAATTAATAAAGGGAATATATTGTATATCTTATGTCCTTAAATTCATCAAGAGATTTTATTGGTTTTATATTTAAAAAGAATAGTATAGAGTCCTAATTTGTAGGATGCTATATATTTGAAAAATCTAATTTAATTAATTAGAATAAAAGGGTAATTTATCAATGGAGATACTGATTTATTTTATAATTTATAATCTCTCCTATAATATTGTTAATATTTTAATTAACATAGTTGAATAAAAGTGAAAATCTATGGTGTTTAATGTGATAGGAGTTTAAAAAAACCCCTGTCACGATTTAGTTCAACGCCCCGCGTTTTAGTCGACTAAACTTGGGGTTAGTCAACTAAACAGGGATAGATTGGGAAATAGTTTGGAAACATGGGCATTTCGGTATTTAGTTATTTAATAAGGGGTAATTTGGGAAAAAAGCCAGGATGGTGGTGGTAATGGGGATGGGGGGGTGGTGGTGGTGGCGAACGAGGGTAGAAAGAGAATTAATCTATTTTCCCTCTTAAAACCTTCTATATCGGGGAAATTTTATTTTTTAAAAGAATAAGGATTTTGGGGGATTTGTAAAAATCCCTGATTTCCTCCAATTTTATTTTTAAAACTTACAAACAAGGGAAGAAACTACTAAAACCCTTCATTCCCTTTCATTTCCCTCCAAAATGAAACTCTCAAACAGACCCTTGGGCTTTTTTCTCCGAGAAATCTTAAGTTTCACTCATTGTAGCTTATCATTGGACATTGTATGATTCAATTACAACTTAACCCTTAAAAGATCGAATAGTATATATGTTGGGCTTAAGGGGCGAGCCTAATAAGTTGGCCCATCAGAATGATAGGAAAAAAATATGGAAGATAACAGGGGAAAAAAAATCAGTTGAATTTCAAAATCCTTTGATTACAACAATAATAAAATTAACAAAAACGATAAAGAAATTGACAATTCGTTTTTTTTAAAAAAAATCATTTATTTATGATTTTAAAATTCAAATAGTATTTTTTTAGAGTTTTCCCAAAAATTAAGAAACCTGATAAGCACAAAATATAGAGGTTGCACAAAAACAAAAATCTTCCGAAGTTTAAAGTGTTTTCCCCTTTTACTTCACCTGGGATAGAACAAAATTTTCAATTCCTCATGACTTTTAAATAGATAAAATTCATAAATACTGTACATATGTATGTTGATATTTACTCCTTTGGCAAAAAAAAAAAAAGAAAGAAAAAAAAAGAAAAGAAGAAAGAAAAGATATTTACTCAGACTAGCTTCTTCTTCTTCTTCCTTTTTTTTTTTAAAAAAAAAAGCTTTTTTCCCCCCTGTAACCACACACACAACAAGTCAACCGAATGAACCCAACGTAAAGTCAATTTAGTCCTTTTGGCAGGATGAGCTACTAAGCTCATGTAGAAAATATTTGTAGGTTTGCTTGAAAAATAAATATATCGAACTATTTACTAAATAATATCACATAATATTGAAACTATAAATAAATAATAACGAACAATTATAAATGATATTAATATTTTAAATAGGTATCTCAAACAATAATTTTTTTTTTCTTACGGTCGAATGAGTAATGAACCAAATATTGCCATTAACTCATTATAGAGAAAATAAGAGATTATATGGGGCCAAATTATTTGACAAAATAAAAAATTATATAATAAATACATATATAGATATACTTATACATTATAGAAGGTCAGATTGGATCAAGGTTCCAACTGACCAACAAGTGGTTCTGCCACTAAGCTCGTGAATGAGTTGAACAAATAATTTGATCCATTTGAAAGGTCATCGGCAAACCATCTCTTTAATGGACAGTTAGGATCTAAAACATCATATGGTTGAGAATAGTTGTCTACAACCTTCTCCCAAAATATCTAGATATTTATCATTTACATGTAAGTTTCTAGAATTATCTGTATGCTTCTACTATTATGTACATATATCTAGAACTTTGTGGTACTATCTAGAAACCTCTTTAGAGTATCTTTGCACAAAATATCTGGCGTATCTTAGTGTACTTCAATCCTTTGTTTTTATTCAAATTTCAATACTTTTCATGAGTATTGTTGTATTGAATTGGAAGTTGCTCACACAATTTTATCCCTGCAATTAAGCCTTATCATGCAAAATATAAAATTACGTTGAGATTTGTGAAAATACAATCATCAATTAATTTATTCACATACTTTTTGCGCTGCTATTCACTTATTTGACGAAACAAAGTTGAGTTTGAATCATCGACAACATAAGAACTTTATATTTATTGGTAGACGATTAAAATATAAACCATGAGTGTATCACTAGCTACTAGACTTTTAAGAGGTTCGTTGAGCATGTTCCAAAGTGTCATCGGAATCTAATCTCAGATTACTTGATTAATTTATTCACATAATAACCTTTTATTTATTAGTAGACGAATAACATACGAACCATTAATGTATGACTACTTAAATTTTTAAGAGGGTCGTAACGAGCATGTTCCCCGATGTCGTTAGAATCCATTCACAGGGGACTTAATGCATGTTTCGGTAAGTTTGAAATCATGATTTCAGAAGTCTTTTTCTGTAAACTAAGATAAGACTAATCTTACATACACGTTGTCAAATAAGTAAGTTTAAGCAAAATCGTGATAGTGATGTAAACTCGTATCCTGAACTTGAATCGTAAACTCATAAGAGTTTACTTTTATTATTAAATGGGTATTACTAGTGTATACTTAAATTAAAAAAAATAAAAAGACAACAATTTGATTTAAATATATTTTAAATCTAGATGATTGAAATTAAATCCATCAACATTTATTATTTATCATATTTAACAAAGGAATTTCTATATAAAGTCGTTGAGCATGATCAAATAAAAAAAAGTTAACACGAGTTTAAGAATAAATTCATACGATTTTATAAGCTAGAAACGTACAAACGATAAACTTAGTGTGTAAATTCATGAATTTAACTGAGTTTATAACTGTTACAAATTTATCAGTGAGTCAATTTGTTTTTGTAAACTATAAATATAAAAATGGTAAACTCGGAGAGTTAACTCGTAAGTTTGACAATATTTATATACATATCTCATGTCTCGTAAATCAAACAAATTCTTATCCAAAAAACTAATCCAAACATATAGTTTTACTGTCTGCATGTACCAAAGATGAACAACTTACTTTTAATTTCTAGTTCTTGATCTTTATATAGTCCCCTTTCAATATTTAACAAATATATCAGCCCTGTATATGATTTAAAAAAAATGACATGAATTGTAAATTATGATCCAGAAACATTGTTATGATGACTGAATGCATTACATTTTTTTTCATCTGCAAATGGTTGCAATCTCATTAACATTAACAAGAATGCAACTACATGAACGATAAGTTTTTTGGTGGCAACATTAACTGAGATTGCATATTGTGAAAAGATGCATTTTTTATTTATTTTATAGATGCAAAGTATTTTCAAGGCACTTTAGATTTAAGTGTAATTTTTATATAGGGAGTATTAAGGTTAAAATCCTCCTATAAAGTATGCCTTCGAAATTCAAATTTGTGTTATCATCTCAACAAAAATGAGACCGCTTACTATTTCAAGTAACATATTATTAATACTCTTCAAGTCTTAAATAGAGGATAATATTTACAATGTAAATTGTACTATAAAGTTTAGGGAAAATTATAATAAATGACCTAAGAAAAATAATATTTATTAAGAAGGATTATAAAAAGTGGTAATTATTTTGAAGGACAAAAAATTAAAATATTAAAATTGAAAGACTAAATTGCCTTTAATCAGATTTTCTATATTATCTCTAATTAAATCAAAATCTGATTAATTTTTTTTGATGCGTAGAATCTGATTGATTGAAAATAATAAAGGAAAGTTTTAGTATGGGTCTTCCTATGCCATTGATTAATATAACCCTGTTACCCTTATTTTTGCCCTTATGAAATCCGCTTGCTGTTTACTCTTTTGGAATGGGATCCCTTTTTTTTTTTTCAAAATTTTATCATTGAAATGGGTTTTCTTTTGAAAAAAAATGCTAATTATTTTTTTTACCAGAGAAAAAAAAAATGATACATTTAAATAAATTTAAAAACAACAGTGTCACAATAAATCTTCTACAAACATATCATGAATCCTTTAATTTTCATTCAAGAAATCAAGAACTTGTGGAAAGGTACCGAGAAAGTAAATCTTACAGATAAGAAAATATTATCATGTCTCTTAGAATATTTCATATTTATATTAAAGTTACATTTTAATATTAAAAAGAAAAATTCAAATTCAAATATAATAATTTTGAATTGAAAAATATGACATATTAAAAAAAAGTAATGAAATATTAAATAAATTTATATCATTAATATTAACAAGAAAAATTCAAATTCAAATATAATAATTTTGAATTGAAAAATATGATATATTAAAAAAAAGTAATGAAATATTTAATAAATTTATATCATTAAGTACTAATGATATAAATTTATTTAATATTTCAACAGCAGTAACAGGGTCATATTGATCGGCAGCATAGGAAGACCCATATTGAAACTTTCCATTTATTATTTTCAATCAATCAAATTCTACGTATATTAAAAAAAAAAACAACCAGATTCTGATTTAATTAGAAATAATATAAAAAATCTGATTAAGGGAAATTTAATCTTACTATTTTAATGTTTTAATTTTTAGTCATTCAAAATAATTACCACTTTTTATAGTCCTTCTTAATAAATATTATTTTTCTTAGGTCTTTTATTATAATTTTCTCTAAAGTTTATCTTATATTTAAAATCGGAGAAAACATATATTAAGCATAGATGATCATCACCACAAAAGTTACAAATAGTGCAATAAATCATAACTAAAATATTTAAAATTTAATATAGATTTTTTCCAATAAATAGAAGCATAAAATTATGCATCGAAGAAATAAGATGAAATAAAAACAGTAAAATTATTTAGGTCTTAACCAATATATTAATTAGACTCGGTATAAATAGTTAATTTTTCCTCAACAAAATTCTCCTACCGTCACATCTCACAGCCCCTTCCCTCCGGTGTGGGTAGGTGTATCTGTGCAAAGCCCAGGCAAGTTAGCCAGAGTTTTCAGTTTTAGCTACCGTCTTTGATTTTGTCGCCGATAAGACTTCGTGGCCGGCACCGGCAGCCACTTCATCTTCCTTTCAATTCTCCTCCTGCATTTGATTACAATCAATCTCCGGCCTCTGGCTTCGGGTCTCTTCCTACAGTCCCAGTAAGCGCCTTCCTCGCTCAACTTTATTGGTGTGAAATGTTTCTGTCTTCTTTCTATATATTTTTCATCCTATTCTTATTCTTTATAGCTTTTATTCATTGAGAGACCTCTACACGCACAGGTTTTGTATTGATGCTAGTAAATTGGATTTATTCATGAACTCAATTGATGGGGAATAAAAAGAGAAACCCTGCCCCACGTTCCAAACAACCTGCGGCGGCTTCTCCGGTGACACAACCTGCCATCGGCGGAGCCGCCAATGGCCCTACTTCAGCCGAATCGGAGTTGTGCATGAGTCCCAATCACACTATTCAAAACACGACTAAGATCGAGCTGCCTCCTCAATATGAGCCTTCAGCATACTCCGAAATCAAGCTTGAATGTGAAAAAGCACTCAACGCGCTCAGGCGTGGTAACCACACCAAGGCACTGAGGCTTATGAAGGAGTCATGTTCCAGACACGAAAGCTCGGCTTCCTCTGCCTTGATTCACCGAGTTCAAGGTACAGTATGTGTCAAAGTGGCCTCAATTATTGATGACCCGAATGCAAAGCAAAGACATTTGAAGAATGCAATCGAGTCTGCCCGAAAAGCCGTTGAGCTATCGCCCAGTTCTGTTGAGTTCGCACATTTTTTTGCAAATTTGTTATACGAGGCAGCAAATGATTCGGCTGAATATGAACAGGTGGTGAAGGAGTGTGAAAGGGCACTCGACATTCCAAATCCAATTGATCCAGCGAAGGAGAGCTTGCAGGGTGAGAGCCAGCAGAAAATATCAACTGCAGAGGCTCGGATAGCACATGTCCAGCATGAGTTGCGGCAGCTAATTCAGAAGTCAAACATAGCTTCTTTATCAACGTGGGTGAAAAATCTGGGTAACGGGGAGGAGAAATTCCGTTTGATTCCAATAAGGAGGGCTACAGAGGATCCAATGGAGGTGAGGTTGGTTCAAACTAGAAGGCCAAATGAGATAAAAAAGGTGACCAAGACACCTGAGGAAAGAAGAAAAGAAATTGAAGTTCGAGTGGCTGCTGCAAGGCTACTGCAGCAAAAGCCAGAGTCACCCCAATCCCAGAACGAAGTGGACAGGGAAGACAAGACATTGGGTTCATCTTCAGGATCTGGGCAGAGGATAAATGAGAGGCGGAAGTATAGCCATGTCCGAAAAGCTGGCTCCACATCTGAAAGGAGAGATTGGGTTCGTATATATTGGAATTCGTTGAGTATTGATTTGAAGAAGGAGTTTCTTAGGATTAGGGTATCTGATCTAAAATCTCACGCTGGGTCTTCAAAGGATACTTTGCTAAGTGACATAGTATCAGAAGCCTTGTCGCATGCTGAGGCTAACAAAACATGGAAATTCTGGCTTTGCTGCCACTGTAGTGAGAAGTTTTCAGATTCAGAATCTCATATGCAGCATGTTGTGCAGGAACATATGGGGAATCTATTACCTAAAATGCAGAGACTTTTGCCTCAAAATGTTGACAATGAATGGATTGAGAAGATTCTTGACTGTTCTTGGAAACCTCTGGACGCCTCTGCAGCTGTCAAAATGCTTGAAGCAAAACCCAAAGATTTTTCATTTCCTGAGGATTCTTATATGGATCATACTGAGCAGCACAATTATTGCTTTGAAGACACTAATAATTCTCTACTTGAAAAGGGGCATAACCTTGATACCCATACACCAGATAGAAGTAACTATTGTAAATCTGAGGAAATCAATATTACAGAAGGTGTTGGAGTTGAACAGTCTATAGCATATTCCCTTGTTGATGGTTGGCCATTGTCAGATGACTCTGAGCGGGCAAAGCTTCTTGAGAAAATTCATGCAGTATTAGATATGCTTATTAGACACAAATATCTTGCTGCTAGTCATCTCAGCAAGGTCATACAATTTTCCATGGATGAGATACAAGGACTTGCTGTTGGGTCTCATCTTTTGAATCATGGTTTAGACCAATCACCAACATGCATATGCTTTTTGGGAGTGCCTGAACTTCAGAAAATTCTCAAATTTTTGCAGGAATTGTCTCATTCTTGTGGTCTGGGTAGATATGCTGATAAAAGTACTAGTCCCACAGATGATTCACACAATTCAAATCAAATTCCTGAGATTAAAGAGAAGATTATTCTGAATGGAGATGCATCATGCCTTCTTCTAGATGAATGTTTAGTGCCTGTAGAAATCACTCCTGGTGCAACCAAGAGTTCTGCATTGGATGATGTGATTTCCCCATCTTCTGATGATGTAGTTTTACACATTGCCGATCCTTTCATATCCTGGATGTTTTCAGGTTTATCTTGTGGGGATCAATTGAACTTGTGGATGAGAACAAAAGAAGATAAAAGACATCAAGGAATGGAACTCGTCCAAACTCTTGAGAAGGAGTTTTATCACCTGCAGAGTCTTTCTGAGAAGAAATATGAGCGATTGAACTATGAGGAAGCATTGCAGTTAGTAGAGGACCTTTGTTTAGAAGAAGGTAAGAAGAGGGAAAATTTTACTGAATTTGTTCAGCGAAGCTATGGATCTGTTTTGAGAAAGCGGAAAGAAGAGCTCATTGAGAGTGAGAATGATGTCATGTATGTTAGCAATAGATTTGAGTTGGATGCCATAGCAAATGTTTTGCAAGAAGCAAAGGCTATGGATGTCAATCAGTTTTGTTATGAGGAAAATTATACTGGTGCATGTGACTTAGAATCTGGTGAGGATGATGAATGGAGAATGAAAGACTATTTGCATCAAATGGATAGCTACATAGAAATAGCCATTCAGAAACTGAAGGAAAACCTATCTGTGGAGGTCAGCTTGTTGACCCAAGTCCATTTTTACTAGGTTAACAGAAAAAATGACCTCCTTAATGTTCTGACTTATTTTCATTTTGCAGCTTAGCAAAATTGATGCGCGGATCATGAGAAATGTTTCAGAGATGCAGCAGTTGGAACTGAAGCTTGAGCCTGTTTCTGCTTTTGATTATCGTACAATATTACTGCCTCTAGTGAAGTCGTACCTAAGGGTTTGTATTTCAACTTTTGAGATTTGTACTGCTTTTTCATATGTCAATTTGCTATCTTTATTGCTGTTATACACTTTTCAGGCACGTTTGGAAGATTTGGCTGAGAAAGATGCAACGGAGAAGTCTGATGCAGCAAGGGAAGCATTTTTGGCCGAGCTTGCTCTTGATTCAAAGAAGGGTGTTAAAGGGGGAAATGATAGTGCAAAACATACGGAGAAGACAAAAGATAAGAAGAAAAATAAAGAGAACAAAAAAACAAGGGATTTAAAGGTAAGCTCATGAATGCTGAAATTTATCCACATATTGGGTCACAGTCCATGACAACCATCTATTGCCTGTCTTGCAGGCCGCATATGGTCATGAGCAGCACATTCATGACACCACTACTCCTGAGTTAGTATATTTTTCCTTATTTATCTTCCTGTGATCATTTTTTCTATCTTTGAGAGACATTGCAACTTTTTAAATGCCTTTGATGTGCTTCTTCTGCAGTTCCTATTCTGCCGCGGTTGATAATGACCATGATTCCATTCTTGTTTCTACGATTAGTGATGAGTTGGAACAGCTGGAAGAGGAGGTTAGACGTAAAATTGAGTTAGAAGAGGAGGAGAAAAAACTTGAAGAAACTTTGGAGTTACAACGACGAATAGAAAATGAGGCTAAACTGAAACACCTCGCTGAGCAACAAAAAAGGTCGTTTGGGACACATTTGGTGAAGCCTGATGACAAAGTTCTGGAGCATCGGGTAAAGACTTTTGCTGATGGTCCAGAAGTACATGAACATATGAGACAGCCTATGCTGGTACGTTCTTTTGCTTGAGTTTCTCCTAAATGGGACGTAATTTCTGGCTGCCAGTCTTTAAGGCAGATGTCCATCTTAGGGAAATTTTTAGATAAGAATTAGGCATTATGCCTCTGAACTTTTACTTTTCCTCAGGAGCAGTTAGCAAATGTGAATGGTTACCCAAGCAATTTAGATGGTGTGCTTATTGCCACGCCAAATGGTTCTGCAGCACCAGACTCATCTTTACTCAATTCAGTTAATCAATCGATTCATCATCTGCATCCATCAAATATGAAGCAAGGTTGGTACTCTTTGTCTAGGATCTTTTAACTTCCAGTATTTGCCTTTTTGTCCAAGGTCCTCATCTCGTGCTTCTTTCTCTAGCAGATCTGTCTAACAAAGTAGTTCCTGAGAATGGTTTTCAGTTGGCAGAGCAGCGTACAGTAAAAAAAGGTAAACGGCATAAAAATGCTTCCAGATTGGTTGATGGAAAGTTTGAGGCTGGCTCATTGGATAAACAAAACGTTGGTGTATATACTGATAATCATTCAACAGAGCACGTTAAATTCCACAACAATCAAGATGCTAACAACGGTTAGTTTTAACCCTTTTGTCTTGGGTTTGTCGGCAGTTGATGTATTGGCTCATACTGCAAGAAAAGCATTTAACTGTTAATTATCCACCAATGTTTTTTGGTTGTTAGTTTGTGGTTTATATGCTAATGACCCAGGAAAATGCACGAGGATGCATAGTTGCTTAACAGTATTCAATAAAAATATTTATTTAAACTATATTTTCTCTAATGTACGACAGGAAGCATCTTCAGGGCTTAGTAGACTGGGATTCAACATTTAAAGTGGGAATGGAGGGAGAAAGTACTGGATTTAGAGTTCATTGGTGGTATTTTAAGAAAACAGCATCTGGGGCTACAGGTGGCAATTTTAAGGGATGTTCAGTGGCTGTTTGGGAGCTAAGAATATTATCTATGGGAAGATGGTTTTGAAAATGATAGGTTTAGGGGGGAAATCAAGCTAGAATTTTTTTGGTGGGATTTGATAATTAGTGGTGTTTGCCAAAGGAATCAGGTGGGCCTGTCTAGAAAACTGATGAAAACTGATCTGACATATTTTAATTAGTAAATTGCTCACAATTATATGAAAACCCTAATATTGAAACAACTTGATCTTTAATCTTGCCTAATTCCTGATGTGAATGTGAATTAGATCCAGGATCAGATCTGTTTGCCATTATATCTATATTTATTAGCATTGCTTCTGCTATTCTTTTGGCTGTTAAAACTCTGTGAATATGCCTAAATGAAGCATCTGTTGACGATATTATCTACCATATGGAAACTAGATATCATCTACTGTATGGAACTTAAATGTCAATGTTCTGCCATCAGGGCAAGGAGACAATGGATTAATGGCTATAGAAGAGTTGCAAGGGGATCATGATGAGGAGGAAAGGTTCCAAGCTGACTTAAAAAAAGCTGTTCGCCAAAGTCTGGGTATGATTTTTGTACATGACATGCGCTGCTATTCCATGCATATTTGTTATTATCATCATCTCCATACATGTTGCAGAACTTTGCCTTCTGATTGGTTCTTTACTAATTACTAATGAAACTCAGGAATTGAGTTGGCATGCAAGAAGAATGGAATCTGCTTTACCATCACGAAGTCACAAACACAACACATTTATTATAATTTGAATGCCATTTTCACTTGTATTCTACTAATATTTGGTCTGACCTGAGTAATTGAGGCACTGTATGTTTGAATATGTTTAAAATGTCTGCTATATAAACTAATAAAGTTATAATTCTGAGTTGTACAACTATTGTGAAGCTCAATAATTGTTTGCACTTCTGCTGGAACTGCAGGTCCAACTTTCTCGTTGATTTGATATTTAGAATTTTATATAATCCGTAGTTGATAAAACTAATTGCATTTGTCACATTGGATAAAATATTCACTTTCACTGAGTGTGTGCTCAACATGCTTGAGGGACCCATTCCTTGCTGTAGGGGTGAAGGGCTGAATATTTTGGGATTTCAGTTGCCCTTAATTGAAAATAAGAGTTAAAGACCACTTTCTCGGGAACCTAAAGTCCATCTGCTAAACATCAATACTGCCATAATTTCTTACTGGGCTACTGGCGGACCTAGCCTTGATTATTGTTGAGCTTTTTATAATTGGGCAAACCTGTTTGCATTGTATTAGGTCGCATGCTTGGTGAAAATTTTCTGGCCCTTTCTCTTTAAAAAATTATGGATTTTGATGACCCTCTGACCTTGTTTGAGGCACTGTTTATTCAGACACATATCAAGCTCTTCAAAAATTGCCTCCAGTTTCTAGATTGAGAACGCCTGATAGAGCTTCTTTGCAAGTGGATAATTTTGGTGCTCCAATGGAGGAAAACACAACTGAGAATGTCGATGGAGGTACTTTGCTCGGTACTGGGCTGAAGAATGAAGTGGGTGAATATAATTGCTTTCTCAACGTTATAATACAAGTAGGTCTTCAGTCCCCCCCCCCCCCCCCCCAACCCCCAAATTTGTGACGATATCTTATTCAATCAATGTACAATATATTTTTTGGCCTAAAACTGCTCCCTCCTGTATGAGCTCAGTCTTTGTGGCATTTACGACGTTTCCGCGAGGAATTTCTTAGTAGAGCGAGATCAGAGCATGACCATGTGGGCAATCCTTGCGTTGTCTGTGCATTATATGAAATCTTTACTGCCATGGAAATTGCGTCAAAGGATTGCAGGGGAGAAGCTGTAGCCCCTACTTCTCTGAGAATTGCTCTTAGCAACCTATGTCCAGATAGTAACTTCTTCCAGGAGGTAACACCATCAAGATATGACTGGATCTTTTGCCTTGAAAATTCCTAGTTTTTTAGTATGACATAAAAGACAATATATTTATTGTTTGGGAAATGTGATTTATATGCTGACTTTTCTCAGGCTCAGATGAATGATGCTTCTGAAGTACTGGTAGTGATATTTGACTGCCTTCATCGATCATTTACTCGTGCTCCAAGTGTTCCTGATGCAGAATCAGTGAAAAGCAATTCCCTGCGATCTTGGGATTGTGTAAACAGTAGTTGTATAGCACATTCACTTTTTGGAATGGACATTTTTGAACGGATGAACTGCCACCACTGTGGTCTTGAGTCCAGACATCTTAAGTACACTTCCTTCTTCCACCATATAAATGCCAACTCCCTTCGGACCATGAAGGTATCTTTAGACCTTCAATTACTTAAAGTAGTTTTTTCCCCTCTCTTTCCTACTGGTGGAAACATGAGTTGACAATTATGCTTGTTAAGACCTTAGATGGATCTCCTTCCTTACTCTGCAGGTAATGTGTAGTGAAAGCTCCTTTGATGAGATTTTGAATCAAGTGGAGATGAACCATCAGTTAGCTTGTGATCCAGAAGATGGCGGCTGTGGCAAGCTAAATTACATCCATCACTTTCTTTCAAAACCACCTCACGTCTTCACAACTGGTAGCTTGGATTTTTCTTTTGGAATGTTGGTTTTTCCCCATTTGCTGTGCCTTCTTGGGCCTTTTTTCTTATTTATGTTGTGCATGTTCAGTTCTAGGCTGGCAAAACACATGCGAGAGTGCTGATGATATTAAAGCAACTTTGGCAATATTGAGCACCGAGATGGATGTCAGTGTTCTTTATCGTGGGTTAGATCCAAAAAACATCCATAGCTTGGTCTCAGTGGTAAGGTTTTTTCCTTTTCCCCTGGGTTAAGATTCAATTTTGAGCATTTGAGTGATCATTGTTGTGAGATGTCTTTTATATTTATACTAATCTCTCTCTCTCTCTCACACACACAAAATGTTAGGTATGCTACTATGGGCAACATTATCATTGCTTCGCTTATAGCCATGAACATGAACAATGGATTATGTATGATGATAAGACAGTCAAGGTAAGTTAAAATCTTTGAATTGATAAATTCATTTCTTTAGTTTTACCCTTCGTATGTCTAAAATTTGTCATTATTCTACAGATAATTGGTGGGTGGCCTGATGTTCTTTCAATGTGTGAAAGAGGGCATCTACAGCCTCAAGTTCTTTTCTTTGAAGCCGTGAACTAATTTTCTCAGGGGAACTGATAACATCATCTTTGGGACTCGAGAAAGCAGCTTTTGACATGGTTTCGTATTCAACTGGTTCCGTGTAAAGCCCTGTTCATGTAAATGCATTGCTGCTTATTAGACAGAAGTGGTATACAGGGGCAAATAAGATAGCGAGTTTACCGAGAGGCAACAAGTTTTGGTATACAGAGATCAATTTTGATACTTGATATGGAAGCAAGCACGGATTAAGGGGGGAGGGGTCAAGCGAATCATGCACCAAAATTTTTTCTAATCCTAAATGGATGAATTTGGATGCCGATGAGCTCTGGGGAGACTTTCATAATTGGTCCATTTTGGGATTATAATGGTCATTTCTTGCTTATATTCAATAAGCAGGCTGTATTTTTGGGAAGTAGCACCAGAAATGAGGAGGTTGCCTAGCTTTGTGCAGGATCTTATTGTGAAAATGGGTACACCTATTATCAAGAATTTTATTTTGATTGAGGGGCTATAGGAAAAATACAAATTTGTTGGTGGGGAATATGTTTTATTTCCAGTGATTTTTCCCTTATCCTCCCTACCTCCTCCCCACAAACAAACCAAAGTGATTTTAGAGAGGATCTGTATAGCAATTATTTTTTTTTTTTTTTTGAGGAAATGTCATCTTGTTGCTGTTATGGTAGAAAAGGAGAGTAGTTTACTGATCTATATTCTATTTGATTAGCTTCTCTCTCTTTTCATGAATTTTGATACGTTCAGGGTTTTGTTTATGCAGCCGTGAACTAAACGGTGGATTCCTTGTTCAAATTCCCTTTTCCCCCCTCTAGGGTGATGGATTTGTACTCTGCATAAGCAGACATGTTAGCTTTATTGTTCTATTAAGGGTTAAGATGCAATGTTTCTTTAGAAGTATTCACTGAGAAGCATTGTTGCCCGAAAAGTTTTTTCAAGTTCAATGTCATTCTGAAAATTTTGAAATGTAGCAATCTTACTTGATATTGTTAGAAAATCAATGTTGACTCTTAACTTTTTAATGGTAAAGAGTAACATTGCTTAATTTTAATTCTTTTGGAGTAACATTGAACATAATTTTTTTTTTAAAGGCAACATTTTTCTTCAGGGAAAAATTTTGAGACAGATTTGTAGCTTACCTCTTCTAATAATGAATTGCTCCCATTACACCATTGGACATATAGAGCTGATGGGTTCCGATTCACTTCCTTTCTCAAATTTCTCTCAATTGCTAACCTTCATGAAGAGGCAAGCATAATTAATATCAACCTTATATATAATAACATTTATATAAACAAGTGTTATTAGTAAGTTATTTATAATAACCTTGTTGTATGATTAAAGAGTTTTTTGCTGGTCATTTACTGCTTAACGATTTAAATGAAACTAACATCACTCTTATTTCTAAAGTGCAAAAGCCTGAGCATGTTTCTCATTTCTGTCCTATTGGCTTGTGTAATTTCTCGTATAAGATTATTTCTAAAATTTTGGCCAATAGAACGTGACCTTTGCTTGATACTTGTATTTCACAGAATCAGAGTGCCTTTGTCCCAGGTCGGTGTATTCATGATAATATTATTATAGCTAATGAGGTTTACCATTATCTGCGTCGCAAGAAAGATACAAGTATGAATTCGCTCTTAAAATGGATACGAGCAAAGCTTATGATAGGGTAGAGTGGAATTTTCTTGAAAATGTGCTGTTGAGATTTGGTTTTTGTACAGAATGGGTGTCTCTTGTGATGAAATGTGTTTGCTCTATTAGTTTGAATATTTGCTTATCAGGTGAAAAAGTGAGTTCCTTTACTTCGAGCCAGGGTATCCGACAGGGGGATCCCTTTTCCCCTTATCTTTTTATCATTGTTGCAGAAGTCCTCTCCATTATGATTAGACAGAGCCAGATGGATTATTTTATTAGAGGTGTCAAATTGAGCCACAGTTGCCTTGAACTTACACATAGTTTCTTTGCTGACGATGCTCTTCTGTATATGTGTGCATCCGAACGCAACTGCAACCATCTAGCTGACATCCTAAAGATGTATTGTACTGCCTCTGGTCAGGTTATTAATCTTGATAAATCGAGCATCTTGTTTTCTTCCAATACTTTTGATGATGTTAAAAATATGGTGGGGAGAATTCTTGGTATTCCTATGACAGAGGACCCAGGTAGATATCTTGGTATCCCGAGTATATGGGGAAAGACAAAGCATCAGGCGTTGGCTTATGTGCGAGAACGCATTGCTAATAAAATTCAAGGATGGGGTCATTCTCTCCTTTCTTTTGCTGGGCGGGATGTTATGATTAAAGCGGTTCTCCAGGCTATCCCTATCTACCCTATGAACGTTTTCAAGTTTTCGGTTAAGACTTGCAGAGAGATTAGCAGTCTAATTGCTAACTTTTGGTGGAGCGATACTGTTTCTGGTGGAACCACACATTGGAAAGCCTGGGAGTCTTTAACTACAGCAAGAAGCACTGGTGGAATGGGCTTCCGAGATTTATCTGTCATGAATGATGCTCTCCTGGCTAAAACTGCATTGAGATTGTTGACGAGGCCCGATGATCTGTGGGCGAGGGTATTGAAGAGTGTGTACTTTCCCAAAGGTGGTTTCATGAAGGCGGGAAAAGGTCATAAAGCATCATGGTGCTGGTCTAGCTTATTGGACGGAAGAAAGTTTCTCAAGCAGGATTTGCACTGGGACATTGGAGATGGAGCTTCTATTAGCATCTGGGATGATATATGGGTCCCACAAGTGGATTTCCCGAAGAAACCTAGTAATCTAGATCCAAGTGTAGCTGAGGGCAGGGTTTGTGATCTTATTGTCAATGGAAAGTGGAATCTTACTCTCATTGACCAGTATGTATCACTGGAAGTCAAGAGCGCTATTTATGAGATTGTCATCCTAACTAATGGTTTGCCTGATAAGTTAGTATGGACTCGTGCTAAGAATGGTATATATTCTGTGAAAGGTGGGCATCATAATAATAAGGAGAAGATGTTGTCTAACGGTAATAAGGCTGGGTCTTCAATAGTTGTTGCCTCATCTTGCTAGAAGTCAATTTGGAGGATTCAAGTCATCCCCAGTGTAACGTCCTCCATTTTACTTAGCATAATTTCAAATTTAAAAGTTGATCAACGACTAAGTAATGCTTCATTGCTTGCCAAAATATACAAAATAAATCAGAGTATGCAAAATGAGCCCTAACGTGGCAATATACAATCATCCAACATATACCAAAAGATGGAAGCACTACTGCCAGAAGGAGTAGCCTAAACTTTCGAAGTTTTCCCTGATGGATTCGGACGGAAATTATCATCTGGAAAAATGTGGTAACCATCAATCCAACTCATTACGAATACTAATATGTGTTAGTGAGGTGCCATGTGGAACAATTTATATAACAAGCATTTAAAAATAATAATATATATAATTTGCCAATATCCACATCACAAAATTTCATATCAGAAATTATGTATCACAATTTTCATTAACACCATTCCCAAGATACCTCCCACCAATCCATTCGAACCGCCTTATTTCCTCCGACTAGACCCATGAGCTAAGTTATATCGATGTTACTGGTTACTCAAAAGCTCACTGGTCATGTGATGAGGACCGGCCAAAATCTCCATAGCACATGTCCCAGACCATGGGTCTTTCCCTCTCATTGAACTAGTGGGGTGTCGTACGCCCTCATTGAACAAGTGGGCCAATCCCTCATTGAACAGGTGGGACAATATAAAGCCAACCATCATGCATTAATGGAGGCCTCACCACGTGGTGGAATATAATACTTCATTTCCTCCCAATTCAACCCTTCCCATAATTATCATAATAAATATCATAATATCAAAACTCTCAATTCTTATACATAAATAAATATGTATATATTCACAATTCAAATCATAAGGTTCCGCAAGGCAATTTCTATTAAAATATTCATAATGATTTCACAAAATACTCACAAACAACATATCAATATACATAACAAGTGGAAAGTGGTTACCTCTCGCCGAAGCTAATTATTATTACACTGCTCCTAATCCAAGAGCTCAAACACACGCCAAAAATCAATCTGCCACAACCAATTTACTAACTATTAATAACTCTTTAAAACTCCACATATTCAAAATTATAACTTATAATTTCATAAAATTAAAATATTCAAATTTTAATAATAAATTTATTTGAAATGGTTGAAGTGGGCACATTATGACTGGACTAAAAAAAAATTAGTGAAACCATTGTAACTATTAATTCTCTTTCTATTTATTACTAATTAACAATACCCTTTTCAATTTATTCACCCCTTTTTTAATAACAATACTATTATTTATTTTATTTTTATCATTATTTTTATTATTATTATTTTACTATTTATTAATATTTTCTACAATTATTTAATATCCCTTAACTAACCGTTTTAGCAACTACCCACGTATTTGATATTTCCAGCATAATAAAATCAACACACTTGACAATGTATAAAAGAAAATCAAATACATTTCCAAAGAAAATTTGGATGGTCAAAATTTAGCATTTTAATATCCACTAGCTGTACTAAAATATCTTATGCAGAATGGATAACATGTCATATTTGGAACCATTTAATGTAATGATATAAAATTAGATTTAAGAAACTAGAAGATCCCAAGCCAATAAAGCTGCGAGACTTTGCTTTGTTTAATACATGCATGGCACACAACAACGTTTTGTTTTATTTCCAAAGGCATCAATATATGGAATCAAAAAAAAAACCTTGCAGTCAAGTTATATGCGTATACACACACACTCAAACACATCAGCAAGCTTGGGTTCCTAATATGAATACCATTCTAACTGATGTGTTTGAGTGTGTGTGTATACGCATATAACTTGACTGCAAGGTTTTTTTTTTATTCCATATATATATATATATAAACATGGCAGAAGCTTTGGGTTGGTTTTGCTGTTTGAGAATTTTCCAATGTAAAAAGAAAGTACAAAACTTATGTGGCTTATCATAGAACCAAGAAAGAAAGAAGTTTATACATTACCTCTGTTTCTTTGGGTTTAAAACAGAGCTCCACGAATGGCTTCCCTCTCTCTCTTCTCTATGTTTTCTGCTTTCTACTCTCTCTCTCGTCCCTCTTCGACTCCCTCCTGGCCCTCTCTCTGTTTTGTTTTTGCATGAGAGGCAAGGAGCAACAACGTATATAAGGACCTAAGGGTTCAGACCTAGCAGCACAGACCAAGGAAAAAGAAGGATCGTTGGGTATATGGTGTGGACGTTGGGCTCGAGAAGGATAGAGGAGTGATGGCATTCTGCAGTAATCTCTGCTGTGATCTCTGAGTTTTCGTGTAAACAGTAGGGAAATAATGAGCTGAGAAGGCATGGGCTTTACTTTAATCTCTTAGTTACATGTTTAGACCAAAATGAGATGCACTAGCGTGTTTGCTTTTGTGTGTGCAAAGGAAGAAAAGAAATTAAAAAAAAAAAACAAAACAAAACAACTGATTTGCTGATGCATTTTCCCCTGCTGCGTGTCGGGTTTGACGGAGTGAATCATGGAATAGATATTGTGCAATTCAATGGATTAAATGGATTGGCTGCTGCTTCAACTATCACGTGCTGCTGGGCTGAAAATTGTAGGTAATAGTTTGATTTATTGATTGGGCTTTGCCTTGTTGCATGAATAAATTGAGGAGGTATGGCTTTCACGTGTTGGGCCATTAGGACAATTGAATTGGGCTGAAGAATAAGTGCATTGTGTATGGGCTTGGTTTGCATGGCAATCGAATATTGAAGAAGCCATGTATTATATATCAAAAAAAAAAAAAAAAAGAAGAAGCCATGTATTATTCGTATCAAAAAAAAAAAAAAAGCCATGTATTATTGCAACATGTTTTGGCTTGGCTGGACGCTTATTGTTACTTTTAGGCCAATTGGATGAAGAATGATAATAAGTAATGGGCTTTGTGTTACCTAGGTTTTTATTCCACAAATTATTTATTTATTTATTTATTTCAAATATTACAAGGAGAAAAAAAAAATTCCTAATTTTCCAAATAATTAATTTTAAACATTTGGCCAAATTCCACTTATTATTTCACATATTATTTCTAAAATATTTTAGGTGTAATTTATTCCCTATTTGAATTATTCTTATAATTATTTTTAAGCTAAAATTTCCTATTTACTTTCCATAAAATATTCCAATTTCAAATCCCAAAAAATTTGGGATGTTACACCCAGGGAGGGTTCAGCAATTCATCTGACGGATCTTAAATGATGTTGTTGCTACCAATGGGGCACTTTACCAAAGAAAGAGATCACAGAGTAACATTTGCCCAGTTTGTTCTGATGCGGTGGAGACGGTGGAGTATTTGTTTTTCCATTGCCCTTGGACTAGGTGTGTCTGGTCTGGTTGTTCTCTTGGTGTAAAGCTTGATGTTACTAGTACTTTGAACTTCAAGGCTTGGTGGATTCAACTTTCAAGTACGTCTTTTTTAAACAAGCAAAATCTCTCTTTAATTTGTTGGATCTTATAGTTTATTTGGAAACAAAGGAATAATCTAGTCTTTAATCATAAGAATCCTAACCCTATTGATGTTATTGAATGTGCGAGGAAAAACAATTTTGACTTCTGGATGAATTGCGATAAAAAGCACAACAATCCGATAGTCCAAAGGGTTACTCCTTCTCATCTAGTTGTTTGGTCCCCTCCACCAGTAGGCAAGCTCAAATATAACTGTGATGAGGCCTTTTCGGCCAATAAGTCTGGCGCTGCTATTGGAGTTATCTGTAGGGATCATCTTGGTGATTTTAAATGGGGTTTTGTGGATAAGGTGAAATCCATTTCTGCTTTCATGACTGAAGCTTTAGCGCTTAAGAGGACATTGATGCTCGCTGTTGATCTCGGTCATGATAATGTTATTTTTGAAACCGACTGTCTTTCTCTCATTGAATGTGTTGATGCTAAAGCTCCGGATATGATTGATTGGAAGAGTAGGAGCATTATTTTCGATATTATTTGTTTGTTGGGTATTAAGGTTGGGTTCTCTCTGTCCTTTACCCCAAGGGGGTAATTGTGTCGCTGACCTGATTGCAGCAGATGCTTATAAAATGGTGTGCCCGATTGGGTGGGTTTTCCAACCAACACCTTTTTTGCTGTCTTTTCTAACCTTGGACGCCTGAAAGATGAATGTTGTTCCTCATGATGTCCCTCTCCCCAATCACCCATTGAGGGGTGACTGTTTGTAGTTTGTTTTTTATTTATGTGTATTCTATTTTGTTTATAATTCATGGACTTGTGTTTCTGTTGTTCGTTGATTCTCCTTTTGTGAGTCTTTTCTCCTACTTTGGTGTTGCTTGTAATGTTTTTGGAGTATTAATAGAAGTAACCTTTGACCAAAAAAAAAAAGTAAGTTATATGGTAACAACGACACTCTGGATAACACCACGTTATTGTATTCTATTAACAACTAAATTTTTAATTGAATAGTTAACTTAGAAGTTTGGAGAAATCCCATATAAAGCCACTTAAAATAAGAAATTTCTAAATCAGGTTGATAAATTCAATAAATTATTAATTGAGTCATTGATCTAATTAAAGATTTCAAAATATAGGTAAAATGACTTTAATGTCCTTTTCTCTCATTAAAAAGTTTCATTCACTTTGTAACTTATATTCTTCAATATACACGCACATATGTGTGTGTGTGTGTGTGTATAAACATTGATATTTAATAAAATAAAATATGATTCATCTATAGTTTAAGGGAAAAACATTTCTCATGTTGTAGGAGAAATGTTTTCTTATGTTACACACATATAAAATGGTGGGACCCACATATACATATAATGAGCATTATATATATATATGTGAATCCCATCATTTTATGTGTATGTAGGAATCTTTTTTTTCTCATGCAACATGAGAAAATCAAACCCCATAGTTTAAACATATTAACCTTCAATATATACATATGTGTGTACAAACATTGATACTTAATAAAATAAAATATGATTCATCTATAGTTTAAATATATTAACTATAATAGTAAGAGAAAAACGTACAACAAAGAGTTCATTTTAAAAGTAATGTGAGTTAATCATGGTTTCTATTTGAATATTATTTTTACAAGTGATTTTGAGCATTTTTATTATATTTAGATTTTATTTATTAAAAGCACCTCTAGATGTATAATTAAAAAAAATGTACGAGTTTAAAACACATGTTACAATAACTTTATTAAGGGTCTGTTTTAGTCTCTCTATTTGGTTTTTATAGGATTACATGTTTTAGCTAAGGGGTTTACTTTTCTCATGTTGCAGGAAAGAAATAAGATTTCTACACACACATAAAATGGTGGGACTCACATATATAGTGCTAATTATATATATATGCAGGTCCCACCATCTTATGTGTGTGTGACATGAGAAAACATTTCTCCTACAACATAAAAAATATTTTTCCTTTTATCAGATCTAGCTTACAGGTCCAATGACTATAATAATACAATTTTTCCTAAGAGCTTATTTCTGGTTTTCCGAAGGACATGATTGCGCGTAATAACATCATCTGGTAGAATTTACAAAATAATTGTTTGCTTTGCATTCCTGACTCAAACAAATAACTGCTGAATTAAATTACAAAGCATACACGAAAATGGGAGAGAGAGAAAAAAGAAAGACTAGTTATGAGCCTGAGGTAGCCCCAAAACTTAGGAATCAGGAATGCCCACATTGATGACAAGTGTCCCTAACGGTTCTCACACCCAACTCCGAGCAATTCGCCTCTTTCTCCAATCTCTTGTTTTACTCAGTCTCTACATGCCCCCCACGTTCTCCTACTAACACCTCCACCTCTCTCTCTCTCTCTCTCTCTCTCTCTGTTTCTCCCATTTACCAATATCTCTTCATGTATTGCATTGCTTCTCGCCTTCATCATCGCGGAATCTGTCCATCAATCGTTACACACAGAGGGGTCTCAGCATTATTTGAGTTGGTTGTTGTGAAACAACATGACCCTTAAAGGTGGCACAAAGCAGGCCTGTGCAGCCTGCAAGTTTCAGAGAAGAAAGTGTACCCCAGAATGTGTTCTCGCTCCTTACTTCCCTGCCGATCAACCCAAGGCGTTTCAGAATGTCCACAAGCTATTTGGAGTCAGCAACGTTGAGAAGATACTCAAGACCTTGGAACCTACCCAGAAGAAAATAGCCATGGAATCCATCATTTGCCAATCTAATTTCAGAGATAAATACCCTGTTCGTGGCTGCTGGGAGGAGATTTGCAGGCTTAATTACCAAATATGGTACGTTGAAGAAGAGCTTCGTGCTGTTCATCAGCAACTTGAGATTTGCAGACAACATTTTTTGCAGCAGCACCAAGGTTGTTCTTCATCTTTAATGCTTGATGATGTCACTTCACAGTTAGAGTTGGGGATGATGACGACGACACCTCGTAATAATTATGCACTACCACTCTTAAGCCATAATCCTCTGATTATAAAACCAGAGACACATAATTCAGAGCTTGCTTGGCTTGCAGTTTCCGACCAACATTCTTACTGTAACAGCAATAGTTCTGTGGGTTACAATTCCATGGATGTGGAATCTAAGGATCATGTTGTTACACCAAATAGCTTGTGGGTCCACCGGAATCCCTGCGGAGACGATGATGGAGATTCCATGGCCATGGCCATGAATTCCCAGTTGCAGTTGGTTGCCTCGCCGCCACTGGACATGGAACAAAAAGTTGTCGGAGAATATTACGATGAGATTACTCCACCTTTTTGATGTAATCGATAGTATATGTAGGCAATCTTATAAATTATTCTAAGGAGGCTTATGAGGAAAAGGTACATTTTTCCCTTTCCTTTTTCTTTTTAATAAAAAATTTCATGATTATCATTCAGGGATCAGACTGTAATGAAAGTGGATCAGTGAATTGAACCAACTCTATCCTCCAAAAAAGAGAAGCATATGTGTGTGTGTGTATTAAGGTTGCTTTCTCCTTTTTTCCTTCCGGGTTTCATTATAATTTTTCTTGGTAAGCTTTCTATTGTAAACTAAATAAGCCCTTGCTTGTTGACATTTTGAATACCCTCCGCCTGTTTGTCATCAATTGGATGGATTTACGAGTTTCAACGAATAGCATCCAGATTGACTATTACAAATATTTAAAAATTTAAAAACCATTCATTTCTTTTTTCCCTTCAACGATTCCGTCACATCACTTTGTCCTGAGATGGTTAACCTCAGCCGTAAACAAACATTGAAGGTCAATCAAACATGTTTCACATTTGATAGATGGTTCATTAATGAACTTTGGCCCAACTTTGGGCCTGTTCATATACCTCTAGCTCACCAGAATTTCTGGATATGATTGAGACAAATATGCAAAAAAATTTGAAAATCTTGCGCTCAAACAGCAAAAACATGGCACTATATTACTTTCAGAGTCGCATGTATGTGAGTGGACATCATATTACAGGAACAAAACATATGATAAACATCTAATAGAAGAACGCTGTTCATCAAGTCTAGAATTCCTTTGTTTTTTCAGACCGAAGACACACCACTGTTCAAAGCAAATAGATCTAGTTCGAAGGTGGCAAGATGATTATTCTTACGAAAAAGACTAATTATTGGCACAAATCATAGAGGCAAACATTGTATCACACGTACAGTCTGACATTTGGTATAAAGGATCTGGAGAGAAGCAATTATTGCAGCCGGAAGATGTCATATAACTCTTGTATTGTAGGACCCGCAAGAAGAGCATTTGTGGTAAAGCCAGTGGAAGGGAGCAGTTCCTTTCTTTTCACAGTCGTTGCATAGTATCATCTGCAGCTCTTGCAGGGTGCAGTACATTTGGGGAAGTCATAGTCTCATACAATATTCAACAGGATTTATATATGATAATTGACACGTATGAATATAGAGCAGATTCACAGTTTACCAAAAAAGAAAGAACGAAAAAAAGAACAGAGTCACAAACCTGAGTTTGACCCAAATGCTCGTCCGGGATTTTCTCTTCAGCCAATAACGCATCTAACATCCTAAAATATACCTGCGAAGGCATTCTAATCGCTTTAGGTAACTCATCGCTTGAGATAGGAAGAAGAAAAAACTGGTACCAGGAATAAGGAAAGTTACAAGAGGTTCGCCAATCTATGCATGGGTAGAGCAAAATTCTATCCCAAGTGTTAGACCAACAAATGAGGTATGGAACATAAAAAGACACAAGATGCATGATGAGTAACAAGTATCAAGCAATAGCATTGAATAACAACTGACCTGCATGTCTCCAAGTGACTTGCAACATACTGGGCAGGTATAACTGAAGTAGGTATACTCCTGAAAGCAAAATCAAGAGCAATGCTCAAATTGTCTGTCTATAAGCTGCTCAGAAAGAAGAGAGAATCACAAGAAAATACCTGAAAACATGTTGAGTGCATGACATGACCACAAGGGAGGGCCTTGACTGGAGAGCAGGACGTGAAGATGTATTCATGACAGATGGGGCAGTTATCCTCTAAAAATTTCTCTCTGCATATATGTACTTTGAGGGAACGAGACATACAAGCATTGCAATTCATACAATGAAAGTAGTCTAAGCCCAAGCCTTTTCCCACCCGGCACAGGTTACAATAGGGACAGTGGTAAATTTCCCTGTTTAAACACTTTCAATGTAAGAGATCTGCAGGAATAATTATTCTCTTAAATGGTAGAAAAGGAAAATTGCAGTAAAATTGAGAAAGAGAGGATTCTTTAATTACTAAACTAATCAGGATAAGGCAGCCAGGTTAACCTATTCCTACCATAGGTTTATAAAGTGTACAGTCCATAGCTATGAGGAACATTGAGGTGTCAAATATAGCAAGTCTCTAGGGGTTAGCTGCTAATTACTGGCACAAGAATCATAGCCTATTAATTTGCAGAACAAATATTAGTTTCAACTAGTGTCCCTGAGCATGTTGGTATGAAATTGAAGGTTAGTTAAAAGTTAAGGATTGAGGTAGGAAGAATCAATCCACTTAAGGACTCTAAAAAGCAGTTAGTACTGTTAGTGTAGGTCTAATTATCCCATATTATTTTATTTTCCATCGGATACACTCATGCTATGCTAGTGCCTATAAAGATGAAGGAGATCAATTTACATTACCTTTCATCATCAAACAATCTACAGATCCGGCAGTAGTATTTTGCCATGGGTAAGTTACCGCAAGATACAGTTGAACATGTGGCACTGATTGGCTGAATCTTCAAGCACTTCATGCACATCATCTTTGTTATATATTTCCTTCATATATATATGGAAAATTGATGCATGCATGAAGAACAAAAATGAAATTACCGATCCAAGAACTAAAGACAGAATAAGCACATACTATTCATACCTGTCAATTGAATGATCTGTTGCCTCATTATGGCAATGTATGCATGTATAAAGTTGGTTGCAGCAGGAAGCTAAAAGTTTACAGCTTCTCCTGTAGTGTTTGCAGCCATAGATTAATTTGAGAGAGTCCCTGTAAGACGGATGCTGCCCAGGAAATTCCTGCCCATTGTTTGTCATAGTGCCTTCTAAACAAGAGATATGCTGTTTAACAATCCAGCGGCTGAAATTTTGTGGAAACAAGCGTTAAATTTCACAAGTGGAAATCCAGAATAATCATGGAATAGATTAGAGAAAATTGAAATTTACTACTCCTAAACGTATTTTAAATAGTTCCGGGTGTACACTGTACAGTTCTTTAAGCAGGGATATATTATCTTCCGAAGTTGAAGAGGTAAATTAATATAAACTTGTAACAAAAATGTAGGGTATTACCAACCTCATAAGAAGATTCTGAATTATATATGACTTCTTCTGCAGATCTAAGGAAGAGTCACGAGATACCCTTCTTATAGCCATCTCCAGATCATCTGGACTTATTTTCATAACATGGTCATAGTGCCCAGAGTTTTCACGGGATTGAAAAGACTGACCCTTGTCATTGATCGATCTTGCGATATCTGTTACATTAGTGAATGTTTGTTTGTTATTATCACTCAATTGATTTCTGCATTCTGAACATTCACTACTAATCTTATCTGCTTTACAAACTCGGGATTTGCCAGGACGATTGCAAATGTTAGACTGCTTATTATTATCACCAATATGATCCCTCTGTGAAGAAAATTCGCTTTTGTTAGAAGTGGATTCTTCTTGGAGTTCATCAAGAACTTCTTTAGATAAATATTTAGATATGATCTCCAACCGATCAACAGTCTGAATTGGAGGATCATTTGAACTTTCTACCTCCTTTTCTATCCTGTACCCATCCCACCACTCAGCCAACCATTCATCAAACATTGTATTTTTGGCAACCATGGACCATAAGAACATTAAAACATGTTGTTCCTCCGGGGTTAAAGATGTCATTAACCAAGGTATCATATCTTGTAATATTTCTGCCCTGATTCTTCCAAGCATGCACCCTACGATTTTCATTTGCTCCTTATTGGAGAAGAATTCTCTAATTAAAAGCCAAATTTCAATTTCTTCACGATTCATGTGGTCAGAAAGAATTTTATGCATTGATTTGCACATTTCCTGCAGCTTTTTGCACAGTTGATGATGAGTTAGCATTCTCTGCTCCCATGTATCTGTTTCAAAGCTAGAAACTGAAAAATGTAGATCGGACATCTTTTCAAGGATACAGGATATTTTCTTGATGTGTTCAACTTCGAATTTGTGATCAATCGTATAAGAGAGGCTAATGTTTTTCACTTTACTCATTGCCTCTAAGGCTGGGAATGCTATCTCATCCTCTGTCTCACTATGGATTCGATGAAGAAAGCATATTAGATCAAATCTTCTGCTGAAATTCACTAGCATCTCAACATTTTTTTCTATCTCAGCTGATCCAAGAACAAGGTAAGCCAAATCATTCCTGATAGCTTTGTGAAAGAAGAATATAAGGTCAATAGGCTTAGAATCATCAAGAAAGGGAAAAGAAGAACTATCAGATGCCTGAAATCTAGGAAGGCGGTTTAACTTCATAGCTGTCACGGGGGAAAATATTTGCATATTAATGCCCATAGAGCATGGTTTCTCATACTTGGTCACATTGTTGAATCCAGAAGATAATGTATAAGACAAACCATTACTAAGGATAGATCCTTTATGAGGTTTGTCATAATTTAAGAAAGAAAACCTGGGAGCTTCTTTGACTTGCTCAGTTAACAAAGAGTTTTTGCTTTTAAAAATATGTCGCAAGTCTTGTTGGAATTTTTCAATGGAAGCTTTACCTGAATAACCAACACGGAACCACTCATGTACAAGTGATGCAAAAGCTTCATGGACAAAAAGATTTCCTTGTTTTATGGCACTGAGAATGGACCTAGATTCATTTTCAGACAAGTGAGCTGAGAACCAAGTTATCACGCACTTCAGCAACCCAAGTGGCATCATGTGCAGGCTCAAGCCAATGAGTTCCTCTAGCATTCCATTGTTGCGATTCAAGCGAATGGCAGGAAATACCTGAATAAAAACAGGGTATCAAATGGCAATCGATGATATGGCAACCAATTGGAATATTACTTCAGCTTTTAATAGATAAAGTATAATCCGTTTTACATATGAAACTAACAATTGCTCATAAAAGCAAGAGTGACCATAGAATCTGTTTGGAAATGAGGAAAAACCTGAGAATATATTTGAAACGAATGATTATAATGTCATTTGGTCAATTGGTTCCTGTGTATATATCTACACAATATAAGGCATGTTCTCTCTTCTCACTTCTTTTACCTTTTTCCTTTAATCTCTCTCATTTTCTCGGTCCTTCCTTTCTGATGCAAGTTCAACAAAGAACTATTTAAGGGACAACTTCACGAATACAGGTGACTGCGTATGTATACAGAATAGATATATAGACCTCGAAGCCTCATTTTCATTGTGATCATAGTTTTAAAATTTAGAAAATGTTCCCTCAGCAAAAATAAAAAATAAATAAATAAATAAAAAATAAAAATCAGAAGCACATTATGTGGAGATATGTTCTAATTATTACATTTGAGGATAAACTGAAAGAAGTCTCTTGTTCCTGCATTGCTTGGTGACAAAAATGGTGATACAAACAGTATACCTCAGTTTCTTGAAAAGCAAATTTTTTGTTGATTCTTGTCATAAATAGTTCAAGCTCTCTGCAAAGCTTCTCCACGAAATCTGGCAAAGGAATACCGCTTTCAGCATCATACAAAAGCAACTGCTGCAAATCTTCAATATGACTTTCTCCGAGAAATTGTTCACTTGACTTGGTCAACCAGCCGTTAGCAAGTTCACTCAAAACTGGGTGAAAGAATTTCTTCTGAGCATTGCTGAAATCCGGAGGTTATACATAAAAATTAAACAACTGAAAAGAACAAAGTGTGTAATTTAAATAAAAGTGAGAGAGGAGACTTCAGCATGTCAAGAAGGAACAAAAGCAGTAAAGGAAAATTTTGAAACAAATCATTTAGAAGCATCATTACCTGTAGAAGATGAGAACATCAGCGAAGAATTTTAGTTGGATGAGTAGCGAATCCAAATTATGAAAACAAGTGGTGTTTCTGATTTGATGAAGTTCTTCTAGCAACTCTTTCATATCTTTCTTGATGGCATTATGCCAAAGATAAAGAACATTGACTTGATTGGCTCTATCTTCTACGTCTGAGCAATTTTCTTTCATCTTATTTGAAATGGCTTTAAAATTGTTATTGCAATAACTCAACCCACGTGGTCTTTTCTTATGCAGGAATCCATCGGCACATTGAACAACTTCATTCAGTGAGCGGTCCTCGGTGAAGATTTGGCTGTTGCTGCCAAGCCAAGCAATCAAAACCTTCACCATCATATCAGAATTAGACAGTTAAAAATCAGAAACTTTTTATCAGACGTCAAGAACTGATCTGTTGCCTACCTCTTGCAGTTCTTTCTCCATTGGTGTAATTTCATTTAAGAACTTCTGAACTTCTGCTTGTTTGTCTGCAGAAAGGAATGATACCATCCATGGCAAAATTTCCTGCAGCAACATTATGGGAACACTGCATATGAATTGCCAGACCAGCGAAGCCTGTTCCTCGATAGAAACTTTCTGCAGCAAGAGAGGAAAAACCTGCAGAATTGCACACATCCGGAATAGATTTATGACAGTTAGAACTCAAGAATATGCAAGCATATGTTCATGCGAAGACAAGCATACACGTTAGATGATGAGGCATCAAATCGAAGGTATTGCTCAAGAGGTGTCATTTCTTAGTATTGCCAGTATACTATGGTATTAACCTATATACGTTTCTATGTCCTGAAATCAGCATCATGCTTACTTCTTTATAGACGCCTAGGCAATTATGAAAGAGTGAATATAATAAGAGAAAGGTAAAGTAAGCAAAATAATTCAACAATTCATAAAGTAATAAAACAAATAATCATGTCCATTATTCATTACTTTATTTCCTTTTTGCTCTTACTTTTTCTTATCCACAAATAATATCTGACTTGACGTCATTTCTTGTTCTGATTAATCAGTAGAATATGTTGTCTGTCGTATGCGCAAACTAACTTCCAAGAACCTGGAACAAACCTAAAAGGTATCCTATATATATAAATACCTCATGTCCACAATAAAAGAAACATTTTCTTCTTCTTTATAACACAACTGTTAAAGAAAAAAGCATTATATACATTCTTCCCTTAATTATATTTCGGTACGGAATTAATTTAACATCACCAACATTACAAGGGGGAAAAGAAAACCAGCTAAGTTAGAAATGCAAAGCAGTGAAATGAAACCTTCATATCCGTAACATATATTTTGAGAAAAGAATATAAAAAAATAAATAGTAGGTTTTTTAACATATCAAGAATAATAAACACCTATACCTGCTCTTCTTCTTTCTGCATATGCTGGAATGTGGTGGCTTGCAAGATTCCAATGCAGCATATAAGTTCTTGAGACGGTTTGGAAATATTCACATTTGGATCCATCAACTCATCTAAATATTGAAAGATTGAGTTGAAGGCGTCATCGATGCCATCATGTTCAAGGGAATAAGTACAAATTACATTTTTTACATGTACATCCAATGCAGGGAAGATAACCTGCCCAAGAAAAACAAGTTTTAAGTTGTCGTCAAAAGTGATGAATTTTAATGACTAATCATATATATATAAAAAAAATACTAGCAGAGCCGGTATGCAGATCCAAACGTGTCTTGAGCAAAAACTAAATAAGTGGAAGGCAAACAAGAACTATATATCAAGAGAGTTGCTAGGTCTTACTATTAACCAATTATAACAGTTCACACGACAACTTCGAGACATCAAAGAATATGAGGTTTTAAGGCGCTTAATCTTAAGCTCGATCCAGCTTATTCTTTTCAGTCACAACTCTTTTCAAAGCCATTTTATTGTAACCACGGAATTCTCTCGTCTGAGTCTATTTAGTTCCTTAATGCCTCCTAACTTTTTTTCGTCGCGGCCAAATGTTCCTCAAAGCAACCCTTCAAGTTGCATGCGTAACCAACGACTAACTTCTTCCAAACAAACTTTCTCCTCCTCCTCCTTCCAATCTCGGGCACGTGATACTTCATCTCTTTATTGAGATGTTCTTTCCTCATGAAGCCTGATTAACCATCACTTTGCAACCTAGCTAGCTTCGCATCAATTAAGTTCCGGCGGATTATCTATGGCTTTTAATCTCGTCAATTATTGGTTCGGGACGGAGTTCAAGAGGACTTGTCTTTTTCTCTCTCATTTTTCTTGGTTCTCACACGCACATGAAGCTTTGCCTTTTCTACAGAAGCATACGATCGCACTCGAGTTCTTTTGTCTTGTTTTCCTAGATTGGACTCTCTGTCACTATGTCCTCTTTCTGTCCATTTTAAGTTTTCAAACTTATCCAACTCATTAGCTGGACATACATCTATTGCCTTGCCAAGATGCTGCAGTCCCCAGAGGCTACTCTTCTTTCCTAGCTTTTGTCGTGTTGCTCCAACTCCGACAGGTCTCGACTTTCACAGTTTCACCCCGTTATTTTCTTCGCGGGGATCGGCTTTCAAGCATTTATATTAAAGGGGTAAAGAGTAATTTCACCAAAAAAAACTATTTAATACAAATAATTTTTAAGTAGACCAAAAATATCAAAAAAAAATTAAAAATATACAGTCCCCACACAAAAAAATTTATTCCAAGAGCGTTAAGAACTCTAAGCACAAAAAAGTTTTACTCTATTTTTGTGCTAACTACACATTTTTAAAAGTTTTTTTTGGTATTTTTGGTCTACTTAAAAGTTACTAGTGCTGGGCACACCTGAGGTAATAGTTTGTTAGCCAAATTGTTTCTTAACCCCATATTAAAACAAGTTTATAGTTCATACTAAAGTTATTCACATTTTTAAAACGGGTTAAAAATTTTGGTTTAAAACTTCTGCAATAGTTTTATAATTCCAATTTTTTCTTATTTTAGCTCATGGGGCAGGGGCGGCAATGACATTTGTTCGAAGGCGGGTGGGTATCAAATTCAACAAGCAATTCTCACGTGGCCAAAAGGATCGATTTGACAAATTTGGGGGTTGCGGGGAGCTAACTTAGACCCCGTTTGGATCGAAGAAAATTAGGGGAGGGAAAAGGAAAATTGACATTTTCTAATGGCTGGACTGTTTAGTTCAAATTTTCTCTGGAAAACATTTTCCCACCGCTCTCCATTCTCCCATGTTTAAATCAAAATGGATTCCCACAAAAAATGGTGGGAACCATTTTCCAGCACCTCTGAAAAATGGACTAAAGTCCAATTTGCCCTCATCAAATGGTAGAAAACGGAGAGAGTGACAACAGGGGGAGAGGAAGAGAGAGAAGAGAGTGATGCCGTTAAACATTATGGAAGAAAGAAGAAGAAGCCGCATTTGTCGCTGTAAATCCGTCAAACCGAAGGAAGAGAGTGATGCTAAGGAGAGGAAGAGAGAGAAGAGAGTGATGCAAGAGAACATTGTGGAAGGAGGAAGAAGAAGCCGCCGCCGCCGATAACCTTTTTGTTGTTGCAAACCCGTCAGAGGTGACAAAAATAGAAGAAAATCACCGACCTAAAGAAGAAGGAAGTTCACAATGCACACTTGAGAGAGATGCATTTTCGTGCACACTTGCTTGATGCACACTCAAGTGTTCACTTACACGAGAGTGCACACTTATATTGAGTGTGCCTGAATGCACACTCAAGTGAACACTCGAGTGCGCATCAAACACCCTCAAGTGTGTTTGACTCTCATGCACAATGTCTCTCTCTGCCTTGTTTAAAATAATATTTTTTTAGGGGAAAAATTGTATTTTTCCTTATTTTTCCACCTTATTTTCTTTTAACCAAATATAAATTTTCCTATCAACCTATTTTCTTTTCCTGCGAACCAAACACATCCAACATCCAAGCAAAATATTTTACATTCTATTCTTTTCTTTTCAATTCCTTTCCATTCCCACCTATCCAAATGGGGCCTTAGGATATTCTCATTGGAAATTAGGATATCAAAAAGGGCACTTTCACTAAAATGCAGGTCAATGGATATTGTGATAATGACGTCTTAAAGGACCGTGTTTAAGTCAAAGGGCTTAGGTAAGGTGGTTTGGGGAAGAACGCTCGACAGTCCAAACATACTGCAATGGACTGTATTCTCTCTTCAGTGCATTTCAGGTCAGTCAGATTTTAATAAGATCTAGACTAGATTTATTACATTTGGGGTCAAATTAGCAGCATCTAGATTTATGAGGAAATCATATTTATATTTTATTTTATTAATAATTAGTATGCTATGCAAATTTTTTTTAATCGCAAAGGAACAAAAGCTTTGCAAGCTAAGGAGTGAGTGAAAGTTTAAAAAGGTTAGGCTAGATGAAGATTTCAGCAGGGGATGTATAAAACAAAGGGTCACGAGGAGCAAGGAAATGCAGAGAACACAAAAATTAAAAAGAAAATAAATAAAGGAGATGAAAATGAAATGAAAAGTAATGAATTCTTTCTAATGCACGCACTTTCTTTCCACTTCATTTCCATGATAAATGTATACGTACGATCAAGGGAAAATCCATTTAAGGGTCTTTTTTAAAGAAAAAAAAATTCTAAAAAAAGTCTCAAAACTCTGAAAATTCTAAAAAGAGCCCAAGGGCCCTTTTGGGATTTTTAGAATCTTGGTGAGTTGTAAATAAGGCTGATATAGTTATTAACTGAGGCTGATATTGTTGTAAATGAGACTGATTTAGTTGTAAAAAAATTGTTGTCAATGTGACTGATTTAGTTGTAAACGGGTGTTAATTTTGTTGTAATTTTAGCTGATTTAGTTGTTAAATTTTAATGAATTTATCCTATAAAGGGGCCCAAAGGCCCTTTTTGAGATTTTCATAATCTTAAGGCCTTTTTGAGATTTTTTTTCTCTAAAAAAGGCCCTTAAATAGATTTTCCCGACAATCAATCTGGAACAAATGATTTATACTTGATTATTATGTTCACATTTAAACAATATTTTTATAAAAAAAAAAAAATCCAAACTCTTGAACTACTATACGTTGGTCTAGAAATTCAGATCTCAATAGAGATGAATTGGATGGAAAAAGTAAACTGCAAAAGCCACTCTCTCAAAGAAAAGAGAGAGGACGATAGAGATTGAGATAGAGACGAGACCAGACTAAATTGAGACTGTCATTGACAAATGACAACCAAAAAGAATGCTTTTTCCCACTTCCAATAGCAGCAAAAAGTTTAAAATAATAATCGGACGGTCAGGATTGTTTTAGAGGTATAGATCAGATGAGTTTTGCTTGTATTTGTTTTTGGTCTGAGATGCTTGCTTGTCTTACATCTTATCTCATCTTAGAGATCTTTATTACTATCCAAAGCTAAGTTATCTCATAAGTTGGATCCCTAAATATTCTGCATCTCCTATCGTTTAAAAAAGGTTCTTAAAGGGACAGTAACGAAGCTGAAATAGCCATATAGCTTTCAGATATCTGGTGGTGGTGTCCTGGTTGGCCTTAATTTGCATTTCAAAAATCCAAAAGCATTTCTTGCTCCGTATCTTATTTTGGAGAGAAGTAAGCATCTAGATGACTAAATTCCAACTCTCTGGCTCTTGATTATAAATTAACTGAAACACGAAGCGGGAATTTACACGGGTGAAATATTGCCTGAAACATCATGTCTCACTGATTTCAACTGGAATTTATATACGACCAAGCAAGATGGGAGATTAAGCTAAGACTATGTAACACACTCTATTCTGGGCGATTTCAGTTATATGTAATGCTTGAAAGATTTAGCCAGAACATCCTAGAAGTTCAAATTCGGCGCAAAAGACAATGAATAAATTGCTTGCTTAACAATGAAGCCTAAGCCTGATTATTTTGAAATAATTAATTCCATCCATCAATCGGATGTGATGTACTAGTATTCAAACTACATTGTCAGAGAAAGTTTCAGAGAATCTGATTTCTAACTTTTTAATTCATTCCTGGTTTTCCTAAAAGCCATCCGATCCAAATTCAAGGTATAAGTTGTTGGACTCACCTCATCTTCCACGACGCAGTGATACTTGAGAACTAGTTTGAGAAACTCGAATCTTTGTTGAAGTTGAAGAATGAGCTCGGGGTTGCGTGATGCATTCTCTGGCGGCGGCGACAACGTTTCTGCCAAGCTCCGAAGCTCGTTGAGTTCTCCGCGCAGAGCCTCGTGGAAGCAAACAAATAAGAGTATTGGAGCATCGACGAGTCGAACTCGGGAAACACAATCCGATGCGTCATGTTCAGTATTCTCCTCCTTATCCGGCGCAAGAAGGTCCATCGACCACGAAAGTTACGGCAGAATCCACCATGAACGGCGACAGAGAGAAAGGGAGGGAGGTGAAGCATGAGAAGTGGCGAAGGATTTATGCCTCTCTGCTTGCCACGCTCTCGGTCCCTCTCTACTCTTTAGCCTTCGGCCTCTTGGAAGGCTCTTCTCTGAATCTTTTTTTTTTTTTAAACGGAAAATCAACGTCGACATTTTTTAAAACAAAACGGATATAATCTCTACCAATTGACACGAGATACAGAAAGGGACGTCAACATATTTTTGCGTTGGCTTTTTGGCGCGATCCCCAGCGGCATGAAGAGCGCCTTCTCTGGGGTGTTTCAATATTTTAAGTCCTAGTCGACTGGTAATTGCAATTAGCTTTCTCGAGCCTCGAGCCTGTTTGGTTAAAAGTGGTGGATGTGACTTATTTTCAATCTAATTTTTATAGAAGTCGATATAGAAAAATTCAGATTGTAAATTTGATTTATGTTTGGATTGAGAGGACAAAAGTGACTTTTTTTAAAACTGAAAAATGTTTAGATTATTATTTGTAAAATGGGCTAAGATGAACATGTTGAATGCTATGTATATATTAATTGTATATATTGTAATAATTGAAGATAAAAATTTAAATTATTACTCTTTCTGGTCCTAAATATAAAACAGATTTGATTTTTTTTGGGAGTGATTAAAAAACCTAATCTTACCTATATAAAAGCAGAGTAGTAACCAGCCCACTGCTTGACACGTGTTCTTTTTATTCTACAAACGGCTAAAATAACTCCTTTTACTTATTATTTTTATCAAATATTAAACGCATCCTCTTAATATTTGAACGGCTAAAAAAAAAAAGAGCAATGTGGTTATGAAAGAGGGATAATGGGGAAGGTAGTTACAGACTCTTTTATCAATCTTACTTTTTCCTCAATAATAACTAAATATTTTTTCATCAATAATCGCAATTAAATTTAGTGTTTTTCAAATTAAATTTACTGTTTTTTCAAGTTTTTATTTTCAAAACGCATTTGAATTTACTGTTTTTTTTTTCATTTTTTAATCTTTAAAATTTATTTCCTAAAACAAATATATGAGATGTAGTTAGAACTAATGTAGGGATTAAAATTCCAAATAAATTAACTAAGATAATTTCTTATTTTATCAATCTTACTTTTTCCTCAATAATAACTAAATATTTTTTCATCAATAACCGCAATTAAATTTGGTGTTTTCCAAATTGAATTTACTGTTTTTTCAAATTTTTATTTTCAAAATGCATTTGAATTTATTGTTTTTTTTTTCATGTTTTAATCTTTAAAATTTATTTCCTAAAACAAATATATGAGATGTAGTTAGAGATAATATTGGGATTCAAATTTCAAATAAATTAATTAAGATAATTTCTTATTTATTTGTCTTCTTATATAAGTAAATTTAAATTTTAAAGAATCAAAAGATTGTATTACCCATAATTTAAATTTGGATATATATATATATATATATATATATATATATATATATTGAAAGTTGGCCTCTTCATGTTGTCATACCCACACCCTAATTCCCCATGATGTTCTGTTAGCAGACGTCGTGAGAACACGATTCTTTTTATTCTACAAACTGCCAAAATAACTCATTTTACTTATTATTTTTTTATCAAATATTAAACGCATCCTCTTAATATTTGAACGGCTAAAATAAAAAATAAAAAGCAATATGGTTATAAAAGAGAGATAATGGGGAAGGTAGTTACAGACTATTTTATCAATCTTACTTTTTCCTCAATAATAACTAAATATTTATTCATCAATAACCGCAATTAAATTTAGTGTTTTTCAAATTGAATTTACTGTTTTTTCAAGTTTTTATTTTCAAAACGGATTTGAATTTACTGTTTTTTTTTCATGTTTTAATCTTTAAAATTTATTTCCTAAAACAAATATATGAGATGTAGTTAGAGCTAATATTGGGATTCAAATTCCAAATAAATTAACTAAGATAATTTCTTATTTTATCAATCTTACTTTTTCCTCAATAATAACTAAATATTTTTTCATCAATAACCGCAATTAAATTTAGTGTTTTCCAAATTGAATTTACTGTTTTTTCAAATTTTTATTTTCAAAATGCATTTGAATTTATTGTTTTTTTTTTCATGTTTTAATCTTTAAAATTTATTTCCTAAAACAAATATATGAGATGTAGTTAGAGATAATATTGGGATTCAAATTTCAAATAAATTAATTAAGATAATTTCTTATTTATTTGTCTTCTTATATAAGTAAATTTAAATTTTAAAGAATCAAAAGATTGTATTACCCATAATTTAAATTTGGATATATATATATATATATATATATATATATTGAAAGTTGGCCTCTTCATGTTGTCATACCCACACCCTAATTCCCCATGATGTTCTGTTAGCAGACGTCGTGAGAACACGATTCTTTTTATTCTACAAACTGCCAAAATAACTCATTTTACTTATTATTTTTTATCAAATATTAAACGCATCCTCTTAATATTTGAACGGCTAAAATAAAAAATAAAAAGCAATATGGTTATAAAAGAGAGATAATGGGGAAGGTAGTTACAGACTATTTTATCAATCTTACTTTTTCCTCAATAATAACTAAATATTTATTCATCAATAACCGCAATTAAATTTAGTGTTTTTCAAATTGAATTTACTGTTTTTTCAAGTTTTTATTTTCAAAACGGATTTGAATTTACTGTTTTTTTTTTCATGTTTTAATCTTTAAAATTTATTTCCTAAAACAAATATATGAGATGTAGTTAGAGCTAATATTGGGATTCAAATTCCAAATAAATTAACTAAGATAATTTCTTATTTTATCAATCTTACTTTTTCCTCAATAATAATTAAATATTTTTTCATCAATAACCGCAACTAAATTTAGTGTTTTTCAAATTGAATTTACTATTTTTTCAAGTTTTTATTTTCAAAATGCATTTGAATTTACTGTTTTTTTTTCATGTTTTAATCTTTCAAATTTATTTCCTAAAACAAATATATGAGATGTAGTTAGAGATAATATTAGGATTCGAATTTCAAATAAATTAACTAAGATACTTTCTTATTTATTTGTCTTCTTATATAAGTAAATTTAAATTTTAAAGGACCAAAAGATTGTATTACACTATTACCGTTAATTTAAATTTGGATATATATATATATATATATATATATATATATTGGAAGTTGGCCTCTTCATGTTGTCGTGCCCACACCCTAATTTCCCATGATGTCCTGTTAGCAGACGTCATGCGCACACAACTAGGGATCATGTTTTTTCATGTTTTAATCTTTAAAATTTATTTCCTAAAACAAATATATGAGATGTAGTTAGAGATAATATAGGAATTCAAATTCCAAATAAATTAACTAAGATAATTCCTTATTTATTTGTTTTCTTATATAAGTAAATTTAAATTTTGAAGGACCAACAGATTTTATCACCCTTAATTTAAATTTGGATATATATATATATATATATATATATATACCCTTAATTTAAATTTGGATATATATATATATATATATATGGAAGTTGGGCTCTTCATGTTGTCATGCGCACGCCCTAATTCCCCATGATGTAGTTTTAGCGGACGTTGTGCGCATACAACTAGGGATTGTGATGTCATTATAGTGGGAGTGGATCGTGATGTCATTATAGTGGGAGTAGTCACAGCAGTTTTGTCGTATGCTATAAATACTGGGGTGCGCTTCGGATTTGTGCTCCGCATTCTATGTCCTCACTCATGATCTTTAGCAGCAAATCGTCAAACTAGACATCTTCCACTCTTTCCTCACCTTTTTGGCTTTTCTTCTTATTAATATTGATTTTGCATTGCATCCCTTAATGTATTACTCGTATCTTCTGATATCTTTTATTTGTGTTTCCATCTTTATCGATGTTTTCTAAATGATTTTTCCCCCTTTTGCGTACCCATCTTCATCTTGATTGGAAATTCGGATTGTATTACTTAAATTCATAACTTTTTCTCATTTTATATTCTTGGTAACACACATCTACATTTATGCGTCAATTGTTTGTGTTGCCATTAGAGTTTGAGGAAGTTGACATGGATAGTATTTACAATGAAATTTGTAATCAATGTATAAGAACTTATATTTCCATATTCCATTATATCAAAAATCGTTATATTTTGAAGTTTTCTAGAAAATTAATGAATTTTTTTCAATCTTTACAAGATTTTATAAAATTTTCAACATGACAATATGGTGATAAAAACAATTAGTTTCGCTATCATATAAAACCATTACAAATACAATTGATACATCTTTAAGTAACATTACAATAAAACAATATAGATCGTTTTATTAGACTTACATCCGTGCATTGCACGGGGTCTGTGCTAGTTAAAATTATTTTAGAGTATTTTTATTTTTTTTCCTAAATAATTAGTTTAACTAATTAAATTATTTTTTTTTATTTTACCACATTTGCCCATTTTTTCGTCTCTTCATTCAACATATTTTTCTTCTTCTTCTTTCACAATTGATTTGGCTTCACCTTTGTTTCGTCTCTCTCATCACGACGATGCAGCAATGCTCCTAAGGCTGACTTTGGCGGCATCAAACTTCTCTAAGGAAAGCTCAGTCACCGAAACGTGGACCAAGCAGCAGACTCTGTTTTTTATTCTACCAAGTTTTTCTATCACCACCGCTACTGTTCAATCCAGACAGGCTCTAATTGAATCATTTTAATTTAACTCTGACATCATATCATGACCTGCTGGTAATGGCCCGGAATTTTTAATTCGAGACCTTTTTAATGCCAATGATATGAAAGTTTTTTTTTATAAGTGAGAGTTGTCACTTTTAATCAAATTGTTTGTTTTCACCTTTAAACTAAATAAATGAGAGAGGTTATCAACTTTTTTTTTCCCCCCACCCGTTTCACCAGGTTTCGCTCCGACTAATTCGGATTTAACCCGCGTCACGCACCTAGTTTTGGTGGGAGAATATCCGAGTGGGAGTTTTTTGTATCCACAAAGCTTGAATCCGAGACCTTAACTTAAGCGAATAAGTCGCTCACCACTTATATCAACCCCGGTATCAACTCATATTTGGTTCCAAAGAAACACTTGTTGCAATTGGTGACGCTCTAACGGACGACGGGTTTTGGGCTGAACTCTTCCAACATACAAAATGTCAAATCAAGAAAAATCAGAGGAAAAAGAAAATGTCCACTCTGTCGGGTTGTCTGATGTTCCCGCGCTAGAGATGATTTAAAAATTGGGCTTCTATTTTACTCCTTCCAGTCCTAATTATAAGAATAAATTAATTTTTTTGGAGAAATTAATAAAGCTAATTAAATTACTTTAAAATATTTTTATTTTTATTTTTTTCTTCAAACTTATTAGTTTGACTAATAAACTAATATATAATCTAAGAATATCTAACATATGAAATGATTAAGTAACTTATTTAGCTTCCTTAATTTCTTCAAAGAAAGTCAACTAGCTCTTATAATTAAGACTGGAGGTAGTATGATGTAAGAGCATTTTGGGGCATGTAGTGATTTGACCAGAATAACATTCATCACTCATGATATCCAAAAAAACATTCATCACTCATGATGTCAAAAAAAGCATTCATCGCTCATCAGGGGCGGACCCAGAAATTTACCTAAGGGAGGGCACCATTAGCGGGGTTTCCGAAATTTTTTTTTAAAGAAAAGTTTTAAATGCATTAAAAAAACAAAAGAATATAAACAAGAAAATAAAAGAATATAAAAAAAATATTCATGAAATCAAGTGAACATTGATGATGTAATAAGAAAAGCAAGGCTAACTACTGTTAGAAATGCATTTACATAAATTACAATAAAGGGTGAGCACTTAATTAGTTAAGTACATATATTTTAACAACAAAAGTATATTACAATAAAAATAATTACAATGTCATTATTCTAGTCCTTATTTTTTGAAATTCTATCATAATTGTCTTATTATCAATGCTATCAAATACATCTTTTTCAATATAAGGCACTAAACAATCATTCATCCCCTATCTGATTATGAAATACAGTCTTAATGTATTAAGGGTGGGCATTTAATTTAACGGTGGTCGGTGGGCTATCATTCAAATGTGTATAATTTTTTTTTTTTAAGGAAATCACAAATTTAAGGGGGGGCACTTGCCCCCCTTATGCATAACCTGGGTCCGCCTTTGTCGCTCATAATGGTTGATTAGCACCAACTAATAATTCTCGTAAATCAATAAAAATAGTTAAAGACTTAAAGTTAATAAAGTTGTCCTACAATCTAAGTAACTTCTAATATTATCTTCACTATTTGCATTAAACTATAATATTATATTAATTTTTACTCTCACCCACTACCCTTATTAATTATAGGCATACATACAAAAAATAATTAATACGCTTTAGAAACAAGCAAGTTCCTTATAGAAAAAAAAATACATTTGTTAATTGATGTCTTATGATAAAGATTAGAATGAGTAGTTGTTAAAGAGATTGACTCATAATTATAAGCTTGTTGGCTTAAATCTCATTGATGTGTGAACCTTATTGATGGGCAATATTTAAATATCTCTAAGTGCTAATTTAAACATAAACGCATATATTTTTCTTGATCATCTTCAAGACCCAGCTCACTTGAACTTTCTTATAAATAAAAAAAGAATAGCAGTCACAACTCAGAAGGAGTATTGAAATGGACTCTTGCTTTGTTTCCTTCGTGTGAAATGCGTGATCTTGCTCTGATGGGCTCAACACATGCATGCTTGACATTTGTCTTCAACTCAAGCCTAATCAGATTGTGTTTGGGATAATATGACTATTGGTATATCGAATTTTAGTTTTTATCCTCATAATTTCACGCCATTATTTATGATCCATATAGTTTTAAAAGGATTTAATCTGAATTTTATGGTTAACCCTATAATTATATATGAAATTAAGATCAAATACTTTTTCACCCTAATGAAATATATTGCAACTGACTTATAACAGTGACAAGAAGAGTGAGGTCTTAGCTGGATTTTTTTTTAATGGAAAAATTATAAATTAATACCATTTAAACTTAGAAAATTTTGAAAGTTCAGTTAATGCATGGAAATGATAAATATGTCTTAAGAGACTAAAATGAGATTTTGAAATGTTGTATTTTTACTAAAATGTCTTTTAAAAAGAAAAATAAAAACCCTCGTCGATGGCGAACCTCTACAGTCCAACACCACCCGCCAGCGGGGCTTTGCCACTCTGTTGTCAGAGGAGTTGGGTTTCTTTCATTATCTCTTTCTTATTATCCCTCATCATTTCTAAATCATATCCATTTAATCAATTACAATACCACTTTTACTTTTCTCTCACTTTCCAAACAATGACCCAGATGAGCTAATGAAAGAAAATGAGAAAAATGATGAAGAGAGAATCCTCTTTCATTGCCAGAGCTCCAGCTGTCAATGACAACTTGAGTAATGAGATTGTTAACTTAAGTGTAAAAATTGACTACTTAAGCTCCTTAAGTCATATCAAGAGTCATTGACAAGTCAGATAAAGATAATGATAACTTGAATGCAGTCATTAATAACCTCAGGAGCGCAACTTGTCAATTGCTATACTTAAGTTATAAATGTCTTTATTTAACTTGTTAACAATGTTAGATAAGATTTATAGAGTTCAAATAGTCAATTTCATTACTCAAATTATTATTGAAGCGCTAGCAAATGCCCGATCAAGCTCTGGTGGCGATCGAGCTCTAGTGCCAGCAATGATATTCTCTTCTTTTTTAAAAAAATATATATTTAAGAAATATTTTAATAAAAACACAATATTTTAAAATTCTAGAACAGTCCCTTGAGACTTATTTTCATTTTCAAGTGCTAACAAATTTCTTGGATTTTCGAGTTGAAATGGTTTGTATTTAGAATTTTTATTTTTTTTAATTAACTTTGGTATTTGTTCCTGAAAAAATGCTGACTTCCGTATCCCTTTTCGGAGTGGGGCCGTTTAAATTTTATTTTAACTGACTAATTAATACGTGTTCCTTTCCCAGACTTGAGCTCGTGTCTTTCTTAGTGCATCCACGTGCTTTTTTGTGTTGCCACGTTCTTTGCTCGCGTTTTCTACTGTGTACGTGGCACATCATTTTTCTTGGTCTCTCATACTCGTATTTCATTACCTGTATATATCATTTTAATCAATTTATCAAAATTTAAAAATCCTAGTAGTTGATCTATTAAATTTGTCTTAAATTAAAAAATAATAATTTACTCATAGCAAATAAGGTATCAAAGGACAGAGAATAATACAAAAAATCATATTTAAACATTAATTATAAAGAAAAAATTGTTAAATAATTAAGCATTAATTGATTTTTGAGTTGCTTATATTGTGGACCAATTTACTCTTTTGGGGGTGTCTTATATTGTGAAATGGAGAGAGTATAAATAGTTGTTTTTGGATTCCTCATCAAACTATTCACTCCTATTCTTTTTATAAGAATAATTGTTCAAATTGCTGTGCAAAATGAAATAACAGTTAAAATTAGTTAAAATAATAAATGTATTAAAAAGTAATATCTTTTCTAAATATACTCATATTTATGAAAAGAGTATATAAGGGAGAGAATGTGTATGAAATATGAGAGAAAATGGGGTAATAAATGATTAAATGAAAAGGAATTAGTTGCTCGTTAATATAAATATAAGTATTTGACACGGGTAGAAAAAGAAGAGCAATTTAAATTTCGAGACACAAACAAGTTGCTTATATTAAGAACCAACCTATAAGAGAAGAAATTACTTATAAACAAGATGTGTATTAATAATTTAGTACCACCCCTTTCCTTGTATAGAAGAAAGTTGGAGTTAAATTTGATTGATTTTAAACACAGCTCTGTATTATGCTTGTCTTTATCATTTTTTTTTAATCATGCATATTCCTTCTAGTTTTTATTATAAGACATTAATTAATAATTTCCATAAATCAATAAAAAAACAATTAAAAGTATTAAAGTTGTTTTAAAATTTAAGTGATTTTTAATATTACCTTTACGAATTACACTAAACTCTAATATCATATTAGTTATTACTCTCTTTTACTACCATTATTAAATATAGGCAAACATAAAAAAAAATTTAATACTTTTTGGAAATAAACAAATTTCTTATAACAAGAATTAAGAACATCTATTAATTAATACCTCATAATAAAAACAGAGTATTGTCCATTGATTGCACATGTAAAATAGCCTGCATCAATGTTTTCTCCCCCTACATAATGGTTACTTTTAATATAAAAGATTTAAGAGGTGAATACATAAGTTTTTATAAATAACTAATTTATATATTTTCTCTAATCTATCCAAATGAATTAAGTATATATTATATTAAGTATAAGAGGCCGTTGTTGATTAACCTGGCGTACAAAATTTAGGGCCCACCTGCTTCGATCTCATTACAACCTGTACTACAATGGTAATATAATATAATATTAATTAGGGTTAAAGTGCAAAAATATACATGTGTTTTTCTTCGAGGAGCGCCCAGTAGCAAATGCTTCTTTTTGGTGGAAAAGTGCACACGTGGTTACAAATTAGGTACAAAAATACCGTTTGACCGTTAAGTTTAACTTTGACCGATGATGTGGCATTTCAAAGGTGCAAAAATACACATGTGATTTGTCAAGAAGAGCGCCCAACAACAATTTTTTTTAATTTAATAATTTTATTTTAATTACTACCGGGTGCTAAAAAAATATTTAGAATACTGACCTGTACTGAAAAAATATTTCATAATCTTGAAATATTATTTTTAGATCTGAAAAAAAAAATCAGGGTACTAACTGGTACTAAAAAGATACTTTGTAGTATTTTTTCTGTACCAATCAGTATCCTGAAAGTACATTTTAGTACCAGTCCGTATCCTAAAATATTTTTTTCAGTATCTTTTTAGTACCGGTAAACACTTGAACTATTTTTTCAAGATTCTAAAATAATTTTTCAAGATTATGAAGTATTTTTTCAGTTTCAGTCAGTATCCTTTTAGTACCGTTCAATACTTGAAATATTTTTTCAAGATCCTAAAATAATTTTTCAAGATTATGAAGTATTTTTTCTGTACTAGTCAGTATCCGAAAAAAAATTATTTCAAAGTACTGACTAGTACTAAAAAGTACTTTCAGGATACTGACTGGTACAGAAAAAATACTTCATAATCATGAAAAATTATTTTAGGATCTTGAAAAAATATTTCAAGTATTGACCGGTACTAAAAGGATACTGACTGATACTGAAAAAAATATTTCAGGCTACTGACTGGTACTAAAAAGTACTTTCAGGATACTGACTGAGTGACTAGTACAGAAAAAATACTTCATAATCTTGAAAAAATTATTTTAGGATCTTGAAAAAATATTTCAAGTATTGACCGGTACTAAAAGGATACTGACTGATACTGAAAAAAATATTTCAGGGTATTGACTGGTACTAAAAAGTACTTTCAGGACACTGACTGGTACAGAAAAAATACTTCATAATCTTGAAAAATTATTTTAGGATCTTGAAAAAATATTTCAAGTATTGACCGGTACTAAAAGGATACTGATTGATACTGAAAAAAATATTTCAGGGTACTAACTGGTACTAAAAAGTACTTTCAGAATACTAACTGGTACAAAAAAAATACTTCATAATCTTGAAAAATTATTTTAGGATCTTGAAAAAATATTTCAAGTATTGACCGGTGCTAAAAGGATACTGACTGATACTGAAAAAATACTTCATAATCTTGAAATATTATTTTAGGATCTTGAAATAAAATTATTAAATTAAAAAAAATTGTTGTTGGGCGCTTTTCTCGACAAATCACATGTGTATTTTTGCACCTTTGAAATGCCACGTCATCGGTCAAAGTCAAACTTAACGGTCAAACGGTATTTTTGCACCTAATTTGTAACCACGTGTGCGTTTTTGCACCCAAAAAAAACATTTGCTACTGGGCGCTCCTCGGAGAAAAGCACATGTATATTTTTGCTCCTTAACCCTATTAATTATAGGACTAGTGTTTGATTTGATTTTTAAACAAAGTGCATTAAGTTTTTTTTAATAATTATTTAAAATTAATATATCATACAAAGTCTATTTTAACCTTAACATTATTTTTTGTGGAAAAATTTGTTAGGAGTCATCATGCCGCCTTATTATAACTGTCTCTCTACCTCATCAAGGATTGTCCAATGGCAATAGTTGTGGTGGTGGAGGTGAAAGTAATGGTGTTGTAGCGGGTGGTGGCAATTGTGGCGTGGTAGGCAAGGGCGGATCCATGCCCCCGAAGAAAAAAAGTTGTTCAAAGAGAGGGAGTGAAAGTAAAACTTGGCAGGGTTGATCTAGTTGATAGGGAGAATAGTTTTGGGTTAGTCATGCAAAGAAAGAGGGAGCTCATAGAGGATGAGGATGGCTAGTAATGGGAGATTAAACAAATATTGACCAGCAATTGTAGGTAAATCACCGATACAGACAACATGGAAATGACGAGGCGGGGGCATTTAATGAATGAGGAAGGGGCCAGACCTAGAATTTCACTGCTTGAGCTGGTGTCAGGTGTGAAGGGTTCCGGCTATATACGCTGAAGCAATTGGTGTTTTTTGATTATTCATAATTTTAACTTCCTCTAAACTAATATGATCATATATAATATTCATTGTGAATTGCTCCAGTCTTGGCTCGCATGAGAATTTCCACCGAAAAGTCATCATCTGCTTCCTTTTTCTTAATTTAATATCTTCGCTTCCTACCTTGTGCGCGCAGCTCGTATGATTCTCCTAGTAGAAAGTCAAGTAGTGTCGTCGCTATGTAACTATTTTAAGCATCATGCGATCATGATGACATACATATAATTACGCTAGTAAAAGATCGATGCACATTTGATATGCATGGTTTATTAAAGACACGAAGAATCGATTGATGTAAATATGTGTGTGTGAAAGCATCATTTCTGGGTAGAACAAGAAATTATTGATATGAAGAGAGGTAAAGGGGTTTAAAGGGATTGGATATAATAAAGTTGTTAGCATCATACATTGTTAAAACACTTTTATTATAAATCTACATATTTTAAATATGTTATATAATCATAAAAAATTTTAATTAGTTAATAAGTATACATTTGGCCCTCCCAAATAGTTATCCCAAGATCCGCCATTGGTGGTAGGTGAATTCGATCCCCTCTGCCGTCGCTGGGACTCCTTTGGTAGGTGATCTCGTAAGTTCCCAGTAAATACTCATAGAGCTCGGGGCTGTGCCCCAGCCTTGGTAGGGGGACTGATGCTGAACCCTCCAAAACTTTTGTTGTATAAAAAAAAATAAGTGGAATAATAACAACTGAGACTAAAGAGTAAATTGGATTTTTTCAATGATATAATAAGGTGGTAATGGGGGTATTCATAGGGGGATATTTGAATGAAGATTACCAACTTTTTTGGCAATGATCATTATCATGGTAAACTCTATTACCATGTGAAGGAGCAACAAAAAACTTTTATATTAGTAAGGCAATTATGAGTACCGTTACGTGCGTTCTTCCAAACGCAATCTTAGCGATACAAAACCGAAGATAACACGAAGTACTCTCTATTGGACTCAATGTGCGAACCATGCTAGAGAGATAAGAAGGACTCAACGGCCCAAACTCTGAGGTTTTTTTTTTTTTTTTTTTGATACAAGGCGATAGGGAAGGGGGGATCGAACCTAGGACCTAAGGGGGAGGAAAAATGAATCCCAATATCACTACACTACTAATAGTGCTGGTCCCAAACTCTGAGGTTGGACATGATGTAATAGATCGAAGGACATTTATGGACTGTGAAACTCGTTTGGGTCGACCCAATAAATTGGAGCAGGAAACAAGATAGGGTTGAGTGTAGCCAGTAGGCCACTTGGTAATGCTAGCTGGGATGCAGGTGTCGAAGCAGCAACGAATCAAGGTCCAGGTGGGCTCAACATACAGATGAGGAGGAAAACACTTGAAAAACTTTAGGCGTAAGATACCAAAATCAGTCGGCTAAAGCCATTAAAAATGGAGAATTCCGACTTAAATTTCATCTTCAACTCCAAATGGGCGTCAACGGTGGCCAGCATATGGATTCAGTGCACCAGTGGCTCCTTGTACACTTTTTCCATATACTCCGATGCCCTCAAGTCCAGTCAGCACTATGATCAGTCTACCCTAGATACCGTATCCGTCTTCAAGGACATCGGCGTCAACGCCGGCGTCCTCTCCGGTCTTCTTTATGATTTCGCTGCTCATCGAACAAGGGCCGGCCCTTGGGTGGTTCACCTTCTCGGCGCAGCTCAATGCTTTTTGGGCTATTTCCTTATGTGGGCCGCCGTCGCCGGCGTCATTCCTCCGCCGCCCGTGCCGCTTATCTGTTTGTTCATGCTCGTAGCTGCTCATGCTCAGAGCTTTTTCAATACTTCCAATGTTGTCACCGGCGTGCGTAATTTCCCTTACTATAGTGGTACCATTGTGGGCATCATGAAGGTAAAACCAAGTTTTTGACTCTCTATTCTCTCTCTCTGTTGCTCTCAAACAGATTTTTTGTTTTTGTTCAGGATAACCCGCTTCATTTTTTTATCCTATTATTGATCGATCAAAGGCTTCTTTGTATGTAACTCAGTTTATTAGGAGATCATAGAATGGGCATTGTATACGTAGTTCTCTCTGTCATCAATAATACACTTTCATTAGGCCTGTTATCTTGCTGAGACTTGATACTGAACTAAGTTTAGTTTAGTATCAGAGATTTGGTGTGCTAATAATACTCATCATTATCTAGCATCTTTTACCTGGGGTCTTATATAGTTGATTTTGGTCTCAGAACTGGTCTGTATCCTTGGTAGGGATTTCTTGGTCTCAGTGGAGCAATACTAATCCAAGTATATCGGACAATATTTAAGAACAAGTCTACAGCATATCTCCTGATGCTAGCCTTCTTACCACCTGTAAATACTTCGCTGCTTACGTGGTTTGTCAGAATCCATAATACTCGTGAAGGGGATGAGAGGAAATATCTAAATATTTTGTCTATGATAGCTCTAGTTGTAGCTGCTTATCTTATGGCCATCATAATTCTAGAGAACATTTTTAGTCTGCAATTATCAGTCCGCATCCTTGTGTTCATTTTGTTGATAGTTTTGTTAGCTTTGCCTCTATGGGTTGCACTAAAAGCCCAGAAAAGAAATTTTAAAAATGCTTCTGAGAGTTTTCCTTCTGAGGCTTCCCTGTTAATTGCTGAACCAACCAACTCAGATAGGGAGAAGAGGGATGTAAGACAAGATTCTGCCGAGGGTCATACGCCTAGTAATACAGATCAAGATATGGAGACTAACCATCGAAGAGCATTTTCACTAGGAGAAAACCAGAATCTGGCCCAAGCTTTGCAATCTGTGAACTTTTGGTTTCTGTTTGTTTCAATGGCATGTGGTATGGGATCAGGACTTGCGACAGTCAATAACATCGGCCAGATTGGAGGATCCCTCGGTTACACGAGTCATGAGACAGGTACCTTGGTTTCTTTGTGGAGCATTTGGAATTTCCTGGGTCGTTTTGGCGCCGGTTACATTTCTGATTATTTCCTACACACAAGAGGATGGGCAAGACCTTTATTTATGTTCATCACTCTAATGATCATGAGCATTGGCCATGTGGTTATAGCTTCTGGACTGCCTGCTGCTCTATATGTTGGTTCGGTATTGGTTGGTGTTTGTTATGGCTCTCAGTGGTCCCTAATGCCTACAATCACTTCTGAAGTTTTCGGGCTAGCTCATATGGGAAGCATATTCAACACCATTACCATAGCAGGTCCTGTTGGATCTTACATATTCTCCGTGAGAGTTGTTGGGTATATATATGACAAAGAAGCATCAGAAGGGTATACATGCACTGGAAGTCATTGTTTTATGTTATCTTTCCTTATTATGGCTTCTGCTGTTATTTTGGGTTCTATGGCTGCTTTATGCTTGTTTTTTCGAACAAGAAGTTTCTATAGTCAAGTTATTCTCAGACGACTTCAGTATCCCTCTGAGTGAAGAGATGAAGCTGCAGTATACTGTGATTATTTGCCGGGGCTCAGCAAGTTAAAGAGGCATATTCCAGTTTTGCTCTCTCTTTATGAGTGTGAGTCTGTAAATCACTTGTATTCATTGATTCTCTAGTGTCACTGTCATTGGAGGAGGCTATTTGTGTATAGTATGGTTATGGAGGTGAACAAGAAGGAAGTGCTGGCCCTGCTGTGTCAGATTCACAAAACTGGGTGAAAAATCAAAGTAAACAGACTCGGATTCAGTGCTGCCTTCGGCGAGATTTTTATTTTTTAAATCAGTGAATAGAATAATATGTTTATATCAGTGTTTTAACTTTTCTTACGAAAAATTCAAAGTATGCCAAAGAAAACAGAATAAAACCTAATGTAGAAAAACGTAAAAGCTAAAAGAAACCATAAGAACGGAGTGAAGATAAAAGTTAAAGTGATTTTTTTTTAGATAACAAAAGAAAGTAATTCTATATATAAAAAAGGTTAAACAAAAGAACTTTTATTGAAGAGCGTATAGCATAAAAAAATTTTAAAAATATAAAGTCAGCACAAGAAAACTTTTTAAAATGTAAAGTCAGCACAACTTCATTAAAAAAACATCAACGTCTGCTAAAATGTAAACTTTTTAAGGGTTAAGGTGTAGAATGGCCAATAAACTTTTATTCCAGAAGTGTTCAGCACAAAAAAAATCCGTGCGATCCACCCAAAATCCGATGGGAAATTGACCAAAATAAGAACTTTTTTTTTTTTAAAGTACCAGATTGGAGCAGTTGGGAAACTAATTCCTAAACTAATGCAGTTAAAACTGACGCCACAAATGGCGTCAGTCTAGTGACGCCTCTCTACATTTTGCAGAGTGGCGTGCATCACCCCCTAGGTGTCCAAATTGACGCTTTGGGCGTCAATTTTTTTAAAATAGAATTATATTTAAAAATATAAATAATAATTATAGATAATAATTTTAATTAATAATTATGAAAATTAAAATATTCAAAATTTATTATAAATCTTTGGATACAAGAATAATAATTAGTAAATTAATTAATTAGTGAATTTATTATAACCATGAGATAAATGACTAATTATTTAATATTTTGTATATTAATAATTTGGTATATAAATTATTAAATATTATTAGCTAAATTTAATTAAAGAAATTTGTGAGAATCATAATTAGTGAATGAGTAAAAATATTTTTTTTGAAATATGTGAGAAATCCTTCTGGGACCCCTAGCCGCCTGTTTCCAGAGACAATAAAAAAGAAAGGAAGTTTACTTTCTTGACGCACATAGTCTTATTTGTTGCCTTGTTTTCATTTTTATTGAATTGTCTGTCTCCGTCCTTGTTTTCAATGGTAATTTGATGCAATCGATATAATGTTCCCTGGGCAGGGAAAGAAGAAACCGTGCAGATTGAAATACGTTAGTACTTCATTCAAATTCAACAAGGACGCCTCGTGCGACGAGTTTATATGAGCACTATTACTACTATTTTTTTGTAGCCTGCAGTACTATTACTACTAATTAATTTGTCAGAATTATCAACTAGGCTTCTTTCCAGTAAGTGACTCTGAGAGTTGAACTGTGTTTTCCCCTGCAGCGATCTCCATGTGGTTTTCTTGTGGCGCTGGTTTAGCTCTCTTGTCGCTGCAAAACAGACAGGCTCGCTTTCCATTAATCTGAGGACTTACCTCGTCTCAATAAATAGTAATCAATTCGCGGAGATTGGACATATAAAATCCTTCTCAACGGGAGATTTGTTTCTTAAGAGCTCTCTTCCATATGCTCTTCGATGAATTCTATGATATAAGCAACGTTATCAATGACCCATTTGGACGATCAGGTAAACTGAATGGCATGTGAGAAACTTGCTTTGGTCGACTCTTTCTTTCCTACCATAAGCTAAGAAAGTTCAATTTATACTTTCTCTTCAACATTGGATAATTTCATCATGTCTAGCAGTCTTCACACTCTCTTTCTGTCTTTCTTCATTTCACATATTCTCAAGTCCTCTTCATCTTACCCCTTTGCCGCTAGATCTCGTGAGTCCTTTTTTGTTTTTAGTCTTCTATATTTTTAAATCAATTGATGATGATGATGATCACTAGTTTGGATTCTTCTTGATGGCTCAGGAATGCCTTCTGAATTCGAACCTCTCTCGCGGGATAGAGTTGGAAAAGGACTTGGCTTCTCTATCTCCAAACCTCCCAAGGGTCTATGCTTAGAGAAAATTGGGGATGGAGCTTACCTTGATATGGTTCCGCATCCTGATGGTTCCAACCGTGCTTTCTTGGCAAATTTGCAAGGCAAGGTATGGCTAGTTTCAATTCCTGATGAAGGGTCTAATGGGATTTTGGAATTCGACGAATCCAAACCCTTCCTAGATATTAGTGACTGTGTCCTATTCGATTCTGGGCACGGTTTGATGGGAATTGCATTTCATCCAAACTTCACACAAAATGGCCGCTTCTTTCTCTCATATTGTTGTGATCAGACGAAAAATCCTAACTGTTCAGGGAGATGTTCTTGTGACTCAGATGTGAACTGTGACCCTTCGAAACTTGGTTTTGATGATGGTGTCCTGCCATGTCAGTATCATGTTGTAGTTGCAGAGTTTACAGTCAATGGCACGGCATCAGAGCCTACTCTGGTATGCATTGGTAGTACCCTCTTTCATATTTTGTTTCTGAAGACTGTTACAGTATATGATCGTTGAGAAATGCATTGATACCTTTATTTAGGCTGAAAGTGCCAATCCATTGGAAGTGAGAAGGATATTCACAATGGGTGTTCCGTACAGAGGAGGTCATGCTGGTCAGATTCTCTTTGGACCTGCAGATGGATACTTGTACCTCATGCTGGCAGATGGTTCTGATGGTGATGATCCTTACAACTTTGCTCAGAACAAGAGGTCGTTGCTGGGAAAGATTTTGAGGATTGATGTAGACAATTTACCCAGTAAGTTCTAGCCACTTCTGCATGAAAAAGAATTTGCATGATAATCTTGTATAAAGAACCTATCAGTACTGTATTTTTGTGCAGACCCAGCTTATAAAAAAATTAATAATGAGTGTTTGTTACACATGCTATCAGATTTTATTATATTAACAAAGTAATTCTGAACTCACCTGTTTGCGAGTGGAATCTATAATTTCTCGAATAACATAATAAGCCAAGCATATACAAGAATGATCTCTGACAGTGACCGTAATGGAGAATTTCTTATGCCGTTAAGTAACTGTTGCCTTATATACTCTAAACCTACATGCATGTCTATTTGATTTTTATATAAACTTTGCAAGTGTCACTTCATCTTGACACTCTTAGCAGGTACTAGAAAGATAAAGGATCAAGGTTTATGGGGAAACTACTGTATTCCTAGAGATAATCCATATCTGGATGACAAGGAGCTTGAACCAGAGATATTTGCTTTGGGTTTTAGGGACCCTTGGCGTTGTAGTTTTGACTCCAAGAGGCCCTCCTACTTTCTTTGTGGAGACTCAGGACAAGTTCTGTGGTCCAATTTCATTACCTTTGGTGGTAGAAGAATTCAATTGGCATGCAAAGCTGTTTTTACTTTAAACATCAAGCTGTTGCCTGCTTTGTGATCTTTTTTCTGTTTTGTGATTTATTCTTTGTAGGATCAATATGAAGAGATCGATATGGTCAAAAAGGGCGGGAACTATGGGTGGCGAGTCTACGAGGGACCTTTACTTTTCCAGCCATCAGAGTCTCCTGGAGGAAACACTTCTGCCAGTTCCATACACCCCATCTTTCCTGTCTTGGGTTATACTCATTCAGAGATTGATAACATAGGTGGTTCTGCATCCGTAGTAGGTGGCTATTTTTATCGCTCCATGACTGATCCCTGCATGTACGGAAGGTACACTTAAACCAAATCTGATCAATTTGATTCTCTTTATAAGGCACCATCTCACTGTTTAAACCTGTCAATGGTCATTTCTTCCAAAAAAGTTAAGCTGCACCATGAAAGCCCATGATTATCTTTATCAGTAGCTATGTCAAGCAATACACACAACAAAACCAACATTTGTGTTGGTGATATTTCAGGTACTTGTACACAGATCTGTATGCAGGATCTGTATTGATAGGTGCAGAGAGTCCTGAAGGAAGTGGAAACTTCACAAGGGCCAAAATTCCTTTTACATGTGCTCCTGACTCTTCACAGCAATGCTCTTTTGTGAAGGGAAGTTCAATTCCTGTATTGGGGTATGTCTTCTCATTTGCAGAAGACAACAGGAAGGACATTTATTATCTCACAAGCACTGGCGTTTATAGAGTAACACGGCCAAGACGTTGTGGATATTTGTGCCCCAAGGAAAAGGCTGTTGTTTCAGAATATGATAAACCTCACTCTTCTTCCTCATTTCCTGAAGATTTTGATTTCCTTCTGTTGTTAGTCTTTCTCATACTGCATTCTGTATTTTGACTAAAGCCAATATTAGGAACCAATTTGATTTCTTTGAAAGATTCAACTTTTGCCAAGCAACTAAACTGAAAAGTTTTTCAATTTTTTTAATTTATTTGGCAGAGCCTATCAGTCTGCTTTCATGGGAACTTGTAATAAATAAAACTGAGATATGGGTGGAAATCAAAAGTGCAACTTTTAGATTGTTTCATTGATTGAGACAGATCATGTCATTAACTTATTTTAATGATTTGTAAATTTATGAATACACATTTAAACAACCCCAGAGAACTTGACCATGCAGAAACACTTTACTGTCATATCAAGTTACCGCACCATGCATCAGAGTCATCAGTGGGGTTTCCCGTAATGAAATCACAATTTCATCACCAACCCAATATTAAAGGTGAAAGTGAAACTTTAGAAAGCAAAAAATCTACAAATCCACTGACTTCAACTTCCACTTGAAGCTTAGTGATCTTCTTCTACGTTGGAAACGGTAGCTTAACCTTAAGGAAATGTTGAGGCATGTGGTCGAAAAAAAGAAATTCTCACTGAACATAACTAAAGCAAAAAAGTGGGTCCTATCTTTTCTCTTCTCTCTCTTCGAATTTGGTCCCCCACCCAAAAAGTAATAGTCCTTCCTATCTTAATTATAAATTATACTATAAAATTATTCTTATAATTAGGACCAGAGGTATTAATAATAATTTGATCTTGACTCAAGGATTTAGTCTCTAGGACTAGAATTATTGCTTCTTATTAGCTCATGGTTTGTTAAAATTTTGGATTTATCGTGAATTCTGTATTCAAATGGAGAGATCTGTGTCATTAAGAAAACATTAATAGAAGGATTACTAAAAATTGTGAAAAGAATAGATGGTGGGAAGAGTAGTTGTTGGTCAAAGTATGCAGTTATGTACGAGGTTGCACAAGCAAATTATCGATAAGAATAAAATAAGCAAAATCAAAAAGGAAAAAGAAAAAAGAAAAAGATCATCACTTGCGTATTAGCCTGTTGAAATAATAATTTTTTTCGTGGATTCTTATGATTAAATATAAAATCTTCAAAAGAATTTGATTTCTTTTGGGATAACAATCACTATTGTGTGGATCACACTAATTAAAAAAATTAGTTTCTAGTAATTTAATTAGACTGACACCACCTTGTGTTATTACCGTTTACTTAGGCCAACAATAATACTTTTTTTTTTTGGACTGCCAACAATGGAGTTTTTTACCAAAATAAGGTTTTTTTTTAAAAAAAAAAAATACCGAATTGGAGCTGTTCAGAAACTAATTACCAAAGTAATGCAGTCAATGGCATGCGTTGACCGACGCCATTGACTGCGTCAGCTGTCAAACGCCACCTGGCAGTGGCGTGAATTAATGCACGCCATTGACTGCATTACTTTGGTAATAAGTTTCTGAACAGCTCCAAGTCGGTAATTTTTTTTTAAAAAAAAAAACCTTATTTTGGTAAAAAAAAAAACCGCCAACAATGATTCAGATGCATCGTACAAGAATCTAGCTCATGATCAGTAGATTCTTCCCCATATGCAATAGAGGAGACCTAATGGCTCAGGCTTAAACATGTGCAGTGCACTTTCTGGTCAAACAGATTTGCAAAAGTTGATCGTCTTGACGTACTAAGACTTATAAAAAGAAATACCAACTTCAGTTCTAATTATAAGATATAGTAGACTTTTTTAGAGAGATTAAGAAAGCTAATTAAATTACTTTAAAGTATTTTTGTGTTTGTTTTTTTCCTTCAAACTAATTAGTTTGACTACTAAACTAATATATAATCTAAAGATACACAACATACGAAATGATTAAGTAACTTATTTAGCTTTCTTAATCTCTCCCAAAAAAATCAACTATATCTTATAATTAGGACTAGAGGTAGTATCCACTTACATCCTAAATAAATATGAGATATATAATAAACTTATAGAAATTAAAGTTTGGTTATTTAAAAAACATATATTTTTCTAAAACACTTTATTTAATTATTTATGGGTTGCATGAAAAGGAGAAGATTCATACACATACATGAAATGGTGGGACTCACATATATATAATGCTAATTTTATATATATGTGGGTCTCACCATTTCATGTGTGTGACATAAGAATACACTTCTCCTACAACATGAGAAGTGTTTTTCCCATTATTTATGAAACTAGTATATTATTATGCAATCAATATATATATTTTTTAAAAATATATAAATCACGGAAATAAAATAGATTAGGTGTTGTTTGGATTAACGGTTAAAGTTTCCTTATAAATGTTATTTATGGTGTGTTTGAAATAGCGTGTTTGGATTACTTACTTTTAGCTTTTTGGAAGTTTTTGATAAACTTTTTTTTTTTTTTTGTCTATTGTGCTTTTAAAGAAAATACTCTTTAAAGTGATAAGCCACAATTTCTTACTTCTGTCACCATTGAGAGCTATGATTTTTAGGGTTTTTTTTTTGGGGGGGGGGGGGAGGGGAGGTTGTGGCAAGAGACAACATTTGATTTGAAGATTGCAAATCAAAGTAAATTATACACATACAACTGTGTTATACATCACTTAAGCTCTATTTATTATTCAACTTAATCATTGTTTCCCCTTTGATTAACATCGTATTTCAGTAGCTCATTACTCTCAAATCATCACTCGAATGGTGAAATAGAAAGTAGAAAAAGGATAAGGAGGCTTACCTTAGCGAGAATCTAAGATTGCATGTAGAAATCCATTCGTTTTCTTCTGTAGGAATTATATAATGCCTCTATTATTACTTTAGGGACATATATGTAATTATCAATGTCCCTAGTGCCTATATATATTGTATGTGGGCATATTGTAAAGACTGATTTTTGGAGTGTGTGGATCAATAATATACAAGAATTACATTTTATTGTTTTGAACCTGTTGACTTTATCATGGTACCAGAGCCAGGCTGTTTCCACCACAAACCACCATCAATCCAAATTTAGTGATCCAAGAATTCACTTCTATCGGCCCATAATTCAACATTTTACTTGTCTATTGGCCCATTGAGTAGAGTAGAGAAAAACGTTCTCCTCCTCCACCCGTGTATCCCCCGTTCTTGCTTTTTCCGATCTGCATGCGTGCGTTATCTTGCTTCCAGTCGCTCACGCAGGATCTAATTCTTGGCGGTGGTATTCCGTTCACTCATCGCCCTATCGCCGATTGATCTACCGTTGATGGAGACGTAGTCATCTTCGTTATTGTCGTTCAAGGTCCTCTGGTTCTCCATCGCTCGATAATTCAGTGTGATCTATGTCCTTTGGTTCCCGCCGAGAAATTCCGTCTTCTTTGTTCAGAGTGAAGGCAGAGAGACGATCGCCGAGGACGGTCAATACGGATTGGAAACATCAATCTTGAAGCATAGCGTCTATGTTTCTTGATTATTTGTGATCGTGGATTCCAATCTTGAAATATTTGCTGCTCGAGCCAATCATCACGGTCACGTTTGCAGTGAACCCAGCTAGCGACTTGTGTGATCTTGGATCCCAGCCTTGAGATAACTTTTGTTCGAGCCAATCAAGATCTCAAGGCTTTCTTGGCATTATTCAGAGAGAGACCGAGAGTTGAGAATCACAAATCACGATCAATTGATTGAAAGGATTTCATTATATGCACATTTTTTTTAGTGCTCCCGTGGATTGTGCTTCTAGTTTCTTCGATCTGATTTCTCAGCATTCTCCGCTGTGCACTATATCATCTACAACTTTGTCTTGGTTTCATCGACTGTGATTTGTTGCCCATCCCTAGTTGTCTTCTTTGTTTTCTCTTTATCATGGCAGAAGAGGGTTCAGAGCGTATTGACTTCCAACATCCGCTCTACCTACATCCCAGTGACACTTTGTCTGTGACATTGGTATCTCAAGTTCTTGTTGGTTCACAAAATTATGCTGTTTGGAGTAGGGCTATGAAATTAGCTCTTCATGCCAAGAACAAACTCGGTTTTGTCGATGGGACATGTTCTCGTGAAGGTCAAACGGCTAACCACCAACATCAGTGGGACAATGCAATAGTGTTGTTTTGTCATGCCTTATTAACTCCGTGGATAAGGATACTGCCAGTGGATTGGTCTTTTCTCAAAGTGCTTCTCTTGTGTGGACTGATTTAAGAGAAAGATTTGATGTTGTTGATGGTGCTAAGACATTTTCTTTGTATCGGTCAATTAACTCTCTCACACAGGGGACTCTTAGTGTCTCTGGCTATTATATCAAGCTCAAGGAACTTTGGGATGAGCATGCTTCCACAGTGCCTATTCCTAATTGTCAGTGTAATTCTTCAAAGGATTATGCTAAAGTTGTTCAAGAGCAACATTTGTTCCAATTCCTCATGGGGTTAAATGAGCAATTTCATCAAGTTCGTAGCCAAATATTGTTGATGAATCCACTACCTTCTTCCAACCAAGCTTATTCAATGATTGTTCAAGAAGAAACTCAGCGAACCCTTTCTTATGGGGTTCAAGGAACTCAGTCTGATGGAGCAATTATGATCTTTAATACATCACGAGGAGGTCGTGGTCGTGGTTGTGCTATGGGACAAGGTAGAGGTCGTTCCCAAGCAACATGTAGCCATTGTGGAAAGAAGGGTCATCAAAAGGAAACATGTTATCGATTGGTTGGTTTTCCATCAAGTTTTCGACCCTCTCAATTTAATAAGGAACAAGAAGATCAAGCAAATCCCACCATTAACGAATCAGCTACTAAGGTGGGAGAAGAGCAAGATGCTCGTGGGTCCTTCTTCACTCCAACACAGTACCAGCAAATTTTGGAGATGCTTAAACGTGATTCTAACCCAAATGAAGCTGTTGTGAGTGTTCAAGCAGCCACTCTAGGTTTGCTTCTTAATCCTCAGTCTGAATGGATTTTAGATTTTGGTGCAAGTTGTCACATTGTTAGTAGGTTGACATATTTAGATAAATGTAAACCATACTTGGGTGCACCAAAATGAGTAAAAGTTCCTAGTGGGGAGCGTATTCGTATAACTCATATATGTGAGATTAAAATCACTAATTCTATATACTTGAGAAATGTTTTGTATGCCAAAGAATTTTGTTACAATTTGATTTCAATAGCTAAACTTGCTATAGACAGTTTGTATGTATCTTCCTTTTTCCCTAATGTTTGTGTGATACAGGAAAAGGTTAAGGTGCAATTTTGCCCCTAAAGTTTTTGGCGTAGCAATGCTGCCCCTAAAGTTTCAAAACGGAGCAATGTTGCCCCTCCGTTAAAAACCCTAACGGTCAACTTTAATTGCTACTTTTTTTGGGAGTAATGTTGCCCCTAAAGTTTTAAAATGGAGCAATGTTGCCCCTCCGTTAAAAACCCTAACGTTGACTGTTAGTTGACTGTTAGGGTTTTTAACAGAGGGGCAACATTGCTTCGTTTTGAAACTTCAGGGGCAACATTGCTACGCTTGAAACTTCAGGGGCAAAATTACTCCTAGGCGTATACTTTAAGGGCAAAAATGCACCTTAACCCTACAGGAAATGTCCAATGGGATGATCAAAGGGATTGGTAAACTGACTAGAGGACTGTACCTTCTGACAATGGAAAATAAACCATAATATGTCAATACCACTGATAGACATAGTTTTGTAGATACTAGGAAAGATTATCTTTGGCACTATAGACTTGGTCATGCTCCTATGAATGTTTTGAAACATTTAAATCCTTTGAGAATTAGTGATTGTACATTCAATGATGATAAATGTGAAATCTGTATTCAAGGAAAACAATCTCGATTGTCTTTTCAATCAAGCTCCTCCAAATCTCATTATTACTTTCAATTACTGCATGCAGATGTGTGGGGGCCCTATAGAACCCCCACACATCAAGGATATAGATATTTTCTTACATTAGTAGATGATTTCTCTCGTTCTACTTGGGTTTTCTTGATGCATTATAAATCAGAGGTTCCTAAATTGCTGAAAACATTTATTTCCTATGTTGATAATCATTTTTCTATCACAATCAAGACCTTGAGAACTGATAATGGTAAGGAGTTTGTAAATCATGAGGTAAGACAATATCTTGATCAAAAGGGTATTATTCATCAAACTTCTTGTCCTTTTACTCCTCAACAAAATGGAGTTGTTGAAAGAAAACATAGGCATCTCTTAAATGTTGCTAGAAGTATCATGTTTCAATCTAAGTTGCCTGTTAAGTTTTGGGGGGAAGGTATTAGGGCTGCCGCATATTTGATTAATAGAACTTCATCTAAAGTTCTTGACTATCTTACACCTTATGACTTATTATATCATAAATGTCCAGTTGTGAGTCACTTAAAGGTGTTTGGGTGTCTGGCATTTGCTACTAATTTGAACTGTAGTGATAAGTTTCAGCCAAGGGCTGAACCTTGTGTTTTCCTTGGATACCCAACAACTCAAAAGGGTTATATCTTATATAGCATTAAAACTAAGTCCTTGATTATTACTAGACATGATGTATTTCTTGAAGATAAATTTCCCTTTTATGATGTCCATAGTATGAATCAAGGGGGAGTCCCTAATAAAAATATTGCAGATCCCTTCATTATTAGTCATAACATGGATTCTTTTGAACCTGTCCCGTATAATACATCACATATCCCGAATAATTCGGCACCTATTCAAGATGATTCTATCCCTTCTACCCCTTTGAATGATAGGCCTATTCGAAATAGACAGCCTCCTGCATGGACTAAAGACTATAAGTGTGAATATTTGCCTTCTAGCAACAATCTACCTCACTGTGTTCTTGACAATGACCTACAAAATGATGCTGCATTGTTTAATTCTGTTGCTTTTGATGATTTGTCTGATTTATATAAATGTTTTCTACTTGGTATTGATAAAGAAATTGACCCAGAAACTTATGAGCAAGCATCAAAAGACCCTAAGTGGGTAGAAGCAATGAATAATGAGATTAACGCTTTAGAAACCAACAAGACCTGGACCATAGTTAACTTACCAAAAGGAAAGAAACCTATAGGATGCAAATGGGTTTTTAAGGTTAAATATAAGGCAGATGGGTCTTTAGATAAATTCAAGACAAGATTGGTTGCTAAAGGGTATAATCAAAAGGAAGGAATAGATTTTTATGAAACATTCTCTCCTGTGGTAAAAATAGTGACTATTAGAACTGTTTTGAAACTTGCTGTTATAAATAAATGGCCTATTCATCAAATGGATGTGGACAATGCCTTTATGCAAGGTGATTTACATGAGGATGTCTATATGACTATACCTTAAGGTTTTACTAAAGGTAATGACCGAAATCAGGTTTGTAAACTTAGAAAATCGTTATATGGCTTGAAGCAAGCTTCAAGACAATGGAATGAAAAGTTGACTCAACCTTTGATTAAATGAGGTTTTCAACAAAGTAAGCATGACTATGCACTTTTTCAAAAACAAAGTGGTACTGAATTGGTACTTGTACTTGCTTATGTGGATGATCTAATGATTACAGGGAGTAGTTTGATAGCTATTAATGAGGTAAAAGCTTTTCTTCATAGCCAGTTTAAAATCAAAGATTTGGGTACCTTGAAATACTTTCTTGGTTTGGAAGTTTTGAGATCTAAGCATGGTATACTTCTCAATCAACGAAAGTATGCTACAGAATTGATTGATCAAACAGGTCTATATGAATCAGATGTTGTGATGACACCTATGGAGCCTAACCTCAAGCTGACTGCTGCACCAGTTGAAAAGGATCCTATTGTGGATGATGTTGGGATGTATAGAAGCTTGTTGGTAAGTTGCTATACTTGACATTGACTAGACTTGATATTTCTTTTACTGTGCAGACGTTGAGTCAATTCATGCAAGAGCCCAAAGAGTCACATTTGAAAGCCACTTTGAGGTTGGTCAAGTATTTAAAGGACTCTCCATGTCGAGGAGTCTACATTTCATTAGAGAGCACCTTGAAGGTCGAGTGCTTCTGTGATTCAGATCATGGAGCTTGTGCTGATACACGACGCTCGGTGACAGGTTTTCTCGTGAAGATGGGGGGGAGCTTAATATACTGGAAATCAAAGAAGAAAACCACCATTTCTGTATCTTCAACTGAAGCCGAGTATAGAGCATTGCGAATGGCAACAGCCGAGCTGACTTGGATTACCGGGCTGCTTAAAGAGTTGCATGTGCCAAATGTTGAGCCAATAAAGGTCTATTGTGATAGTAGATCAGCCATTCATATATCAACAAACCCAGTTTTCCATGAACGTACAAAGCACATTGAAATAGATTGCCACTTTGTTAGGGAAAAATTGTTTGCTGGTATGATTGCTTTTGAACATGTACGTTCTGAAGAACAATTAGCAGATATTTTAACAAAAGCCTTAGGAGGGCCACAACATACTTACATTCTTAGCAAGTTGGGCACTTGTGAGTATAGAGTTCCCAACTTGAGGGGGAGTGTAGGAATTATATAATGCCTCTATTATTACTTCAGGGACATATGTGTAATTATTAATGTCCCTAGTGCCTATATATATTGTATGTGGGCATATTGTAAAGACTGATTTTTGGAGTGTGTGGATCAATAATATACAAGAATTACATTTTATTGTTTTGAGCCTGTTGACTTTATCATCTTCTGATCCGACTTTCCTCAACCTCTCACTCCTTCCAACTCTTTCAGGAGAACGATTGAGGGAGTGAAGATTGAAGAATAGGCTGAGCAAGAGCAAGAGCAATTGCACACTCGAGGTGGAGAGCTCAAAGTAGAGAACCTTAAAGAAAGTTCAGATTGAAGGAGAGTGGAGAAGTAGAGTAGGAGATTTGAAGCACATACTGAGACAAAGAGGAAAATGGATCTTTTTTTTTTTTTTTTAGTCTCCTGCTCGCCTCTTTGCAAAATTAAATATTTAAATAGATTTACCAATATGTAAAATCACAAAATATAGTATTTTTCTAGAGTCTCATGGTGGTCTCTATTATTGTGATTAATTATTGTTTCACTTATAAATTGATATATAATTTAATAATATACATAATTATCTCAAAGAGATCGTATAATATATGTTATAGTTGAATAACTTATCTATTTTTCTTAATTTCACCAAATTAGTCATCTGAATCTTATATTAAAGATTAAATATAATATTTAATAATATTCATGTTATTTTTAGTCTTTTTTTTATAAAAAAAATCTAAACTTGCTTTTAAAAATAATTATCTAAACAAGTTTCAGATTTTTTTTTAAAAAAAAACTTCTTATGATACCGCCAATATGAACATAAATCACATTACAGAAGCTGAATTTTTCTCAACCTTAAGCTTGCAAAAGTCAGATTGCAAAAATGTCACTTTTGTCACTATTATTCCAAGCACACACTTACAGTATACGAGCTAGATATGTGAAAAGAGTTTTATCCCAGCCTACTAAGATGTGCTTCTCGACAGTTAACTCAAACAAACCCTAAGTTGTTACATTTAAGTAGAGCTGAACATGAAACCGAAAACCCATGAGCCCGCCCAAAACACAATGTAATTTGGCCATATTGAGCCCGTCCAAAAAGATTTTATAATGGGTTGGGTTAGAACCCGCTCATTTAAGATTTAAATGGGCAGACTATGGGCACACCTATAGGCTGGCCATACCAAAGAACTTGTTCGCCTCGCAAGTGTACGAGTTTCGCAAGTAATAAAGTGATTAGTAAAGTATCGTTCCCACGAGGATTTGTTTAACAAATTGGTCAAGCAAGAGGCATAGTGAATTCAATCAAGTTGAGCTAGAACAAAGTTTTGAGTTGGAATGAGAATTTTTAAAGACTTTTTCTAAAACTAAAAATTTATAAAGGCAAATGACTTGTGACTTCAAGAAATATGGAGCCTAGGATTCTTCTTTCCCTTTTGCATTTCATAAAACTTGGTTAACTTCCTCTCTACTAGCATTTCAATACATGTATGTGTTAGTCTAGGGTTCAAAAACACTTGAAACGCTCTCTCAAGTCAAAATCAAGTTTCTCTTCTCACTAAAATGCACAATCTCTTGCTACAATTAGTAAGAATCAATAATTAAGCAACAACCCTAATGACAATGCAAGGTTAGTAAATATATCTCTATTTACCAACAAACCATCCATTTATCAAGTAAACTTCAAGACAAGCATGATTTCAATCAAGTTCTACACCTAGATTAGCTCTCTCGAGTCAAAACCCAAGTGAATAAATCGTCTAAATGGAGGCCAATCACTTAGAAGCATTAAGCCAAGGTTGAAATCAACACACATATATATTTATCTACCAAAAGAGAGGAAAGTTCAAGTATTAATCCATACAAAAGGGTAAAAGAACCCTAGAATGAAAGGTTTAGCTACTCATGTTCAAATACAAAGAGTTTCTAAGCAAAGGAACTGAATACATGAAGAAACTAAGAAGAAAGGAGAGGAAAAGAGGAAAAACCAAGGTGAAATCTCCAAAATCTCCTTTAGGATGAGCACCCAAGCCTCCAAGATTGTCCAAATCTCTCTCTCAAGCTCTTCCCTTGTTTGCCCACTTGTTTCCCTAGGTCAAGAGTCTGTTTTTCGGCCCTTCCCTTTAGGTTAAATAGGGTTTTTCTGTTTCTGAAGTGAAAAAACGCGTAGCTGTACTTTCAGCAGTTTTTACGACTGGCTGCGGCCAGTGGTCCACTGGCCGCGGCCAGTGACACAGAGAACTACTTGCTGCGGCCAGTTGTACACTTGCTGCAGCCAGTTGCACAGGTTCTTCTAATTTTGCACTGCTTCACATCCTTTCTTTCTTTCCTTGTTCCTTGATTCTTATGGAGCTTCAAAGCTTGTCTTCACCTTCCTACAAAAGAGGAAGGAATTATCAATTCTCAATTAATTCACAAACTCTATAGGATCAAACAAGGATTTTTTTGATATTTGCCTTATACTTTGATATGCACATTTTCTTCTATAACTTCATTTCTATGCACATTTTCAACCAAAAATAGATAAAAGGAGAGAGAAAATGTGCTGGAATGTTGTCAATTTCTAAGAGTTAACACCATACCCGCCCATTTAGTGTAATTTTTTTATTAACTACCTATCTCATTCCACATTCCACTTAAAGCAATCCCTGAATTCCTTTTTATTCAAGTATTCAGCCACCTTTAATCCATAAGCATAATAATCATCAACTCTCAAGATTATATAATGATGGTACTTGTCTGAATTCATATTGTTATGTGTAAATTTTAATTAGGGAACTTTGAAGATTCAGATTTTAGAAATTGGAATGATGAATTTGGATGAATATTTAATGCTTATGTATATTTTTTTAAAAAAAAAAGAAAATAAACAAATCAAATGTAAATGGGTTACCCAAAACCGGGTTAGCCCGCCTATGTGTTAACCCATTTACACAGGTTTAAATGGATTGAGGTACGGGTATGGGCTAACCCATACCCATTTAAAATTAAATAGGCGGGCTATAGATTTGATCTCAGGTTGTCCAACTCACCCATTGCTCTGCCCTACATTTAAGATCAAAACAAGTCCCCAATTGGCTCATCCTTTAGGTTTGGAGTAACAATTAAGAGCTCACAATTTAATTAAACCATAGATAAATAATTCTAAAAATGAACTTTTGAAAAATGATAAATTTTTTTGTTTGACATTTCTTAAAGTCATTATTCATACTACTTTTTTAAGAATAATTTTTCAACACTGAAAGAATATTTTATTATTTTTTGATATAACAATCCTTCCTATTGTTGCTCCCACACTAGATCAAATTTAACTTTTTTTTGTTAAATAGGTTACTTAATCATATAATATGTTATATATAATTACATTATATATCAATTTATAAGTTAAATAAATTAGTTTGGAGAAAAAAATAAATATAAATATTTTAAAATAATCTAATTAATTTTTGTAATTCTTAAAAAAAAACCGAGTATTATATTTGTAATCGTCCATTAAACTTTGTTGAGTTGAATTGGGACAACTTCCTATAAACGTTTTAATACCTCTTTCCTGTTATGATGCCAATTACAAAACAGATCTGCCATATGTATTTCCTTAGCAGGAAAGGGAAACAGATTCCTTATATGAAATTCATCAGCTTCGGCACATTAATTCCCAGTGCAGATTAACCTTCAAATAGTGAAAATAGTAATAATTAAAAGTGATACCAGCATAAAGAAAAATATTTTTGTCAGGCTTGTGGTGTGAGGCTGTGAGCTTAGAAAATTGAACCTAATTAAAGAAAAAATTGCATAAGAGGGGAAAATTATAAATTACTAAAGGCTAACCCAGAAAAGGCAGAAACAACAACACATTTCCATTTCATTTCACATTCTGCGGTGAAGGATAAGAAGAGGACCATAAAAAAACCAGTTTTACCAAATAACCCCAAAGTGAAAGCAAAGCCTACCTCACCCCAAATCCCAGGAATTGTCCTCCTTCCCTCTCTATCACCTGTTCACCTCTCTTCTCTTTGTGCTTCTTAGAGAGTTTCCTATTTGCAGTCACACAAGCAGTACGTGGGTATATGCAACTTTGAGTATAAGGGCTTGAACCTCTGGTCCTTCCCAACCCTTTGCTTTTTTCGCATTTCGCATTTTGTTTGTTGTTTCTCGCTCTTTTTTGAACACGGGGGCTTCTCTTTGTGAAATCCCTTCACTTTGATTTCTTGCTCCAATGCTAATCCATGATCCTTTACATATAATCCCTCTGTAACTTCCCTAAAACCTTTTGATCTCCATAACCATGTCCGAAGGATCCCCCTCTGCTCCTCCGATTTCCGGCGAACCCGCTAACCGATCCTCTCCGGAACCAAATTCCGAAAACCACGTCCCTGATTCTCAAAACGGGGTTGCCACTCCTAAGGAAGAAACGCCAGCCGCTCCTACGACTACGAGGAGCAACCGGCCGTCGCGCGCGTGCACCATTCGCGCTGCGTCTCGTCTCTATTCATCGTTGCAGCCGGCGATCCAACGGAAGTCCAAAGAGGCGAAGAAGGAGGAGAAGCAGGAAGACTCGCCACAGCAGCAATGCAGCAAGATCGTGACGCCATTAGTAGAACCGCCCCCACCTTCGCAGTTGCCTCGGTGGAACCTGCGGTCCATGTGGGAATTAGCTTCTGTACTAAATTTCTTGCATGTGAGCTGGAAAGCTATGATCTTTGTTTATGGATTGCTTTCGTTGGGTTCTTATGCATTCAGTGTTTTTGGGACTAATGATTCTATATCTCGCCGTAGGTATTTAGGCCTCTCTTAAACATCTCAGTAGAATTCTCGGCTGAAGAATTCGAGACAGCTCTTCTTATGCCGAACGATACATTGAGTGATATACATATGCCGCTGTTAAAGGTTGGTGCTTTGTGGTTTTGGTATCTTATTGAAGTGCTTTTTTTCTTGTTTGCGTTCACCTTCAGATGAATGTAATACAACTTTTGTTATTTGAGTGCTTACTTTTCTGGTGTATCTCATCAGAACACACAGTCTTTCACTTGTTTTGCAATGCTTATACCTGTAAGCTGCATCTGTGCACCCTAATATGCAAATGTTAGTTTTGTGGTATTAAGTCGGCTGCTAAGCCATAACAGAGAGGTCACTCCTTTTTTTCCAAGGCTGTTATTGTTGGAAGGAAAAAAAAAATGATTTACTTAGCTTATATCAAGTAATAATATTCATGTTATGGAGATATCTCCATCCCAAAATTGAGAACATGTATGGATGGAGCAAGCCCAAATGAGAAACTTGAAGAGTTCGCTACAGTTGAGATCAAGCTTTACTCAATGTGGTAGCTAGCTTGTGGACTCTAGGGATTGATATAAAAAAAGAAGAAGTAAAGGCTTGCACTTTTGGGTTTTGACGTTGCGTTACTAATTGATGGAATTTTGTTACATGAGATGAACATGTACGTAATTGTGACTAGTTGACAGAAGATACTGAATTGGACTATTGGAGGTTCTTATTATATGCTTTAGAGCCCCTCTTTTACTTGTTATGAAGAGATGCATACAATATCCAATTCTGTATATTGCATCTTTATACTTCAAATGTTATATTGGACTGCACTATTTTTTTGTCCTCTGCTCCTTTGTATCATGGAAGAACAGTGTGTAACCTGATAGACTGTTATCTGGTTATAACCATATATATAGATGGCTTTAGTAATTTTGGGACGAGGTTCCTCGTTGTACCTAGTCTTACAGCCAGGTCTCTAATATGAAATATAGTTTCACGAGGATTCAGATAATCTTCTTGTTTTTTTTTTTTTGGGCAGGGGGGGGGGGTTGCATGAAAATCGAGGCCATCCCCTTCCGTGAATTCCAATGCTTTTTTTAGTATGGTAGAGGCATGCTAGTGTATTGATGAATGATTCAATGAGTTATGTATGCACACAGTGGTCACAGTAAAGAAGTAGGCTAAAGGCCTCGATCTTTAAACCACCTAAGGTTGTGGTTCCGAGAAGGTGAATGCTAAATGAATCAAGGCACTCAAATCAAATGGGGTAAATGAATGCCATATAAACAGAAGTAACAAAATGTAAATCTATAACAGCACTTGACAGGTAAATTACCTACAAAATAATTATTAATTGATAAGTCATAGTCATTAATTGCAGTAATTTAATTTGATAATATCTCTATACATAATAATAATAGACTTTGTTTGTTTTGGTTTGTCTATAAATCCCGAAAAGACTAACTTCCTTCTGACATTAAAAGAGCCTAAGGCACTAGTGGGTGAGCATCTGGCTGAAGCTAGCGCCTCTCATGATGCGAGAGGTGTTGGGCTTCATGAGCGCCTTAGGCATTGAGGTGAGCGCTTTCACTACACTTGGTGATACTTGAAGTTGCACTTATTTGAATATAATCATTAGTGGAGTATTATAATGATTAGGACACCAATCGTTGCACGAGTCTCTTGTAAGTAGATAATTAATGATAAATAAATCTGTCAAGACTTGGAGAAAATCAAGGCTGTCAAGAGTTGTTTAAAGTTGTGGTTTCATCTGTAGTTCTATTGCCATGTCTTTGTGTCCTTTCAGTGTTGAATTGATTAGAAAATGGAACCGTCTTCTATGAATTGTCAAATTTGTAAGACTTCTGTTATTCTACCAATAACATTTCTCAAATTTTTTGATAGGCAATTCCTCCCATCACAAGAATGGCACTCACACGTGATACTTGGATAACTGTGTTATGCAGAAAATTGAGAGATTGGTGGTTTTGGGTAATGAGCCCATTTTACTCTGCAAGCCTATGTTTGTAATGTGAACTTTGTAGCTTTTAGAGTCTAATATGATGATGGAATTTTATGTGCAGGTTGCTGATGGCGATGTTCCACTTGTTGCTTCACATGGGTAAGTAGCCACAAAATATATGAGATTCTGTGATGTTAATCTATATGCATTTCCAAAGCCTCAGGTCATTCTAACATGACAGGGCGGAGGTTGAAGCATATAAATCACTTGATCCTGGGGTCCGTGTTGTCATCCTAAAAGCTTTATGTGACATTCGTGTTGAGGTACTATTATTGTTTTATGTATATGTTTTGTATCTTTGTCTTAACTGGGTAGACTTTGGCATGGTAGAATGAGGTCATTCCTCCTGATGTTTTGAACCTAATGTAATTGGAAGAAAATGCTTCAGAGTCCTTTATTAACACACAAATTACTCGCAATCATTTGCTATGCGTGGTTGTAGCTTGTGTTAATGATATTTCCATAATCAGTCATTGTAGCTTGTGTTAATGAATTTTCCATAATCAGTCATGCAGTGTAGTTTGATAGATGCGTGGCTGTGTAAATTTGAACTTCAGAAAGTTAAGGATATTCATATCTGATATGGTTCTCCCTCCTCCAATTCTATTTTAAATGTTATCATTGCTTGTGATGGTCCTACTTCGATAACTATTTCTGCTTATGTATCAGTGGTTTAATAACCTGAATGATATTTTGCAGCAAGAAGATATCCGAAGTTACATTGACAACTCACTCAGACATGGCGTTCAACTATCAACATTTCGAAAAGAGCGTATTGGGGGTGATTCTCATGGAATTTCTTATTGGTGATACTTTTCTTCCAAAATTGGAATTTCTCTTAGATTTGTGAAGATCTTGAAATAATATATTGGAAAGTTGTTGCACAATTACACATTTACACCTACTATTGGTTTATTTTTTTTGCAATTTGATTGGTGCAGGTATGAAGATGACCCAATTATTGGTCATAGGTTATATCGTGAAACAAGGAAAACTGAAGTAGTTCAAGTGAAGAAGGGGAAGGCAAAAGGTTCAAAGGTTCTTTCTAATACATCATATCAGTGGGAAGCTGTTGCTACCAATTTTGATGAATTTCAAGATGTTTCTGTAAGTTTCTGAAGACATGTTTTAATATTTGTTGGGTGGCTTGCTTGGGAAGATTTTGTAATGTAATATTAGGGCAACTATTTTAGAGACGTAGAGCACGCAGTAATAGACGATTCAGTTACCAATCCTTAAAATGGGAATACAAGTCAAGCATTATTCTTACATGCCCAATTTTGGTGGTAATTCAAGGTATAAGGCTGTCATTTAGAAGGAAATCAAATATTGTTTTCAAATTGAAAAAACGTTTAATTGATGAATAATTCTGATTAACCCTTCATTACCATCTCTCACGGTTGCCAAAATAGTAACCTTAGTAAAGTGTTTTGGTTGAGTAGAACTCTACCTGCCTACTTATAGACGCTCTGTGATAACTGTCACCTAGTTATAGAAACTCTTTGTGATAACTGTCTATTATTGTTCTACATCGTCCATTGTGCACTCTTATAAGTTGTGATGTCATTAATGTAGAAGAGTAATGTTGGGTTTAACTCATTTGGGGTAGGGGTTTTTGACGAATAAATGACTGAGGATTTTATTTATGTGGACGTTAAGTACATAAAATTGAATTTAGGACATCCTCTGAGGATTTTATTTATGTGGACGTAAGATAAGTACATAAAATTGAATTTAGGACATCCTCTAGGGAGCACAGACAGAAAGACACTCCAAAAATTGAATGACTAATATTGAAGAAACCATGAAGAAAATAGGGGGGGAATTACCTCTCCTGCTTTCATCATTGGTTACAACTTTTTTGTTTTAGCGAGTTTAGTCTTACTTGATTTTGTTCATGTTCGTGTTAAGGAGAAGCTTTGCTCGAGTAAAAATAGAACTGAGGTTTCTCTAGGGAAAAAGCTGAAGATAGACATGCTTCCTGAGATTGAGAAAGTTCACAAGGTACTGTTACTGGTTAATTTATTTTTATGTGTCTCTCTTATTTTCTCTGGAAGAATGATACGAGGAGGGCGTTCCAAGATTTAAACTTTGGATTCTACCCTTCCTTTTGGTTTATCTATGTTCCTTGCAGAATCTTAGTGCCACTTCTAAGAGTAACTGATATAGATCTGGTTTCCCCCTTTTTCATAGAGGAAGGAGAGGTTGCTGAAAAAGCAACACAGACAGGCTCTTCTTCTTGATAATTTCTTAGGGGTTGATGGCCTTGCTACCGGGCGTTCACTTCGTGATAGGAAGCCTGTTACTTACACATTTGGTAAGAGCAATAAGGTTTAACCTGTTATAGTTGGAACCAGCGCTTTCATGTTCTTGGTGGTTGAAGTTCACATTATGAAATGCATTTCATGTTGATTTTCTAACTAGATTTTAGATTACCATGGCATAAAAGCTCCATTTCTTGTGGTTTGTTTGTTGTGGGTGTACCTCAAGGCACTAATGCAGGCTAAATGCAATAATCCATATCTAAAACATTACTCTCGCACAATGCCTGGCTAATAAGCTTTTCTTCATGGGTAAAATGGGGTGTACAGGGATATTGTTTGATTGGTGGTGCGTGCGTGTTTGTTTATGGGCTAACCAATGAGTCATTGATCTGACAAATGTCATATTGAGTTTTTACTGTCTCGCAAAGTCAGCCTTATCTATTTGCCATCGCATGCTGAAATTTCTTTTTCTTTCGCACTCCTTTGGGTCCTTTTTATAAGGTTTCTTTAGCAAGCTTTCTTGATCCTAAATATAAGGCCTTGCACTAATTTTCTCAAGCATTGATTACCTTTCTTTTTTCCAAAAAACATCTAAGGATATCTAAGTGGCACATATATTCATAAAATAACAAGGAGCAGTTTTGGAATCTCATGAAAAGATTTTACACAAAATGAGTTTAACGACCTATAACAAACTTCTTTAATCTTGTTGAGGTGGTTAAAAAACTATTATGAAAAGGACCTGAGGGAGTAACTTGAGATTCATCACTCAGCTTAATTTGTTGTTAATTAAAATATGTCAGTTACGTCTCTTGATAATATTTGTGAATAGTGAATAGTGGCAAGGCAATCTGGAACATAGTTCAGTGTTCCATTATGTATGCAGGATGTTCCTCCTTATATTAGCATTGGCATTCTTGTTTTGCTGTCATCCTGATACAATTATCGTCTAAAGTTGCCTGGTGTTCTATCGTTTTCTTTTCTTTTCTTTCTTTGTTTTTTTTTGGTTGGATGGTAATTATCTTGCCCTGAGTATCTTCATCTGCTGATGGCGCATCAATATAATTCTTTACATGAATGCCTTTGCAGATGATTATGATCGGTCCATCAATGAGGCCATTAAAGTAACCAAGTAAGGAATTCATCTTAGCCTTCTCTCTCTGACTGTACTTAATGTATTTGTATTTATGTAAATTTTCCTACTGGAAGAAAAGAGGTTTAATCATACACAGCTTAAAAATTTGCTCCTTCCTTTTTCAGACAAAAACAGCCATCTCCAGAACCTGCGTCTAGGAGAGAAATGGTAGGAAAGCATGAAACCTTGAGTAATGGTAGCCGGAGTGGTCCTTCACATACCTCCGAACATCTGAATTTTAGTATGCCATCTCCGAAGTCACCTGACTTTGATGATGCTGAGGAAGAGCACAAATCTGAATTATTGGACCGAAGGTGAGAATTCCAAACACCCCTCCCCCTCCCAACACCAAAAAACCCGCATCCCAATCTGTGTATGACTTATAAAATATTGTCTTGACTACAGCAATCGACGAAGACAGAGGCCTTTGCGGTACTCAGAGAAAGATTTTGTTGAAGCATTATCTGATAACGATGCTGACTATGACAGCGATGATGATATCGTTGGAGAAGCCGTATATGATGAAGAGTATCTCAGGAAACGTAAGCAGAGAAGGAACCATTCTAGTAGCTCTGAGGGAGATGATGAATATCAGTGGGATGAAGACAATGTTGAAGACGAAGAAGAGGATGATGAAGATTCTCTGAGCATCAGTGAAGACAGTGATAAGCTTCGGAAATCCAGGCAATTGCCAGGTCGTACTAGGAGAGAAACTAAACTCAGGTCTGTAGATGAGATTAACATTGGTTTACGACGCAGTAAGAGGGCCACCAGAAACCGTATCAACTATCGTCAATATGATATGTCAGAATCAGAGCCAGAGTGTACGAAACCTGAGAAGTCTAATGCTTCAGACAATCACTCAGGTCCCAGCGAAAATGGGGATTATATGATGGAAGAAGAAGATTCAGATGACAATGATGGCGAAGATCAGGAAACAAAAGAAGATAATGAGCCCCATGCTAATGTTGAAGAGGAAGAGAGAGAGGAACAAAAGCAACCTCCTGAAAAGTCTGATAGTCCTAACCAGGAGGAAGGCGAGGGCACAAAAAAAAGACGCTTCCTTGATTTGAATGAGCTTGCCCCTACATCTGGTTTTGACGATGGTCTAAACACGATGATGAAAGATGAGGAAAATGATGTTAAAGCTTCCCCCCATTAATGATTGCAGGCAATGTAGTTTTCTATCAACTAAGTCAATATGTATGATAATAGAACTATAAATTTTGTTGAAAGGCCCAATGGAAGTTGCTGTCAGATATCTTCCCATGGGCTAACTCTTAAGCAGCAGCAGCTACCATGGTAAATGATTTGCCGCTAGACGAAGTAGTAGCATGATACTGAGATGTGTAGATTAGGTAGTCATTTTTTAGTATGTTTACATTCAAAGGCTCGACGAAAATGAATGAGAATTTGTTGGGCGTTATTTAGCCCATCCATCCAATCAATGTACAATAACTTAAGTTTAGCCCTGTAACTTTTAAAAGATCTTTTAGATGATTTTAAGTCCTTCAGTTCTACTTTTCTTGGACTCTATAGTGCGCGAGCATATTACATTTCAAACCTAATCGTATGTTTTCAACATACAAAAAAGATACAATAATACTCATCTAATCTAGTAACATAAAAGACAAATCTGCCTCACATCAGGCACTTGGCCAGAATTTTCTAAGACAAGATAAGTTCTACGCTATAGCTGGTTGTGATTCTTTGCTCCGTGAATCTCTGTCTCCTGGAATCTCACCATTTTCCTTAATCAGGATACGTTGTTGTTTCTGTTCCTCCACCTTTGTTGTAGCTGCAACTTTCTTGACCTCCTCAAGCGCTTCAATCAAGCTTGAAAGACAACTTTCTGCATCGTCCATGGGAGATTTTGGCATGAGATTCTCAGCAACATCAGCTGGGGTGATCTTGATCTGTCCTAGAAGCTTCTCTATTGTATCAAACATAGGATGTGTTTCAATCTTCAAGTAGTTCTTGGCAAGCACTTTGAACCCATCAAAACAGCAGTACGATAGCTCTATATGCTTGTCCATTCGACCCCTTCTGATAAGTGCAGGATCAAGCTTCTCCACATAGTTAGTTGTAAACACAATCAATCTCTCCCCTCCACTTGCAGACCAAATCCCATCTATGAAATTCAAAAGCCCTGAAAGTGTCACTTTGCTGCTGCTGCTGCTGCTGCTGCTGCTACCATCTTCCTTTGCTTCTTTCCTTCCTAAGTCTGCATTCACCTTATCTAAATCATCATCTGAAGCTATCTCTGATTTCTTCTTCCTCTGCCCTGTAAGATCAAGAGAGCAATCAATGTCCTCGATTACAATAATAGACTTACAGGTCGTCTCGATCAAAAGCTTCCTCAGCTCTGTGTTATCTTTCACCGCGGTAAGCTCAAGATCATACACATCATAACCCAACAAATTAGCCATTGCTGCGATCATCGTAGATTTGCCAGTACCAGGAGGACCATATAACAGATAACCCCTTTTCCAAGCTTTACCGATTCTCGCATAAAAATCCTTGCTTTTACTGAATGTCAACAAATCCTCAATGATCTCCTTCTTCTTCTCCGGCTCCATAGCCAGTGTGTCAAACGTAGCGGGGTGCTCAAACACAATGTGACTCCACATTGTCTGCTTATAACTTGGCCATTTATATCCAGGACTGTTTGTGTACAGCTTCCTCTGCCTGTTCTTCAAGCGAATTTCCTTACCTTCTCTCATCACATGTTCCAGATACGATCCAGTGATTGTGTCTCTGTATTTATAATGAAAAGTCAGCTTATAGAACCTCTTCTCTTGTTCTTGATAATAAGGCATGGACCTTGTCGGAGACATGATCTTGCTCAAAACCCACCAAACTTTGACCCCCTGAAATTCGTCTGTCACCCTCTCGTACTCGTCCATGGTGAGTACGAGTTTGCTACTGTCTCTACCCATCTCTGCTTTGAGCCTTTTTGCGCTTTTCGATGTGTTGGCGCTGAGATACGCCTCCACAGCTGCATAGGCCTCGCTGCGTTTGAGCCGATCTCCGACGAATTCATGGAAGGAGATTCGAATGTAAGGGTGGAAGTAACCCATGAGCCTGTGCGTGTACTTCTCGAAGAAACGACGAAGCTCGTACGGACAGTACTGTCGTATGATTGCCCACACGAACATGAAGCTCGCTATGGTCGACCCCATTGTCGCCCACATCTCTGTCATCTTCAGGGGCACCATTGTTGATTCGCTGTTTTGGGTTTTTCACCCCGAGTTTTGTTTTTTTGGGTTATCAAAAAACAGAAGAGTGATGTGGTGTGTGGGCAAGGATGAGAGTTGAGAATGAGAAAGTAGCAATTTTTATAAGCGAAAAATGAGTCAAATGACACTAGCAAATAGCAAGTCGCAGCAAGAGAGGATTTTGATAACAATGAGGAGGACACTTTATAAGATTGAAAAGTAAGGTTCCACTAATGAGTGCTATAAATGAATGTTGACGATGGTCCAACACACAGAAAGAAAAAGGCTTTGGAGAATATGGGGCGATTCAGTGTCAGCTAAGTGTTATTTAATGAGTATTGGAGAAGGAAGGAGTAAAGGTGAGAGAAAAAGACACCAAAAAGACAAAAGCGACCCTATGAAGGAAGGGAGGAGGGAGAAGCAAGGGTTTAAGCGGTGAAGTTGGCACTTGCTAGTTGGCTGTCTCTGTGGCGTCTGAGATATAGCCTGTGAATGTGATAATGGCGATTCTCAGCGTATAATGGGGTCCTTCTCATTCTCTCACTTTTTCTTGTTTAATTTTCTTTCTTTTTTATAATTTTCTTGTTTGTTTGATATGTGCACTTGTCATTGTCCACAACCTGAAAGTTGCATACATGAATAATTGAACAAGCTAGCGTAAACCCACTAATGATTCCCAATTAGACTCGGGCATTATTTTTTTCCCTTCAATTTTGATCTTACAAATAGTCAGCGTCAACATCAAAATAAAAAATGAAATTGATGGAATTCAGGGTTGATGATGGATATTTTAATCTACCTTATATTAGAACAAGTTAGCATTCATAGGAGAGAAAATCACTATGAAATCTTAAGGAAAAATTACGATCATCGAAAAATTCATCGATGAATGAACAATATAAAATGATAAGTTTTAATAAAGGAAATGACAACAGGGAAATATATTTTTGTTGCTAACTTGTTGTTCAACTTTTAAGTAAAATCACATTTTTTTTCTTAGGACCTCAGTGATTTTCCTTTAATTTTATGATTATATTTATTAGGTTTTTAATTAGAATTTAGGTTATCTTTTTATATATTTTTATATATTATAATTTTATAAGGTTTAACTTTATTAGATTATTTTCTATTTATTAGAGTTTCTAATTTATATTTCTCTTACTTAATTTTGATCTTCATGTATTGAAAATATTTTATAAGAAATTAAAATCAAGTTGCTATAAAGTGAAATACTTTTTATATTAGATCAATATTTGAACTAAAGACTTGTTTCCCCCGTATTTGCAACTTGCCCATCTTGGATTATGTTAATCCACATCTAATGGCTACAGCTGCCTCATTTTTTAATTGTTTCATCACGTTCCAATGAAGGGTTTATTATAATCTTCCACTTAGCGTTATAAAAAAAGGGACTTAGCGTTATAAAAAAGGGTTTAATATGGGCCACAAAAGCGTTACACGTGGACAAAGGAAGCCAATTATAATGACGCAAAGAGTGGTGAGGTCATGAAATTAATGCCTAATTGAGATTAGCCACAACCTAATAATAACAATAATCATAGTTCTGGTAATTAGAGGGAAATCACTTATTATTCTCGGGGAGTGAAAAAACAAGGAAGATATTGACAAAAAACAAAGGTACAAAATCACATGCCAAGAGAGGAGAATCAGAATCTGAGATTCTCATGAAATATACAGAGACATGTTCAAACGTTGAAAAGTAACAAAAAAAAAAAAAAATCTTGCCCCATGTGAGAGCTGGAGCAATTTTTTTTTGAATGGGTTGGTACTTGGTAGCTTTGTCGAGGTACTACAAGTAGCAGCCTTGGAGTAATCATAGTGGAGCTAAATCTGATAATGTCTCCGACAGCTTTTTCAAGAAGGGAGCAAGAATGGAAGTTACTTGTGGTTGTGGGTTTGTTCTTAATCGTGTTTGAGCCAAACCCAGAACAAATCATTTTCATGTTGTACAGTTGGCAACCATCTCAATAATTTCGTTACTTTTTCCCCTCCTACTAGTTGCGGTATTTATATATATATATATATATAAATTTTAAGAGGGAAGTTGGGCTCACCTACAGTCAAAGGGTATGGCGCCATGACTTTGCTCCCTAATGTATTTAAGCTTGAAAGTACACATGCCTCCACTTCAGTTTGCATTTCCACAAGTTCATATTGCCTAGAATGCATCTTCCAGTACCTTGACAAACTCCAGAATTAAACCCCTTCTCTTTTGGTGAGAGTTCTGACTATGGTACACCTATGTGGCATCACTTGTAGCTAAAGCAAAAAGTCCATCAAACACTAAAATAAGCCGAACAGGAAAGAGAGAGAGTTAATCTTTGGAGTAACTTCAAAGGTTAATGAAATTATTGTAAAAAAGTCACTTCTATCGTAAGTCATTTTTTCAGCTTCTAAAATGATTTTTTTCAACTTCTAAAGAAAAATGTTAGGGATAAGTTATTTAAAAGCAATGTGCTATTAAAAATATATTTATATACATTCTGATTTATACATTAGAATATATTTAATTAAGTACTTTACAGTTTTTTTTAATTTTGTTATCAAATTTAAATTTAAATTTTTATCTTTAACTATCACAATATATATAACTAATATATATATAAATATAATATTTAATACTCCGTCTGCTCCTAATTATAAGATAGAGTTGACTTTTTTTTAGAGAGATTTAGGAAGCAAAGTAAGTTATTTAAAGCCCGTTTAGATGAGCTTTTAAAAAAAATGTTTTTTTATTGCTTTTTTTTCAGCTCCAAATTGAAGCTTAAAAAATTAAAAAACAGAATTTTGACTTTTTTTTGTGACTTTTACTTTTTTTTTTTTAAGCTATCATCTAAACACATAAATTAATTAAAAAAAGCACTTTTTTTTGGTTGAAAATAGTGCTATATATATATATAAAAGCCCATCTAAATGGACTCTTAATCATATTATATGTTGTATATCCTTATATTATATATTTGTTTATTAGTCAAACTAATTAGCTTAGAGAAAAAAAAATACAAATACTTTAAAATAATTTAATTAGCTTCTTTAATCTCTCCAAAAAAATCAATTTTGTCTTATAATTAAGACCGGAGATAATAAAATTTATGTCATTTTAATTCATTTTCCATTTCAAATGACCTTTTAAAGTCCATTCCAAACTAGCCCTTTTTTTTTTGGGGGGGGGGGGATTCACTTTTATCACCGTTATCTTAAATATAAATCATATCTGCAATCTGATTTTTATCCTAACTTCCATTTGTAAAAGCTCATCTGAAGAAAAAAAAAGTCACTTCTACCACCGCTATCTAAACTGGCTTATTGAGTTTGCTTGGTATAAACTTGTTTATTTTTTTCCCCCAAGGGTTTTATGTTTAAGAGGATTGCCAAGGTTCCCCTTCCAAATCAAAATTTTTTTATACGTTCAACATTCTAAAACATTATTTTTTTAACATCATCCAATACTTCAAAGTAATTTTTAATACAATTTTGCATCTAAAAGGTTTTTAGAGAATTACTATGAGGCTCTAAAGAGAAAATTTAATCACTAGAAAGTCTAAAAAACAAGTGAATAACATAAATATTTTGTTTTTCATGCTCCTTAGATTTAATCGAAAATCAATGGTTTTTATTAGAAAGAGAATAAAGTATCATTGTCAATTGTCAACAAAGTAGATTTAATCGTCATCATATGGCTTTGAGCCTTTGACTAAGGGTTCAAAAAATCAAACTGATTTTTATCAGGAAGAGAATAATAAAGTATCATTGTCAACAAAGTAAATTTAATCGTCATCATATGGTTTTAAGCTTTTGACTAAGGGCTTTGAAAGAGAGTGACTTAGGAGGTGAATCTCTCTCCTTAGTGAGATCTTATCTCTCTTCCGTGTGAGAGATAGTAGGTTCTTGTGAACCACTCCGGTCGCTGCCCTTCTCTTTGGACGGCTTTTAGTTTTTTCTCTTTCTCTTCCAAGTTTCTTTTTGTGTTTTTTTTCCCGTGTGTGACCCTTTTCCTCTGGGGTTTGGAGGTGGGACAAAGTATTGATTCCAAAAGTCTGAAAAGGGTGGTCTTGAATCTAGGTGAGAAAGGGACGACGTTGGGAGGTCCTCTGGTGGGGAAAATTGTAATAGGAAAAACCTTAAACGTACCTACTGTTATCTCCATGATTAAAAGGGGGTGGCGGCTGATTAGGGAAATGGAGATTCATGAACTGAACCAGGGACGGAGGTACATTGGTGCACATGTGGGCAAGTACAGACATAAAAAATTTAAAAAATATATATTTAGTAAAGGACTTTCATTGCAATTTATTTAATTTGGAGAGCTGGTTAAGGTTTTCCCAACCTAGCTAAAAGTTCCAGGTTCGAAACCCTCCTCCTTCCTTGTGTCTTTTTTTCCCCCCCAATCCCCACCTGCCACCTCTCGACTCTCCACTCTCAATCCCCATCTCAAATCGCCGTCCCCCCTAGCCCCTCTCGATTCTTCACTCTCAATCCCCATCCCAAATCGCCGTCCCCCCCCCCAGCCCCACCTCTCGACTCTCCACTCTCAATCCCCATCCCAAATCGCCGTCCTCGTGCTCTCTTCTCCTGGCGATACTGCTCATCTTCACCAGAGCCACCGCCAGTTAGGGGTGAGCAAATCAAAATTGAAACCGAAAACCGAACCGACTTTTTCGATGTTCGGTTTTTTCGGTTCGATTTCGGTTTATGAAAGTGGTCTAATTCGGTCTTCGGTTCGGTTGTTGGAATTTTATTTCTGTTAAAACCGAAGAACCGACATGAATTAAAATGACGTCGTTTTGTTTTATTATTATTTATTTATCTTTTACTCAACCCACATCACACATGCAAGGCCCACCCCCAGACCCAACCCAACTACTCTTTTTTTTTTTTTGTCAACCAATGTGAAAACTGAAAACCCTAACCCAACCTCTAACTCTAACCTCATCATAGTCAATTATTCATTCGATTCCTCATTCCTCCCTCAAGCTCTCGGTGACTGAACTCTGAAGTCTGAAATCGCTCCTGTCTGAAGGCTGAAGTCGCCTCCATAGCCACCGCCTGAAGTCGCCTCCGTAGCCACCGTCTAAAGTCACCTCTATAGACATCGTCTGAAGTAGCCTCCGTCACTCCCAAATTGGTCTTCGGTGGTCGGTCTTGCTGTTCTTCGACTGACAGAGCGTGGGCTTCTACCATCGTTCGTGGCGCTCGTTGATCTGGACCTCTGGGAGTAGATTGTGTCGTTCCACCGTTGACTTGGCCTTCAGTCTTGTCTCTTGTCGATCCTCGACCACTGCTGGCAAAACGAGAGCAGCCACCGACGATCTTGGCTAAGAGGAACAGTGGACGATCAAGACTGCAACTGCGATCTGCCGATCTGGCTCTTCATTTTTTTTTGCTCAAACGATCTGCCTCTTCATCGATCTACAAAACTGGTCTTATTTTTCTTTTTTTTTTTTGCTCAAACGATCTGCCTCTTCATCAATCTGCAAAACTGGTCTTATTTTTCAATTTTTTTTCTCAAACAATCTGCCTCTTCATCGATCTGCAAAACTGGTTTTATTTTTGTTTTAATTTGCAAGTTGCTCTTAAAACCGAATTAACCGTGAAATCAAACCGAAATATGTCGGTTAATTCGGTTTCGGTTTTCTAGCCATTTCGGTTTCAGTTCGGTGGTGAAATTCTGTCTACTTCGATTTTTCGGTTTTCACCGAAAACCGAACCGAACCACCGAATGCTCAGCCCTATCGCCAGTCCTCGGTACTCTTCGCGTCTCTTCCTCTCTTTCCCTCAAACTCTTAAACGTTACTGTTCCCTAATCATATATGAATTCCTTACCCTTTTCCCCCAATTCTTGTCTAGTTTGAAGCCGAAGCAGATTACGTTAGTGGAGTACCCTTGTTTCGCGTTCCTGTAAGGGTTCATATGACTTGTTTAGTTGGCTGGCCTATATATGTTTTTGTTTCTATGACTTGATGATGATTTTCTTCTTGTATCTTAATTTGGTATATGTGCTTTGTTTTAATTTCTGGTAATCAGTGCTGTATATGACTTGTAACAATTCGCACAATTCTTGTAGAGTTTTAATTTCTAGTAATCAGTGGAATTTTTCTATGACTTGATGATGATTTTCTCCTATATATGTTTTTGTTTCTATGACTTGATGATGATTTTCTTCTTGTATCTTAATTTGGTATCTGTGCTTTGTTTTAATTTATGGTAATCAGTGCTTTTGTTTAGCTGGCTGGCCTATATATGTTTTTGTTTCTATGACTTGATAAGAAGTTATCTATGAATGCTTGCCAAACTTATTATAGAAGTATGTGCTTCATGAAGTATGGCCTACATATGTTTTGGTTTGCTTGCCCACCTTCTAGTTATTATAATCTTAATGCATTTAAAACTTTCCTTTAAAAAAAAAAAAATTCGGGGGCAACTCCTACACTAATTGTACACCCATAAACTCTGAATCCTGGCTCCATCACTGAACTGAACCGTAGCTAGCTCACATTTCTTTTTCACTTCCATGAAACCAGAGATTTTATTCGTATTCTTAAAGGACAGCCTTGGTCGATTCAAGGTCATCTTTTAAGTTTGCAAGTTTGGGAGGATTTCATGGTACTAAAGGATGTTAATTTTGGGGAATCACCTTTCTAGGTACAATTTCATGGTCTCCCTCTGGAAGCCTTTGGCGGTAACAATGTGAATATTCTTAGAGATGTTGTGGGTGAAAACGTGATGTATGAGAGACCTAAGGTTTGACGGGAGGTTTGGGAGAGGTTTCATTAGAGTCAAATCTCTGACCCAATTGGATGAACCGTTGATCCGGGCTTCTGGGTACCAAGGGGGACTAAGGAACTGGCTTAGGTAACTGTGAAATATGAAAGGTTGCAAAACTTTTGCTATGCATGTAGTTGAATAGGTCATGATGGTCGTGGATGCAAGGAGTACAATATGAGACGGGATAGGGGAGAAGATCCTCTTGAGTTCGGAAGTTGGCTAGGTACTTTTGCTGCTCGAACAATAGAGGAAGCTTTAAAGGTATGTAGGGAGGATTTGAGTGAAGCTCTTTTCTCATAAAAAGAAAATAATAATAACAACAACAACAACAATAACAACAACAACAACAACAACAATAATACAGGAGACGAGCATCATCCAGCCAGTCCCCGCTGGAGTTGGGGTAGTTCCTATTTGGGGTTGGTTGACAAGGTTGGTCATCAGAGTTGGTCGCCGGGGAGGGGGAAGTTAGAGTCGGAGGGGAGCAAGTTATATCCTAAGAATCTGATGTGTCAGGAGATAAGACGATCTGGTGAGGATTTTTGTCATCAGCTGATAGGGACCTGTCAGATGAATACGACGATTGGCACGATCTTTGAGGAGCAGACTTTTGTGGTTGGTCAACTACTGGTTATAGTTGAGGAACTAGGCTCTTCACTTGACTTGCACTCTTTCTCTAAAGACCATTTAGTCAGCCCAAGTGACCATGAACTTCAGTCCATGAGTATAACATGCAGCCCTATGTTCAGGCAAGCCCAAGATGCAAGCCTTGGCAATGGTGAGGAGCTGCAATCCGTGAGTGACATTGTTGGACCTTTCTTGGTGCAAGTCCAAGGAGCAAGCCCATGTAATGTTGTGGTTGAAGGTTCTAATTCTCAAGAATTAGGCCAGCTATATCAAGTAGAATTTCCAAGTAAACCTACGACCATTTAAGTTAGCATTAATCCCCATAATGGACTCCCACCTGTTTCAGCGATTTCCTTATCTCTAAAGAATTGCTATGTCAAAAGGCCCTTCAATGACAATTTGGGCTTGGAACTTGTTAAAAGGCAACGTAAACTTCTCTTTGAAGATCTCCCTATGCCAATTAAGTTACAAGTAATGGGGAATTTGATTCAGAGAGGATGCTGTAGGAACTACAGAACATTGAAATCCCTTATCAGAAGCAACACCTTCGAGCGTCAAACTACTCTTCCTAGAGGTAGCTTGGACCATGGCGAGATTTATTTTTTCGGCAAGTTGGCTTGCAGGTAATGATGTTATTGGGTCTCGTTCTTCCTCTTAGGAGAATAATGCAATCATCAGTAATATAGCAAATTTTTTCAGCATCTTTTTTCCACTTCAGGTCTGAATGAAATGGACTCTGTATTATCCTTGGTTGATTGTAAGATCTTGGCTGAGATGAACCAGAGCCTCCTATTGCCTTTTTCTAAAAAGGAAATTAAGAAGGCCGCCTTTAGCCTTAGGAGTTCAAAAGCGCCAGGTCCGGAACGACTTTTCTTGTATGTTCTGTCATACTGCTTGGCCTGAGATTAGTGAATTTGTTCCTTAGTGCAAGAATTTTTTGTTAGTAACTGCATGTTAGATTTGATTAATGAGACTAATATTTCTTTGATTCCTAAAGTGGATAAACTTGAACATGTGTCTTACTTTCGTCTAGTGGACTTGTGTAATTTTTCTTATAAAATTATTTCCAAACTCATGGCTAATCGGATGAGACTCTTGCTTAATGATTGTGTCTCTCAAAATCAAGGTGCCTTTGTCCAAGGTAGATGTATTCAGGATAATATTATTATTGCTCATGTAGTTTATCATTACCTTAGGAGGAAAAAGGGTAGGATCAAGCATGTATTTGCGCTTAAAATTGACATGAGTAAAGTGTATGACAAATTTGAACGGGATTTCTTAGAAAAAGTATTGTTACGCTTTGGTTTCTGTACAGCTTAGGTTTCTCTTATTATGAAATGTGATTTCTCTTATTATGAAATGTGATCGGTCTGTAAAGTTGAATATATGTCTTTATGGAGAAAATGTTCGTTCCTTCATCCTAAGTAGGGGATTGTGTCAAGGGGATCCCCTCTCGCCATATCTCTTTATTCTGGTTGTGGAGGTTCTTTCATGCATAATTAGTAAGAATCAAGAGGCCAAATTAAATAAGGGTGTAAAACTGAGTCAAAGTTGTTCGCTACTTACTCACAGTTTCTTTGCGAATGATGCTCTCTTATATATGAATGCTAGTCAGGAAAATTGCAGGAATTTGGAAAATATTTTACATAAATATTGTGTTACTTCTGGTCAAGTTATCAACTTGGATAAATCTAGCATCTTATTCTTTGCTAATACACCTGATGTTGTTAAAGTTGCAGTTGGTACTTCTCTAGATATCCCATCCACCAAATACCCTGGTAGGTATCTTGGCATTCTGAGTATATGAGGAAAGACTAAACATCAAACATTGGCTTACATAAGAGAGCGTGTCACTAGTAAACTCCAAGGGAGGGGGAATGATGGAGACCTTTAGTCATTAGCCTTGGGATCCACAATCAACAATTAACCAAGGATTGCGTATAGGCAAACCTAGGATCGTTATCTCTTTTCGATGAGTCTTTTATTGAATCCCAAGTAATCTAAATGTCATGCAAATGCAATGAAAACAAGGGGGAATTGGGTTTTAGATTTTTTAATTAATAAACTAAAATAGAAATACAATTTAAATGAAGCGAAGATAAAAGAAAATATAAGAAAATGAGATTAATTAGATTAAAAATGATTAACCCAGAATTGGAATTTCATAACCTTCATCGAACAAAAAGATAATAACCAAACTCGTGATTGATTCTAGACAAACCGAAATCTCTGCGTTTGTCCAAATATTTCCTCGACTAGACAATCGACTAGCATCTAATCAAACACGTGGCGAGCTCGCTATGCGATCGCACAACGCTCTCTCGTAACCCGGTCCAACCTAAGTCCTTGGGATATCAATCTAGGTATTAAATCTAATACCTAATATGCAATTATAATCAAATCCGATTAAAATAAACGGAACAAATTATGTTACTGATTGAAGCGCGAGTCCTCTAGATTCATGGAATCCTCAATCCATAGGTCAATCAAAGAAGCTTAGCCAAGCATGGCTAGTCCAAACGCAGAAGAAAAGATGAAGAAGAACATGAAGAACAACTCAGAGAAAATAAAAAGCTTCTAATTTAATCCGAAAAATCCATAAAACATAATTGAGAATATGTTTGTAGCCACCATCTAATTTTCCTCATATAGGAAAGATGACTAAAAATAGGAAACCCCTAATAATAGGAAACCTCTAATAAATAGGAAATCTCTAGAAAATAGAAAACCTCTAATCAATATGAAATCTCTAATCAATAGGAAATCTCAAAAATTGGTTTTTTATTACAAAATTCGGGCAAAATAAAAATCCAGAAAAATATGTCTGTCTTTAGCTCCAATTTCATCCATCTTCTTATCCGAATCAGCATTCCGAGTCTTTACAACAATTGTAGCTCTCTGAACCATCTAAAAAATGAAAGAAGAATGAGGCTAATCTGATATCTAGATAAAAAGTTATAGCGAAAATAGTGAAGCATCGTAAACCTAGAATTTTATTACCAAAAACAAATTTAATCTAATTAAAAGCTTAAAGCCCAATTAAGTAATAAAACCCATTATTTTTCAATTAAAAATTCCTAATTTATTAACCAAAAGATACAAATAAGTGAAATAATATTCAATTATCAGGGAAATCCTTTCTTTCCTTTGTTGGGCGAAAGGTTATAATTAAAGTAGTTATTCAAGTCATCTCTATATATCCTATGAATTGTTTTAAGTTTCCAATTAAAAACTAAAAAGAAATTCATCGTCTCATTACTAATTTTTGGTGGATGGAAATGCATTTGGTGGCCAGACACATTGGAAGGCATGGGATTATATTACTAAGTGAAAGAGTCAGGGTGGCATGGGCTTCCGAGACTTGACTATTATGAATAAGGCCTTACTGGCGAAGATGACTTGGAGGCTTTTGTTGAGACCTAATGATCTTTGGGCCCAAGTTTTAAAGAGTGTGTATTTTCCTAAGGCGGAGTTTCTTGATGTGGGGAAAGGGTATAAAGCATCGTGGTGTTGGTCTAGTATAATAGAAGGTAAAGACTTCCTCCGTACTAATCTCCAATAGGATGTAGGGTCTGGTTGTGACATTCAAATATGGGGGGATACTTGGGTTCTGGGAGTCTCCTTCCCTGAAAAACCACTTAATTGTGATGATGTTTATGTCACACATGGTAAAGTCACTTATCTCATTGTTGATGACCTATGGAATCTTGCACCAATTGCTTAGTACTTATCAGCTGAAGTCAAAGAGGCCATCTATGCTATCCCCTTCTCAATAATGGCTTGAAGGACAAATTGGTTTGGACCAGCGCTAAAAGTGGTGGATACATGGTCAAGCTAGGCTATCATAGTAAGAAAGACAAGACTGCTGTAGATGTTAACAAGGTCGGAACCTCAACTGTTATGCCTATGTCGCGCTGGAATTTAGTAAGGGAAATCAAAACTTTTCCCCGGGTTCAACAATTCATTTGGCGCCTCCTCAATAACGCAGCCCTCTTTAAGAGGAGAAGATCTTGGGGAAGCCTATGCTCCATTTGTGAAAGGGGTGAAGAGAATATTGAGCACTTATTCTTTCACTGTCCTTGGACCCGCTATGTTTGGTTTGGTTGTTGCTTGGGAGCACGGTTTGACCTTGGTAATGTTACAAATTTTAATGTTGGTGGCTATGGATTTTAGGTATGAAATCCCTTAACTCTCATGATCCTTCTTTGATTTGTTGGACTTTATGGTATATCTGGAAACAAAGGAATGATTATATATTTCAGCACCTAGAACCAAACCCCTTTGTTGTGTTGGATTTTGCTAGAAATAGCAATGTTGAATTCTGGGGTAATCTGGAAATTCTGCAGCCTGATACAGGGTTTTCAAGTGGGTTCATTCTCTCTTATGCTCGCTAGTCTCCACCGGATGCAGGGTTTTTAAAGATTAATACAGATGGAGCTTATGTGTCTGAACGTGATCCTACGTATTTAATTGGTATTGTATGTTAAGACTCTTTTGGCCTCTTTAAGTGAGGATATGTGGACAAGATTAAGTCAATTTCAGCTTTTATATTGAAGCTTTGGCCCTTAAGCAAGCCAACTGTTAGTAATGGATTTAGGCCTTGATAAAATTGTTTTTGAAACTTATTACTTTCCTGTATTGAAGCCAAATCTCCTGAGTTAATTGATTGGAAATGTAGGAGTATCATTCATGATATCATTTGCCTTTTTTCTAACAAGGTTGGGTTCTCTATTTCTTTTATCCTAAGACGGGGTAATAGAGTTATTGATTTACTTACAGCAAATGCTTAAAACGAGGTGTACCCGGTTGGGTGGATTTTTCAACCAACACCCTCTTTGTCGTCTTTGCTGACCTTGGATGTTTAATACGCTAACATTATTGTGGATAAAGCTTCTTCTTTGAGTCCTGCTTCGGAGGAGATTTAATTGTTTTTCTACTTGTCCTTTTCATTCCCAGTTGGGGACTTTCTACATATTGTTATGCTTCCAGTAATGTTTGTATTAAGTTGTTTTTACTTTCTTTGTATGGGTATTATATTACTTTGACTATTATGGATATTCAAGTTTACCCTTTGAGCATAAAAAAGAGAGAGTGACTTAGTGTTTATCATTTTGGTTTTATTTATAAAGGGTGAAGGTGCAATTTTACCAACAAACTATTAGGAAAAGAACATCTGACACAATTAGCTATTTAGGGTATCTTAAATACAAAGGCACAATTAAAAGAGGCAAAAAAACACAACACCGCAAGGTTTGAGGTAACAGGCATTTACCAGCACTAAGAGTAGTGCAGTGGTATTGGGAGTAGTCTCCCCACCCCCTTGTACTGGGTTCGATCCCCCCATCCCCTATCGCCTATGTATCAAAAAAAAAAAAGGTAACAGGCATTTAGCTTTGCTGGCTGAGTAATTAGTCTAGTTTTTTCGTTTGCTTTTTGAAAGTGTGGTCGCGACCAGGGGAACCCCAGGGTAGATATACAGAGTAAGCGGCGAGAACAAGGACCTTGGTCTACTGGCTGGATCATTCTCCATTCCTCCATCATCACCGACACCCACCTCCGTCGCCGGCGATTTGAGCTCTTAACTCCATTAATTCCGGCGACATGAAGAAAGAAAGGAGAGACGTGAACTGAGAGGAACCAGAAGCGCGAGCTGAGGGGAGACCTTCGACCACCCTTCCACCACCATCATTTCTTCATTCCGTCGACCTTCCCTTTCACCAGACGGTGACGGTCAGAGATAGAAGCAGCACTCCAATCTTTTTAAACAGTTCACAAAATTCTATGCAATTACAATCACATTGCTTAGTTATTATTTAAAAACTGACTCTCTGCTACATCTTCTTTTGAAGTCAAACAAAGATACATAATTTAAAACCGTGTCTATTATAGTCAAACTCGTTAGCTGCAAATCAAATCCAGAGAGAGGATGCTTAACAAGAAATGCTAAGAAGGCTTCATGGCTTAAGCAGATGGTCCTGACATCAAATTTATAGTCTTTAGGGAACTAAAAGTTGGATAAAGCTTACTTTTGACTCCAAAATGATATTGAGATTGTAAGCTTACTTTCAATGGAAGTCTCGGAAGATCGAAGAAGCCGCATGAAGGGGCTTCCATTGGGATTTGCAACTACGTAATTCAAGCTTGGTTCTGGCGACTTCGATTCAACAAAAGGTGTCGATGAAGAAGAAGTAGCCGAAGGAACAACAGGAGATGGAGCTTTTGATTCAGGGGACGACGACGAAGAAGCGCTTAACGAAGCACGTAAAGTCGAAATTCGACGCCAAAATCGCAAGGGACTCTGAAAACCAGAGTGCCAAAAATGACCTTCCCTTTTTGTTTTGATCTGTCGCTGATGTGACGGTGGTTGAGGGAAGAAGGTGGCCAGCGCCTATGGTGGTGAAGGCTAGAGTCATCGGTGACCAAGGAGGAATGGTTGAAGGTTCTGAGCTCCAAGCTCCGCGACGCCCCCTGTGTATCCATCTCCCTCGCGGCTCTACCCTGTGTTTTGTGTTTCTAAAGGATGAAGATTATCCCCAGTGCTCAGCTTCCTGCCACATCTTCCTTTTCTCTTTGCGCCACGTCATCAACTCCAGTCAAAGTTTCCTCCCACACTGATTGTTTAAACGGCAGTTACATTACCAACTAACGGTGTTGTGTTTTTTTGTCTCTTTCAATTGTTCTTTTGTATTTAAGATACTCTAAATAGTTAATTGTATCAAATGCTCTTTCCCTAATAGTTTGTTGGTAAAATTGCACCTTCACCCTAAATCCCTTTTAACTAAATCACACATATCAAGGAGAGGTAGCTAACTCAATAATTATAGGATAAATTTTCAATTCTACATCATTTATAAATATCTTTCAACTTTTTCTTCTCTATGTATTTTCATTGATACAATTAATATGGACAAAATTATTACAATCTCATTCATTACCTGAAAAGAGACTTATAAAGATGACCAAATTTTTTAGTCAAAAGGAACTTATAAAATAAGACCAAAATGGTATTTAAAATAGTATTGGATTGGAATATTTAAAAATAATCTTTTGATCATAATTTATAGCATACAAATACAAAGTAAATATGTGAAGTAAGTTCTGTCTTAAAATGCGTAAATAAACATTTTTTTAAGTCTCACACGTGGCCCTAAAAATTGTTATTTAGTGCTTGTTTGGTGAGACGATTGGAGTTGGGCTTAAGGCTGCTCAAGCCTTTTTCCTCACATCATCCCGGCAATCAATTAATTTACAGGGCTTGAATTTTGAGACTATTCCCATAAAAAAGAACCCCTCAAAGTAAGACACCAAAGAATTGTAAAGCTTGCTCTGCAATTTTCTAATATTGAGTACGTACATGTTTTTAGGGAGGGAAATTCTTGCGCTGACATGCTTGCAAATTATAGTCTCATGCAAGTGGAGGATTTAGTGTTTTTTGATAGTCCTCCATCAGTTGTAACAGAGTACCTGAATAGGGATTGCTTGGGTACTGCTTACCCGAGATGTATTTTGTTGAAGGAAGGCTATTGCCCCGTTTGTTACCAAAAAAAAAAAAAAAAGACACCAAAGGAAAGAATGAATGAATTCAGACGGGGAGGCTACATTTATACAGGGGGAACAAGTTTCTCTATCCAAGCCCCACAGTATATACAATATTCGATGGCCATTAGCTGCAAAAATTTGTTTTTCCTATGAATTCAAATATGGCCACCATGTCATTATATGTGTCCCTCCATTGTCATCTCATGTTGCAGCACTCCGGAGTTGTCTGTCTCTGCAATTTGTCCCACATACACATCATCTGCCTTGGCGATTGGTAATGAGCCGTTAAATACCCTTCTACGCAACCAAACTGGCAGAAACTCAAGCTGTGCAAATACTCAACCGGCTTCGTCTTGTTGAATTGCTCTACCCACATTCCCATACTTACGTCTTCCATTTTAAACAACTGCATCGTGAAGGGACCATGCAAATGTTAAGACAAAAACAAAAGAGCTTTAATTCATAATTATATCAGGAGGCCAAGCATAGTTTACTCACCCTTAATTTATGCCTTTCAAATTCAGATACAACGAAGCGTGCAACATCAGACGACAAAATATAACCAGGTCCATTAGCATAGGGTGGGTAATCCTCTTCAGGCCATTCCTGGAAAAAGAATGCAAGAACATATCATTACTTGAGTCCCACCAAAATGTAATCAAAAACGAGAAGCCAATAACTGAAAAGTTAAGAGGAAATAGGTAAAAAGTTGCAGGTTTTTCAATCAACTTCGTGATATCCTCCCTAGAAAACTTCTATTCCTCAACTTTCAAAAGAACACTGTGGAATGTGTTCTAAATACCTCGTATGTCACCGCCCATTTACCATAGCGCAAGGGCTTATGGTAGTAGTTTATGTTCCCAATATAGAAGCTCTTGTCATCCGGAAAGCTCCTTGCTAATTCCAATACAGCGTCCACTTTTACAAAAGTGTCATCATCACCCTTCATGATATACTTGGCATTAACTGTGCGAACCTATAGAAAAAGAAGCACAATATATAAGCAATAAAGAATTCTTGTGTCTTGTGATTCCAAAACTCCATTTCAATCAATCACCAACTCACCCCATATTCACAAATGGCCACTGTTTTCAGCACAACAAGGTCATAGTTATCCATGTAGGGCACTACAACAATGTCACCAAAATATTCTGCTTCCTTCTTTAACTCTGCATTTACTTCTTTTCTGGGATGCTGTAAAAATGTTGATCAGAATGTTACGAACCCAACATTGACACAAGGAACTCAAATGTATCATACAAATGAAAAGGTTGGCAACATGCCACCATTACCGGTGCAACAAAGAAACGGGCCACCACTTTTGAAGATTTAATGAGCCTATGTTGCATCCATGACTTTCTTACAGCCATCCGCTCAGCAAAGTGATTCCCAGCAGAAAGGATGCCAATGAACATTTCAACATCAAAATTTGGAAGAGGAGGGGCACGCCATCTACTTGACCAATCAAGATGCTTCTGTGGGGCAAAACTTGGATGGGTTGAAGGCAAAGAGGCAGCAAATACAGAGTGGACATCAATGTTCCCACTCAAAGAAAGACCAGTGGCATCCTCAAGAGTAAAACCCTGACAAAATTAAATGGTAATATTAAAAACAAATTATACAAATTCATCTCCAAGTAGATAAGCTCAAGTATATTACTCACAGTACGATAAGGAAAAGATGCCACATGTCTGCCATCAACATTAATATGATAACCCTCCAACCCAGCACTAAGAGTGAGAACAAATAGCTTGCTCTCAGAAAATGGGAATGGCCAGTCAACTGAAACTTTCTTGGTCCGGCCTATCAATCTATTCACCCACCATCTAGACTTGGACTCCTCAGCATGATTGTCATCGTCCCGAATCCACTTCTCACACTTCACCATCCCATCAACTACAGTCAATAAAAGAAATAACTCAAATTGATTCAAATGCGAAGGAATAACCAGACTGTTTATTTAAAAAAACTCAACAGAAAGGGCAAAAAACGTATGGCACATTAAACAACTAAAATGTAGAGAATATAAGCCTATACGTATGCCACTAAAAAAAGGCACAAGTTTAAATCTGTGATGTGCTCAACACCAGATTATTTGAGGGTCCTACTTCCCATCATATCATTAACATCATAACATCTGATTCTTATATCCCAGCCCTGGGGATGATCCAATCAGCGCACCATTTGTAAACATACTTCTGCCTTAGGCTTATGCCGCATCATAGACGTGATTATGCAGTTTTACCTCTCGTACAATATACAAAGATAGAGTAATATGAATATCTATCTTGTACATAAATCATCCAAATGAAAGAAAGTGATATTAGTTAAAACTCTTGTTGCAAAATATGCTGTGAGTATGCGACTATGAAAGCCAAAGTTACAAACAGTCAACCACCAATAGTTATCATTCGATAAAAAAACGACCACAGCTTTTATAATATATATTACTGTTATACGGTAGCAGCACTTTTCACACTTACCGGTCTCTTCATCAGCCTTGGATTTCCAACCATCACATCGAAGTGCGGAACCCCACTGCATTCTGTAACAGGTGTTAAGCTCAATCACAGGCTTCCCACTCCAATCTCCTTTCAATCTGGGATTAAAGTGCAAAACCCTTGGGGGTTCCTCGCCGTCCACTGTTTTCAAACCCTGCAACTCCATCATGAACTGTGACACCATCACCGGTTCATCACCATTATTCGCCAACGATATCCTCGGTTCGAACTCTGCGTGCGCCGCCAACGGCTTTGCCACAACGGTTATGTGAGACCCCAATGTAAGCCCACAAGGGAGAACCATGAGTCGCCCATAGGCCAAAAAATCCGACCCAGACAAGGAAATCGATCGAGGGCACGAATCCGATCGGCTATCGGATTTCTTGGCGGCGGCTCGCGATTTCCCGGATTCTAGCTCATCCCATATTTTCTTCCCCACTTTCCACGCATTCTTAGCTGACTTGTAAAGCTCCAGAGACCCATCCTTACGGCGCAAATCGAATGTACTGTTATCAAAGATCAACCCTGAAAGAATCTTGTGCTCAGCGAGTTGGCTCGGAATCGGTTGGTACGCGTTTAAAGAAACTTTTTCCAGCGGACGAGAAGGGGCCTCTCTTTCTTCCAAGTCCTCCTCGCTCTCAAGCTTAGAAGGGCGAGTTAAGAACTCCTGAGACACAGAACTAAACCCAGTTTTGAATACAAAAGGGATTTCTACTGTGACCAACAGTAAATACAAAAGCCCAACCCCGATCAGAATCTGGACTGATCTCTGCCTTGTCAATGATACAAAATTATCTAACTTAACTAATTTGCCTCTCTTCATTTCTGATTTGAGCAACCAGCACTGAAACCTCGAGAATGGCAATCAAGAACTGCAGCCAAAGATTTCAAGTGCAATTGAACTTTGTTAGGGTTCCACAAAAAGATTTTGTCGAGCCCTTTCCCTCCCTCTCACACGCACCTTTAAGTTAAACAGAAGTTCCGAGGATGGGGAGAGAGAAGGGAGGTAGCCGAAGACGAAGACCGCGTTCGGTCAGCAACACCGAAGTTTTGAAGTGAACGCGTCAGAGCAATAAAAATTGGGATTATAATCATAATTAGCGAAGGTTAAAATAAACTTTGAATTAAAGTCTGAAATGTAGAAGGAGCCTCGTTTGATGTGAGTCGGTGATGCTAGCGTTTTCCAGGAAATTACGATAATTTTTTTTCCTAGAAAAGAGAAAGAATACAATAAAGCGATGGATTCGAAATTTTGAAAGTCTAAAAAGAATATTATTAATAATAATAAATAATGGAAATGGAATGGTTTTCGTCATTTTCAAGGCCAACATCAAGCAATAAGGCGCCAGTGGATTCTTTCCGTTAATAATTACCAATAAATCACCACTTTCTCTAACTACTCCTCCCAATTCTAATTCTAAGATTGATTTTTTTAGAGAGATTAAAAAAGGTAATTAAATTATTTTAGAGTATCTATATTTATATTTTTTTCTTCAAACTAATTAGTTTTACTAATAAAATATATTATTTAAAGATACAAAATATATAAAAATAATTAAATAACTTATTTAACTTTTTTAATCTCTTAAGAAAAGCCAACTAGATCTGATAATTAGGATCAGAAGGAGTACTACGTATATAAATAGTTAAAATTACTAGCAAAGATAGGGGGAAAAAAATATTAGCAGTAAGTAAAACTGTGTTTAAACTTTTAAAAATAAAAATTTTCTGAAAGGAGTAGAGTGTATAAAATAGATTAAAGTATAGGCTTGGCCCTGAATTTGGATTAAGGTTTAGTTTGGTTCCTTGAGTTTTAAAAATGGAGTACACTATACAGTTGTAATCAGATAATTTTAACATTGATAGTTTTATTTAATAGAAAGACTAAATACCCTATTTGGTCATTGGAAAAAAAATACGGACCCCATTTTGGTCCCTCAAACAACGAAACCCATTTTTAGTTCTTGAAAATGATTAATTTCTAAAAAAAAGACTCCATTTTGGTCCCTTGAAAATTTCAAAAAATCCATTTTAGTCCATAAAAATATCTCGTTTTAGTTCCTGGGGACGAAAAAGGGATCTATGTTTTTTTCCAAAGACCAAATAGGATATTTACTCTAATAGAAAATATCACTCTGGTCTTATACTCTTATTTATAAGAATCCATTTTTATGTAATAAATGAGATTTGGGCAAAGGAGAGAATAAACTGTTGAAAGATACTCAATTATAAATGAGCGTAAAGTTAAAAATTTACTCCTATAATCTCTACTTATGTGAAATTTGATCCTAATGAACTTATAAATAGAACAAGAATGATATCAAATAAGTAAGTTTTAATAATAACTTTGTAATTAAATACTGATAAATCATACTTAAATTTTAAAATAAGTTAGACAAAAAAAAAATTGATATATTTTGTTAGCATTGAAATTTGTCAAGTCAAAAATTTTTTTGTTATTTTTTAAATTTAAAGAATAAATTCAAAATTGATGTAAATTTAAAGGATTGATGAATTTAAAAATAAATAATACTATATTTTTAGAAATGGAGGGGAATGAATTTGGTCAGCATCATGAAGCATTAACAAGGAGCCAACGGATTCCTGACGTTGATAATTAGAGATTAGAAAAAAAGGGGAAAGAGAGAGATTACAGGGATCACACGAAGACAAAACCGTGTGATTAGGTGGCTGCAAATTGCTTGCCTGATTCACGTGTCTCTTTCCTCTCCTATGTTTGTAACGGTCTGATTTCCTTGCTTTTTAAATTTTTATTTTGTGGGGACAAACTTTGCCATGAGAAAATTACTATATATTTGAGAATCTTTTTTGAATGTCAGTGGTCCATCCAACAGTCACTAATTAAGCTACGGTTGAGCTCATCATAATTAAAATATAGAAAAATATTCATGGATAAGCTTGATAGATTACCAGCAAAATAAAATATATATATTAATCCACGGTAAATAGAATGCCACCCTAATCTTATTTATAAATCTTTTTCAACTTATAGGGCAAATTTTTAATTTTACCCTCATCTATGAATGGATTATCTTTCAACTCTTTCTTCTCTTTATATTTTTATTGGTACAATTAATATGGGTAAAATTGTCACAATCTCATTTATTATGTGAAAAATGTTTGGGATTTGTACGCGCTGCGGAATTATAAAATTTTTAAGAATCCCATCGGAGGATCTATCAACAATGTTTAAATCGCCTCCCTCTATCGGTATCCACATGAATAACCTTGAACACGGTCTCTAGGGTTTCTTGCGGCTTCTCTAATTCATGCGTGTGCTCAACGACTAGATCAATATCTATTTATAGAGTTTCTAAAATCTTAATGAGCCGTATTAAAATATTCAAAATTAATCTTATTAATCTTGAATTTGAATCTGAATTAAAACAATACATTAATTAAAATATGTCCAACAAATCTAATCAGATATATTTATTTAATTCAAATTATGAGCCTACAGATTTAATTTATCTTTCTATTTAATTAAATCTAAGATACTACATCTCAATTCAATTAAATCTGAGATACTACATCTTTATTCGAAAATTAAATATAAGATATAGTATCTCAATTTATTATAGTTATTTAATTTATCAGATAAATTAAATACTCTACATAATAATATTATTATCTATAAATAATGGGAAAAAGATTTCTCCTGTCACTGAAGATAGAGTTATCTCCAGTGACCCAAAAACTACGTCGTTTTGAGTTAATGAAGGGTTTGTTAGTAATTTCAGATGAATTAATGAATAGTGTTTTGGTAAAATGTATATGATTAAAAAATAAACAGAATTACAGAAACACCCTTCATTAATTCACTTGAAATTACTAACAAACCCTTCATTAATCCAAAACGACGTAGTTTTTGGGGTCACTGGAGATAACTCTATCTCCAGTGACAGGAAAAATCCTTTACCCATAAATAATATCATTATTATTTTTGAATTTATAATATAATATAATATAATATAATATAATATAATATGATACATGTGTCATGTGTGTGTATATATATATATATCAACCCTAGATTAAATACAGTATCAATTAAATCTTAAATATATCTAAAATTCAATGAATCTAGACACTTTTGCTCGTGTTAGCCTATTCTTGTGTGTTGTAGGCCCACATGAGATTGACAGTGGGCTAATATTGTATCAGCCCACAAGTCTTAAGCGGCCTCTAGCAAGACATTGCGACTACCCAATTCATATGGGGATCGACGATACGATACAACCTATGGTACAACCATGTCACGTCCCTTTTGTCACTCGATAATTTGGTCCACGAATAATGTCAACTTCATGTTCTTGACCATTACTTTCTTAATTCTTGAGTAGTCTAATAATGGAAACTCCTTTCCTTCATAGTATGGCCATACATTTCTCAGATTCATTTATCGAGGAGCCCAATATTATCTCTCTACAAATGTGAGGAACAAATTCCTTATTGACCATTCACATCCCTCTGCATGAAAACCACTGATATCGATCATAGCATTTATCATCACTCGGTCAAAGGTGACTTTTGACTAGGTTAAAGATCAATGACTTATTATATAGGAATCCATGATGATCTCATGTCAAATGGCGTTGTGACTTGTGACGCGGTTATATATGAGATAAGTTTATGACTAAATCCATGTAGCTTTCTTATTGTGGACCAGTCCAACACCTTGTACTCTTACAAGTACTCATGACTTTGATTTGTATCTTCATACCTCATCAAAGTCATACTGGTCTTATCTCATCTTCGCTCCCGTATAAATGACCAACTATGGATATTTAAGATAATCTATAAAATATATCCAAGGATACAGTTATCACTATAAACATGCAAATGAAATGATAACTAAAGGAAAATACTTTAAATAACATAAACGTTTAAAGTACAATGAGTTGCCCCTATGGCATAATTTCCAACAAAATAGGACTTATAATAGGATCCAATTTTTTGGTCAAAAGAGACTTATAAAAAAGACCAGAATAGTGTTAGTATATAAAGGCTAAATTATAAACCACATATAATCCAATAACGTAGGGTTAATAAATTAAAAATCTAACAAACAGATATTTTCTAGAAACTCAATAAGAACAAAAAGAATATATATATATATGGGAAAAGTGTTTTTCCAGTCATTGAAGATGGAGTTATCTCCAGTGACCCCAAAACTACGTCGTTTCGAATTAATGAAGGGTGTGTTAGTAATTTTAGGTGAATTAATGAAGTGTGTTTCAGTAAGATTTATATGACTAAAAAATAAACAAAATTACAGAAATATCCTTCATTAATAAAAAAACGACGTAGTTTTGGGATCACTGGAGATAAATCTATCTCCAGTGGTTGGAGAAATCTTTTACCCTATATATATATATGTATGTATATATTACTTGCTTTAGGTACTCCAAGACTTCTTTTTTTAAGTATGTTAAAGTAGATGCAACAACCATTATAATAACCACCCGGCCTTATACTAATAGGTAGGTGTGTTAGCTATATGAATTACAACGGTTATTATATTTTAGGGAAAATGATAGTCAGGGTCCAAAGACCACAAAAAATATTTAAAAAGTCCCAACCTAAATTCACATATCAGGAAATTTTTTGATATTATTTGTATTGACAACAGAAAGTGCTATATTCACAACAGGAAATATTATATTTATAACAAAATTTAAAAACCTGGTCATTCACAACAGAAAAAACTATATTCACAAGAAGAAGTGTTATATTCATAATAACATTTAAACATCTGGATTTTGTCTCAAACTCAAGTCCCTATGCATATAGAGGTCATTTACAACAGAAAAAGGCTAGATTTACAACAGAAAGTGTTATACTCACAATAAAATTTAAAACATGGTCATTCACAACAGAAAAAACTATATTCACAATAGGAAGTGTTATATTTACAACAAAATTTAAAACCTGAATTTTGTTTAAATACAAATAATATAAAAAAAGTCCCTAGACATGTGAATTTATGTTGAGATCTTTTTGCTATTTTTTATGGTCCTTGGGAGCTGGCGGTCATTTCCCTATATGAGAATTGAGAAGAAGAGGAGTTTTATCCAAGGTTCTGAAACCCAGATCGGTGACCGAACTGATCGGGGTATTGGATTAAGGGTTAGTAGGTCAGACCGGAGTCAGACTGAAGTCAACCTGGTCTAGACCAGTGAGGTATAAAAAAATTGAAAAATAATTAATTTCTCATCACACCAACCTAAATTTCACATACTATATATCATTTCAATACTTTAGATCAGTAGTAAAATAACCATATACTTCAATACTTGTAACATATTCAGATATTCAAATCAGATTGCCTTTTATAAAAAAAAATTAAAATAAAATTACTGAAACTAGGTTGACTCTTATAACCCGGCCGGTTTACACCGGTTTCACTGGGTCAACCCGGGTTCACCGGATTAATCCGGTTTTACACCAAACCGGACCGGCTTCACGATTGGTTGGCCAGTTCCCGGTCTGAACCGGTTGGTCTGGTTCAGTTTCACAAACCATGGTTTTATTTCAATTAATGTAAATAAGATTTTTGAGAGTCCTAAACATAATCCCAAATAAGTATAACCGACACAATGGGGAGCACTCAGAAAGTGGACACCTAATCATTGACAAAAAAAAAAAAAAAAGAAAGTGGACACCAAATGGCCAGATGGGACCCACGTACTGACCAAACCACTTCCCTCTCCCTTTTCAACCATGTTATTCCCCTTCCATTCATATTCCTGATTTCACCCAAACCAATTCATTTGTATCTTCGTTTATGGCTCACAATGCCTTCAACCCTCCCCACTCACAATCTTCTTATTCCATTCTCTCCACCCCCCACCTAGTTAATGCCTGCCAACTTGCCCAATTCAATCTGCATTTTCAGTCAATCGATCATGATTTTGCACTCCCTTTGTTTTTTTTTTTTTTTTAAATGGTTATGATCTCAATTTATACTTTTATTATTCCCACCTTAAAATAAATTATAATTGGATGGGGTGTTGTGAGAACTGAGAAGGGACTTAGTAATATGCGAAGTGGGGCAGAGAGTTGTAGATGTGCTGGCCAGATGTGTGTACAGGAATGTTCACCTGGAAGCTCTCTTTTGTTTTTTGTTTTTATTTATTTATTTGCATAAAATTTGGCTTGGCTGCTGGGAGGCACACTTAAATGACCCACGGAATAATATAAGCTCACCTAATAATATTTTATAATTCTGTAGTATTCATTATTAGGTGGCCTGCACGCTGCAAACTAAATATGCAATCTTGACCTGTCCTTTCATTACTTTCCGCTGCCCCAAAGCAAAAAGGAAAAAATAAGTTTTAAAAAAGCACTGCCAGATGAATAAAATAAAATAAAAAAATAATGTCATCACTAAAAAAATTCCAATGACAAATAAAAAAACACAAGCTTTTTTTCTTTTTTAGGTAACAAACTTTAACATATATTTAGAATTTAAGATCGTACCTTTACCTCGTCGTGATTCCAAAAAAAAATAAAAAATGGCTTCTCCTCCCCCCCCAATCCTAATGGAATGCAATATTTACATTATAATTGTGTAATCTTTTTAACATCAGTTAAAGGGAAAACCATATTGCAACTAATTCGGTAACTATATATTGTTATTTTTTAATTAAATTTCTTAACTTTTTTTTTATTAGAACCGTTAACTTCTATGTAGTACCTAAAAGTGTAAGCAGAGCAAAGTTATCGGCTAATAATACTAACATAACAAAATTAAAAAGTTTAATTAAGAGGAAAAAATACGAGTATCAAATTAAAATTTAAGAGAAATTTCGTGTACATACTAACTAGTTAACCCTAATGAAAGGAAAAGTAAGAATAATAAAATAAGGAAAAGGCTAATGGGATAGAAATTATATATATATATATATATATATAACTATTTTTAAAAGTTATCCCTTGTAATATTATTTCTTCTCTGATTTTTTCTTCAAGTTTAAATATGGTGGGAATGTCACTGAAATACAATAAACAAAATCTGACGTGAAAATACGACTTTATTCTCGTGGATGGAAATTGGAAAGCACAAGCTTTAAGTGATATTCTCTCCTATCATAATCATAAGACTTAGTTAATTTTTTTTTTGGAGAAATTAAAGAAATTAATTAAACTATTTTAGAATATTTTTATTTTTATTTTTTTCTTTAAATTAATCAGTTTAATTAATAAACTAAAGAAAAAGTATTTCTTCAGTCATTAGAGATAAGTTATCTCGAGTGACCCGTAAAACTATGTCATTTTGAATTAATGAAGGGTATATTTATAATTTTAGGTGAATTAATGAAACGGATTTACTTTTCTCATGTTGCATGAGAGAAATAAGATTCTTACACACACATAAAATGGTGGGACCCACATATATATGGGTAAATGATTTCTCCTGTCACTGGAGATAGAGTTATCTCCAGTGAGCCCAAAACTACGTCGTTTTGGATTAATGAAGGGCGTGTTTGTAATTTTATGTGAATTAATGAAGGGTGTTTCGGTAAAATTCATTTAATAAAAAGATAAACAAAATTACGGAAACAACCTTCATTAATTCACCTAAAATTACAAACACACCCTTCATTAATTCAAAACAACGTAGTTTTGGGCTCACTGGAGATAACTTTATCTACAGTGACAGGAGAAATCATTTTCCCCATATATATATATATAGTGCTAATTATATATATATGCGGGTCTCACCATTTTATGTGTGTGTGGCATGAGAAATGTTTTTCCCTTAATGAAAAGTGTAAAATTATAGAAACACTCTTCATTAATCCAAAACTACATAGTTTTGGGGATCACTGGAGATAACTTATCTCCAATGACCGAAGAAATCTTTTACTCATAAACTAATATATAATCTAAAAATACACAACATATGAAACGATTAAGTAATTTATTTAATTTTCTTAATCTCTTTAAAAAAAATAAGTAACTGTTACAATGAGGATAAGAGGTAGCATTGAAATCAACGAACACAACAGAGAAAGAGGATTCTTCCTAGTTTCTACGTGTGAAAAGAAAAATAAAATATATTAATTAGAAAAGCAAATGAAAGCAGGGTACGTTGACCATAAAAAAATATATAAATAAAAATGCCAAGTGCCTTAGTCATGAAGAACTGTCCTATGTGCTTGCCACGTGGAAGGGAGGAGGAACTAAAAACGACACGCGTGAGGCGTGCGCTTCCACGTGGCTCCACGACGGTGGTTTGTCTTTTGTAAAATGGCCAGATGTTTTCCTGGGCCGACTTTGACTAGACGAAAGGCGATCATAATTACGATTCGTGTGTCTTTTTTCTTGCGACTGCGAAGAGGACGAGGTCAAAGTCAGCGACTCAGCGGTAACAATTTACTGTATTAATGATTTCTAGAAGAAAACGAAAGAAGTAAAATGTTGGGAAAATTCGTTTGAGGGCCTCTATTAGGCAATTAATTCCAGAAAAGGCCCACAAAATCTGAAAATACGGAAAAAGGCTTGAAATTCTGACAATACCCAAAAAGGCCCAAAGATTCTGACGGGGCTGATATAGTTGTTAACGGGGCTGATATAGTTGTTAACGGGGGCTGATATAGTTGTTAACCGGGCTGATTTAGTTGTTAAAATTTTTTTTTAACAACTAAATCAGTTCGGTTAACAACTATATCAGCCTCCCACTAACAACTATATCAGCCCCATTAACAACTCCGTCAGAATCTTTGGGCCTTTTTAGGTATTATCAGAATTTCAGGGCCTTTTTCTGTATTTTCAGATTTTGTGGGCATTTTTTGGAATTAATTGCCCAATAGGGGCCTAAAACGAATTTTCCCTAAAATGTTGGGGTTGTTTTGTTGTGTTAGGCTTTTTTTTTTGGTCAACTGTTGTGTTAGGCTTGGCCCTTTGTAAAAACAAACAAACGTTAACTGAACTGGGCCACTTGCGTCATTTTTCGAAGTTGGTGGCCTTCCTTAGTTCCTTCAAAGTTTGAAAATTCAATTTGAATTCAAAACAATCCAAATGCTATTTCATATACAAAAAAAGTTCGTTGATAATTTACAGATGAAAAACTAGTTTACTACCTCATTTCTGATCTTGAATGTATGCAACCATAAACATATGACTTAATTTATAACATAATTTGGGATAGGATATTGTTACAACCTTTTTTTTTGTTACAACCAATGTTATTACCACTTTTCCACCGTTAGATCAGAATCTTAATAGGAGAGAGAAATTATATAGGTAAGTGAGATTCTGATCTAACGGTGGAAAAGTGGTAGTAACATTGGTTGTAACAAAAAAAAGGTTGTAACAATATCCTATCCCATATAATTTACATTCAAACTTGTAGTAACTTAGTCCCTAAGGTTTGGGTCGTTTTATAGTTTTATAATTATAATTACCATTAATTAATCAAGTTTAACCATGCCTATACATCACAATTAGCATTAGTGACGTCCAATAATACTCTCATGGCATCATTGTCAGCATATACATGAAAGGGATGCTATGGAGATAATATTTAGGTATACACATCTATTCATATATTATTTTAAATCATTTCATAGTCTCTAAAAGTTTTATGTTGGTAAATAAAATCTTCAGTTCTTAATATAAGATATCATCCGTAAATCTTATTTTAAGGACTAGAAACAGAATATATCTAATTAGGAAGAAGATTTACATTCCTAAAGTTTACTCAACGGCATTAGATCCTTATCCTCTGAATTTAATAGAGCCTTCTCTATCACTAGTGCAAAAATCGCTTTTTAAATCGGGTGACTTTTTAAACCGATTCTTGATAAGGTCTGGATATAGTCGGTTTAAAAAGTTCATTACTTTTTAAATTAGTTGAGAAACCAGCCCTAAAAATAACTAAAAAATATACTAACAATTCCTTGATAAATATGTATAAATATAATAATAAGAATATGCACCAAAACACCTCACAAATGATTTTTTTTGTTTTTTTTCCATAGGATAATTTAAACACATACCCCACGCTCCAATAAGAGCAGAACTCGTCATGGGAGAGGTACATGTGCCATTGGAACAAGTGGCCACTGGCTTCATGAAATGACTTTGAAAGCAAGATACTTGGTAGTTTAGCAATTTAAGAAATTTAAAGAGGGGATATCAGAATAAAAAGAAGCGATGAAGACTGAGAATTGAAATATATGCACATGGTCTGGCAATAGGTATCACTCGAAAATCATGGCTCAAACTTGAAAAACACATTCGAAACGGTTTTAATATAATCAATTTAAATTAGTTGAATCCATAGTATAAACAAATACTCTCATCAAACTTGCGAGAAAACATCAGAAACCAATCATACTGAAGTAATAAGATATAGTTGCATGGACTTAAATTTAATCTAAGTTTAACCAAATAATTCACCGGATTCAGACCTGACCCAGAAGGTGCCAAAGAGAGAAGGATTATGTGTGTGTTTTTTAATACTTATTTTCATATTTTTCTTCTGAAGCTGTTAATTTGTTGTGACAACAGGCACCAAATCATCATGCAAATGAAGTTTAATCTGTAAAAACCCCCCACACTTTTCTTGCTTCCACACTAATAAGTGATATCTTTAAACCCCATCTTCTTCTTCCATCTCAAGGGGAGTGTTAATTTGCAGAACAAGTTAATTTTGAAGTTGCATAAGTCTTCTCTCTCTTTTCTTATATTTACATTTCCTTCCCCAGTTTTTTTCCCCCCCTTTTCTTTTTTCAAGCCTTTGTTTTTCTTTAAGCAATTAAATTCCAATGTGATTTTGGATTAACAGAAAAAGAAAATGGTGAGACCTCCATGCTGTGAGAAGCTCAGTGTTAAAAAAGGTGTTTGGACTCCAGAAGAAGATGCAGAAATGATGGCATATGTCTCAAAGCATGGATCTGGTAACTGGACTTCTTCTTTTCCCAAAAAAACAGGTTAAAAAAGATAGCTTTTCTTGTTGTTGTTAAATTTATGAAATGGGTCACTAATCAAGATTGTTATTTATTTCAAATTCTTACTTAATTTTACAACTTTGCATTGAGGTAATCTTTTAGGATTTAAGAGGTGTGGGAAAAGCTGCAGGCTCAAGTGGACTAATTACCTGAGGCCAGATCTTAAGAAAGATAGCTTCACACCCCAAGAAGAGGATTTAATTCTTAAGCTTCACGCAGCCATTGGAAGCAGGTGATGATTTACTATGAGCTAGTTCTTGCTTTTATTCTTAATTTTGACTTGTAATTTTCTTTCTTTTGCAATTCTGTGCAGCCTCCTCTGATTTCTTCATCTGATATATTTGCTTTCTCATTATTATGTTGCAAAGACAATCATTTCAAAATGACATCCTCTCAGTTTCTTGGTACAATTACAAGTCCAACCACATCTTCTTTAGGTCCTCCCCTCTTTACTCTTTTTGTTGTTTACTTTGTATGCCCTATCAATGCCGAGTCTGAGGTTTCTTTTTTAGTAAAATACTAAATTCCGTTAATTGTGTGAGAATCATGCAACACAAAAACAGATTGCTAAGGGAACACTTTCATGTCTAAGGAGAGGGTGATTAAGGATACAAAAATTTGCATTCATGCTAAGGGAACACTTTGCTAAGTAACTAACAAAGAAAAGATCTCATTTATGAGCACGGGTTATGAAGACCTGTCAATCTTTATGAACAAGTAATCCAGGATAATCATTATCACATCTTCTAGTGATCAAATTAATGGTCTCTATTCAACAAGAATAGAGAACTATATTTCCTATAACCTTTACACCAATACAAAATGAGACATTGCATGATCCCAATCAATTCTACAATAGCTGGAATTGCATCCACAAAACCATCTTTCCTCTTTGTCTCAAATGACTCCCCTACATCCTGTCTTGCCATTCTTTAGAACCTGTCCATGCACCTCCATTTGGCTGAAAATAATAGAAGTGAGGAAAGATTGCTACATTTTTCTTGTAAAAAAAATCCCATGCTTGCACTTTCCTTTTTGCAATTAATATGTAACTTAGAAGACATGTTATTAAAAACCCACATGTTATCTGCTGCAACTTCAGTAAAAAAAGAAAGTAGCAGCTTTTTAGCTCTATCAAGAAGTATTGTTACCTCTGTTTGTAATTGCAAGTATAACGGCACAAAGCCCAATAACCGTTTTTCATGTTTTTTGTATGTTAGCATGAAAGAATAGTGTCGACTATCCTAATCTATTTGGTACAGGTGGCCTATGATTGCCCAACAACTTCCTGGGAGAACAGACAACGATGTAAAGAATTACTGGAACACAAGGCTGAAGAAGAAGCTCACTGAGATGGGAATAGACCCTATCACACACAAGCCCTTCTCTAAACTCCTAGCTGATTATGGAAACATTGGAGGCATCCAGAAACCAAACACTAGAATTGGGCCTCTCAGTAAAGACCTGAAGAACACAGTATTGTTCAGATCAGACCCATTTCCTAAGCTACCTTCAAGTTCACCAAAATTGGAACCACTAACAGAAAGTTGCAGCTTTTTCAGTAACAGAGACATGGTGATGGAGAAGGAGACAATCCCAGGAACTATATTTGGGGAAGGCTTCTTATCGTCGTCATCAATTTCATCAACATCTTCTTCTTCTATCTGTTCTAATGCTGCTCAAGAAGAAGGCTTGTCTTTACCCTTTTGTTGGAATGATTTTCTTCTAGAAGATGTTTTCCCACCACCACCTGCTGCTGCTGATAACCCAGAGAATGAAAATCCGACAACCAACGAGAATAAGAATGAGGTGACGTCACAGCAAGTCCCCACCAGCAGTAGTAGTGACGTTCGTTATTCAACGTCATCCTCTGAGATTTCTTTCGTAGAAGCCATGCTTGATCAAGAAAATGAGATGTTCTTGAATTTCCCTCACCTAATGGAGGAACCTTCCACGTCCAACTACTGATAGTTCCTTTCTGTTTGATCATTTGGTTTTTAGATTCCATAGCAAGAACAAAATGAGGTGTTATGTTCAAATGGGGTATATCACATTTGCCAATTGAGTTCTTTTCCTACTGATATTTTTGGCTGAGATGTTATTACAAGTCAACTAGATATTTTTCTACAATGCTTGATCAAATTTAAGGAATAAAAATCTTATCTTAATTTGCTAAGATAGTACGAACTCATATATATATATATATATGGGATAGGATATTGTTACTACGATTTTTTGTTACTACCACTTTTCTACCATTAGATCAGAATCTCATTTTCCTTTATAATTTCTCTCTCCTATTAAGATTCTGATCTAACGGTGGAAAAGTGGTAGTAACATTGGTAGTAACAAAAAATGGTAGTAATAATATCCTATCCCTATATATATATATATACTATTACATTACTTGCATTTTCTTAAGTTTCAAATTTGTTCATTAAATTTTTATTACAAAGCAATAGTTTGAGTTCCAGTGTCACTTGAAAGTTTTAAAATTTAGTAATGTCATTAATAAACTAGCGTTGATTATTAACAAATTAAGATTGACAATTTACTTTTTAAGTAGAAGGGGCAGTTCCATTTTAACACAAGGGGCAATTCCATTTTAACATTTCTGAGCTAAAAAACTTTCGAGTTAAGATTGTTCATCAACCTGAGCAAAAAAAAAAAAAGATTGTTCATCAGCCATCGATAAAAACTTTTGGAGAAAATTTATACCTTAACCGTGCCTATATTTCACCAATAAGGTTAATTTTTACGCCTTTACAATTTTTCAAGAACAATCTAACAATCAGTAATTCTGTGAAGTTTCATTCTCTGTTTTTTTTTTTCCCCCCCCCCCCCCTTCAATCGGGTGTTGCCTCGCCATTCTTCCATCATGGAAATCTATATAGCGATTCAACTATGGGTTGATTGGAGACGAAGAAAGCTCGGGGAAGATGGTGGCCATTTCGCTGTACAGAGGAAATCTCCACAGAGTACCAGACGTGCCTCGTCGATGGCTCATGCCAGCTCCGAAAATTTCTCTCAGACAATTCAAATCGCTTGTTGCGCGTCGTTCAAAGGCCCACTCCCGCCGCCTTGCCGACGAGGCGTTTGCCTCCACCACGACCCTCTCGATCCCTAACCCTGGCTCTCTATCTAACGGTCAAAATGAGGTTCCGATAATTGATAAGCCGTCAATTGCGATTCAACCCGAATCAGAGAAGGTCAGTGATAATGGAGCAGGTCATTCGCGGGAGGGCGAAGATCACAAGGAACCGGAACTCTGTAATGGTTCCGTAAAGAAAGCAATTGACGAGCCTGATTCGTTCGCTGATGCTAAGACTGATGCTGTAGAGAAAGCTTCTGAACCTTTCGACGGCGATGCCTCTTTAGTAACAAAGCAGACCGAGACGGTAAGAAAACTTACTACACCAGTTTCTTTTACTTAATTAATAGTTCTTTTGATTTTAGCTGTCATAATAAATAGCTTACGTGGGATCGATTTTTGAGAAAAAAAAAAATGGGTGGATTTCGGGAATCTTCCAATTATGGAAATCTTGAGATTGATTTATGGTTCAAGTGTGAGTTCTAAGCGCTTCATTCAAGTGTTTTTAGCAATATGATGTTTATTATATGTGCTTACCATTGGAGTTGATGCCAGATCGGAGACAAAGAAGGCATGTTAAGTGACAAAGAGAAAAGGAAAAAAGAAGTTGAGGATAAGTTACAAGTTCTGAATGCTAAGAAACATAATCTTGTGATAGCATTGAAGCAGGTAGGCACTGGTTTATCTCTGTTTTCAAGCTTACTACTCATTTAGATTTTTAGATGTTGTAGTTCTTTGATCTGCTTGAAACTGTTTGATGCTGTTATGGATGACAGATCTTAAATGTGGAGGAAGAATTAAAAAGACGAACTAGTGTGCAAGGGATTGCCTTGCGCTCTTCTGTTCCATTTCAATCTGATGGAACAAACGAAACTGGTTCACTGGCAAGGCACATGACTCCAAGAGTGGGTTCAGAAGCAAACCTTGGTGGTGATGTGGAAGGCAGTGAAACTGATGATCCTACAAACCATAACATGCTCTCTCGTAATGTGCATTGGAGGAGTAGCAGGTCACCTTCGGAGTCTCCTCTTAGGAGGACGCCAAGTGTTCAACAAAACATGGTAATGTTGCCCACTGCGAAAAGCAGTATTGCACCAATGATTTTTCACAATTTCAGGCTTTTTTTTGCTGTGAAAGTTGATTTCAGAGTTGGTGTCTGACATGAATATATGAACATCTGAAATGGCTGCTGCTGCTGCGTGCAGAAGGTTCATCTGGGGTAGATATTGATAGAGTTCATGTTATTATTAAATGCTCTACTGCAAAGACTGACAGAACATTAAATGGTTTCTGAGAAGCCGAACCCCATTAAGGTTCATTTGGAGGTTTGAGTTCTGACAGGGATGTTAAATTGGTCATGAGTTTCATCTGAAAATGGCAGAAGTTTAGAGTTAAAATGAACTTAGTCTGTGCATGATTTATTCCTCATATATATATCCTGCCAGGTGCAGTGAAGATTATATACATGACTGTATCATAGGATGTTCAAGTTCATATCTTGACGCTATATGCATGTTGAATTGAGTCAGATGAAATTTTTATGGTTTTGTTGATACTCTGCATTGGATTGGATTTGAAGGGATCTCAGCCTTCCAGAGCAAGTCCATCACGCTTTGTATTTTCACATCAAGGCAATGCCATGAATCAAGCTTCAGTTTCAGTATCTGTGTCAGGCACAGGTTACATTGCGTCATCTCCTTCCCCGGCTGCGTCTGGTGGCACTTCTATTTTCAGAGATGCTCGCCACCCTAGTCCCTGGAACTGAAAAGCATTCTTACTTCACAATTGATCAACGCTGAGCTATAGGGCCCTGAGCAATAGAGCATGCCTGTGACAATTTCAGAGATGACAGGAAGGAGAAATGTTACAAAAAATTTGTGTTACGAGAAAAACAACGTGTGTGGATATGTAATGCAAGGGAATCTTGCAATTGAACTACATCAATTTCTTTGAAAAGTCAGATGATACGAATCTCTGGGAAATAAGAATTATTTATTTATTTATTACTTAGTTTATTATTCAGTTTCTCCAAGTTGGAAGGGCTGCCTAGGATGGGCAAGTAGGGCTGAGCATGAAATCCAAAACCCATGAGCTCGCCTAAAACCCAATGTAATTGGGCCATATTGAGCCCGCCCAAAAAGATTTTATAACGGGTTGGGTTATAACCCGCTTATTTAAGATTTAAATAGGCGGGTTATGGGCACATCTATGGGTTGCTCATACCCGCCCATTTAGTGTAATTTTATTTTTTATTAACTACTAATCCCATTTTGCATTTCACTTAAAACATTCCATGAATTCCTTCCTATTTAAATATTTAACCACTTCTAATCCATAACCATAATGGCCATCAATTCTCAAGATTATATAATAATGGTACTTGTTTGAATTTATATTGTTTTGTGTGAATTGTAATTATGGAACTTTGAAGATTCAGATTTCAGAAATTAGAATGATGAATTTGAATGGATGCTTAATGCTTATTTATGTTTTTTTTTCTTTAAGAAAAATAAACAAGTCAAATGCAAATGGGTTACCCAAAACCTGGTTAGCCCGCCCATTTATGTGCTAGCCCATTTACATAGGTTTAAATGGGTTGAGGTACTGGTATAGGCTAACCTATACCCATTTAAAATTAAATAGGCGAACTATGAGTTTGGTCTCAGGTTACTCAACCCGCCCATTGCTCTACCTATGGACAAGTTGAGAATCCAAGCCCCAGCCCCCAGGTACATACTATACAGGTTTTTTGTACGGTGAACTGTAAGGACCAATTATATGCTCTTTTGGAGTTTGTTTGTTGTAATGGATTACAGAACCCATAAATAGGGGTGGAAATAGGTCAGGGACTTGTGGCATGGCCTGTTAAAAGCCTGATCAGGCCTGGCCTGTCAGGCTAAAAGGCCAGGCCAAGGCCTATTTTAAGGCCTGTTTGGCTTAAAAGGCCAGGCCTAGGCCTCCAAATAGGCCTGTTAGGCCTGACAGGCCGGCCTGTTAAGAATAATTAATTTTTTTTTATAAAATATTAATTAATATCCCTCCTCTCTCCCTCACTCAGGCCTGTTTTCGGCCTGTTTACATTAGGCCTGTTTTCGGCCTGTTTATATTAGGCCTGTTAGCCTGTTTTTGGCCTGTATACTGTAGGCCTGTTTCCAGCCTGTTTACATTCGGTCTGTTTACATTTGGCCTGTTTTCGGCCTGTAAAAAATACAGGCCTCTTAACAGGCCACAGGCCAGGCCCAGGCCAAAATTTTAGCCTGTAACAGGCCACAGACCAGGCTCAGGCCAATTCCTTGCATAACAGGCCTGGCCTGGCCTGTTTCCACCCCTACCCATAAAGATGCTTTTTAAAGGCTCTAATTATCCTGGAGCAAAAAAAAGGCTCTAATTATCATTCTAAACAAAGCCTAGAAGTTATGCGATTGACATGAGCGAGTTTACGGTGTTGAAGTCTATGAAATTTTATGCTAGAATTTGCATAAAATGTAAAAAGTGATTACTCATGATTTATTAATAATGCATCTTATTAGAATTTCGATGTTCTATATTTAATTTTATTTCTGAAAAAATCAAAGCGAGTTCTTTAAAAAGGAGGTCATTGTTTTCATTTTGGGTAACAAAAATGAATACATAGACACACAAAAAATAAAGAGATGAAAAAAGATGATCACATAAAGACAATATCCTGGTACTAGTATATTTTTATATTACGTGGTTTTCAACTCCAGCGGCTGTAATTAGAAGAAGGGAAGGGGGTGGTGTTGTCGTGGTAGTGGGACACACAATTGAATCCAACGGCTTTTGACTCACAAGATCTCACCACTCCCACCACACTCATTTTCCTTCATAATATTCCTAAAATCCTAACCCTATGGCCCATATATGTGCAAATCCTTTTTATCACTATCCTCTCCCTCCCACACTTCCCATCAAAAGCCCACCTCTTCGTTGTCCTCATTCTCTTCCTCCCCATGGCTCACCGCTCCACCCACCACCACCACCACCACCGGCACAACTTAGCACCTCGTCCTTCCACCTCCGTGGATTCCACCCCTACCACCTCCTTTACTTCTACCTCTTCTCACCACTTTCCTTCCCCTAAACCAGATCTCACCCTTCCCTCCAAGCCCTCTTCTTTGCTTCACCATTTCTCTTCCCTCAACTTAAATCACAATCATTCCCTTCATCCTCAGCCTCTCCCTCCTTATTCAGACTCTCACTTGCAGGCCAAGTCCTTGACTTCCTCTGTTATTCTCCGTTCCTCCAAGACCCATCACTCTCAACCTCCTCCAAAGCTTGAAAAAGAGTATAAGCCAGCCAAGAAAATGTCTAAAGAGAAACCCCAGAAATCTGTTCAGGAATTGGAAAGGAGGAAACTTCAGGTTCAGGGTGTGTTAAAGAATGAGAAGGTGAATGATTCTTCTGCAGGGCATAATGGTAGGAGTCTGACATTTGGGGATGATGTTAAGAGGCCATCTGTTTCACTGGCCCCAAGTAGTGGGAGAAGAAGATCCTTTTGTGGCTCACAGGTTGATTTAGGAGATGTGTTTGCAGTTAATGGGGTCAAAGTGGTTTCTGTTGATATGCCACCGTTTATGCAGATCCATGCCGTGGATTGTGCCAGAAAGACTTTTGACAGTATGGAGAAGTTCACATCCAAGACCCTTGCCCTTGCCCTCAAGAAGGTTAGGAGTTTTAAAACCATTTCATTAGTTTCAATTATTCCATTAAAATAAACTGGTTTTTTGTTGGGTTGGATTTCTTGTTGCTATTTCAAAATGTGTCTGCTTGTGTGAATGATTGGTCAAAGGATTTGGTTGGCTGGTTGGAAATTTTGCAGGAGTTTGATGGGGCATATGGTCCAGCTTGGCACTGTATTGTGGGGACGAGTTTTGGGTCCTTCGTGACCCATTCAGTTGGAGGGTTTCTGTATTTCTCCATGGATCAAAAGTTATATGTCCTCTTGTTTAAGACCACTGTACAAAAAGCAGATTGAAGAAAGAAAGCTCAAGAAGGAAGCAACTTCTGAGATGATGATCAGAATTTTTTATATATATTAGAAAATTTTAGTGCAAGGCTCAGAGAGAGGCCCAAATATGCTATTGTACATTACTTTTGCTTCAATCATGCAGGTAAGAAGATGGTAGAATATAGAAAAATCTGCCTCCGTCCTGCATTTATTGTAACCCAATGAGGTTTTATATAAAAGAAATCACCTTTACAAGTTCCATATGAGTATATATGACTGGTTCACTCACTCACTGTTCTATATCTATCGTTAACCATGTCCAACTGTTTTTAAAAATTTATATCTTGATTCTCTTATACTTGTTCAAGTGAGTGAACACGATTTGCAAGTTTTAACTAGTGCAGTACTTGATTGATGGATTGGTGGGTGAAATTGCGTACACGTTTTGTTAATCCAGAAAGTGATGTGGCAAGTAAATGAAGTGTTCTTGAGGGCAGAAAGATTAATTGAATATGAACCTCACATGGGATCTTGGTTATTTAAACAGAAAGAAGAAGATTGAACTTTTGACATGGCATTTTCATGATTTTCCTATTATTCTCACGTCTCTCTCACTCTCATTACTTACCCGGCAAATTTAGTGAATCATTTTAAAGTTCAGATAGAACTGGGGTCCACTGCATTAAATCTGATGTTTGAATACACTGTCTACCCACCCTCCCTCACTTGTGGGCAACCAGAGGTTGCAATGTTGCATTTCGAGGTAAAGTTGCAGTACCAGTTTACCAAGAAATTATTAAATACTCCTTTCGTTTCTTTTTTACAAGTAACTTTGTCTCTTCTAAATTGATATTTTTTATGAGTAATTTTCTTCTTTTATCTCAAAATTTAAATTATTTTCTCATTTTCTACAACTATTTCTAGTAAATGCACATTTTTATATTAATTACCCGTCACTCCCAGCCAATTCTCTTTTGTTTTCTTATTTATTACACATTCTTTCTCATATTTAATATTTGGTATAAGATAGTCACTACTAATGTCACAACCATTTTTCACTGTTAAATCAAAATCTCAATAGGAGAGAGAGAAATAATAAAGGTAGATGAGATTTTGATCTAACGATGAAAAAGTGGTAGTGAGAAAAAATGGTAATGACAATATCTTAGTCCTTAATATTTTATAACTATACTTTTTCATATTTATTACTCATTCTCTCTCTTATGTTCTTTTTATAGATAAGTGCATATTTAAAAGAAATATGATATTTTTTTGCACATTTAATATTTTTAATTGCTAATTTGTTTTGCAGAACAAAAGATAAAAATTACTTATAAAAAAAGTAGGGAAGTACAAGGAAAGACATTTACTCATATAATATGTCAATAAGTATGGTAATAATTGAATTGATTTTACATTTTGATTCCTTTTGAGAGCTGTCAAATCCTACATTTTGGAATGAGATGGTGGAGAAGGTGGAGGCTACTGCTTTCACTTTGAGGAAGAAGCTGAAATTACAAGGCAACATAGAGCCCTATGGGATTTGTACTTTGGCAACTTTTAGGGGGCACTAGATCTAACTATAATCTTTCTTTAGGGGGGCCCCGGGGGGGAGGGGCACTGAGATCTCATAAATGTTTGCGTGCGTTATTATAATGTTGTGGCTACGCATTACGCAGTGCAGGCATCCCTACAAAACAAGGACCCCCCCCCCCCTTCCTTTTCGTTTGCTTGTCGGGTCCCCTATGGAGCATAATGCAATGTACTATACGCCTTTGTGCTTAATAATTGAGACGCACTGCTCTAGAAAGGTGAGACCAAGCTCATCACTTACTTGACTATTTTTTTTTAAAAAAACTTTTTTTATTAATATAATATTTGATCCCTCAAGCTTACCTTCATTTTTATTTTAATCCCTTAAGTTTTAAATAATAGATTTTAATCCTTTAAATTTTATTTTGTTTAGAATATTAATCCCTATAACTCAATTAAAAAAAAATAATGAACCATTTTGCTCATAAGGAACCTAAACTAATATTTTGAAATTTAACACATGTATACACACACGCATATGTATGCATACACACACACACACAAAATATATAGACACACATATACACACACAGGATATATACACATATGTATACACACACACACACAAGATATATAGACACAGGTATACACACACAGACACATATAAATATATATATATATATATAAACACACACACACATAAATATACGTATGTGTCTACACACACATATATGTGTGGCTGTGTTTCTATATATATATTGGTAAATTAACGTCAACTGATTGGTAAACAAATTAAAATCCAACAAAAGCTTCATTAACTAAAAGAGTTTACGTACTTCTATACATATATTCACTAAAAATCAAACACACTTGAGAGAACAAAATATGGGTATTTTAGGAAAAAAATTGACAAAACTTAGAATGTTGTCTTATAATTAGGACCAAAATGAACCTCCAAATGTTATTTTATAATTAGGACCGGAGGGAGTAATAACCCTTTTGTTTAAATATTATATAATGCATCAAACACTCATAAAAGTAATTCAATAATTGTAATATGCAGAGAACTTGAGCTAAACTAGTATTTTTAGTGACAAACCATCTGTTATCTGAAGACTATGTTCAACTCTCACTAATTTGAAATAAAGTTGTATTGTTTGTAATCTTTCTTTTTTTTGGTGAATAATCGTTCAAAAAAAATTAGAAAAATGTCACCCTATTTGACTAACTGGGCGGGCCTGGCCCAAGGGTCAACAAACATTGACCCATCATTAAGGGCAAGTCGGGTCTTGAGCTGATCACTGAATCAATTTGATCCAAGGTAGACCATCTCTATGGTCTATCATCATATAATCAAAATAATATCTTTCTCGTGTCCACATTTAGTATTTGACAGTCTTTTAAATATGATGATTTTCAATAAGAAGATATCTGTACTTAGCAAAAAAAAAAAAAATCGTAACTCAACATGAAACAGAAAAGCAAAGTTTAAGGAAACCAAAAGTACTAAAGAAATATCATTGCCATTTGAGTTTTTGTTTCGGTCAAAATTACTGAAAAGGGCCCGGAGTGGAAAGTAGTTTTCATTTGGGCGCCAAAAAATTTGGGCCTCAGAGTGTTGGGCAAGAGTTCCCAGTGCTAGCCCTTATAATGATTTAGAATTAAAAACAACCATTAAAAATCATTTTTAAAAAGTGGTCCATTTCTTTGATTGAACTGTTATTGAACTGAGTTTCATATTTTGTGCCTTTTTTTTTTTTGTTAAAGGAGAATTAATTAAAACAACTAAGAAGAAAGAGTTGGGGAAATATTTCCTATACAATCTTTAAGCATAATGGTCCTAAGATGGGTAGGACACAAAACATAAAAGGATGACTTAGAGAGGCCATCCTTGGCTAACTGATCCGCTAGGAGATTCTAATCTCTGCATATATAAACTAGCTGAATGCTCCAATCATATCGCATCAACTGCTGAATTTGAAGAGCGACCAAAGACTGAGATCCATCACATACCCCCACCATTTAGCAAATCCACTAGTAACTTGGAATCAGATTCACATATAACCTTTCGGAATCCTCTACTCCATGCTAATTGCAAGGCCTTTAACACAGCCCATTCTTCAGCTTCCAGAGGAGTACAGAACCCGATGTTGGCAGAAAAACCAAATAACCATGACCCATTGCAATCACGTGCTACTCCCCCACAACCAGCTGAATTCGCATTTATAGACACTGCACCATCCACATTGAGTTTCACCCAATCATCCGGGGGAAACAGCCAGCCCTCATAGGTTGCGACAGGAGAGCTTTCAGGACCATTGTTTGACATAGCATTGTGCCATTTCATTGAACTTTAATAAGCTTGGCCCATTTGCTCAAACGAAGAAATAAAAATAAAAATTGGTCAACACATGTACATGTATTGGGGAGTTGAGTTTATCTCATCATCCTTTATAATCTCTAAATCATATCATTCCAATCAATCTAAAAAGTCACATTATTACCTTAACTTTCCTTTCATCTTTCCAATCAACATCCCGGATGAAACTGATGAGGGATATGGAGAAAAAAGATGAGGAAAGAATCATCTTCTAGATGTGTTGTAATTCATCCATATGATCACTCATATAGAAGTTAGTTGAAAGTTATATTCGATCCAAAATATAAAAGCTTAATCTATTTGATCTATCAAATTTATAATTTTGTTTTTAGGAATTTTCATAAAATGATCGTTTCAATGTAAAAGGAGGTATTTTAGGGAAATTAACATATCTTTTTCGACAAATAACTAACATAAATAATTTCCATAACATATCCAAAATAGTTTTCTATGTTCTTTACTAAAGACCAGAGGAAGTGATTTAATTTAATCTATTGGGGGGGAAAAAAAGAAGAAAGAACAACAACAACAAAGCGAGTCTTTAATTTTTGTAGGCTGCTGCTCCAAGTACCACATTTAGAAGTTCAAGAAATTAAAATTATTTATAGAAAAATATAAAAAAGGTAGGAGTAGAATACATTGAATTGAATTGTTTGATGATAGCGTCCGGGAAATGGGAAAGAGGCAAAGGGAAGTGAGGATGATGTGCTTCATCCGGAAGCAGCGCCCCGATTTCTGATATGAATCCACCCACTAGTCGCTTATTTCTTGCTTCTTTGTTCCATCTTTATCTCAAACTCACTTTCTCCTTTTCTGCATTCCACACCATTTCTTTACCCCGATAAGTTTTCCGCTCAGAAGTAATGTTAGCCGGAACTTTTTTCTGAATTCAATGTCATTTCCGAAATTTCAAAATGTAACAATATTGTTCTAAATTATTAAAAGACCGATGTTATATGTTAAAAAATTGACTTTAATCGTTAAGTTTTTAATAATAAAGATAATATTAGTCGTGGAAAAAACTTTAAAGGTAACATATTGCTCTCTAGCGAGAACATTCATAATAAATTTATACTTTAACCCTATCACACTTTATGATATGTGAATACTACTATTACTTATTCATTCTCTTATATGTTTCTCTAGTTTTCATATTTTATAAGTTTCATATATGTTCCTCTTTACAATGAATTTTGGAAAATCTCGAATCAATTAATGTTTTTTTTTAACCTTAAAGCATATTTATTATGGTTAAGTAATTGTGCTCGAGAGGGATTACAAGAGATGATCAGGAATTTGCATGTAATTGGGCGTGTTTGTGAAAAGATGGAGTATTTTTAAGGCAATCAACTAATTTTATATTTTTAATAAATTAGTCTAAGATGACTTATAGTAGGAGATTAGAATATTATATTATATTGATGATGATATTTTATTTTGTGCTTGGATTATAATCAAGACTGACAATCCAAATCCATACTTATTAATCCCTCAAATATTGTTTCTTCTTCTTCTTTTTTTCCCCCCTCTACCTACCATGTCTACCTTCTTTTCATCTCTATCTAACCACATCTCTTTTCTCACTCACTTCTCAAAGAATTCACATTGGGTGTTTTTCTCTTAAGTGCTTTTTAGGTGCTTTTCCCTCTAATTAGAAGAATTAAGTATTTTTATTTTTTTATATATTCTATTTATTTAGATTAGATTATATGCTGGATCCTGAAATTTTTTTTTACCCAATATCTTAAATTAATTAATTTTCAATCTTGCATTAAAAAAATATTTTTCTTGTAATCTCAATATCCTGGAAATTAATTAATTTGAGATATTGGGTGGAAAAAAAATTTCAAAATGCAACATATAATCTAATCTCAATAAATATAATATATACAAAATTTTTAAAAAAATACATGATCCCTCTAATTAGAGGGAAAATCACCTAATAAGTATCTAAGAGAAAAGAACCCAATGTGAATCCCTTCTCAAAGTATCCAAATTTAGGTTTATGCGTCAATAAAGTTATTGAGTGTATATCTTTATTAACAATTTACCTTAAGATTTAATTGTTGACCGATCTCAATAACGTCGTTTAATTCATGTAGTCAATCTCATATAATGGGATAATGTTTATTTATTTAGCTAACCAAGTTGGACCTAACCAAATTATATTGAACTAGGTAAGAAAAAAAATCAGAAAAATTAAATTCCTAGTTTTTTTGGGTTAAACAATAGTATTTTACAGCATAAATTTCCTGTAAATTTAGAGGGATCCTCATCCAGTTAGAGTTGAGGTTGTCGATTTGTGGCTGTCTAAATCAGTTGCCTTCCCCATTGTCTAGGGAACTCCATTTGTGTTACCTAACCAAACATTGATGTAGTAAGTAGTTGGCATTCATTGTAAGCTTTCGATTGAGACCTTTGAAGAAGTTTATGAAAAAGGTTAAATCTTTAAAAACCATGTGCTCTATATCTCTATCTGCTTCCCTTCAAAAGAAAGAAGAATCCTAATCAACATCTAACACGTTTCTAATTAAAAATCGCTCTATCACATCTCACAAAAATGCCAACCTTATTGTTTTGGTCCTCCTTCTCTCATACCTCATTATCTCAACCTACTATAATCCCCATATTTAGCCTTAGCTGACACTTACTTTCCAGCCTTTACTTCAGCTTTGGTTGGATCGTTAGCAGTTTTTGTGCTGAGCTAGACATCTAGTTAGGTAAATGACGAGTCTTGCCTAGTGGGTCTTTTTTTTTTTTGTAATCCATGATTTGATGGGTTAGGCAAGTGATTATGTAGTTTGATGCTAAGGTTTCTAGTAGTTACTATACAATAATATCGTTTATTTATAGTGTCATCCTAGTGTGTGTTTAGATTAGTAGTAAAAATTGCTTTTCTAATATAATTTACGGTATACGAGGTATGTTTATGAGAGGAGATATATGTCTAGACTTGCGGGAGAGTGTCATCCACCAAGTTTAAGTGCCTTTGTGCTTGTTCTTTTTTCTTTTTGTCACGTGAGGGTTGTGAGGTATTTGCGTTAATGCATGGAAAGTTGTGTTCTTTTTGAGTCATGAAAACTGATTGCTAAGATTACAGGTACCATAAGCTATTTAACAAAGAAGTAAAATTGAGAGAGGGATCAGTTAGAATATACTGGCTTTTTACATGTATCACCTAAACTTTTAACTTCTATGGGTGAGCCGTAATTAAATTGTGGGATTCGTAAAATATTTTAGAGTAAACCAATGTATTCGCATTTTATGAATAGTGTGCAATCATATATAAATTTTATATTGAAGTCAGAAGCTATAATTAATAGTTAAAAAAAAAAAAAAAACTCAAATCTTAAGATCATCACTGGGATCAAGTAAGACCCGTATATTCACATATCAAAAAATTAAAATGACAACTGTTAGGTTTCTTGTCACAAAGTGTATCAAGCTGCTTAATTGTGGTGGTTTTGGTAGTACTCTGGTCCTAAATGTGGTGGTTTAAAGATAGTAGTTAAATTAATTATATTTATTTTCCTAAAATGCTCTTATATAAAATTGTTGTTGCGCTTTCCCCCTCCCCCAGCATCCCCTCTAGTGTAGTATCTCTGTCCAGCGTCTTGTTTTGGTCCACTCTAGTGTTCCTTACAAATTTGTTAAACACATGACCACTATGAAAATAGTAGGGGTATTTAAGGAAAAAATTGGCAAAAAAAATAGAACTTTATCCTATAATTAGGACTAAGATCAACTTTTAAATATTGTCCTGTAATGGTAACAAGAGAAAATAATAAATAAATAGGGCATTGGAGATGGAGATAGCTAGGGGCCAATTTGGGGTTTAAAGGGAATCATGGACATTGCAAATTGCAAATTGCAATTAAGCAAAGGATCCAGCATCATCATAATTCCCAGATATCAAATGATTCCCCTTGGCCATTATCCACACACAATCTTCTTACTTATGAGTCATATATCTCATGCATTTCCTCACTATTTTTTACCACCAATATCATTTTCTTGCATATATAGTTACACCATAATAGGCCCACACACACTCCTGTAACAAGTGCTTGAGACATTTATGCTTAATGTTCATGAGAATTACCCAAATCCTTCCCTCACCTCTCTTATGCAAAATCCTGCATGTTTTCTTGTTTTCTTTCTATGGGCACATGTATCTTTTTATTAGAGGCACTGTCTAGCACTAAGGCTATATTTGAATAGAGATAAAAGTAAGAGAAAGGAATACTAAAAAGGAAAACTTCTAAAAATGATTTTTTTAAAAAAACAAAAAATTATTATTTTTCAGAGTTTCCTTCTAAATATCATGTATATTTTCAATATATATTGGCAAATAATTTCTAAACACTAATTCAAACTCAATTGAATTTGATGTGTCGCCTCCAAACTCAAGTTAGTTTTTTTTTAAGAAAAAACATTTTCATAATTATGATGGGAGATGATAGTCCATATTATAGGTAGGACATTAGGTGTGTTACGCACCACTCTCAATCATACATATGAATGCAAAATCCCTATTTATATATATCATTGATCAATCAGAGTGTCTAACAGAAGAGATGTTATATACCTCTTTGTCTACTCATTATCTCTATGTTATGTAACAATCAGTTTTTATAAGGTGTAAAAACACTTATACTCTTTTTCTTTCTTTTTTTGTTTTTAAAAATCAAATTGCACTTAACATCATATGCTTTTTGTAAATGAAAAAATACCCCTAACCTTTACAAATAATAGCACCGTTAGCCCAGCCCAGGGGCGGACACAGGAGGCCACCCCCGTCCCCTTAAAATTTTACCCCAAAAAAAATTAACTGAGCATCTAATAGTTGGTTTACTTTCATCTAAGTATGTATATTAACTAAGCATCCCACCATGTGTTTCCTATCATATATAATAATAATAATAATAAATTAATAAAGAGGTGGGGCCCACCTTAAATATTATCCCTAACCCCACTTATTTTTGCTCAAAATGAATGGCGTATTCTTCTTTTCACTTGGGGGCTTGTTCGCCTTTTTTTTCAAAAGTTTATGACAAATTTTGAGGATCAATAAAGTACTCAAAATTATTATTTTTAATTAAATTTCCTTCATTAAATTTCTTGTACATGATTTTATCTTTCTAATAATACTACTTTTATACTGATTAAAGAATATTTTAAGGTTAGGATTTTGGGCAAGTTTTGAGTTTTGTTAAAAGATGGCTATCAGAATATAGATAATGATTAATAGTCAATTTTAATCGGTTTATTTTTTTTATAAATAATATTTTTAAAATCATATTGATCCTGAAATAATTCATGCTATTTGTAGGTGATTATTACGGATTTAATTATAAATGAGTTTAACAATATGAAAACCATAGAGTAAAAGTCAAATGAAGTAATCTTAGTTTCTATAATAGATTTCTTTCAATTTTTTTATATGTTAGATTTGTATCGTATTTTAAGTACTTTTATTTATAATGTAGCATTTTTTATTTTCGCCTTCCGTCAATCAAATTCCTGAGTCCACCCCTGTCATTAGCCTCTGTTAGTTGACAGCTAGGAAAAGAGCCTTTGATCAAAAGTATTGATGCAGAAGTGGCCATGATAATATTATAGTTGATTAGTTGACAGTGAAAAAATAATGAAAAATGATATTAAGATTAATATCAGAAAAGTCTTATAACTTGTTAATAATAATTATTTTACTTGTCAATTGGCTGTTTTTTCACTTGTCAGTGACAAACTAAGAAACTTTATTGATATTATTTAAAACCTTAATGTTATTTTCTCAAAAAATAAACATAAAAATGAGTCACATGTCAACCTATTAATATTAATTTATTATTTTCTTTAAAAAACTAAAAATTCCTAAAAATTTATTATTCCCTTGCTACCCTTCTTCATCTTCGTGATCACTCTTCTTCTCTTCATCCCTGTGCCCTTCATCTCTCTCGATCCCTCTTTCTCCCTCGACCCCTCTGGTCTTCATCTTTCACTAATGGCGAATATCTCACGTTCGACAGATTGAGGCATCGGTGGCTGCTGGTGGTGAACCAAATCCAAGCGTTGGAGACCGATAACGAACCCGTCCTAACCAAGCTCATGTCCGACGTTGCGAAACCGGTCGGTGGCTGCTGGTTTGATTGCTTTGTTCCTTTTCTCATTGATCATTGCTTTTAGGGCAATAGGCTTTTGTTTTTCTGTTATCTCTTATTTTGGAGTTGCAGAGGAAGATGGAGCTCAAGCTCTCCTGCGTACTCCTGGCTGACATTGTGGGAGAGGGTTTTTTTTTTTTTTTTTTTTAGTCAAGGGCATTTTTGTACTGTTATATTGTAAATACTCCTGGACCCCAACCCTTAAAAGAAGTAAACCTTTAAAGTTCATAATAATTTTATATTACTGAAAAGTATATGGTGTTAGATATACTTTAAATAAAAATTTATAGGTATTTTTGCATCTCCAATCTATGTTTTGTTAAGTTATTCAATCAAAAAGAAAAATTCAACCCTATTAAAATATAAGCCAAAATCTCATATTGTTATATGTGAAGTGAGTTGGATCTATGCATATTGTATAATTTAAGGATAACGTGATTTGTTTTCCATGAACCTTAAATAATGTACATAACATAGTTCAATATATGGTCATTTGTTGTGACGCAGACAATAACTAACACAAGAATCAATCCCAACAATAAGAAACAGATCATGACATTTGCCCATGACTGGGTAAAAAATAAAACAACTTTAAAAAAATTCTCACAAATAGATAAATAAAAAATAAAAAATGACTATAGATGTCAGCACACAGGATGACCTAGTGAGAAAAATAAGTTAAAAAAGTCAAGAAATTATGAATTTTGTAGTTTAATTTTCGGATTTTTGCGTAATGAAAAAGATTACCATACCAGATTTATAATTTAAAAAATAGAGAGAACAAAAAATTAAAAGACACTCATTTATGATTAAAAAATTTATTCCATAATTATGTAACTAACTACTTCTAAATAAGAATGGTATCGTGATTTATCAAAAAAAAAAAAAAAAGAATGGTATCGTGACGTGGAGTGGTAAATTTATGGGAAAAAAGAAGAGTAGATATGGAGGCGATGGATTAAAAAAAGCGCCAGGGGCGCATTGCGCCACCATATTCTCTTCGCTCCGAACACCCCTCCTGCAATAAAAGATCAGAACCATCTCTCTCATTGTCTTCGTCATCCATTAACAGTCACCATCTTTCAAACTTCAACTCTCCTCTCCCTCCTAATTACTACAACTTTAAATCGTCTCTTCGTCTCACTTAGCACACACACTCCCTCTTTCTCGCTTCCTCTCTCGCCCATCTTACTCATCATACTTGTTACTTACTCACTTCTTCCTTCACAAATCTCAATTTCAGAATTCCCAGTTTGAATGAGTTTCTGTTCTTCCCATGGATCCTCCTCTCATCAACGAGTCTACATTCTCCCACGCTAATCCTTCTGCCTATAGTCTCGCCGAGATTTGGCCTTTCCCTGGGGACCACCCTGAATTAGGCCTCCGAATGCCTCATTTAGGTCATAATTTGGGCCCCTTCCCCGATAATTCCCGCCATCGAGATGGCTCCGCCGAGGAGTCCACCGTCACCGAGCAGAGCGTCGGCGGACAAAATCACAGGAAGAGGAAAGATGCCACCTCTGAGGACGAGTCCTCAAAGATGGCTTCCATGATTAGTGCCAATGATTTGGTTGGTCCTTTATTTTTAACTTAAATTTGATTTGCTGCTTTAATTCTCCACTCATTTCCTCAGATAGCGAATGGAAAAGGGGACAACATGTTACATGAATTTTGATTCTCGGGTTGTGAATTTTGCTGCATCTTTTTCTTCTTCTTTCTGGGGTCACAGTTGATGAAATGATGGAGCGTTTGTGTGATAACTCATTCTTTAGCCTTTGATCTGGGATGATGAAAAGATGTAGATGTTGTGTGCCACCGGAATTGTCGGAATTTCTTAAATTATAATCCTACTTTCCAACCGTAAGTTAGTCCGAGATGAATGGCTTTCCTAAGGGGTTCCCACCCACTGCGAGGATTAAAAAATTGGTCAAATTGAAATCTGCTCCTCTTACGTGTCATTGGTCAAAGATGAAGTCCATGTATAGGATTATAGGGATAGGCTAGCACCTGGGGTTTGCCTTTCCCTGTGAAAAGTGACTGTTTCCGTTTCTTATGGAATTATTTAATTTTATAGTTTTTTTAAAAATTCTAATTGAACTGAACTACAGTGTTTCCTTGATAATGATGCAATAATAAAGTATATGAAGTGAATGCTATTAAACCTAATTGAACTCTGGAATGAACTTTGAATCTTGCTGGTCCTTCCTGATTTCGGTTTTTGAATATGATTTGTGTTGATGTTCCTTATATTGGTACAGAATGATTCTGGCGATAAACGGATAAAATTAGGAGTATCCAAGGATGAAAATAGTGGTCCGAAGGCTGAAGTAGAAGCAAGTTCAGTAGCTGGTAGCAAGTCAGCTGAACATAGTACTAAACCTCCCGAGCCTCCTAAGCCAGACTATATACACGTGAGAGCAAGAAGAGGCCAAGCTACTGATAGCCACAGTCTTGCAGAACGAGTAACTCACTGTTCTCTTCTATCTGCTATCTTCACTAAGCTTTAAATGCCCCCTAGAGGTGTTATTAGATGGTTTTTGTCACTTTGAAAGTTGAAGCATCGGTTTTGCCAGGCAAGAAGGGAAAAGATCAGCGAGAGGATGAAAATTCTACAAGATTTGGTCCCTGGATGTAACAAGGCAAGGATAATATTCTGTGGAATCTGTGCTGGATTATTGCTGTCAATTATTTTTCCTTATCATTTCTGTAACTAAACGATAATAAAAATTAGTTTTGCCATTCCTTCATAGCTTGTCTCCCTTTTTGAATTTATTTGGCATATTTTCTTTCTCTGCAGGTAATTGGTAAAGCACTTGTCCTGGATGAGATAATCAATTATATTCAATCACTGCAGCGTCAGGTTGAGGTGAATATTTTCACTTTTTATCTCTATCACTATTGCCACTTACTGATTATCTTCTTTCCCAACATCTCAAATCTTATCTGTGACACAAAATTTTGTAGTTCCTTTCAATGAAGCTTGAAGCAGTTAATTCAAGAATGAATGTGAACCCGAATGTTGAAGGGTTCCCTTCAAAAGATGTAAGCCTGCTGACTTTAATTGATGATAAGCATAATGATTTCTTATGTGAAAGCCATTTCCAATAGCATGCATGGGATTGATGCTAAGCATATTGTCTTTTAACACTACACTTTTACTGCCTCAGTTATAACTTGGGCTTTTCATTGTTTAGTGCTTCGATTTTCATTTGTTGTTTGTGTTGCACCATTCGTGAAAGTATACTCTTCTCATTACTGATATTAAGATTGGTTTGCACACTCAAATTTACTTTTCAGATTCTAGTACACATGTTACTGATTTATGACCCTTTGACTTGTGTTGTTGGAGATTTTAATTTACAATTAAATTTCCTTTCTGTGCAAAGTTAAGTTCTGTTTCATTTAACAATTTAATTTTCCCTCACAATCTACCTTATGCATGAAGCTGATCTAAGTGTTCCAATTTACAGAAAATGTTAACTTTCCTTAGCGAAAATGAAAAGTCAATTCATTTTCAGTATTTCTTGGAGCCCCGCTGCTTCTGGCCTCTAGCTGACTCATCATATGGAAAAATTCTTTGTGCTCAACTTCTTTATATTGGTCCCAACGCAACTTACTTTTTTGGTGTAAAATGACTTTTGTTGAATCACGAACCAAAGTAACTTAAAAAGTTGATGCCAATCACCCAACACGATCTTCCACTACTTCAAACGAATTGCGGCGATAATCAAATATAAACCATCTCAATTGAAACTCTTTTTGGTCTTGATAGTGTTACAGAGAGCTATATCATTTACACATGGCATAGTTTCTTTATGACTGTGAATTGTCCCCCCCCCCCCCCCCCCCCCAAAAAAAAAAAAAAAGTTTTAACATATGCTGATCTGGTGTTTCAGCTTGGTGCTCAGACATTTGACGTTGCTGGAATGATATTTGGATCACAAGCAAGCAGGACGTTCGCCGAGGGAACTCAACTTGGATGGCTGCAAATGCAGATAGGTGGTGGTTTCGAGAGAGCAACATAGTTCAAGGGGATTGGTTGCTTAGTATATGTTCAATTAACAACCTAGTCAATTGGTATAGAATGTCTTTGTTCTGTGTGTGTCCCATGTTATTATAGGGTAATCATTAAGTAGGAAGTGCTTTTAATCTCCATGTGCATCATCTGATATTGTGATTTCCTCTGTTTGCCGCCAGAAACATTCTTAGAGTGGTTTTCGTTTCAATACTTTGCTGATATAGGATCCCTTTCACCTGATTTGTTTTCTTTGTGGCTCAATTCGTATTTATCAGCAGCTCTTGTATTTGTGTCTTTCGAGTGGAAGCTAATATAAATAGACCTTGCAAGTTAGTGAAATCTTGTAATTGGCAGAGACAGGACTTTGAGAAAACTATTTGTCTTCAAAAACCGTGTATACTGTAGTACTCTAATCTTTTAAAAAATAAATCAATACTACCTCCGATCCTAATTATAAGACATAGTTTACTTTTTTGGAAAAATTAAGGAAACTAATTAAACTAACTTAGAGTATTTTTCTTTTTATTTTTTTCTTTAAAGTAATTAGTTTGACTCACATACTAATATATAATCTAAAGATATACAACATATAAAATGATTAAGTAACTTATTTAGCTTTCTTAATCTCTCCAAACAAAGTCAACTATGCCTTATAATTAGGACCGGAGGGAGTAAATGTGCAGACAAAAAATGTACTGTAGTACTCTAATATTTGATTGTGGGGACTAAAAAATTGGTCAACAAATGACATCATTAGAAACAATTGTATCTTTGCTTTGAGCACTAAATTTAACCTACAATCACTGAAACTTATCATTTATCATATTATTCTTTTTTTTTTTTTTGAGAGAGTAATTTTAGGAAAGGGGTATGATCACCTACAATCCAAAGGCAAAGTGAAATCTCCCTTCTTCCTAAGTGATATTAATGTTAGGTAGGGCGAGTCGTCTATTACCCTCACGCGTTAACTTAGATACCTAAGAATTAAGATGTCTTCCCCAACGCTTTGACTAACTTTAAGATCGAACTCCCTCCTTTTAGAGAGAGTGTCTAACCTCTTTATTAGTTAAGCCCAAAAATAAAGGGTATCATTTTATTCTATTATACAAACTGAAACTTATCGTTTATCGTAGACTTCTATTAAAGCCAAGCTAAGCCCACACTTCAAGTAACCGGGTCAGTCTAATCAAGTGTTAATCTTATAACATGCATAATAGCGACAAAACCAGTCATTGATATCATTTCATAAAGCGATAATGATTAGCACTCTCTTATCGACAACCTGTGATGAGTGTAAAAAACTAAAAAGCGAATCTACATGGATTTAGGTGCACGCTGCCCCTTGTCCTTTTTGTGATGTTATTTCCCATTTAAATCATTGAGTGTTCCTTTGTGATCATACCGTTTGAGATTAAAGCATCAAATTGAAATACAGAAGAAATATGTTGAATATTATTAATCTTTATATGAAAAAGAATACAAGAAAGCTTTAATATTGGTAAATTAATAGCTAACTTGAACTTTAAAATCTATTATAATCTAATCTAATCAAATCATAATATCTTAATGATATATTACTAAAATATAATATTCATATCTAATTCTAATAAATACTAAATGATATTCCTAAAAATAATAATAACAATAAATACTTAATTTAATAATAAACATTATATTCTTCAACAATCCTACTCAAGCTGAAAGCAACTTAAATGTGAGTAATAACTGATATCGTTCTTCAATACTCCCCCACTAAGATGAAAGCAAGTAGCTTCAATGTGAGCAGTAACTATCTTTAACACTCTCTCTCAAGCTAAAAGTAGCTTGAACGTGAGAAGCAACTAATACCAATAATTTGCTTCTTTATGAGATCTTAAATCAAGCAGTAAGTTTGGGCACATCTAAGAATAATTCAACCAAATGTCACATTGAGGACATTCAAAAGTAACAATCCAACAGCTTCACCAGAAGTTGAACAACAGGTCTCGCAAGGGACCAAAACAACAACCAATGGGGACCAAAACAACCACCAACAGTCTCACTAGGAATCAAATAATACTCCAAATGTCTTATCAGTGACAAACACTAAAATGGTGTCACAAAGACCAAACAAAACATCTCATCAGAGGTAAAAAAATGAATAGGTACCAAACAGCAAATAATTGCCCAAATAGCCAACATGAACCCAGATTCTGAAACACAAAGTGAATCAAGGATAACCATAGAAGCCAACCACAAGCATGGCACCCAAGACAAAAAACCAAAGAGCATTACATGAACGTGCTCGAAACGTAACAAACGAAGAACCCAGTCACTGGAAACAAGTAAACATGCACGAAACGAAACGCTAGCGGTGGTGAAATAGTAGAAACAATTGAACCCAATATCACAATATAACCTTCGAAGTAGAAACCAACCTATACACACCAGGAATAAGGGCTCAACATCACCAAAAAATAAGGTCAGCAATCAAACATCACCTTGAAACCAAAGAGACCAGCAACCAAACACCCAATACCTTGTATTGGACTAAGCAACTCAAAGGAAGTCACACCCAAAATACCAAACCTAGGTGATAAAACGCAATCCTAGTAGCAAAAAAAAAAAAACAAAGAAAGAAAAGAAGCACAAGGCATGAGACAACAGACAAAAGGCACCAAAGATCTCAAACCAGAGTGTAAACTTTGTCTCATAGAGACAAAGCACTTCTGAAATCATGAAACAGATCTGAAATCACAACCCCAGTGACTTGATGCCAAAGAAGAAATCCGACATCAGAAACTTTTTGAAACATGCAGTCACGTGACTTCGGCAGAAATAGAGATGACGCGTTAGAGCCACAAACACGTTAGTATTGTTCATGCTACAATAACATCTCTGATACCATGTTGAGATTGAAGGATCACATTAAAGCACATGAGAAATACTTTGAATATTATTGATCCTTATATAAAAGAGAATACAATAAAGCTTTTATATAGGCAAATTAATAGTCTAACCCAAATCCTAAAATCTATCATAATCTAATTCAATCAAATAATAATACCTTAAAGATATATTCTTAAAATATATTATTTATATCAAATCCTAATAAATACTAAATGATATTCCTAATAATAATAATCAATAATAATAATAATAAATACTTAATTTAATAATAAACATTTTATTCTTCACCATACCAAACATTATAAGTTAAAGTTCATGAGGAAAGAGAAGATCAGACAATAAAAGCTTCTTGAAACTTTCAGATCCAGCAGTATGTATTTTATTTCCATGTGAGATAAGGACAAACTGATGCCAGGAAGCAAGTTTCAAAACAACCCACGTAAAGTAATCAAATCCTAGAAAAGGATGTTCAATGAACCTAGTGAACAGTACAAACCTATTAAAGGGTTACTCAAGACATAATCAGCATATTATTTTTGAATTCCCAAGTAGGAGCCGATCTCTATTATATAACCATTACAGGGACATCCGTGAGACATAGGATAAAGTTATTATCAACATCTTTTCATCTAATAATACTTGAGCTGTTCATGGCAAAGCAGATAATGCCTGAAGACCCCACAATTACCACTACCATCACTCTAATTCAAAGTGTGTGTGTGTGTATCTTATTCCCATTTTCTGGTTTCTTCATCTGACATTAAGCTTCCATAGCTCATTCTCTAATGGCCAACTCATTTTCTAATTCCATTACTTCTTCCTCTTTTTTGAGTAGCATTTCTTTAGTTTTACGTATGGACTCTTGATCATGCTCTACTTCCTCCTCCATCAATCTCTGATACTGCAAAGCCTCCATCTGTATCTCCGCCTTCTCGGCCTACAAACGCGTGATCATGGACATTGCATTGTTAGCAGCAACCGCTGAAGCATTCCTTTCTTCATCAAGTTCCATATACAAAGCCATGAGTGGCTTTCTATCTAGATGAACTTGTCTGCTCGAAAGGTTTAACATGGCTTCCCCTGCTTCTTTTGAAACATTTGCCTCACTAATTTCAGGGGCAAGTCCTGTTTTCTCCGTTGTTGATTCCATGTTGGTCCTGTAATAACATCTGGGACTGTTGGGAGTCAAATCTTCAGGTGGGGTTGTTTTGTTAGAGATATTATCATCCTCTTCAAGTTCTGAATAATCAGATTCTGACTTGGACACTTCTTTACGTTTGTCACATGAATTAACTTTAAGCAAATGAACTGGACCTGGAGCTTTTAGAATTTTTTTGACTGCATTTTTTGTGGCTTTGGAACGAATGAACTTCTTAACCTTCAATGGCTGTCCACAGCAAGAACATTTCTGGGATTTGCTTGTTCCTTCATAAACATAATCATCTCAAACCCAAGTGAATTTCTATATCTTTCCCCACAAAACATTCGAGATCCTTATGCAGAATCCCAACGAGAGACTTGTAGGTATCACAATCTGATGATTCCTTCTCCATTACATATGAGAGAAGACAACCTTCGCACATGTTTCTTACGTCAGAAAGTTTCTTGTGATTGTGGCAATACGCAATAGAGGACAAACACCTCTTGTGAAACTCACAAATGGAGTTGTTGCAGTAACAGTTGGAGTCTTTGTGAAGCATAACGCGATCGCTCTTGCTGGAACAGAGGAGGCAGGGGATTTTTAGATGGAAGAAAAAGGCGAACTCATTGGCAAAGAAAGTGAGAAACTCATTGAGGTAAAGTATACCTATTAACATCCATTCGAGTACTGTGTAGATCTTCTTCCTTAACGAAGCCAATCATTGATCGGGTAGCGCCCATGGTGGTATAAATTCTCTATAATGCTGTGGATGAAGATGATGAGTGGTGTGTGGATTGGGAGAGAATCAGAAAATATATGAGGATTATGATCAATCAATGGTGGCTGAGACAGAAAAAGATCATGAGCCGGCTAGGATGAACACCTAAAGAGATCACGATCTTTTTCTATTTGTTTTCTCTGTGCTCCTATGTTTCTCTCGTTGAACGTTTCTGCAAGGAAGGAAGAGAGAGAAAGTGAAGAAGGTGGATATATTAAAAGTTAAAACAATGGCTCCAAAAGTCTGGGTGGTGGAACTATAGGTCAAAACTTTGTAGCCTAAAAACTCCGCAAGTGCACGGGCCCCGCAAGTGCACGGGCCGTATCAAGTAATAAAGTGATAAGAAAGATATCGTTCCCACGAGGACTTGGTATCACAACTCTAGTTAAGCATTAATCTCACAATTTCGTTTAAGTTGAGGAAAACAAATTAAATTAAATGAAAAGAAAAGAAATTAAAACTAAATTAAAAATAAGAAAACTACCACAATAATCAAATAAGCAACCTAGAGTCACTAATCCCTTATTTGTTTCCTAGATTTTATCCCCACTAAATTAACTTTGACTTAATTTAATCAGCTAATCTAGAGTATTAATGTTTATAAGTGCCTGTCGGTCCACTTATACACCTACCTCAAATAATTATGCAATGTCTCACACAATTAATTAAGATGCAATTCAAATCGGGCTCATTCTAATTTGACTATGCGGAGCTTCTAGGTATATGTCTATCCTAGACGCAAATTAGATTAAAACCTAATTTCTTTATTAGATTTAAACCTAATTCCACATTATTTAATCCCAATGTCAATTTAAGATTCCCTCTTTCAAGTCCAACCCTAAATCCCCAAAACATGCTCAATGGTGATCAGTCAATAAGCAATAACAATGAACACAGGATTAAATAAACTGAAATAAAATTAAGCAAAACTAAAAAGTGGGAATAATCTCTAAAACCCAAACAAGTTCATAGATTCTCTAGGTTGCAAAACAAACTAGCCACACATGGCTTTATTCAAATCCATAAAAAAGAAAAGATGAAAATTCAGGTTCAAAGAAGAAGAAGAAGAGAGAGGAAAGAAAATTTCTTCGTCGCCTCCACAGTCCTTCCGTGGAAATGATGAAGAAAACCGAAACGCTCAGCCTCTACTTCTCTGCTTCTTTGTCCTTTCCTTCTCGTTCTGTGTCTCTCCTAATCTGCTCCGTCTTCTCTTTTGCTTGTCTCTGCTTCCTTATTTATAATAATTTAGATCTTGGGCCATTGATTCTCTCTCACTTATTACAAAGATATCTCATATCTTGTAATTTACTTCATCAGATCACACAATTGATTTTGTTTCTATTTTCTTGCCTAAGACCACTGAATTTGACTGATTGCATTTCATCTTATTGCCTTTTCTACTTCATTCCAAATCAGCTAATATTTCCTGCACAATAAAAATAGGATATGAGTAGATTTTATGCTGATTTATTCTTTGATCCCAAGTTTGATTTAATTATGAAAACATTCATAAAAGATAATTAAATAGGTATATAATATAATAATTCCAATTAAATCTCATAAAATATACACCTATTTAATTATAAAATATATACTCATCAGGAACTCAGTTGGCCATGTATAGAGAACTGGAGCTTCAGAAAAACCAGGGTATTTGGCAAACAGTAACCTGAATAACGGTCTATCATGCACAACATGGGAAATCGAAAAACACATGGCCCCGTTTTGTTAAAGAAGAAAAAATGCATTTGTTTCAATTTACCTCTTCCAAATTGTGAGTTGTTAGCATGCTTTTAATTCCTAAATATTAGCTCGCTTGTAAATATAAAAATCAGTTTTTTTAAAAAAAACTAAGAAAGTTAATTAAATTTATTTAAAATATTTATATTTATTATTTTTCTCTAAAATAATTTATCTAATTTATAAACTGGTATATAATTTAATCATGCACAATATATAATATGATTAAATAACTTATTTAACTTCCTTAATCTCTAAAAAAAAGTTTTATATTCAGGACCAAGAGTAATGGCATTTTTCTACCCTAGTACTTTCTTTCATCGAATCCGGTTTCTCTCATTAGCAAATCTCTCCATATCCCTCCTCATCACGCATCTAGACCGTCCAATTTTCGATCCAACGACCCAGATGGATTTTCTCAAAAACCGCATGCTGTAAAAATTACCGCATGCGGTTTTTGAGAAAATCCATCTGGGTCGTTGGATCGAAAATTGGACGGTCTAGATGCGTGATGAGGAGGGATATGGAGAGATCTGCTAATGAAAGTATCTTGTTCCTTCTTTCATCCTTAGTATAAGACCCAGTCTACTTCTTTTCATAAATTAAGGATGCTAAATAAATTATTTTAAAGTATTTATATTTATCATTTTTCTTTAAATTAATTTGTTTGACGTATAAGATGATATATAATCTAATAATGTATAACACATCCAATAATGAAGTAATTTATTTAATTTTTTTAAAAAATTAATTAAGTCTCATATAGAGGATACAGAAAAGTAATTGAATTTAGTAGACGATAAAATTGAAAAGTTACGCTTTTTAACGCATTTAGGAACATTAACATATTTTTTAATCCTTTCAAACTGTAAAATTCATTATTTTATCAGCATCAAAAGAGTATTAAAAAAAACAAATATTGATATTCTGAGGCGCAAAATTGCAAATATTGGCGGGGGTGTAAACTGTAAACTGTGAAGTTTATCTTCGTTTTTTTTTGGGCCAATAACTGCGAAGTTCACCTTGTACAGTTGTCCCATTGATGATGGATAATCAATAATGATGATGTGGGGGGCAACGAAATAAACAAGATAATCATGGTAAACGAGGTACAAAAAGATCGTGATTTTCACGAACCCGAATGGCGCGTCATGCAATGGAGAGCCAGCCTTGAGGAGTTCCATTCTGATCGCTTCTCGGAATCATTCTCAGCACTTTGCATCAATTATTATTGTCACCATTATCGATCGTCTTCCCGCGTTTGTCTCAGTCCGTCGACACATCTTTCTCTTCCGTTTTGTGATTATGGGCTTATGGCCCCAACAAACTAACCTGTAACCAAAAATGGTGTCCACGTCTCAGAAGAAAAGCCTTCACTCACTCCTTGCTGCAAACCTTGGCAAGCTCACCATACCTTCTTCTTCTTCATCCACTGCTCACCATGATTTCGACTTTCCACCTTTCTCTTCTCACGATCCCAATCCATCTCCATCCACTTCTGCCATTCCTGGTAGCCCACAGGTTATTCAGAGTAGGTCCCACTCCTTTGTGGGACCCTCCCCAAGATTCGCCCAATCCTCTAATTCCCTGGCGTTTGTTGATGAACTCGATTCCCAGAGCGACGACGAGGCTGAAATTGATGTCGGAGGTGGATTAGGAACTGATTGTGCAGTTGGTGAAAAGCAAGTGGGTGTGGGTGCTTCTGGAGAGAAATTGGCGGTCAAAATTGGACCTGGGGATTTTCAAATTTTGAGACTTGTAGGGCAAGGAGCGTTCGGGAAGGTTTTTCTGGTAAGGAAAAGGAGTGACCGTTTGGACGGAGACGGCGGTGGTGGTGATGGCATTTTTGCAATGAAGGTGATGCGAAAGGAGACGATCATAAAGAAGAATCATGTGGATTATATGAAAGCTGAGAGGGATATTCTCACTAAAGTAGTTCATCCTTTTATTGTTCAGCTCCGGTACTCCTTTCAGGTGCTTTTTCTCTACCTTGATTCTTGTTGAACCTATAAATGTCATTCGTTTGGTTTGATTCTTCAATTCTGAATTCCTAATCGGGAGGATAAATTTATGGAAAATATTTTTGTTTGATTCTTCAATTCTGAATGCCTAATTCGGAAGTTCAGTTGCATTCTTCGTTATGTTACAGTTCCACCTTATGTTGTTATTTGTAAATATTATTTGGCAGCAGCTAGCAGTAGCACCAAGCAGTAGTTAAAGCTTCGGCATCGTTGCTTTCAGCTTAGTATTTAGATGTCGCTAATTGCATTCTTCCTCTAAAGATGGTGATCTTAGTGTTGATAGGGGAAGATGATGCACTTTTAGCACTATCCAGTTTATTGACAGAAAGTCACATGTGTGTTCCATTAAGTGAGTTAAGACTTAAGAGCCAGCACCTACTAAATCTGTTCTAGGGACTTCTAGAGATTAACATCATGAACGCCGTGAAATTATATCTTGTATTCTAGAACAACTTTACACAGGCAAAGTTCTTTTTAAGTTCTGTCAAACTCTTTAGACGTAGAATACTCTGGTTCTATAGGGGAACATTTCGTTTTTTTTTTTGAACAAGGAACATTTCGTTTTTGTTCCCCCTTTCTTTCTAGCTAAATAACTTTAATGGAAAGTTCTGAACTAACTGTTTTATTTTATTTAAATGTATGTGCAGACTAAATCTAAATTATATTTGATCTTGGACTTTATAAATGGAGGACATCTCTTCTTTCATCTGTATCGGCAGGGTATCTTCAGGTATATTATCCAGGGTTCCCCTAAATACTGCTACTTACATATTCAACTTTGTAATTCTACCTTTGGTATGTCTTGAGTAGTGAGGATCAGGCAAGGCTTTACGCTGCTGAGATAGTTTCTGCTGTTTCCTATCTTCACAAGTGTGGAATCGTGCATCGGGATCTTAAACCTGAAAATATACTCATGGATGCTGATGGGCATGTAATGACGTTGCACATCCACTTAATTTTTCTTAAGGAATATGCATGAAGTTTGTCGCATATCCTTGTTATCTGAAGTTTTCATCTTTTCTATCTGATTCTTTATGTTATTTTCTTTGCGCAAATAACAAGTGCAGTCAAGATCATCAGATTTGTTAGAAGTTTTTTTTTTAATGATTCAAATATATTCATAAACTCATTTTCTAATTCAGGTAATGTTAACTGATTTTGGATTGGCAAAGGAAATTGATGAATCAGGGAGGTCTAACTCTCTATGTGGGACCATGGAATATATGGCTCCAGAAATCTTACTGGCTAAAGGCCACAACAAGGAAGCAGATTGGTGGAGCATCGGTATACTTTTGTATGAAATGCTAACAGGGAAGGTAATTATATTTCTTGTACCAATCATTTTCGTCGAGTAAGCCACATATTTTACATGAATTTTCTACACTCTTCTGGAATATATGTGTGTGTAATAAAATATGCAGCTGGAGAGTCAGTGCGTGCATAGGAGAGGCTTTTCTATGTAATTGAAAGACTTTTTTAACTTGGTGATGGTTTGGTTACTTACTCCATATGTCATTCATATTTAAGGTCTTAGCTGCCTGGTTATTAAGAATTAAGATTGGAAAGTTGGTTCATTTTCACCATTGATGACAAAATTATCGATCCCAACAGCCCTTTCATATTGAAGATCAATCATTTAATTTGGTGTTTCGACTAATCTATCTATCATGTTGTGCTATCGGGTCCCTTTTCTTGTCAAATTCTCTTCTGATTAAGAAAAGATACGGTTGACCAATGCCTTTTGGGACCATCTAGGAGATTCATTTGGAGTCTATACACATTAAGCCACACAATGCTTATCCAAGTCAATGGGCTGCTGCTACTCTGCATTCATTTTTTTTTTTTCCTGATTATTAACTTCTATTTTGCAGGCCCCATTTACACACGCTAATAGAAAGAAACTTCAAGAGAAAATTATTAAAGAGAAAGTGAAGCTTCCACCAATGCTAACCGCCGAAGCTCACTCTTTGCTTAAAGGAGTAAGTATACAACAACATTCTATTATTTTTCATTGCTTTTCTACTCTTTTCTTCTGCCCTGTAATAAAAGCTACATATGTTTGCTTCCTCAACATATGAAAAGAGTTTATTTTTATGGATTTTCTGATCTCCCCGAATCTCTGTTTTCAATTTTTTTCCCTCTAATATTATGTATGATTCATTTTGGTAAAAGATTTTTTTTGTAATAAAAAACACATTCTGGGTATTTGCAGCACAAAATAACTATACATTTCTTCTTTACTTCCCAGTTGCTGCAAAAGGATCCATCAAAAAGGCTGGGCAATGGACCAAATGGAGACAACCAGATTAAAAGTCACAAGTGGTTTCACTCAATCAATTGGAAGAAACTGGAGGCAAGAGAACTGCGGCCAAAATTCAAACCAGATGTGAGTGGCTTAGACTGTACAGCCAATTTTGATAAATGCTGGACCTCAGTGTCTCCAGTTGATTCACCAGCACCCACACCTACAGCTTCCGATCATTTCCAGGGCTATACTTATGTGGCACCCAACCCTTGGCTTTCATCTTAGACTGAAGGAATATAAAGAAACCACATCTATGTGCATTTAGATGGTTCAGACTTCAAAGACTGACCTCAAGCACACAGGCAAGCCTCACTGAATTTTGTTGTAAGCTAACTTTTGACTTGTAACTTGTGTAAAGTAACTAATTATTCTGGAAGGTAACACCTCCCTTGTCTCTGATACTTTTTTTTACATGAGAAGGCTCTTAGCAATAATGAATGTAGAAATAAACACAATGTTCATGTAGCTATTGATTCAACTCTTTAAAGTGAGCTTATCATATCTCAGTTTCAAGTCTGTACTATTTATTTGACATTAATGGAAAATAAAGGATTTAATCTGCATCTAGTCATGATGAAATGGGTCAAGAAATAAAATGATCAGATTTGATTTATTTTCATCAAGTTGGTCTGTCCTGCACCTTCTGCATACTTGGTTGATTTTGATATTTCTTTCGTATATACAGATGAACTATACAATTGTCCCTTGCTAATTTTTTTTTAAAACTGAATTTTAGATTTTGATTTAGGTTTTTTTTTTTTTTTAAGTGAAGGAGTGATCAGGAATATGGACACTTGGACAGTAATAAGACAAAAATACAAGGTTTTGATATAACTGATAACTGCGGGGGAGGTGGCATAGCTTTCTGCCTAGTGCTTAATGGTCGTACGTAGAATTTTATGGGGACAGTTAAGGGATGGCAGTATGGCAATATTCTTTGAATTGATTCAGACTATAAAAAATAGAGTTAGTACCACCAAGCACTTGGATCAATTGGTAAAAAGTTGTACTAGCTTAATCAAAAGTCTCAAGTTTGAGCTATGGAAACACAACAATGTTCAATACTTGATGGTAGAGTGTTACTGTTCTTGTGGTCTTGCCAACTTGATCCAGATTGGTCTGAACCTCCCATAAATCCTTTGAGTTAAAAGCACGTAGATCTAGGATATTGGATACTCCATGCAAAATCAAAAAGTTAGTTATGAATGAACAAGAACATTATTAACTATTTTATATCATCTCAAATATTTGTTTAAATCATTGAGGAACACGTATCATGTATTGTATTGGGGGTGGGGGAGGGCTCCAGATTTCTTTACTTCCTGTTTTTCAGATACGCACGAAAACTTGAGGAGCAATGAAAGTAATTAACCAATAAGTTCCTAACCAACAAATTAATCAATCAGCAAGGAGAATCATTAAGAAAGTATATCTGAAAATATCAAAAATACAAAATAGAAACTAAGATTTCCACTATCCGAGAATCTTGTTCCTTCTGCTGAATATTCTTGCGCATATCTGTGACATGTGGTTTTGGTTGATAGATGAAAGCTTATGATCAAGTCCCACGTTAACACACGAGATTTTCGTCAAGAGAGTAACAAACACAATGATCTTATTAGTTTGTTACAAAGATTCTCCACACCGCACTTTCTCAGATATTTTCGTTTGTAGTGGAAACCGATGACCCACATGTCAATCACTTGAATGTTCTATACTTTGCTCTGCTTCTTACTAAGTCAGAAAGAGCCATCCTTATAAATACACGTTCTTTGTCTTTTTCAGTCTCATAGCAACCACTTGAGTTTACTAAAAGAGCATTTAGAGCATTTAAACCAGTAGAAGCATCGATAGTAGAACCATGTCAAACAGTGACAAGTCTCTGTGTGAGAAATCGATGAAGGTGATAGCAAACATCATTAAGCTAATCTCTTTTTCTATTGCACTCAAAACTGTTGGAACTACTACTTCTGCAAAGACTCACAGCAGAGGGCTTTCAAATTCAACCTCAGGTTCCGAATATGCTGATATGGTTCCTGAGAAGGAACAATTGGTTCGTGATCAGATTTATGAAAGCAAATGGTCGAAAGAGCCGAAGAGACGAGCTAGCCCCACGTACGTGACCTATCCAGTTCTAAGAAATGGATCAACCTCCCATGTCCAAGAACAGAAACTCCCTGCTAAGCAGAAGAAGGAAGAAGAGGTTGTAGATTTGTTGGCTGCTAAGTATATCGAAAAGATGCGTAAGAAGCTTGGATACAATTCACAGAGGACTTAAAATCCTTTTGTCAATGAAGAGGAAGTTAGTGTTATATGTTTGGCATGCCAGAAATTAGTGACACACCTAACTATAGCTATTGGAATAAGTATTCTCATTTTCTTTCTAGGAAGGACTGTATTCTCATTTTCTTTTTAGGAAGGACTTTTCCGCATGCCAAATGTAAAGTCCATGTAGGGTAAAGTGATTATCTTCCTTAACTGGCGTCTATGTATCTATAAAACTTCTTCACATACAGCCGTTCTGGATTCAATAGAGCTGATATTAGGTCCCTTTAGCTTGCAGAGATGGAAGGTTGCTGTAGTTTTTGAAGAGACTCAACTTCTTTTGTTGCTTCCTTGTGTATTCCTTCCTACTTGATCGATGTTATATACTAATCTCAATCCTTAATGTAAGACCAAGTTGAATAATTTACATAGATTAAAAAATTATTTATGTCTTATTTGTAACAAATATACCATTTTAGTCTTATTTATAAGTCACCTTTCAGATATAAATGAGATTGTGACAATTTAGACGATATTAATTATACCAATAAAAATAGAGAGAGAAGCAAGAGTTGAAAGATATTCATTTATAAATGAGGGTAAAGTTAAAAATTTATTTTATAATCATTGAGCTAATGACTAGAAGGTATTATATTTAACACAGAGTAACAAATCCAACCTTTAACTAACTCTTATATTAATGACTAGAAGGTAGTGTTACTCTATGTTCTTGAAGAACGCATAGGTTAGCCACATGAAGTAGTTCAATGATAAGGAGGTAATTTGAAGTTAAACCTTATAAAAAATTGTATTTTTTGAGACTCTTCTTTATTTAGTTTTCCTACTTAAATTCTATGGGTGATTTATTGATCCAAGCCAATAGAAGATTGATAGGTAAGAACCATAGAAAGAAAAGCTTAATATATAGGACTAACAGAAAAATGCTCGCATAGATTCTTAACAACCGAACTTAATCTTCGAGACTATCCCTAAAGCAAACGTGAATTTCTGAAGTTTTTCTTGCGTCCATTAAAGTTACTAGCATGGCCTAAGCGTGTTAATTGTTTTTCTTCTGTTACAATCATATGATTCAGCTTTGAAAACAATCTATTTATCCTCGGAGAATGGGTTTAAATAAGATAAATTGAATATATACAGTTTTTATTATAGCTTTTTTAGCAGTTTTCCCGCTACAATATGATAAATGGATAACTTTTACAAGTTAATAGCTGACGTTTTAATTCTTTATAGAGCTTCATCTACGTTGTTTTCAAAACCTTTCTTCCTGGTTTACTTCTTTTGTCTTTTCTTTCTCATTCTAATTGGCATAGTGGATTAGTGAATTAAATTTATGGCTTGTTTGGATGAGAGGAAAAGGAAATTAGGGAAGAAAATGAGAGAGAGAGAGAGAGACATAGCAGCTTCTCTCCCGTTTGGTTAGAGAGCAAAAACAAGAAGGAAGGGAAACTGGGGGGAACAAATCAATGAATATAAATGGGGACCTCCAAGTTTGAGATGGGCTGAGGGGTTGTTTGGTTACGATGGATTTGGAAGTGAGTGGAAGGGACTAAAAATTTTATGAGTTAGATTTTTTAAAAGAGTTAGAAAAGAAGGATTGTAAAATTTTTATAAAGAGAAAAACAACAACAATAACAAAAAGTTTTATCTCATATATATAAAGTCAGATATATAGATCACATGACTCTATTGGGCTCGATTAAAAACTAGATCTCTAGATAACTTGTTAACTAGTAGGTTTTGCTCAATAATTCCATCGATCTTTCTCTATTCTTTTTTATTGAGTTCGAAACAACTTAATTACCGTTTTAACTGATACATCTAATGACTTTCTTTGTATGTGTTCATTTTCTACCATTTTTTTTTCCAATAGCTGCCACTCCAACCTTACTCGTATGAAATATAAGAAAGCTTTTAATACTTCTCTATTTTTTCTTAAATCCAACTCAAAATTTTTTCCTCCCCTTCCCTTATGAGGCACATTGAATCTTATAATTAGACTAAAATAAAATGCTCTTTTCTAGTTTTTTCTTTTTCTTTCTTCAGTTTAGCGGCCATTATTCTTCGTTAACCACTAGTAGTAATCCACTTTTTTAATTCTATTTATAACTCACTTTCAACAAGTTTTACAGAAAATCTTAAATTTTATTTACTTTAATTTAAAATTTTAATTTTTAACTTTATCTCTATTTAATATATGTATAAACGAAAGTGGACATAATATTAAATTACATATTCATATGAAAAAATTTAACAAGGTGAGTTATAAATACTTAAATATTACTAAAAAAAATTCATTCCTGGTCTCCCTAACTTGGAAATAATAGGATCAGAGAAGTAAATAATATGACGATGAAAATATAATAGTGCATGGTTTGATTAACTTAGAATAACTTTTACGAGCTATAAAATAAATATATAAAAGAAATTTTATTTCAACTAATAAAAATTGATTTATGAAACTATGGTTTTATATTTTGATTATCTCAGAATAACACTTATAATTTATAAAATAAATATATAAGAGGAATTTTATCTCAACCGATAAATAATTTCTGAAACTATGGTTTTATGTTTTGATTAACTTAAAATAACTTGAGAAATTTTATCTGATAAAAAAACCATGATTTTATGATTTTGTGGTTTACTGTACATACAACTAAGATATCGAGGAGGAAATGGGGAAAAATATGAAATATTGAAATCATCATCCATTGGCCAGAAATAACTAACGAGTTTCGACCAAAAAAGAAATAACTAACGAGGAAGACAGTAGCGAAGGTGGTCTCGAACAAAGCCAAATGTGAGATGGCCCCAATGTTGTTAAAATCGAGATCCTACACAAGATCGGGAGAGGGTGTGAAGATCGTAAATCGTGGGATCGACACGAATCGTAAGATCCTATTACCTAAGATATAAAATTATATTCAAATATATATATATATATATATATATATATATATATATATATATAAAATAACTCATAAACATGTCAAAATAATTATAAATATGCAGGGCCTTTAGTCATGTACAGTAAATGACAAAGAAATTTACACACTTTTTTATTTTCCACACGGCTGTCATAACCTCCAGGCATGCAATGAAAAGTAAAATATAATATTAGTTGGAAAAAATGTCTATAATATTATATATTCTAGATTTTAAGCTACAGTTTTACAACTTAAATATACTAGTATATTAGAAAGCAAACAAATCAAACAATTATTGCAAAGCACATGTGTCAGTGCGTGGGTCATGAGTCATATATATTAAATAAATGATAAATGTTTAAAGATGTTTACTGTTAGTGTTTCACTATTTTGACTTTCGAACTTCTTACCAGAGAGCAGAGAGTGGATTCCGAGTTCGTCTTCCTAGTTCCTTGAGTGGCGGATGTTCAGGGAGGGCTCATGATCTGGAATCATCTTCGGCGGCGGCGCTTCTAGAGTGAAAGCAGGTTAGCAGCAACAAGGTTCTGATTTCTGATTTCTGAAAGTAGCAATTTTGGAGTGAAACTTTCAACTTCAAAGCAGCAACAGGGTTATGGTCTTCTGGACTCTGGAGTGAAACTTTCAACTTGAAAGTCATCAAATTGCAAAATTAGGGTTCTCAAATTGTGGATTGCAACACGGCCTGATAGGTATTTGGGATTTTTTTCTGGTTTTAAATTTTGAAAGGTGCACCGACTCACCGATTGCAGCTGGTTTTGAAACGTGCGATTCAGCGATTTCTACGATTTAAACGTCGATCCAGTCGTTCCAAAGGAAATTGCGATTTCTGTGGGTATCTGTATCGTTTGGTTCAAATATATCGCAAGATCGTGCGATCTCACGAGTTAACGCGCGATTTTCATAACAATGGATGGCCCACAAACCACAGACAATCATGAAATTTATCCGGATTGCAATCAGTCAACTGCATAGGCCATTAATGAGGGAGTAAATAGGGTCATATTAGTATTAAAAAAAAAAGGGTCATATTCACCAAAACTAATTAAAAAACACAGGAAAAAAAACGTGTTTTATCTTTATCCTGGTTCCGAGGCACACTCCCCAAACCACAAGAAAAATAAAGGCCATATCCAAGTTGATATTTTTCATGCCAGAGCCATAGAAAACTACTCAAACTGTGTAGTCCACATCCAATTTTTTTTATCAGTAATGAACATGCAAGTTCTTGTTATTTTTCAATCTTCTGCATCATCATCAACTACAGACATAAACGACTAAAATAAACAAGAATCTAAGGTCATAGCATTAGAATACAATAACAACAGGACAGGACCTTTTCCAGGGTCTGTACATAGCAAACAGAAGGAGCAACTTCAGTCACATAGTTGCCTTCTTCCCATCATCATCATCCTTAATCCTTCCCTTCGAAATTTTACTGTTTTTTACCAGCAAAAGAGACAGGAGATTAGACATAAATATCACTGTGAGCCCAAGTTTCTTCTTTAAGTTATGTTTTCTCAAGCAACACTTATAATGTTATCTCCATTGTTGAAACCCGGCATGGAGAGTATAGATGAATGCCTTGCTGTTGAAGTTTGTCTTTGATCAGAAGACAAGGATAAGCCGAGAGACAAACTTGGTGGATCGACAGATGAACTTGAACTCATGGATGTGATAATAGACGATTCAGAAGCTTTAGGATGTGAAACTGCTGGGACTGAAATCATTCCAGAACCAACAATATTCATAGGATATACTGGCATCATTGAAAATCCTTTTATGTTCGTAGTTTCAGGGGTTCCAGCGCACACAGGATTTGAAAGAGACATATAATCTTGATGCTGGATCTGTTCTTCGATTGGGATTGCAGAGACCTGACACAGATAATTGACAATATAAGAAAAATGTGTTTATCTGTTTCAGTCCTTCGAGTTTAGAAAACTTGCAGGCTCATATTTGACTAGGCCTACCAATCTACCATGTCAAGGGTCAAATTTCTCAAACCTAGGGTACCAAAACCTAAAATCAAGTCAACCTGTCTACAACCACCAAAGAAATTATAAAACTAATTAAGGAACATGGAATATCAGAAGCACTGTAATATAAAAAAGTAAACTTCAGCTAAACTGCCAATCGGAAGGCTAAGATTTAGATCAGGAATTCAAACTCGATTGAAATAACAAGAAATAAACATCGAGTCCAAGTTCCTGCGTTGAATCTCAACTTAATATTCTTAAAAAGGAGGGGGAAGGGATGGTAAATGTTGAGTGTCAAACAGTATGGTCGTAGAATTACCGTGTCGGTGGTGATATCGAAAAGGCTAGATCTACGGCGCCGGCGATTGAGGTTGCTTCGCCGGAGAAAGTACTTTTGAGCATGGCTCGCAACCTGTGTAGGCGTCCGAGTTTTCACGTAGTTCCTTGAGATCCCTCTCCAATCACCTTTACCAACTTTCTGCAATCCCAGCAAGAACAGCTTGTGCTCTTCCTCTGTCCACGGAACTCCTGTTGAATTAACATGTACAGTAAAATACAGGTCAAAATCAACATCAATGCAAATCAACTAATCATATTTCATTTCCAAAAACAGTTTCCAGATTGAGGATATCTAACAACACAATTTGAATCAGCAAGAATTCTTGGCGGAGCTATCAATTTAGGTTATACCAAAAATCAAAACAATCGAAAAAAATTCCTAAAACTTAATAAGCCGGCGTGAACGTGAAGAAAGCTAAAACTGATAAACGATCAAAGCTGTTGATCGGACCTCGCTTACGCTCACGCTCGCGATGCCTGCCAGAATTATGAGCAGCAGCTTCATCGGCAGAGGCATAGCCGGCAGCCAGAGAATCTTCCTTGTTGCCGTTATTATTATTGTTTGCAACGTCCTGAGGATGCTCGTACTGAGAGAGATTATTCATACTCACGCTCTTCCTCATGGAATCGACCACAACTCTAACCCCAAACAGCATGATCTCTCCGGCGGAACCATCACCATCGGCGCTTAAGGCAGAATCGGGGGTGGCGCACTTGTGAGACATCCTCCGATGGGCCGTTAGAGGCGTCGACCGTTAAAAAGGGAAGATAGTCCGTACAAGGGAGGTCAGAGGGAAGGAGAAAATGGGAATATTGAGAAGAGAGTGCGGCGGCGAGAGACTCAGAATCGGTGGTGGTGAGTTGTGCTTTTATATATAGAAAGGAGAAAAACAGAGACAAACATTAGGTGGCAACATGTGGAGCGAGCATGTTGAAATTACGGATGAGTGGATTTTGGGTGTGCTCTTAGATGCGTGTCGAATTTTGATTGGTTCGTATTTCTGCCACCACCATGTGTAATATTTTGTCTATTTCTTCAATCTAATCTTCTTCCATTATCTTCAGACAGTTTGGTGATTTTTTTTATTTTTTTATTATCTTAACATATATTTTAATTTCCTAGCTGACTCTATTTGCTCTGCAATAACTGCAGCTGAATTGGTAGCCTCTTGGAATTCTTTATTTGGTTACGGTGTGATTTGCTTAATAAACTATTGGTTAATAAACTATTGGTTGAGGAGCGTCTAATACAATTAACTATTAGTTGGATCTTAAATAGCAACAAACTATTTAAAATGTTAAATCACCACAAAAACGTTACTCTCTCACTGACGCAGTTAGTTCATTTGTTCCTGCAATTCATTCTCCTCTCGATGCAATGGCATCTTTTATTTGGCATAATTGTAGTCCATTCTCTTCTCTCGGTTAAGTCTTTAATATAATATCTATTTTAATTTAAGAAAATGAACTAAAATATGAATCTTATATTAAAAATAGAATATACTGTTTATTTGTTTTTACCAGGATATGCATATTCTCAAGACAATTGATGTAGCCTGACTATTTGACCAGCCCAGCCTTGTATTATTGTAACTTGCAAGTCATGTGTAGTTTAAGCATTGAATCCGATTTAGTTGGTGAATTTTGATAAAAAGATCCTTCGCAAATCTTGTTAGATTATTTGTAAGTTTTTTATTTTTTATTTTTTTTTTTAGGAAATTGGAGGTGTTTGTAAATTAATGCGATGGAATTTATATTTATGTCACAATTATTTAAAGAGGTTGACTTCTTATAGAATAGAACATCCTTAATAAAAACACACACAGACAAAAAGAGGAGAGCAAATGAGATACTAACAATAAATGCTTAAAATGCCCCTTGCAAAACTCAAAGCATCTGTCTTCTGATCATGCTTGTAGAAGAAGACATCAAGACAACATGCGATATTTTAGGCAGAACTAATTTCGGATAAATATATTATCGCCTTTAGTCTTAATTACAATATTAAGTTAAATTTTTTTAAAAAAGATTAAGAAAACTAATTAAATGGATTTAGAGTTTTTTTTATTTATTTTTCTTCAAACTAATTAGTTTAATTAATAAAATAATTTATAATCTAAAGATACACAATATATAATATGATTAAATAACTTATTTAGTTTTTGTAATTTCTTTAAAAAAAAAAGTCAACTCGATCATATAATTATGATCTAAAGAAGTATATAATATAAGTCATTTATTGCATCTATTAATTTTTTTTTAAAAAAAAACATTATTCACATTACTTTTCATTAATTTTTTTTCATAATTAAATGGTAATGTATGAGGCAGCACAATTTAAGTATATGCCATAGCATCAAGGAAGTGTCTTGTTATAATTTCTCATTCATTTATTTTTCTTTTATTTTTTTTTAATTCGAATTTTCTTTTTTTTTTTTTGCATAATACAGGCAAGCCGAAGCTTGAAGAGGTATATAGGACCTAGCCCAAAAAGACTAGACCTAAAGTCAATATCAAAAGAAACAAAACAAAGCTAGGACCGACAAGCGCATTGGTCCCTCCGCACCATCTCAAGGCACCCCTCAGGAATTACAGGAATAAGTACATCGCGCGTATCCAGAGGAGCACTATGCCCTTCCTTTGCCAAGTAATCAGCGCATGCAATAATTCGAATTTTCTCTAACATCTTCTTATGAATAGGTCAATAATGATGGGGTTTTTTTTTTTTTTTTTTCATTTTTCAAAAACTTGTAAAGCGTCTATACATGAGAAGATGTAGATAATCAAGGTTAAAAAAACAAGATGTAGAGAAAATGCATAAAATGTCATTTTCACACCTTTAAAAAAAAACACTTAATGTCAGACGCACTTTTGAAAAAATCACATATCTATTTTATATCCTAATGCTATTAAATATCTTTAATTTCAATTACATGTTATCAAGAAATAGCCTAAAAATTTTAAAATCATGCCTGGGCTTGACTTAAAGGAATAATGACATTACTTAATCATTGGACCATAGTTGACTATTGTTGAGTTATTTCTCAACAATTGCTAATAATCACATCAATGACTAAATCAATTTCTGTCTGCGTGTGTGAATTTATTACTATAAGATAATGATATGATTTAAAAATTGATTAGATTTTTTTTAATGACCTACGTGAAGATAACACATGGGATCCACCATAACAGCTATTTGGTAATTAAAAAATACAAGTCCAATTACCATCCATTAATTGTCCAACAACTTGCCTTGTGAGTAGGCATGGAAATAAGCCAGGTTAAGTTAGGCTTTGGCTAAATAAGCTTAAGCCTATAATGGGGGCAGAAGGCTTGAACTTAGGCCTGAACCTGAATTCATGTTTCTTTTTAGGCTCAAGCCTAAGCCTTTATAAGGTCTGGTCGAGCCTGAAGCCTTTTTAAATGCCTACTTACAATGTAGACCTTTAAAAAGACCTCGTATTACAGGCCTTAGAAGCCATAAATAGGCTTTGTATACTTTAAGCCTATTAAAAATATATAAATATATATTGAAATTATAATATAAGAATGAAAAATAATAAAAATTATCTTATTTATATGATAAAAATATAATTATATTTATTTAATATTTAAACAGGCCAGGCTTGAAGGCCTATAGATCAGGTCTTAGCAAAATAGGTCTGGCCTATTTACGTATTCAGACCTTTAAATAGGTCTTTGTCTGGCCTTTTTAACAAACAGGTCAGGCCTGACCAGGCCCTAAATAAGCCAGGCTATAGGCCACCTGATAGGGGCTTGGCCTATTCTCACCCTTACTTGTGAGCTACATTATAACTTGAAAGGATTAAAATTAAAAAAAATGATTAAGCTTAACCCTTCAAAGTGGAATCCAAAGACTGACAAGTGGAAATTAATACTTTGACCAAATAAATTAAAATAATGAAGATTAAGGAGACAAAGTTCAGAAGAAGTGCCTCCAATATTATTATTATTATTATCATTATCATTATTTCTTATTTTAATATTCAATGTAATCTCCATCACATGGGCTATCTCTAGCCTTTTTCTCAAAGGCTTAGACTCTCACATGCATGCATCAACCCTTGTTTTAAATATGATTTTTTTTTTAAAGATTAATTTCCACCGTACATTGGTCTCACCAACTTGGTTTAATATATTAATATTTAGGAAAAAATTCCACCAAACAATCTACATTTTTTAAATTTATTGTTAAATTAGTTATGATTCTCTTGTTTTGAATTCAAAAGGGTAGAAATTCATTTTGAGGTTGTTCACAAATGTAGACCACGAAGCACATGAGGTCATCTAACAATGGAACGAAGAAATCTGACAAGAATACCTTTTTTTTTTTTTTTTGGTCAAGGGAAGTTTCTATTCATTAAAAACCACTAAGTGGAAACCTTACAACAGTAGATCTAAGTAAACAAGAGACCATGACTACGGAAGCTAGAAATACATCAGGAATAGGAAGAAACACAGTAACGGAACAACATAACAGATCCAAGTACAGGAGAAAACACACTGCGAAAATAAGAAGAAGAAAAAAACATGATAAGCAACAAAACAACCATCAGCCACCTTCCCCAATAAGATGACAGAGCGAAGTATTCCCAGCATCGTTGCTAGTCCTAGGCGCCTCCAGAGCTAGAAGAGTTAACAAAGCAGGTGTTGGTTGTGAGACTCACTCCATAGGGTACATCCCTTTATAGGCATCAGCTACTAGAAGATCCGCAGCACGGTTGCCCCCTCTCGGGGAGAAAATCAAGGAAAACCCAACTCTAGAAGCCATAAGACGAATGACATCCAGGATAATACCTCTGCACTTCCAATCATACTTATCCGGTGCCTTGGCCACAACACAAGAAAGCAAGGGTAGGCAGTCTGACTCAAACAACACCTTGTCGTTGTAACGCCTCATTTTCAATACCAAAATCTTGGCCAAAATATTAGTAACACCTCCAAATATAGGATATTCAACACTCAAAAACATATTTACAATATGGCCAAAGGTAGAAATCCATTTATACAGAGCCAAAATAAATCCAATAAATAAGAGTTATTTTAAAATGCGGAAGTCTTTTAGGTTCATGGCAAATAAAATAACACAACATAAACTAAAGGAGTACAGAAGAGCCTACAAAGCTCACTCCATGGGTGCATTCCCTTGATCTCTACTAAGTTATTCACCTGAAAAATGATAATATGGGGTGAGATTACACATCTCAGTAACTACTGAATATTTCCACCGCATACAAGTAAATAATGTATGACAAAAAGGCATAAACTTATTTCATAAATATAAATATATACCATACTTTCTCTTACAAAGATTATTTGTAAAAGTAGTTATCAATACAATAATAAAATATGACTTTATATATATAAATATATTTTTCAGAAGTTCTCATCATATGTCTTTACAAATCATTCATCAGTCTATCAAATCCTTGATCTGTTCAGAAATGCATTATGCAGTATGCAGCCTCCCTTATACCACCTCCATCCGTATACCGCTGACTGGAGCCATAGGCTAACACATAGTCCAATAGAAACTTATTCATTTGACTGAATTGTTCCAAGCTCACCAAATCTTAAGATACACCCGGCCAAAGGTATAGAGCTTAAATCTGGACTATGGCTCCCCTCCTTTAAAATAACTAAGGAGGTGTCACATGTCCCACAACTCCAATGAAATCCCGGCCAGAGGAAAACATGGAAGATGGGGCCCTGAAACAAGTACCATCCACTGTGCACCGAGTGGTGGAATAAATCATTCTTATCATTCAAATCCCTCCTTACTCCACCCATCATAATACAACCGCCATGATGAATATGTTCACTCAAAATAATGCATTATTATACCATAAAGTTTTATACATCAATATGTGTATTTATGAATAGTAAATACTATGCGTATCTGTGAATAGTAAAATACTATGTGTATACATGAATAGTACATACGGTATGTATACGTGAATAGTAAATACGGTATGTATACGTGAATAGTATTATGAATAGTAAATACAGTATACGTGAATAGTAAAATGAATAGTAAATACGGTATACGTGAATAGTAAAATGAATAGTAAATACGGTATACGTGAATAGTAAAAATGAATAGTAAATACGGTATACGTGAATAGTAACGTACGTATAAATAGTACCTCTGCAGATTTGGAAATCAAAGTTCCCACACCAGATCTTAAAACCATAAATATTTTCTAAATATTCTTGCCAAAATAGTAAACAAACAAATTTATAATCATACATAATTCACAAGTATAAGGAAGAATATTCAGAGTTACCTGTTACTTGCTAATACCCGAATCACCAACCAGCTATTATAAGACTCTCCAGCAAATATCTCTCTACTCTCTCTCTACCTCTCTCTATGGCTCTTAGAAGTTGTGAAGAATGAAATGAAATGGAAGGTCTATTTATAGTTGGAAAATGGGTCTTTAAATGTAATTTTCGTCTCTGGGTCGTTTTACGTAATTTTCCCAAAATTATAAAAAGAAATCTTCCCGTGACTCAGTAGCCGCCCCGTGAACCTTTTAAAAAGAATTTTAACAATTTTTTTTAATATTTTTAAATAATAAAATAAAATAATAATAATATAATATTATTATAATTAATATTAAGTGGGTCCCGCGGCCAATTTTTCAAAGTTCACAAGAAAGTTTGACACTCACGGGAAAGTTTGCAGAGAATTATTTTGGCCGTGGGTCCCGCATGAATAGTAAATACGTATTTAGGAATAGTAAATACCGTATTTTTAAATAGTAAATACGTATTTGTGAATAGTGAACACTATTCATATTTCACAAATTTCAAGTATTAAATACGTATTTGCGAATAACATATATATTTTTTAAATACGTATTTGTAAATAGTAAAAACGTATACATGAATAGTAAATACTATTCATGGGTCCCACAAAATACTGATTTCAAATTTATCACTTTCCGAAAATAGAGCTTAGTAGTCTTCCAAAAATAGACTTATTCTCAAGACTTTAGGTCCAAAATTCAGGATGTTACATTTCTCCCCTCCTAAAAAAAAATTTTGTCCCCAAAATTTTGTAATATGGTAAGAATTCTAACCTATTTAAATAAATGTGGATAAGCTTGTCGCATGCTCTCCTCCGTTTCCTAAGTAGCATCTCCAGGAGCCATTCCTTTACACACAACCTTTACAAGCTAATAGCCTTGTTCCTCAATTGCTTATCCCCCGCATCAACAATCCGCTCCGACTCAGCTTTATATATCATATTATCCCTAAGTCCTATCTCTTTCCCAAACATGCTCACCAAGCACACAACACAATTTTCGTTCATCTTGTACCCAAAGTAATATTCAGACACAGGATCCACTAGTTCCTTATTTGAGCGCTTGGTTACACTGGCCTCACAGGCCAGTTCATTCTTCCTTTCTGCTTATTTCATTGTATTACCACGACACTGGATATTCAGATCTTACAGCTTAAGAAGTTACCCTCAGGCCATAATAACCACAACATGATATAATCTGATTATTCTGCCAACCTTAAGATAAACTTTAGACATACAGGTCTAATGTTACCATGATAGGCAACAAACACAATACTAGGCACATAAGTCTTATAGCCTAGAGATACCACCATATGCAAACTAGCTCAACGGGTCTTACCGCTTCAAGCCTCTGCTCGTCTATCCTATACCCGTGCTTCCTCAATTCAAGTTTAAGAAAACACTTACTTACTAAATCTAGCTTTCACCAATGGCAAGTAATTCAAAAACAAGTACATTTGGCAAGATTCCGCAAACTAAGTATATCCACAACAGTTTCCAACCTCTTCTAGCTTGTACACCTTCCACCACAATCATAATGTAAAAGTCAATTCTTGTTCTGATTTCGCAAGGATTCATTCCATGAGACATCATAGTTTATAAATGTCGATTACAAACTGGTCTTAAATCCTGTTGTAAATATTGCGTAAAAATTTCCAAACACAGCAAGTGCATTGGTAAGTTCAAAATTCAAATACTCAGGGACCTAGCAACTATTTTAAATAGTCACCAACTCCGAATACATTCCAGGTTCCAACTTATTCTACTCAACTCATCCATGAAACACTCAATTCATTATTTCTAAAGAAAGATTCTATTATCAAGATCATTTCCTATGCTAGTTAAACAGTTGGCAATCTCTGAACACCTTATACATGTTGGTATCACATTTTGTTCCCTATTTCTCTCAAATCAATTAATACCATATTCTAATATCTCAATTTATTCAATCAATTCAGTCTCCTAAAGAATCAATACAACTGTTAAGTTGAACTGTTATATTACATTTCTACTAGTAGCAACCCTCTAGATCCCCTACCAACTTTCAGATTCATCATCCTATTTCTAAAACCCCGATTATTCATACTAGATTCATCATACTCCATAGCTTATATCATTTAAGAACTATCCTCAAACTTTGCCCAAAAATGATAATTGTCAAATTACAAATCAACTCTTAGAACTTCAATATCAGCAAGACAGAGATATCATGTGTCCTCAATAATATCCATAGAACATTCATGTTTTCACAATTCCTAGACTAAGATTTAAAACATTCAAATATTATTCTCACAACCTCAGCATTGTTCACATGATTCGAATTCAATCCTTAGTATCTCAAAGACATATACTAAATATCATCTGTTCCTCTCATAGTTATCTATTAATCACACCCAAATAACATACTAATATTATAACATAAATCACCGGATTTCATACTTTCATAATTAGACATACTATCTTAACTCAGATTGAATTCAAGTCTATTCTCAAATATTCCCAGACATCAATAGTCAAGTTTACAATTTGATTCTTATAACCTCAACATCAACTGATAATTCGTGTTGCCCTAAAAATACCCATTATACATACTAAGATCATGATTCACAATTCCTAATCTAATTCTTGGATTATATGAAGACTATCTACAACCTCAGCAGTATTCACAAGGTTCTAATTCTACCTCAACCTGCAATATCACAAAGGCTCATTTCATTCTTAAGTTCTATTTCAGCTTAGATTAAATTAAAGCCTATCCTCAACATTTACTATATTCATTCTAACATCTTACTGGCATTCCTAAGGATCACCATTTCATACCTTTCCATCGATCTTCCAACATGTTTATCCAAAAACCTTAGTCTTTGAATTATCTGTGACAAATTCATAGAGTTCTTCGGATACTCAGAGAGTGAAGTATGCTCTCGGGTTAATTGGCACAACTCATCATCATTTCAAATCTTCGGATTCTCTCCGGTTCATCTAATATTATTAGGAAGTCACCCTTCCCAAGATTACTATCACCTTAGCACGCTTACGCTTAAAATCCTATTTTTAAATGTCAATTCCGACATCTTGAGTCAGCTGCACATCCAAGACAGATTTCTTAGATAAATGCGCGTATAAACGTCCAAACTTAATTTCTTGAAAACACAGCTAGCAATAAATGCCATAGCGATTTCTGTCTGCAAAGGTCTAGGAAACTGCGACCCCTAACGGTGGCTAGGGTGCACTAGGGTGCGGTGCCATAAAATTTCCGCATAACAACAAAGTCTGCATAATTATAAGCCAGCGACAGATGAGAATCCAATGCTGCTTAACAAAATCTAGACGTTACTAGCCCAGCTATAAACCGAGTAAAGCATGAGTAATTGTTTCACATTCTCTCAGGCTTCACATCCTCTCAAGCTTCACATCAACATACATATTTCCTCTCCGATCGTAACTTTCCCTATATTCTTCCATATTATCTTTATACATGGCCGGTTCAAGCAACTTCATTCCAGTTTCCGATTCATACAACCCTTTCTTTCTTGAAACTTTACTTCATGACTATCAGACTAACATGTTGTCTGACTTGTCAAACAATGCATCATACCCTTATTCTTCTTTACTTCCCCAAAATCCCGTAAGTATGAATGTTCATTCATCTGCCTCAACGATTAACATTCCTACTCCTCCTCCAAGGATACAAGATTCTATTTTTACAACTACTAACAGAAAGGAATCTGAAGCAGGTCCATCAAAGCGACCTGTCCAAAGATGTCGTAATATGGCAGATCTTATGGAGTCCACGGTACCTTCTCAACCAAGGAATCCTGGTTCTAGCTTGACGGAGACTACTAATCCATTCTCATGTGGTTGCTGCCATGTTCTACGAGAGATCATTCATACCAATGGACTTCAATACCATAAACTTGAAGTTCATGGGAGGATTGGTATGATATGCCACGCTGTCTTTCACCAGGACGTACAAGGAGGTTCTTCCAATCCTCAAGTATTTGACTTTGGTAAGAAAAATTTAGAAGATGTCAAACATTTTCTAGAAAATTATTGTTTGAATCAAAATTCTTTAGGGTATGTCCTGGTGTCAGATCCCCTATCAGCCTACTATGAGGCCCTCTGTGTTGGTTTGGAATGGACTAAAAATCAAAATGAACTCCCTAATAGTTCATTTCCAACCAATACAGAAAATATATCCAATAAAGGAAAAGAGCTCATGGTTGTAAATAATAATCCTTCAGTCCCCATACCTAGTAATCCATACCGATCAAGAGCTGAACAAAATATTAGAGCTGCATCAATGTCAATAGATGATCTTAGAGACTTCTTCCATTTACCTCAACAAGAAGCGGCTCAACAAGTTCGTCTATGCAAAAATGTTCTAATGAAAATATGCCATAGGGGAGGAATAAAGCATTGGCCTTATGTAAAAATTCGAAGCACTATGAAGCAAATAGCTAGATTGAGAAGAACAATGTCTCCTGATGGTCCTCTCTCAAGAGCAGCCGCTCAGGAAGAAATTAATAGACTTAAACTTGAGATAGTCGAAGCTTGCGGTGGGATTGTACCAACTGTTGTTCTTGATGCTTGAATTAATATAGTCTACTCTTCTTAGCCTTCTTGCTAATGTTTGTAATCTCTATTCTAGGATTCATAAGGATTTTCGAGTTTTCCTGCCAAACTCAACTTTATCTTATTAAATTCAAACTTAAGCCAGTTATTTTGTATAGTCAAGACTATGCCCGTATTCTGTTATGGTATTGTCATCTGTTACTCATATAAATTAGCTAGGTAAGTGTAAATCTAGCGAAAATCTCTTCATACTTTTTACAACGGCAACTAATTGAATAACCATCAAATAGGGGCTTAGTCTTTCAATCACTTTCCTAGACACCAATAAAAATATTCATCCCCTAGAAAGTAATTTTGGGCCTACAGAATCCAATATTCAATAAATTTTCTACTTACCATCTTCCGCTACGCGGCTCTGAAATTTAATCTCAATCACATCCTCAAATCATAAATCCTCATTATCAATCACTTGAATATTTTGATTAACCCATTCTTCTCCTATCATGAATGTCACAAGAAAATTGGTAAAAAGAATCCAAAGCTATAAAGGAAAATGCACATGTTATGATATTTAATTTGCCATGACCTCAAAATTTTTATTTAGAAAACTGATAGGAAATTTACAGATTGGCCAGAACCTTTGCTCTGATACCAAAAATGTAACGCCTCATTTTCAATACCAAAATCTTGGCCAAAATATTAGTAACACCTCCAAATATAGGATATTCAACACTCAAAAACATATTTACAATATGGCCAAAGGTAGAAATCCATTTATACAGAGCCAAAATAAATCCAATAAATAAGAGTTATTTTAAAATGCGGAAGTCTTTTAGGTTCATGGCAAATAAAATAACACAACATAAACTAAAGGAGTACAGAAGAGCCTACAAAGCTCACTCCATGGGTGCATTCCCTTGATCTCTACTAAGTTATTCACCTGAAAAATGATAATATGGGGTGAGATTACACATCTCAGTAACTACTGAATATTTCCACCGCATACAAGTAAATAATGTATGACAAAAAGGCATAAACTTATTTCATAAATATAAATATATACCATACTTTCTCTTACAAAGATTATTTGTAAAAGTAGTTATCAATACAATAATAAAATATGACTTTATATATATAAATATATTTTTCAGAAGTTCTCATCATATGTCTTTACAAATCATTCATCAGTCTATCAAATCCTTGATCTGTTCAGAAATGCATTATGCAGTATGCAGCCTCCCTTATACCACCTCCATCCGTATACCGCTGACTGGAGCCATAGGCTAACACATAGTCCAATAGAAACTTATTCATTTGACTGAATTGTTCCAAGCTCACCAAATCTTAAGATACACCCGGCCAAAGGTATAGAGCTTAAATCTGGACTATGGCTCCCCTCCTTTAAAATAACTAAGGAGGTGTCACATGTCCCACAACTCCAATGAAATCCCGGCCAGAGGAAAACATGGAAGATGGGGCCCTGAAACAAGTACCATCCACTGTGCACCGAGTGGTGGAATAAATCATTCTTATCATTCAAATCCCTCCTTACTCCACCCATCATAATACAACCGCCATGATGAATATGTTCACTCAAAATAATGCATTATTATACCATAAAGTTTTATACATCAATATGTGTATTTATGAATAGTAAATACTATGCGTATCTGTGAATAGTAAAATACTATGTGTATACATGAATAGTACATACGGTATGTATACGTGAATAGTAAATACGGTATGTATACGTGAATAGTATTATGAATAGTAAATACAGTATACGTGAATAGTAAAATGAATAGTAAATACGGTATACGTGAATAGTAAAATGAATAGTAAATACGGTATACGTGAATAGTAAAAATGAATAGTAAATACGGTATACGTGAATAGTAACGTACGTATAAATAGTACCTCTGCAGATTTGGAAATCAAAGTTCCCACACCAGATCTTAAAACCATAAATATTTTCTAAATATTCTTGCCAAAATAGTAAACAAACAAATTTATAATCATACATAATTCACAAGTATAAGGAAGAATATTCAGAGTTACCTGTTACTTGCTAATACCCGAATCACCAACCAGCTATTATAAGACTCTCCAGCAAATATCTCTCTACTCTCTCTCTACCTCTCTCTATGGCTCTTAGAAGTTGTGAAGAATGAAATGAAATGGAAGGTCTATTTATAGTTGGAAAATGGGTCTTTAAATGTAATTTTCGTCTCTGGGTCGTTTTACGTAATTTTCCCAAAATTATAAAAAGAAATCTTCCCGTGACTCAGTAGCCGCCCCGTGAACCTTTTAAAAAGAATTTTAACAATTTTTTTTAATATTTTTAAATAATAAAATAAAATAATAATAATATAATATTATTATAATTAATATTAAGTGGGTCCCGCGGCCAATTTTTCAAAGTTCACAAGAAAGTTTGACACTCACGGGAAAGTTTGCAGAGAATTATTTTGGCCGTGGGTCCCGCATGAATAGTAAATACGTATTTAGGAATAGTAAATACCGTATTTTTAAATAGTAAATACGTATTTGTGAATAGTGAACACTATTCATATTTCACAAATTTCAAGTATTAAATACGTATTTGCGAATAACATATATATTTTTTAAATACGTATTTGTAAATAGTAAAAACGTATACATGAATAGTAAATACTATTCATGGGTCCCACAAAATACTGATTTCAAATTTATCACTTTCCGAAAATAGAGCTTAGTAGTCTTCCAAAAATAGACTTATTCTCAAGACTTTAGGTCCAAAATTCAGGATGTTACAGTCGTGACCAAGGTCCAAAGCCAGAAGCAGGGCCCTCTTCAGAGCAAGGGCTTCTGTCATGAAAGCAGATATAGACTTGACTTTATCCACAAAGATCCAAACAAAGTAACCAGCAGAGTCCCGACAGATTACACCAATGGCTGCATCTTTCTCGGACGAGTAAAAGGCTCCATCACAGTTGATTTTCAGACTACCACGAGATGGGGGAATCCACCCACGGCCAGGACTATCACAGCCCCTCGACACAGGGTGGTCCCCCACCCCTATACCACAGTTAGACCAAAATTCAAGGTTCCTTTTTCGAGCCAATTCAATAACAGTACCCGGATCTGGCTTTCTATGCTCAAAGTTCATCTCGTTCCTCGCCTTCCAGATAAACCACAAAAGCCAACAAACCAAAGAGAGATCATTCTTTCTTAATAAGGGGGTAGCTATCAATGAGATCCACCATGTATTAAAATTGGAGATGCTGAGCACATCAAGACGAGCACCTAAATGGGAGCCAAACCATACACATCTCGTCCAGGGGCAATGGAAAAAGAGATGCTCAATAGTCTCAGTAGCCTCTACACACACTGGGCATAAAATATCTGGAGACCTCTTCCTCCTAAAAAGAGCAGCCTTGGTGGCAACGGTACTACTTAGAATTCTCCAAATGAAGTGCTGAACCCGAGGAACGACATTTAACTTCCAAATTGCTTTCCAACAGGAAGAGGTGATGACAGTCGACGAACCAGCCCTATTCACATCAATAGAGTTCCAGTCCTTCCTGCAATGATAACCTGCCTTTACCGTATACATCCCATTCTTGGCCTTTGTCCACACTAATTTATCCTCCATCCCACTGGAAGGGATAGGAATCTGATGAATAGCTTCCTTGACCTCCGGAGATACATGATTGTTAATAGGAGAAAGAATCCAATGCCCTTCAACAATTAGATCACAACCCCTACCAACAGCAATAATTGGAACATCCGTAGTGCGCGGCCTAGCTGGGAAGACATCACCGGGGACCCAAGGATCACCCCAGATTCTGATAGCAGTACCGCCACCAATATCCCACATAAGATCTTGTTTGAGGAAATCCCTACCGTCAAGGATACTGGACCAGCACCATGAAGCCTTATATCCCTTCTCCGCATTAATGAAGGCCTGCTCAGGGAAATACACACTTTTAAGAACTCTAGCCCAAAGATCATTAGGACGCTGTAAAAGTCTCCATGCTGTCTTGGCCAAGAGGGCATAATTCATCTCCAAAAGGTCCTTAAATCCCATACCACCAGCACTCTTCCCCCTGGTCATAGTATCCCAAGCTTTCCAATGAGTCTTGCCACCAAAGGCACTCCCACCCCACCAGAAATTAGCAATAAGACTGTTGATCTGCTTGCAGATATGAATGGGGAATTTGAAACAATTCATCGGATAAATTGGGATTGCAAGGATAACCGCTTTGATCATGACAAGAATACCTAATAAAGTTATTGAACAAGACATTTTTTATCTAGTTAAATATAGTTCAATAAGTAACCGACAACATCTAGTAGGATAAGATTTGTTGGTGATGTAATTTTTTAGAGTTTAAACTGCGCATAAAATGTTAATGTTTATAGTTAAAATTTGATTGACTGAATAATGAAAAATAACTCATAAAATTAATTAACATTTTTAATATAAATATTTCCACTTGTATTTTTGGCTTTAAATTAACTTTGATTTGACATTATCGAGGCATAAACAGGATTATTATTAAATAAAACCAACCTGATCAGCACTTTGAGTTTAATATTAGAATATTATCCAGAGTTTAATTAATATTATAGAACAGTACTGCTTGCAGTTGCAGTTATAATTAAATTATTTGTTAGCCGTACGTTTATAAAAGTTTTGGTTGTAAACAGCTAATCTATATGCTTTAATTTTCCATACACAAAAATATAAAACTTAGTATTATTTGCCATAAATAAATACTAATATGATTTATATAAATTCTATTAGTAGCGCAGTAGTATGAGAGTTTGGCTCCCCTCCCCCATGTTTAGGGTTCGAGCCCTGCCCTCTCCCCTACTATGTATATAAAAAAAAAAAAGATAGTAGGTCATGTCCCACAAGCTCTGAGTCAGAATATTTATAATTGGGAAAATTACACATAGGTCCCAAGGAAAAGAAATATTTATATTTAGGTCCCTTAAAATGACAAAATTACTCAGAAGTCCCAAGGGACTTCTGAGTAATTATTTCAGAACGTAAAATTACTTTGCTGCCCATAGTGCATATTTCACACAGAAGCGATTAACAACAAAAAATTCATGTATTAACAATAACTTTTGAAAACCCTAAATTTTGTTAATAAATAAAGTTGTTGTTAATACATGCATTTTCTGTTGTTAATTTATGCTTTTTCTGTTGTTAATCAACAAAATTTAGGATTTTCAAAAGTTGTTGTTAATACATGCATTTTCTGTTGTTAATTTATACTTTTTCTGTTGTTAATCGATTCTGGAAGTGAAAGAAGACAAATTTAGGGTTTTCAAAAGTTGTTGTTAATACATGCATTTTTTGTTGTTAATTTATGCATTTTCTGTTGTTAATCGATTCTGTGTGAAATATGCACTATGGGCAGCAAAGTAATTTTACGTTCTAAAATAATTACTCAGAAGTCCTTTGGGACTTCTGAGTAATTTTGTTATTTCAAGGGACCTAAATGTAAATAACTTTATTCCTTGGGACCTATATGTAATTTTTTCTTTATAATTTAATAGGAATATGGATTTAGATTTTTTTTTGGAGTTGTGAGGATATGGAAAAGGACTTCATTAATTGTTTGTGTGAACAGAATAAAGAATAGGTAAAAACCATGGCTGTGCATATTTACAAAATCTAAAATGTCATTTAGTGTGCGTAGTGTGTGTGTGGTGTGTGAATTTCATCCACAATCTGAATTTATTTTAGTTAAAAAAATAAAATATTTAAACAATAATCTATTTAAAAGATGCATATATATTTTTATTTTGCTAGATTATTTTTTCTTGCCAAATTTGTATGAGTCAAATTTAATTTAACACCATTAATATTTGACTTAGGTAATTTGGAGCCCATTTTGCTCCAACAGTTTTATGAATGAAATATTCATTTAAAAAAAAAATAAAAAAAATCATGCAGTCAAATTCAAAGTTAGAGGTCAATAATATAACTTCAAAAAACTCATTGGTATGCTAAAAAAAATAAAACTTGTGCAAGTAGATATTATTTTATTATTATTATTATTTTTTGGATACATAGATACTATCTCCGGTCCTAATTATAAGAGCTAGTTGACTTTCTTTGGAGAGATTAAGGAAGCTAAATAAGTTACTTAATCATTTCATTTGTTGCGTATTCTTGGATTATATATTGGTTTATTAATCAAATTAATTAGTTTGAAGAAAAAAAATAAAAATACTCTAAAATAATTTAGTTCGCTTTCTTAATTTCTCCAAAAAAGTCAACTAGTTTTTATAACTAGGATCAGATGGAGTATTATTTTTAAGTGTGTATAAATTTGAAAGACACTTTGAAAAGAGCTATGATAAGCGAGTCCTGTTCCTCTTACAGTCGCCCCCTCTCCCCATTCCTTACAGTCGTATCTAGGCTGTCTAAATCTTGATCCAACGGTTCAGATTTTTTTTTTAAAAAAATTGTCTTTTTCCGATTTTTTTTTTAAAATCTAGACCGTTTGATCAAGATTTAGACAGCCCAGATGCTAAGGAATGAGGAGAGAGAGGGAAGGACAGAAGATCCTCTTTCATGATAAGCCCAACAATACTTGAATATAGCATAGTAGTTGTGTATACGTATACTTTATCTTCCTGTTACAATAATTTTAGAATATGATCTAGTTGTATTAGATATAAATATTGTGCAATAAAAAGTAGATCTTATCATTTGAAACATGGGGCGTGACAATATTAAAATCTGACTAGATAATATTAATCAGATAGTGTATGAACAATATAAAGGAAAAAGAAAAAATAAAAGTAGATCTTATCATTGTTGATACTTGAAACCCTTTCTAGTTTTAAATATACAATAAAGTTGATTTTTTTAGAGAGATTAACGAAATTAATTAAATTACTTCAAAATATTTATATTTTATTTATTTTTCAAACTATTTTGCTTAACTTATAGACTGATATATAATATAAGGACATACAACATATTATATGATTAAGGGTTAAGTAGTAAATTTGTTTCGGAAATTTTCACTGAGGAGCAATATTACCCGTTTTTGTTTAAAAGTTAACAGTTAACGTCAATTTTTTTTGACTATCAACATTAGTTTTTCAATAGAATAGGGTAACATTGCTACGTTTTGAAATTTCTAGGGCAATATTGAAATTAGAAAAACTTTCAAGACAATATTACTCTTGGGCTTATACTTCCAAGACCGATTTACTACTTAATCCTATGATATGATTAAGTAACTTATTTAGCTTCCTTAATTTCTCTAAAAAAATGTTAACTTTATCTTATATCTAGGATCGAACTGGTACTTCAATAGTGTATAGTTAATAAACTATTTAATGATGCTCTATATCTGCGGAAAAGATTTTTCTTTTATTTAAAAGGGATTTAAAAAAAAAATTAGGGTTATGTGAGGGGACATGAGTACACTTTTTTAATGTAGATTATTGATTGATGAATGAATGGTGGGCTTTGGTGGTGGGAGGATAATGGGAATGGAGGATAAGACCCCGATAAGACTTTGTGGGGTTCCATCATCTCTTCTTTTCTATCTTCCATTCCCTTATTTTACATATAAACCACCCAAAGTTCTTCACTTTTTTCCACCCCCAGCCTGTTTTATTACATTAATTATTTTCTTTTACTAACAAAATCACATATTCGGGAAAAAAAAAAAAAGATTGTGACCATATCCATGTGATGTGAGTGTTTGAAACTTTGAATGAATGATTCTGCCACAGCTATGTTTACAGATTATTCTTCACATATACCATTGGTAGCCTTTTGGCAGGGGTTAGGTGTTTTGACTGCCAGTAAATTTAAGTTCATGTCGGAAGTCTCACATCAGATTAAATTGATTTTAGTAAATATTTAATATATAATAAAGTGAAATGATACGTAATTTTGAGCTTTAAGGTTTTGAGTTAAGATATGGTGTCTCTTTCATAGTCTTCATATTTTCACCCATTATTTTTAGCCTTCACAATGATATACAATGATATAGTGTTGGTTTGGAATAGTGATGACAGAATGAAATTTTTCTCTAGCTAGACTTTTATGAACGGAAGATAGGATAAAAATTAAATTATATATGTGATTTGTGTCTGAGATAACGGTGACAAAACTGACCTTTTTCTAGATAGCTTTTTGTTTGGAATAACGTTTGAAAAACCCTTGAAAAGGAAAATGACATGAATCTTAATATTGAAGACTATATATATATATTAGTTGTATATTTTGTGATAATTTAAGATAAAAATTTGAATTGAATTTTATAAAAAAATTAAATATATTCTAATAGATATATTAGAATACATGTAAATGTATATTTAATAATATATTGCTTATTGGATCATAACATTTTTTTTTATAAACTGAAAAAGGTCACTGTAGAGATTGAAAAAAGTAATTTCTCTTAGAGGTGGCTTTTTTTTTTTTTTTTTAATAGAAGCTCATCAACCTTTGAAGCTATTATAAATGGTTTAAATTACTTTTTTTTAAAAAAAATCCGCCAGTGTTAGTATTTTGATGGTGTTTCATAGTTAAAAGCTCATAATTGTGCCGATTGAAGCAAGGACTTGTGCATCGTTTAAAAGCCTAAAAAATGTGGAGTTAGCCCTATTGGCTGCCCAATTATTTACCATAGGAATTGAATAGCCATTAATTAGCTAGAAATCTATGGTACTTTCATGCTTCTGTACTGGGAATTTTGGCTTTAAATGAATCACAGGACTAAAGATGTAAGAGGAAGAAGTTAAGCCAACGAATCATATAAAAGCGATGTTTACTAATATGACTTTTTCCCTCTTTGAATGGCCATTGTTTGTGTGGAAGCTCACCAACTTTGTGCTTTTTATTATAAAAAGTTATACACACAACACAAACACATCAACTTCAATCACTAAATGGTCTCTTTCTCCTTCCAATTCCTCTTTCTCACACAACTCAAACTCAAACCATTGGCCTAAAAGCCTCCTCCTTCCTTTTTGAAGGCGGCTTTAATTTGCATTGCATTATTTAAGCTTGTTTTTCTTTTCTTAATGCAATCTGCATCTTTAAAGATGAACCCTCCATTTCTTTAAATAGTGAAAGTGGTAACTGAAAAGTCATTCCTTAGCTTCAAAGAAATTGAGAATCTTTGACCCCAGTGACTTGCATGCAACACATTGATATTGCACCGATTGCTGCCAGTTAAAGTTAGCTTGATCTTATGATTAGAACCGGAGGAGGGTGGGAGTAATAAAAAAAAAGCCTTCCCTTGCCATTAAATGCAAACATGGGCGGCGTCTGAGCGCAAAAAAGAACAGAGAAAAGTGCACATGTAATGTTCGTTTTCATGCCATACAGATTGCAGTAACTACTACATTTGCTTCTGAACCAAGTATTGCAAAAAGCAACTTTTATTTTTTCTGTTCGCAACAATATAAATTCAAAAAGTTCTATGTATCAAGGTCAATATGTTGCTGTCACTGAACGAGGTTGGCTATATGTTTTCAGACTGTTATAATTCAAATCTGTTTAAAGTATAGAGTACTACCTCCGGTCCTCAAAATATGACAAAATTTGTAGTACAAATTGCATTATAAACTTTGTTATATATTTAGGATCGGATGAGTATATCAGTATATGTTAATGGAAAGAATGAGGATGAAAAGGGGGTTAGATCTATAAAGATGACGTTTATAATTTGTATAATGCTACTTACACGTTCAAGTTTTACTATTTTTTGCTCTCTTTTCGTGTACAAGTAATTTGAAGTTTGCAACTTTTGCAGTAGCTTTAGCTCCTTTTGTTTTCCCTTGAGGGTTTGAATTAAATAAGTTAAAGAGAGGCGAAAGCCTGTAAAAGTGGGTTAGTGACAACTATGTCAGTTTCAGACTGATTATTCCTTATGCCCACATCAATGATGTAAAGGTCCTCAATTCATAAATTTCTTCTCAATCTTTGAGTGTTTGAATGATAAAAATCAATAGAGTTAAATGCTAATCAAGATTGTTTCTTTAATCATGTTATTTATCCTTCACTTTTATTAACTTCTTAACAAATGGAAGAAAACAGAGAAGGTAACTTTTTTTAAAAAAATTATTATTTCCTATCCTTATCTATTTCATTAAACTCCACCTCGGAATCTTATAGAAAGCTTCCAAACGTAACTTCATGACAGAATTACTTCACAACTGGAACATGCTGGCCGCACAATAGAAATATCTTGCATCTTGTGAAACCCTTATGAGAAAATTATAGAAACCTTACAAATCAACCAGAATCGGCACCTCAATTTAATGAAGTCTCTTAATTTCGAAAACAAAAATCATGCAATTAGGTGTCACAAGTTACACTAGCAGGTTCATCATGATATCTGCTTAACTTGGTTATGTTTGCCCTTTTTTATATGGTTATCTGATTGAGTGAAGTTCGAGCATTGTTATGTTTACTCTATAATAATTTAGGAATAAATATTATATGAAGGATTCACGGGTGATTCTCAGGAATGATGCAAGGTATCACAAGCCGTCATTGGCAAATTATTAAAATGATGGACACTATCAAGTGAACTACAGAGAACATTTGCAATTTCTGATTCGTTTGTTCTTTATCAGCTTTGGAGTCTATTGAGTATGTTCAAGACTTCGTTCAAATATTGCAAATATACACAATTGCATATAAACATTAAACAAATGAGTACATGGTTAAAAAAATTCCTTGCAAGGTCCATTCGATGCAGGAAACAAATAAACTCGCGAAGATTGTTGCACATAGCTCACTGAACTTTGCCTAGGTACCTTGAAAATCTTATATACCAAAATTTTGGCAAGCTGAAAGACAACCTGCTTAGGTACACTAGTTTAACAAACATGTGCACTAATCTTCATTTACAGTCAAACATAATGGCGCATAGAATGGAAAGCAATGAATGTTAGTCTCTATTTCTTTAAACTGCACCAGCTAGAAGCTCTGTTCTTGTACTAGTTTCTGTCCTAGAATCAAAAGTACTAACTTTACCAGTCTGAACACCCGATTTAGGAGTTCTTCCTCCCAGAAGAGTCAAAGGAGAGTTACTTAGAGTTATTAATTTATCTTTCTTGGCCTTTTTTGAAGATGATTCAGTGCCTGACAGAATTCGCCGCAGCTGTGACTGCTGGCAGACAATTCTACCTTTGTTCCATCTGGCAAATGTTAAGGAGGGTGAAATCTCCTGCAGGAATGAAAAGGCAGCCTTTGCAATAGGATAATCTTGGGCAGCTGTGCTTTGCTCCATTTCGCCCCTACTGATCAAATAAGAATATATGGCCATGTTAGAATGATCGCTGATAAACAACTCAGATGACATAAACGAACCGTTTATTTTTTTTTCCTCAATAATAATAAGAATTTGCAGACCAATGCAATGCACAAGTATACTATTAAACAGCAGAGGGAAAACACATCTAGCGTCAATAAAGTTGATTGCTGGATCTATGTTAATCAAATCCATCCATAAATAATCCTGGCAGATCAAACGCACATTTATTAAAAGATTATCTATTAAAACATTTATTCAGACAATCATATTTATTAAAGTGAAAATTAATCTGAAGGTCCTTATAGTTTCCTTTGATTTTGAATCAGGTCCTTGCACTTTTTTTTCTTTTTATTGAGTCCTTTAACTTTATGCTGTTAGATCCGTTAGTACTTGGAACCTAAATTTGTTAGATGTGAATTAATACCATGGGAAATTCCATTATCATGTTCTCCTTAGGTCTCCTTGCACCTGCTCACGTTGTAACCCAGTATCTCAGACCAAACACTCCTCTCTGGTTCACTCATTTTCCTCAGCATATTCTCCTCCCCTCACCATTAAATGGCTCTATGCTCCTTCCCACAACTTGAATGCCATCCTGAGGTCCACTTTTCTGAATATATGGCTCTTTTCCTATCACTAAAACAAGGGAGGTCTCACCTATTTGTCTTTTTTCCTTATGGGTTTGATGGACCGACTAACTCAATTGACGCCATCTCAAATATGCACATCTTTCTTTTCAACTTTGAAAGGTCATCTCCAATTCCAAATGCTTGCATTTGCATCTATGCCATTCCAACACCTTCGTCCCACATTCGTGATTCGACCTCCTTTGATTCTACCATGAAAAACTAAATAATATATAGAGAAAAACATGCGTGTCTATCATTTTAATGTTTCATGAGTGTCAGTCATCAAAATTATTAACATCTTCCATCCCGTTGGTGTTATATATATATAAGCTCGACAGGTGTGTTAGGAGGGATTCCCCTGTTTTAGTAACAAGAAAACAGAGCCATATAGTCAGAAAAGTGAACCTCAGAATGGCATTCAACTTGGGGGAAGGAGCGGAGAGCCATTTAATGGTGAGGGGAGGAGAATATGTGGAGAAAAATGAGTGAACATGAGAGGAGAGTTTGTCTGAGATACTGGGTTACAACGCAAGGGGTGCTAGGAGACCTAAGGAGAAGATGATAACGGAATTTCTCATGGTGTTAGTTCACATTTAACAGATTTAGGTTCCAAGGACTAACGGATCTAACGGCACAAAGTTCAAGGACTCAATAGAAAGAAAACAAAGTGCAAGGACCTGATTCAAAATAAAAGGAAACTATAAAGACCTCCAGATTGAATTTCCCTTTATTAAGAGACAATTTCCGCATCTCAGACATAGCATTGGTCAATAATTGAGTTTTCATCATTGAAACATCTACATTTGTTTTTTTTAACCCGTGCTAAATTTCAATTCTCTGGCCATTATTATGGCCTTACCATTAGAAATTGTGTATGTTTCATGTTGGTGATGCAGACCAACTCTGGGGTGACCCCAAATAAAACAAGGTCAATAAATAATGGCAGTGATTGACATATCCATGGATCAAGGAAAGCAGAGAGACCCATGCGATGATGCCATGTCATTGTATCAAAATGGTTGAATGGATATGAAACTCCTGCTTCTTATTCAAGCCCAGACTTGGTTAACACATAACCCAACGAAAGCATCATTTTCTATTGGAAATCAATTCAGCAGAACAAGGCAGAAAATGTCATTATGATATTGAGCACGACAGTTAGTACTTGTCATGTCTCTTCTTTCAGTTTTGGGACCCGTGGTATGTTTTGTAGAAAATGAAAGAGAGCAAATGAATATGTATAGTCTCACAAGCAACTTACACTACAACAACTGTTGCAAGCTGAGGCAGATCCTCACCACTCCTGAACATCTCCTGCATATCATTCAACCAAATTGATAGTGCTGTTAATGCACCTCCTTCCCACATCCTGCAAGAAGGTCAAGCATGCATGTGGCATTAAGTAAGTTTAATAAGAATTCAGTCAGTTCAATAAGAACTACAAAGTTCAGGAAGAATAGTTTCCCATTATACCTGTGTATATCCACAGACCACACTAGCTTGCTTTTACGGAAAAGTTCAGGGAAGAGCCCTCGTTTAGATGCTTCATTGATCACTCTTCCAGCCCTTTCTTTCTGGCCCAGCCACCATAGAGCTTCGAAAAGTGTATTATAAAGCCTCATTCCCAATCCACATCCTTCGGAGTTAAGTCTGTCCAAGACATACTCTACAATCTGCCAATTAGAATCATCATCATAATCTCCCTTGATCATTTGGCCAATCACCTGATGGATATCTGATTCCCTCATTGTTATCATATCCTCAAGCAGAGCATAGGCATCATTCAACCTGGAAGCAAGAAGCTGGAAAGGTAAGATCGAATAGCCAAGATAGATGAAGCATCTATGTAATTATATACAATATAAAATCTATAGAAAGGCACTCTATTCATAAGCTATGAACAATCATAGCTTATATGAGACTCATACAAAACACAAGCTCAAGTTCAGTTAGAAGTGAAATGCACAACATCAAATTTAAATTTAGTGTGCACGTTGAATTTGGCCATTACTGACCAATACAAAAGAATCAAATAGCAAGTACAGAGAGGCAAAATTAAAAGAAAGAGTTCCAATTGGAAGAATAAAAAAGCAAGAGCATAACATATGATTAAATGATTAAATCAACTTACAAAAGAATTCTTGATTAATTTTCTTTTATGTTAAAATGCCAAATGTATTCTCAAATACCCATCACTGCTGGAACACCAAATGCTGTTAATCATCTAACAAACTTCTTGAAACCAAACATACTGGATAACAAAGTCACAAGAACAATCGTCCATTTTCATTTCAGATGCAAATCACATTTCTAGTGAGCTTCATCAATGCCAAATTTTCCCATGCGCCAACTCCCCCAGTTGAATTCAGAATTCAATATCAGTAAAACAAGTCATCAGTGCAGGCCCAAAAAAAGTTTTATATAAGCGCTTTCTTTCATTCATTCTTTCCCCCTCAATTTCACATATAAATTGCACGTATTTACATCCTTGCATACCAGTAGTTTACTCAAGTACGTGTCACTTTAATTAGTGCTATCTTAAGTCAAGTTTAATTGATTATTTTCAAATTCTTAATGATGGAACCTGCCTTCAGTCATTGTTTGGTGCTATAATTTCAAATTTTCAGTAACATAGAAGTACATTAACATCTTTAAACAGAAAAATAATGTAAAATAACTAAATGAACACTGACCTCTCATTCTTTGCATAGAGAGCTAACATCATACAATAGCATGTGACACTGGGCAGAATTCCTGAAGCTTTAATTTCTTGAAAGTGTTCCTCACTCTCATCAACAAGACCTGCGGAGTTGTATACACTTAAAACAGCTTCAAGTGTCACCTCGTTAGGATCACAGTTTACTTTTTCCATCTCAACATAAGCTTTCACGGCTTCTTCATACCGACCTGCTTGCCTGAAAGCTTCAACCAAACCATTGAATGAATGCACATCACGTGGTACACCAGACTGACCCATGCTCAATAAAATTGCTTCTGATTCCTTGTACAGTCCCCCCCTTGCAAATGTATGAATTAGTGAGTTGTAAGTTTCAATAGTTGGTCTGCTCCCTACTTCATTCATAGTGTTAAATGCGACTAGAGCCTCTTCATATAGTGCAGCTTGTCCATATGCTTCAATTACCCCAGTGTAAGCCTTAGAACTTGGCACTATTCCCTTCTCATTCATATGAATTAGAATCTTCTTGGCATCTTCATAAAGCCCTCCCTTCCCACAAGCAAATACCAAACCCTCATAAGTCTCCATATTTGGTTCAATATTCTCCTCTACCATATCATGAAACAAAGTAACCACCTCCTTAAAATATCCACCTTCCCCAAAGACCTGTATGAGGATGTTATAAGTGCCGGCATTTGGGTCTGTATTGCTTACTTTCATTTCAAGGAAAAGGTCACGAACATCATCATACCTCCCATGCCTTCCATACAAATTCAACAGAATACTATATGTGGCTGCATTTGGCACACAGCCCGCTCCCTGCATCTGCCTAAACACAGCCATTGCCTCTTTGATAGAACCTGACCGTGCATGGGCTTCTAACAGCACATTATAAGATGTTGCATCTGGCAAATTACCCCCAGATTCCATTTCTCTTAGAAGCTCTGAAACCTTCTCGAGTTTATTCAATTTCTCAAATGTCTCAACAAGACAACTGTACGTTGTTATATCAGGAACTATCCCACCTTCATTCATGGTTCTAAACACCATTTCAGCTTCATCACCTAGGCCCCTATTAGCACAGGCACTAAGCAAGGTATTGTAAGTAACAACATCTGGCTGTATCCCTTCATGCCTCATTTCAGCAAACAACCCCAATAATCCCTCCCAATCCAACCCACCCCTAGCACAAGCATTTATGACAGTATTGTAAGTCAATATACTCGGTGAAACCCTCTCCTTTTTCATTCTATCAAGAAGCTCCAGTGAAGTCTGATACTGACCGTTTCGACCGTAGGCATTGATAATGGCCGTGTAAGAGAACACGCTCCGAGGCACGCCTTGGCTAGGCATCTCATCGAATATCTCGCTACATTTATCGAGCAAGCCTTCACTGCCCAACAAAATAATCATGATGGTATATATGTGTTCATTGGGCTTACACCATATTTGGCGCTGCATATACTTGAAAAGACGCAGCGAACGTTGCCAATCGCGGCGCTGTGCAAACTCCTTGAATACCAACGCAAAATCGTTCAAGGAGAGTTTATTCTTGAAGGAGTCTAGACACCGAGCAATGCTGCCTCGGGGAGGTAGGCTACTAAGCTTATTGATTAATGTTTCAACGTCGTAGCTGTACTTGCCTTTCTCTACCGTCACCGAGGGGTTACCTAGAACTAGTTCTCTGGTCTTGGCTCTGGCCCTTAAGGGTTCAAGTTGTAATATCCGGCCGTCGGGGAGGAATCCCCGATGGAATAGAAAGCCTTGAGTTTTAGAGATGAAAGAGAATTTTCGAAAGTTATAGTAGGGTTTGAGTTGCCTGGTGCAGAAAGGGGAAGGATTGGGAACAGAGAGTGAAGGCGAAATGGACATTTTTTACAACTACTTCGCATGGAATTTACAAGATATTTGTAAGTACTGCTATAGAGTAATAAACATACCAGGTCAGCGATATTAAAGAGAAATCCTTCCTGTTTTTCAAGTGATTACTTCAGCTTCTCGTCGAATCTTGAGTGCGAACTTCTTAAAAAAATAATAAAACAACGATGGAAAAGATGTTGACAGCGAATTCAGCTCGACACAGAGAAGGTTAATCGAAAACTTCCACGAAGAAATATGAAGTGGTGCAAAATCTGTAAGCTTGGTTTAGCAGAATTCCCAGGAGGAGGTGGAAGAAGATGGGGGAAAGAGAAGGCAACAACGAAAGCTGACTCAAGAGAAGGCCACGTGTTTGTTTTTTGCGGATAACGGTCGAACGGGGCAGGCGTATAAATGGGTCAATCAATCGGGTTATGTGACCCGGAAAAGTTAAAGCCCGTGATAATAGGAAATGGGCCAGTAACGAGTATGTTGGGTCCGGGTATGAAATATGAATCAGGAGGCACTAACGGATTTTCAAACAACCATGGTTAACGGATTTTCAATTTTTATGAGCATGACATTTACTAAAATATATATATATCGTTTGTGATATCACTTATATAAATTTTCATTAAATTACTTCAAAATTATATCGTTTTGATAGTTAGGGGAATTAATGGAGGGTATTTTAATATTCTTATTTTTGTATTTATTATATGAATTTTATCAAAAAAAACCCTATTAGTTCCCCAACCTCAAAACTATATCGTTTTGAGGATTAGAGAAATTAATGAAGGGTGTTTTGATATTTTTATTTTATATTTATTATATGAATTTTACCAAAACATCCTTCATTAATTCTTCTAACAACGTAATTTTAAAGTGACTTGACAAAAATTTAGATTAAGTGACATGACAAACGATAAACATATATATATATATTCAATTAACTAACACAATCAAATAAGCTTATGTAGTGCGGAGATGATCTTATAACACAAACCATAAATAACGATCAAATGAAGAGCAAGTTAAATGAATGGCATTTCTGGGAAAAGCGCCAAAATACTTTTTTTAAAAAAACCTAATTAAAATAGATTAGAAACATTTTACTAAAATAATGTAGTTAGTGGTATAAAAGAGATTTACGTCACTGACACAAAAAGTAAAGAAGGTTCACACTACTAGGCGTGAATCGCCAGATTTGTGTCAGTAGCGTGAAGCTTCTTTACGTTACTCGCCACTGACAAAATGTATATTTTTGTGTCAGTGGCGTGAATCCCTTTTACGCCACTAATTATATTATTTTGGTAAAATGTTTCCAATCTGTTTTAATTAGATTTTTTTTTTAAAAAAAAAGTATTTTGATGTTTTTCCTGACATTTCTTGATTGTGGAAAAACAAAGACAAACAGTGAAGATAGGAAGAAACGTTTGTCCATTTCACGAGGGACGAGGAACAGGCTAAGGTAAGAAATGCCTGCCCAATTGTCATGCCACACTTTCCAACGCAAATTTTCATTTATTATTATTATTATTTCATTTTGGTTAAATTACATACAATGTCCCTAAATTTAAAACCATGTAAAAACAAACCTTTTTACTTTCACTTAAAACCTAATGCTCCTAATAAATTACCTTAAGTTTTATAACAATAAGCTACTCCATCCAGACCTTAATATAGTATATATGAGTATTTATCTAATTTGGTTAAATTAATTAAGTTAGTTAAATTAGTTTATATGACATATTTTTTCTTATAAAATATCATAATCATCCTCTTTTATTCTTTCAATCCCTTTCTTATTTGATTATTGTTGAATAAATATTAATAAGGGTAAATTATGAAAAAAAAAAGTAAAAAACGGGCAAATATGATAGATATATCTTATATTTAGGATTAAGATCAATTCCTCAATTATATCATATATAAAAAACTTGAGGGAATATCAATTTTATAGCTCTTACAGTTTATTTTTGTATCATTATAATATATTTATATGCTGATAAGTCTCTTGAACTTTAAGTTATTTATAAAGTACTTAGGGAAAATGAGAAGAAAAAAATTTTGAAATTGTAAAATCTAAGATAAGGTGTTTTCTATAAAATGATTTGTGAATTGTTTATCAGATTTCGTTATTATCTTATCAATTATTGGTAACAAACCTGATTTAAGATTTCATAATCTTCAAGTTATTTTTCTGTCATTTTCCTAAATAAAAATGGAACAAAACTAATTAGCATGAGGGGTATATGGAGAAATGTAAAAGTTCAGGAAAATCAGTTATAAAATTTCAAATGGATAGGGACATTATTTATATGACATAAAGTTTAGGGTATGTTTATACTCCATAATTTACCCTTTTTATTTGTTTTTCTCAACATCCCATCGAAAACGGTTAACATCGAAACGTCCACGTTCGTCACTCCCATTCATCCACATCAGCTCCGGTGGGCCACCCCGTCTCAACAGCGCCGGTGTTACCCGGCTTGTCTTCTGTCGTGGTAGTTTCGTAATAAGGAGGGGAACCACAAGGGCATTCTGGTCATACGAGGTGGGGCTTTCAGTTCCTAACAGACACAGCTCCTCCTGCTGCTACTGCTTCCAAGCGCAATAGAAAAACAGAAACTTCCCTTCTTCTTTTCAAGAACCCAGCACCACCAACTACCCTTTCTCTGTGCACTATACAATAATGGAGGATTCCGAGGTATATAAGTTTCGCTTCCCCTTTACTTCCTTTGAAATGAACAAGGCCTTCTGTTTTTTTTTATTCTGCTTTCCTTTTTCTTGTTCTTAGGGGCAAAATCTGCTGGATAATTTTTGAATGGAGATCGTCTTTGATATTCTCTGGTGTTTTCTTTTTGGTGTTGTGTGACTTTTGGGAGGTGGGTTCGTTTTGATGAAGGGAGTTTTTGTCGTTTTTAACAGAAATTGACTGCGTTGAAGAAGGCTTACGCCGATATAATCCTCAATACGGCGAAGGAAGCGGCGGCGCGTATCATGTCATCCGAGAGTAGAGGTATGAGGTTCCAGCGAGAGCTTGTTTCAACTAAAGAAGAAGCACTTCGGATGCTTCTCAGGCTCAAACAAATGCTGGATTCTAAGGTATAATCATGATCCTCTAATGGTTTGGTTTTCGTTTCTTTTGCTTCCCTTTTCTGCTCTAATGTTTTTTTTTGTTGTTGCTTTCGTTCTCCTTTTTGATTGAGGTGTTGATTCGGAGACTTGGCCGGGGTTTCCTCTGCTTATGTTTTGTGAAGTGGTTTTGGCTTGAGTTCTTTCTTGATTCTGAAAATATGATCTTTCTATTTTGTGGGTTAGTTCTGGTGCTGGTTATTGCCTCATTGCTTGGAATTTTGTGTTTTCTTTACAAGACTGAAAAGTGAAACTTCCACTCATGTTGAAGCGATGATAATCAATGTGTGGAAGATGTCTTGACAGAATTTGGAGGGTGAAGGCTGATAATTTTCTTTACTGAATTTTTTATTACATTATCGTGGACTAAAATGTGTGCTACCTTGCAATGATTATGCGTGAATGAGAATGTTATGTAAGTCTGACTAGTCCTTCCATTAATATCATCTCCAACTCGTCTCCTACTTTGTTTTATCATTGAACTAGGGGGAGTTTAGTAAAACTCACATTCTGGCCGTCTGTAAATCACAGGATTATACTTACAAGAGCATCATGAACAGTCATTAGGAATAGCTTGCGTTGAAGGGTTAATTTTCATATGATGCTTTTAATGGTTGTTACAGATAAATTTGAGAAGGCACGTTATTTGCCTATGCTTCACTGTCAGATTGAACAACTAACTCCATTAGAATTGTCTACCTGTCCAATGTCCATAACTTTGTATATTTCTTAACACAATCAGTCATTGTAACCATCCTATGGTACCTGTTTGAGGAATGCTGAAAATTCGTTTTAACTTTCAGATCAATAACGAAGAAATTGAATCCTTAGATGTGGTATAAGTGTCACTATGTTTCATTTTTCATTTTCTTGTGTTAAACTCTCTTATGTGTTAGGTCTGTTCAAGAGCCGGCCTGGGGAATCTTATATTTGTGTTTTTGAATGAATTGTTGCCCTCAATTTCAACTGACTTGCACATTCTGTTTTGGCAGCCTCTAAATAAGCCCTCAACATTAAGATTATACTCGTCCCGTTTTGAGTTTTGGGGGGGGGGGGGGGGGATGTACATGAGTTAAATCATTTTGAACTTTGTCTTTATTACCTGTTTTGTTTTAACGTGTGGCTGATTTACAGGTTAGTGAAGCTGAGATAACATCCTTGAATCAGCAGAAGAAAATTGAGGAGCTTGAAGCACAGCTCCAGGAAGCTGAGGAAATAGTTAGAGACCTGAGGGCAGAGTTAAGAGAAGTACAGGCTGAACTGGAGAAGGTTAGAATCAACCAGATTCATTCCCCAGTTGAACAAGACATAGAAGGTGAAAATGCAGCCGAGGAAAAACAATTACTGAACAGACTTTATGATGAATCAATATATTCTGTCCCAGTTTCACAGTTTGAATCAGCCGCAACTTTTGACTCTAGAAACTCAACTCTAAATGGAACAAATGAGAGCAGCATGTGCTGTGTGTCACATGATCATAAAAACTGTTGTTACATTCATAACCCAGATTTTGCTTCCATAGTCATTAGGAGGAAGGAGTCTGAGCCCTGTAGAAATGGCTTCACTCAGAGAATACGTGCATTTGAAAGGAGCCTGTTTGATGGAAATATATCTCTTTCAGGAAATGTGGATGATGTACAGAATGGAGCAATGGTTAGAGGAGATGAAGGTGAAGTGATTTCTGTAACAACTAATAGTGAAACCGATAATGTCTTTGAAGTGGAGAAACCAGATGAACTTAGAGTGGTAGATGATGCAGATAATGTCAAAGTGTCATTTTGCAGAAACAAGGAAACCAAACCAAAAAGGAAGGCTGTTCATTCTAGGTCAAATAAACCCCATGGCACAACTGCAGTGACTGAGGAGTCAGTCACTCCAGATGACACTGTAAAAGGGGAGGCATTAGTTGAAGCGTCATTTTGCGGAAACAAAGAAACAAAACAGAAAGGAGAGTTGGTTAAATCTACATCATGTTCACACCAGATCGTGGAAACTAATATATCTTATGATCTAACTGCATTGACTGACGATTCAGTGTCTCACATTGAAACTGTAAAAGAGGAAACATTAGTTGAAGTGCCAATATGCAGAAAAAAGAGGAGAATTAATGATAGTGACAATAAAGCATCTTATATGTCTTGCACAAAAAATTCTCCATATGATAATAGTGATCCATCAATGGAGAACTGTTCCATATTATGTGAAAGTGAAGCTCAGAAGAATTTGATGTCTGCTTCATCTAAAGAACCTACTAACACAATTGCAATGACAGACCAATCAGACTCACGAAAGGATGCTGAGATGGAAGAAGTGTTTCTTAAGGCTTGCAGTGCTTGGAACAAAATTGAGGATGATAAGGAACTTTTGGATGAATCAGACTTGACCAGACAAGAGAGTTTGTCTGCTGAAAGTTTGGAGATTCCAACTTGCAGAGCAGTTGTTGAGGGAGCTAATGAGCTCTCTGATACGCTTAGTCTAAAAGTATCTGATTCAGATGAGAAGGCCTCTTCTCAATCTGTAAATGATAGATTTATTAAGTACACATTTCAAAGAAAACGTAAGAGGGAGTCTCCAAGCTGCTCTGATGTGGATTGTTTGAAAACTCTGAAAGAACAGCATGAAGAAAAGCAAAATGGTCATGTGGAGCCTCACAAGTCTTGCACGATTACCAAATCATCTATGGATGGTCATGTGACGCCTCATGAGTCTTGCACAATCACCAAATCATCTGAGGATGATCTCATTGAGCCTCACAAGTCTTGCACAATTACTGAATCGTCTAGGCATGATCACATGGAGCCTCACAAGTCTTGCACAATTACTGAATCATCTAGGCATGATCACATGGAGCCTCACAAGTCTTGCACAGTTGCCGAAATACCTAGGGATAGCCGGCGTTTAGCACAAGTTGCTCGTCAGGTTTGTTGTATATTTGTGAATGCTCGTTTTTTTCTTTTGCTCTTTTGGGTATATGCGTTTGTGTCTTCATCCTTGCAAGTGAAACTTTCAAATTATGTGGCTATGAACCATACTATTACGTTATTTGAGAGTTTGATTAAGCCAAGTAGAAGTTATTTAAGGTCCAAAGGTGACAAGGTATATGATGACATTGAATGAGTTTTGTTTGTTGGAATTGGCAAGCCCAGTTAGGAGTAGGCCATAATTGATTTTTAGTTTTTTACCATTTTATTAAGAGGAAGGGTACAGTATATTTTGCCTCCATGTAGTTTGGTCCAAAATCAACTTGACCTCATGTGATTGAAAATGCATAATTTGACACCCATGTGATTTTTTCAATTACTAATCGGTCCTAGTATGGTATTATATATCCGAATTTTAGTGAAAGTAGTTACTTGAATGTTGAAATGATAAATAGTTCCAAAACTATTGATGAGTTTAGTTGTAGTGTTTCAATTTTGAACTGTCAATTTCATCTTGGTATTAGTGTTCAAAGACTGAAATTGTTTATGATACAAGTAAAACATACCTATAACAGTGTAATTGTTCACCAGTTTAAAATTTTATTTTGGTTAAAATTAGAAACAAAAATGCCACATGTTAGTTAAGTAACCACAAAGCGAACTTTTCAATATTCCAAAAATATACTCTCAACAAAAAGGAAAATTCTTCTCATTAATGGCAATTTGGTCAATATCCTCCTTTCCACTCTCTTCCCTCCCACTCCCTCCCCCCAAACCAAACAGGCCCTAAGGTAATTGAATGAGATAATTTTTACCACTAGAGAGCAAAACTTATTTCTGTTCAAACCGCAGGGGGGTAAACTATTATAGCAAGAAAAGTAGATAAAGGAAATAGGAATTTACATGTCTGAAAGAATCAAGCACCGTCAAGTGTAGATGTTGAGCTGTTTTTATAATTCTTGAGATCCATGAATGTTATGTGGCATATTTGTGAAAATATGCTTACAAATTTTAGTCCATGAAATCTCAGTTTTCGTCCATCACTTGCTTTAGGTCTACACCTAACTTCTATGCCCAATGAAACAGTAGAATCTGGTTATGGTGGATGGAAATAATCCATTTCATGTCAAGCTTACTGTGAGTTTCTTAATTTTTATTTGTGAAGTTTTCCAAGCTCTTGCTTTGGTTGTTCCTAATATAAAAGGGAAACAGGCCATTAGAAAAAAGAGAATATGTGTGTATGCGTGCTTTGGGGGCCTGTCTGAGAGTTTTTGACCAACTTCAAAGGTTTCCATAGTGATTTACTCCCTCCGGTCCTAAATATAAGACGGAGTTTACTTTTTTAAAGATATTAAAAAAGCTGATTAAATTACTTTACAATATATAGTTGTCTTTTTTTTCTTATACTATTTTACCAAACTTATAAACTGATATATAATCTAAGCATACACAACATATGATATGATTTAGTAACTTATTTAACTTCTTTCATCTCTCCAAAAAAAGTTAACTCTGTCTTATATTTAGGATCGGAGAGAGTGGCTGTCTTCTCTTGTTTTTACCAGAATTATTAGATTATCTGTTCCCCCAAAACATATAAATTCATTTCAATTAAAAAAGCTCATATTTGGAAATCTGTCCAGTCATTAAATATCGAATCAAATCAAGTTTATCTCATTGTTGGATATGTTAATTGTGAGCTCGAATGAATTTTTATCTTACTGCTGTTTAATTTTAAACCAGTTGTATAATGTTCAGTATTTGACATGTGTGATAACAGGAATCAGAGATATTTATGATAGATTCCATATTATGTGGACGCCAGCTTCTTTGGCTTTGAAATAATTTAATAAGCTAAAAGATTAACAAGGAATAGCATATTTAACTTTGCTTTAATTGTTTATTTGAAGGTGCAAATGTTCAAGCTTTACAATGATGAATGACATTATAAATTGGACTAGTTGTTGCTAAAAAGATGCTCAAGGTTGTCTTAAATTTGAGAAAAGAATCTAAGATATTCAAGTTTGTTGTGCAGCTTATATCTTTGTCTGAAAAGAAACGGTGGTAGTAGATGAAGATGATCTATCGGCTTATTGCTACAAGAAGATTGAACAAGAGGGTTTTCAAAGCACAGTCCACTGAGCAATTCTCTCTGGAAGAAGTGTTTTTTTTTTAAAGGGCTGTGGGATGTGTTAATAAAATATTATTCTATATATTTTCTTTTCCAACAAATTTTAGCTATTTTTAGGTATTGGGTAGCATTATATTATGTGGAACTTAAAATTACATGTGGTGTTGCTGTCCTTTCTTGGGACAGCTTTCAATGATTGGAATACAAATTTTGTTAACCAGACATATTATCCCTTGCATTGCATAAAAACCTAAAGTGAATCACATTATTCATGACTAATAAATAATGCAGTTTGCTATAGGTTTCATATAATATTATATTAATATATTGATGATCATCACATGCACCACAAAAGAGTTGTTTGTTATTGTGTTAATGATGTAAGTTCCTCCATTCTTGTCTATACTGGCAGTTTTTCCCCTACCCCTTTCTTTGTTTGGTAGGGAAGGAGTGGATTATGTTTTTCTTTAACAGTTAATCTTATCTGATTAAGTTACCGTCCACTAATTATTAAAAAAAAAAAGCTCCAACAGCATAGCTTTCTTGCATTTTGGGTCTAAGATGTCCTATTGAGTCTATGGAGTGGAAATATTAGCAAACTGATTATATTTTAAATATTTTTACCATTAAAAATATTGTACGGTAACAATGAATATATTAACGTTAATATAAATTATAAATATTTAGGAAGCGGTACAATTTAGTAACTATGAATAATTTGACTTATTTCAAACTCCGTACAAAAAATGAAATCAATAATCTAGTTTTAATATAAAAATCATTTGTGAATAGCAAGTAAATAAAAAACAATATAACTAACTTCAAACTTGCATCATCATATATAGCGTTGCGCTATCCATATAACTAACTTATCTTCTAGATAAGGTTTTGTTATTTCTTGTTAGTTTATTTGCTTTTCTTCTCCCACACGGAAAGTCGTTAGTACAAAATAGTGAAATCCTTATCATTCAGACTTCATATTAGTCCAAAATACTGACCGATATTCTTTCATTCTTTGAGTCCCACGTTAAAATTCAAATGATCGGTCAGTTAAGAATATTCATGTTCAGATGACCACCTAGGAATCATGCATATGGGATGGGATAGCCAAAGAGAATCTTTTCAAAACATCCCCAAGTTGCAACTATTTAGAACGCCAACCTTAATACAGAGAAAAAACTATAGATACAACTGGAACTGGAATACAACCTAGTAACTAACCATCAAACAAATGAGTAATACGTGGACTCAGTTCCAATCTGCAAAACATGTCCAACCATATGATGGACAGGCAAATGAAATTCTGCACTAGGAATTAGTAGAATGCATAAAGTACAAAATAGTCAACTTCTCCGCCTTATTTAAGAGTCACAAGACCGCAAATTAACCAAATTTGAATGCTCTGGTCCGATTATTGTCACACCTCCACGATCAAGAGAGCTTCCAACAAGTTGATAGAAGGTCTCTTCTCTTCTGCCAATAAGCTGATGGAAGATTGAATGAATATAAAAACTTGCAGGTCAAATTGAGCAGCATATCTTCCGGGGGGGAAAAAGGCAGATAGATAGCATTAGATGGTGGACATATGAAATTATAAGCCTTATGTGTTTTGGCAATGTAAGGATGGCTGCAGGGGAAATGGAGAAATGGAGTGAAGAACCTGCTGTTATTCATTGGCTCTCTCAGGCACAATGTCTTGTATCTGCCAAGTTAGTATGGACTTCTGCCAGCGGAGTTGTGATGAATCCACCATCACCATGGAGTCTGCGCTTTTGATTTGTCAACTCAGTTTCAGAATCACCCTTCATGTGAGCTCTGTACCACATGGCAGCTTGTGATGGGGTGCCACCAAATCTAGAGAACTGGGAGTATGGATACAGGACCTGAGTTTTCCTCCAGAATTTGGGGCTCAGAATTTCTGCACCAGGCGGCAAGCCGCAAGAATCACCGGGAGCAACAGAATTAGTCACCCTTCTATATGATACAGCCAAATCATGAGAGAGCCCTTCCAATGCTAACTCAAGACCATGTACACGAGACTCTAATGATTGCATTCCATTCTGTGAGCTATTCATGAGTCTCTGTAATATGAATATCAATGATGCTTTCAGAAATGTTCATCGTCTATAAAGGATTGGAAGTTTGGAAGACATGAAATATATACACATATTGGTAAGGGGGAGGAAGCAAAATTATAATAGCTGTATTAGCCAGCCTTCTCTCAAGAGACCTGCATAATTAAGCTCTGGTCAAAGACAAAAAATTTTGCAAGGGAAAATTGGTGCTCAAGTATTAGCCAGCCTTGAGCGATGGTCAAATACAATGACCGTATTAGCCAGACTTCTCTTAGGAGACCTGCATACTCAAGCTATGGTGAAAGATAGAGCTACAATATTGGAAACAAACCTCTAAGAGATCAAGTATATTTGACTGCTGCTTTTCAATTTGAAATAACTGGCTGCGGATTAAAGCCAACTCTTCATAGTATTTGTCATTCCCATGGAAATCTTTAGCAACGTCACTGATAGCAACTGAATCTCGGCTCTCTTCATGGCATGAAACTACACGAGATCCTGTTTTGAAGCCACCAAACGTGCGCTTTCTTTCATCCAGATTTCTTTTGAGAATGGGCCGTTTCAGTTCTGGCCTGGAAAAGTTACTTTTCTCCTTTTTGTTTTTTTCCAGTATCATTTCATCTCTTTCTTCAACATAACCCTGATAAGCACCTATAGCAGTGGGAGCACTTGGCACAGTAATTCTAACATCCTGATTCTTATGGCTTAGTTTTGGCAACACACCTGTGCTTGTTCTCTTATTACTAAAGCTTAATTTCTTAGCATTGCTCACAGAAGAACTATCAGGGCTTGATTTGCTAACTGGATTGGATTTCTTCCATAATCGGGGCATTACAGAACCAGGACTACATGAATTCTGCGAGAATGCCGGATAACGCCCATCACTTACATTTTCTGAAACCAAAAACAACAGCCAAAACCAGATAAAGAAGATAACAAACATAATTACACGTAACGTAACAGATTAAGCATAGAACCAGACTCAATTGTGGACAATAGCAAATTGAAAGCCACAGTGACTTTAGATAATCACCAAATTCTTATAAATACAAAGCAAATAACCACAAACGTTTTGTTCCTTTCATTTTTTTTCCCTTTGTATTTTTACGAGGCACAAGGCAACATCAAAGAGTATACTAGAAAGAAATGATAATACCTGAGGAAGAAGATTGAGATTTAGGTGGTGGAGAGAATCCATCCGATATATCAGGAATCTGCTTCCACACCTCACACATCTGATTCATAACCTCCCGAACTACCTTAACCTATACCAACAAGATACTCACTCAGTTCACTTTTCAATTACCATATACAAACAAAAATAAACTCATGATGAGGTGAGGAAGACTGAAATTCTTAATTCAAAGTAGTGAAACCTTGTCGAATCGTCGATTCTCAAAGACATTCAAACAGCCGGCCTTGAATTCTGATAACACGTCCCTCTCCACTATCGCCAACTTGGTCAACGTCTCGGCCGAAGCCTTCCTGGCCGACCAGTCGTTGCTGCTCAAGAATTCCACCATGCATGGAACCAAATTGGTCAAAGCCGCATAACTGGACAGTCCACCGGCTTCAATAACACTTCCAATGAGCGTCAACAGCGCCGGCTTCGCCTTAAAGCTCCCGTTTCTCAACAACTTCTCGAACCTTGGCAAGAGCTTCGCCAATCTCGCAGGGTCCGGGTCAGGAGCTGCATCAATGGCAGAAGCCAGACAAAGCACCGCGCCTAACTGTGAATTTTGGTCCTGCTCAGTGAACAGCGCCTCAGTTAACGGCTTCAGGAAAGAAGCAAACGGTTGCTTGGTGATGTGCGCGGACAATGCCGACACGGAATTCACGCAAGCAGATCGAACCGCCGAGTCCGGGTCACGGAGCCGACGAACTATATGTGCAAGAATTTTTGAAAGATAAGGAGAAAGCGTGTTTCCGTGCGTTTCCGAAAGAACCTGCATGAGGTGTACGCATTGTTTACGAACCGGCGATTTGTCTGATGAATTGGTGGAGTGAATGCATGAGAGGAACACCGGTACGGAGTTTGAATCAAGGTTCCGAGCAATGGACTCGAGCTCATTGGCGGCGATGGACTGAGTATCGCGGTCGGAGAGCTTGGAGAGGCAAGTGAACACCTTCTGTTTGAGGCTATGACCCGGAGCTGAAGACGGAGCCATTACCTTGCGACTCTCAGATGATGCTAGAGGCACCGGAAGGCGATGGCAGATCAAATTTCAGAGAAATAGTTAAGTACCGACAGCTTCAGGAGGTGACATTTCCGGAAACATCACCGGTGTTTTGTCCATTTTTTCGCATCCAGAGTTGTAATGAATAGCGCTCGGACGTTCTTCGCTTTTGAATTTAAACCATACCTGAAGGCAGTTACCGAGGCCCGAAAGAGCCGGACGCGCCGTCACGGGTTTGAAACTTTGAATTTAAAGTTCAAACTTCACTTTTTTCTAAGAATAAAAAAAATTCACTGACACGATTGGTCAAGAAGATATACAGTATATATATATATATATATATATATAGAGTAACATGGTCCTATTTATAAGTCCACTTTGACCAAATCTCACGTACCAAGAAAAATTAGATGACACAATGATTATGGGGTAAATTTTCAACTTTGCCCTCATTTATGATTGTGTACTTTTTTATTGTTTCTTCTCTTTCTATTTTTATGAGTGTAATTAATATGGGTAAAATTGTCACAATCTCATTTATTTCCGAAATTGGACTTATAAATAGGACCAATTTTTTTTGTCAAACTGGACTTATAAATAGAACCAGAGTGGTACAGTGATAGAATAAAAAATAAGAAAAAATTCATTTCAGGTTCTAATGAACTAAAAAAATGTCAAAAAAATCTTAAGAAAAATTTAAATATAAAAAATTTTTAAAGAGTTGTTAATCTCACAAATTGATATATTAATCCTATCGAAGGAGTTGTTGATGAAACTTTTCTGACATTTGAATTTTCCATAAAACTTTCTTGACTTTTTTTTAATCTTTTAGGAATTAAAATGAAGTCTCCCAAAAAATAATTCTCATTGTGTTTCACCTTGAAAAACACGGATCAGCGGTTATATTTATCAAAAGTAACTCCATAAGCCACTTAATTAGTACATTTAAGCATCAAAAGAATTCTTTTTTGAAACCATTAATTCAAAAGGATAAAATATAAAAACTTGGGAAAATTTCAAATAAATACCGTTTGAATTTGTAAAACCCTCATAAGTCCGTTGAATCTGTAAAAGGACTGAGAAGTACCAAAAACCTATGAGGGATATACAAATTCGGGTGAAATTACCTTTTTGCCCTTATTTTTAAATAAATAATTAAAAACCCCACCCCCCACCGCCGCCCGCCGGCCAACCACCACCGCCGGCGGTGGGTGGCGGTGGTGGTTGGCCGGCGGGCGGGCGGCGGGCTGGTGGGGTTTTTTTTAATTATTTATTTAAAATTAAGGGCAAAAATGTAATTTCACCCGAATTTGTATATCCCTCATAGGTTCTTGATACTTCTCAGTCTTTTTACAAATTCAACGGACTTATGAGGGTTTTGCAAATTTAAACAAATTCAAACGGTATTTATTTGAAATTTTCCCTAAAAACTTATCTTTTTTTTTTTTTAATCAACCTCCCCCTTCAAAAGGTGGAAGATGGTGGTCAAGGACACAAAATTTACCGTCAATTGTATTCTATGACTAACTATAACATGTCAATTAGAAAAAAATTTCTAATTGCTTTCTATTAGCATAAGTAGAGAAACCATTTATAATTCTGCAATGGTAGGGCAACTTTTATGAGTTAACAACTATTATCAAAAGTACCAACTTTAAGGCAGCAACCTTAAATCTTGTTTTTCAAATTAGGAGCGCAAGAAATAAAATCAATCAATCAGCAAAGTGTTCCCTCCATGGAGTGCATATTTTTGTCATCTGAATCTGAATAATATAAATAATAGGATTAAATACCAACTTTGGAAGGAATAATTGAAAGAAGTATCATCATTGGTAATATTAAAGACAGGGTCAAAAAGAAACCCATGGCTTCCAACATGAGTTTGGCGCCATTTAGAAACAGACACAAACGACGTGAGGTTTGTTGCTTTTGATGGTGAGATGCATATTGTCGTTTACGTTTGTGGGAATAGCGTTTTGGAGGGATGCTTATTCAGTTCAAATTTTGAACTAGATCCCTAGCTGGCTGGTGTGCCATGGTTAATAATATGTGTGTGTGTCACGTCACGTGAGGGTCCAAGTATATATTACTCCGATCATTTAATTCAAATGAATTCGGTAATGTGAATGAATGCTCACGATCAAATTGCTGAAACATTTACTGTTTGTGGGCTCCAAATCCAACCCAGGTTATTAAATTGAAATCAGTTATTGAACCGGAGCATAAGTCAAGGGTTGAGCTCATCTAAGAATAAACCTGTAAGAAAGTAAAGATTTTAAGATTATTAATATAAAATTATTTTTAAAAAAATTAGAAAGAAAATAAAAACAAACTTTTTTTAAAAAAAAAACTTAAACCGGGTTAATGCCTAGATCAGACCGATTCGTAAGTTTTCAGACCGAACTGGCCGGTTCAGTCCAGGTTTAATGACCCTAGATCCAATTATTTGTTTTGAATTAGTCATGGCTCGGTTCAGTCATATCACACCATATAATACTACTTATTATGTTTAGTATAATAGTTAGATAACTAATTTATAAATATTAAAAAAATTAGTTATTTGTTACAAATGTATGTTGGATTTTCTTAGATATCATCTTTAATTATATGTATTGGAATTATCTTTTGGTAGAAATTCCCATAATAATATGTGTAGTCAATAAGGATATATCATTTAGAGAAAAAAATATAAATTTAAAAGACTGTGAATAGAGATATTATATTTAATACTGAAGAGGTTACCAAGTACTTCTAAGACTCTGTATTTCACTACTTACCTGCGTGCTTAATTAAAAGAGCTTTAAGGGGAATTTGAAATTGGTGCATGATTATTGTCAGAGGTGAGTGAGATTTAGCATTCAAATGAGTGCTTAAGGAATAACAAATGTGATTGATATAAGATGGTGAGATTAAGCAAAGTGTTTGTGATAATGGCGAGCAAAAAGTGTGATAGCTTTTACTTAATCAACCTACTGGGAATTTGAATCTCAACCTCCACACCAACCTTGCTTGTTTAATGAACTTCCATTCACAGAAAAAGGTTCATGCATCAGAAAATTATAATTAGATTAATTAACCCACTTCTTACTCTTTAACTAACCAGGTATTAATTAAGTCACAAACAAAGAATGGTAGTTGGATTGTAGGTTGCTAATATTCGTAATTAACATTAAAACATGCATAGTGATTGGGGTATCAAACAAGTACATATTCATACCTCTTTAATTCTACCATTTAACGTGGCTTTCAATCATTTGTTTCATATCAACCAACGAAGATGGGTTTCTTTATTATTCATGATAATAATCAAAAGGGTTAAACTTTATCTAATGTTCTAAAGTATGGAGTATTTTTTTTCAAGCGTGTCTTACAACCTTGAGTCTTATGTGATTCATCAAATACTCCACAAATATTATTTTAGGTTGTTGAATGCATTTACTTAATTGGACTTATTAAGGAATTTACGGTAAATATGATTACTTTCAATAAGATGATACCTATATCTATCAAATGAAAATAACAATCATTAAACCCTTCGTCTTTGGGCTTAACTGGCAAAGGAGTCGGACACTCTCACCAAAGAAAGGGGGTTCGATCCTAGAGTTGGTCAAGACGCTGTAGAAGGCATCCTAGCTCCTAAGTGCCTAGGTTAACGCCTGAGGATAATAGACGCTCGCCCTGCCCAACATCAGTATCACCTAGGAGGAAGGGAGTGCCTAGGTTAACATTAGCCTGAGGATAATAGACGCTCGCTCTGCCCAACATCAGTATCACCTAGAAGGAAGAGAGATTTCACCCTGCTCCTGGATCGTGGGTGAACCCAACTTCTTTTCTAAAATTTTCTCATCAAAAAAATAAAAATAACAATCATAAAAAGTGGACTATTTGATAATAGGGCTCAACGCTTGATAGTTGAACATAAAAGTATATAACGGCGAAAAATTTGCTTAAGAACAGTATTGTTTGGTTTACTTCAAATCAAGATTTAATTCATCTTGCTAACCTTTAAGTAAATTCGAATATGTGGCAATGCTGCTAATCATTAACTGGTACCCCAAAATGAAGAAGAAAACAGAAAAAACACATCCCTTTTATCAATGTGCGTTACGAGAGATCAAGTACAACAATAATGAATTTCAGGCATGATTGCTGCATGAAATTCATCATTAACACAAACGTGGGGCTCGCATTTGCATGGGATGCGAACTTGGATGAGAATCATGTTTACATATCCAAGCAGTTAATCTACTAAACATAAACGAATGGTTAATTACTAAAAATGGCAATGCAGGGATATTCTAATTCTAAACCTATTCCTAACCCTGTCAATTGAACAATTTGAACTCATAAATTCATAAGCCATGCTAAGGAACATCTAACTCAGATTGCTATTAACGACACTTCTTTGTTAAATGGCCGGTCTTTCGCTTGTGACGGCTGAAATCAGAAACAAACCTGAATGTTTGCGCACATCCTGGCTCAGCACAGACGTATGGACGAGCACCAGTATGCACTCGAATATGCTCGGTACGTGCCCATGCCCACTTGAAGGTCATCTTGCAGCCCTTCCAAGGGCACCTCAGAGGGCGGTTATCATCGTGGACTCGACGGTGCTGCACCAGATATTTATGTGAGAAAAATTTCTTTCCACATCCCTTAACAGGACAAATGTTTCTCTTGTGCAATGCTAACTCCTGTTTAGAGCCAAAACTCATAGTGCACCCATCAATATCACAATCATATTCTGTTTCCTCATCCTTCTTTTTGGAAATCTTCAAAGCTATAGCCTTGTTCGCCTTCTTCCTCTGGGTTGCCTTTCCTTTTGGTTTTGCTTCAGACTCAACTTTTGGTACTCTCTTCCTAAGGCGTGTGCTAGGTCCACCTTCTTCCTCCTCTTCTGAATTTAAGTTAAAATCTCGGAAGCTTTTAGGTTGATTTTTCTGCACTCGAGGAGGCTGCTTCATTTTCTGAGAGGTCTTAGATTTCACTAGCAGCTGAGCACTTCGCTTTAGAGGCCGGCAAGTCTGTTCTTTCACACAGAAAGTGTCAGATTGTTTCATTTCTTGCTGTGTCTCCAATTTAGATTGCTGGCTTCGAAGAATCCTCCTTCGCTGCTGACGAGACGAATCCTCCATTTGATCATCAGAATTTATGTCTTCTTCACCCATGCTTTTAACTTGCTTCCCCTGAGGAGTTCTATGCAGCAGATGAGAATAGTTATCAGATGAGTCAACCATAACTTTATTCTTGCGTTTATTTTGCCTGCTCTTTGGAATAGTACCACGTGCCTTCTGAAAGCGATCCTCCAATTGGTCAACAGACGCTACATCTTCCTCAACTAGGCATTTACCTTGTCTGCTTTTAGGAATCCTTCTGTGGCACTTGCCAGAATGGTCCTCCAGTTGGTCATCAGATGTAATATTCTCTCTGGCGATGCATTTGGCTTGCCTGCCTTTAGATCTTTGCTGCTTATGTATTCGGCCCTGCAGTTGATCCCCAGATACCATGACATCTTCTCCATCAAGGTATTTGGCTGGTCTGCTTTTAGGAATTCTTTGCTGATTCCGAAAATGATCCTTCATTTGGTCATCAGAAATTACATCTTTAGCAACATATTTAGCTGGCTTGATTTTACAAGGCTTCCACTTCCACTTAAGAGAATCAACACCCATAAAATCCTCTGAAATTCCATCTCTTTCTGAGTTTTCAATCTGTTCATTGCTAAGCTCTCTCCTCAGTTGTGAATCAGAATCGTATCCCATTGCATCATCTGAGGCAACATCACTGTCAACAAATTTAGGTTCATTGACATTGAAATTCCTTCCTTGCCGAATGTTAGAATTATCATCCATTGAATCATCTGAAACTTCGTCACTTTCTATGCATTTGGCTTGCTTTCCTGTAGATTTTTGATATCGCTGCAGAGAAGTATGAACCCCTACTGACGCTGCATCGTCTCTATCAAAATATTTGGCTTGCTTGCTTCTAGAATATGTCCTTTGCTGTGGGTTGTATTTCTCTCTGATAGAATTATCCGAAACATATTCTCTCTCAGCGAAACTGGCTTTCCTGGCTTTTCTACTCTCTACAGTCGTTTTCCTCTTCTTAGCATATTTTCTAGTAGTAAAACTGTCTGTGTGGACACTTTCTGATCTCTCAATTTTCCTGTCAGGCAACGCCCAGCCATGTATGATTTTCTCATCATCATCCTCAGAATCTCTTTTGGCTAAAAGGGGATGGACCTGATTAGACATCCAAACTTTACCACACCATTTTCCAGCAACCACCTTTTTCTGCTTGCTGGCCCTTCTTTGGTAAACCTTGGGTTTTGTGGGTGGGCTTGCAGGAGTACTACGGCCAAATGCATAACATATGACAGAATTATAAGGCATCTGCTTACTGTAAAGAGGAGATCGGCTAAGATTGGCACTATAGAAGAGATTGATTCCCAGCTTTACAGCCCAGTCTGCATTTCCAGGAATAGCTTCCTCACTATCCAGAGCCGCCTGGATTCTCTCCTCATCTTCTGGGGTGGCATTTCTGTAAGCAAGACTCTTCCATACGTCATCCATACCCAGTTCTTCCGCCACATTTTTGGCTTCAGCCTCTACCTTGGGATAATCTGCAGGAAAAAATCATAAATAACTAGCACACGAGAGGAAAACCAGTGACTATAGTTTAACCAATTAATATAGAATCAAGAAAACAACATGAATATGCTAAAGGTTAATCCACCAAAGACCACACCTGGATGACAAAGAAGTAATATGTGTGCTCCTCCTATTAGATGAAGTTGTTGCACCACTTCAGCAGCATGCTCTAGACAGAAGACATGCAATCTAGATGAATCTTCGTCAGAATGTGGCAACAATGAAGCACTTCCATCATCAATGGGACATCCAGTGTTACAAAGCATTGGTGTTTCAGCCTCATGAACATCTTGGGAATAATTTAAGGTACAACTCATATTCTTAAATGCGGTCCCTGAGGTGGTATAACAACCTTCTGAGTTTGCTTTTTGCCCATAATCACCATGAACCTTGACTGCACTTGCATAGCAATCTTGGAAATGAGAAGGCAAGCTAGACATATTCTGAGATAAACTACCTGATGGACGGTTCATAACATTAGATTTATCATCTGGGTCAACTTGATCTTCCTCTGAATCAGATGAATTTCCATATGCTGATGCCAATAAGTCAAGGGCTGATGTTTCTTTTTGTCCTTTATAAAAAAGAATGGAGGGAATATTAGCAAAAGGCCAAGAATTTAAAGTGGAATAATAATGGTGAGGAATAAAGAACTTTTGGCATCTAAGCAATATTTTGAAGGACCATATCCCAAAAACTAACTTATGAAGTTAGAAAGTCCAAGTTCTCTATAAACTCCGCATCAGAATCCCATATTACCAATGTGGGATTCAAGTCCCATGCCTTACAATAAGATTTTTACATTCAACATACTCCATAGCCTTATTTTTATGTATCTGTGATACATGATTCCCATTGGGACCTAGAGGAAGGCCAAAATACCAGTTAATAAAGCACTTGGGAGAACTATAACTAAAGAGCCAGCTCATGAGATTAGAGAGGTCAAGATCCTTTTAACACCCGCCCCCCCCCCCCCCCCAAAAAAAAAAAAATGCATGCTTTCCATGTGGGACTGGAGATCAATACTTTGCAAGTCGTAATTAATTGTTAACGGAATCCACATCTCTCTCATATTTAAACCTAGGAAGTTTCCTCTAGCCTATTCCCTACTTAAAAACTAAATTGAAGATGTCGTGGACTCTTGCCCGCCAAACTAGATAGATAAGAGAATCAATCACATGTTATTGCCTACAGAGCATTTGATTTCTTCGCTATGCAGGGAATTTACCAGGACAGGATAGTTGGCTGTGCAACCTTTAGAGCACGACACTGACAAAATAAACTATGTCTACTGATGGGCAAATGACATGGTCCTGGAAAAAATCTAGAACAAAGCTGAACAGTCATGCTGTCAAGATCAGAAAAAAGAGTGCACAACAACAGCAATCTGAAATCAAATAAACAGACATATTAGAAACAAAAGTTAATGATAATCCTACCTGCAAAGGTGTTTTTCTCAGAAGTAGTTGCATCTCCATGGGCATGTGTAAACTTATTGGCACTTACTCCAGAACCAGCAACCCAATCATTAAAGAAGCTACAATCAGCTGACATAAGGCACCTAGCCGCTGGTTCCCTAGGCTGGACAATAGCAACGCATGCAAAGCTTAATATACCACAAGTGACACATGAAAATAGTCTCTGGCCTGACAACCCATCTCCTTGGCTTGTCTCCCTTTCAGAGTTTCTTTGAAGTGGCACAGAACTTGAAGAGCATATATTAGCATTTACACTTAATGAGGAGACCCTGTTCCTTTCATACAAAGAAGCAAGCTTCTCTTTTACAGAATAAAATCCTTTCACTTGTGTGGTTCTGCTGAAAACCAGGTCATCAGAAACAAAACCTTTTGAGGAATTCACTCCCTCAGAATTGAATGCACTGGGAGAATACCCAGGGTTCACCCTCATTTGCTGGGAACCAACACGTAATTTTGAGCAAACAGAAATATCAGAAGAGCTCTGAGGAAGAAGTACTACAGTAGATCCTTTACCAAGACCATGAAGCAAGTCATTGTTCTGTAATACATCCTGGACAAATAGTTCTTTAATTACAGTTTCTCCTTCACTTTTCCTCTTATCTTTGAGCCGAGAACTCCGTGGTTCAGCACTGATGCCCCCAGGAATTCTGCATGAGCATATCAAATTAGCTCTCACCAAAGAAAACCAAAAAGTATCTATTGCTCCTACAAAAGCATTTAATCATAACTTAGGCATATTCATAAGTTTGTATGTAAAGTGATCGCCCTGAAATTTTCTAAACTCTTGTATGAATATCATTTTCCAACTGTATTTGCTTAGTACCTGCATCAATCTTCTATAATGACTTGGGACCATTACAGAAAACGAAAGAAATATTTCTTTCAAGATTTTGGCTTGAGGGGAAGGACAAACCTCGAACACAAAGCCAGTGCAAGATCGTAAAGTAACTGGAAATGCGAAACCATGGGTGGGTAATTTATTGACGCCCTCCTAATAGCAGCATCTTTAGCAAACCTCAACCATTCAGGTGTTACAATGTTAGCTGCCTCCCCGCAATTAAATCCTACACAGCACATTATCCAAAGGATTAAATCCAATTGAAATATTAAAATAAATGGCAATCACAAATATCCCCACAAAATGGGGCTTATAGTCATATTCTTCAAAGGTTAAGTGTCCCACCATGACTTAATCCAGTGTGATAAGCTCTTGGAAAAGTGACAACAAATTCTCCAGCATTTTGCACTAACCTATAAGCAATTAAGAAAACAAAATCATGAAGAACGCTTCCTAAATGATTAATCAAGCATCAATTCAGAGCTAGCAGCATCACCAACACCAATATAGGTAGAATAAGTTAGGAGGCTTTTTTGGGCAAGAAACTTCTAGTTGCAATAGAGATTTAGCATAGGCGAGGCATAGCAAGATAGTGACATATTACCTGCAGCATGGAACCCCTGCACTAATAAATACTTCAGGCGACATCACTGTGGTCTTCTCACCAAGTAGAGCAAAAGTAACTGATTGAATAAAAACAAGATTCTTGTAAGTCTATTAATAAAATGGGGAAACATTTATGAACACAAAGCCTAATACCATTCTCTCAACATATTGATATTAATTCCTCTCGGTGAGCCAAAAGGACTTGAGCAATACCTTTAATTCTCCATGCAGTGCCATAATGAAACACAATGAATCAAAGGTGAAAGAAATGATGAAAAGGAATGAGAAGACTAAGAACGGAGGAGGGGGGATTAGAAAACCAAGACAACAAAGAAACCAAGAGTACCATACCCAAGGAACAGGGGTGAAAGGCCATGTTTAGGAGCTTGATCGACAGACTAACGGAAAAAGGAGAAAGGCATGTCCTAGAAGAAGCAATCTACTCAAATAGGGGAAAGACTTTAAATTTCAACAAGTTCTTTGAGTCCAATTATAAGACTAGCAACATCAGTAAATCAATAGGATTAAATTAATTTATTAAAATCCTTAGAAAGTTAGCTATTGAAGTGGGAGAATCAGCGTAAGTTCTCATAAAGCAACTCATTCTACTCAATTTGGGTTTAGGCGTCTCTTATTACTTAGTCTCCATCAACTGGCCATCCCTAGAAAGCCAATGTCCTGACAATTAGACTTCGTGACACTTCACTTAGCTTGTAGCTTCTTCTAGATTCCTCGACCACAAGCTCTAATACAAGAGAAAGTAAAGATTCATTCAACCATCATTGTACCCATGTATCGCCTACACATGCCACCAAAGTTCATCATCAAAAGTTCGCAAGTAAATTTAAATGTGTTTACCTGTGGAGATAACTAACACGGAGAATGTGAAAATTTTGTAGTACTTTATATAATATGGGAGCAACACACAATAATAGTGCCAAATAAAATTCTCAGTTCACATTAAACAGAACCGAGAAACAGGGATGTTTGCTCTGATTTAGCACCGCCTTAAGCTACTTACCAAGAGGATTTATTTCTCCTCCATACCCTTGAATTCTGACCACTTCCTCAAATGCGACGGCGGCATCCCGCGGCACACCATACCAAGTCTTGCCTGCCCCCATATGAAGGTAATTCAAGCTATGCAGGTCATGATCCTCTGCATGCCAGGCAAACCAGCTGAACAGCATAGCTAAGTACACCATCGGTGAAGTAACGCCTGGAATCTCCTCCTTCATAAACTTCAACAGAGAGCCATTTGCCCGTGACACGCCCCTCATGTTCCATGCAGTCTCACCAAGAGTCATTTCCTCCCCTGCCTCTCTATATTTTTTCCCATTCACGGGAACAAAAGCCGAACCAGGCATGTCATTTGCGTACTCCACCGAAAAGGGTTTATCCACTGTCGCCTTCCAGTAAAGTGTTTCTATCTCCAGAGGCGTAAGACCACCTTTCTTAACCCATTTCTTCAGATAGTTCTTCTCAAATGCCTTGGCCTTCGCTTCAAATTCCTGAAATGTGTAGTATTCCCCACTCTGCCACACAGGACGATGCGCGGGCCGTTGCTTCCGAGGGCAGAACCCGATCTGCTGCTGCATTGTGGTGAATGTAGGCTGGGATTCCGAATTAGAAAAGTCAGAAGAAGCAGCTCGTGCAGCCAACGAGCGATTAAGATTCGCAATTGCTGTCTTTTTCGAAGAAGGTGGCACTGGGGGAACAATTTTGCAGATTCCATACTTGGAAGCTTCCTTCTCGATCTTGAAAATGTATGAGATCGGATCTTGGAACTCAGCCAAGCTAGGGCGGTACTCTGGAGCCAGGGGAAGAGATTTTAGCCATGAAAATACCTCTGAGTTTGGCTCTGGTGCCAGAGCTGCCGAACCCACCATTGTTGTTACTAGCTGAAAACTCGGTGAAGGAGATTCGGGCTTCTCATTGCACTGGGGAGGAAAGAGAAAAACCAAGTTGTTCAGATTCCATTCTCCATCTTCCCCTTTTCTCTTTGCCTCTTGGGTTAATTTACTAGCATTTCTCTTTTTATCTTCCTCTGTTTCAGCGGTTACAGAGGAATGAAAGAAATAGTGAAAAATTAAAAAGATAGAAAGAAGAGATTAGCGACAGAGCAAGTGAGTGGGGTTCTGTATGGGCTATGTGAAATTTTCCCCAAATCAATGAGGCTATGTGAATCTGGATTTTTTTTTTTTTTTTGGAAAATCTTGGTTCAAGGCTCTACTCTTGTTTCTGACTGCCAGCATTTTGAGTCTGCTCATTTAATGAAACCATTTTAATAGGTGCAAAATCTAAAATGATACAATTTCTTAACTCTCCAAACAAAATGATTTTATTATTTAAGGGGATAGGATATTGTCACTATTAATTTTAGTCACTATCAAATCACTACCACTTTTTTTATCGTTAAATCAGCATCTCAATATGAAAAATAAATAATAAAAAAATATGAGATTCTGATCTAACATAAAAGAAGTGGTAGTGATGATAACTCAAAATATAGCATCATAGTGAGCATCACATCTCTAGTGCTGATCATATAAATAAGCATTATGGTCAAGATTATCAAATTTACGAATTTAAATAAATTCGTAATAGAGATATAAACTTATATCGTAAACTCATAAGAGCTTACACTCTTACCTCTAAATAGGTATTAATAATATATAATTAAATAAATAAGTTATTGATAATTCGTGACACGATTTTCCGAATTTACCGTTTTTACGTTTCTAACTTATAAAATCGTGCCAGCTCACCCCTTAAATTTCTATTAAATTCTTCAATTTGATCAATATCAGCGACTTTATATATATATATATATATATATATATATATATATATATATATATATGTTATTTATATATATATATATATATGTTATAGAAGTTTTTTTTTTAATACTATAAATTATGAGTGTTTGTGGATTTAATTTTAATTATGTGGATTTAAAATATTTAAATCAAATTGTTATTTTTTTATATTTTATTTATTTAATTATATGTTATTAATAAGAATGTAAGCTCTTACGAATTTATGATATGAATTTATATCTCTGTCATGAATTTGCTTAAATTCGTGAATTTGACAATCTTGACCATAACCCTTATTTCTATGATCAGCACTAGAGATGTGATGCTCACTATAATGCTATATTTTGAGTTATCAGTTACATGGTAAATTAAAGTTCCCCATAAGCTGGCAAAACCTTTCAAAATTCTTAATTAGTACTACAGGACTTTTTCCAAAAACATAATAGTATCTCTTGTATCTAATAAAAAGAGTGAATATATAATATTTCAATTCATTTTATTTTATCTGACATATTTATCATCTTATCATATTTTTATAAATTATTTTTAGCTTGTTAATCAACTATGTTAAGGAAGTTTGCATAAGTAGTTTTACTGTAAATGATTAAAGAGTGTATTTTAAAGAAATCAATTCACTTTTTTTTTTTTGACAAAACAACTAATTTGTTTAATAAAAAATTAGTCAGTTAGATCAATGAGGGCCTTCATTGTTGATTTGTTGAGAATAATGGGTGAGGAATTTGAATGCTTTATATATATATATTTTTTTATTTTTTATTTTTTTTTATGCCCCCTAACTGAAACCAAATGGCTCAATTACGTACGTAACCCTGGCCTTGATTATGCCCCTTTATTTAAACCAAGTAGGCATCGATGAAATTGAAAGCACACTTCCCTTTTACATGTCTCAAAAGTCTAAGCACGTTTCACTCCATGGGCATTGTATTTTTGTTTTTTGTTTTTCCAACAACTGTTTTCTGAATATGTATACCACTTTGTTTCTATTTATAAGTTGCTTTCGATTAAATCACACATATTAAGAAGAAGTAGGTAACTTAATGATTATAGAGTAAATTTTTAATTTTGTCCTCATTTATGAATGAGTACATTTTAACTCTTTATTCTCTCTCTATTTTCATTGGTACAATAATATGGGCAAAATTGTCACAATCTCATTTAGTTGGTCAAAATGGACTTATAAATAGGACCAAATTTTTGGTTAAAAGTGACTAATAAATAATAGCAGAGTGGTACATTCCTTGTCCTATGTCACTTGACATTCTTTTTTTTAAAAAATGAGAAACTAGATATCATTAACTTTCTTAAAAATATATATATACAATTGGCAAGCGTAATGTCACGGTCTTAGACAAATTCCACCCAAAACCATGCCGGCCTTAGCTTGATCACTCCCTCGATCTTGGCTAAGTCAGCCGAACCCTCACAAGTAGGCAAAGAGCACACGAACAAAGAGAACTTTTTAGAGAGAGAAACACTTAGAGAGAGAAGCTCTGGAATGCAAAGAACTCGTATTGCTTTCGATGGTTTACAAGTGTGGGTGGCACCTCCTATTTATAGGCATTCACCTCCTCAACGAACGGCTATGATCGATTATATCCGACGGTTGGGAAGGGTTCTCCAGAACCTTCCCTAGAAATATCTAGATATTTACACTTTACAAGAGAGTTCTAGAATTCTCTATACATTTCTATACCTATGTACAAGGATCTACCATATTCTGGAGTTCTCTAGAAACCTCCTGGGGAGTGCCTTGTGCACAAAATATCTTGCGTTCCCTGTGATCTGTGACAGTAAGCTTGAAATTCAAAATACACACCTCTTAAGATTTTCTTTTTTTAAAAAAAAAACTAAATTCATCTCCAACAAACATTTTATCAAGTACGAACCTAGATCTACATCTTAGGTGTACCACCGGGATAATCTGTAACTACAAATCTTCTGTATATGCCTCTTTGGCCAAAATATCTAGGGAAAATAACAATCAGGTCCCAAGAAACATACAAAATATCAAAAAAATCCCAACCCAAAATTACATATCAAAAAAGCCCCAAGGGACTTTTTGATATTATTTATAATGACAACAGAAAGTGTTATATTCACAACAAAATTTAAAAACCTGATCATTCACAACAGAAAAAACTATATTCATAACCAAATTTAAACACTTAGATTTTGTTTCAAAATCAGGTCTCTAACTGTACAGAACAGAAAAAGCTAGATTCACAACATGAAGTACTATATTTACAACAAAGTTTAAAATTTAGTCATTTACAACGAAAAAAACTACTCCCTCCGGTCCTAATTATAAGACATAGTTGACTTTTTTAGAGAAATTAAGGAAGCTAATTAAATTACTTTTGACTATTTTTATTTTTATTTTTTTCTTCAAACTAATTAATTTAACTAATAAACTAATATATAATCTAAAGATACACAAGATATGAAATGATTAAGTAACTTATTTAGCTTCTTTAATATCTCCAAAGAAAGTCAACTATGTCTTATAATTAGGACCGGAGGTAGTATATTCACAACAAGAAGTGCTATATTCATAACAAAATTTAAACACCTGGATTTTGTTTCAATCCAAATAATATGGACTTTTTTAATATGTTATTTTGAGTTGGGATTTTTTAATATTTTGTATATTCCTTGGGACCAGACTGTCATTTTCCCAAATATCTGTGCATTCAATAATCTCCATATTTGCATAGGACAAAACAACCGGCCAATCTGCATACCAATTTCAGCTTTAAAAGGATATTCTAACAAACTATTCCCTCTGGTTCTTATTATAAGGCACCAACTAACTTTTCTCACAGACCAATAAAAACATTTAAAGTCAATAAATTTGTCCTAGAATCTAAATAATTTTCAATATTATCCCTACTAATTGCAATAAACTAATATTATATCAATTATTACTCTCACTCGCTACCTTTATTAATTATGGGCAGACATGAAAAAACATAATTAATGCTCATTGGGAACAAACAAGTGCCTTATAAAAAAAATCAAATAAACTTACTAGTTGGTGCCTTATAATAAGGACTAGAGGGAGTATCTTTTCACAAAATATTTAACGTCTCAAGAAAATCAGATAAAATCTTATTCTTGAAAATTTATAAAGTTGACAAACCTTTAAAGACATGTCTTAATAACTTGATCCGCAATATTTTTGAAAGGTTGATTGCTAGCTATCACAACCTCGAACGAGCTTTGAAGAAACTTGAATTCATGGTGGGAATTTCATATAGGTCCTCCCTTCCAAAAAGCTTATTACAACGAGAAATCCAGATTTCCCAACAAATGTAGCCAAACAAAGTTGGCCATAAAACCACCTTTGTGGAAATTCATTCAGTTATACGCTTTAATCGTTGGCCAAGAAAAAACTCATTTAATTATGATATCTTCTTCCCCTTCCTCTTCTCATTGATAATATATATTTTGACAACTCACAACCTAAAGAGTATAGAAGAACTTGACTCTGCCATTGTCTGTCTCTATTCCATTTATTTAATCATTATATTACTTGGCAATGTTTATTTTTGTATTATCCTGTTAGAATTATTTCCAACTTTAATTTTAATTATATTCTCACTTCACGACAAGGGAATACACCAGTCAAAAGTCTAGTACTCTCTTTGAGATCGTAATTATAAGACCGTGTTGATTTTTTTTAGAAGAAATTAAGGAAACTAATTAAATTATTTTATATTTTTTCTTGAAATTAATTAGTTTGACTAATAAATTAATATATAATCCAAAAATACACAATATATGATATGATTAATTAACTTATTTATTTTTCTTAATTTCTTAAAAAAAATCAATCCAAAATCTTATAATTAAAACGAGAGATAATATTTAAGTGAAGTAGATCAAATGATTAACAAATTGTGTTTGTGGAGGGGATCGTATTGGAGACCATAAAATAAATAAAACGTGACATGACTAATTTGGTGGCTGATGGAGACCCACCGTCCCCAATTTTTGTGCCGATTAGCTGGCTGGATACAGATACAGATGGGGCAATTAAAACGGAGTTCATATATAAATTTAATGACGTTGACCAAAAAGCTAATCCATCTATTAACAAAATCTATATCCGATTAATCCCGTTGTACAAGTATGTTATATAAATTACAAAGTACAAACATTTTGTACAAGTTGTATTATGTAATGAGATCAACAAATGTAAATATTAAAGAGTAAAGGTAAAAAAATGCATATGTACTTTACCCTTCAGAACGCCCAACACCAAATGTTTTTTTTTTTCTGGGTAAAAGTGTACATGTGATTACAATTTTGGAGCAAAAGTCACACCCACAGTTAGCAGAGAAAACGTTAACCGTTAACTTAAAATATTTGACTAATAGTGCTGAGGTGGATTTTGGACAGGCTCTCTTGCCAATCATCTTCTTTCGTCTCCTGCACTTCTCTCAGAGATTTGCTCCCCTCCGCTACTTCAGTCTCTATCTCCACCTTCTGAAATCTCTGGAAAGAAAGAAACAATGTGTCCTCTGGTCAAGAAAACCAGCTTTAGCAGAGGTCAGGGTATGGAAGTTTTCGTCAAGGAAGATGGATTTCATGGATCATACTGCGAAGCAAAGGTGGTTTCTCAACTCGATAATGGCCTGTACGTCATCAAGTTCGAGATGTGCTTGATGACCACAATGAATCCCAATCTCTGACTGAAACTATTTACCCTAAGGAGCTTCGTCCCCTACCTCCGGTCATCTTTGTTCGCCGATTTTCATTATCATCGGAAAAGATGGTCCCAATTGGTATCTGGTGTATTTCGCCTCCACCCACTGATGAGGAGATCGTGTACCCAATCTTACAAATCGTATTCTATACACAGTTACATACCCGTCTGAGTTTTGATTTATTGGATAATTCGTTTGCTCCGCACAGAAAATAGGAGACATCTTATGAATTTTGAAATTACAGTAATGCTCCACAGTCCATCATTTTAAACTAAACAAAATGAAATTAAATGAACATGCCCCATGATTCTGAGGCTTTTATTGCTATTAAGGCTAGATTGCACAGGAAATCTGATGAAAAATCCAGGAAATACCAGAAGTTTTGCGGCAACAGAAGGAGTTAATATAAGGCAGGAAGAGACGGAGGAAGCACGAGGAGGAGGATGAGCTGGTTGGAGAAGAAGACATTGGCTGGAGGTAAGCCCAGGCGGCTTGCTTGACGAGGCGATTGCGAATGGAGATGTCGTAACCGGAGATAGAAACTGAAGGCAGTGGAGTAGTGGTGGGGGCAAATCTCTGAGAGAAGTGTAGGAGATGAAAGAATATGGTTGGCAAGAGAGCCTGTCCAAAATCCACCTCATCACCATTAGTCAAATACTCTTTCCGGTCCTTATTATAGGAGCTAGTTGACTTTTTTGAAGAGAATAAGGAAGTTAATTAAATTACTTTTAAAAAAAAATTTATTTTTTTTTTCAAACTTATTAGTTTAACTAATAAACTAATATATAATCTAAGAATATTTAATATATGAAATGATTAAGTAACTTATTTAGCTTCTTTAATCTCTCCAAATAAAGTCAATCAGCTCTTATAATTAGGACCAGAGGTAGTATTTTAAGTTAACAGTCAATATTTTCTCTACTAACTATAGATGTGACTTTTGCTCCAAAATTATAACCACATGTGTACTTTTGCACCCAAAAAAATATTTAGTATTGAGCGCTCTTAAGGTAAAGCATATGTGCATTTTTGCACCTTTATTCAATACTAAATATCCACACACACAGAAAAACCAATGTCAAGACTCTAAATAATATGTGATTAAAAATCTGCTGAAAAAAATGTTGATACCTGTTGATAACATTTATGTCAAGTCTGGTCGCTCAGGTCTTTGTACCTTTTGACTATGGTATGGTATGGTCAGATTCAAACTAGAAATGTGATACAAATATTTGAACATTAAGTTTTTAGTAACATTACAAATTAAGTGAAAAAAAAAGGGTGATCAAAGTCACATGTATAAAAACCACAGGGTAAATTATATAGTATATGTCCAAAATTATCAAACTCATGTAAATTCGAATTAGTTTATTTTACCATTAAATAGATATTGATAGTGTATAATAAAATAATTAAAATACAAAAATAATAAAAATTTGATTTAAATCCAAATAAATGAAATTAAATCCATCAATATTCATAATTTATCATATTTAACCAAGAAATTTATATAACATTTATAGTAAAAGCCGCTGAATATGATGAAATCGAATAAGTTAACACGAGTTTGAATGTGAGTTAACACGATTTTGTGAGTTAGAAACATAAAAACGATAATGTCAATATATAAACTCGTGAGTTTAACCAAATTTACAATGATCACGAGTTTACTACTCACTTGACTTGATTTTATAAGTTAAAAACGTTAAACTCAGAAAGTCAACTTGAGAGTTTAACAACAATGTATGTGTCTAATCTTCTAAGTTTATATCTCAATTTTATAAAGTGTATTTTCATTTTTTTCATTCCTTTAATGTTAACACGGTTGGCATTATTAATGAAAATGGTAACTCGAAAAATTAAGAGGATGAAAAATATTTAAAATAAATTTCAATGGAGATGCACTTTTGACATGAACAACTCATCTTTCAAAAGATAAATTATTATATGAACATAGTTTTGCCACGTCATTTGTAGTTTTACTAATTAAAATACAATAACTTATGAATTGATTTAATTTAAATATTAATTGGCATATTAATAAAATTAATTTTTTTTACAAGATTCACTTTTTCATTACTTGAGAAATTTTAATCAAGAGATTCATTCTTTACATAAAAATAAAAACATGAAACACATGAAAAACCAACTATGATTAATGTTAGCTGAATTATTATTGTATTTTAATTAATTAGACCACAAATGACGTAGTAAATCAGATTCACACAATAATTTCTCCTTTCAAAATACAAAAAATATTATATAAAATGATTATATTTTAAGTGATTGTTTATTAGAATTTAATAACACAATCATTATTTTAATTTGATTAGTCATTATTAATATTTTTGTTAACGAGACAAGCGATATTGATATTAATGGATTGAAAATATACTTTACAAACCTAATGAACTAAATTGAAATCAGATATAAACATTAAAGGATTAGATGTATACTTTAACCAAAACAATGCAAAGAAACTGACAATTAGCATTGACAAGTATATTTTCAGAAAATAAACAAATTTGTTTCATAAAACGTTGTTACATTATTCCTAAAACACCTGTGATGAATCGAGCCTAAAAATGATTTTTTTTGGGTTAAGGAGTAAATTTGCCAACCAACTATTAGGTCAGGAGCGTTGGGCAGAAGAAAGTTTTAAGGATACCAAAAATACTAAGAAACAATTGAATTTGTTAAAAAATCACAACACCGTCATATCCTTCTGACCTCCGTTAAAATGAATGCCACGCGGGATGGGATTTGAGGGCCAACCAGTCCCCTTTTTTTAGTCAAACTCGAAGAACCAGACTTACCTCAGATTAGAGGACTGTAAGGCACCCGGAGTGATCGCGCGAGAAGGTACGGGCCCACCGCCACCGCCCTTAACGTACGCACCTAAGGAACCCCTCTGTTGATTGAAGCTCCTTGGTCGCTCGAATTTACAACGGTACTGATTGTTGCTCTTATCGGACCTTGATTGATTGAAGGACATATATCCCAATTCTTAATTGTTCAAGGAAAAAAAATCAGAAAAACCCAAATATATAAATAAGAAGGGAAAAAAAAAGAACGAACGAAATTCCTCTTTCAAATTTTCCTTGCAGCCAACCAAACAGATCCAGAATATTACGAAAAGCAACCCCACAACAACTTAAACCGATCAATTATCATTAGCCCATATAAATACATGCAAAAAGATTTTTTTAAAAAGGGTTGTATAAGGAAGCAATTGTACAGTGAAGTGTGGTCGATTTAGGGTTTTATTGGCTCATCAATACAGTGCGATATGAGGGGGTTGATAGATAAAATGGGCGAGGGAAAAAAATAAGGAAAAGAAAGAAGATAGGAGAGGAGAGGAAAGAGAAGGGAAATTGAAAGCAAAGCCAGATGGGATGATTTCATAGGACTGCGAAGTTAGAGAGAGAGAGAGAGAAAGCATCGGATTAAGTGCCTACTGTCTGGACCGGGTTAGAAAAGTACGACAAAACTCATCAAACACATATGTTTAAACAAACGTTACACGGGATTTGACGGTATTGTGATTTTTAAACAAATTTAATTGTTTGTTGGTATTTTTTGTGTCTTTAAAACTTTTTTGTACCCAACGCTCTTGGCCTAATAGTTAGTTGGCAAATTTGCTCTTTAACCTTTTTTTAAAAAAAAGTAATTTACTTGATGATTGGTTCAACAATACACGAAAGTATCTAAGGGACGTCATATTGTATATGTTATAATTAAATAATAATTGATTGAACCATATTTTTATATGATTTTTAATAATAAAATTGGGATTCTTAATGCATTTTCTGTGATATTATTGCATGATTAAGTACTAATTTGAGTTATGGGCATTTATATTGAATTAAGTAAAATTAGGGGCAAAAAGGTCATAATTTATTAACTATTCATGCAAATGATTCATAGTACTTTTGATGCTACCTTGTACTTAATTTTGCATTGTAGGAATTTTGAAAGGACCAGAATTAATTTCAGAGAAGGACCACAATTACTGTCAGAGAGGGACCTAAAACTGAAAGCATATCAGAGAGGGACCAGAATTCATGTCAGAGAGGGACCTAAAATGAAATTCATGGCAGAGAAGGACCAACGTGGAAACTCAGCGTTTTGGCATTTTGCAATTAGGTCAGCTCAGAGTTTTTGGCGGAGCAGACCCGTGGATTCTGGATAGGATCCGAGAGAGCTGGGGGAAAAGAAAATTGGGGAGCCGCAAACACGAGAGGATTTTTCACGCGATTAACAATAAAAAAAAAGGGACGCTGGGACTGAATTGAAGGGGGGCACGCCGGAAATCACCAAGGATTCACCTCCATCATCGTCTTCTTCCTTCACCACTCAGCCAACATCACCGTCTCCATCCTTGAATCATTGTGGTCTGCTGGACGCAAAAAAACCAGCGAGGAACGGACGGAGAAGAACTTTGAAGGAGGCCATTAACGAAGCTTCATCTGGGGGAATCTTCATCATGCAATCAGATTTCAAGGCTGGAAGTATCGTCTTCCTCACTGTTTTGGAAAGACGCAAGAACGAAAACAGCACTCCTTCGATTCTCCTCTCTTTCATCATCTCCTTCAGTCCTCTTCACTGTTCCTTCACCGTTTACCACTCACCTTTGCCGTTGCCATCATCGGACTGAACCACAGAAGGATCATGGTTCTTGAAGCTATTTTAATGAGTGGCTAGGCAATTTTGTGCTCTTGGTGATGAATCAGAGATGGCTTGAGCTCACGAGTGCTTACATAGGGGAGTTTATCTATCATCCTATTAGTCTAGAATCTTGTATTTAAATTTATTAAATTTTTATGCATTATTCTGGAACTGAGATTAGTGGTAACTAACTTTGATAGTTTGATGTTTGTAATTGAGATTGGATATTGTGGTTTGAAGATTTTAAATGTTTGAATTTCTTTGTGGTTACAATGAGATTATGTTAATTAACGTGGTATTGTCTAATTAATGTGATTGATTTGTATCCTTGAGGGGCTGGTTAGCACTCAAATTTAAGAAGACTCATATTGCATTTCTCCAATTTCAATTGCACGTTAAGTGGTTTTTAACAATATCTCAAGTAGTAGTAGTTAGCTACGGTAGTAGGAACTATTATTAATTGGGAATATTGGACTCAAGTGGTATCTTGAGGTTTTTCTTATTAGGACTTAATGAAACTTAGACTCCCATATTTTTTTTGAGCGATGATAGCTATTTCCTTCATTACCAAGAGCATTCATCATAATTAACCCCTTTTTAATCCAAATCATTCTCCATCAATTTTCCAAAAATACCAAAAAGAATATGAATAGTTTCTTTACATTTTCATTGATTTTAGTTTAAAGAAAACCATTTCCAAAACCCCGCTTCTAATCATGTTTTTAGCACTTAGTTTAACCTAGGGAATTCAAAATAAAAGGCTCCTTGATAAGAGAACGATCCCGAGTTGTTTGCACTATATTGCATTCTAATTTGTGGTAAATTGTGATTTGACCCTGAGGCGACTAAGGTTTTCTGTCAAATCAATAATTTATTGACCTTTTTAATATTTCCAAATTAAATATAAATAGGTATAGTATTTAGAATGATGGAATATCATTAGCATGCAAAGTACCGTAGCGGAGCCAGAAACTGCAATTGGGGAGCAAAAGTTATAGAATAAAACCCAAGTGTACATAAAAATACATTTTAGCCCCATAAACATATCAGTATTTTTATTTTAATCCCTCCACGAAACTTTTAATAGGAACTAAAGAGAAAATATTGAAATATTTATGAGGTTGAAATATAATTTTCTAAATATCTGGGTCATATTCTGTAATTTTAGGGCCCACGGAGCATAAAGAGTATGTACTTTGTAGGAGGTAGATGATGACAGACAAAATTAACAAAATATGTGAAGGATGCTTTTACCCTTGACAATAAGAGTTAGAGACTTCTATTTCTTTGGAAAAATTCCTTATAAAGAACTTTAAAAATACTAAAAAATTAAAAGGTATTTCGAATATTTATAATTTCAAAGAGATGCTAGGCTCAATTTGTCTTTTCTGAAATTAAAATGAAATGACCAAATTGTGCACACACGCACACACATACATATATATTTTAAATATTATCCCCACCCGACGTCGTTAAAGCTTTAGTGGTCTGGCAGTTGCGAGTGACCACCCCCTGCCAGCAACTGAAGCTCCAATGGGTGGGCGAGCGTCGATGATGACCCCTGGCTAATGGTTAGAGTTCCGGTGTTGGTTTTTTATAAGTTTGTTTAGGAATTCACGATATTTAATTAAGTTTTAACAACTTTCATTTACCAAGTAACAAATCTAAACTATCAAGTTTTTCACAAGTTTTATTAAGAAATTCAAAACATTTAATTAAGTTTTAACAACTTTCATTTACTAAGTTCTGATAAAGTTTTATTTAACAAGTTCATATATGAATTCCTTAACAAATTTTGATATGATTTTAACAAGTTCGTCTATGAATTTTACAACCTTCGCATTCAAAATTGATCACTTGCGATAATGACAAGTATGTATTAATACCTACACTTGATAAGAGTTTAATAGGTTCGCATATGAATTTCACAGTTGGAATCTTTTTGAGGCTTTACAACATCTGACTGATTAATTCCATCCTCTAAAGAAAGCTTTATAGGCGACTCCACATTTTGATGAGATAGAGATTCCATGGAAATATCTGGTAAGCCAACACATATGACCAAATCAGGCGACATTAAAAAATATCCTAACAGTGATCGGCCTGAAAAATTCATCCTCAATTCAATCAGATTCTCTAGGAGCCAGAATTGAAAAATCTAAGATCTATTGGCGATGGAGTTGTGGTGAACAAAGCAAGAAATGAGCTCTCTAACCATCAACCCCTTTCTTTGCTATTAGATCTTCAAATTGCAACTCTTATTTTTGTGAAACTCTCATCTTTTCTAAGAAAATTCTACACTAGAAAATTAAAACCATAGTGGGTGATTTAACTTTTTGTGAAATTCTCGTATTTTCCAAGAAAATTCTACACCAGAAAATCAAAACCATAATGGGTAATTTAAAACTCCAAGTTGGGTTGGCTAGAGACGAGAAAGTATCGATCTTTCTGATATATTATGGAGTCTTACTGTCATTTTGGTTGTCTTGCCATTCCTTTTTGTAAAAAGAGGAAGGAAAATCAAAGAAATCACCAACATCATTCCTCTCACCGATCATCATCATCACCGCCGGCATCTTCCTGCAACAACACCATTGGAGCTCGTCCTTTATCACTCCACCACCATAGGCTGACACTCAAACGCAGGGGAGAAGGGGCTGGGACTTCGAACTCGAAAAAAGAAGACGGAGAACAAGAATCAGACGAGGCACATACCGCCATCGATTTCCACTTAGACCACTGTCATCCTCCCCTATTCTCTCTCCTTCCACATTCTAGATCTTCATACCATCGTCAAAGGACACAAGTCGTCGTTGTTGAAGGCTCGATGGTTTGGGGCGGCAGCAGATCAAAGAGTGAGCGCAAATCCCCATCAGAACATCGATCTACAAACCAACGGTGAAGTTGGCGACATCCTTGAAAGAGGATCCACGGGAGATTGCAACTTGGATGTTGAGGTGGCGACCTATGAAGCACGGATACTACTATTTTTTAAAATTATGCCTATCAGATGAGTGTAAGACTCTAACACTGTCCGACACTTCTCAGACACTCCTGTTTTTTTAAAAATATGCGTGACATTGAATATTACTGAATTGATGATGAATTTTCCTTTTATATTTTTTTTTTCAAATTCGTATCTCGTGTTGGTGTCCGTGTAACATTGGTGACGACAATTGAGCATGTCAATGTGATCAATGCGATATTGCCTAAGCAGGTGGTGACAATGAGGCCAGGGGAGGCGAGCGAACTGAAGAGATCAACGGGAATGCAATGCATCTTATTGCAGGTAACAACATGAATGGAAGGAAGAGGGGTGAATGTTAAGGAAGGATAGGAATTGGAGAAGGGTAGAGGTAAAGAAGCCGAGGAAGTTGGAAGAGTGAGAGTATTGGGATGGGAGGGCATCTATGTCATTTCGTTTTATTTCAAAAAGAACCTATATCAAGCACTAACATCTATTTGAGATTATGTATATTTATAACACCTATTTGTCTTTTCACATTTTTAAAGTTCTTTTTAAGGGATTTTTCCTACTTATTCTCCCTTTGCTAATGTAATGCTTCACCGGCGGGCAGAAAAACACCCTCTGGTCCTTATTATAAGGTACAAACTAACTTTTCTCACAAATCAATAAAAATAGTTAAGGTCAATAAAATTGTCCTAGGATCTAAGTAATTTCCAATATTACCCCTATTAATTTCTCTAAACTCTAATATCATATTAATTATTATTCTCACCAACTACCTTTATTAATTATAGGTAAACATAGAAAAATAATTAATGCTCATTAGAAATCAGCAGGTGTCTTATAAAAAGAACCAAATAAACTTACTAGTTAGTGCCTTATAATAAACACCAAAGAGAGTACCATGCATGCTTCGTTTATTGTTATTTTAAAATTGTCTGTATGTGGAATTTCTTTTCTTTTCTTCTTTAAAGATGTCTACTCATACCTTATGGAATTATTTTATCATATCATTTTTATATATAAAAAAAATAACATAGGAAAGATAAGAGAAAAATATCATTTAAACTTTAAAATCTTATTGACAACAACAGTAATGAGATTAACAACAACAATAAAGCAACTGTCGTTTTATTCGTAAATCATCATCTATTTAAAACTTTTAAATTTAATTGGTATTTTCTTAGGATTTTCTCAATAAAATATCTAACCATATACTCCCTTCGGTCCTAATTATAAGAGTTAGTTGACTTTTTTAGAGATATTAAGGAAGCTAATTAAATTACTTTAAAGTATTTTTATTTTTTTCTTTAAATTTATTAGTTTGACTAATAAACTAATATATAATCTAAGAATATTTAACATATAAAATGACTAAGTAACTTATTTAACTTCCTTAATTTTTTCAAAGAAAGTTAACTAACTCTTATAATTATGACCAGAGGTAGTAATAATGAAGTATTGAACTGTGAAAATCACACACGCATTAAATTAAATAATTAAAAAATGGGTACATTGAGAGAGAGAGAGATTAGCTTCTCTCAAGTCTACGCATATGTTTGGCCCCAAAAAAAAAAAAAAAGTATAATCCAATGCTACATTTTTCACCTGAAAAGCATTTTTTAAAATCAAAATTAGTTTTTGTTGCCAGCAAAATCAAAATGAGTTAATTCATTAAAATAAAAACCGTTCAGACAAACCAATATAAAATATGATACCTAGATACACATACGAATAATATACATTGCCCAAAAAAAAAAGTATTCAAATAATATAGTGTTGTTATGAAACTAAGTAAAACACAAGAGAGATTAAGATGAGGAAGATGAAGAAATGCAAGGGAAAATGGAGAGCAAGGAGAGATTGATTCTTCTTTTGTATTGTACTCCTTCAACCTTTGATGCATGCCTACTATATATAGGCAATGAACCATTACAAGAGTTACACAAAAGAGTAAATCTACATAATGGTATGTTATGGAGTTTTGTAAGTTATATGAAACTCCCACTAAACCATTCATGTTATATGTTACATTGCTTTAAGTGTAGAAATCCCAAAAGACTCTTCTTGAAAAAAGGTTGTGGACATTCACACTAATATTGGAATATTTACAACAAGTGTGACATTGGCGAGAGAATTGTAGGGAAAAACACCAAAATAATAAAAAAAAATTTTAAAAAAAGCACCAAACATGCACATTTGACTGCATTAAATGGGTAATTCTTTTCCCAACTGCTCCAATCCGGTACATTTTTTTTAAAAAAATTCTTATTTTGGTGAAATTCCCAAGAATTGTACGTGAAAGTTATAAATTATGAAAAATACCATGCATTTTATACTCCTCATATTATTAACCACATATCTAAGTCATCAAAGCTGTTTAATAATTAAATCATTAAAATATAATAAGCTATAAAACATTTTTTTGGCATTATAATAAACTATAAAACGTATGATTTATTTTTTAAACTTTATAATGCATGGAAAATACATCTAGTTCTCAATATAACAATGCTTTATTGATATCCAGGTAAATAATGTATGATTAATAGAATCAAACCGCTTATTAACTGAAAAAAGTTTCCTTTTGATGTGTTTATCATTACACGAAAAAAATATATATATATTCATCACATAACTTTTTTTGACCTGATGACCTGTATTCATTACATAACTTATATAGGGGTGCATTTTTTAGATCTTGACACAAGTCTCTAAAAGATGGATTTTTCTTTTTTTAACTTTTATTTGTCCTAAATATAAAATATAATTATTTTGTCAACGCCTTAGTAGCGCAGTGCTGTAGGAGTTTGGCTCTCCTTCCCCATGTCCAAGGTTCGAATCTTGTCTCCCTCCTATGTGTATAAAAAAAATATATAATTATTTTTTTTAGAGATTAAAGAAGTAAAATAAGTTACTTAATTATATTATATGTTGTGTATTTTTATATTATATATATGTTTATTAGTCAAACTAATTATTTTAAAGAAAAATATAAATATGAATACTTTAAAGTAATTGATTTTTTAATTTTATTAAAATAATTAATTTTATTTAATATTTAGGATCAAAATGAGTATTAGTAATATTTTTTTGTGTATTGAACTTTTGTATTTACCCTCTGACTGAATGTGTAGAAATTTTATGTTTTAGTAATGATATCACACGTTACAAATTGTTTAGTAATAATCGCCTTCTGATATCAGTAATTCTGATTGACAAGATTTGCATTTAAATCATATATATACATATATAAATTTCTAAAAATAATAAATTACAACAAACAAATCTTATTACTGATTAATAAAGGGTAAGGTCTTTTTTTTTTTTTTTGGTGGAGTGTTTGGCATAAAAATATTGCCTTCAGCATGACGACACTTGGTTCCATAATAATATCTTTTTCTTAAAAAAAATTTTACGAATGCGCCCTTTGTTGTGTGCTCCACGTTTCTTCCCCGATTTTTCATAAAATCATAAAAACCTCACATATATTCACAATGAAACCCTGGAAAATCGAATTAAATGTGAGGGCATTTTGGGGATTATAGTGTTGTATATATAACATCACCCTCCTCGACCCTCCGTTCTCAAATTCTGGAAAAGGGCGATAGGTGCAGAGGAGTTTCCGTTGAGTTATCCATTCTCATCTCCGCTCAGAGATTTCTCGCTCTAGATTTTCTCTATTCCCCGCACAGATTAGGGTTTTTGCGTATCTTTGTTCTTTGAATTTGAATCCATCACTTCACCATGCTTTCGGATTCAATCTCTACCGCTCCGATTCCTTCAGCTGCGAACACAAAAAATTTGGGCAAGAAGAAGAGGGTAAGATATTGATTGCTTATTATTTTGACGTTATTGTGATTGCCTATCCTGGGCATTCAGTTCCGTCCCCATTCTAATTTATTGAAAAAATTCAGACAAACAGGTCGGCTAAATTGAAGCAGTGCAAGATTGATGCTCGGCGAGAGCAATGGCTTTCTCAAGGTATGTGTGGTCTCCGTAATCCGTATGCCTTTTTTCTATACGTTTCTGTTTTTCTCGGGTTAATTCTGCTCTCCCACATCGATTGATGGGTTTCAGGTGCGGTTAAGAATAAAGGACGCAAGGACGCGGGGGACAATAATCACGCGCCATCAATGCCTGATGGAAAAGATAGCAAACGTTCACTGGAAGAATTGGAAATGAGGCCTAGAGGAGAAGATAATTATGGATCTGTCCATCAAGACAGCGATGTGGAATCGCCATACAATAGTCCCACCAGTGTTGATAGCAGCGTGTTAGGCAGTAATAATTCTGGAACGCTTTTCTCTGGCAGCAGTGGCAGCAGCAGCAGCAGCAGCGCCGGATGCTGCTCTGGGAACATTACGGACGAAGAAGTAGAAGAAGGTGATGATGGGTGCTTTGATGATTGGGAGGCTGTGGCAGATGCTTTAGCCGCCGATGAGAAGCATCAAAACTCGTCTTCGGAGGCGCCCCACGAACAGGAAACTACTGTTCAAAAGGATTCGCCTGTTGAAAAAGCAAACGGGTCAAATTTCGGAGCGCAGAATTTCCATCCTGAGAGTGCCAGTTTAATTTCGCAGGCCTCTGGTAATACCCGAGCATGGAGGCCTGATGATGCTTTTCGCCCTCAGTGTTTGCCCAATCTGTCAAAGCAGTTCAGTTTACCAAATCCCGATAGGCGATATGGAGGAGGGATGGTCAGGGCTCGTTCTGCTGTGCCCCATTCTTGTCCTATATGTTGTGAGGATCTTGATTTCACAGACTCAAGTTTTTTACCTTGTCCGTGTGGCTTCCGGCTTTGCCTTTTTTGCCATAAAAGAATTCTTGAGGAAGATGGCCGCTGTCCGGGGTGCAGGAAGACTTATGAGTGCGAACCTGTTGAGACAGAGGCATGCGTGCACGGAGGCAGCTTGACTCTTCGGTTGGCTCGTTCATGTAGCTTGATCGAAAGGTCATAAGAGTATTCGTCTCTGTTCTCTTGAATCGTGTATTTTGGGTCTACTTTTCGCATCCTTGCATGGTCTGTATTCCTATATGTTTTAGGTCTAGTTGGCGTAGTTTTGTGGATTTTGATCACCATGGAATCAAGCTGTTTCTCATTTGGAGTTTGATTTGCATGTAGAATACTCAAGATTCGTATGTGAATAGATAAGTTGATATAAAGATTCAATACATATAAAACGATTGAATATCATGTTGCGGCTTTTTCATTGGTTTTCCCCTTTGAATATAGCCTTTTTTGCACTTAAATCATTTTATAATTCCACATCAAACATCTTCATGTTTAATTTAACACGTTCATTTTGTGATTTTCTAAAATATGATCCCTTCTCTCCCCCTTCATCCTTTGTCTGCTACCAATGCATTGTGCCTAATGTATAGCCAACAAAGTAAAATGGAGTAATACGGTATGTTGATACCACATGGCAGGTTGATCATTCAGGTTCTGGAGATTTGCATTTCATTAGTTTTAGTTATAAATAAGTTTTATTATGTTTGTATTAGAGATGCCATTTGAATGTTGTTTCTGGTGTACCTAGGGGCTGAGAAATTTGTGATGAGTTAAAAAAAAGAAAGGAAAATAAAAATAAAAATTTGAGGGCTGGTCACTAAGATTCAAGCTCTGAGCTATGAGAATATGTCTATGTTATTGTTTTATTTGCTTCCTTGTGTATAGCTTGATGCAATCTACTCAAATATAGTTAGTTTCATGTTTCACTGTTTCTTTTCAACTTCTTTTTCTGCGCTAGTGGTAATACTTGATTGGGGGGAATTGAGGAATTTGCCTGGTAATAAAATCATGTAACATTCATGATGATGCTTCTCTTATTTCTATCAAAAGATGATGAAATCACCTATAGGAACCTGAATGACCAGATTTACTCTGATGTAATTTAATTTTGATAATATATATGATTATATGTGCTGCCAACTTTCATAGCCACAACAACGACTTCCTGTGTAGCTGTCAGACTTCTTTTCGCAGTCTGTCCATGAATAGTATATAATCTCCGATTTTCATCAACAGAAAAGGTATTATGTCCCTTTGCTTATGGACTAGGTTTTAGAGAATAACTTTTACAATTTACAAGATAAGTATTGAGAAGAGTTTTGTCTCAGCTTGCAGAAAAAGGCTTTTGAAACCATGGTTTGATTGTTTGCCAAACACTCACTAAGCCTCTGTGGTTGGAGTTCTTTTTAACCCGTTTGGATACTGAACAGACAGCACTGTCGTTTGAGATGCAGAATTGTTGGGTCATATTTACCTATATATCAGGTTGTTGGTCAAGAAGTTTGAATGGTCACCTTGCACATAGTAGGTGTGTCATTTTAATATTGGCAAGTCTACTTTACTATTAGTTTGTGAGTCAATGTAATTAATAATAGTAGTTGCTGAGCTAATGTCATCTGTTGCTTATGGACATGAAGCCATCCTTGGCTGAGCTCGAAGTGAGCCAACTTTTAGGAATAGTAAGCTTGGTTGTTCTTATCTTTGAGGCTCAGTGATATCTAGGCCAACAATGTGTTACGATGGGGGCATGAGACATTTTATTCTGTGAGTTGCATGTGATGTCGAACAAAACAAAGTTGATGGTACTGTGTCCTTTCATTATCATGTTGTGTGTGGACTAGTTGGTATTTAATGTGCAGTTAGATTGGTCAAAGTGTGCAGGGAGAGCTTCTGCGCGCATTTAAGGTTTTGGAAATAGGAAAAGCAGGTGAGGCATATGAACCTCTCCCCCGTTTGCAGCGATATGGAGGCTGGCTGTGTAGCAAAATCAAGGTTTTTTACTGGAAGATGCGCATCCAGCTTTTATGAGATTGCTATGATACCACTCCTTCGATATTTAATATAGATTCGTTATCGTTTGTGTTTGCAGGGAACGTTCCCGCATCTATTTTATACTTTTGTTGGCTTAATCATTTGTGATGAATATTTTTTAAGCATAAGCAGCTTATACGGAGGCATTGATGCTTGAGGGTACTTTTGAGTGCTAAATGTGGGCATCCCTTCCATTGGGATTCAATCATTCAAATTTTGATTAGCCACATTATTTTAAGAGACTAGCCTATTTCGCTTATGAATGAGTTTCCTGCCATACATTGTTTGGGCAAACAGTTGCTGCAGTTTGTAAATCGTCGCATACGCGGCTAGCGAGTTTATTGTTTTTATTCCTATTGTGAATCCATGGATGGACAGGGCTGGTCAAAGCGACAACCAAGTGACTCTTATCCTTAGTATTGATTGAACCAACAAACAAAAAGCAAAAAAAAAAAAATCTCTTTTATCTTCATTATTTTATTCCAGAATGCATGGTATATTATCTGTGTCTAGTTTGATGAAGTTGAGCAGAGAATTTTGAATACTGCAGCGTTACGCACAAATATCAAGCTAAATAGATGTAACGTACCGACAGATAATTCAACTGGATGCTTGTTGCGAGTTTTCTACTACACAAAAAACGATCCATTAGGACTCACCTCAAATCCATATATTCAACCACCGTTTTCTGTCTTATCAGCAACATTTAAACAGTCCTTAACAGCATAGTAGCCCTTCACACGCCAACAAAGGCAAACAGATGTGACTTCACTCACAAATAACACTAACCGTGCAAACAAAATAATAAAAACACACCACAATATAACATAACATGACGATCGATTAATCCCTCCTCAATTATCCTGCGATACGAGATTTCTGATGCAGGATCCTTCCTTGTGTTGGTTGGGAAGACGGTTCCACAGCCTCACAAGGGTCGATCCCACCGACAATACATAGTTGGAGAGTACCTTTTGGTCACTCCATCGTTTGATATCTCCTTCAAGTTTCAGAACACGTCCCTTAACTTGTTCAAATGGTGTGCCTTGTTCTGTTTTGATCCAGAGCTCTTCCACTTCCGCCATTAAGCATGACTCTGAGTAAGTTCCTTTCGGCTCTCTCTTTGCATGCTCCAACCATCTTTGTGTGTATTTGTATCGCCTTGGCCTGCCCTTTCCTTCCATGTAAGGTCCTGTGACGTCGTTCCTCACATGCCGGTAATAGTTGGCGACATCCAGCGGCTCCACCAGCCGTCGAAACTCAGTTCCACGCTTAATCCAATCTTTCTTGGCTTCTAATTCATCTGGCAGTTCATAGTTTCTTAACTTCTCAATTATGTCATCCCATACACTTGCCAGCTTCAGCCTGCAAACATTTGAGTGGAAGTCATTTTCGTGGTCTTGACGCTTGAAGGCTTCATAGTAGCCATCAATCGGGTTTATTTCCATGTAGTCTTGCAGTTTCACCATATTTGCTTGAGCTTTCTCCAGGTCCAGCAGGATTTGCTCCTCCTTTCTGAGTTTTTGTTTCTCCAACTCTATAGCAGCCTCAAGACATAGCCTAGCTCTTTTGCTCTGATATTTCACACACATAATTAAATTTAATCACATATATTCTGTAAATTATTACAACTATACTACAATATTTTGCCCTCTTATTGAGTGTTAAGTCTATTCAATTTCAGTTCTTGAACAAGTTAGTTTTTCGAGAATAACAAACGTACTGCAACCGAGTCTTTTAACAGAGTATTTTTGGACTATACACACAACAAAGCTAATAAGATGTTACTTACAAGTCCAAGGTCAGTCGTGGCGGCCATGTTGATTGCTGCATAATCACCATCTTGTTTGTCTAAGTAAACCTTATCTTGCATCGCCAAGCTTTCTTTCAATTCATTAGCATACATGAAATGTTCTTTCAGGGAGCTACGGGCAACTTGAAGAGCTTCTGCTTCACTTTTTAATTGAGCAGAGAAAAACAAGAGCTGAAAAACAGCATCTGGGTTGCTTATGATAATCAGCTTTCCACTTCCTGGGCAGAAAATGTAAGTCCCAAAAGGTCTATAAGGACTTAAAGGTTTGAAAGTTGCTAGCGTTTCTGATGATACTGCATTTGTGTTGCCCATGAGCTTACATGCCGCGTGGCTTCTAGCATATTCTGCATTTACCATGACTTTAAAGTGTAAATCTGAGGTCTCAGTCTCAGGTTGATCTGCTACAGATTCGACCCCGAAAGAATCAGATTTGGGGTTGAAAAATTCAAGAATAGGATCGAATCTTTGCTCAAATGAAGGGAGAGGAGCAAGCAGTATTCTTGGCAATATGTCATATTTCATGACAAAATGAATGAAGTAATTGGACCACTTTTCTCTTCTTGTAGCATGAGACAAAATGTGATTACCAATTAAGGGAGACCCAAAAGTGAGACAAATAAGAGGGAACTGGTCATTATTGGGTGGAGCTGAGTACTTGTCCAAGGCCCACAGGGTTGCAAGAATGGCCACTGCAGCACCAGAAGAGTGTCCTGCAAACGTTATTTGCTTCTTTTCTCGAATCGCTTTCTCTACCTGCAGACTCAGATTCATCTTAATGTGACTAATATAATTATTCATTGACTTTGTTGTTTAAGTTATCAGTTCTGGAGTTAAAGTAGTCTTTTAACATGCTATTGCTATCAGAGTCTACTTCTATGATCATATATACTGATAAAACCAACATAGTAATTCTAACACGGCAAATGATTGAAGCAGAGGGGAAAAAACGGAACATTTGTATGGTTGAATTATTTACATACCTCATCACTGAAAGATGACTTGCTTAAAATGTCTTCGAATCTCTGCTGAAATGATTTATTCACTAAAGCAGGTTCATCATTGCCGACACTTTTAAGCGAGGGAAAGAGAATGTGATTTATTTGGGATTCTCCAAAGGGCGTTTGAGAATACCAATCTTTTACAGATCCACAGCCTGGGAAGCAAATTATGACTTCCGATTGGCTGTTGTCAACAAGGTAAGGCTCCTGTAATCCGTGAGCCTTCAAGGACATAGCAAGTGCCTGGTTAATCTGATCTTCGTTCAGTACTATGTTCTGTTCAGAACTTGCACTTACACCGGCCATGTTTCTGAATTCTTCTTCTTCTTCTTTCTCTTACACCTTGTAGCTCCAATTGGTTTCTCTTACTGGCTTTTGATCTCTCACTTGAAGCATCTATAAAGGAGAAGGTCCTCTGCTAAGTAACTAAGAAGTCTTCGGCGAGTAGCCGTTGACGACGACTTTTCAAGTCGTTGTCGCCATGTCGGTATAAAGGGTATACGCTAAACGAAAGATCTTTTCCAAATAATAAAGCTAACTTATTATAAATATTTCCGAGCAAAAACTGATTATAAATATTATGTGTTATATTAATCCTAGATATTGCCTTTTATTAAACTAACAAAGGAACTTAAATAGACTAAAAAGTTCGATAAGGAGCTGAGTTATTAAAAAAATTAAAAATCTGCTTGAATATAGTATTACATTTTGCGTATGATAGACGAAATTCCTAATGTGGGTCCATATTGGCACGCGTAAACGTAATATACCTTTCAATAGAGTGGGAAAACAAGACTTTTTCAGGAAATGTATATTTATGTTCATGTTTGTTTCTGAGAAATTACGAGGAACGTTCTTTTCTCTTTTGGGCATTTTGACCCCTTTTCTTCCTGTCTTAAAATTATACGCTTTAAGCTGGAAATTCAAGATAGCGCAGCTCAAAATGAAATAACTAGAATTCAATCTTCAGAATACATGGTTCAATTATATATCCTCTAGACTTGCTTATATCATCCGGGAAGGTTGAAATGTTTTCAATACTTTAATTAACTGAAACATATTTATGTTGAAATGTATTTACACCATCAGTTCAAAAATCATCCTCTGATTGGCTTGAAGATGTACCGGATGACATATTTGACACAAAGTGAAAATCGAAGTTTGGAAATCTGTGTGGCATCTTCTTTGATGGTGAAGTTGATAATAATACAGCTTCTACTCCAACGTTTTTCTTTTCTAGCTTTTTCTTGAGTTCTATGCAAGCCTGATTTACCATGTGAACAAAATCATTTACAATGACAAACAGCTGAAAAGGATTTGACATGATACTGTCTTTTGATGCTCCTGCTAGATAATACTCGTTCGTCTTCTTCACAAGCTCCATGATCCTTTCCTGCTCTTCTTTCACCACCTTCAGCTCCTCTTCACAGTCCTCTAAGAACCCTTTCATTTCCTTTATAAACCCACCACCTCTCTGATCACCATTATCATTACAACATGTCATAATCTGGCGAATTTCAGTGACATGAGCTTGCAGATATGAACACACACTGATAAAACTGTGATGCTGTATGCTGGCTGCTTTTCTTACTTCAGATAACTCATCACTTAGACCACCTACCACTGTTAAGCCAAGAGTTAAATATTCTCTTTCTGTCTCTGGTTGTGTTAGGTTCTGCTTCTGATTTGTAGCTTCCCTTCTTCCTTCTGACTGAACCACTTGTTCGACAATGAAGTGAAGCAAACTGGTTTTACCATCTGTACTTTTCACATCAGAAAGTTTGCTAAGAGAATTTAGGTTGAAACCTTGTGCATTGCCTCTTGAAGTTCCAGCATTCATTCGGTTCCCGGCTTTAAGAATGGCCTCTAGGAGTTTTCTAAAGAGACCACTAGTCCTCAGCTCTTTACATCCCATTTCAACTGTTGCCAGGTTTTCTTTAAGCTGAAGTGCTTCAGAATCATAGGTTGATCTGAAAAACATTGCTTTCAAACGAGTGAATGCTGTTGGTACTGCTTTGAGGATGAAGTAAAGGAAAGACTCTGCATCTGCTAGCTTTTCTGGGTTGCCATTGAAACTGACGATTTTGGCTGTTTCTTCTTGAGTTGGAGCTAATCTGGTGAGCCTCTCAAGTGTGTCAGCACTTAGTCCTTGGCCATCAAGGAGTGCTTCTAGGATTTCATCTCGAGAAATAGCTAAACACTTTAGCACAATTGCGGTGTTCTGGGATTTTCGAGGCTCCAGGATGAATATTTGAGGTGGTGAAATGGAGTTGGGATTGGTTGAAAGACTTATGTATCTTCCTTGGGTTTTGTTGTTGCTTGAATATCCAAATAGTTTTACAATGAGTTGATCATCAAACCTGTAGAAAGATTTTTTTTTAAAAAAAAAAACCCTTAATTAGTGATTTTTTAAGTGTTTTTAGATAAGATGAGATGAAAACACGAGGAAGGAAGACTTACAAGAAAGAGCCATCATTGATCTGATCCCACACTGTTGAATGATCAACGTTGGCTGCAACCTTATCCCAGTGAAGAGGCTTCAGCCTCTTTGTGTCAGCATAACTCTTGTCTAGGGTTACCTCTTTGCTGTTCTGCATGTTTGATTTCCCTTTAGGTGGAAATGGTGGTCTCAATGATGAAGTGAATCCACGAGCCTTTGGAGGAGGAGGTGGCATCAATGGCACCTTTGTAACTTCCTTTCTCAAAGGAGGCGGTGGTGGCGGCGGTGGTGGAGGAGGAGGTGGTGGTGGCGGCGACAGTGGAGGAGGAGTTTTATTGTCAGGAATCTTAAGTCGAGGGTATTGTGAAACTCCTTGTGTAAGAGGTGATGAAGCAGAAACTGAAGTAGGCAGGGAAGGTACTGGTTCGACATTTATTTTCATGGATTCTACAGAATTGTCATAACTTGGATTAAACCAACATCTTGGGAATCTTGTTCTCACTGGTGTACCATCTGCTTCCAGCATGTAAAGAATGTGGAGCCCATCTTCTTCAACAACCAATCCTTTCACTTTGCCACTAACTTTCTCTATGTCCGCATGCTTCACCCCTTTATGACTCAGAATAGCAGCAGCAAACTTGAGCCTTTGAGATAGAAAAAACTTGTAGAACAAGTAAAAGAGAACCCCACAAAATAACAACATAACAGTTGCAGTAGCTGCCACAGCCCTTGCAATTTCATGACTAGGGTTAGACATTGATAAACTCTGAAGTGGGAAAGATTGAACGCAGGCAAAAACATAGTAGTTTAGGAGTTATATGACAAAATTCTGAAACTTTGAATTGGCCTATCAATGGTTGATGATGGTTTCAATGTGCCAGTTGTCATCTGTAGGAGTTTTATTACTCTATTAAAATGCTCATCTTCTTATATTTCGAAGCCTTATGTATAGATATAGATATATTATATGGGTCGGCCATTGTTGAATGGTGGGGCACTTGCAGGCTTTTTGTTTGTTGTGGGCATAAAATGGGAAAGCCGACCTGTCTCAGTCTCTCTATTGTGTGGCATTGTCTAATTCTGGATGAAATTGATGTTTTTGCATAGTTTAATGTTGTGTGACACAGTCTTAGTTTTGTTCTGTACTTCCGACCTAACTTTTGTTGCCGTCTCTCCGAAAACTGAAGAAGCAATCCCAAACTTTCTGGTGTGTTGGTGCACCAGAAGAGCCAGAGGGACTTTCTGGAATTATATATATATATATAAAGTTTGAATTTTGATTAAATAAGAGGAACATAACTGAGTTTGTGGGCGTGATAGGTGATTGTTGGGATGGATATGTTGTTGTTTGCGGGGTATGGAGGGTCCAATCCCATTCTCTGATGGTTGTTTGAATATAAAAATGTCAAGAACTTTGTTGTCCTACAAGAAACACAATGGTCGGATTAATAGTAAAGAATAATTGAAAATTGAAAATGACCCAATTTGAATGCATCCCTCTAGTTGTTAGAATGAGACCCTCCACTTCTGTGGAATTCATCATCTTTCTTTAAAATGAGAGGGCCTCTTACTACAATCAAATCATGGAAATTAGAAAAATGATAATCATAATAATAAGCATTTCTTAGATAAAAATTTTAAATATTTTAATATAACAATATCTCTTAGAAATACCAATAATAATATTTACACTTATTTTATTAAAAAAATATGCTTAAAAATACTTCTTATTATTATTTATTTATTTTTGGTGATCTTAGCATATTTGAATTTGGAACCTCAAGCTCAAGGTAATAAGCTTTTTCAGCATGATACTAAATATGCTAGGGTTTTTTCATACCCCTGCCTGTACCAAATATTGCATTGACCATTGTGGCCTTCATAAGCATAGGGGACAGTGGGGATATTGTTAACTGGACTAGTCTTTTCTCCCTCCTGAAGTCAGCTTCTTTTCTTTTTATTCAAGGTCTTAGAAATACGAGCAACCATTACACTTGGAACCCAATTTTCAGCCTTGGAAATTCCTATGTAGATTACTGCCCCCTCAACTCCCAACAGTGAAATCCAAATATATTGGGTAATCATATTTGTGGCATCTAAAAATTTGAACAATCAGATTTTGAAATGCCAATAGGGATTAGAGACTCATACACAAGGTTTACAAAAGGCAAATCCACCCATAATTCCATAAGGCTACAAGTGTCATTTAAACATCACAAGCACAAGATTTACATTAAAAAATAAATTCCATTAGTTGCAGCTTAAACCCCTAACAATACAGGGTTTTCCACAAAATTTGACATTTTCATATGTATAGAGGCAGAATCCAAAAAAAAAAAGGGGGGGGGGGCCCAAAAACGAGATTCTAGCATGTTAGCAAAATTATGGACTAGTGTGAAGAGCTAGATCATCCTTCAGGGTTCTCTATATAGCAAGAATTGCACTTTGAAGATGTAAAGGTCATTGTTCAACCTCTGCTAGTAATCTATACTTCTTTGAGGACAATGCAGATGGTGAAGAAGATGATGGATCACAAGGACAAGACACAGATGAACATGGTGTTGACGGAAGTTCACTGCAATCTTCTGATCTCTTTCTTTTTTTGTGAGATTCTCTCTCTCCTCCACTTTCCTTTCCTTCACCTTTCACTATGACTTCTTTCAATCGTTTCACATCTGCCAACTTCACTGGCTTCAACAGAAACTCCTCTGCTCCTTCCTCTAAGCATCTGTCATTTAACACAAATCAAGCCATGAGTTTCTACAAGAGTGATCGCAAAACAGAATATTTTGTTCTTCAATAGCACATGCCAATTATTTCAAGCTCAATTACAACCATATCGTGAACATTTTGGCATTTACAATAACGGTAATCGATTGATGCCACCTCACAAAACTCAATTGGTTACAATAATTTGAATGTCATAATAATTTCACGTTTGCTCGTCATGGCCAGAATTTCATTTTAAAAGCAACACGTTCTTCTGAGGTAGGGAACTTGTTATTCAGGAGCTTTCTCTGAAACTGAACAGAGATTCCAAAGTAACCTCAATCTCAACCAGTGTCAGCCCAGATCCAAGTTAAAATCTAAAATCGTTTAGCTACCATAACGTTCTTGTCTCCAAATTTTTAAGTTCGGTACTTATGAAATCTTGATCCGTGCAGGAAATTTCAAGTTACGAAATTCCAACAAATCAATATTTGATTGTCCAAAAGCCCAATTGAAATTTTGGTGCAAGGTACAAGGTTTGTCGCATAGACATCATAGAAAATTCTTAAAATATCAGAACGATGGAGAATAAAGTTCACGGTTTGCCAGATATCTCATTAATACTACTACATGGCAATATCACAAGCCACAACTAGGGAAGTTACTTAAGGAAGTGCATACCTATCAATTCGAGTCAGGATATTCTCAGATGACATGATCACAACTGGAATCTCTCTAAAAATAGATGATTCCTGGAGGAAATAACAGAAACAGGGGAAAAAAAGGATTAATAAACAATTCCAGAAAAACCACACAGAAGTGAAAAAAGAAAAGTTCAAAAAAAAAAAAACGAGGAAAAGCAATTATCCACCTTGATCTTCTTAAGCAGCTCATATCCTGTCATCCCCGGCATTGAATAGTCCGTCATTATCATATTAACCTTAACACTCTGTAAGTAAAGCCAAGCAGTAACCCCATAAGAATCCATACCAGTAAAGAGAAATAAACTCAAGAACCCCAAAACTCAAACCAAATTTCTGACCTCAAATCCAATGGAGCTCTTCTTCTGTCCATCCAATCCCAAATATTCAAGAGCTCTAGTTCCACTCTCTACAACTGTCACTGAAAATTTCCAGGTCGAAATTCAATCATCTTCAGAGCTCACTCAATCATCCCATGCCAAGAAAAAAAGCAACAGCCAAAAAAAAAAAAACAAGAGTATGCAGTCTCACCTTTGAAAGAAGAAATTTTCAGCAACCGCTCAATGACCTTACGATCGACATAACTGTCATCGACGGCAAGAACATGCAGCTCGCCGGAGCTGTAAGGCGGGTCCTGTTGCCGGAGAACATCACTACCCATGGTATCTGATATGGAAAAAGAAAGGCAATGACAGAAACAGAGAAGGAAATGCGAAGGGAATGAGAGAGAGTAAAGATATAAATAGCAAAAGGTAGGTGAGAATGAGAAGAAAGAGGGAAAAACAGAAAGGGTCAATAAAGGAGGGAGAGATTCGAAGAGAGGTACGAATCTGAGAGATCTTGGGAAATCTAGCAGGGAGGATTTTGGGAGGCCACTTGGGTCCTGCTCAGGCTTCTGTCCAAATCTTACTTTTTTTATTTATTATTATTTGCTTTATTAAATGGGAAAATAGTAATACTGCAAATTAATAGCAAAATAGTAAATGCTTGTGTTGTTGTTGGTCACTCACTGGTCAGTCTGTGAGAGACGACAAAACGAATCTTGTTTGGACCCAGTTTTGTTTCCCCTCTGTTTTTGCCCCCTCCTCTGTTTTGACTTTCTCTTCCAACTTTTTTGATTTGATTTTGAACTTCATTGTTTTATTCCTTGTTTGTTTCTGGCTCTAATTATCTTCATGATCTTCTTTCAGCTTAAAAAATTGTGCCAACTTTTTTCAACCTAAAGTTTGTGCAAGCTAAGTGCAGCTTTTTGAGTTCTTGACCTTACTCGTTGTTGCCTTCTTTTTCTTTTCGCACATTGTATTCTTTTCTGTTCTGTGGGGGGAAAAAAAAAGGTTCAATTAGCCATCTCAAGTGGTAATCAGAGATTTGGTTGCTGTGGGATATATTTTTTTTGTTGACTTGTCTGTTCTAGCTTTATGATGACAGTGATGTCAAAGATTTTTGGATGAAAACATCCCTCGACTAGAAAGTTATGCCTTAGGAAATTAAGAAAAAAAAGAATGTCCCGTGATCAGATTGATTAACTTGCTAAAATTATTGCTTATACTCATAGTATAAGAAAACAAACAATTTGATTTACTACAGATTAACCATTGGAAATACCAATAAAAGTTTATCTAGTTGATTTATATTTATAAGGTTACGTGTTTAAGAGCATGTTCGAATGAGTTTTTTTTAAAATTAATTTATGTATCTAGATGATTGGTTTTTTTTTTTTTAAAAAAAAAGAAGAAGCAAAAGTTAACTAAAAAAAGAAGAAGCTAAAGTTCTGTTTTTTTTTTTCCCCTTAAGCTTCAATCTAGAGTTTAAAAAAGAAAGCAATGGGGGAAAAACACTTTTTTAAAAAATCCCATCTAAATAGACTCTAGATCCTATTGACGTGAAGACCTTGTTAACGAACTGTCTATAACATTTAGGGTGAAAACAAGTCAACCGCCTGTGGCTTGGCCTGTTAGTAAAAAGGTCATATCAAAGTCTAATTTGGTTAACAAGCCAAGCCTAGGATTACTAAGAAGCTTATTATACCTATTAAGCAGGCATGATAATTACTCTATGCTACCAAAAAAAAATATTTATCCTATCTGAAAAAAATAAAATTGTATTAAAAAAAATATTTTAACAAGCTTGATCTTAATTTACCTCCTTAACAGGCCTGATCTTAATCGATTGATTTTCGCTAATATTCAATGTTTAATCTTAATATGCCTCAAGTCAGACCAAATTTTTGTACTTGTTAGACCTAGGCTGAAAATAAGGCCGGTAACAAATCATAAACTAGGCTCAAACCACTTTATTATAAAATAAGTCTTGCGTTGCTTAAATAAGGTTTCGAGTTTTAGCTTTGTAAATACAGAAAAGCCTCGTTGGGAGACTTTCTCATCATAGTCAGGTATTGATTCAGATTGGATTTAGATTAGTCAGAGTAAAATTCTAAATACCGGATGGATAACCAAAAAAATAAAATAAGTCTAGTATGTTTCCATGCAAAGTGTAACGTTAGTCTGGGCACATTAAATTGCAGTAATTAATTATTAATTAATAAAGAAATACCTAGATGGAGGAGGCGGGTGGTGGGTCCCAGGAAAGGGATCCGATCCGCGTTGATATGGAGGCTCCATCGTATCGCATCTTGTGGTCTGAAAGGGGCAAACACGAGGAGCTTTCCTCTTCAGGATCCTCTCCTTGGATTTGCGTGGAGCCCACCACCCCCCGTCCAATCCAAATCAATCTCCCTTTTCCCTGTTGACTGTTGTTACTCCTCCAAACCTTTTTATTACACTAAAAATATTAAAAAAATCAGTTAAAAATTTATTAAAAATAGGCTTACTCATAATAAGGATGAGGATGAATGTGAAAAAGAATGATGATGAGAGTGAATTGATGAGCAATTATTTGAGGTTAAAATTGAAAAATGTATCAAATATTCAGATAATCTTGAGTATGTTTTCCACTCATGAAGAAAAACTTAAGTTTTTTAATAATAAAATTAAACAAATTTTGCCCTTTACAATATGAAAACGAAATCAATACTCTAATAAATAAAAAAGGTTAAGATGTAAAAATATATACGTGGTTTTTTATAAAGTGTAAATAACAATAAGTGTTTTTTTATATACAAAAGTGATTATGTGGTTACAAAAGTAAATCAAAAATACCCTTTAACAGTTAGTTTGACTTTTTTTGTATTCTTAAAGTTGACATGGACGATAACTCAGCTGAATCTCATTTGAGCTGACAGTAAATAACTAGAGAAAATTGTAGAAAATGACATAGATATTTTGAAAATTGCAGTTCAGCCATTCTCTTTCAAATTCTCCTTTTCTCTCCCAATCCCAATCTTATCTATCGGATAGCCTAGTGGCGGATCTAGAAAATGACTAAAGCAGGGGCACAGGGGGATTATTATTTTTTCTTTAAGGAAAGTTGTAAACGCATTAAAAAAGAAAAGAATATAAATAAGAAAAGAAAATAATATAAAAAAAATATTCATGAAATCAAGTGAATACTGATGATGTAATAAGAAAGACAATTATTTTACAAACCTGTCATTTAGAAAAACAAAAGCAAGGCTACATGCTGTTAGAAATACAGCTACATAAATTACAATGAAGGGTGGGCACTCAATAAGTTCAAGTACATATATTTTAATAACAAAAGTATATTACAATAAAAATAATTAAAATGTCATCCTTCTATACCTTTATTTTTTTTAATTCCATCATAATTGCCTTATTATTAATGCTATCAAATACATTTTTTTTTTTCTATATAAGGCACTAAACAATCATTTAATCATTCATCACTCATCCGATTATGAAGTGCAGTCTTATATATTAAGGGTAGACACTTAATTTCATAAACACGTACAATACCATTTCCAAAATTAAGGGTAGGCAATCATTCAAACATGTATTAATTTATTTTAAAAAAGTCCACAACTCAAGGGGGCACTTGCCCCTTCTCTTATAAGTGGCTCTGCCAATGGGACAGCCCATCTTGACCTCCTTGTCATTATTATCGCCTTTTTGTCATTTTCTAAATTATCTGTCCTTTTTTGTAATTTTCTCCAGTTTTCTACTATCAATTGGGATAAAATTTAGTTGAGTCATTGTCCACATCAGCCTTAAAAATACAAAAAATTTAAACTAACTATCAATTGGTATTTTTTCTCCACTTTTTTAACAATATAATCACTTTCACACCTAAAAAGGCACTTAATGCTAAGTGTATTTTTTAAAAAAATCACATGTATAATTTTACAACTTCCCCTTAAATAAGAGGTAAAACTCAACATTTATGTGAAACATTTATTTTTCTATCTTATAAATGGGATTTTTAAAAAAAAAAAAAGAAGTCTTCCCTTTCTCTTATGAATAAGCGCGTAGGAGTATCCGATAAAGAAGAAGGCGAATTAACGCTGCAGAAAAATGATGATATTAGTGAACACAAATAGTGTAGTAACTATGGACGGCCGGATCCCCAACATATTCCTTTCCGTCTTATCAATCACACCTTCTTCCATTTCCTAGAACTTAATCACCTCCGCTCATCCTCACTCTTTGGGCCCCACTGGCGACTCCCTCCAATCATTCACATGTCAAACAACTAGCTCCCATCAACATCGGTCAAATCAATGTGCCGTGGCATCGACATAGGCATCCTGCCGTACATGCTAATGGCTTCACTTTAATAATATCTTTCTTCTAATTATAAGACTTGGTTGACTTTTTTAAAGAGATTAATTAAATTACTTTAAAGTATTTTTATTTTGGGTTAAGGTGCGTCCAGCACAATTAACTATTAAGTGGACCGCCCAGCACAACAAACTTTTAAAAAGGAGCATCCAGCACAATAAACTTTTAAAAAGGAGCGCCCAGAACAACGCCGTTAGTAAGGGGTTAACGCCGTTAGCAAAAAGTTAACGTCCGTTATCTAAGGAGCGCCCAGCACAACAAACTATTATTCCGAGAGCGTTCACCACAACAAACTATTATTCCGAGAGCGTTCAACACAACAAACTATTATTCCAAGAACGCCCAGCACAAAATTCTAAATTTTACTAAATTAAATAACTTTTTTCTCAATTGTCATTATTCAAAACTACTTTTATAAATATCTATGGACAAAAATTACTTATTCTTCAATTTTCTCAAAATTATAATTTGCTAAAATAAACAAATTTTTTGATTAAGAATATAATTATATAATTTAAATAAAACTCAAGGTGTTTTATAGTTTATTATATATGTTAAACAAAAAATATATATAATTTATTTTTATTTTAGAAGAAATTTATGTGAGTTAAAAAAATTCATTTAATGTTAATAAAATTTAAAAAATGTACACCAACTATTTAACAACTGTTTAAATTATTTGTCAATATTAAGATGTACGACATTATATAGGTGTGAAGAAGGCTAACAACATAACATAGCCTTATTGAATACGGAATATGGGATAAGTCCCACAAGAAAAGTGTATACTTTTTTTTTATTCATTCAAACTTTCCTTCACGCATTCGCCGACACAAACAAATTGAAAGAGTAATCCTATAGCACAAAGTAGAATCAATAAAGGATTAAGGGGTAATTTTGACTTCAAAATTTTTTAGGAGATAATTTTATCCTGAATGTGTAAAAAAAGATCAATTCTACCATGATGATTTTTCCAATTAACTTTTTAGATTTTTTAAATTTTAGTAACATTAAATGAATTTTTCAACTCACATAAATTTCTGCTAGTATAAAAATAAATCATATTTTTTTTGTTTAACATATATAATAAACTATAAAACACCTTGAGTTTTATTTAAATCATATAATTATATTTTTAATCAAAACTTTTGTTTATTTTAGCAAATTATAATTTTGAGAAAATTGAAGAATGAGTAATTTTTGTCTATAGATATTTATAAAAGTAGTTTTGAATAATGACAATTGAGAAAAAATTATTTAATTTAGTAAAATTTAGAATTTTGTGTTGTACGCTCTTAGGATAATAGTTTGTTGTGCTGGGCGCTCCTTAGATAACGGACGTTAACTTTTTGCTAACGGCGTTGTGCTGGGCGCTTCTTTTTAAAAGTTTATTGTGTTGGACGGTCCACTTAATAGTTAATTGTGCTGGACGCTCCTGAGTCAATAGTTCATTGTGCTAGACGCACCTTAACCCTTTTATTTTTTCTTTAAACTAATTAGTTTAACTAATAAATTAGGAATAGGTTATTCTACCTACTCTTATTTTGCCTACCCCTCTCAATACCGTTAGATTATAATCTCATCCAACGATAAAGATTTGAAGGATAAAATAAACCCTTTTACCCTTTTCTCTCTTCTATGGCCACCTATAGATCTCTGAACGGACGAACAAGGCATCAACCAAAGAATTAACAAAGAATAAAAATAAAATACAGAATCAAAGAGATTGAGAAACCTGGATGGATCACATCAAAAGCAACAAAACTTGCGAGGAGTAGAACTTGTTCCTCTCTCATTAATGCGATTTTGCAAACTTTGGTAGCTTTTTTTCCGATTAAGATCTGGGAAGGAAAGCCCTAGCATTGGTTGCCTCTCTATCACTGAACTCCCTTCACTTTTTCCCAATTTTGCAGATTAAGCATTAGGCTGAGAAACTAAAAATGGCAGATTACGCTAAGGGTACATTCTCTAATTTATTTCCACCATTTCGCTCCTCGTCACGGTTCGCAACACTCGTGTTATTTCTGTTTGCAATTCCATATAGACTCTCCTGATATAAAAACCAACCTCTATTTTTTCTTGGTCTGGTATCATGAGCTGAGATCGTAGGTTTTATTGATTTCAAGAATTTGGTTGTAATTTTTTTTTTTTGGATTTGTATGCTTGTTTGCCCTTTTGCATTTAATTATATGAATCTCAGTTCACCATAATCATATTGACATCACTGAACTCGGTTGCTTTCGTGATCCAAACTTGATTAGGGAATGGGGCTATATTGCTGGGGATAGTTCTCGTAAATGTGAAAGATCCCTGCTTTCATCAATCAATCGCTTTGATTCTGTATTTTATTTTTGTTATTTGTTAATTCTTTGGTTGATGCCTTGTTCGTTTGTTCAGAGATCCATAGGTGGCCATAGAAGAGAGGAAGAGGTAAAATAGTTTATTTTATCCCTCAAATCTTTACCGTTGGATGAGATTATAATCTAACGGTATTGAGAGGGGTAGGCAAAAGTAGGCAAAATAAGAGTAGGTAGAATAATCTATCCCAATAAATTAATATATAATTTAAGGATAGACAACATACGAAATGATTAAATAACTTATTTAACTTTTTTAATCTCTAAAAAAAAAGTCAATTAGGTCTTATAATTAAAACCGGAGGTAGCACCCTCCAACAAACTATATTATATATTTAGGATCAAATGTAATATAAGACATATTTGAAGAGTTGATCTTAGTTTTATATATAAGAAAAAAATTATATTTATCAATCTTTTTAAAATTAACCTTTTGTAGATACTCCCTTAACAATAATTAAGGAGAAAAGGGAATTGAGGAAGATGACTAGTATATTTTAAAAAATAATATCATATTAACTAACTTAACCAATTTCCTTTATATAATAAAATTAGGTAAATATGTTTTATATTAAGGATACGAGAAGTATCATGATATCTCAATATCTAAAGAATACTTCCTCTAATCCTTTTTATAATATGGTTAGTCATTGCACAAAGATTAGTTGCGTTAAAAGTGTAAAATTAAAGGATTTAATAAAGAAAAAAACACATAAATATAAAATTAAAAAGAAAATATAGGTTCTTAAGAATGGTTTTTCATAAAAATTTCTATAGAGTATTACTCCCTCATGTGTCCGATTTAACTAGGGAGTTGGTATTTATCATATTTGTCGGTTTTATCAATTTTATTTTTATTGATACTCTTCAAGCTCCGCATAATAAAGAAAAAGAGGGATAGATGAAATTAAGGAAGTTAAATAGCCTATTAAAAAAAATCATGTCAACTAATTCAACTAGTTTTTTAATATAATTAAATTAGGTAAATATATCTTATATTAAACATGCAGAGTATTATTAATATAAGGGTTATGTAGTAAATACGTCTTGGAAGTATACCCCTAAGAGTAGTGGTGTCGTGAAAGTGTAATACCATCCTACCTTGTTCAAAGTATTATTGTTGCGTAATCATTGTAGTTTCACTTTGTTAATCTTTTTTTTTTTTTGGGGTAAAATCTAAAACCCACCCTTTTGCAACTCCCAATTTTTATGTGAAGGACGAGTTTAAGTTCAAACACGCACGTTACTATAATCTACCATAGTAGCAAGCATTTTAAAGGTCCCAATGGTGTTCAATTTGAAGGAAAAACGAAAATGGTGAAAATAAAACGGGGCACTACGTACAACAAGCTTAAAGAAAGAATTTACCGAAAATTGGGGCTACATGACAGCCATTGCATTCATCGATTGATTGCCAAAATGAAGACTATAGTCGGTAAGGTCTAAGGATAGTATATACTATGTTAGTAACGATGTATGTGATGATAAAGACATAGAGTGTGTCATAGATGCATTTGTTAACTAGAAATCACAAAATTTTGTTGAGATATATATTGAGCTTGAATCTGATGAATCATCATCTGTACTCATACATACAAGATCTCCACAGTATTTTGTTCAAAAAGACAAAGCTGTCGGTTTATCTGCACCTTCACAAGTCTTAAGTCAGATAACATTGACAGAGGAGGATGAGAAAGACGAGAATATGCACAGCGATGAGGAGGGGTGAACCTGAGAGTGTTATTCCACTAGGTGACAACTCAGATACTGATGTGGAGGGTGATTTTGATGCTGACACGAACCCAGTATGTCAACATCGCAGACGCGAGACTTCAGATCACCATTTATGTAGCTGAGGTTATGATAGAAAGCTTTCACCATAACCTCTGAGTAGGGACATACCATCTCTACCAGGCCTTTCGAATGGGAAGCCCCCAACAAGGGCACTATATCAAATCCCTCCTTCGCAAAAAACGCCATCTCTAATGACTTCAGCTTGCAAATAGGTCTGTTAGCAAAAGAAGCCATGAATCGTGCATACTGTGCTGCATCATTATCAACCAGATAACCAAAACAGAGATCTACAACAGACTTATGCTGCTGTGGCCTAGAGGAGAATAACCAACGGTCCTTCCATTGCTTCATCCGTCTCTCACCCTCACTACTGGTGTTAGTGGGAGCTTCTCTACAACGCATGATAACAACAAAGACCCACAAAGGGACATTACAAACCATCAACAAACAAGAAACAAACACAATCAACAACAAAAAAAAATTAAAAAAATCAACCAAAGTAACCCTATTCACTTTCCCATACACATTCATCATTTTTATCCTCAAATAGGGATCAAATAATTGAATCAATGAAAGAGACATAACTAAACCACCCAATGAACGCATAAAAGAAACTAGGGTTCAGATAAACAAAGAAAAGAGGGGCAAATTCGAAAAGGGAGCCGCGTACATACTGAAATCAACGCAAATAGCACTAGATTTTTGATCCCTTCTCATCCCACCATCGGATTCAAGGAGCTTTCGGGAAAATTTTGAGGGGAAGAAGCTTTGATGATTTAATCGAGTATAAGGGTTCTGATTTGCCCCAAGTGGGGTTTAAAAAAAAAACTGATCTGGCGTGATGTAGTCGACTAAATATTGTAGCTTAGTTGATTACATAACGGGAAAACGAATGTAATATCCCGAATTTTGGGCCTATAGACTTGAAAATTAGTCTATTTTTAGAAGACTATTAAGCCCTATTTTTGAAGTGGCGAATTTAGAGTCAATATTTTGTGGCTTTTAGAAACTAATTGAGAAAGAAGAATCCTTTTATGGTATTGAGGATTTATTTCAGATGTATGCAATTAAATGAAGAAAAGATCAAGTTGCAGACATAAGTCTTGTAGGGAGTTAGGGAAGATTAAATGGGTTATTTTATGAGTGGACCTATAACACCCGGACATAACAATCTTACTTATATTTTATCTCCATTTGTGAATGGGAACGCAAGATATGGAGTCAAACTTAAGTCCACTCATGTTTGCCACTTTCAATCACCCTTTGGCATTATTTGGCAACACTTCATATTTGTTTATTATAGTGAATGCACACATAACCCTTCTTTTCTCCGATAACCCCACTCTTCCACTATCACTCCTATACATTCACATGCATCCATTCTATTTTCCATAAGACAACTCCTTTCCTCATCTCTTCACGGGCTCCATTCATGGATAACACAAACACATGAGGACAAAAGGCATATGACAACACATTTCATTCACTTTGCTTATTCATTCACGGGTGGATCCTATGCAATATGTTCACTCTTTCAATTATATTGGAGAGCGTCTCTCCATTTCATTTTCGGTGAAGACACCGAATAAGAGAAAGAGAGCTCAGAAGAGAGTGAGAGATTGAGAGAAAAAAGTCATATGAGAATCATCGATCCACTTGTACAACACTATTATTCTGGAAATTCCGTAAGGCAGTTGGGTTCATGCGATATTTTGATCGGCTAAATGACTTCATCTGACTACAAAGTTTGGTAAGAATAAAGTACACTTCTTAATCTTTCAAATGAGTGCTAGAACGTATTAATCCGACGTCTAGAACTCTAGTTATGATTTTTCTAAGTTTGGTTATAAAAACTGGAAAATTCTATTTCCAGATTTAAGTGGCGTTATGTTTTCGAATTTCTGGAAATTGTACAGATATTAATTGGCTTGACGAATATTTTTCTCATAAACTAGACTTATAGAACTTCAAACAGAATTTTGAATCACCTTAATCGGAGTTCTATAGAATTAGTTATAATTTATCAAAGTTAGAAGTTGAACACTGAAAAACGCTGGTTTCCAGAAATGAACAGTGAATTTCGGATTCATTTTTAAAATAGTAAACATTTGAGTTTTTCTATGAAAATTTCCAGAATAAAAGTAGACTTATCAAGCTTTAATTTGATAGGTCACAACCCTTATTTGGATTTATATTCAGGGAGTTATGAATTTTTGAAGTCAAGTATGAAATCTGGGACGTTTTCTGAAACATCTTCTGAACAGTGTTTACATTTTTGAAATCTGGGAATTATTGGCATATGATTAAATGTTGAAACCAATTTTTCTAGAAACTAGACTTAACAAGGAGTTCATGGATTTTTGAAACACCTGATTTGGACACCTAGAACTCCAGATATGGATTTTTCAAGTTAAGTGTTAAATCTGGACGTTTTTCTGGAACAGTTGAGATGAACGGAAATTCTGGGAACAGTGTGCGTATATTTAAAGTTGAATCTATTTTTCCTCTGAAAATAGATTTAATAAGGAACACGTGACTTTTGGAATCACCTTAATTGGAGTTTTGTGCAATTAAATATGAATTTTCAAAGTTAATTGGAAATTCTGCCAGATTATGGAGTTTATTTGGAAATAAGAGAAATAGAGAATTTGGACAAGTAGTAACTTGCCAACCATGAATATTTAATTATAGGATTCGGTATTTATCTGAGATGACCAGAGGATAGAGAACCGGATCAGGATTTGGAAAGGCTATCAGGTAGTAACTCTAATCTTGCATTCTTTGTATGTCTTTATATGATTGTATGTACCATTCAATATGTATAAATATGTACTGTATGAATTGTTTGTGCTGTATGTGCTGAATGTATATGTGATGGTTATCTGTCATATACTGATCTATGCTTAGAATGTAAGATTAACATGTTACTCTGGGAACCTTCGGGGTCCCAGTATTTGTTGCTACCTGTGGATTGTTCAGTTTAGAGAGCGTGGCTCACAAGGCAAGGCGGTACTCACTGTTGAATAGTGATGCTGGGACGGACCGAGAAATGCTATAGGTTATTTTTATTAGCCTATTTTAGAGACTAGAAATTTATTTGTATAGCCCTATGTGGATTTTGTTATGTAATCAGAATTTAATATCAGTATTACTATGCTAGAATGACTATGCTCATTAGGCTATGCGCTACAACTCTGATAATAATTGATATATCAAGAGGTGTCACAACGAAAAAGAAAATTTGGCACTGTTTCGTTGACTATATATTCGATTGTAATCGACTAAACATGGGCAGAAAGGTGATATAGTTTCAAACAGGGGCATTTTGGTTATTAATTAATTAATTAAGGGCAAAAGGGTCAAAAAGGAGTTGGAACATCAAGGTATACGTAGCTAGTAAGCGATTTAAGTCAAAATTAACAGTCAATGTAAAAGGTAGTTAAAGAGAGGGGAAACTGCTACGTTTTAGGACTTCTAAGACGATATTAAGACTTCCAATGCAACATTGCTCCTAAGCTTATACTTATAAGATAGGATATTGTTACTACCATTTTTTATTACTGCTAATGTTACTACTACTTTTCCACTGCTAGGTCAAAATCTCATCTACCTTTATAATCTCTATCTCATATTAAAATTCTGATCTAACGATGAAAAAGTGGTAATAATAAAAAATGGTAGTAACAATATCCTATCCCTATATGTATACGATAGATTTACTACTTAGCCAACCCTTCTTATAAAAAACCGCATAGTATTACATTTAATAGTTTTTGTTTTAAAGATATTAATCAGAATAACCAGTTTATGAACATGGTACCTCGAAAAAAAGGGAAAAAATTAATCTCGTGGCCTGTGTAATTTTAACTCAGCTTTAAGTCAATCCTTAAACTTTGACTCTTTATTATTTTGATTATTTTATAATTTAGTTCTTATGTTTTAAAATACAAATCAGGGACTAAATTATAAAAATAAGTCAAAATTATAAGAAGTAAGTCAATAAGTTAAAATTCAATGCTTGAAGTGTAACCAAGTTAAAATTATAAGGGTGGCGTTGCACAGAGGAAGTGACTAGTTACAATTTAATTAAGGGTTAAAATGTAAAAATACATATATATTTTTCTTCGAGGAGCACCTAGTAGTAACTGCTTTTTTTAGGTACAAAAGTGCATATGTGGTTACTAATTAGGTGTAAAAATATCGTTTGACTATTAAGTTTGACTTTGACCGTTAAGTTTGACTTTTTTTGCTGATTAAATGATGACGTAGCATTTCAAAGGTGCAAAAATACACATATACTTTGTCAAGAAGAGCGCCCAACACCAAATTATTTTTTAAAAAATTTAATAATTTTACTTCAATTAAAATTATTTTAGGATATTGAAAAAATATTTCAGTTATTGATCGGTACTAAAAGGATACTTACTGATAAATCCCAATTTAATATATTTTATCCCGCCTTATTCATTTATTTTGGGGACTATTTTAGGCTAATTTGGATTTATTAAACAATATTTGGATTGTTAGCCTATTTTAGGAAATAATATAAATCAGAATTAATTATGAGATTATTGGACTTAAATGTTCAATATTCTGATTGAGATCTTGTGATTGAGTAATATTTCTAAATATATGATAGATCACGATTTTATTCAATTCTTGTAGGATAAGAAAAAGCATATTAGAAGATCCTACGATGCAGAATTAACCTTGGAAGCTAAAAGAAGATCTAATGGTGGAATTTTGTTGGGCTTTTGGAATTTTAATTGGCTCAAATTGATACCCAAAAATCCTCTCTTTCTCCTATAAAATTAACCTAACAGCTACAAAAAAAATTCACGCTCTCGTTGGAGAGCCGCAAAAATTTCACGCATTCAGGCAACGCAGAGACAGCCGCAGAGGGGAAAGACGCTACAGTTGGAACAGCATTCATTATATCCATTACTATCCAAAAGCAGCCTTGACTTTTTCATTCCTTCCATTCACGTACAAGCACAGTCACGCAAAGGAGTGGGTCCAAGCTTATATTCACTAATTCTTCCATTATGGCTATGACGGACTGCTTCGGAATTGAAGGAGGAGGCGTTTTCATGGAAGCTTAAGGTTCTTTAGGAGGTAACTTGGGAGGAGCATGGAGAAAGCTAGAACCTAGGGTTTTACATTTGAAGGCCACAAGGGAGTGTTTTTCCTTTTATCGAATTGTTTGAAGACTTTGAAATTATTTAGTTTTAGATAGTTTCGAATTGCTTTCTTGAGAACAATCTAGTTTTAGATTGTAAACATATCATTTATTTCAGATTTATTTGATAATTTGGATTTGAACATATTTGCTGGGATTTTTGTTTGCAAACCCTTTGGTTGTCAATTGATTTAATAATTGAGTTTTCATTATTAATTTGATTGTCAATTGGGTTTATCGATTTAATTGTTTAATTAGATTGATAAATTGTTTAGTTGTTTAATTAGACGATTGTGAACAAGATTCCAAAATTATTTAGAAATTAATTGTGACTAGGTTTTAATGAGTTTAATTAACTAGCACGTATTCCATTATGAGTTTTCTAATGGATTAGGTGTTATTGAACTTGAGGGTTTCCCATGTTTCAATTAGTTGATTAAAATCATTAATTCCAATCTTTCATTACCTCCTTTGGTCTAATTAATTGGTTTGGGCTAAGAAAGTTAACTCCATACAATTCCTGAGTTGTCCCCTTCATCTTCATAATTTGGTTGATTTACTTTTATTTAACATTCTTTTTAAATTTTGATTATTTTTCTCAAAACAAAAACTCCCAAATTTGCATTCTCATCTAGATTAGTTCCATTCTTATATAAGTTTTAGAATCATTATCATCTTGCATTTAGTTTCATTTTATTGCATTTTTTATCACATAAATTCAACCTAAAGAAAAACTCACAACTTGCTCTTTAGGAGAATGACATAGGTTGACCCTATATTGCATAATTAATTAGAACCTAGTTTAATTGATTGCTTTAGCGACGAAAGCAAGCTCATCACTTACTGACTGAAAAATATATTTCAGGGTACTGACTGTTACTAAAAAGTACTTTTAGGATACTGACTGGTACATAAAAAATACTTCACAATCTTGAAAAAATATTTTAGGATCTTGAAAAAATATTTCAGGTATTGACCAGTACTAAAAAGATACTGACTGATACTGAAAAAATATTTCAGGGTACTGAATGGTACTAAAAAGTACTTTGAAGATATATATTGACCAGTACTAAAAGGATACTGACTGATACTGAAAAAAATATTTCAGGGTACTGACTGCTACTAAAAAGTACTTTTAAAATACTAACTAGTACAGAAAAAATACTTCATAATCTTGAAAATTATTTTAAGATCTTAAAAAAAATATTGCAAGTATTGACCGGTACTAAAAGGATACTGACTGATATTGAAAAAAAATATTTTAGGATACTGACTGGTACAGAAAAGTACTTTCAGGATACTGATTAGTACAGAAAAAATAATTCATAATCTTAAAAAATATTTCAAGCTATTGACTGGCACTAAAAAATATTTCAATGTACTGACTGGTACTAAAAGTATACTTCAACTTATTTTTTTAAGATTCTAAAATAATTTTTCAAGATTACGAAATATTTTTTCTGTACCAAGCAGTGTTCTTTAAATGTATTTTTAATACTAGTCAATACCCTGAAATATTTTTCCCGATTTTAAAATAATTTTTCAAGATCATGAAGTATTTTTTCAGTACAAGTCAGTATCTTGAATATCTTTTTTTAGCACCCAATAGTAATTAAAATAAAATTATTAAATTTAGAAAAAAAGAATTTGGTGTTCGATGCCCTTTTTGAAAAACTACATGTGTATTTTTACATCTTTAAAATGCCACATCATCATCTAGTCAGCAAAAAAAGTCAAACTTAATGATTAAAGGATATTTTTACACCTAATTTATAACCGCTTAGTCGCATTTAAAAGAAATACTTGCTCCTGGGCGCTCAGAAAAGCACATGGAGTATATTAAAATTATAGCTATGACAAGATTAATTTGTTAAAAAAAAGTTTATGAACATAGTAATGGATAATCTCAATTTTCAATGTAAGGAAAGGAATAACATGCAGCGTTCTTCGTTCCCCTGAGATCCCTGAAGAAGCAGGACGGCGATCAGCAATGGAAGAAGAAAAAGCCGCGGCTTACTACGACGAGCTGACCCGGAAAGGCGAAGGAGCTGCGAGGTTCAAGCAAGGTCTAGGCTTCTCGACCGACTCCGACGCCGCCCCGAAACCCGGCTCAGCTCTCGCTTCTTCCTCTTCATTCCTCAGCAATTTCGTTAGAGCTTCGAGCCCTTCCAAAGCATCCGAATTCGAGAAGCAAGCTCAGCTCAAATCCGTTCAAGACAAGCTCAAGAAGAAACCTTCAGATGAAACCCGACCATCTAGGGTTTCGGACCGAAGCTACAAGCCCGGGGATGATGGAGGAAATTCTACCTGGAGGCGAAGTAGGAGCAGAGAGAGGCGTAGGGACAGAGATAGTAGAGCATCAGGGAGGCGAAGTCGTAGCAGAGACAGACATAGAGAAAGGGATAGAGACTCAAGGAGGCGGAGCAGGAGTCGAGACAAATATAGGGATAGAGATGCTCAGAGAAGGAAAAAGAGAAGCAGTTCAAGAAGCGATTGTGATGAGGACAGGGTTCATAGGCGTAGAGGGAGGAGTAGAACCAGTTCTCCGCGCGAAAGAAGATCAGATAGGAGGAGTCGGAGCTCCTCGCCTCTTCAACGGCGGAGATCGGAGAAGAGCGGTATTGATGCTGGGGATCGAAGAAAAGTTCGTAAAATTAGCAAGGAAAAGAATGCTGAGCCTGATTATGCGCGATTGATTCGAGGTTATGACAATATGGTACGTTTCCTTCTTGTTACTCGCTTGTCTGGGGGTTCAGAAATATGCATTTGATTTGGCGAGAAATTTGTTTTCCTCTTTGTTTAAACTGTTTCGACTCAGGATTTTAGGATTCCCGATAAGTATCTCTGTGTAATTGGTACTTTTGGTACTGTTGCTACTGTAAAACCCCACTTTGTTATATAGCTCGGTGATCTTTCTTAGGGGAATTCTAGCTTTCTTTAGGATGTTACGCTTAATGCGTCGACTGATTAGACGTGACCGTCTTTCTTAACTATGGTCGCAGTCACCTGCTGAAAGAGTCAAGGCCAAGATGAAGCTGCAGCTTTCTGAAACTGGTGAGTTTGCATATCTTAAAGCAGTATTTCCTCCCCCCCCCCCCCCCCCCCCTCCCCTTTTCCATGCATGGTCTTCCGCGAGCTATGCTGTGGCAAGCGACTCTGTTTGCCCTATGAACGCTAAATTTTGCAGCCCCAATGCTAGTTTGATGGTGGTTTTCATTTTACCTGCAGTGTTTAATGATTAACAACTTTCAAAATTATTTTCTTACTATGTGAATATGGATATACTTATGAAACTTGACCATTGATGAATGGCATGTTATACTAATGATCATTTGGGACAAAAACTGATATGTAATTAATGTCTTAAAATTCACACTGTGGTTGCACTTGAAAAAACGCGTGCTACACAGTTATCTTTCTAATTGAGCTGCTTTGTCCAAATTGTAATCTTTTTATGGTTTATATCTTAATGCAGCTGAAAATGACTCAGAAAAAGGTGTTGGCTGGGAAAGATTTGAATTCAACAAGGACGCCCCTCTTGATGACGAGGAAATTGCGGGTCAGACTTCAGTGACTGTGTTGTTATTCTTGATGTTTTAGTCTGAATTCTTGATTTCTGCTAGGAAAGACGCTAATACACAATTACCTCTTTTACAGTTGTCAACTCGTCATTCTCATTAAATTTTCCCATCCTTGCGGTTCCCTGACAATCTATGGATTTCATCATGCATTTGCTGTGTGCAGATTGAAGTAATGCCTTGTTAAGAATTCTCAATGTTAATCAAAATAATACTAAAAACAGTTATCGTCTTTGTATCATCATACTATACTGTTGCAACATTGAATGGTTGATATATCCTATTTTACCGCTACATCTACCTCTTCTTTAATATTTAAGGATGAGTATTACTATTAGGGATTTGGTTTGTCTTAAGTAGAACTGACTGTCCATTTCCCCACAATCTACAGTTGCCGAAGATGATGCATCCTTAGTCAAGCACATTGGACAGAGTTTTCGGTTTTCCGCAGTTGAGGTGTCTCCTTCATCTTTTACTTTCTTATGGATATTCAATTCAGCTCCTTCCTAGTTTGAAAGACTGATTACAATTGCATAGATCTGAATTAATGCCTGCATATTTATCATATGAAGGCAAGAAGGGAGGAACAAATCAAAGCTGCTCATGAGGAAGCAATGTTTGGTGCACCGGCTTTGCCACGTTCCAACATTTCTGACAGTGAACCTGAAAGAGAAAACAATGAGAAGGAGGATAATCGAAAGGATCTTGTTACAAGCCTCTTAAGTGAATCTGTAAGTGATTTCTATGCCATAATGGACACGGTTATCTTTTTAAACATAACTCATGACACGAGTTAAACAATACTTTTGGTCTTGGTTTCAGGTTCTGGCCAATAAAAAAGGGTCTTGGCGTGACCGGGTTCGGGCCCGAGAGTCATAGATTTGCATCTAGTAGTTGATTTTGCTGATAGAGAAGCTGGCAAGAGACCAAAACTCACATACTGCAGAGCATAATGTTTTTATTTCTCGGCTGAAAATATTAGGTGGATTTGTTTTTTCATTTTGGGGTAGAAAATTGCTTGGTTATGAGAGGTGTGAGGCTTAATCATGTATACAGCTTGATGTTTATCAGGAAGGAAAATCTACTGTACATGAAGTATACTTTTTATGAAGTAACGACACTAGATCCATCTTCTCACTTTATTCATGATATTGGGTGATGTGTGATACTGTATATCACCTCAGCGTTTTGAGCTGACATTGTAAGGAGAATCTTGTGAATAAGTGGAATGGAAGCTCGATAATGTTAACCCCTAATACATGTTTATGACACACAAGAAAGAGAAAGAATCCTAATACACGAGCAAGTGCCAATAAACTACTACACTTGGTATCTATACATCCTGTTTAATCATGGCTAGTTTTAGTTGTGAGGGTGGAATTAGGTTCAAACCAAATCGTAAGATATGAGATAATATCTTTGTGAAGTAAAAGAGAGGTACAGATATATATATATATATATAATATTCATATATGTTCTTTTAGCTTTCATAATATTCATACATACCAAATGAAATTTGTTTCTATCATTTAATGGTCTATTGGAGTTGAAAAAACACGTTCATATAAGTTGAAATAAAACTTCCTTGTATCACTCTGGTCCTATTTATAAGTTTCTTTTAATTAAATCACATATATCAAGGAGAGGTAGTTAGCTCAATGATTGTAGGGTAAATTTTCAACTTTATCCTCATTTATAAATAAGTATCTTTCAACTCTTTTTCTCTCTCTCTATTTTCAATGATACAATTAATATAGGCAAAATTATTACAATCTTATTTATTACCTGGAAGAGGACTTATAAATAAGATCAAATTTTTTAATCAAAATGAACTTATAAATACAGTTTATATCGCTAATCCAAAGATACACTAAATTTGTTTCCTCGTTCAATGATAATGCCAAATGGGTTTCACGAACACATGTATAGTTGACCAAGTATTTTAAGTAGCTAACATTGAGGGAATAACGAGTCAGTTCAAGTTGATCCGAAAATAATAGCCATAAGGAAGTAAATGAGTCAGAATATTGACCTGATCAAAAGGTAAAACTAATCATAATTCTATCCTCCTTTTTTTCCTCCCCCTTTTTCCTTTTTATTTGAAGTTGAAGCTGTCAACTGATAGTTGTTCCGAAAGGGCCTCATATAAGTAAAAAGGATTTATATTGAATTGTATATACGTTGGAGAGTGTTGATGTAGGACACAAGCTTCAGTCACTAATAATCATCCTCTTGCCAATTTCAAATGGGGAGTCCATGGATCAGACCTGAGGCATGTCAAATTATTCATCTTCCTCGCCACCTTATCACGATTGATTGTGCAAAAGAAAAAAAAAAACTTTGAAATCCATTACTTTTACTTTCAAATTCAATTTAAATGTTTATGTTTAGGGCTCATGATGAGTGGTGATGGTGATAGGTATATCCTCTGTTCGCGACTATGGGATTCGCCGTCAGCATTTGTGGCGTTCAGTCGATTCATAGTCTCTGCTACAACCCTGAAGTCAGGTCCCCCCTTCTCTCTCTCTCTCTCTCTGTGTTTTTTATCTTTCGATTTGTTATGATTTATGAAAGGAAGAATGAGTAAATTGGTATGTAATTGGGAATGGAAAAGGTTGAAGAAGAAGGACAGATTAGCAGGAGTGCTGGAGAACGAAGCAGAAGGAAAGAAATATGCAGAGCATGCTGTGAGGAAGTTTGTTCGAAACAGAGCACCAGAGATCATGCCTTCCATCAACTTCTTCTTCGCTGATCCTACTCGCAACTAAGTTTTTGGGTTTTTTTGGTTGTTTCAGTAACAATAAATGCCAATCATGTTTTAGATTCTTCAGTTCTTGCAAGTTTCTTTCAGGTTAACTAGCTTTTGCTACCCAATATTGGTATCAAAATGCATGATATGCCAATCACAGTGTTCTCTCTTGACGCATAAATAACTAATTTACTCTTCTTTTCTTGCCCCTTGATAAGTTCTTCCCATTTCTTGTCGTCCTTGGAAAATTGGATATTACTAAAATGTAAGACATCCCTTTTAGGGATATGAGCAACACTAGACATTTTGCATTAATTGGAATTGTTAAATGCATGATATGATTAAAATGGATGCTACCTTGGTGGAAACAGTAGATTAATTTTGGGAAAATAAAATATAAAAAAAATTCTTTTAAGTATTTATATTTATATATATTTCTAGACTAACTTGTTTTACTTATAAATTTATGGGATAGGATATTGTTACAACCTTTTTTTTTGTTACAACCAATGTTACTACCACTTTTCCACTGTTAGATCAGAATCTCATATACCTATATAATTTCTCTCTCTAGGTATATGAGATTCTGATCTAACGGTGGAAAAGTGGTAGTAACATTGATTGTAACAAAAAAAAGGTTGTAACAATATCATATTTATATACTCCCCTCGGTCCTAGTTATAGGACATATTTACCATATTTTGAGGACATTAAGTTTGAAAGTTAAATTAATTAATTATATTCATTTTTCTAAAATACTATTATTTCAATTTACAATGACATCAATAAAAATGAATTAACAGCCCGGCGAGATATGTTATTATTATTAGCTAACGAATTCTAAGGGCGCGTGTGTGTGTCACCATAATTAAATCGAGACTTTCCCTGTGCCTGGCTATCAGAAAAACCTAAAAAATAGGGGAAAAAATAAAATATAAAAGAGCTCTAGCTACTCTCTCTCTCTCTCTCTCTCTCTATATATATATATATATCAATCTTCATCTATTTAAATTAGCTGTAGCTAATTTGTTGATCATATTATTAATATATATTATAACTACTAACAAAGTATATGTAGAAGTCAAATGACATAATTTTCATATATTAATTTTTGGATATTAATGTTGTACTTAATACAAGCATATATTTTACCAATATAATATTACAATTAATCCGCATGATTTTTAAAATCTGGACTCACATGTAACTTTAAATTGTTGGTGAACACAAAGTATCAACATGTAATTAATTATTTTTGAGAAAGTATCAAGGGGTATTTTAGAAAGAAATTGACAAAAATTAAAATTTTATTCTATAATTAAGACCAAAGCCAACTCTCAAATATTATCCTATATTAGTATAATCTAATAATGCAAGTAAACATTTCAGACATCAAGGACAGGAGCTAGTAAGATTAACACTCCCTACTCCCTTCCGTCTATTATTAAGTCATATTTCAGAACCATGTGTTGGCCCCTAATGTAAGCTGTCCCTCGATCGTTTTGTGCAATTTTTATTGTCTACTTTAAAAAATTCCCTCATGTCAGATTGTTTGTGAAAATATGAATGATTACTCTAATCTCATGATAAGCACAAGGAAGAGATGAGGTACAACAAGACACTTCACAGAAGGGGCACAAGTGTCAACATCAATGAAAACAATATTTATATTTATATAATTTATAATATTTAAATGAAAATAAAATTAATCAACTTACCATAATTTTAGATAGCTAAAAGTAATCTTCTTTATACGGAATAGCCTTCCTGCTTGATATACCAAAATTAGGGGGGAAATTGCTCAATGTCCATTCCAGGGGGACCAGATTGTGATGATCCCATTCCCATCCCTCTAAGCAAACTTTTCGCAGTTTCTCGCTCCTGCAACAAAAGAATTACATTGTTTAAATGATTTGGTAACTTAACATAAACTTCAAATCAGTGTGTAGAATAATAATAATATATTGTACTCACAGGCCCAGTATAATCCAGAAGACGTGTACAATAAACCTCTGCTTCTTCATATCTTTCTTGGGCTCTGCAGTATGTTGCAAGATAAATCAAAGCCTCAACCACGTTAGGTCCTTCCCTTTCCTCATCTTCCATCCTTTCCAAATCCTTCTTGTAGTAAAATGCTGCCTCATCAGCACGCCCCACCTCTGAGTGCAGCTTTGCTAGTTGGTGAAGAGCAATTGCTTCCCCGTCATTACAATCTGCAGCCCTTCGGTAACACTTTATCGCCTCGTCGAGCATTCGAAGCTGTTCGGTTTCATAGCATTGTCCCATTGCGATCCACAGTCGAGAATCATTCGGCTGCAAGAACACAGACTTGCGGAAGTAGTGAAGAGCATAGAAAGGCATACCCATCATCTCATATGCTTGACCAAGCCCATACCAAGCACGATAATCACACGGGTCTATATCAACAGCACGACGATACGCGTCCACGGCTGCTGGAGTGTTCTTCATCTCAACAAACTCATGACCCATTAGTGTCCAGGCAGATAAATAATTTTTGTTTAATTTGAGGGCCCTCCTAAAATACACAACTGACTTTTCATGCATCCCCTTTAAACTGTAATAATTCCCAATGATACAACAAGATTCAGGTCTGTATTTATCAGTCATGAATACTCTATGGGCAAGGTGACTCAGAGCAGAAGCAGATTCCTTAGCATACAGCACATTGGAGTACATATCCATGTCGTCTACTCTGTAAGGATCATTTCGTAGAAGCTCTTCAAATGTTGCTTCAACTTGATCAAATTCCCTCAAACTGTACTGGACTTTTGCAACTTGAGCCTGTATATAATTACTATAACAAAAGGTTCCTTGTAAATATTGATATTTTGCCAAAGCTTCATTGTGCATCCTTAATTCTTGGTAAGCACTAGCAAGAAAAAAGTCCTTCATCCAGTGATTATTGAGATTAAGACTATTTAGGATATCAATTGTGGTGCATAAAGATTGCAGCTCAGACCAGACATTCCAGTTCCAAGGGTAGTTATTCACGGATTCCTCAAGAACTGTGCGAGCAAGACTCTCACTGCCATTCTGTTTGAGCACCAAACCATATAAATACAATCCAAATGGATCAATTGTACCATTCTTGCGAAGTGTTGACAACTCCCTCTCCAGAGGAACCAATTCTCGATTTATGGCATCACTCTTACCTAAAGGTCCTTCAAGTTCTATCATCTCTTCCTCTTTTCTTTTTTCTCCAGCCTGTATAAATTAAAACGTAAGGAGCGATAAGTTAAAGACAAAAAGTTTCCAAAGAGCTTCTTCTGTATGTCTCTTAATAATACATTCGCAAATGAGTTAGGCAAATAAATGCATCAGTTCAGACGCAGTCAAAGCATTACACTTTGTCATTGACGAATTAACATTTCAGTGCGTTACTTCAATTCAAGACAACTAATCTCTATTAACACATTTAAAGCTGCTCTCTTCTCATGCTCAATGCAGCCACCTGCTGGATATAATATATTGTGAGGATAATCGGTAGGTGACTCTGTATGCCACCTTGATATTGGCTTTGCCAAGAAAGCCAACAAATCAATTTGTCCTTCTAGTTTAACTAGTTTTATTTTTTTTCTTGCCTCTAATTTTCACAAATTGAATTACAAATACAATGAGGATGCACCTGTCGAAAATAACGATGACACAGCCTGATGTCTAACTGATTAAATTCACACACAAAACAACAATAACATAACAACCATTTACGGGAGAGAAAATCCAACTCTAGAATGCATTAAAAGTTGCTGCGGCGGGTCAGACATCAGTTTAGATAACAGCATTTTTTGAAAAGAACATAACTGACCAAATATAGAGCGTAAAAGCGCAAGAAAAGAGATTTCCTTCCACTTTGATCACGAAGAACATGTGCAGCTCTTTTATACTCTCGGCAGTCAAAATAAGACTTGGCCAGAAGATAAAAGTCCCCATCAACCAAGTCATCTTCCACCATCACAGGAGTGGTTACATATGAAACACCAGCAACCGGAGTTGCAGTGATCTCATTAGTCCGATATCTCCTCTGAATGCTTGAGCTCCCACGCTGAAATCTGGTGTTTGAAGGGGTGAATTTTGCTGGGTCTTGCTCAATGCCAGTCAATTGTTCTGCTGCCCTGTAAATTTGTATGCAATTACTCATTCTATTTATTTCGTATTTAAAGCACTCATTGGCAATAAACTAAAATGAGAACCGCTAATTTTACAATCTATAAGTTTCCTTCTAACGTACCCAAGCTCAGTTTTTCCCCCCACTTTAAATTCAAGTACAGGGAAAAGTGTTTCTGCAAAATCTGGGAAGATGACAAACAGGGTTTAAAAATTAAACAACTCAATGCATCCCCTTAACTTCCTTGACTGTAAAATGTAATCCTCAGGCTTAACTCTACTAAAAGAAAAGATTCATGAGACACAAGGGTTTAAGAGAAAGCAGAAACTTGAGGGTTTCTAAGATTGAGTACCATTTCGAAGCGGAGTAGAGACAGCGATCATTGAGTTGGCGAATCGCAATGCGAAGCTCACTTCGGCAACTCTCTTTTTTTCGCTCAACAATTCGGCAACTCTCTTTGGAACTCATCGATTCGGTTACTGCTGGAACAAATCACTGACAGTTCGTCATCAAAGTCAAAACTTGAAACCCGAGAGCTCCTTGTGGTGACTTCTAACATGGGCCGCGAGAGACATGGCGCTTCAGGTCGACCCGCCAGACGCCCGCCGCCAGTATTTTTTTTTTTTAAAAAAAAAAAAAAGAAGAGAAGGCCGAAGCCTACACTACACAGACGAAAAGGAACCTGGGAAATTAATCCCAAACTCTCATGATCAATACAGGACCGCAAATACACAGGGCACTCTCTAAAAACTGAGGATGTAGAAATGCCAAGAAATAAGGCAGAAGAAAATGGCGGGCGACGGGAGGACGGAGGACGACGGGAGGACGGAGGGCGACGGTGGGGGGAGCAGAAAATGGCCGGAGAAGGATGAGAGGTGTAAGGAGTTTGGAGCTAGCGCAACCAGCAATACGGAAACCTTTCGGAAGAAGGGTGCTGGATCCTCGTCGCAACAAGGGGACGCTGGAAAGTCGTATATGGCATCTAGAGACTCCCGACAGTCGTACAAGGATAAGCTACTATGCCTTGGTGAGTCAGGCTTTCTGGAATTGAATATATCAGCTGCTAATGCTTTAAATGGATGGAAGGAATACTTTGCTAGAACAAATGAGAAACAAAGTCTACAGGAGGAGGAGGAGGGTGATGAAGGTAATGAGCAGGAAGAGGATGCGGTGGAAATATGGCGTCGTACGGGCAGACTACCGAAGTTGAAAGTTACTTCAGAGGAATATGAAGCTTGGTGTAAGCCTTATATGAACTCACTCTTTGTTAAACTCCTCGGGAAATCTTTTAACGTTGGGTTCATGAGGCAAAGAATGGAACGAATGTGGGCTCCAAAGGAACCGATGAGAGTAACCCCGCTTAATAACGGTTACTTTCTTGTATCTTTTTCCTCGAAGGCAGATCGAGAATACGCCTTACAAGAAGGACCGTGGATGATAGCAGATCACTACTTACTGGTTCAACGCTGGCGACCAAATTTTAATCCTTGGAAAGCTGATAACCAGAAGCGTATAGCTGTTTGGGTTAGAGTTCCTGACCTCCCGCATGAACTGTATAATGTTGAATCCATTAGGAGATTGGGGAACATGATCGGGAAGACACTCAAGATAGATCGTACTACGGCTTTCTCAGAAAAAGGTGGTTTTGCTCGGATGTGTGTTGAAATTGATTTACAAAGACCTCTATTACCAGGCTTTGTTCATTTCGGCGAGGAAAGGCGGTTTGAGTATGAAGGTCTTCATTTGGTGTGCTTTCATTGTGGTAAGTATGGGCACCGGATGGACCAGTGCACAACAAAAAATCCAGCTCCAGAGAAAGGGAGTGATTCTGTAGAAACCCAGTCGGAGCACGAGACGGTGCCGGAGATGATGAGGAAGGAGGAAGCAACAGTGGATGATAAGACTAAGAATAGTAACCACGTGACTTACAGTCCGCATATGTTAGTAAAACGAGAATTTAGAAAGAAAAGTCCACAGGAGCCTTTGAAGGGCTCTCAAACAGATAAGGTGCCGTTTAAGCTGGGAAAAGTAAAGGCTGGTCTAAACGAGGCTCAAGATCTTAAGGGTCCGATGATAAAGGAGAAGGAGCTGGAGAAAAGTAATTCATATGGGTTGGAGGAGGATACACGCAGATTTGGTGAGGAAGTACAAATTAAGTTGAAAAGTCAAGAGTGGGTTCAAGTAGGGTCTAAGAGAAAGAATGGGACAAAAGTGCCTAGAGGAGGTAAAGAAAATAGGTTGAGTTCTAAGGCTCATGTACGGGGTAAAGGAAAGCATGTCACTGTGGAGCCCACCGTTTTGAATTCAAATCCCTTTTCTATTATAAGGGAAAGTGTTACGGAGGAGTTGGAACAAACTTCCAATAAAGGAAAGGGTAGTGGACCCCGTACTCTGGAAAATTTCAACAAAGCATATAGTGCTTTGTCTAAAGTCAAAAAGGGGGTGGACAATATTATTCACGAGGGGCCCAGTGGATCTCTTCATAGAAACATCACGATGAAGGACTCGGAGGAGCAACTCAATTATTCACCTATTGAGCAGGATAATGTCTTTCCAACAAAAACGTGTCTTGATAAGGAAAATTTTCAACCTTCTCAACGATCTGCGGGAATGGATAATGTGGATGAATCTATGGTCACCGAGGATAACCAAAGGGATGATCTCCCTAGGCACCAAGCGAGTTCCAAATGAATTTTATCCTTTGGAATGTCAGAGGAGCGGGAGCCCGATCCTTCCCACTCTTTATGAGAGGCATGGTTCAAACTTTTGGTATTGACTTTGTGGCGATTTTTGAAACTAGATGTAGTGGTACAAAAGCTAAAAGAATTGCAGCGTCATTGGGATTTCCAAATTATAAAATTGTTGATGCGAGTGGCTTTAGAGGAGGCGTTTGGTGTCTTTGGTCAGAAAAGTTTCTACAGGTGGAGGTTTTAGAATGCTCAAACCAATACATACATGTTAGAATCACTAATCATGTTTTGGTTTGGGAAATGACTTTTGTTTACGGCAGTCCGAACATATCTCAACGTCGTGCATTATGGCGGGAGTTGAAGCAGTTGAATCCCTCGGTCCGGGGTCCATGGTGTTTAGGAGGGGATTTCAATGCCACTCTTGAAAGTAATGAACGTCATTCACAAGCGGCGAACAGAGGGCCAGATAAGGAGTTTTGCAAATTTGTGGAAGATGCAGCTCTAAATGATCTGGGCTTCATAGGACCTCCGTTTACATGGCAACGTACCGGCGTGGAAACTAGACTAGACCGTGTGTTGGGAACTACAACTTGGCAAGAGGCCTTTCCAAATGCAGTGGTGAAGCATCTTAACTGGTACAAAAGTGATCATAGACCTCTTCTTTTGCAGGTAGATGGAGGCCTTCCAAAACTTCAGGTGAATCGTCCTTTCAGATTCCTAGCGGCATGGGTCTTGGATGAGCGATTCTCACCTTTTGTGTCAGAAAATTGGCAGAAGGATTTACCATGGACAGAGAATATTCTCCAATTTACAGCAGCATGTAGCAAGTGGAATGGGCAAGTCTTTGGCTTTACCAATGCAAGGAAAAGGAAGCTCTTGAGAAGATTGAATGGGATTACAAGAACTGAGGCTCGTTTCGGCTTAACACTGAAACTTGAAGAGCTTCAGAGATCACTTTGGAAAGAGTTGGATGAGGTTCTGGTACAGGAATCACTGATATGGGCTCAAAAATCTAGAAGCCAGTGGACGGTAGATGGAGACAGAAACACCCGGTATTTTCACTCGCGTGCTAATGGGAGAAGGAAAAGGAACTTCATTGGAGCTTTGAAAGGGAATGATGACGTCTGGATTTATGATGGCGATCAAATAAAAAACATGACTGTATCCTTTTTCTCTTCATTATTTAGGGAAGAACAGGAACGACGACCGCTTTTGAGTTGTACTGTGACTTATCCAGGTATTGACCCGGAAGAATTGAATAGCCTGGCTCGTCATATCACTGAAGCAGAAATAAAGGCCGCATTATTCAGTATGGGAGCTTTAAAGGCCCCAGGTCCTGATGGTCTGAATGCTTTGTTTTACCAGAGCCAATGGCAGGTAGTGGAGAAATCCGTTTGCGAGTTTGTTAAATCTCTATGGTTTTCCCCATCTCAAATCCAGTCTATCAATGATACTTTAATTGTGCTCATTCCAAAGAAGGATCACCCAGAGGTCGTGCAAGATTTTAGGCCTATCAGCTTATGCAATGTGATATTCAAAATTGTTACCAAAGTCATTGCAAACAGAATTAAAGTGGTGTTACCGAAAATCATTAGTCCTCATCAATGTAGTTTTGTCCCTGGAAGACACAGCTCAGATAATATCATAGTCGCCCAAGAAGTTATTCATTCGATGCGGAACTTACAGGGGAAACGTGGTTATATGGCTATTAAGATTGATCTAGAGAAAGCTTATGATCGTGTAAATTGGCTCTTCCTCCGAGATTGTCTTGGTGTTCTTAACCTCCCTAGCTCCTTCATTGATGTTATTCTTAGTTGTGTGTCTACTCCAACTATGCAGCTTTTATGGAATGGGGAACGAGCAGGGTCCTTTACCCCAACTAGAGGTGTCCGACAGGGAGATCCTCTCTCACCGTACCTGTTTGTCATTTGCATGGAACGATTGGCCCATTTAATTCAAGAGAGCATTGGAAAGGGCGCTTGGAGACCTATTAAGTTATGCAGGAACGGCCCTCCCCTATCTCATTTGTTCTTTGCTGATGATATTGTATTATTTGTTGAAGCCTCTGTGTTTCAAGCCGAGGAGGTTAAGAATTGCCTTGATACATTCTGTATGGCATCGGGCCTAAAAGTAAATGCGTCCAAGACACGAGTCTTTTTCTCTAAGAATGTGAACCATTTACGTAGGACCGAACTTTGTGAGATTTTGGGTTTCCAAGTGACTCCTGACCTTGGAAAGTATCTTGGAGTCCCTTTGCATCATGAGCGTGTTACTACGCGCACCTATCAAGTCCTGGTCGATAAGGTACGTAAACGGCTTTCAAGTTGGAACATAACTTCTTTATCATTAGCTGGGAGATCCGTACTAGCATCTTCTGTTACTGCTGCCATTCCTGGGTATACTATGCAAACTGTTTCGTTACCTATAACAACATGTGATGATATAGAAAAGCAAAACAGGAGTTTTCTATGGGGCTCAGCACCTGAAAAACGAAAGCCACATCTTGTTTCTTGGGATACCGTTTGTGAGCCTAAGAAACATGGGGGCCTTGGATTAAAGCACCTTCATCGCCAAAATCAAGCTTACATGATGAAGTTGGGGTGGAACCTCATTAAACATCGTAATGACTTATGGGTGAGGGTAGTTCGGAGTAAATATAGGTGTGGTGATGATTTAATGCCTAACATTGAACCCCGGAGAATTGGATCTAATGCTTGGTCGGGTATTAAGAAGATATGGGCCCAAGTAACTGCAGGTACCACTCTAGATCCTACCTCTGGTTGTGTACAGTGGAAATATGACCGTCATGGGGAGTTTACTGTCAGATCTGCATATCAAGCACTATCTGAAGTCCCGCTCGTAGAGGACCGGACTTGGCACAGAATCTGGAAGCTACAAACATTGCCACGTTGCAAGAGTTTTATGTGGCTTGCCCTACATAATAAACTCCTTACGAATGAAGTCCGGGTCCGTAGAGGTTTGGGGGTAGATGGTAGTTGCTATTTATGTGGTGATGCATCTGAAAGTTTGATCCATGTTCTGAGAGATTGTACGGAGACTAGGAAGCTATGGATGGAGGTGGCTGATCCAATCATTATCAGAGGTTTTTTCCAATTAGATCTTGAAACTTGGCTGGGAAAGAACGTTAGAACCATCCATGACAGGGGAAAGATCAGTTGGAAAGACTTTTTCTCTACGGTTTGCTGGCTACTCTGGCAACGACGAAATGCTAGAATTTTTGAGAACGTCATTACTAGTAATGAGACTATCAAATTTAAAGCGGACTCCATTCTTAGCTCTTTATCAAAAGCCAGATGTTTGCTAAAGGGGGTTAACTTGAACGGGAATATTGTTCAACCTAACCTAGCTACATGGGCTCCACCACGTCATGGTTGGGTAAAGTTGAATGTGGATGGGGCTTGCACACGGAATCATGTAGTGGCATGTGGAGGTGTTCTTCGAGATCCTCAATGTGCCCTTAAGGAAGGATTCATGTTTAAACCTGATAAACCTGCTGATAGTCTTCTAGCTGAATTATGGGCTGTCTTGTTTGGTCTCAAGCTGTGTTGGGACTCCGGAGAACGAAGAGTAGTACTTGAAACAGATGCCGAGGAGGTGGTATCTTTGCTTCGTAACCCTGTTCGGATGAGCCATCCTGATGCTGCTGTAATAATTGAAATAAAAAATATGCTACATAGGGAATGGGAGGTTGAGTTTCATCGGATTCCTAGGAGTGCAAATTTAGTTGCTGATTACATTGCAAAGCAAGCTCTAAGTGCATGGCCAGGCCATCATTACTTTCGTACCCCGTTTGATTGTTTGTCTGAATACCTAGATAAGGATAGTATGCTGCATGACGGTTCCATTAGTGGCTTAGGTTGGGGTCCTCATTCCATGCACATAATTATGTGCTTCTTAGGTGCTCATACTTCTAATTAGAGGTATGAGCATATTTTTTTTGATTTTTTTAAATTTTTTTATGTATTGTATTTATTTAATTTAAATTATATATTGCTTTCTGACATTTTTTTTTGCACCCAGTATGTCAAATTAATTAATTTCCAGTTCTGCATTTATCTGTAACACTAGTATTATGGAAATTAATTAATTTGAGATACTGGGTGCAAAAAAAAATCTCAGAAAGTAGTTTATAATTTAAATCTATATAAATACAATATATAAAAAAATTAAAAAAAATCAAAAAAATATGCTCATACCTCTAATTAGAGGTATGAGCACCTAAGAAGCACATAATTATGTGCATGTAATGTGCATTCCTTAGGTTGAGGGCCTCCCCTCCTCTTTTTGTATCAAAAAAAAAAAGAAATGCCAAACTTAGCTAAGGCATCAGCTACATTATTAGCATCACGAGAAATTATCCTATACCGGACATTCCAATTCCTACTCAATAACTCCCTAATTCTTAGAATAGTCAGACTGACCGAAGCGCAACTCCCGTCAGCCATTACATTGATCACTCCAGCTGAATCAGATTCAAGCAGCACAAACTGAAGCCCAAGATCATAAGCCAGCCACAAGCCCTCCAAAATTGCCCACGCCTCAGCCACATTCGCATGACAATATTTTGAAATTATCGAATATCACGTATTATAGCCGGGATTAAACCATAAGCCCATTTCTTCGTAGGCCCATACTAGATGGGCCATAGGGATAACTAATAACTGAAACTATCTAAAAAAATGTTTTTATACTAATATAAGATCTAATTAACTTTTTTTTATAGAGACTGAAGAAAATAAATAAATTGTTGTGTATCAATTTATAAATTATAGAAATTAATTTAAATAAAAATTATAAATATAAGTATTTTAAAATAATTTATTTAATTTCATTAATCTTTTAAATGAATTCAAATGGGTCTGGATTATGAGTTAATTATGAGTAGCATTAGACACAAACAATAAAATATTTCCACTTTCTGAAAGAGAAGAATCCTTTATTTTAAAATGTTTCATCCACATCATGATCATGACTAGCTAAAGGATTCTAGTGGCCGTTATGGTTGGCTTTTATACCCCAAATCCTAGGTTTCCCCCCCCCCCCCCCCCTTTTCAGTTTGTTTGTGGTTCGTCTAAATGAATTTTTGACCAGTGTTAGTGCCGGTTTAAATGAGGGGTAGAAATTATTTTTCCAATATAATTTACAGATGTGCTTAAGATAAGTTTTGTCATGACTTAACGTAAATATATTTCTTTAACGCTAACTCAAACTATCACTTAATGTTCTTTGCCTCTATTGCTTTGGGATTGATCTGAATTGTAGACTCATATTTGCATTGCATTTCTCCTTTTTTTTCTTCTTTTTTTAAAAATGAGGATCATAGAGGCCTATGTATACCGTGTACTTCGTTCAACCTAAAGATACAATAACATTAGTGAGCAGTATGTTTCTACAGTTTGTTCCTTTATTTAAATTTAGTATGTGTGGAAAAGAGGCCGTCAAAACATGAAATTCCCATTTATGTTGAAAGTATTACGATATCCATTACACATTTCGGGGTTTCAAATGGAGGAAGCTTCGATCCATAGGAAATATCTTGATCACACATGACTTCGCAACCATGCTCTGCACAGGCAACATAATCTTGGTTTCTAATACCTTACATGCACGACAAACCAATGGCTATAGGAGAAATAAAATAAAAACAACACAATTAGCATAAAACTCGACCAAAGACTAGTCACCACTAGTCCATATCAACTTTTGTCTTATTTTGTCTTCCCGACATGAAACTGACTAATTCAGCATCACACTCTCGTACAACCCCGATTTATTATTGTCAGTTTACATCGTTATCATCACATCCTCGAAGGTTTCTGATACCAGCCCCAAGGTTCGTCAGATATGTACTGGGTGACTTGCTTCACGTTCAAGTAGTTGCTAAGTCCCCTGAAAATTAAAATAGACTAGCATATTCAGATTCAGATGCTCAAATAACGATCAGTCATCATACGAAACCATTATCAGACACCAATGTTTTATGTTGTTTAAAACTAAGTAATAGCCTTCAAGTATGCAACTGTTGGGACCTACTCTCCCTCATTGTGTTTATCTTAGCCAGAGTCAAATACTGGCCAAGAAAAATCAATCAAACCAGAAAGCCACTTGAAAAACTTGCATTATATTGTATCCCTGTTTAATTTATAATGGTTAGGAGTAGGATTATATTCAGGTCATGGCCATCTCTTATCCAAACCAAGGAGGGGCCAAAGTGACTTTAACAATTGCTGACCAAGGAAAAGGAAACGGAACCATACCATTCTCCTAATTCACGACCAAAGCCACTACGTTTTTTGCCTCCCCATGGGGCTTGAGTGAAGCATGGCTGAGAACAATTGATCCACACAATCCCAGCCTGGAAAGCCTGCAGAGAAGCAATAAATTCAATAAACCATTAATCCAATTCTTAAGTCACTTTGATGGCAATCTAGGATGTCTCACCTTGGTTACACGCTCACATCTTTCTAGATCATTAGATATTACGGCAGCACCCAATCCATAACTGTCATAAATTACAAGTACACACAGATATCAACCAATGATTAAGGGAAAAAGATATAAACGTGAAAGAGATACAAACCAATTCCTGAACAATAATCAACTCACTGAGTGTCATTTGCTAACTCAATAGCTTCTTCTTCATTACTAAACGTTTTTACAGCGAGAACAGGTCCAAAAACTTCCTCTTTCCATATTTGCATGGAGGTGGTCACATCAGTTATAAGAGTTGGTTTAACGAAAAATCCCTTCTTTAAATGCTGCCATTGATTTGGAAAAATCACTCAAATCTTGATAAAAGCACAGCAGAAATACATAACTCCGAGAATTGATGCAAAAGGGGACTATCATACCTCAGGGCGGGACCCACCAGTCAGAATTGTTGCACCCTCTCTTTTAGCAGTTTCAATGGACTTCATTATCTTTTCATACTGGATTATATAATCCGAACATTAGGTACAGCATCATCTTAGTTCAAGACTAACAATTGCTTAAATTAATGGAAAGATTGAGGTACAAGACTGGAGGATAAATCAAGTCATGCCAAACACAATGTTGTGAGCCACCAAAATAAACATTAAAAAGAATCAAACAATACAGCCAACTATCCACGGCGAAATTATTCCTCAAGACACTTGATCAGAATGAGTATGTAACATCAACAGAGAAAATTGAAGAATGTCAACTTAAATTCATTTTCTTCCAAATTAAAAGTGAAAACTTGTAACAAAAACAAGAGCACAAGTTCAAATGCAGAATGTATTTTTGTTTCTACCTAAATAATCCCAGTATTTATAACTATGATAAATGGAGGAGGTGACGGTAAGTTGAATGTACATCTAGGTGTCTACTTAAATGAGAAATAAAAGGATACCTGTCCCTCACTGACAACAGGGCCTAGCCTGCAACCTTCTTCCAAGGGATCTGAAATTTTGATATTTTCGATCCACTTCACCATTCTATTAAGAAGTTCTGTTGCTATGCTTTCCTGAAATGATACAAGTATCTTGCCTTGTCAAAAAGTCAACAGAATGCATCGAAATTCTTAGATCAAACTCAAGCGGACTCTACATTAACACAATGCTGAATTTCTTTATAAAAAATAAAGGGAATAAAAATAGCAAAAGTGAGATTCAAATGCCAATTCTTGTTTGTGATGGGTCATTTATTTCACTTACATGTACAATAAGACGGGATGTTGCACTGCATATCTGACCATTAGTCCAGAAGCAGCCAAAGAGGGTCCATTCAGCAGCTGTTTAAGATCATGGACAGCGGATCAATAAAAATTAAATTGCACACCAGTATCTGTTTAAACTCAGCAACAAGTTTTAGATGATAAAAATTTACTCATGTTCAATTAAGTCCCCCAAGAAAACGTGATTCCACAATTCAAAATAACATGGGCTGTCCAAAAGTAATTAGCTAAATTTAAAATACCACTCACCCTTATCTAGGTCAACATCCTCAAAAACAATGATTGGGCTTTTTCCACCAAGCTCTAGTGAAACAGGCTGCCAATAAACCCCCCAAAAAAAAAAAAATATATTACATTATATGTAAAGGAATGTAAGGAAAAAGCTTCCAACCTATCTCTCTAAGAGTGTGTGCGCGTGTGTTTATGCTTCCCTTTTATCTATCAGAAAAGGACATTATAAACTGTTCACAACTTGTATATAATACTGCCTGAAAATACCTTCACCAGTTGAGCTGCAGCTGTCATAATCTTGCTTCCGGTTGCAGAGCTTCCAGTAAAGGCAATCTGTTGAAAACTTAAATATAAATAATTATGGTATGAAAACTTTACAAACTTAGACCTCATAATAGCATTAGTAGCAAGAGATGGAAAAGATACGTATTCACATTATTTCAATTCTACTACAAACTAAAGACGGATGAACCTTGTCGACATGAGGATGGGATGCCAAAGGAGCACCAGCTTCAGGGCCTAATCCAGTGAGAATATTTAAGACACCTGGAGGAAGGCCCACTTCTCTACAGATATCACCCAGCTCCAAACAGGTTCTGAAATTGGAAATAGTTCAGCATGAGAAAATGATCTAACAAAGAAACAATTTGTCATTGGTTGAGACTTGACAAGGACATACACAGATGCCAATTCGGAAGGCTTTAATATTGCAGTACAACCAGCAGCCAGAGCTGGAGCAACTTTCCATGTAGCCATTAACATAGGATAATTCCTGAATCATAAAATTAAAATCATCATATATTTATCCATTTCAACACTTTTACAGGCAATTGGGCATTGTTACATCTTACGTTAACAAAATAGGGTTATGAATGCCTAATAACTGATTTTCTACGAATATGCCCCTGAAATCCATATTATTTTAGGAAAAGGATGGGCATGTATTTTATCCACAAGCAGCTAAGCACATATTAGCAGATACCAGGGAGTAATTAATCCTACAACCCCGATGGGCTCCTGTAGAACATAACTCTTGAATGTGTCCATGGGAAGAGATACAGGAGCCTTTTGCTTTGCATCCAAACCTTCGGCAAGGTCAGCATAGTACTCAAAGCAACCAGCAACGTCATCCTAGATAAAACCAAGCACATACACATAAGCAAGTATTTATGGTAGACAGTGCCAACCCGAAATGTCGATAGTTATCTTATCACTTACAATGTCCCACGCTGCTTCATCTAGTGGTTTTCCACAGTCTATTGCTTCGAGTTTTGCTAGTTCAGGCTTTCTAACTTTAATCTGAGAGCAGTAATGGGATGTTTAGGCATCAGAACATTCATAAATAGACGAATCAGCAATTAAACTAACTTCTGTTTTATAAGAGAAGTGGGGAAGAAAGAACTGAATAAAACCTTATCAGCAATAGCTCGCAGATAGCGAGCCCGAACCGACCCGGAAGCCGTTGACCAATCCGAGCCCTTGTTCCGGATGAGGGCTCTTCTAGCAGCAGCCACTGCAAGCTCTACATCTTCGGAAGTGGCAGCCGGAATATCACCTAAACAAGGCAAGATTTAGAACGCACGAGCGACAGAATTTGGAATGATCCGACCAAGTACGAAGTAAAAGAAATGCTTATATTTTGGCTATCAATATACTGGAAGGAGTAATCATTTAAGACGTGAAAGAGATTAGCACCAGAGTAAAGAGATCAAGGAGAGTAGTATATGTAGAGAAAGAGAAGAGACCAATATTTTCTTCAGTGGAGGGGTTGATGATGGGAATTCGTTTCTTGAGAACTGGCTCTTTCCACTCGCCATCAATAAACAACAGTCTGCTGGGAACTGGGATAGCCATTTCTCAAAATCGAGCTGATGAATCCAACCGGAGACCGAGCTAGTGAAAGTAGCAAGTTTATCTACTTTCCGGGAATTGACTGTGGAGCTGTTACTTTGGATCCAGTGTCCCTGCTCATCAATGAGAGGGAAAGATTTTTCAAACGGTTCAGATGGGATCTAGAGCGTGCAGAAGGAATCTGAACCGTCCGAATTTATTTTTTAATTTTTATTTTTTAAATAAATTATTTTAATTGATAGGATGTAAGGAACAAATTAAAATTAGGAAAATATTGTCATCATAAACCGCTCCCTCTCATGTTAAGGGACAATTTTATCCCAAATTTTTTTACTAAAGGATAATTTTGTCATAGAAATGTAAAATATGGAGCCCCAATTAATTTTAACCGCTATTTGTCTAAATACTTCTTCTAATCCTTATTATAAGGTACCAACTAACTTTTCTCACAAACTAATAAAAGCAGTTAAAGTCAATAAAGTTGTCCTAGAATTCAAATAATTTTCAATATTATCCCTACTAATTGCCCTAAATTCTAATATTATATTAATTAGTACTCTCACCAATTACCCTTATTAATTATAAGTAGACATGGAAAAAAATAATTAATGCTCATTAGAAATCAGCATGTACCTTATAAAAAAGACCAAATAAACTTATTAGTTGATGTCTTATAATAAGAATCAGAAAAAATATATTAAGCTGGTATTGCATATATCATTCACGTTGTTTTCATTAGATGCAAATTTACTCTGAAGACCTGTATGTCCTCTAAGATTTTTCATTAGGGGGCAGCAAAAAACTATTATAGGATGAGGAGTATGATGAGTTTTTCCCCGCTTTGCATGTCTGTTCTATTGAAATTTTGCTCTTTGCTTTGCACTAAAAAGAAGAGAAATCATTAGTAAAAGTAATCTGTAAATTTTTAAAATGTAAAACCGTTAAACCTAATTAACTTTAATATATTACAATGAGAAAAATAATCTTTTGACCATTAAAATTTTAACTTACTTATTATTCAATCTTTGAATTTTTTATTCACTTGCAACATAGTCCCTTATGTTTTTGAGTCATCCTTTAAAGCAAAAATATGTTAAAAATTGCTTAGGTGATTCTACATAAATTTTTAAAAAATATAAAATAGTATTTTTGTCCCCACCAACTCGTATCTCCCTCAATTTCTGTTTTTCATAAACCTCGTAGGGTGACAAATCCCTATTTTATTACATATTTTCAAACTTTAGTTGGAAATTTTATCATAATTATTGAGTTTAAAATAACTTTCTTTACAAGATATGATGGAGTTATTCAAATTAAGAATTGCACGCACTAGCGAAGTATTATCTGATTTTAAAAAGTTGTCTCATATAACTGTCAAATCAAACAAACAATATTATGAAAAACAGAGGCAGATAGGGATGCGAGTTTTTGGGATGGGGAGATGACTCATAAACATGAAGGATCGGGTTTCAAGTGATTCAAAAGTTTAGAGACTAAATTATAAGCGAGTTAAAATTTTAAGGTCAACATTAATTTTTCCTATTATAATAAATAGAAGTTAGTTGGTGTAACGGTCTTTGCGTAATTTTAAAAGGCCTTTATTTTTGTTTTAAAAAATAATTTATATTTACTTTCTCAAAAAGTTGATACCCCCTTTCGCATCAAATCAAATTAAAAAGCAATCATTTCCTTTAAAAGCAGAAAGAAGAAACTAGAAGCATGCCTCTTTGGCTTGTTGCCTCCAGTGAGAAGCGGGCTCGGCTTCCTCCATACCATGTCCCTATCAATATCTCGTGTGATCTGGACATATCGTTTTTTTTTTTTTTTTGGGTCAAGAATGATAAAATTGATCACATCTGAGATTTTCTTTTCTTTTTTTAATAAATCCTGTAACAGATTTGAGATCCCACAGCAGGATAGGATTGACACCCGCCAGATGTAAAGATTTCAGATCACATGAATTGGGCCGAATTTTCGGGCCTTCAAACTCATATGACGGGCCACTCTCTGGACTGGCCCAACTTTATTTATAAGCGAGAGAGTTCTTAGCCCAGTCAAAGTCGTTCGATATTGCCCAAAGGCTTAAAAACTCGGAAGATTACGTTTCAAAGATGCGGGCGGGGGGTATCGTGTTTGAGTTGGAGCATTCGACCCGAGGGAGTTGAGAGTTGAGAATTCATACCCTTATCCTTAACAATCACAAAGAGAAGAGACCAAAAATCCATAGATACAGGAGGAAAATAACAGAGCAACATCCAATAGAGTGTACAGATGAAGAATAAATGAATACAGCAGAGAGAGGGAGAAAGAGAAGAAAGCGAAGCACGCGCGTGTGTAAATATATGACATGTACGTTACAAAAAGAAGAAATAGAGAGAGAAAGAAGAAGGCTGTTGTATGAGATCAGGATTTGGTGGAGGTTTTCTGGTACTTGGACTTGATCCAGTTGAGGCCGACGGAGGTGCCCTGCTTCAACTTTGTCATGCCAGTTTTGGCCACAGATTTGGTCTTCTCAAGTCCCTCTCCAACCTTTTGCTTGTATCCGGTGTGGTTGTTCTTGGCGTCAACGGCCACCGGATCTGGGTTATTATCCCACTGGTCAGCCCATGACGTGCCGTAAGAGCTGTTCCCTTCCATGTCTCTTCTCCGATCAGATCAGATATCAGCTTTTTGAGATATGAATGATGAATTTGGGCGCTTCCGTGTTTTCAACGATCTTATTTATAGCCGAAACTCATGCATGACGTATCGTTTCTTAATTAATTTCATAATTAAATTATATTCTTCGTCGCCAATTAAGTTATGATTTTTCCAATTTTTTTTATTGGAACAATTGATATATAAGGGAACTCAATCTCTGACTTTTCCTTCCCGCTTCACCCCATGGGCATGCCTCCTGCGGTCCTGCCTATAGATGCTTTCCCATTTAACATATGGATAACTTGAAAAACATGGCTATTAGTGCCACGTGGAATGTTCTAGAAGTAAGGAAAGTTAGTTACAGAAAACATAGGGGACAACGCCAGCAATGCACAGCTCCACACGGATGTGCTTACGTTTTCGTATGGAGGGTGGCGCGGTGGCGGCTCATTACCTGCTCGGCCTAGAACCTTCTGATCGTCATAGTCAAATCACGACAAAAAAGTCAAAGAGAATAGTCAAACTCACAACGCATTACGTTACCTCGTTTACCAGAAGCTCCCCTCAATTAAGTTCCCACATCATGGTATGGGGTGTGTGTGTGTGTGTGTTTTTTTTCTTTCCATTTTCATATTTCCTAATTATTCTTTAGGTTCTCTTTAGGGCCCTGGCCCTGGATTCATGAGCATACTGGACCAGCCCATAACTTTTCGGGCCGAAATGGGCTTTCCTGATTTGGGCTAAATTGGGCTTATCTTGATACGAAATGTCGTGAAGACAGGACATGAGAGCATTTGCGCCGGCCTAACGGCCACAGTTTCTGCTTATGTGCCAACATAGTCATAACCTAGCCCATTAGACTTTTATCACTACAACACCAAAGATATAACATTATACTTTCTTATAAAAATAATAATAATAATAACAACATTATACTTCGTCCGGTTTTCGGTTGAGTTTTTTTTTTAAAAAAAAGAAGTTAAATAAGTTATTTAATTATTTTATATGTTGTTCAGTTTATTAGTCAAACTAATTAATTTAAAGAAAAAAATAAAAGATACTTTAAAGTAATTTAATCAGCTTTCTTAATCTTTCAAAAAAAAAAGTCATTTTGGTCTTATAATTAGGACGAGTACTATTCATGTAAACTGCTACTACTTTTCTTTTTCTGTTTTTTAACCTTAGCAGCAAGTCATCTGAGCATCAAGTAACATCGAATCACACACACACACACAATTATTGCAAGTGTTGGTTGTCATTTTCCATTTTACGGACCAACACGTGACGGTAAGAATGGTATAGGGTGTTTCAACTTGAAGGAATTTAAGTCATGTGAACAAATTTGAATGATGCAGAGTGATATAAAAAAGAAAGAAAAAGAAAATGGCATTTTCTAAATGTGGGAAACTCCACTATCACCACTTTCATTTGAAAAATAGTACGCCCATCCCTTGAATGCAAACCTATCCCCACCCTACTACCCAATACATTTTGTTTGGAGAGATTAATGAAACTAATTAAATTACTTTAGAGTATTTATATTTATATATTTTTTCTTTAAACTAATTAGGTTGACTAATAAACTGATATAGTATAATTTAAGAATACACACTATAGATATGATTAAGTAACTATTTAGTATCTCTGGTCTCTACAAGAAAAGTCAACTCTGTCTTATATTTAGGACAGATATGAGCAATAAATAAATGTGATTCTGGATTTTTTTAATTAAATATCTTTTACTAATTTATGGTTCCACCAGATTTTTTATGCCAAAGCTAAGGCTGGGGGATCCGGATCCTCTCACAGTCCTCCCTCTCTTTTTCTCTTACAGTCCGATCTGAACTGTCCAAATCTTGATCCAATGGTCCAGATTTTTTTTAAATTTTTTTTTGTCTTTTTTGAAAAAGACAAAAAATAAAAATTTATTTATTTTTTAATCTGGACCGTTGGATCAAGATTTAGATGGTCCAGATCGAACTGTGAGAGATGGAGAGAGAGAGGAAAGAGGAGAAAATCCGATTCCAAGGCTGGGCTTTCATCTTCCTTTAAATCCCTCACTTTCTTTGTATTACCCCCACACACTCAGATTAGATAACTTCTATTGATTAAGAACGAATGAGACGAGCAAGATTAGTTCGGGAAAGAAACCAAACATGACATAAGACATGAGAATGAGGTCACAAAAGTTAAATAAAAAACGAAGCAGAATGTAAAAAGTTGGACTATAAAATTGCTTTAAAGTTAGCACCTTTGGACTACCATTGATTTGACACATCATCTTCATGCAAATCAATAGCCAAAAAATAACAAATATTTTACCAATTAAATTTCTGTACCTACCCTTGATCATAATCCTCTCAGAAAAAAAAAGGTTAAACTTATTAAGAGGGCATAACGAAGGAGTCTTCCCTATTATACTAGAGGAAATGAACCAGAGGTTGGAGGATGGGTTCATTTAGAGTAAGATTCAAGTAAATAAAGCATCACAAATATTAGTTAATTTTTATGATCAATCACCATTGAGAGCAATTTGTAAAGTCATTTTCAAAAAAATCAGTGGGGGCTACAACCATCTTCAGAAGAAATCAACCCAAAAGTGCAAAATAGTGGGACGTAGAAATTTAGTAGGGTGTACTAGTTCAAGTTGGAACAATTCTGTGGAATCCAATGGGGCATGAGAAATTGAGAACTCAATTAAGGGTCTTTTTACCGAGCAAAAAAATTAAGGGTCTTTCTAGGACACCTGATCTGTGGGGCTAGTCTAAGCCACATGTGGTGGACTTAGCCTGTGCTAGCTAGGAATCTGATTCAGGATTTTGTTGGGTGTAAATTAAGGTAAGCCTTTGGGGTTGGATGATTGATGACAGATTTTGCAGTGCCTATAAGCTTGTAGCATTTACAAAATAATTGAAAGGGTTCTCTGATTTAATATTTCTGTTGCTATACAAGAGCAATTTGATGTGTCTCTGTCCATGAGCAAATTAAAAGAGGTATAAATTATTTAAGTGGCTCTTTTATTGAGTATGTTGTCTATTTAATGTTTCTCTGTTCATCAGCACAGATAAATACAGCTTCTGGATGATTGGAAAGGTTATATAAAAATACTGCTAAATGGTAAGCAATCTTTCTTTTTCATTAACATATTGTTTATTGCTATCACAAGGTTATGTTCCATCATACAAGCTGACAACCTTCTAAATGCAAGCTGGAATAAACTCTATGGTTGCTAGCTAAGACCCCCAAGCCCACTAAGTTTATTTTAAAAGGATTTTTTTTTTTTTTTTGAAAAGATCACTAGTGGAGAGTGGCCCTTTTTTTTTTGAAAATAAATAAATAAATACTTTCTGAGAGTCAACCTCAAATATTTGAGTTTTGGAGACTGACTTCAATATCACTGAGCTAAAATGATAAATAAGTAACTTCAATAGAAAAAAAATATACACTCCATGCACTCCTTAGTATAAAAGCTAATTGAGGATTGTATTTGGTCTAAATATAAGATTTTAATTCACTTTATTTCTTAAATTTATAATTTTTTTTTGAAGCATCTATATTGATTGTATAAATTAATAAGTTTCTATCGAAAGTTAGTCATGATAAAATATGATATAATATTTTAGAAAAATCAACTTATATTTACTATAAATAACTAATATAACTAACTTCCTCAATCTACTTAAATTAATCAAGTAGCCTTTATATTAAGGACAAGATGTATATATATGCTTGAAATTGAATTACTGAGCCCATATAGAAAACAACCTTAAATGGAACAATCATGCTTCCCCATAGAGTTCAAACCTATCTTTCATACGATTAAAGTATCTCACTACCTATTCCTATAGTATCATATATTGGTCTTCACATGTACAACAGGCCTCACTTGGCTTTCTGCCATACCATTCACTCTCACCTTAACATGTGAATCATGGAACATCACCGATCTTATGGTGTCTCTTCTTCTTCCTCACACCATCTTCAAACAGGGTCACGGTCTGTTTCTTCACAACGTAGCATAGGTTCAGTCCCTTCACTGAACTCACAATCTCAACACCATCATGAAATCCAACCTTCCACCACCACCTACCACCGGTGCCTCACAACTCTCAAAGGCCACACCTCTTCTTCTTCTTCTTACACATCCTGTCTTGCTCTGTCAGGGAAACTCCTCTACACAGGTTCATCCGACAGAGAAATCAGATCATTGAATCGCTCTGTTTCGTTCTCTGATGACTCATCAGACCCTGAAATTTGCATCACCAACATAGCACTTTCAGGAAAAGGTGCAGTGAAATCCATAGTGGTTCAATCTGATAGGCTCTTCAGCGCACACCAAGATCACAAAATCAGAGTATGGAAGATCATCAGCAACAACAAAACAGACCAACAAGAGTACACACATGTGGCCACACTTCCAACGTTGGGTGATCGAGCTTCCAAGATTCTGATCCCCAAGAACCATGTCCAGATCAGAAGGCACAAGAAATGCACGTGGGTTCATCACGTGGACACAGTCTCTGCTCTAGCTCTGTCCAAAGACGAGACCTTGCTCTACTCTGTTTCATGGGACAGGACAGTGAAAATATGGAGAACCAGAGATTTCAGCTGTTTAGAATCAGTAACCAACGCACACGATGACGCCATAAATGCGGTCGCAGTTTCCAACGATGGGTACGTATACACAGGATCAGCAGACAGGAAAATCAAAGTGTGGAAGAAAGGAGAAGGAGAAAAGAAGCACACTTTGGTAGACACATTAGAGAAACACGATTCTGGTGTCAATGCTTTGGCTCTGAGCAATGATGGGTGTGTGTTATATTCTGGTGCGAGTGACAAATCAATACTGGTTTGGGAGAGAGATGATGAAGAAGAAGATGGGAAAATGGGGTTGGTGGGGGCATTAAGAGGGCATAGTATGTCTATATTGTGTTTGGCTGTGGTTTGGGATTTGGTGTGTAGTGGTTCTGCGGATAGAACCATTCGGATATGGAGAGGGAATGAGAGAGAGTACTCGTGTTTAGCAGTTTTGGAAGGGCATAGAGGAGCGATTAAGTGTATAACTGCCGCCACTGATCGTTGTGATTCGTCGGAAGCTTCTTTTCTAGTGTACAGTGGCAGTTTGGACTGCGACATTAAGATGTGGCAGGTTGTTGTTCCTGTTTCTTAGATTCCTAGGATTAGTGTTTATCATTTTTACAGAGGTAGAGGTATTAGGTTCATAATCCTTTGGAAAATATCACCTATTTATGATAAGAATGATTTTTTTTCCCTTCTTATGCACCATGATATTGCTTCTTTGATATTGTATGGCGAACAAGCATCCTAGTACAACAGTCCTAACAAGCTCAGCTCACTGTGATTTATAGCTGTAACCAGTTGGTTCCAAAATAACACCTGCAAGTTATTGTTATACTCCATTCCCTACTAGTTATATTGCAAATTACACTGATATCTTATATTAAAGATAATAGATAATATTATAAACAAATCACATCTTCCCATTACATGATCAACTTTACCAATTTATTAATTATTAATCAATGGGGTTAATCAGTACAAAGTGAAGATGGCAGGAGCCAGGAGGCTGAGGCTGGATAAAAAGTACTCCCTCCGGTCCTAATTATAGGAGCAAATTTTGGAATTGGTTTTGGTCCTAATTATAAGAGCAAGTTTTAACTTTTGTCATTTTTTTCCCTATAATATCCCTATTTATATTCAATAATCAAAAGTTGAGATTTTGAAAATAATGTTTTATATCCAAGACCAATAGAGGTAAATAATCATCACCACAAATTCATTTAAATTGAATAATTAATATTTAGGGGTAAATTCATTTAAATTGAATAATAATAATTAATTAATTTATTGATCAGCTTTGTTTCGATCTGAATGTATATGTTTGAGGTGTGTCACCATCTTTGATGTACAGGGAAATTTTTGAAATCATTGTTTCCAGTTGGATTTAACATCAAATACTTTTATTATTAAAAAAAACATCAAATACTTTGATGCGTTTTCCTTCGCTTCTCTCAGTTTAATATAATTATCTATATAACAATATTAAACTGGAGAGTGACAGGTGGTGAGAAAGCCCCGGGGGGAGAGAAAAGTGGGGGAGGGGAAGGAGGGAGGGAGATATCTGGAGGAGGATGGGGGTATTTTAGGAAAATATATATGATTAACTAATTTAACTTCCCTCCTTAATCCCTCCAAATTCTGGTAATTTGCTCCTATAATTAGGACCGGAGGGAGTAATAAAAAATTCAACAACTAATGATCCGTGGGACCTAAGATAAGAATGATCCTTATCCGTTTAATTACGCAAGAACCGGTGAAGTGTTCGGTAACAATCATATGTCAAAATGCCACGATTTCTAAACCTAAGTACTTTGATAAAGACTCATTTATATAGGATCAATAATCATGCAACAATGCAATAACAATTCAACATATGACATCACGAACCCGTCCCATTTCCAAAAAGCCCCCACTGCATTCGTGCATATGCTGCGACCTTGTAAGAGGTTCTCAACTTATTATAAACAAATTTATCCAAAATTACATACAGGTCCTTTATACATTCTCACAGTATAATTTCTCTAGAAGCTTTGACAGTTCAAACTCATAAATCATTTGCCCAATATTCTTTTAATCCCAACCGTACTTCAAATCTAAAATCATTACATTCAGGCTAACTCCAACGCCCTTCCAAAAAAGTGATTTAGGTAAGGTGTTGATGGCTCGTATCCTAGTCATCATCATTATCATTAATCTTACATAAAACCAGAATACATTTTGGACACCCTACCGAGTCTACATTCCAGGTGAAGCAATAGCACTGGGCAATAAATTCTTTTTTATTGGTCCCCCTTTTTACCAGGGAATGGATATGGGTAAATTTACATCATATGATCATAGCAATAATACAAATTTGCTTCACAGGAGCGGAAAATCTTGCTACCAGGTTGCCCTTGTTACAGACAAGAAACCTTTCTCAGGTTCACGTTGGTTCAAGAAAAAAAAAATGACGGAAAAAGAATGACAAAATGATGCCAACAGAATGGCATATAAATTAGTTAAAGTGGCTCTTTCGCTGGTGTACCGGGATCACGGGGATACTTCTTCGGGGTGGGACGATCTTTTAAATAAACGACAACAGTTCGCTGACCATGTGGACTCTGCGATTCCACTGAACAGGACATGTAACACTCACGTTATTGATGTTCAGAACTGAGATTTTCATATGCACTTTTAAAAGTTAAATCTCCCCCACGCACAAGGGAAAATTATGTCTATAAAACATATCATAGTTGGCGGGAGCCTTTTATATAAACGTCAGTTTCATCTAAACAGTCATCTAAAATTTGGGGTTTAATTAGAAAACCAGGGTCTATATCAGAAGAAATAAGTTTCATGGACTAAAGAGGTACCTGAGCATACTTGCAATAGAGATGCACCCATCTTTTGGATTGCGCCTTCAGCTTTCCTGACTTCCTCCTATTTAAATTCACCATATAAGATATTAAAAGATGGTTGATAACTTAGATGTGCAGGATATGTACCAAAAGCATTTTGCTTAATAATATAAACTGAAAACTTGTGTGAGTATTTTATATTTGCATGCTCCTTATTTTCCTTAAATGCTAACGTCAATATTAGCCCATGAAATTCCTCGTAGGCATTACCTAATCAGGACTCATGCCTTCAAATGAACCCAAAAGGGCAGATTGGGTGGGACCAATATCTGGAAAAGTTTTTCGACAAGAAATTGAAGGAGATGACCTCCAAACGGGGTGGTCAATGTTGCAATGAAATATATAAATGGTACAATCACAATTATATCCTCATTAGCTAAACACTTACTAAAATCGCATTCTAATTATAAAAGATAATTTGGACAAAATATTTGCCATTCTGTCTTATTAACAACTCCCTCCCGTCTATCATTAAACTCCCAAACGAGACCATGACATGACTTTCCATTCCATTCTATTCCCTCCAAAATTCCCATCTTGTGTGAAAATCCTTCTCGAATGCTTATAATATTCCTCATGCTCTGTCTAGCTAATTCACTTGTAGTACAACGGACAGGTTGGAGTCAGATCAGACTAATGACTGGGTAAATATATTCAAGTCTACTTCCCAAATTCTCAACACGAATGAAAACCAAATAAAATATGCAATAGCAATAATAGATTAGCCACATGCCCTAGCAAAGAACAAGTCTGGGAAATAAAGTCCTTGCTAGTTCTCAATCATTCCTACAATCACAACATCAAATCTTAAACATATAGTCTGCAGAAGATAATGATCAAGAACAGGGGGGAAAAAAAAACAAAACAAGTGTTATAGAAATCACAAACCTCAGGATCATAACCTTTGGGAGCTATAAACAACCCACCGACACGAACCAATGGAAGACAATACTCCGCTGAAAACCCAATAACAAGAATCATAGCAATGAAAATATTACCAACTCAAAGCATAAAAAATCCATACTATAAAGTCCTAAAAATTTACCCAATATTCTCATCTCCGCAACAGCCCTTGCTACTGATACGTCAAATTGCTCTCTCAAGCAAAGATTCTGCCCCAGATTCTGTTCTGTGCACAGTCCAAGGCATATATTCAAGCAGGATAAAATACATAGTTATTCGCAAAATAACAAGAAAATATGATTTCTCACTGTGTTCAGTTTAAGAAGACATGTTCTAGCCTTCTAGGTTATCTCAAAATTTCAAAGCATGCCCTCTGTTGAAAGTATAAAAGTTTAACAATTTTATCAGTGATGAGCAAGCAACTAAATGCACTGTGGATACTCTGGCATTGCTTAAATAAGCAATATTTGGAGGGGAAAACTAAAGCCAAAACAGCAACCACAAGATGCTCCTCAGCATCATTACTTTAAGAGAAAGGTGGGGGAGTAAGTTACATTTCCAGAAGCAGAATGTGCAACCCGATGAATCATTTAATTAACAAACTCTCACTCAAATCTCAGACAAAACCTTCAACTTTAAATTTACATATCCAAAAAGCTGTTGTTCATTGTCAGGCATTACACCCAGCTCATGGACGGGCCATATATGCAGTCTTGAAGATGTCGTCCAGTGCAAAGGACGCATAATTCAATGTAATAACTAGAGTTATTTGATCAATTTTCCATATTCAACCTCACAGAAACTTAGTTCACTACCCCTTAATTTATTTCCCAGTTCCTTGAAATGTAGGAAGAGAAACAAAATTTGTACGTGCACGTGTCGTTGAATTTTACCTCTGCTCTTCCTCTTACGATTTGAACGTTTGACAAACCAGTAACACCGACAGCATGCTCCAAGAAAACGCATCGCTTGTTCAAAGACTCCAGCAGCGTTACGTCCCATTCTATGGAATGCAGCATTTCAGTTAGAAGGGAAAGAGAAATAACAAGTAACATGAACTCACATTAATACAGTTTACTTAAGAATTCACCTGGGCAAGCTACAGCTAAAATTATTCCAGGAAGCCCCGCACCAGTTCCAACATCGACCAATTTGAGCTTCTCATAGGAAGTTCCGCAGTGAGACCGATAGCAATCCCTCAAAGGCGGTAAAATCGCAAGGGAATCCTCGACATGCCGTTCCATTACTTCATCTAACTCTTTGACTGCAGTAAGATTCATCCGCTGCCATTAAAAACCAATATATATATATATACACATACTGGTAAGCTTGGAGGCATCAAACAGCGTGCCAGTGCCCCCCCCCCCCAAAAAAAAAAAAAAGCGCTTACGGGAGAGAATACCTTGTTCCATTGAAGAAGAGCGTCAACGTACAGATGAATCTGGTCTTTCTGACGAGAGGTTAGGGCAGTAAAGTGAGGAAGAGAATTGAATACTGTAGTACTCACAGATTTGGCGCTGATTCTATTGTTTGGATTGCAAGTCCGGAGGTGTTTGAAGAAAGTCCAGCCGCAAACCTCCAAGTTAACCACTGTGCTGCGACTTAGCAGCATTTCTCTACGCGCGCCTCCCCTTTCTGCTTTCCAGACACTCAAACTGTCCACGGTACACCGGCCAGCCCGGCGAATTCTGCGACTGCACGTTTTTTTTAACATAAGATTTGCGACTAGAGTTTAGCTGGGGGTTACCTTATTCCCATAGGCCTAAATCTGAGATATCAGGCCCAATCAATATGGAGCCTGGTGTCACAAACCATTAACAAAAAAAAAAAAAAAAGGGCTGCCATCGGAACCGGATTAGTCGGGGCAAAGCCCTGGTGAACCGAGTGGGCAACCAAAAAAAAAAATTTATTTAAGAAAATGAAGTAAAATTAATTTTTTAAAAAAATTAGATTAAAATTATTTTTTATTGTGTTCTTGAAATTCCATTTTAAAAAAAAATTAGGGTAAATGATTTCTCCTGTCACTGGAGATAGAGTTATCTCCAGTGACCCCAAAACTACGTCGTTTTGGATTAATGAAGGGTTTGTTAGTAATTTTAGGTGAATTAATGAAGGGTGTTTCTGTAATTCTGTTTATTTTTTTTTATCATATACATTTTACCAAAACACCCTTCATTAATTCACCTGAAATTACTAACAAACCCTTCATTAATCCAAAACGACGTAGTTTTGGGATCACTGGAGATAACTCTATCTCCAGTGACAGGAGAAATCTTTTTCCCAAAAAATTAATAAATTTTTTTAATAATAAACAAAGGGAAAATGATTTCTCCTGTCACTGGAGATAGAGTTATCTCCAGTGAGCCCAAAACTACATCGTTTTGGATTAATAAAGGGTGTGTTTGTAATTTTAGGTGAATTAATGAAGGTTGTTTCCGTAATTTTGTTTATCTTTTTATCATATGAATTTTACCGAAACATCCTTCATTAATTCACCTAAAATTACAAACACACCCTTCATTAATCCAAAACGACGTAGTTTTGGGCTCACTGGAGATAACTCTATCTCCAGTGACAGGAGAAATCATTTACCCATAAACAAATAAAATAAAATTCAATTCCTTACATTGCTCAGCATTAAATATTTTTGCTGTTAGAACATAACTATTCAATTCTTAAGCAGTGGCGGAACTAGACAATTATTTTAGCCCGAACCAAAAATAAACATATTGAACTATTTACTAAATAATATCCCATAACATTTAAAATACAAATAAATGATAATTGACAATTATAAATTAAAAGATAACATAGTAAATAAAAATTCTATGATGTTTAGAAGGTGACTCATTAGAAAGTGCTTCACTTTTAGAAATTATTTTCTTAAAAATATCACTTTCTGAAGTTATTTTCCTCTTAAAAAACATCACTTTCTGAAGTTATTTTCCTCTTAAAAAACACATCTATGTTTTTCTATTTATCCTTACTTATCTTTTTCAACCTACAAAAATTTGGTGACCCAGAATATATATTGATGTCAGTGTTAATTAGTATCTTGTGTCACTAAACATTAATTCTTATAGTACTACTCAATCCACAAAATTAATACTTAAATGCACATCTCACTTACCTCAAAACAAAGTAATTGGAGAAAATAAAAGAAATATAATATGAACCAAAAAAATATTTCAAAAAAAAAAATACAAAATTGATTCAATTTCAGCTAAGCAAATAACCTATTATAATCTATTTTTAAAAAGAGAAATTCATTATAAAATCATAAGAGAACCAAATAATAAATCCAAACCGATTAAAATTAGCCCTTAATCACCTTCTACATATATATAGTCTTCTATTGTCAAAACTCACGATTCTCCCGAAATCATAACCCCAAAATTTTCACTAATCACATAATATTACCCTCATTAGAAAGATAAAAATACGTAGAATAACTTTCACAAAAGGAGTGAGGTAAAAAGAAATGATTTTGAGTACCTATTTAGTCTTTAAAATGAACATGAACAACACCATATATAAGATGATACTAATATTTTCAATAGGCATCTCAAACAAAAATTTTACTTTCCTCTCACATTCCAAAAAAAGAGTATGATTATAGAAAAAATAAAAGATTAGCTAGGGTCAAATTAGTGGCCAAAATAAAATATTATATAACGCATATATAAAAATACATAAGATAAGAAAAGACGGGTCAAGCCCGAGTTGGCTATAACGTGGCTCCTGTAACACCTCAATTTTAATACCCAAAAACTCGGTCAAAATATTGAAAATACCTTCAAAAGAGTTCAACAATATCCAAATCCTTTTACAATGTTACCATTTCGAATAAAACCCGTAATACATAATCAGAATAAATTCCAGAAAATATTTCAGAGTTTAATACAAAACGGAAGTCTTAGGTTCATGGCAAATAAAATAACATAACATAATCTATTGGAGATCAAAAGAGCTTCCAGAGCTCACTCCATAGGTGCCTTCCCTTGCTCTCTACTAGAATAATCACCTGAAAAATGTTAATATGGGATGAGATTCCACGTCTCAGTAACTACTGAATATTTCTACCTTACACGAGCAAATTACATATGACAAAAATAAAAGGTAATATAATGTGAATTTAATATACTCAGATATTTTTAGATATACCGTTGTTCACATCAAATGCCTTTACAAAATACTCATCATTTTTTATTGAATAATTCAGAAATGCACTATGCAGTATGCAGCCTCCCTTATATCCCCTTCCAACCGTATACCGCTGACTGGAACCATAGGCTAACATATAGTCCAATAGAAACTCATTCATTTGACTGGATGGTTTCAAGCTCACCAAAACTTAAGATACACCCGGCCAAAGGTATAGAGCTTAAATCTGGACTATGGCTCCCCTCCTTTAAAATAACAACTAAGGAGGTGTCACATGTCCCACATCTCCAATGAAATCCCGGCCAGAGAAAAACATGGAAGATGGGGCCCTGAAAAGTACCATCCACTGTGCACCGAGTGGTGGCATAAACAATTCTTATCATTCAATTCCCTCCTTACTCCACCCATCACAATACAACCGCCATGATGAATGTATTTACTCAAAAATAATGCATTATTATACCATTATATACATTGATATGCGTATTTATGAATAGTATAATACTATGCGTATCTGTGAATAGTAAAATACTATGCGTATCTGTGAATAGTAAAATACGGTATATACATGAATAGTAAAATGAGTAGTAATTACGGTATACGTGAATAGTAACATGAATAGTAAATACGGTATACATGAATAGTAAATACGGTATACGTGAATAGTAAAATGAATAGTAAATACGGTATATGTGAATAGTAAATACGGTATATGAATAGTAAAATGAATAGTAAATACGGTATATGTGAATAGTAAAATGAATAGTAAATATGGTATATGTGAATAATAAATACGGTATAAATAGTACCTCTACAGATTTGCAAGTCAAAGTTCCCACACCAGATCTTAAAACCATAAATATTTTCTAAATATTCTTGCCAAAATAGTAAACAAACAAATTTATAATCATACATAATTCACAAGTATAAGGAAGAATATTCAGAGTTACCTGTTACTTGCTAATACCCGAATCACCAACCAGCTATTATAACTCTCAAGCAAATATCTCTCTACTCTCTCTCTCTCTCTCTACCTCTCTCTATGGCTCTTAGAAGTTGTGAAGAATGAAATGAAATGGAAGGTCTATTTATAGTTGGAAAATGGGTCTTTAAGTGTAATTTTCGTCTCTGGGTCGTTTTACGTAATTTTCCCAAAATTATAAAAGGAAACTTTCCCGTGACTCGCCCCGTGAACGTTTGTTTAAAAATTTAATAATATTTTAATATATATTATTTTATTATTATAATATAATATTATTTAAATAATAAATTATTATTGAGTGGGTCCCGCGGCCAATTTTTTCAAACTTCACGAGAAAGTTTGCAGAGAATTATTTTTGGCCGTGGGTCCCGCAAAATACTGATTTCAAATTTATCACTTTCTGAAAATAGAGCCTACTAGTCTTCCCAAAATAGGTTTATGTTCAAGATATTAGATTCAAAATTCAGGATGTTACAGCTCCGCCACTGATTCTTAAGCGGAAGCAATCTTAGAGGCCTCTTGTGCCAATACCTCTAAGTTAAATAATTCATGAAGGTCAGATCATTTCTGAGAGTCAATTAATAAATCATGAACATACTAGACAAGCACATGAGTGTAATGAGGATATAAGTCCTGTCAAGTAACAGCAAGGTATGGGAGCAATATATCTTTTATTTGATTCTGACTTGTAAACAAACCTAGTGTGACCACATTAGCTAAAGAGTTCACAGGCTCCCTTCCAAAAATGATTCCAGAAGAAATTTCTTCAGCATACTTAAATTTCTTTTGCAATTAAAGTCCTGTTCCAAAATGTCAACTGATCTAAAGCTGTTTTCTGTGTTTCTGACTTGTATTTGTCATCTTCAGGTATTCCCAATGTAGTTCCTAGCAAAGTTCAAGTACATATGACAAATTTAAATTGTACATCATAGCTCAAACATACGTGAGTAGGCTTTTTAACCGAAATAATATTTTTTTTAAAAAAATTTACCAATCTGAAGCACTGTTCAAACTATTTACCAAAGTAAGGCTGATGTGACAATGGCGTCAGAAAGTACGACGCCACTAGTGGCGTCGTACTTTCTGACACGACTAGTGGCGCTGTACCACCATACGCCACTGTGTCAATTTTTTTTTTTTTTTTTTAATAAATATTGAAGCAGATTGTGATTGGGCCACGCCATCTGGTGGCGTGGACCCCGCGCACGCGGCGTGGACCTGTTTCACTCCACTGATGTGGCGTGGGACCCCCTTACGCCACCAGTGGCGTGAGCCTTATTTTGGTAAATAGTTTTGACTGTGCATTAATCTGGTAAATATTTTTTTTATTATTATTATTTTGGTCAAAATCCCTACGTGAGTAACCAGAAAATTATGATTGTCCATATATAAAATCATAAAACAAAGATCTGACGCTATTGCAGAAGCAATTTTAAGCTTTAATTATGCAAAAAGTTCTTCAGATGAACCGAGAACATTGGCAACATCCTTGGCTTGGGCAGACTCTGCAGCTGCTGCAACCACCTCATCAAAGCTTTTAAATGCATTTATTGTTGGATGAACTTTGAAGAAGAAACATGTTTACTACAAGTGCCCATGGCGCATCATTCAAATGAACCGAGAACATTGGCAACATCATTTGCTTGGGCAGACTTTGCAGCTGCTGCAACCACCTCATCGAAGCTTTTAAAGGCATTTATAGTTGGATGAACTTTGAAGAAGAAACATGTTTTTTTTTTTTAACACTAAGAAGAAACATGTTTACTACAGGTGCCCATGGCGCATCATTCTAAAATTTGGTGTGTTCGTCACACATTGTAAGGAACGCTAGATATTTGGTGTGCAAAAGACACTCTACATATTGTTCAAAAAAAAAAAAGACACTCTACATAGATGGAGGTCTAGACTTCCCACATGGCCAAGTCTAGAAACTTCCACATATTTTATATATGTGTGTAACATCGCGTCGAGAAGGAGAAGTATCACAAAGCGGACAATCACCCCCTCAAGGTTCACGACTTCAAAACGAGTCAAAAAGGAAAGATATCTAGATTCTTATAAAGGATTTTTGGTTCCCCTCCCCAGTCGATGTGGGACATAAGACTCTACTCACCTTTGAGTCCAGCATCTTCGTTGGCACATCGACCCACATCGACCCGAGTTTGACTCTAGACTAATTGTAACATCTCAGCACCTCGCTCTCGATATTGTTTGCTTTGAGGTGAATCACCCCTTCACGGCTCTAAAACGCATCTAGAAAAAGAGGTATTCAGATCCTTGTAAAGGATCCTTCGTTCATAAATACTAGGTTTTTTAAGAGAAGGTTTTGAAGAACCATTTTCAACCTTATGATCTATTAGATCTTGACCGTTAATTGGGGAGGTGATAGGCTATAAATAGGGGTGCTCTCCTCACTTGTAAATCATCGAAAGTAACTCAAGCAATTCTCATTAGGAGCTTATCTCTCTCAAAGTTCCCTCCCCCCTCCCTCCCCTCAAACCAAACATACCTTTAGTCTTTGGTTTCTTTGCCTACTCTTGAAGGTTCAAATTGTTGAAATTTTAGATGTAATCTCATGAGTTATGAATAAGAAACAGGTTGGAGAAGAAGAGGAAGAAGGAAGAAGGAATATGTGTGTGGATAGAAGTCTCATATTGGACAAATAAAGAGAAGTTAAAGGGTATATAAACCTCAACTTTGCTCCTCTATATTGGGCCTTTGGGCCAATCTACTTTTGTGGAGGGGTGAGGACTTAGGTGATCCTTGGTTTACCACACGCCTACTGCCAGTCCGGTTCTTGCGTGTGTGAAATAAAAATAATAATTTTTTTATTAAATTTCCAATTAGTCCCTGATATCTGCTCCATCCTAGGGACAATTGTTCATCAACCTTGGGCATCCATTTAGAGAGAGTAAAATTATCTTAAGGAAATAATGACATTGGGCCTGAATTTCTTCAAAATTTATTACTATATTCGGCAGTCTTGTAAGTTTATTTATGGTTTTCATATTATATAGAACTATTGCATGTTTATCATATATACAATATTAGTTGTACAGATTCTTGTTATTTCTTGAATGGGTGGGGGAGCTTGTAACGGCCTAGCCATGGAAGTCCCACGTCAGGTAGGATGAAAGGGTTTCTGAGCCATATCATATATAATATGAGCCATATATAATATGGGGTGCCCCTCTGCTTTCCATCTCGTTCTCCTCCTCCTCTTCAATGATGGTCCCCACCGGAGTTCTCTCTGGCTTGGTCATCTTAATGTCGGGCATAGTTGCAGCGCGCAGAAGAGGAGAAGGGAGAAATCGGGCAGAGGAGGTGGCGGCAGAGGAATCTCGAACAATCATGCAATAAATCCAAAGTATCCTCTGGTTCTTTAATTACCACAACACTGACAAACAAGGGAGGTTGATGACCATCTACTTCTCCATACACTTAATTTGTCGAGAGACACGATTGGTAAAAGCTATCATGCCATCAGAGCCAGCTTCAGGCATTGGTGGAAAAATAGTAATCAACTTCTGAAAAATATCACTGTGAATAATAGTGGCCAGGTCTTGAAAGTTCCATGTGCCATTAACCACCCAGTCAGCAACATAGATTTGGGGTTGATGTGTTTTGATTTTTTTTCCCCCTTTAATATACTTTTTGGCCGTAATGAGTTTTTTCCCCCCTTATGACAAAAGCAGATTACAGTAGTTGAAGTATAGCTCTTGGGGCCCAAAGGCTGAACTATAGCTACTGTAACTTACAAGTCACGGCTAACAGGGACTTTTGTGATGGGCAACTAAGCATGGTCTTCCCCAACATGATGTTTCTTCTTCCTCTTTTTCCAACCCAAAAAAAAAAAAAACTGATTGTATAATCTTTTGTCTTGAATGAAAAATGAGACTGATATTCTCAAGAAATAACTACAACAGATACAAAATTATCCAATCCAAGAAGAGATGGTGGTTGGTCAAAGATGAATTAATTAAGTGAAAATTACGAGACAAAGCATGTATAGCCAGTAAGTCAGTTGATTGTACTCTTCATTAATACTGTTTACAATATATGTGTGTGTGTTAATGGTCCCCTGCTGGCTGCTGTAAATAAAATAGTCATAGGAGCAACATGAAGGATCTGAATTTGACCTTGATGGTTATTAATTAATTGGAAAAAGAAGATGCCGATGGGATATATGGCACCTTTGAATAAAGTTGAGAGGTGTCAACTTTTACATGCACACTTTGATTGGTGCAAATCCAGAGAGTCCACATGAAGACCAAATAATAACAATGGATCAAATGGGTTTAAACTTTGTTTTTATGCCAAAAAGAATTGATCCCTGCTCGAAATTTATACGTTTACATCAAAACTATGTCCACTTTACACATTCCCTCCACACCAAAGCCGAAGAAAAAGCAGACTCATCATGAAGGGCTTTATGCCTTTATCGATCATCAGGGTCAAAGTAAATCCGCATGCAATATAATAATCCAAATGTTCACAAGAGTCATTTTCTCCAGATGTTAATGATCAAACAAACTGAAATTAAAGCAGCGGAGAACCTATGTAATAAGATTCCAACACATATACATGCTAAAGCCAAAGCATAGTAGAGACCTAGATTCCCTCAATTATACCGATTCGATTCAATTATATTCATTATTGATCAGTTCGGAGGAAAACAAACTCAAGAAAGGGACAGGTAGCCAGGGATAGAGTCTATGATGACATGGTGCAATTATGCGGAGTGGGAAATTTATTAGGAGAATAACTTTTACGTCCTAACTAAAAAAAATGATATCAGAAAAATCCCTATTGACTAATGAATAGGAGAAATTAACAAGTGAATTAGTTACTATTAACAACTTATGAGACTTGTTAATGAATTATTTTCTTTAGTTAGGACCTAAACATCATTGTCCCAAATTTCTTATGAGTTGTAAGAGATATAAAAGTGAGATGCAGAAGGCGTGCCAGAAATATATGTCGAAAGGGAAGAGAGAAAAGGGCAGAGATAAAAACAAAGAAAGAATCAAGTAAAGATGTGATAGTGCTGTTCATTTATCTGAAATATTAATTATTATTGGGGGTACCAGTAGTGCAAGTATCAAGAAATGTACTGTCACCAGATCAGATGCTAGCTAGAGTACTCTTATCTAGCTCACATTTCATAACCTGCTAACATGGGAATCTTTTTACCTCTGTCCTTGTAAACAAATTATTATCTACTGATTGTTTGAGAGCACTTAGGTATGAAGAAAGGGGAGATGTGGGAAAACTTTTTTAGAAGTATATTTACCATTTTACTATTAATGAAGAGAATATTCTTTTTTACTGTTAGTATATTTTAAGAATATTAGAAATTATCTATGGACAATTTTGTAAAGATGAGAGAAAAAATTTCTCTCTCAACTTTTCCTCCTCTCCCCTTTCTTCATACCAAACGGGCCCTTAGGGTTAATACAGTTGATTCTTACCATTTCATCGGATTTCGGTTTTGATCTTTTTAGTTTCAACTTGTTAATTTTGATCCGTATAATTTATAAGGACTTGGTTTGATGAGTTCGATTAAATATACGAACCAAAATCAAGATTTATTAAAAGTATAAGGACTAATCATTAAACTCAAACTAAATTCTTATCAAATTATAGGATGAAAAACGATTTGAAACTATAGAGGAACTAATAATGTAATTAACCCAAAACATTGTGTGAGAACAGTAACTAGCATGTTTGTCTCCATTTCTCATTACCCAGATGCCACTCATTGCTTTCAGAACCACACATATATTCTTCTCTTTCTCTGATCTCTGTCGTTCTCATCCATCACCATTATATTATTTATATTCTTTCAAATTCTGTCATGGTTCTGCAGGTCAGTTCCTTTGATTCCTTTAATGTCTCTATTTTTTTTTTTATATCTGACAAATTTCACCTTTAACTAAACCCCATAAAGCTTAAGCATTTAATCCCATATACAGTCACAAACAGTCTTTTCACTGTTATTATAATACCAAAACTGATCTAATATAATCATTTTTTAAGTAGTAGCTGAAAGCCTTATTATATATCCATAATTGCCAATTGTGTTGCTTGCAGAGAATGATTCTGCACTTTTTGCAGTGAAGCCATATGCCAGCCACATACGCTACTATAGTGTGATAATTATATAAGTGATGCCACATGCACTATTTTGATTGGATGTTCAACTGTAGAGTGCAAGAAACAGACGTTGCAGCTGATAATAAGTTTGCTTTTAACACTTGTTCCCTCCAGATAAAGATAGAGGTATCGATCGAGGAAATAAGCAGCAATAAGTGTGTGCGAGTGAGAGTGTGAGATTCTCAATCATCATGTCTTCCTCTTCTTCCTTCCTCTTCGGTGACCATCATCATTACACCAACAAGCCTCCTATATTATCTCTTACTTTATCGTCGTCGTCATCCTCCTCCTCCAACCTCGTCAACTTCACCATTATTTTTCACAGCTGGCTCAAGAAGAAGAGGAAGAAGACAAAAAAGAGAAAGTGGGTTTTGTAAGACAAACCCTAGCTACTTCCATGCATATCTACCAACTCAGTCACTACTCACGAGAGATTATTATTGGATCTAGCTAGCTTCTTCAGCGAACAAGATCCAACAACTCATATACTCTCTCGGGGGAATCAAGCTTGTCGGTCCGATCCAGTTCAGTTTTGCCTATATATAATAATATGGGTTAAGTATATTCCATCGCCTTATCTGATGTATTATTATTATTAATATTTAAGCGGCTAGACTTTACTTAATATTGTTGTAATAACTTGTAGTAGTTTGAACCAATTTGTAGTTTGTTCTCTGCAGAATTCTTGAGGGAAGCTAGGCATGTGATGATATATGAATATTTTTGCTAATTTGCTTTGTGGTTCCTCTTTCATCCTCCTTTCTTTTCTCTTTGTGGTGTGAAAGTGCTTTTCTTGATGATTTTTACTGCAATTAAATGAAGGTTTTCTACTTCCACAAAATTAAAGCTCAGACCAACATGAACTCTAATTTAAGGACAGTTCGATTTAATTTTCTATTGAGTAGCTAGTGCATACTGTTTGTCTTGACATTATTGCGTCAATTATATAAAGCATATCATTGATACTATGGTATTTTCCTTTTCTGGGACTAGGGTTTGAAACTTTCAAAGCCATATATATATACCTCCACTTAGCCGCTAGTACCTTTAACCTAATTCCAATCATCCATTAGTTTGTGGTTCAATTTCCGGCGTGATTCATCAGATCATTATGGTAATGAAGAGTTTGATATGTGAAAAATATCCTGGTAAAATAAGATAAGAGCTAATAGCTTTTTTTTAGAGAGATTAATAAGAATACTAAATAAATTAATTTAAAGTGTTTATATTTATTTTTTTTATTTCAAGTTAATTTGTTTAACTTATAAACTGATATATAATCAAATAATACTGAACATATATTATGATTAATTGACTTATTTTGCTTCTTTAATTTATCCAAAAGTTCAACTAAGTCTTATATTTAGGATCAGAGAAAGTATTATACAGGTCAACTTATCTGAACATTAGTGGGCTAATATTAAATTGAACCGTTTTTCCTTTATTATTATCTGATCCTTCAGTTAATTTACTGCTACATTCATGCTTCAATATATCATTTTGATCTTATTTATAAGTCTAAATTAATTAACTCTTATATATTAAGGAGAGTTGGTTAACTAATTAATTATGAGCTAATTTCCAATTTTTCCCTTATCTATAATTGGTTTTAAAAGTTAACTTAAATAAATTCTTTTTGTTTGTTGTAATTAATAGGGGCAAAAAAAAAAAACTAAAAAAACGTATTTATTACTTTAAAACTGGATTTATAATAAGAACCAATTTTTTTGTCAGAATGAACATATAAATAGAATTAGAGTCATAAGTCTTACATCCCAAAATGTATTTTAAAGGGTTTGATTAAGTGTACAAAGACAAGATAGATTTATTTATTTTTAAAAAATTTTACTTTTATAAGTTGAGATGTTAATTTGTCAAAATGTTTTTATCAAATTAACATTGTTCTATTTTAACATGACAATATTAGACCAATAATGCCCTTATACTCCTAAAGTTAATTCAAGATAAGAAAGCCCCTTACCCCCAGTCAGCAAAGTTTGATGCGCACACGCACACATATAAGGAACTGAATATCAGATATTACCAAACTCTCGATAACATTCAGCTGATTTCTCAAAAATTGATGTCTTTCTCAAACTTGTTGGATGCCACGGACTTCGCCATGTTGAACACAACTTATTATCTGACAACTATTCGACCCCACCTGGGATTGAATCTGCTGCTAATGATAATTATATTCTAAATCTAAACTTTTCAGTCTTGAAAAAAATTGAGGGTTCTATTTTTGGGTACGCACAAGTTTTAAATATCTATTATCAACACATATTAAATTATGCAAATGAAAAGTAGTGTCAGCTACCAGCTAGCGACTGGACAGGTAGTAACATGATAAAGGGCACTTAGCGCTTGTTTGGTTTGAGGGGAGGGGAGGGGTTTTAACTTTTAACATACCTTGTTTGGTTACATTATATTGGAGGGAAGGGAAGGTATGTGTTTTTAATGATCACTCCTTTGCTTCAGATGGGGAGGCAAGGGAAGGTATGAACTAATTTATCATTATGCCCTTATGTGTTAGTTCATAACTTTTATATTTTTCATGTCATACCAATTTATTTATATCTTAATTTAAATTACATAATTTATTAAAATCCACACTCATGGTCAAAGATTTATATGAAAACTAATATAATGAAATATATTTTTATATTTAATCGTTATCGTAATATATTTTAAAAAATTAATTTAACAATCTCATCTTTGGCCATCAAATTATTACCTGTCCCGCGTTAATGAGCAATATCAGATTTCTCATAGTATCCATTAATTTTATTTTCAAAATATGAACAAAAGAATATGCAAGTCAATTATTTCTAAAGCCATGTTTTTTTTTTTTTTTGACGAAGTCATGAAGGCAATGTCAGCAGAACAATTGAAGAAAACAGTTCATATATGGTAAGTGTAAACTCTTACACGGATGATGGGCATACTCTAGTTCATACTAGTGCAGTGTTTTAGAACTCAATACATTGTCTCAGATCAGGTACGTAACCAAGTTCAGAAAAAGTTCATCTTTGGTAGTTGTGGAGAAGAACAAGCAGTGATTCAAAGAAATTACATTTGGACGATCCATCAAATGCATTAACACGATTATTGGACTGCCTATCCTGCAAGACCGATCTTATAGCCACTATTTTCCCAATCTCCAAGCACTTGGCCTCTATTTTAGGAGAAATTGAGCTAAATGAGAAACTCAAGAATAAAAGGGATAGTAGGAAAAATTCCGTCCCCAAAGTAATTTACTCATACCTGAAAAACAATTTCCAAATGATCCAGTGCCAACAACCCGTCTGCCATGTAACTGATGGTCTGCATGCAAGTGGAATCAGGAAAGGAATCTTAACTCAGTTACATAATTAACTTACACGAGATTTAATAAGAGGAAGAAGAAAAACAATAGATGTCATCAAGTTTAAGTATTCAAAAGGTGAATTAGTAATTATTGCAGCACATGCATAATTTAACAAAACTACATACAACTTTCAGAACCCCAAAAACTTCAGAAGGCCAATTTGAAGAAAGTACAAATAGAGAATAACTCAATAGATCCATAGAGTGAACTGAGATCTCAAACCCATCTTTCCCAGTGTACCAGAAAGTATCATTAATTTGCCGAATAATTTAATTGTCATTGGTAAGATCACATTGCATTAATCCTAACTTCTTCTTTATTACTCTATATTATTTACATGCTTGAACAGTCCAAAAACATTATTGGAAAGTATAGTTGAGAACTTCCTTGGTGACTACGCTGCTTGCCAGTGAAATACAATGTTCATTACAACTTACAACTTACAACTTAATATACCAGAAGATTATGAATTCTTAATTATATAATTTTATTGATTAGTGACTGAAGTGTCAAATTAGCTAGCAATGTCCTCACAGTAATTTTCTTTATAAAGAGAACTTGTTGGTGACAAATGATAGCTTAAAATTGCTGATTTCAGACTTGGTAAAGAAGTATAATCAATGCCGCCTTCTGGTAAGTCATATTCTGTCATATATACCCTCTTCTTTTAGCTTATGTTGGAAATTGTGAGATAAGAGGATGAGACATAAGGCTTTGCAACCATCTTCTTTTAATAGTAAAAAGCAAACAAATCATCACCACTATTTTGAAATCAACGGAGAGATGAGGAATGTGCATGTAGGGCACTGCTTAGGTTGCCTTGTCGTGAAGACGAGGAAGGTGCATGTATTACCATAGCACTCGACCAATTATTGTTATTTTTTTTGGGCAGAAAACACTTGATCAATTATGTTTCATGACCTTAGACGTATAAGTTTTCCTTTCAACTACATCATTTGGAAAAAAGACTGAAAATATTATTTGAATCATAAGTAATTATATTATAGCTACTGTGTAAGTAGCAACAACCACAAAATCTTTTTCATAAAGTATAATTCATTATTATTATTATTTTCAATTTTTAATTTAGTACTTGTATTTTTTATTAAATATGTCAATTTCACGTATTCTTTTTGCATCGTTAGCCCCATGAACTTTGCTCTGTTAATATTGTTAACTCATATATATATAAAAGCTAACCGTGCTAATAAAATAAAATCAAAATGAGTTAAAAACAGTAATATACAGATGTACTTCTGCAGGAATCTTTGATTTGGGCCCAAAAGGCGAGAGCGGAATGGTCGGTCTTTGGAGATCGAACACTCGCTATTTCCATGCACGTGCTAATCAGCGGAGGAAGTCTCAACGCGTTGAGGCGATTAAAGATGGCGAGGGAAATTGGGTCTACGACATGTCTCTTATTAAAGGTATGGCCACTGGTTTTTTCTCTAATCTCCTTTCAGAAGATATCCCGTCTCGGCCACCCCTTTGCTGCCAAATGTCATACCCCAGTGTTGAAGAAGGTGATCTTCGATGGTGCAATAGAGAGATTTCAGCGGTGGAAGTTAAAGAAGCGATATTTAGCATGGGTGCCCTAAAAGCCCCGGGTCCTGACGGGTTCAATGCTCTTTTTTATCAGAATCAGTGGCCCACGGTATGTACTTTTGTAGTGTCCCATGTTAAATACTTATTTGCTAACCCCCAGGCTATCAGGGCGTGTAATGGCACACTCATGGTGCTTATCCCGAAGAAAGATCATCCGGAGTCTATGGGAGATCTGAGACCAATAAGCTTATGCAATGTCGTATACAAAGCTCTATCGAAAATTCTTGTGAACAGACTCAAACCCATCCTACCCTTGGTTATAGCCCTGAACCAATGCAGTTTTGTCCCTAGGAGACATAGTAGTGACAATATTGTTGTGGCTCAGGAGGTAGTTCATTCAATGAGGTATATGACTAAGAAAAAGGGCTTCCTGGCAATCAAAATTAACTTGGAGAAAGCTTATGATAGGGTAAATTGGAATTTTTTACAGAACTGCCTCCGGGAAATCAACTTGCCAAGTCGTCTTCTCGAGGTAATTGGTCAGTGTGTATCTAGTTCCTCCATGCAACTCCTATGGAACGGTGATAAAGCGGATATCTTTCAACCATCTAGGGGGGGTGAGACAAGGGGATCCATTGTCACCCTACTTATTCATGCTTTGCATGGAGAAACTAGCCCATCTTATTCAAGAAGCAATCCAGGATGGACATTGGAAGCCAATCTGTCTCACTCGAACTGGGCCCCCCATCTCCCATTTGTTTTTTGCAGATGATATGGTTTTGTTTGCAAAAGCGTCAATGGACCAAGTTGATACAATCAATGGATGTCTCAAGACTTTTTGTGAGTGCTCGGGGCTAAAAATCAACCAACAAAAAACTCGAGTATTCTTTTCCAAAAATGTGCACCATTTGAGAAGAACTGAAATGTGTGAGGCACTTGGCTTCCCCATCACAAGCGACTTGGGCAAGTACTTGGGGGTTCCCCTTCATCACAAGCAGGTAACTAAGGAATCCTTTCATTATGTGGTGGACAAGGTTAAAACAAGACTATCAACTTGGAAGGCAAGGTCGCTATCCTCTGCAGGCAGAGCGACTCTTATTTCGTCAGTTACGTCAGTGATTCCAGGGTATGTCATGCAAACTTCGTTGCTCCCGGCCAGCACGTGTGCAAGTCTTGATCAAAACAATCAACAATTCTTATGGGGCAGTTTGGAGGAGCACAAGAAGATTCCGTTGGTCGCATGGGACACTATCTATCAGCCCAAAACAAGGGGAGGATTGGGTCTTCGCCACTCCAGCTACCAGAACCAAGCATATCTTATGAAGATTGGATGGCAACTCTCAACTAGAAAGGATGACTTTTGGGTGAAGGTAATTAGAAATAAATACAACTGTGGCTCTGATGTCTTACCTAAAATTGACAGGGCTAAGCCTGGATCGAATCTATGGAATGGAGTGAAATGGGCGTGGAGTAAGGTGGAGGAAGGAACTGAGATACTACAGAATGGTGTGTTACGTTGGAAGTGGACTAAGAGTGGGGAATTTACAGTAAAATCTGCATATGACAGCTTGAGCCAGAACATGTCGCAACCTGATCATTTATGGAACAAGATCTGGAAAATTAAAGTGCCTGAGAGATGTAAAATGTTCGTATGGTTAGTTCTTCATAATCGCCTACTAACCAACGTTTCTAGGTGCAAGAGGGGTTTGAGCGAAGATGATCGTTGTCCTATATGCATGTCGGACGCTGAGAATCTCCTCCATGTCCTTAGGGACTGCCCTGATACTCTGCAACTGTGGAACATAGCTATTCCCAGGCATCTTTGTCGCACCTTTTGTTCGCTAGACCTTGATAGCTGGATCCGCTGGAACCTCAAACAGAGAGGAGGGTCGAGGAAGGCAGAGAACTGGGATCAACAGTTTGTCATCACATGTTGGTGGCTATGGAGGCGTAGGAATCTGTTTGTCTTTGAAGGGAAGAAAACTTCGAACCTTGCCATTTCCACCAGTGTCACTGCCATGAGGAACAGTTTGAGCGATGCCCAAAGCAGGTTTAGCCTTGTACATGGACAGCGAAGAGATGCAACTGGACTTGGGGAACGCTGGCAACCTCCTCCGCCTGGGTGGGTGAAGCTTAACACTGACGGTGCTTTTTCCCCCCTCTCTGTTGGCATTGCGAGTGGTGGCATCCTACGGGATGAACATGGTGAGTTTTTAAGAGCGTTCATGTTCAAAGGCAATGACGGGGATAGCTTAACAGCTGAACTTTGGGGCTGTGTGCACGGATTGAAACTAGCATGGGACATGGGGATCAAAAACATTATTCTGGAAGTGGACGCTGCTGAGGTAACTGCATTGTTAAGGAGTCCATCGTATGAAACACATGAAGACCGAAGTCTCATTGATCTCTTAAGAGAGGTGGTGGACCGGGACTGGAATGTGGAGATCAGGTTGATTAGTAGATGGAGGAATAACGTTGTTGATCATCTAGCTAAGAGGAGTCTATCGGCCTTGCACGGCTTTCACGTCATAGTACAACCAGATACGATTTAGGAAGGATACTTGATCTTGATAAGGGTTAGGCTTTGGTAGGATGCTCTTTTGTATTTAAAAAAAAAACAGTAATAAAAATTAAATAAAAGATATTGTTGAAGTGATTTTTTTTCTTCATTCCACACCCCCTATGTTCCTTTTATTATAAGAAATAACTATCACATATAATAACTATCACACTCCCCAATAAATACAGTATAATGTAATTAGCAGAGGATCGGACTTCTTCGTTAAGAAGTTTAACCCAAAGTTGTCATATAATCTAATTATGAAGAACAGGGCATATTAAATGAGAATGTGCTTAGAGGAGAACCATAAAGAAACTTATGATCATGAAGCTAATAATAAGAGAAGAGAATTATATATGTATCAATGACTACACCACATAAGGCTAACAAGAGTACTTAATAAGCATTCAATTATTATTTTTGCATGTGAAGCTTTAGAACGATAAAGAAACTTATGATCAATGAGAGTGTGTTGTGTGTGTGTGTGTGTTTTCCCAAAATAAAAATAATAATGACTACACTACATAAGGAAAATGATTAGAGAAGAGAATTATATATATGTATCAACGACTACACCACATAAGACTAACAATTATTTTTGCATGTGAAGCTTTAGGACGATAAAGAAACTTATGATCATAAGTCCAAGAGAACACATCAAAGCCCTTGGATACCCAGAAGAGGAAAGTATATGTAGAATGACGGATACAAATGGAATGATGACCTGATGATCTATTTAGGAATTTGTTCTTTATTTTTCTATCATAAGATTTGGGTTTTGATTAAAAAGTGATATTACTGTGAATTTCGTAAATAAACTCTATCATAAAATTTCAAATTATAAATAGTTTTGATTTTGAAAATAGTTTATACGATGCCAATATGATATATACGCATATATAGGAACATTTTTCTAATGTTTATCCATCACTTGGACTATCAGGTGGGGAAAAAAAAAAATCCATCGCTTGGGCTACTAAAATGCACTTCTAATCTAATTAGAAATTGGTGAGTTTCTTATTTTTAGCAACACGCATGTAATTAATAATATATCTCCATAACTCTGGCAAATATATATACACTCTTTTCCCTTGGCCGTGAGGGATCCAACACTGGCTTGTTTGAGCTTTTGCTGGATCCAGATCAACTTCTAATTAGATATAGTACTTTCTTTGATATTGCATCGAGAATAAGCATCCTAGTACAACTAGCCCAACAAGCTATGAGTAATTTAATACGGGCAACAATCTTAATATAAGAGCTAAATTGAAGGTGGAAGAGTAGTTAATAATTTGTTGCTAACACAGGATTTGGTGGAGGTATGTGGGCAAGTTGGAGGAAATGATGCAAGACAATATTCCAGGACTCAAATCAAAGCACATCCTGATATATTATGGTCTAGATTGACGACATTAATTGAAGCAACAATGGCAATCTGTACACAACCTGATTTATGGCACTAACGCTTCTGGGTTTGGCTGGAATCTGGCGAATAAGTGCATAGAAGCTGAGGACTCGGTGAACAATATGTGAAGGTATGTCATGCATTCTAAATAGAAAAAACTGGTTTATATTTCTGTCATTTCACAAATTCTGTTATGTTGTTATGTGAACAAGAATGCTGGCAATTGGAAGTTTCGACACTTGGAAAAGCTGACATTTGTTGGGGTAATTAAGGATCGTGCAATTGGAAACAATGCCTTAAGGCCGGCCTGATCAAGTTCAAGCAGGAGGCTGAACAAGAGACAACTACTGAAAATAACCAAGCTGACCCAGTTTTTGAACAATATGTTGAGATCGATAGATCAAAGTAAAGGGCAGTCAACATCTAGGAAGTGGCGAAGATCAAGTCGTGATGCTACAGAATTGTTATTTGAAGCAATGAAAGAATCATCTAAGACTATGCAACCACAAATTCATCAAACCATGTCTTTGGAAACATACTAAAGCAACTAATTCCTTGTTATTTTTCCATTTCCCATGAGCTATATATATATGTGTACCTAATAGACTTTGGAAACAAGTAGATAAGTATGACTTATGCGTCAAACCGATTAAAAGTAGATGAATTAATGGGCCAGGGGTGAACCAACTCACAGGTTTAATTTGTAGTAGGGGCCGGTGCTCACTCATAAGGATGTTTCTTTATCTTTTCTGGATTCCACGCGCTGCATGCATAGTTGTACTCCCACTATTACTATTTTTTTTATTGTTATCATAAGAATTTGATAATTAATTTACAAAAATTAAATAAAAATCTAATTTCATTATTTATAATTAATATGTCTTGATGACATCAAACTACCTTATTTAATCATATACTTTGGAATTATCTCTCATTGGAGCCCCTTAATATATACGTGTAATTAATGGGAATATTTTTATTAAGGATATTTTATAAATTTAGGAAGTAATGTGAACTATTGATATCTTATATTTAAGACAAAAATGAACCCATTATTTAGCTCATATATTTGAGACTAAAGTTAGTATTATTTATGAACAACTTTGGATAATATTTCCCCTAGTTATTAATATAACATTCACTTTAATTAAAAAAAAATTAAACTATAAAGTGAATATTATGTTGAAGATTCGGGGTATTATTATTTTTTATGCCACTTAACTTTATTATGTGTTTCAATTCTATCATTAATTATCCTCAGCTTAAAATTTTTACAAAAAGCTTATAGACAATGTAGCTTTTTATAAATTTGGCAACATACATATATGTGTGTTGAATTGTCGAAATTGTAGATCTATGCCCTGCACAAATACAAATCGATCGCCCGTGAGGCACACATCGCACAGACGAGACAATGGTTTAAAAATAAGAATTCATGGGAAAATAAAAAAAAGCATGTATTAGAATTTTCTATCGCATGAAAAATTTCAATGACAAATGAATAATATCAACTTCTTATATTTCTGGCCTCCTGTTGTTCCAAATGAACATATCTCCTAATACTAATCCACTCAAGCCGAATGCTCGATGTCGGCTCATTGTGGCTCCAGACTGGAAACACTGTTCACTAGAGGTAAACGGCTTCCCTTAGAAACAACGTCATTGGGTCCGATCCGTGTCGAGCTGACAGCTTCTAAAAAGGGCAGTCGGCTTAGTTACAGTTCGAATTTCAGATTTCAGATTCCATGTTTCATATCTTCCTGCCATAAGTCCTCAGTTTTCTTGCAAAGTCACCCTCATTCGGCGTCTTTCTCTCTCATGCTTGGTTTCTGAAACCTCCTTGGTTTCCAACAAAACTAATGAAGACTTTGCTTCTAACGTACCTTGACTCCATGGCGTGGCTTCGATCAGGGACGGTGTCACATTGTGCATGGTGAAAGGCCTGATATAGTTTGTATGTTGTTAAAGCTTTCCATGAAAGGTTAGTCAGACCACTTAATAATAACTTTAATGTTTAACGTAGAGAACGTTGCTCCCTTCTCTGCCTCTGGAGTGTTTTTCAGCTTATTTCCTGTGATTGTGTTTTGCCAATTCTCTACTGATCTCGTGTTGGTTACTTTTAGGTCGTGCATTAAGTTCCAGAACCAGGCGTGTGAATGTCAGGTATGTGAGCTGAAAATTTCAGTGAATGCGTGTGATAGCCGATTACATTGCTTCTTATTTGAGTCTCAGCAAGTGGTTCGATGTTGTAAATAATCAGTTGAGCATTCACCGTGCTGTGGAGCTGGGACCTTCCTTTAATGACCTTCATTGTGGGGTACTCGAATGTAGCCTCCTTCTGAAGTTTGACTGTATAATATACCATGAGTTTTGTCGTTCATTTGATGCTTTTCCAAGGCCTGCAGGGAAGAACTTGGTATTGATGGAGGTTTGGACATTAATTGCATGCTTTCTATTCATTTGAGTATATATGCAGCCTCTTTAGTCAGCATGACCGTATAATATACTCATGTTCTGTTTGATTCTTTCTCAGTTCTATCGTGATCTTGGAACCCTGGACGGGGATGATGTATTGTCACTTTCTGAGTGGAGATTTGGACAAGTTGGTTGTTACAAGATGGCTGCAGCTTGGTATTAATGGAGGTTTGGACATTAAATTGCATGCTCCTTGGAATGCATTTGTTGAAGCTTCATTAAGTCAGTAACTAAACTGGTTCAAGAGAGGAAGGAAAATGTCTGAGTGTTCTTAGAGTTTGTAGTCTTCAAGTCTTTTGTTTTTTATTTCCATTTAGTTGTAACAACTTGTGATTGTCTGATTTGGTTCGTGTTATCCCATGAACCTCATCTAGAGTGCAACTGTTTTTGTGGTTTTATCTTATCTTTAATGAATGTTTGTTCTACTGAAAGAAGTCCAATTCCCACTGTCTTACTTTGACTTGTCATTTGTTCATTACTTAAACCGTGAATACAATACCATTTAAGGCACAATTTGAAAAATTTGGAATGGGACCTCCCACTTGGAAATCAGTTATGCTTCACTGGAAACTACAGAAGGAAGTGAACTTGTGCAATGGTACTGGGCTATATATGTATATCAAAGCTTGGCAAGAATCTCATTGAAGCCATTACATTGAATAGTTTGAAGCCAAATCAAACGGTGTTAATTCATAGAATGGATATGAATCCTTCTGAAAGTTTAAGTCGTTCCATATGTGAAGGAGGCAATTCCCAATAAACCTCAGTTTTGCAATGACTATCAACAAAAGCAAAGGGCATATCTTTATCATGTTGGAGAATATATTTCTAAACCAGTTTTTAGTCATAGCCAAAATCAAACGTTAATAGAAGCATGGATGGATTGAAATGAATAGTAGGACCCCGACAAACGTGGTTGACAAGGAAGCTTTCAGAAATTTATGACAGTACAGCTGGTTGATTGTGATAACATTGACATGGAAGAAGAGTGAAGGTGTGACTTTTAGATGTTTTTGCGGTTTAATTTTATGTTCCAAGCTAAGCAGTAATGAACTTTTGATTTGCTGGTTAGACATTTAGTATTTGCCTTTGTAGCTTTCTAAACCAGTTGTTGAACTTGTGTGACATGCCGTAGTGTTTTATTCATGGACAAGAGTTTTACGCTTTTGTAGTTTTTTCATTTACCATCTTATTGGTTTTAATTTTGCCTTTTCTAATTCTGAAAGATTATTAGATGAAGTTGTAGTGTTGTATTTATTTGGCGATGGTGCTGAATTTGTATGATACACTGGAGTGCATGTTAATTTCTTTAAATCAGTGTCTAAGTTTGATTTTACGAAAAAACCAAAGTTTGGTGTACCCTCTATTCAATTTCAGTATGCTCGCTTGTGTATCCCCATTTTTTTGGTTAAGTACTCTGCAATCAAGATATATTTCTTCCGTTAATGCTTAATGAATTATGTCACACAATCATTTATTCATTGCCTTTCTCTATCTAATTAACAAGATTATTTAAAGCTTTTCACATTTCCAATATATTGCCGTATTTTCTTTTAATGAGGATTTAAGTGCAATTTTCCCCCGAAAAAAAAAATCCTCGCTGTCGTAACAATGACTACAAAAGTGAAGACCCAAACATGCCGACACTAACTCCGCCCAGAAGTTGACTAACCTCCTTTTTAACTTTCATAACTTCAATCAAGAAACTAACAAACTCTATTATATAGTATTTCCTCCATTTAGCCAAAAAAAAAAATATATATATATATATATATATATAGTATTTCTACATTTCTAAATTATACTATAAATTATAAATGGGAAAAAGATTTCTCCTGTTACTGGAGATAGAGTTATCTCCAGTGCTAGTGACCCCAAAACTACGTCGTTTTGAGTTAATGAAATGTTTGTTAGTAATTTCAGGTGAATTAATTAATAATGTTTTGGTAAAATGTATATGATTAAAAAATAAACAGAATTACAGAAACACCCTTCATTAATTCACTTGAAATTACTAATAAACCCTTCATTAATCCAAAACGACGTAGTTTTGGGGTCACTGGAGATAACTCTATCTCCAATGACAGGAGAAATCCTTTACACATTATAAATTATATTATATATTTAGCATCGAAGTAATAGTAGTTTACAATTACTAATATAAAATAATTTTTAAAATAAGGAGTATTCAATCCTATTATTGGAATTTTATTTATAACAAAAGTGTATATTTACATATAAAAAATAGAGTAAATACCCTCTTTGATCATTGAAAAAAATCATGGACCTCTTTTTGGTCCCTCAGTAGAAAAAACTCATCTTGTAATCCCTGACCATATTTGGGACACTTTACTGCATGTGTCCTCTTCAACCTGTAAGGACTAACGTGGACGGTTTTTGGATTTTACAGTGATTACGGGATGAGTTTTTTTTACTGAGGGACTAAAAAAGAGTCCGTAATTTTTTTCAAGGACAAATAGAGTATTTACTCATAAAAAATATTTATGAGAACATCAGTCAATCAATTATTTTGTTAATAACTTGTATGATTCTTAATTAAATCAATTAAAACGAGCAAACACTCGGATATTATGGTATAAAATAATCTTACCAAACGACAAGCCAAAGTCAGAAAGTAAACAGAAAGAAAAAGGCGCTGGAGTCATCTGGAATATCTAGCGGCATCTCTGTCTGCTTTCTGTGGAGCTCAAAAACTCGGTGCACTCGAATCGCATTCTCTGATTGTAACTCTCTCTCTCTCTCTGATCGCAGGCTCAATCTAGCGTGTCTCAAAATCCTCTGTGAAGATCGACTCTCCTTCTCAACATGCGCTAATTGTTTTCATACAATTCAGCGCCAAAGTCTCTGGAGATTTGTTGATTCATTGTCATATTCTTATGGGCGGCAACGGCAGGCCCAGGTGGAAAATCTCTTTCCATCGTAATTCCTCAAGCTCCAAGCCCCAACCAAAAGACCCTCCTGTCGAGTTTCTGTGCCCAATTTCTCGGTCTCTCATAGCCGAACCAGTCGTCGTTGCTTCCGGTCAGACTTTTGAATCGGTTTCTGTTCAAGTGTGCCGAGACTTAGGTTTCACTCCCAAGCTAGAAGACGGATCCACTCCTAATTTCTCTGCTGTGATTCCAAATTTGGCTCTCAAATCCACTATATCCAATTGGTGCGTTAAATCTGGTGTGGAGAAACCTCACCCGCCGGAATATAGCTCCGTGGAGAGGATCGTCCGTACAGCAATGCCGTCCCCGCGGCGCGAGAATCAGGAGTCGGTTTCGGATAGGGAATTGCTCAAGGCCATGGTGGATAATCCACCCGTCATTTTCTCTCACGCAGCCACGGAGTTGGGTCCCCAGGCCAACCCGTTCCAAACAAGTTCATCCGACTCCGTCTGCTGTCCTGAGACTCCTTTACCTCTCGCGACTCGTCCCACCTGTTACTCGTCTTCGTCTTCTTCTGTCGAAATCAACGATAATGAACTCCGGAGCCCTATTGGTCCAATTTCCGAGGAAGAGGAGAAATTAGTGTTGAAGCTGAGGAGCGACGAAGTTTCTGAGCAGGAAGGAGCGGTTGTTTCGCTCAGGAACATCACCAAGACAAGAGAGGACACCAGAATTTCTCTTTGCACGCCTGCGTTACTCTCATCACTCCGATCACTGATCCTATCGGAGCATCCCGTTGTGCAAGTAAACGCCGTCGCCTCACTGGTTAATTTCTCCCTCGAAAAATCTAACAAAGTGAAAATCGTAAGGTCTGGATTTATCCCTTCCCTCATTGTAGTCTTGAAAAGCGGATTCCCCGAGGCGCAGGAACACGCGGCGGGAGCACTATTCAGCTTGGCCTTAGACGACGAGAACAAAATGGCCATCGGCGTTTTGGGCGCGTTGGAGCCACTCATGAACGCGTTGAGGTCCGAGTCGGAACGTGCTCGGCAGGACTCGGCGCTCGCGTTGTACCACCTGACCTTGGTGCAGAGCAACAGGGTGAAGCTGGTGAAGCTGGGGGCGGTGCCGACGCTGCTATCAATGGTGAAATCAGGGGATTTGGCGAGCCGTGTTTTGCTGATTCTGTGTAATATAGCGGCGGGAACGGAGGGGCGAACGGCGATGCTGGATGCGAATGGGGTGGAGTGCTTGGTGGGTGTACTGAGGGAGAATAAAAGTGCGGCGGAGGCGGCGACGACGGAACACTGTGTGGCGGCGTTGTACGGAATGAGCCATGGAAGCTTGAGGTTCAAAGCGTTGGCAAAGGAAGCAAGGGCTGTGGAAGTTTTGAGAGAGGTTGAAGAGAGAGGATCAGGGAGGGCACGAGAGAAAGCCAAGAGGATGTTGCAAATGATGAGAGCCGGAGGAGAAGAGGATGACGAAAACGGCGGCGGTTCTGACGAGGCATTGGACTCAAGTGGGTTGGGTCGAACCCGGTTCAGAGTTGGTGGCGGGAGGAACGTGAGCACGGCTAACACCACCTCGTTTTAGGATTTAGCATTTCCCTCCTTTTCTTTTTTCTGGTTATGGTGAGTTGCTTAAATTTCCTCAACTTATTCCATAAATAGTTTATTTTTTTTGTGGGATTCATATATGGAAATGGAATGACTGGGATTGTGATTTTAGGATGTAAATAAATTATATAGCGAGGCATTTCTTGTTCAGTATTGTTAGTCATTTTTATTCTCGTTGTAATTGGAATATATTCTTTGGTGAAAAGCTGGGAAGCATCCATTGTGTTGTTGAGGGATAAAGCTGAACTTTTTTTTTTTTTTTTTTTGATAATAGAGAGGCCAGGCCAATATATTAAATCAAACCAGAAGTGGGATAAGTTCCCATACAATCATGGAGAAGCAAAGTTCTCAGAAAAGATGGACAGGAAAGAAAACTACATGAGGAGGATAACCCATACTTAGCTAATCTATCAGCCATAAGATTAAATTCCCTGGGAACAAAAGAAAACTGCACGTCCCAATTGAGCCGCAGCAACTCTCTGATCTTTGTCATAACCATTGTCTGCGCATTGCCAAAGTCATTAGTTTTGAACGATTCAATTAGAATCTTAGAGTCTGATTTTATAATAATAGCTCTGTAACTCATACTACAAGCCACTTCAAGTGCTTTGAGGAGACCCCATTCTTCTGCTTCATAAGGAGAACACCGCCCCAGGTGTGCTGAAAATCCAGAAATCCATTCGCCTCTAGAGTCTCTAAAGACTCCCCCACAGCCAGCACAACCTTTAGAGGATGACACGGCACCATCTATATTGATTTTAACCCAACCTACAGGTGGAGCTTCCCATGAGATGAGTCCCGTTGCTCCAGACTTGTTAGGATGAGCACAGCTAGCAGCTTCTGTATATAACTGCCAAACATTCAGAACTACAGTAGCTGGAAAAGATGGTTTCTGAAAGTCATGGTCGAAAATATGGGCATTCCTCCACTTCCACAAGAGCCAAACTGTCACCCCAAAGATCTTACTCCAGTGAGGCATTGAGGAGCCTCCACAGCCTCCTTTAAGGTTAAGGTGAAGCCAATGTCGTAGATTTGCAGCAAAAAAACCGGCATAAATAGCAGGTGAAATCAAATCCTTCCATAGTAGTTTTGCATAACTACAGTCCCTGAGTATATGCAATACTGATTCAGGGTGGATATTACAAAAAGAACAGAAAGTAGAGGAGTTTGTCCATTTTCCCCTCCATTCATTTGTAGGCAGACGATTGTGAAAAGCAAGCCAAAGAAATGTCCTGATACGCTCAACCCCAGGCCATTTCCAGAAGGATAAAGCTGAACTAGTAGGACTTGAAGCAATACTTATGTTCGCGTCTTCTTTGATTGGATTCAAAAAAAAAAAAAAAAGATTGTTTTGGAAGATCTGTTCGGAATTTTGCATGCTTGACTTGTTTTCTGTTCATTTTAAGAATCAGATAAAGATAGTGGCATAGCGTGTACTAACTGTTGTTTAAAAGCCTGACTGAGAGCATAAGAATGAGAATCTAATTCTGGCAAATCTAATAAGCAATACTTGCCCATCAAGGTGATGAAAACAATTAATTTTAAATTCTGTAATTGGTTGTGAAATTATTTATTAAAAATTTTGTATGTATTAAAATGACCCAAAAAAAAATGAAATACAGTAAGTTATGGGAGCATTCTATACTCGTCTGATGATGACGAGGATGGGAATGCACTATGCAGATGCTAATCTGGAAAGCTTGGAGGAGCTGCTTTTTCTGTTTTTCAAAAGAAATGCTGAAATGGATATACTTGTTCTCTGCTTTTGACTGTACAAATAGTTTGATTAGATATTTTCTAAGAATTGACTTAGTGAAATTTCACATTTCGCATATCACAAAAAAAGGAATAATCTCTCCGGTTCAAGGTTAATCGCTGAAAATGAGTCGCACTAATATTAATCCATTTTATTCTATGTATTCCAAAACAAAAATTCAACAACCACTTATCAAAATCATGTAACTTTTCATATGTTGTTGAATAGAAATAAGGAATGTTGATCTTTACTAATTTTGTTATGGGATCGTTGTTTTCAAATGGCCCCATTCAACGATTTATGAATCTTGACTCACGTTGATCATGAGGACTCTTTTTTTCCTAGGAGTAATCTTGGATTTTAATAATTATAGGGATTGATATGCAAACTCAGAATAAAATATACCAGGATTCAATTAACTGCATACTAAAACATATTTAAAAACCCAATTTTATTCTTATTTTTATTTCCATTTTCACCTCTTTCCTCATTCAAATTGTATTAAAAACTTTTCCGTGAAAACAAACGAGGTCTAAGACGCCATTCTTAAGAGAATGTAAGGTAACAGTTCTTTTTTTGACATCGTAAGTTGAAGTAATTGAAAACACATGGTGCTCACCCCCCCCCCCCCCCCCCCAAAAAAAAACAAATATATATATATATTAATACAGGCACATATATAACAATGGAATGGGATTTCCCTATATTTTTGTAGTGAGGAGTAAGCTACATAAGAGTTGTATTGGAGAATATAAGTACCTGCAGCTTGGTATTCTTTCATGATTTAGAATCTTATGCAGTGTAATTGGAACTGGTAACTACAACACATTGCAAGAGATCAGATCAGAACTGTCTTGTTGATGTTTTACTAAAAAAAAAAAATGGTTTGACTTGTTCATCTGTTTTACTTAGTAGGCTACTGGCTCCGATCCATTTGTTTAAAAAAAAACAACAACATACAAAATTGTGTGAAGTGGGAACATTAGCACACAGCGGCCCAACAGTTTCCTTGGGTCAGTTTTTCGCTTGGGTAGTCTCATAGATATTGTAAAATTGGATGGTTTGCCCACAGAGGTGGGTCGAGTTGTAAGAGGGTTGTTTCTTAATTATAAGGTTGTGCTTGAGATCTCACTGATATGAAAATCTTGTTGATGAGTAATCCATAAGTATCTCTATAAAAAACCTAGAAGCATGTCCTAACTTGATAAAACTCGGAGACCCAACTCACTTAAACTTGAATGGTTAAAAAAAAAAGGATGGTTTCATTTGCAGTGGCAGTGGGCAGAGCGAGAGAGGAGTCATAATCTTCACACCTCACGAGAGTGTAATGTGAGTTTTTGTGGTTGTACTCTCTTGTAACTGAATCTTTTGCCTTTTGTTCCACTAAGTCAATACAAGTTATATGCAGCATTTAGCTCATGGCCTTTACTGACTCTTAGGAATATAGGATTCACCATCACTGCACCTTCCAACTCCCCCTGTTTCTCCCAGTACAGAGATGTCTCAATTGATTCTCTCTTCATTTGTTCTCTTTCTATTAAATGTCTTTATCATTCGATCAAAATCTATATAAATGTCTGAGCCTTCATAAAGCCTGGTCGAACCTAAAGCTTTTTTAAAGTCCTACTTATAATGTAAGCCTTTTAAAAATACCTCATATTGCAACCTTGAATGCCATAAGTAGTTTTTGTGCACTTTGAAATTATCAAGACCTATATAAAAAATGTAGGCTTTTAGTAGGCTTCAAAGTATAATATTTACAAATTGTACCCTTTAAACAAGCTTTCAGCCTACATATGATTAAAATAAAATCTTATCATTGTTATTAATATTATTAAAATGATTTCACCAACATTCAAACTAATCATCCTAATTAAAACATTATTGTTATTAGAGAGAATAGTAAGGATGTAGCTATGAATAGTTAAGAGGATGTTCCAAAAAAAAAAAATCCTAGGGTAGTACTGTAATTAATTAATTATAACTTGAAATTAGAATATAAGAATGAAAAAAAAATAAATATTGTGTTATTTATATGATATAAATATAATTATTTTTTAAAATGTGTAAACAGGTCGGGCTTTAATAAAATAAATCTAACTTATTTACACATTTAAGCTTCTAAATAGGCTTTAGTCTAACTTTTTTAACAAACAAGTTAGGCCAAACTAGACCCTGAATAAGTCAAGCTGTAAATCGTTTGATAAGGGCCTGGTCTATTTCTACCTCAAGATTAATAGAGACATTAGTTTCCCCCTCTCCTATTTTTCCACATGTCTTTTACTTAATTCCCTCTTTAATTTCTCTCCCGTGGCCTTTTCCTTTGGATCTATAAGGGCCCGTTTGGTTAAGAGGAAGAGTTGGAAATGAATGGAACGGAAATTTTTAAAAAAAGAGAAAGGAATGAAAAATATTTTGCTACAAAGATGTCTGGTTTGCACTAGAAAATAAAAATGTTGATAGAAAAAATTTTATTTAGTTGGAAGAAAACGAGATAGGAAAATGAATCCAATTAAAATTTTACCTTCTTCTCTTTTTTTCTTCATTCTCATCCTCATATCACTACCTTCATCCTCTCCCACTACTCCTCCTCCTCTCTCACTTTTCTTCCTCTCTCTTTCACCAAAACTCTCATCCACTATGTCATTGCCTCCAACGAGTTGTCGACTTTCTTCCATCTTTGTCACTTTTGTCATTGGCGAATTTGCAACGGCGGCGGCAGAGAGGCCACTGTCAACGGCTTCTTTCTCCTCTACTATGGTCACTAAAGGATTTGTGGCGATGGCGAAAAGAAGCCAATATCAGCAACTTCTTTCTCCTTTGATGTGATCACTGACGGATTTGCACCCTAGGCGACTTCTTCCTCCTCCTTCCACGATATTTTCCGATGTTACTCTCTTCTTCTCCCCCGGCATTGAAGAGGGGTGGTTGGTATTCTCCTATTTTCTTGATCCGCCAGAAAATGGTTCCCATCAAAATAGATGGGAATCAATTTTCTCCTGTTTAAGGGAAAATGACTCGCTGTTGGAAAATATTTTCCTGTAAAAATGTGAATCAAATGGCTGCGTCAGACAGAAAATGCCCATTTTCTATTTTCTTTCCACAATTTTCTTTGAACTAGACAGGCCATGAGTGCGGGAAAACACCGTGAAGTTCCCTTCAAATGGACCACACCCATTCATTTATTTATTCATCGTTGCACTTGTCTCTCTTCTTTCTTATATATATTCATAGCTTCTTCCCCATCTCCCAAACAAATATATATAGACGTGAATATATATGCATGCATGAGATCAACGATCACCATATACTTCCATTTTAATCACTGTTTCTTTCTCCTCTCAAATTACCAACCGCTCGCCAATGGGATATCGACCATCACGGTCACATCAAACTCCACAACCGAGTTAAGTGTTAGGCACCTCGTGATCCAAGATGATTGAAAATAAAGAACGATGAGGTATCAAAAGACGCGATTCTTATCCATAAGTGTTATTACTAGTGTAACAAGCTTTCACTGTTCATGATAATCAAATTTTAAGAGAAGGGTTAGGTTCACCCACAGATTAAGAACAAGACGTTTGGAACCCATTCCATAAGAAATTTAGGACTAAAAGTATGCATACCTTTAACTTAACCTGAGTTATTGTTACTTCATAGATTTTTAGGATATCTCCCCCAATATCTTGACCAACTCCAGGATCTTCCTTTAATCACTATTTAAATATAAAGTATCGAGTTCAATATCGTATAAATACAAAAAATCTATATATATATATATCATTCAGAGAACTATGCAGAATTGGTTCTTAATAATAATACTCAATTGTAATAACGTGACTTTTTTTTTTTTTTGGTCAACAAATAACGTGACATGACTGTATTACAAAAGAGGGAAATCTTATGCGTGAAGTTTACTTCTTTAAAGGGGCAAGTGCAATTAAGATGAGAGGGGAGGACATGTTAAGGAGACAAAATTGAAATCACACCTAACCTTTAATGATAAGAAAAAAGGATGACACGTGACTTCTTTAACCCTAACATTCACACACCTTCCTCTTCCTTTGTCCCATGTCATCTTTCACGGTCTTTTCCTCACTCTCTCTGTTTCCACTTTCCTCCACCAACATTACATTTTTATCTTTCATTTGTCTCTATATATCAAAATGAGTTTTTTGCCTTTTTTTCCTCACTCAAAATTAGGGTTTTGAAACCTGGACCACACCCATAAATTGGTCGATAAACCAATTTGGTTCAGGCATTAACTTGATTCTGCATTTTAATTTTTATTAAAAAAAATCTTCAGAGTTTTATATTAAAAACCTTAAAATCTTCCATTTCTCACCAGTATAGTCATGAGTTTGATTTCGATCTGTCTCATTGACCCTTAAACAAGTACTTTAGCTGATTCAATAGCCTGGTCCATATTTAAAAACTTTCTTAAAATCTAGGTGGGTCTATAGAAATAAATTTAAACTGATTTAATATTATTCTTGTTTTGTAATCATCGTCATTATATCAATCCCTTCTTAAACTGCATGCCGTCTTCATCTAAAACATTTTTTACAATTATTTTCTTCAAAAGTAGTTATAGTCCTGCTCAAAATAACTGGACGTGGTTTTTCTCTTTTACTTTCCCCATCTTAATTTTTCTTTCTCTTTTTTTTTATTGGATTAAGATTTCAACAGTCTAAATTTATTATATGGCAAAAATATTATTATAATGAAAAATGATGGTAAACAATGATAAAAAACTACCAACGAGGGTTGGCTCAAGTGATAAACAGTTTGTGTCGCTTAAGTAAGGTCTCGGGTTCGAGCCTTGTGAATGCAAAAAACTTTCGCTGGGAGACTCTCCTACCATAGCCAGGTGCACGACGCTGGTCGGATCCGGATTAATCGGGGCAAAGGTCCGGTGAATCGGGTGGACAAAAAAAAAAGATAATAAATTTGAACCGTTGATATCTCAATTCAACAAAAAAGAAGGGGATAATAAAGGAAAAAGATGAAAAGAGAGAAACCAGGTTCAAAATAACTAATCAATTTAATATTCTCTACAAAATAATAATGATAATAATAATAATAATAATAATTGACAGTCACGAATCAGCAATTAAGAACGTGAAAAGCGCAGACAACTAAATGTCTTGACTGCCCCTAAAAATTGAAGGAAATGGCCGGCGCACAATGGAGGGCGTTTTGGGGTTTCTGCAAGGAGGGTGGGGCCCACTCTCGTGCATAGTGGTGCCGATCTTGACTTTAGAGAGAGTTAGCCTGACTTGCCTGAGTTTATCCGTAGAATTTTATCCGTGTGCATGAAATTCTTAAATTATTAAATAAATTAAACCAGAGGCTGAGGAGGGGAAAGAAGAATCAGAGAGGAAGATTCCGGGAAACGAATGAAAGTTGTGTCGTTTTGCTGAGCTGTGGACATAAAACGACAGTTTGTACTACTATTTGTACCCTTCCCTCTATTTCTTTCTGCTTGCCGAAAACGACACTCGTCTTATTCCTTGCAAATAATTATGATAATCCAATGAATTACGTAATTATAATCGCATCGTGACGCTGGTTTTCCATATCATTGAGCTTTGAGAGCTCCATTCCATGATTAACACAGTTCTTCGGGCCTCAAATCACGAGTCTTCTTATAATTATAATTTCCTCTATTTCTTTCCCCCTTGTTGAAAACGACGTTCCTCTTATCCTTTGTTCATCAAATCTGATTCTGAACATTAAAAATCTCATCACGTAATTCTAATCGCATCCTGACGTTGCTTCTTACATTATTGTTAAATAAGATAGGATATTGTCACTACCATTTTTTGTCACTGTTAATATCATTATCATTTTTTTACCGTTAGATCATAATCTCAATAAGAAAGAGAAAGAATAAATGTAGATGAAATTCTAATCTAACGATAAAAAAGTGGTAGTGACAATATCTTACCTCTTGTCGAATATAGAAATTATGAGCACCATATAATTTTAGTGATTTCCACGAGTCCACTTTCTCATGGTTTATTGGTCTGTGATCACTTATCAATTTTAGATTCATTTGTATTTCCTCTCATTTTTATTATAAGGCACCAATTAATAATTCTCGTAAACCAATAAAAACAATTAAAGTCAATAAAGTTAACCTATAATTTAAGTAACTTCCAACATTATTCTCACTAATTGCACTAAACTCCACATCATATTAATTATTACTCTCATCCATTACCCTTATTTTTTAAGGGCATACATGGAAAATAATAATTAATGTTCTTTGGAAACAAGCAAGTGCCTTATAAAAATGACTAAATAAACTTGTTAGTTGGTGCCTTATAATAAGAACCAGAGGGAGAATTTAACTAATTTCATTAGATTAGAAAAAATAGTTAAATTAGTTGATATGATATGTATTTTCTTAAACACCCTAGTCATCTTCCTTAATCCTTTCCTTCTCGCTCCTTAATTATTGTTGATGGAATATCAATAAAGGTAAAATAGGAACAAATTGACAAATATGAAAATATTGTTTTATATTTAGGATCAAGATAACCTTACTAAAAATGTATTTTATTAAGAACATAAGGAAATAGTATATTGTTATAAGGGTTTATACTCGATTTTGTTTCCAAATTGTTCATGAAGGAGTGGTTAGCATTCAAACCTTTTTTTTTTTTTTACTCAACATCACTCTTGGAAGGATCGAAAAGGTGGAGAATAAAATGTTTAAAGTATAAGCAATAGTAAAATTGAGTTAACATTTAAAATAAAACTGCTCAAAGACTGAATATTTTGGGGAAAATCTCCCTTAGAACCAAATAACTAAAAAATTAGCGAAAAACGTCTAAAAAAGTCACATGTTAAAATAGACTTTAAGGCATTTTTCTAATATTGTTTTATAAATGTTAACAACTATATCAATATTATATTAACAACTAGATTAATTAATGTTAACAACAATATCCTAACAACTAAATCAGTACATGTTAACAATATATTAGTACAATATTTTCTAAAATAATACATGAAAAGGCCCAGTACCCTAGTCATCTTCATAATTCTTTTATTTCATTGATTATGATTCAAGGAGCATCAATAGAAGTAATTAAATTAAAAAATATAAAAAAATATAAAAAAATTATCTCTTTTATTTAAAGATCAAGATCCATTCTTAAATATATATTATATAAAACGGAAGGAGTACTTTTTGCACATTCCTAAAACATGCTCGTAGGTAAATAATTACTAGAAAAGTACTGATTCCGCCAATTTTTCAAACTTATGTCATACACAGGCGTTGTTTCCTTTTGATAAAAGGGATAATGACATTAAATTTTCAATTAAAAAAATCTTAAAACTTGTTAATAATAGCAGCTTCATTTATAAATCATTGTTCTTTTTTTTGGAACAAATAAATCATTGTTCTTTCAATTTATTATTAACAAACTATAAGATCTTTTAATATTATTTATTTTAATTGAGACCTTAACATCATTTTCCCACAATAAAATATATGAATGACTTGTCATGCAATAACATGGCTTGAAGTGGAAGCAAGCTAGTCACGCCACCACCATTTAACTGTGTGCGACAAACTTAGCTCTTGGCAACTTTCAAAAGTCCAGTGCAAAGAAATTAACAGTAGATATGTATGGTTCCTCCATTTGGTGAAGCATTAAAGTGACCGGACCACCACGACAACAATGATAACGTGCTCGTTTGGTGCTACATACTTGTATAAGCGGATTTTATAACCTCTCCTCTCCTCTTGGTGTCCTTCAGTATTCGTGTATTTTGACGGTTTACTATTTAATCCAAGTGTCTAGAAAGATTCACATCATTTACTTTTTAAAATTCCATTTTTATCTCGTGAGGTAATTTCTATCTCACGAGGTAATTTGAAAAAGATAACGTGGCTCTTTCTGGACACCTAAATCAAATATCGAACCGTCAGAATGTATGGGATACTGAGGGATACTGAGAAGAAGAATTCTAAGGGTGTGCGTGGCAATCATTCTGTTGCCCAGCACTGTTTCTGAGATGAAACAGTTTTTTCTGATTCTGTGCTTTGGAAGAGTTCTGAGGATCAGAATTACGTTTGTTAACCCATTTTATTTTTACTCCGAGAATCAGAATTACGTTTGGTAACACATTTTTCCTCCTCTTGTTTGGGAGTTAAAAAAATAGTAAAGGAGGAAGATGAAGGATTAATGAGTTATTTTCACCATTTTGTCCTTTTCTTTAATAATTAATATAATTTTATACTTTACAAATAAACATAAATTTAAATTTCCTAACAAAATTATTTATGTGGTGATGGCAGTGGTGGCGGTGGCGGGGGGCGGTGGTGGTGGGGGCGGTGGCGGTGGCGGCGGCAGCTGGGGGGGATGGTGGTGGTGGCGGCGGGAGCGGTGGTGGTGGTGGCGCGATGGCGGTGGCGGCTGTGGTGGGGTGGCTGCGGTGGTGGCGGCGGCGGTGGTAGCGGTGGTGGCGACGGTGGTGGTGGTGGGGCGCTGGCGGTGGTGGTGGTGGCGGTGGGGCTGTGGTGGTGGCGACTGGGGCGGGGTGGTGGTGGCAGTGGTGTGGTGGCGGTGGTGGTGGCGTGGCGGTGGCGACGGTGGTGGCGGTGTGGCGGTGTCGGTGGTGGTGTGGCGGTGTGGTGGTGGCAGCGGTGGCAGCGACGGTGGCGGGACGGTGGCGGTGGAGCAGCAGTGGTGTTGGGGGTGTCAACGACGGTGGTGGTGGTGAACGAGGGTAAATTTTTGTTTCGATTGAGGGAAAAATAAATTCTGATTTTTTGCCCTGGAATAGAGAAGCCAAAATTTTTAGCTTCTTTTTTTTACTCCCCAGCACAAAAAATAAACCGGTCCATCCCGGGAGCAAGAAAAAAAACCGGATTTACCAAACACAATTCCCATCCATTTTTGTTTCCGGGCACAAAAATTAGGAAAAAAGTCATTCTGGAAGTGTTACCATGCACACCCTAAGAGAATCCGGATATGTTTATTTAAATTGAGAAAAAACGGCTCTTCCTCTTATATATTTATACCATTATTTATCGTGATTAATAAATTATTTTTAAAGGAAGCTTGTAGTAGCGCTAAAGAGAGCCAAAATTTGGAATAAGGGATTCATCCGGGGGGGAGGGGGGAGGGAAAAAAATAATGGTTAACATTGTTAGTCATTATTTAATCGAATTTTTGTTGTAGTTTTCACTTTTCTGCATTGATCCTATTTATGGATTCTTTTTTACTAAAAATTTTAGTAATAAGTTTAATTCTATGTCAGTAAATGATATTGTGACAATTTATCTATATTAATTATAAGCATGACAATAAATTTTAAAAATAGGGAGAGAAGAAAGAGTTGAAAAATACTCATTTATAAATGAAGGCAAAGTTAAAAATTTACTCTATAATCATTAAGTTTAGCTAACTTTCCTTAATATGTGAGATTTAATAATAATAATAATAATAACTTATAAATAAAACCAGAGTTGTATAATTTCAAATTGTTGATTTTAATCTATATACTTTTATAAGATTTTGATTTATCCCTATATTTGTAATGAGTCTTGATTTTGATCTATATAGTTAAACTCGTACCAAATTCTTATAAAACTATTAACAAAACCAATGATTTTTTTTTTTTAAATGACACAAAACCAACGATTTTAAAAGTATAGAATTTAAAATTAAAATTTGATTAACCCATAAGGATCAAAAATTATATAAAGCCAAAACTTATACTCCCTCCCGTCTTAAATATAAGAAAAAGTTGATTTTTTTTAGATATTAAGGAAGTTGATTAAATTACTTTAAAATATTTTTTTTTCATTTTTTCTCCAAATTATTTTACCTAACTTATCAACTGATATATAATATAAGGATATATAACAACATATGATATGATTAAATAACTTATTTAATTTTCTTAATCTTTTTTTTTAAAAAATTCAATTTTGTCTTCTATTTAGCATCAGATGGAGTATGACTAATCAAATGATAGGGTAGGGAAAGCTCATCTCATTTGAACTGTTCAGATCTCATCTGAATGTATGGTTCAAATGTAATTTCTTTTAACTAGTGATTTTAAAATAAAAATAATTTTTTTAAAAAATATTAGTTAAGAGATTATTATTTTTTTTAAATATTCTATACTCATTAAAATAATTTTTTAAAGAAAATTTTAAAAAATAAATCTATTAAATAAGCCCTGGTTTTGATTTTTTTTTAAAAAAATTATTTTAATGGGTAGAAAATCTAAAATAAAAGTAATCTCTTAACTAATGTTTTTTCAAAAAATAATTTGTTCATGTAAAAAATATATTTTAAAAAATATCAAATCTGAACCATCTATATTTCATAGAAACGATCTAGATTGGATACATTGATGGTTAGTTTTTCAAAGATTTGATTTGATTTGTTTTATTTCTTTAGGCCTTGTTTGTTTCCTATGTTCGGATTGTTTCCATTAGTGTATGCCTTTAAAATATTAATACAAGTATCTTTTTTTTTCTTTTTAAAACGTTGATGGTTCATATCCTTTTGATAGACACCAGCTTTTTTTTTTGCTCAAATGATAGACACCAGCTTAGCAGTATTGAAAAATGGAAGGGCTGACGGAGGTCCCACGTGGACAGTGTAGATTCTGAGGCTGAAGAAGAAATACCCGTCAAAGCGGTGGACCTTGGTCATACCCGGTTCTGTTTGGCACTTAACCCGGACCCTACACGGCTACACCAAGTCATCTATCTAATCCATCTTCCACACTCGCTCCACTCTGTACTAGACCCACCCCCTCCACGCAATTCAATCCGCGTTTCATTCTGCGACAACAATGGCTATGGAAGGGATAAAAATCTCAGAGCTTTGCTTCAGGCCAAAGCACCAAAAGGAGGAGTAAACTTTTTGGGGGGTCTTGAAGAAGCATCCCAGAAGCAAACAATCTCTGGGTTATGGTTCCCGACGTGACTCAAAAGCACAAGCGCACAACATACTTTTTGGATTTTACTCATTTCTTGTCATTTATTGGCTCCTCTGTTGATGTTATCACTCAATCACAACAAGACTCTATATATATTGCTCTTCCTGTCTGGTTTCAATCATAATTGTTCCCAGCCTCATGTTGCTCCTCTCCCCTGCTACCTCAGACTCACACCACCCCTCTTCTTCTTCTTCGTCCTCTTCCTTGTGCCGCTCTAATTCCTTCATGTCGAACAAGAGGCGTTCCGATGATGGCAAGCCAAAATCCGAGTGTGGCAGTCCTGAGGATAAGCGAAGAAAGGTTCCTGCTTTTACCAAGTATGAATTGCTTCTTCTTGTTCTTCTTTTCTCTACCATCTCTGCTTTGTGCTTGCGATTCTGGGAAATTGCTTGAAATTTTGTTGCAAATGAGTACTTTCCCACTGGAATTTGGCATTGATTGCCTACTGTTCGGTGGATTGTTCCCTATGATTACACCTGAACTATTTTGCCCGGAAGAATACACCTTAACTGACATACTATAATTGTATACTTATTTAATAGATACATGCATGTGTTTCATATGCCTCTTATTTTATTTTTAGTTTTTTATGTCTTAATCTACTGTATGCACACACAAATCCATGCATTTATATTTTAACATTCTAAAAAGTATTATATTTTGTATCCTGTCACAGTAGTAATCAATAAGCCTGCTCAATATCAGTTCTAAGTTCTAACACAGAAGATGGATCTCATTGTTGTTGATGCTTATGACAGGCACTTAAAAAAATGGATTTTCCACATGTGGGGAAATTTGTCCACATGTGATTTTAAAGTGGGAGCTCAAGGCACTTTCAAGTTAATTGTACACATAAGAAATTTGACATTACTTTTTGATTCAAAAACTCAAGGCATCAAATGTATAGATTCTTCTCACTTGTACGCTTTGCTCAAGGTGCCATCCTTTTTTAAAATAAAAATTGTTACATACACTTTTAAGACAATATTTATGAATTCCAAGGATGGGGAAATGATAAACGAGATTTAAAATGATACTTTGTTTGGTAAAATTTAAGTAGGAATCATTTAACATTTATAAACGATTGATGCCATTATGTCATATATTTCACTAACAAAGCTTGTGAATTTTTCTATTGATGTTTTATTTTTAATAATATGCAGTGTAGTTCGTGAGGTGATGAAGTTACATTCAGTTCGGCATCTACTGGAACCAATTTTAGAGCCCTTGATTCGCCGAGTGGTATAAAAATCATTTCTATTAATCATAATGGGTTAATTGCATGCATATCTTTTCTTGGTATGAAGTCCTTTTGCTCTATATATGTTGTTTAATAGACATGCATTAATGTTCAACCAACAACAGATGCTAATTCTATGATGCATTTTTCTTCAGGACATCTACATGTTTCAAGCTAGATAGTTAGAATATGTTTGTTCAAATGAGATACTAAACATAGGTGTGACATTTGTGCAGGTTAAGGAGGAGGTTGAATTGGCCTTAAGGAAGCATTTAGCCAACCTGAAACGGTAAGAACTAAGAAATCTGCAAAATAGTCAGACAAAAAGAAGGTGAAAAAATAGCCAAATGGTTCAGAAAGACTCTGTTGACAACAGCCCTTCTACTCATATTTCCTCTACTTTTTCTTCAGGGCATGTGGGAAAGAAATGCATGCTTTTGAATCAAGAAACTTGCAGCTGCAATTTGAAAACAACATATGTCTTCCTGTCTTTACCGGAGCTAGAATTGAAGGAGAGGATGGATCCAACTTAAGGGTGTGTTTGGTTGACTCCGAGAATGGCAAAGTTGTCAGCTCGGGGCCTGAATCCTCAGCTAAGGTGGAAATTGTAGTCCTTGAAGGTGATTTTGAAGATGAAAGTGACTTGTGGTTGTCAGAAGATTTCAAAAGCAACATTGTTAGAGAAAGAGAAGGAAAAAAGGCCCTTCTCATGGGAGATGTAGTTTTGCAGCTTAAAGATGGGATTGGTATGGTGGGGGAAATTTCCTTCACAGATAATTCAAGCTGGACAAGGAGCCGTAGGTTTAGGCTTGGTGTAAGAGCTCTTGACAACTTTGATGGAATTAGAATAAGAGAAGCAAAGACCGAGTCATTTATTGTCAGAGATCATCGAGGAGAATGTGAGTACTCTTACGTATAATTTTTCTTCTTAGATGGATAAAGATATCATGTTTGAAGGTGTTATCTTATGGGGAGTTGATCAAATACTCTATGCTGATATTAACTGCTTCTATAATCATAGTTCTCATTAAGAGTACATGTAATTTTTGTTGCAAGTAGATATCACAGAACTGTGCCTATTTAAGTTCTTTGATTTATATTTCGAAGAGAGATAAGTTGGACTTCATTTATAGTTGTTGTTGTTGTTGTTTTTTTTTTTTTTTTTGGGGATGCAGTGTACAAGAAACACCACCCTCCTAATTTGTTTGATGAAGTTTGGAGATTGGAAAAGATTGGAAAGGATGGAGCTTTCCACAGGCGCTTGAGCAGAGAAAAGATCAATACAGTGAAGGATTTTCTCACGCTCCTCAATCTAGACCCCACAAAGCTACGAAGTGTAAGAATCATTTTATTAATTCCTTAATATTCACATATCTTTGCAATCAGTATCCACTAAGCCTCAGCTTTGGTTTATCATTTAAAGATGTCTAGACATATCCAATCTTGGGTCATATCGTACAAATTTATATCACTCATACATTTAACGATTCCCTAGCAAACACTTGTGTTTTGGCAAATAATTAATAGTCTTGTTTTGGGCTTGTGCAGATACTAGGCACTGGTATGTCTGCAAAAATGTGGGAAGTAACAGTGGAGCATGCTAAAAAATGCGTACTTGATAGTAGGAGATACTTATACTTCCCTTCTGATTCTCAGAACAAAACTGGTATTGTCTTCAATGCTGTGGGACAACTCACTGGGATTCTCTCTGAAGGCCAGTATGTCACTTTAGATAAGCTGTCTGAAGCAGAAAAGGTACTCTTCTCTCATAATCTTCCACTGTATTTCATTTTTTTAAAAAACTCTTCATTTACCGATCGCCGTTAACTCTTATTAATATCAATGTACACTGTCAGGTTGAAACTCAGTTGTCTGTAATTTCTGCGTACAAGCAAGGAGATAATGTAGCTGCTTTTGAGGATGAGGCTTCTCTTATAGACAACTCTTCACACTTAACTAATGGAATATACTCCCCAAGCTCGCTTAAGACCGAGGGATCCAGTGCCAATAAGGCTCTGGCTCCTCCAAAAACTGGTGGATTTGATTACACACAAGCAAGTACCTCCTCTCCAGATATCATGTCATCTCTATATTCAGTTGGTGGGACTAGTAGTTTTGATGACTATGGCTTGCCCAGTTTTGAAAGCTTGGGGCTTGGATATGATCTTGCTCATGGTTTTCCAGTCCATGTCACTAACTCTTTAATGACTGAAACAGACCCTATGGCACACCCTTTTGGAGCTGATATGCAATTCTTTGATCCTACTGATCTTCAGTCTCATTGTAACATTCTGGATTCACAGGCAGATTTGCAGAGTGCTGTTGATGGCTTTATGCTCGCTCGTTCCACGGCCTTGGCCATGGGGAAAGCTCAAAGGAGATGGAGGAAACTGTCCAATGTCCTGAAATGGTTCATGGTGAGTAGTATCAGATCAAGAAGAAATCGAGTTGGACATTGTGAAAGACACATCACAGAGTTGTGAGAATCTGAACATGTTGTGGTTTAATATATGTTTGGATGTATATAGCAAAAGTTTGATGAGATGGGATCAGTGTGTTGCTAGCAAGAGGTCAGAGGAGCGATCTTTTCCTTCTTTTTTTTTTTTGTCGTTGTATCAAACTAACTTGTAAATACTTTCAATAAGGAATGGAGTTTTCTTGGATGCTGGCACTTAACGACAACCTTACTTGAACAGATTTGTTCTTTAGAATCGTACTTTGTTTCCTTCTGTTTCGATGAGACAAGAAGCTAAGCACGTAGGAAAGGAGGTTTCTTGGACATTATCACTTAATGGGGTTGCTTATACATGCAGGATCATCTTTGGTTGGGAATGAAAAAGGAAGAGAGAGAGAGAGAGAGAGAGAGAATCTCAACATAATCGAATAAACAAATTAGACTTAATTTGATGAATAAACCCGTCAGTCTCTATCAGTGAAAATCGGAGGGAATTGTACCCTCTCCATTCTCTAAGGCTTAATTATTTTATATGTTGTATTTTATTAAATTATATATTAGTTTATAAATTAGATAAATTAGTTTGGAGAAAAAAATAAAAATTTAAATAGTTTAAAGTAATTTAATTAGTATCCTTAATATATTTAAAAAAAAGTGGTCGTATATTTAGGACGGTATAAAATACTCCTTTGGTCCTAAATATAGAATAAAATTTGTAGTGTGAATTGCACTACAAATTTTGTTCTATATTTAAGATTGAAGGTCATTATATTGGATGTCAACTTCTCAATTAGTTTTTTAGTCCACATTGATATAGTATAAATATTTTAAACGATGACTAAATTTGAAATAATTACTTTATGTTGATCAACCACACATTTTTTTTTTTTAATCTCACCCAGTTCACCGGAACCTTCGGTTGTGATTAATCTGAATTTTGGGTAAAGAGCTCCCAATATCATTTTCTCTATTCCCACACTTTAAACCGAGGACGTGGTTAAGGGTCTTTTTGGTTCAATGGAGGGGGGATTTTAATGGAGGGGAAGGGATAAGAGAAATTTTAATATTACCTTGTTTGGATTGATCAAAAGAAGGGAAATGATGAATTTCAATGTCACCTTGTTTGGTACAAGAGGGGAGGGGAAGTAAATTTTTTTTGCATTGTCAACTTTACCCTTATGTTATAAGAGAGATTTTAAAGTTATCTTTTCTAGTTCAGGAGGGGAGGAGAGGAAAATTATCTTCACGTGGATAACTTTACTTATGTTATAACTTATAAGTGATTTTTTTCCCTAAACTTTATTAAATGTATAATAACGTTTAATTATAAATGACATTTCTAAGCCTTAAATTAAAATTAACATTTAATACAATATTGTGTGTGTGTGTTGAAAATCAATGCAAGACAATATTTTACAAGCTATATAAATAAACTATAAAGCTAAGCTAAGGACTGGCATGCATACAAATAATTGAGGTTAGTTATATAACTGGCGCTTACATATAAGGGCATTTTACAGAAACTCTTTTACTTGGGAAAAGTACCAAACTAGCAACTTTTATCAAAAAATGTACTTAATTAAAGCATATGAGGAAAATTTTACCAATATAAAGCAATTAATAGAGTTGTGGGGCAGTACGTCACTGCTACTAGTGGCGTCAGGAGTTCTGACGTCACTAGTGGCATCAGGAATCCTGACTTTGCATCAGGATTCCTAATGCATCAGGAATCCTGTCGCAAAGGTGTCAAGATTGCAACACGCCCCCCCCCTCCCCAAAAAAAAAAAAAAAAAAAAACACACACACACACACACAACCTCACTCCTTCCCTCTCCCTCATCTGATTCCCTTCCCTCTCCCTCTTATCATTCACTCCTCACATTTTCTTCATTCTGAAAACTCCCTCCGTCCTCCATTTTCTTCATTCTTTTTCACTCTCACCCACAACAGCCACTCGTCACACACATATACACCTCCTAATCCTTCCAATCTCCATCCATTTCCTCCTTTCCTGAAGCTGAGAAAACGCTGAGAGAGGCTGAGAAACTTTGAGACATAGAGAAGAGAGAATCACTGGAAGGAAGAAGGAGGAGGCTCAAATTCTCTTTCTCACTTTTGACTTCATGTTTGCACAAATAACATTTAATTTTTTTGTTATGTTTATTGTTTAATAATTTGATTTAACTTTTAATTATATACATTTATTAATTAGGATAGATGCTTAATTACTAACAAATTATTAATAATTATAAATAATAAAAAGAGTAAATAATAATTTCAAGATGAGGGAAAGAGTCATGGATGAGGAATAGTGAATGGTGAGGAAAAGGGAAGGAGTTAAATGGTGTGGGAGAGAAAGTCACAGGTGAGGGAGGGAGAAGGGGGGGGGGGGGAAGGAGTCAGAGGTTGGGGTGGGGGGAGGGGGTGGTGTCAGGGTGGTAGTTGACGCACTAGTGGTGTCACTAGGTGTGACGCTATTAATGGTGTGTGGTCATTTGGTCAACCAATGACGTTGATTGCCCTACATTAGTAAATACTTTCTCTGCTCTAATTAGATACAATTTTTTTGTAAAAGTTACTACTTTGGTGCTTTTCTCTTCTTACTTTCTTAGAGTTTCGCGTTTTCGTTGGTCCCTTGATGTCCATGCCATGGCTGCCTGCATAGTACAGTTTGGCCAGTCTTACAAAGTTATATACTTGTTATTACGGGTTTTTGGCGGTCAAGAAAATGTACCTTGTTTATGCACCTCCCAGTCATGATGGATGTGGGAAAATGTCTGGCTATGTCCTTCACCGCTTCTCTCATCTGATTTCAACGTAAGAACATAAGTTATTTAGTAAAGAACCCATTTTTATCAGTATGAGTTTTGCGGAGTTGGGAAGAACCAAAAACAAAAAAAATCTTTTCGGTCATGAATGCTTTCCTGGGGTCTGCAACAATCAGGAAGAGAGTTCTACCGTAGTCGAGAAAGCTTATGATCTTTTTTCTCTGGATTAATATATTATTTGATCAAACACGTTGAATGCCAAAGGACGAAGAAGCTGCATATTGAAACAAGATAGAATAAAAGCTGAATAGGAAAATAAAAAAAAGGTGAAGCAGGAGGTCGTATGTTTACAAATCCCAGAACTTAGGTTTGAGTTATCACAATCATGAACAGTGGGTCTGACTTGGGGTGGAGAGGAAGCTCTCATTGAATCAATCTAGGCAGTGGCGGAGCCAGAATCTAAAGTTTATGGATGCACAATCAGTTGTGGGATTTTTTTAAGGAGAATAAAAGACAATATACTTATTCGTAAAGTTTGAGGTTCAATTGAAAAGTATTTCTAAAGAAATCAATTTAAATAGAACAATATACTCTAATCTCATGGCATACAGATACTTAGATATTACACAATCAAATTCCAAAGCAACATGTAAGGAAAAATTATTATGATTTGTCATATATGTGATAGGGTATTAAAAAGTCAAACATCAACAAAAGAGCAAAGGAGCATAACAAATGCTCCTACACCATAACAAATGGATTTTATCATAGTTATTAGCCTAAAATGCCTTTCTTGTGATAAATTAAGATTAAGAGTAAATACATTTAATTAAGGCTAAAAAGGATAAAATTGTCAAAGAAATTATAATTACTCTTAATCATTGATTTTTATGAGAATATTTGATGTTAGATTAATTATTTTTATTGTAGATACTTGAAAAGATTAAATCAAATTTGAAAATGAAAGTTTAAATTCAAGTTACAAAAATTGCAATTTAGTCATTCATTGAGAACTTTTAAAGCTTGCATTTAAGTCCCTGCACTAAAACATTGCGTTTTTGCAGCATTTTAGGTCAGATTTTGGAATGGATCATTAGACCCGTGAATCTGGATGGGGACCCGAGAGGTAGCTGGAGATTGGAGATTAATTGAATAGCGTCGTGAGCTTCTTGAGGGGGGACTATCCATCATGGTCATCATCATCGATTAATCACTCCTTCACCTTCAATCCTCCATCATCGTCACATTGAGTCTTCTCCACCATCCCTTCATCGTCACCCACACCAACGCCAACCTTCATCATCTTCCTCCCTTCAACCACGAATACCACCGTCAATCTTCATCTTCCATTCACCTCACCGGACTGAACCAGAACCCAAAAAAAAAAAAAGTTCAAAAGTTTGTGACCGCACGTGCGGTCACCTGCCCCAACGTGCCTCCGCCCCTGAATCTAGGAGATAATGGGCATGTTTGGCATGGCTTATGGGAGGAGAGTAGTTTATGGGCTTATTTACTATTTCAATCGGGCTTATGGGTTTTTCTTCTTCTTTTTTCGTTTGAATGAAAACAGTGCCCAATCAAGCTTCATCTTCTCTGTCCTTATGAAACATCATGAGCCTTTTCAAGGATTTTCCCGTAAACTCACGAAGCAGAGCCATAAATTCCGGGACCTCCAAGCAACACAGGTGAATTCACAATCGACATCATCGTCGTCCAGATTACAGATGAGCAACGTGCAGACATGAATGAGCACGACATAAAAGGGGCGTATTTTTGAAATAACAGAAAACGATCAAGGACATTAGTCCACAAACACACCAATTTTTATAATCGCCTGAATCTGATTCTGTACGATTTAGGTGTGAAGCTTTTGAGGGGGGAGAGGAGAAAATTTTAAAAAATTTCTCTTCCCCTCCTAAAAAAAATGTTTAACTAAATGAGGGAAGGGGGCTAAAATCCCTCCTTTCCCTTCCAATCCTCTCAAACCAAATAGAGCCTAAGGCTCTGTTTGGTCGGGGGAGGGAAAATAGAGAGAAAAAAAGAGAAAAGTTATTTGTGGTGGAGCCCACAAGAATTTTCATCTCCTTTAAATATTTTTCCTCCATTTTTCCTTCTCTCCCCTGCCCTCAAACCAAATAGAGCCTAAAAAAGAACAAGTCCCTTGCAACTATTCTCATGGTTATTGGTACTAAACACATTTTTTCATCATTATGTGAAGTCTAAAAAATAACTTGTAAATGATACTACCTCCGGTCTTAATTATAAAAGCTAGTTGACTTTCTTTGGAGAGATTAAGGAAGCTAAATAAGTTACTTAATCATTGCATATATTGTGTATTTTTAAATTATATATTAGTTTATTAGTTAAATTAAGTAGTTTGAAGAAAAAAAATAAAAATAAAAATACTCTAAAATAATTTAGTTAGTTTCTTTAATCTCTTAAAAAAAATCAACTAACTAATAATTAGGACGCAGTATATTATTTGGGCTTTTAACAACCCAGCTTTGGTTTTTAATTTTTATATCATTTTGGTTTTTAATTTAGTTAATTTTTAATTTTACCCTTTTTAAGCTCAGTTCCTTCGTCTCGGACTCTTGGATCGGGACTCTGAAATTGAATCACACAAGGTGAATTGCAACTATGGCGTTCTTCCTGAACAAAACAGGGATTGCTTCCCATTTCCGATCTCATTCCCAGGTATTATCATGCGTTTCTGTCTCAATTGATTAGGTTTTTTTTTTTTGTTGGATTATTTTTTAAAATAATTTTTGAGCTTGTCCAATTGCTATCTCATTTGATTTTTCTTCTATGCGAAATTTCTATTGAGTGAGCAGAAAACGAAAGATTCGCTTTCCCTCTCGCGCCGTGGATTCCACGTCGAACCCGGGACTCGTGAAAAAGCCGTAAGGCGTAGACTCTTTTCTATTTTGCCCGTTTATAGATAACCTATACTCCTATAGTGATTCATGTTCTTTTGCGGTGTTGTACTATTGGAAAACGAAGAAAGAAAAGAAAATCCTTGCTAGATATTTCAATAAATACATTTTTTAACTGAATAATGTGAGGTTGTAGTAATCAAAGTGCTACAATGAACTTCTCTATTTGCTAAACGCTGTCTACCGAGTTCCTTTCTATATTGCAAACCAGTATTTATACTATGAACTTATCTATTCGCTAAAATGTGATATTATATGAATCCGTTATGCCAAGAACCCCCTCAAGTCCTTAACAAATACGCATTATTGTCTAAGGAAATTAGTTGACCTTGCATAATTCTGAACATACTTTCATAAATCAATTTTTTCTTATACCACTTGGATGTGTAGTTTTTGTGATCTTTTTTTTTTGGGCTTTGTCTGGGCAATCATTTATTCAACATTCATCTTCTTGCAGCTTTTGGCTGAGGATCCATCTCTCAAGCCATTCAAATCGTATAAAAAGAGCGTTTCAAGGGTTAAAAGAATTGGTGATGTTCTAACAGTCATCGTTGTTGCTGGTATGCTTTCTTCCATAATGGTTTCTGTGTAAAGGAGTGAGAATTTGTGAGATTGATGTGAAATGGCACGTTTTATGGATTCTTCTTGTCCGCTACTACTTATTACTATTGTTTAGAGTCATATTTTATCATCTTTTGTGTGAGACATAACTTGAGACATTGATTTTCTAAAAGAGGGATTTTGTTTGTATCTCTTTCAACTTATACCAGCTGAATTAGAATGCTCTGAAGTCTGAACTAGAATAGAGATTTTCGTTGAATCCATCCCTATTGATCTGGGAATGTACTATGACACTGCTATTCAATTGCTGGGAAAAACAACTTCTTCATTTATTAGTGGGGTTTAAGGTTTGTTGAATGTAGTAAATACTGATTGACAAGTGTTTTATGATAACTTTTTTATAATTTATAAACCAAATTATGTTTGAAGTGAAGTATTTTGTTCTAAAAGCATCTTTGAATAGTGCTGAGGACAGTCTTTCATTGTCTCAATACTTCATCTTTCTTAATGTGTGTTCTTTTCTTTGTTTTTATTATAATTGGATGCATATGTGTCTCACCACACTCGCCATTTTGTCAAACTTAAAATTATATCCTCTTTTACAATGAGGTGGAAGGCTAGTCTAGCAGGGAAGATTTTTTCTCGTGTTCTTGAAAAGATTTGGAAAATTTCATCCTGTTCAAATTTTTAATGGAGATGGGACTTGTCAATCATTGTCCATCATTTATGATAAATTTTAGTCTTTGAAATTGACATTCGTATGGTCAGAAACTGAATCAATGGCATCAAGAACTCATGAATGTCAACCCCTAGTGCATCTTGTGTTAATCCTCTAGTGGCAACCTTCGTATAGTCAGAAACTGATTCAATGACTCAATGTTTCAACGATTTCATTATTATTTTTGATAGATTGTAATAACATTCAGGAGTTAGTTAGGAACTTGTTAATTGAATTCCTTAGCTAACGAATTATCTAAAGCAAGGGAACTTTGTAGCTATACGGTTAGTGAAATATGATGAATTCCTTTGCATTCTCTCTCATGGTGTCTTCTTTTGAAATGTGTCAGGATGCTGTTATGAAATATATGTCAAAGCTGTTATGAGAGAAGAAGCTCGGAAAAAGGCAAATGCTGAGAATGCATGAAACGAAGATTGTGGTATCAGTTTTTTGTTGCCCGCTACTATTCTGTCAACAGTATATGAGTAGCCATATTCGAATAAGCAGAAAAGCATTCGAACCCAAGATGGTGCACCTCAGTAGCTTTTCTGCCGTCTGAGATGCATGCTTTTCAATGACGAACGTTGAGAGATAAATTCTGGTTTTATGTTTTTGTCGTTTCTTATCATCAAATTTGAAAGGAAGGAATTGGTAGACACAGAGGAAATGGTCATTTGTGAGATGTGCAAAGCAACATAACAATTATTCTATTGTTTCCAGTGCTATGTTGGAATTTCAATTTGGTTCCTATTCCCAATTTATCTTTTCTACGTTGAAACCAGTAATGACTGTTTCTGAGTTGGGTAGCGGATTACCTCTATTATTTATCATAAGATGATGTGTTCCATTTTTGATCACATAAAACAACTGAATCGCCCTTCTTTCCCCACGTTATCTTCAGGAGTCTTTTTCCTAACAGCAAGCAATTTTACGTGTATCACAGATGTTCAACTTAGCTTTTTAGACTTGAAGTTGTCTCCTTGAAAGAGAATGCTCTCATAGTGAGACTGCGGATTGGTTTGAGGAGATGCAAAGCCTTGCCCGTTACTGAGAATTGAGTAGTTCCCAAATTTGATTGAATTCGCTGCATGTCGTTTTATTATCTCCTTACAACATTCTACTTCACGAACTATCCCATATGAAAACAATAGATTCTACCATATCCCTCGCAGTCTATGTGTGTGTATGTTTGCCAGACGCAGTTTCTATATAAAAGCTTACTAAAATTTTACCCATATAAGGTTTGTGTATTGCCAACAATATATATGTATGTATATTATCAATATAGAGTTGGTCTAGTTGTGAGGCTCTACCAAATTTCTTTGGGTCTAAGTTTGAATCTCATAAGAAACATTTGTATTGGAAGTCTAAATCAGATATCGGATAATAATATCAAAAAATATTCATACATAAATACACATAATTTACATCAAATACAATAACCATCTAACAGTAACGCAAATGGAACCCAAATGATTGCAAATACAGGATCATGGATGTATAATTTTCTTTCGTCCAACATTAATGTGTTTCTTAATTTAATTTCCGAGCATTCTTTTCTTTTCTTTTCTTTTTATGCAAATTCTTCTTTTTGCTTTAGATCCGACTTTATTAAAAAAATAAACAAAACGTAAAATGCCGTTTAAATTGCCCATCACCATCTCTAGTTTATTATTACACCGTTATTTAACAGTCACCATACTCAAAGGCTTTTGTTTTCATTTTTAAAAAATAAATAGACAGAGTATTGAAGCTGTGGGTGGAGTGAAACTCATAATTTGTGTGGGTCTCACAGACCGTAGCGTAGTTTAAATGGCGACGCCTATTATTTGAAGACACACCCATTCTGTATGCTTTGACGAAATTTCCTCACAGCAAAAAAGCTTATCTATTGTTCTTCGTATGAATTGTCAATATCATGTACTCTACACAAAATCATACTTTCCATTTTTAAGTATAACTTGGTGCCAATCCATATTTATACACACTGTATACCATGAATTTTTGAACACTTTCATCGTATTTTCAACACTGGTTTGGACTATCCTCTGCACTATTTTGTGCTGTCATAACTTTTTTGCCCCCAAGAAATTTCTAATTTAAATGTTCTAGCTTTTTTTCCCCCCCTTCCCATTTTGCTTGCTTGATTGAATTGTTGGCGTGGTGGTTGGTGGTTGCACGGCTCTCACTAGATGGGGCCATGGCTGGCTTTCAAAGATTGAATTGAATGTATGAATGGTGCCTGCAATGATTCATCCTATCTTTCTCGCTGTTTGAATCTTTCTTTTTTTAATATTTATGGGGCCATCTTCTCAGATTTTATAATAATGACAATTTTATAATGGATTTGTACCTCATTATACTTCATTACCTCATTGCCATCATTCCCCCAATCCCATGTGTTGCTGCTTTTCCTAAGAATAAAAAAAATTAGCTCTTCTATTTTCAATTCTTCCATTGCATTTTTAAAATTATCACTTCTTTTCTTTAAAAAGAAAAATTACCCCCTTAAAAAAGGCTTTATTTTCAGTCTTCATCCACTATAATTTAACATGGTTATTTTATTTGTTTTTATGAGAGTGACATGGGAGATTACTAATAATGAATATTATCATCAGATGATAAAAATGAAGGGTAGAAAAGTATTACAGCAGTCAGCTGTGTGCAGGACTAGGACAACCCCTATATACTCAGCACCTGGAGTGTGGGGATTCATGGGATGAGAGACACGCGTCTCCATTGAGGGTCCTATGGTAATTTGAGTAGGGCTGGCCCAGAGAATCCATTTTTCTCATTTTGCTTTGATCTCCAATCCTATAAGGTAGACCCATGATCACCCATTGGTTGTCTCTGACTTTCTCAGACCTGTTGTAAATTTAGCAGAACAAGGTTTTTGAAACAAACATTGTCCCTTTCACTTGAATATTCTTCTTCCCCATTTGATTTGAATCCTCCAAGTCAGAATTTTGAGATGGCAACATTTGCAGGAACCACCCAGAAATGTAAGGCCTGTGAGAAGACAGTTTATTTGGTTGATCAGCTTACTGCTGACAACAAAATTTATCACAGATTTTGCTTCAGATGTCACCACTGCAAGGGAACCCTCAAGGTATATATATATATATATATGATATTGCTTCTGGGATTTAGATTTCAGTGTTTTTGGTATTTCATGAACATCTTCAATCTTGTGTTCATCAGAAAGCAAACATCTTTATCTTCCCAATTTGGTGCTGTGTTATAGGTGCTTCCCTCTCTTTTTGCTTCTGTTAGATCGCTATATGATGATTTGTACGATGATAACTTATAGAATTGACCTTTGCGTGCTGTGTTTTTCTTATGGATACAAAAGGTTAGAATATGCAATATGATTCATTCATGTCTTAAAGTGGAGTAAGCGAAGTTCTTTATGGTTTAACTCTCGGGCAACTTTCTGATTCTTTTCAGAATATTTGGAAATGCGGGAAGATTGTGTGTCTTAGATTAGATGATTCTTTTGGATTGCTTGATTGTGTTGCTATATCCTCATTATCTTTTGGGTCTGTGTGCAGCTAAGTAATTATTGTTCCTTTGAGGGTGTTTTATACTGCAAGCCTCATTATGATCAACTCTTGAAGAAGACTGGAAGCTTAGAAAAAAGTTTTGAAGGTGGGTTCTTTCTATCTGATTAACTCTCGTAAATTTCCACTTGTTTCTGGTACTAACATGTACTCTGCTCAGTTCATTCCAAGTTATGTTTTATTCATTCCCCTAACTTGTTTTTGTATGTGTGTGTGTACACACGTAGGTATTCCAAGACCTGCTAGAGTTGTCAGGTCTACTGATCAGGTGTTTACACGTTCTTAAGAAGCCATATTGATGATATTAGACAATTTAATGTATTTAGTTTGTGCAAATGAAAGCCCTCTGTATCCTATATATATTTATTAAGTTTCCTTGAATTGAAACTCTACAGGTACAAAGCAATGGCAAGGTTTCTAGATTATTTGTAGGAACTCAGGAAAAGTGTGTTGCTTGCCAAAAGACAGTCTACCCAATTGAAAAGGCATGTGATACTATTCTTACATATTTCTACAATATTCTAATGACCTTTGTTTTTGGACTCTTCTACATTTACAGATAAGATAACTGATATGCATCATTACTGTTTTCCCCTGTAAGAAACCCTCAATCAGTAATGAAAATACAAACTGAACCTGTGAAAAATAAAACATTTAAAAAAAGAAGCATAGCTTAATGTGAACTAATCAAAGACTAATCAAGTAAGCTCTTGTGCCATATTCTGAAACCATTATGTGACGTGTTCATCCTAAGGGCAATAATCATCAACGAATATAGCTAACCTGGTTTCAAATGAAGCTGTCTCTATAAGGCACCGTTTTCAATTTGGCAGAAAACGGCCAAGTTAAATAATTATCCGACAGAATAAGTCATATTTCAGTTTCTGGGACTTTCCATTAGCATTTTCCGTTGTTGTTGCCATAGTTTTCTGTTGTTAGTTCAAATGAAAATCTCTATGTATTTGTCACACACGGATGAATGATACATGAATTGGTGTGTGATGGAGAAAGGAGCAAGAGACAAACCGACAGGCACATTCACGCACACATACACTAGTGTTCAAAGTAAGAGGTCTTGTCAATTGTTTGAAACAGTATCATGTTTTAGAACATCATATGATAATGCGCTTTATTCACGTTGTCTTGGGGTCCAGCTGTTTCCCATTTTTTAACTAATGACACTGTTCTTCAGGTGGCCGTTGACGGAAAATCTTACCACAAGATTTGTTTCAGATGCTCCCATGGAGGCTGTGTCATCAGCCCCTCAAACTATGTGGCCCATGAACACCGTCTCTACTGTAGACACCACCATACTCAGCTCTTCAAGCAGAAGGGTAACTTCAGTCAACTTGACCGCCATGAAAATGAAACTAAACATGAAAATGATGAAAAAAAGCATGAAAACGAAATGAAACATGAAAATGAAAATGGAAATGGAATTGTTCAGGAGGTCACTGAGAACACAACAACTGAGTAAATACTATGCTCTGCTTTCACCTTCCAGCGGCAATGTTCAAGTCCAGATCACAGCATCTTGCTTTGTTTATTATAAGGTTAAGCTGCAAATTTGACTCGGAATTTTTCACGCAGGAGTAGTATTACCCCAGAAGCTTTTTTGTGTTCACTTTTTCTCTGGAAGTGTTAAAAGAAGCAATATTGTCTCTTACCGTTAAAAATTTAACGGTCAACATTAGTTTTTTAACAGTGTAGAGCAACATTGCTACGTTTTGAAACTTTTGGAATAACATTGAACCCAAAAAAAACTTTCAAGACAATATTGTTCTTTAGAGAAAACTTCCGGGACAAATTTACACCTTAACCCTTTATTATATATTTATATAATGACGTGTGAGGCGAAGTTGTGATGAGTTTTGTGTGGCAAATTTTTGATGGTGAGATTTTGAGGAACAGTTAGTATATAGTTGGAGTGATTTTTATGTTTTAACTAGCTGCTAGTTTTGACAGCTTTGAAGAAAATGAGTTTTGCTCTCTTGTATTGATTGGTCACTTTCGGTGCTGATATGTATGTATGTATACTTTTTTTTGGGTCAAAATATGTATGTATGTATGTATACCACTTCTTCTTGTCTAAGAAATAAAGGGATTTGCTAGATGAGAAAATTGAATTCAATTCTCATCCTTTGATACCCAGCAAAAAGACCAAAAGGACACTGTCTTTTATACTATCATTTATTTCACTTTCTCTGGTTCCTAAAAAACACAGAGGATAGATACAGTAAAGTGGGTGAAAGAGAGGATGCATGCATTTCTTTCCTTCCTTTTTTGTTTTCTTCATGGGGAACTGTGCTGTTAAAGAGATAAGCTCATGGCCCAACATGCAATCTGAAAAAGAAAGAAGCAAAAAAAAAAAAATGCTCTCTCTAATATGCATGCGTGTCTTCCATGATTGTTGATGATAGAGAAGGGGGAAAAAAAAGGAAGAGGGGAAAATAGACACACAAGAAAGCAAGAATTGGCCCATGTTGTGGATTTTTTAAACAATGACAAATCACTTTGTGGAGAAAAAGTTACAGAAGCCAAACTTGGTGGGCCTTCCTTGAAGGAACTCTATGTAGGAGTATGCAATATATATATATATATATATATATATATATATTTCAATAGAATCAGCAGACCCCTCGTGCAGTGCAGCTAACTTTTTATGCTCAAGAAGTGCACGAGTGGTGAGCTGGTTTCAATTGTCCTCTTCTGTGAGATTAATTGACTTGAAGCAATAACTTTAAGTCATTAAAAATTAAAAGGAGAATTATAAAAAAGGGCAAGGCAAGCAAGAAAAGGGGGATCTTTTGCTTTGCTAACCAAAGACACATATAGCGAGAGTGAGGGACTAATAATGCAACGGGCCATCAGAATTATTCTTCTGCTTCTAATGCAACAAAAAGATCCCCGAGTGTCATGCATGTTTAAAGGGATAAAACACTGCTCAAGCACATTGATTGCTGGTGGTATTTTTAAAGTGTTTTAATCTTTTTTTTTTAACCTTTCAATTGGACTCCAATCATGTTTACCATGTAGCTTTATTGGTCACTGAAAAATGGTAGCATCCACCATAGTGCTTCAGATTAGTAAGTTGATCAGATTATTGGTGTGATCCGTGAGCTTTACTGGTGTTTTTTTTTTAAGATCTAAAGGGGGTTTCTGAATCTGAAGGATCAGAGAATCATCAGAGTTTCATTTTATTACCTTCATAATTTTAGGGGTCAACTTCTTGTCTGGAAAATAATGCATGAAACCCACACCTCATAAGGGAACCAGCCGTTGTCGTTTGGTTCCTCAGAATTGAAGGCTCCGTAAATATGTCAGTATTGACCTCTTTGACCAATTCATAGCCAAAGCTTTTGATCTTTGGTAATTTAATGTGCCAGATTCAGTGATAAATGTGGCAATGGATCTGAGCCACATAAAAATTGAAGAACAGAACAATTGGCACTGAGCGCGATTGTGATGGCGAAACTCCAAGTTCATTAGAGAGTAAAAGAAAAACAAAAAACCTGGATTACATTACATACATTAAACTGACGTTTTGGGATTTTGAATATGTCAAACTTTGGTATTCACAATTTAAAAGCATGACATGAGAGATTCTTGAGTAGTTCAAATTCAACTGAACTTTTTTTAAGTCTCATGTAACTTCCTATATATATTTTTTTTTAAATTCCCAAATCATGGAGGGGAATAAATGCTCTGCTCACATGCTCTTCTGTCCCTCACGTTCATGTGGGAAAACACACAGATCTCAGCTGGCTGACTCTGAAATGCTTAGTAAAGAAGGTTGCCATGTTCTTGACTTAGCTGTGATACTTCCACTACTATTAGCTGATGATGCTCCTGTCCTTGCCCTCTCTCTCTCTCTCTCAGCTTTAATTGCCTGAACATCACATACAAATAAAATTTGTATTCAGTTATATTCACTATTCTCTTCTTCTCTCTCCTCCTGTTCATGAAGAAAATCCAGAAACTAACAAAAGGTTCTTTTTTTTTTTTTTTTGGTTTTCCCCAACTGCTATAGTATTATGTGTATCTGAAAGAATCAAGCGTCCAGCTAGGTTCATGATGCTATGATTGGTATGAATGATTTGAATCAGAAACTAAAAAAAAATCAAGACTTTGAATCAATCCAATATACTTGAGTTTACTACTGTTGATGCAGATGATATGTTCCACGAAGAAAAGTTGAATGACATAAGCAGAGGAATTACATCAAACATCCTGCGAAGTATTATAATTCTAGAAAGTTTTTTGAGAAAACCATGGCTTAAATCAAACAATCTTGTGGTGGAGATTTACCTGTTTGTCCTCTGTCTCAGACCTTCTAGCTGCTTTATCTGTCTCAAAACTTGCTTTTCCCTTCACCCAATCTAACTTGTGCGTAGAATCTACCATGCCTTTCTGCATCTTTGCTTGTTTCTTTGCCAACAGACCCTTCATAACCTCTGAGAAAACAAAACCCAGTAAGCACACAAGAACAAATTGGGAAATACCAAAAAAGAACAAAGACTGAAACTTGGAACTGACCTTGAGTAGTGATGAGTCTGTAAACATGGCCAAGAAGGAGGGTATCAGTCGGCTTGAGAAGCTTGATTCGAGTTATGCGAACCGGGTTGTTGTTGATGGGGTTATCCTTATTCTTATCATGACATTTTTCATTGTCCTGGGAAGGACACAATGCGGAAGAGATAAGAAGAGCAACATAGTGACCAGGATTAGTCTTCATAACCTCACCGGCACTCACAGGCCAATACAGCCTCTCTGCTTTACCATTTGGTTGCTGTATCACCAGAGACGCTGAATCAATGGCCTGACAATTTCCCATATTTCTTCTTCTTCTTCTCCTCTCAACAAGAAGGTACGGAAGGAGGTAGGTGAAGGGTACTGGTCACGTTCTGCGAGGAGCAAGTTGACACCCCTTGGACACTTTAAATACTGGGGAATAGGGTTCTTTTACGTTACAAAGGTCCAAGCTTTGTAGCCCCCACTTCAATTATTATTGCTATTATTTAAGAAAACAAAAGGGGAATTTTTTATTTTATTTTTATTTTTTTGGGGGGAAGAGATAGAATGGAACCCAAGATGGAGAGTGTAAGGTAGAAGCTGAGAGAGAGTAGGACACGGAATAAAAAGAACGAAGGTTTTATCCAACACCTGCTGACGTGGGAAGCAGCTATTGGCTGGAAGTGGAAACACACTAAAATAAAGAGGAGACCTGGGCTGCTCTACCTGATGTGATGTGCACCACTTGCAACTTACAACTCTGCTCCTATTTATAAGTTCTTTTTAATTTTATTTTTATTTATGATTGGGTACCAATTAACTTTTTCTTCTCTCTCTATTTTTATTGGTACAAATATAAGCAAAATTGTCACAAGTTCATTTATTTGGTCAAAAGGGACTTATAAATAGGACCAAATTTTTTTGCTCAAAAGGGACTTATAAATAAAACCAGAGTGAGTACATTTTTTTTGTTTACAATCTCTCACCAACAAAATTTTACTTCATTTTTTAACCTTTTTATTTTCAGTTAGTAATAAAAATATAACAAATAAGTATCAATAAACCTTGTGAAAATAAAGAAAACATAAATTAATCTTAAGAGTAAGAAGAAAACCTAGAATGGAGCAGAGAATTAAAGACAAGAGAGACAAGAGAAATGATAGTTCTGATTCACTTTCAAGTCACATGATATTTATCCCTCTTTATATGTAATTCAAAAGTCCCCACATGTTAAATTAAATATAAAGTCATGAAACATAAAGAATATTTAAATTTCATGAATGTAAGTGGGGGAACAAATTACGAGAAATGTGAAATTTAAATTCCATTGAGAAATTTAAAGTTGCACGAGAGACATATACACATCTACACATAACAATAATGTACTCTTCACTTTTAATAATCTTACTGAAACAAAGAAAATTTTTGGAAAATAAACAGTTAAAACTCCATATGTTTTGGGTCATGATTTTTTTTAAGAACATGAAATAATATATATACATATATAGATATATAGAGAGAGAGAGAGAGTTACACACTAAGCTCATCCATGAGCTTACGGGCTTATCCACCGAAATTGCAGGATGAGCTCATAAACTTATAGATTTGTTGAATACGCAATGCGGAATCCATCATAAGAGGAAATACCATTCTGATTCTATTTATAAGTCTTTTTTGACTAAAAAAATTTGATTCTATTTATAAGTCATATTTGACCAAATAAATGAGATTGTGACAATTTTGTCCATATTAATTATACCAATGAAAATAGAAAGAGAAGAAAAAGTTGAAAGCACCAAATCATAAATGAGGGTAAAGTTGAAAATTTACCTCATAATCATTGAGCTAACTACCTTTCATTGATATGTGTGATTTGGTCAAAATGAAACTTATAAATGGGATCAGAGTGGTATATGCAAGGAGGAAGGTTATGTTAGAAAACTACCAGCCATTTTGGTTAAGGAAGTGTCAAAAGGTATTAATGATGAAGAAGAATTAATAATAATGTGAGATGATGAATGATTGAAAGTGGGAAAGAGAGATGATTGGTGTATTAGTGGTCAAACACAGCCATAGTTGCATCCATATGTTTGACACCTAATTGGCTCCCCAATTGTCCCATTCTGCACCCAAATTTCACCATTTTCATCATACAACAACCCTCCCTTCCATGTTGCTCACTCATCATTCATTCTTTAATCGCATTATAAATCCTCTTGACAAAACATTCAATATTAATAGGGGTAAAATAATAACATTCAGCACCATGATATTATTTCTCAGTTGTATTCATGCCCTTATGTTATTTTTCTGGTGCTTTTAGCATTGTAATCTTATTTATTGTGCATCCAACATCTTAAGTCATAAAACAAAATTAAGATGTTGAATGTCATTAAAAAGTAACACACGTCATGGTGGATCGATCATGAAAATAATACCAAAGCGCTAGATACACACCATTAATAAGATTAGAGTGTTAAAGGCTAGTGCCAAAATAAAATTAGGGTTTATGGATGCTACGACTTTATTCAATTTAATACTACCTCCAACCAATTATATGATATCTTATATTGGGCCTGTTTGGATAGAGCTTTAAGTAATTTAAAGCTAGAAAAAAGTAGCAGTAGGAAAAAAGCTAAAGGTAGAGTGTTTGAATCGAGTTTTAAGTTTACTGGTTTTTCTTTAAAAAAGCTCATAAAAGTCAGTTAAGGAAAAAACTTTATGGGGTAGCTTTTTCCAAAAGCTTTCAATTTTTTGACGTGGGCCTTGCCACTTCTACCACCATCAATCCAAACACAAATCATATTTACAACTTGACTTTTTTCCTATCAAATTTCTAAAAAAGTCGGATAGAAAATAAGTCACCACTAACTGAAACAAGCCCATTAAACATTAGAGGTGGAACTCAGAATCAGAAAATACCCAAGATTTTGTTATGTTAGAATCATCTCTTGATGATTGTCTATGTCTTTTTGTAGTGTAACGTAGACAATATGCCACAAGACACAATTAGTGTGGTCTAAATGTTAGAGTCTTGTGAAATGCAAGCTTTTGCTTGCCAAGGTATGATTGTCATATTAAAAAAGAAATTATACTCTTAAATGCCATGGGAAAAGGAAACGTGGCCGTTTGACGTTGCGTGGACCGTGGACCAGATAAGTGGATGAGGCGGTGACTGAATCATTCATGGGCTGTTTGCGTGTTGTCCCCCAAAGGCCTCCGGCCCATACTTCTCAACCGCTTCCACGTCACTCCTTCTCTTATCATATTACGTCTAACATTCTTATCAAATAACACGTGTCCCATGCATGTACCCCCCCCCCAGATTTATTTATTTATTTTTTTGTGCAATTTCATTTCCATTAACGTTGAATTAATGTTCTTCAAAATCTAATTAACTTGATAAACGTGTTTTTAATTAAACACCTTCTTAGATCTTTTTTTAAATGGATCATTTTTATTAATGTTATTAAAATTGGACTGGACCGACCGGTTTGCCTACAAAACCGTTCAACCGTCATCTAACATGTCCATTTCGACTGGTTTAATATTTTTTTCAGAATTTTCTTATTTCAAAAATTCATATCTAATTTTGTACATTTCTAAAAGTTATAGATTAAGACTATATTTTAAGTTTGAGATGTCTACTTTCTAATATAAAAATAATCACTCAAAAATATTATCATTTGATCCTAAAAAAAATTATCAAATTCTAAATCTATTCTGAAAAATATTATCGTTCAAATTCATTTCTCACCGGTCTAGTCCCAAGTTAGCTTTGGTTTAACTCTAGTCTGATCCATCAACCCTTAACCCACTAACCAAATCGAGTCAGTGGTGAGTTTGAGTTTAATAACCTTGATTTTTATTCTTTACTACACACAGTAGATATGTGCATGTAAGCCAAGCTAGTTTCTTCACTCATCAATTATGTCTTTGTTAAGTAGTGTTTTAATGGTTTCTAACATAAATTGGAATATGCTCTCAACCTACTTTCTAATTTTTCCTCCAAAACGCCCTTTTGCTTGCGATTGAAGCTTTCTCAAGTGGTGCATTATGTTTTCATCTTCATTAAATTAAATTAAATTAAACGTACAATTGCTCAATCCACGTCCGCCGATCAAATCAACAAGCGCTTGTATTTTTTTAAAAAAAAGAAAGAGGAATATTTCAAAAAGTATAGCATCGAATCATTGTCTAATGTAAACTTCACTACAATCAATGCTACACACATTTTTATATTGGTGCTATTGGTCTCATTTTGACCCATTCATGTACGAAAAGGTATTCATGCTAGAGTCGGGTAGTCCTCCTTGATACCACCTACAAATTTTATCAAAATGCTTTGGTTGATGGCTATCCTTACCACTTGTAGCAATGATAGTGTCATCATCACAATAGCCCTTCGAGTTTTTACACCCTTCAATGATCTTTATGAGGGCTAGCTAGGTGTATCATTTACATAGATGTTCGGTTTTGAAGCACGACAAACTAAAATTATAATAGTCTAGCTGTAACATGAGACAGTTAGGTATATCTATGACTGATAGTACAATTACTGTAAAATAAGAACGAAATAAATTGAAGTCCCACCACATGTTACCATCCATAACTAACAAGTTTCAACTGAAGCTGTCACCTATATATGTAACTGCTTAAATAAGTATTTTTAATTTATTTTTTAAGAATTGTGAGATTCAAATATGATTAGATTAATTTTGTAGGTCTAAGCGTGATTTTCTTAAAATTATTTATATATGGCTGAAATGAAATTGGGTTGTTAATATGTAAGGTGAAGGAGAAGACAAATGTGGGGGTTGGTATATATGTAAATAAAAATGGAGGAAGAAGTTTCCTAAATAAAATAAAATACAGGGAATATGTAAGGTAGAGAGAGGGTGGGGATATTATTCGGGTGAGGGGGGGACCATGATTAGGATCAGTGATTTGATGTGAGGAACATAAGATATTCCATGTTTCATGCACACCATAGCCCTTCTGATTTCCTGTCGTCCATATCTCTTCACTCTTGACCCCACCAATCCACTCTCAATCTCCCTTTCTCTCTCTCCTCTACTTCATTAAGTATCGGTTTGAAGTTATAAATGAGATTAAAATCGTAATTTTCCATTTACAATATAACCTTATATGTCATTAGATTACAGAACCATTTGACAATATCTTTCTTTAATATGCAGTTTTCTGAATTAATTCTAATTATGAATGCATATTATTTTGAAGGACCAGAAATTAAAATATTAAAATAGAAAAACTGAATTGCCCTTAGTTAGATTCTCTATATTCTCTCTAATTGAATCAGAATCTGGAGTGATTCATAAATAATGATAAATAGAGACCAAATCAGAATGTGTAAAACTAATGGTGATCATCATTGTTATCGCAATACCTGTGTTTTCTTAATAGCTAGCTGGATAACGGAAAGACTTTCTTATTATGTGTAGAACTAATGGTTTTGTTCATGATACTGTGAAGAAACATCCTTTTCATGATTTTATCTGAATGATTTTTAAGTTCGCCGTGGTAGAACTTTCCGAATGATAACTCTATTCTAAAAGTATCAAAGACATCAATCGTTTAAAAATAATTGTCACCATCAATAAATCAAAGAAGTCGGCACTGATTTTGGGGGAAAAAACACTTCAGAACAAGGAGTATAGATATTTGATTTGAAACAAATAATACGAGGGGGATGTGATGTTCCTGACTTAGCGGATAAGAATGAAGGTTGTCAGCGTTAATAGTGGAGTTGGTAGAGGTGATGCAAAGTGAAAAGTGTTGGCCATTTCTTTTTAAAAGTGTCGATGGCTACCTTTAATTTGAGAAAGTTCGCATTTCCTTGAAATCTTATTGAAGCCTAAACTTGGGAGTTGGGATGGTTGTATGTCGTCGACGACGGAGGTGGAAAGAAGGTGAGATGATGGAAGATGAAGATCGAAGATAAAGTTGGCATCAATAACTTCATATTCTAATTTGATGAGAGAGAATATAGGAAATCTGGCTAAGGGTAATTTAGTTTTCTTCATTTTAATGTTTTTATTTTTTGTCCTTCAAAATAATTACCTTTTTTATGGTCATTCTTAATAAATATTTTTCTTAAGTCCTTTATTATAATTTTTCCTATTATTATTATTGTTAAACTCGCAAATTGACTCTCAGAGTTTACCGTTTTTACGTTACTAGCTTATAAAAATGAATTGAGTCACTAGTAAACTCGTGCCTGTTATAAATTTGATTAAATTCATGAGTTTATATACCAAGTTCACCGTTTTTATGTTTCTAGCATATAAAACTATGTTAACTTACTCTTAGATTCATGTTAACTTTTTTTATTTGATAATACTCAATGGCTTTAGATATAAATTTTATAGAAAGCTCTTTACTAAATATAATAAATGATGAATGTTGTTAGATTTAATTTCAGTTATTTGGATTTAAAATATATTTAAATTAAATTGTTTTCATTTTTATATTTTAATTAGTTAATTATATACTAGTAAGACCTATTTAACAATAAAAATAAACTCTTACAAGTTTACATCACTATCTCTACAAACTTGTGAGTTTAAGAGCATATCATGCAAAATTTCTGGAATTTAAATAATTAAGAATGGTTATTTGCAATTTACTCCAGATTTACATTTGTCAATAATTAACTACACAACTTGATTTGTTGGTGGTGGTGATATTGATTGAAGATAACTTATTTTAAGCTAGATATATATACACACACATACGTGTCTATTACTTACCATAATGATTAATAGAATCCAAGAGATAAACATCTGGTAAATTAAGTGAAGATGTAATCAAAGGTATCATATTCATGTCACGTGAAGTTACAATATTCATAGCATCGAATCCCTTTTTTTAAGAGATTCACCATTATCTCCTTCATATTTAATTATATATTTAATTTTAACAAAACTGTACAAATATTTTCCTTATTTAAAATATACACAATTTCTCTTGAATCAAGAGCTGCTTTTATTTTATTGTAATTATATTTTGCCTCATTAAAATATCCCAAATTTATTTGAACCCACATCTTTACACACACAACATGTTCATAGAAAAAGAAATTAGATTAAGGTATTACGCAAAAAATAAAGAAACCATATATGAAATAGGGAAAATTATAATAAAGACCTCACGAAAATAATATTTATTAAGAATGACTATAAAAATGGTAATTATTTTGAAGGACCAGAAATAAAAATATTAAAATAGAAAGGCAAAATTGCTATGAGTCAGATTTCCTATATTTCATATAACTGAATTAAAATCTGAAGTGATTGATAGATAATTATAAATAGAGAACAATTTAAGTAACCCGTTCTTTTTCGATTGCAGTAGAAACTCTAAGGCTCTACCGTCTATGGAGCAAGATATGGACACCCCTCTTGCTTATGATTAAGGCTAAAATATGATTCCAACAAATCAAATAAAAAAACATGGTATAGGAAAATAAACCTACAGCACATATCCCCATTTCACGTTATTATTATACCATTTGAATATTTCTCCCTACATGAAAAGCAGACATAAATTTGATAAAAGAATAGAAATAGATCGGCAAACAATGAATGCCAAAATCCATTAATCTATTTGTCATTATCCATCAATCACTCTATATTCTAATTCAGTTAAAGAGAATGTAGGAAAACTAGCTGAGGGCAATTTAGTCTTTCAATCTTAATGTTTTAATTTATGACCCTTCAAAATAATTACAATTTTAATGGTCCTTCTTAATAAGTATTATTTTTCTTAGGTTTTTTATCATAATTTTACCTATGAATTAATGTTGGTCCCACATGACATTGGGCCTGCTTGCCCAACCCTACAATCAATTACAGCATCTCCCTATATGGTTGTAAAACGACCCAAAAACAAAGTTCGTTGCTTTTTCTTTTTACTCTTTTTACTCTTTTTTTTTTGCCCACTTTTTATTTGGTTCTACGTTTCATCCACTCTTTATTCCAAGTTATCACAACGAGTAGTTATACTGCAAAGTGACAATTGTCAGGTTTCAAGGTTTCTGAAGGAACCCACTTTGCCTTTTCCTTTACCTTTAAGTGCCTTTTTTATGGACCAATATTAAGCCATGCATTTCTAATCTAATCCTCCTCCTACTAAACCCACCTTTATCTCATTGTTTTTAAGGATTTATAAAACGCATACACATTGTTTTGCAACGTCAATACTCCTCTATAGGACAAAATTTTTAGTACAATTTACACTCCAAACTTTATCATATATTTAAGATTGGAGGCAATAAAAAATTTATAAAACGCATACACATTGTTTTGCAACGTCAATACTCCTATATAGGACAAAATTTAGTACAATTTACACTCCAAGGCAGTAAAGGATTTATAAAACGCATACACATTGTTTTGCAACATTAATACTCCTCTATAGGACAATTTTTAGTACAATTTACACTTCAAACTTTATCATATGTTTAAGATTGGAGGCAGTAAATAGGTAGATGCTTTTTTTTTGGTACAAAGCGAGGGGAGGGGGGAACGGGACCTGAGGGGAGATATAAGGCATCTCAATACCACCAGCTGTGCTACTGTACTGCTGTCCTCGGTGGTAGTAAATAGGTAGATGCTAATAATGCATACAGACCGTTATCCCCCCACTTCCGGTAGGTCAACTTTATTACTTCTACTCTTAAATATGAAAGCTAAATAAGTAACTTATTAGTATTTGAAAAATTGAGTTAGTTATTTATAAGAAAAATGATATAGTTTTTTAACAATATCCCTTTAAATATTTGTATTTGAACTACCTTTACGGATAAAACCACCCTTACAAAATGTGCAACTAATATGGATACAACAAGAAGTAGCAATCTCATCCCCCTAGGTGGGGCAATTAATATGGATAGGTTAACCAAAAAAAAAAAAAAGAAGATTAAAGTATTATATTAAGCACTATATTAGAAAGAAGTCACTGTAAGCATAACAAGCTTGATCGAACAAAAAATATCCATTAAGAGAACACTTGACCAATTCAACTTAATCATAATCTGAAATTCAAACAGGCAAACAAGTGCGATTTACTATTTACGAGCTGCATGACAGTGGCTTAAGAAAATAAAGGGGAGTTCTTGTCTGTTCGTCAACTGATAGCATATCAGATCTGCACTACAAATCATCAATATGCTCAAAGCATCGTGATGACACTGCTCTTGATCTCATTGAGGGGGAAAAAAAAGTGTGTGAAGGAATTAAAGATTATAATTAAACTACAGCTGCAGCGTGGAACAAGGTCGAATGTAATGTCAGAACAATATTAAACACAAGACTTGGTGGGGGAAGGAAAAAAAAAACACATAATGAACAGTGTCTCAGCTCTTATACACAGAAATTACACAGATGGGAAGTATTTGTGTAGGTTAAAAGGCAGAGAATAGAACTCCTCAGTTCTGGCATCACCCTTGAAGGACTTATACTTGTCCCACCAATGCTTTCCTCTGTCTTTCCTAATGGACCCCTCTTTCTTATGTATGGTGTTGTCCAGAAAATATGCCACACAACCAGCAACAAACGCTTCTGATTGGAATGGAACATTCACTATGTCGTTGAACTGCCCGCCAAAGTCAAAAAAACATTTCAGTGTCAGAAAGAGACATGGCTCATTCATTAATGAGATATGAGGTTTTGTGGTGTTATATCATCTTACCCATCTGGCGCTCGTGTGGACGGGACCAAAACCATTGATTGCAGTGTACTCGTTGAAGTACTGTGGCACTGACAACCCCAAGAAGATAGACAAGCCTAGTATGAACTTTGTTCTAAAACTGTTTAGGTTGCAGAACTGAAGAAAACTGAGACCTCCAGCACCTACACATGGAGAATAAAGAGAGATCTCATCAACTGTTTTATTTTTTATTGCTGGTAGGTATTAGGGGAGATCTTGACTCTGAATTGGACATACCGACATAACCGAAGAACAAGCAGTACAAAGCAGCAACAATGGGTGGTGGTATGGAGGCGAAAACTGCTCCGAATTTCCCTGTACATTAAACAAAAAGGAGAAGCCAACGTTACTGGTAAGAAAATGCACTAGGACAGGGCAAATTAGATGTTGAAACTAAACACATTTCATAGCAAGCAAAGAGATTCAAGCTTCATCAACTCACCAAGAATAGAAAAGAAAATCATAAATCCAGCTGATATTTGCACAACTCTTCGACTGCCAACACGAGTCAAAGCTAGAAGCCCAGCATTTTCTCTATATGGAAACAAAATAAACTCCTTTCATCAACAAAAGACATGCGTTTCCCTGTTTCATGTAAAGAGTATCGATTGTATTTTAATCTTACACTGATACAGAGGATCCAGTGGAAGTTCCAAACAATCCCGACAGCAGAATGGCAACTCCCTAAGCAGAAATACGAGGCACGGTCAGGAATTCCACAGCAGATGAAGTTTTATAAACATATTAAGTTAGAGCTCACTAAAATTATTACTTGTATGGTGTACTTCTTCCAACAGAAAATAAAAAATGAAAATAGCATTATATTTCTAGTTGTGCTTGACTATATATCAATATTATTAATTAATAATATTAAAATTTGAATGCATGAGCATCCTTCACGTACCTGCCACCCAATACCCCGACTGAGAATAGATGGCGGCATTGGAGTTGCACTAGCGTACCTATACACAGCAATAAAAGCTCCGCTGGACTGCTTGATATGAGTAAAACATGTGAGCAGGTGATTTTGATTTTAGTATGTCGAAAGGTTATTATGCATAGAAAATGCAAATCAGCAAGCATATAACAAATAGAGTATGAATATACAAGTCAGATAATCCAAAGCACGCCGTCATAGACGAAGTAAAGCCAATATGTACAAATTGAATATTAGTTTAGTTACATGGTTACACAGCAAGGACAACATAAAGAAAATGAGGAAAACAATTTGATCAGTTAAAAAACCTGACTTTCTTAAATAAATTTTACATATTCACAGAAGACCAACTTCCACTAAGGAAGGCAAGAGCGATAAGGTATTAAGCTTTCTTAAATGTTTACTAAGGTATTAAGCTTTCTTAAATGTTTACTAAGGTATTAAGCTTTCTTAAATGTTTACGTATGATCTACTGATCAAAGACAGTGACAGAATCAAAACTACCAGGAATAAAAAATCATTGTATAGGGTAACTAGTAAGGACTGCTGATGAAGAAACAGAGGGAAAAGAGTTCAACTTAAAACAAGAAATAGAACACATCTTAGTTATGGAGAAAGAAGTTACCTCTACGAGAGTAACAAAGGAAGCCATCATCATGGCAAAGGCTTCACCTGCATCAAATGAAGGTGCTCCCCATTGAAAGGGATATGGAACGCTGATCCTGCAAACTCAAGTTCCATAATGAATTCCTCCACATTCGTCGTCATAAAGCTAAGCTTAGATATTTTCTATCGTTTTCATTTTCTTGTTTCCCTTGAATATGTCAAGGATGCGACTCAATTTTGAAAACCATCAATTAACTAGTTCAAAAAAACATACGACTAACCATGGAGCACCATCTATCAGTCCAGCACGATCAGTGCGGCAGGTTGCTTGTGTTTTAGGTGCAGCATTTTTATAGGCCCCTCCAACAGTGAGTATATGGGCATATATCCATACAATTGCAATTGTAAATAAAACAGCAAAGCGTTCAAAAACATGTTTCCCTGTGTGTGGCAGATGGGGCACGTACTGCATGCCATCCATTAACAATTAACAAACACAGTAAAGTTATCTAGATTCAATGGAAACGAAGTCAAGAGGACAGAAAGAAACATGTTAGGAGACAATAGCTATATGTTGCTGTAAGAATGGTACCTGTGAAACAAATACTACCAATATAAGTTCTGGCAATCCGATCTCCACACATTTAGCAACCTAAACAATAGGTGGTCATCAATATTAGTTACCCTTATCAATTTACTTACAATATGAGCATCCAAACAAAGTCTAAGAAGGCTTACCCCAGGAAAACCTAGTTCATAAAGCCCAAAACCGACAAGAGATACCAGAGGAACTGCTGAAAGCGGACTTAAAAACCTGAAGAAAGAAATTAAATTTCCATCATTTAAATTTTATGCCCATCCAAGATAATATTAGCTTCAGTGAATCATTCCAGTTTCAGGGGTCTAGTACAAACACCATTGCAAAAGTTGGTTGAGCATATTAGTACGATCTGTACTTCAAACATCAATTCAGCAGAGAAAAACAAATGCAAATAATCACCCAAGATTTACACATATCTGGCTAACACTTCAGTTTATAATTTTCAACCCATACGTAGGGAATGAAAAACCATAGCAGAGCCACCTGCCTCGAACTTTAGACTGACCTTGCAACATTGCGCCAAAGGCCACTAAAGCCTAATACTATTTGAAGAGTTGAAGCAACAATAAGGGATCCCTGGATTGCCCGCATTATCCTCTTAAATCTCTGAATACACAAAAGAAGAAAAAGCCAAAAAGAAAAGATCAGATATTTCTATTCAATTAAGTCCACAAGTGTATGTCTTAGTCTGTGGCTTCAATGAGTTGAGACACTGCATATTTATCATCCTTTCATAAAAACATGCCAAATATCGATTATAATATTCAAGACCGAGTCATGGTCTGCCTCAATTCATGGGATTTTCTAAGTGTGCCAACCTTAAAATGCATTTAATCATATGGTAGTCTCTGTTTTGGTTATATCTTATTTCACTACTATGTAAAGTAATATAACAAGCACATCAACCATGCACCATTTAATAAGCAAGATGCGTTCTGATCACAAGACCTCGATGGGATCCGCAACATCACTAAATCGACCAGCAAGTATAATTGATATTGTGGTTGGAACAAAGGTATAAGACCCTCCAATTACAGCAGGCAGTCGAGTTCCGAACAGTGTTTGCAACAATGTGTTTATACCAGCAACAAAAAGTAGTGATTGGATGACTTTTGCCTTCTCCTCCTGCAAAAAAAAAAAAAAAGGATTTATTTTTCCTTTAGCTTCTTGGCTGGGAAGGAATCTCAACTTCAATCACATGGCTGGAAATTCCTTTCAATAGTATTCTAGTTGCTTACGTTGCCACCTCCCATCTGGGGGACAAGAGCTGTGGGAATGAGAACGGTTGTGCCAAGCATCACGATATAATGTTGAAAACCAAGAAGTATAGCCTCGGCTGCATCACAATGTCCCCAAAATTCTCATCAAATTGAGTAAGAAAAACAGAAAGCAGGACTCCTGTTAAATCATTTGACAGACTAAAACAGGGGAGCCGTGGCCAACATTGGTCCAGTTGGTAAGGAATTGACTCATAACCCACAAGGTCATGAGTTCAAATCTCATTGCAAAAATGAGGATCTTACTGATGGGCGATGTAAGCATCTTTATAAGCACTCTTTGAGCCTAGAGGCATGTCCTGACCTTGGTGAGTCTTGAAACCCAACTTTTTTAAAAAAAAAAAAAAAAAAAACAGGGGAGCCATGAACTTAAATAATCAACTTCTTAGATTGATGACAATTTTTTTTTTTTTGGTCGAAGAATTGATGACAATTAGCAACTAATGTTAAGAGCTAATAGCTGATGAGTCCAACGGCATAAAAAATTGCTTAAAAATCCTTGGGCAACATTATTCAATTAGCAAACTAAAAAGTAAGACTGTCACAGTTATAAGACCAGACCCTACTTCCTAAGCCTGCAAAGCCTAACAACTGAAATTACGTATATTCGAAAAGGAAAAGTAACGAAGCAAAACTCAGCAATTAACAATTCGCAATATTAACCATATATTCTATAAAAAAACAAAAGAGGAAAGTCCTTTTTTTTTTAACTTGCTCTTATCTTCTTAGCCACTAGCCCCGCTGACATAAAATTCTAAGGCACTTTGGAATGAGATTCTTTTTCTCTAAAAAGAATAATTTTGCTTTATGCAAAGAGAGTACCAACAATTAGGCAATGCAAGGAATTTATAGAAAGCCACTTTAGACGATGAGTTAGAAAAGATAACTTGTCCAAACACATAGTTTCATCACAACAAAACTCACCTTAAGTATAGCTTATGGATTAAGAAGGATCAAACTTCCAAGTAAGAACTCTAAGTATTATTTTTTTTTAAAAAAAACAGAGATTACAGAATCAAATAGTAGAGAAACTTACGCCATGGAGGAGGACTTGTAATGCAATAAGAAATATTTGGTAGCTGTTCCTTCGGTGGGTGCGGCTGTGGTTCATCAGCTTTCGGTGCCGGAGCTCCTCCACCTCCTCCTGCCATAAGTTGAGCTTCTCTCTCTTGCCTTCTACCTCGTCACTCTCTGAAGCAAAAATCAAAAGAATCAATTAATCCCAAAAGCCTACAGTTTAGAATAAACCCGATCCAAAATCTTACAGAGAGAGTTAAAATGAAAGAGCAAAAATATTTATACATGCCATGAACCAGAAGACCCGAAGAGAGAGAGCTACCAGAGATGAAACAACCAAGTAGTGACTAAACAGGGACGAAGATAAGAGAAGTGGAGCACATAGAATAATAAGGAATGATCAAGAGAAAACGACAGATAACTAGATGCTTCAGATGATGAGGTGAAAGAAATAGTAGCAATAATTGCGAAGTTTAGAGGAAAAAAAGTGCGTACCTTTTTACAATGTTCGAGCAAGCGAAACAAACTGAAGTGATGGATTATAAAGTCAAGAAAAAAAAAAAGGCTTCAGGGGCGAGGCACTAAGAAATGATGAAGAGTGAAAAAAGGAGAGAAAGGAAAGCCAGAAATGCGTTCCTGTGTAGGTGAAGAAGTAAAGCAGGCTAGGCGTTTCCAGAATGAGCACAAAGCAGGGAAGAGCCGTTGTGATACTTTCTGTTTCTACTCCGGAGTAATGCCTTTATCTCTCTCCCTCCCAGTCCTCGGATTAATACATTTTCTCTCTCTTATTTTTTTCTCTTAAAAAAACCCCAAAATTTTAGGAAAATTACTCCAAGATCCCATTGAACATCCTAAAATACTCCAAAAGACCCTTAAAATTATCAAATTATTATAAAGTATCATGAGTTTTACTCTTAAGTATTAACTACTCTACTTTCCTCTTTTTTTATAAAAGTCCAAAATTTAAATTGTCATGCTTTTATTTATAAGAATCTGATAAGAGTTGTTTAAACATTTAATGATTTTTTTTCTTGTTTTTACTCCTAATTAATTATAGGGTTAACTAGCAAAAGTTGTTATGAAAGTTTACGCTGAGGAAAAATATTACTTTGGAAGTTTTTATTGTTTCGATTTTACTCCTGAAGTTTTAAAACATAACAATGTTACTAATTTCTGTTAAAAGGTTAACGGTTAGTATCAATTTTTTAACGGACATTGTTAGTTTTTAACGAAATAAGACAACATTGCTATATTTTGAAAATTTTTAGGACAACATTGAAACAATAAAAGCTTTCAGGGCAACATTGGTCCTAGGCCTATTTTTTTCTAGGCGAATTTGTTACTTAACCCTTAATTATATATATTACATTAATTAAAATATGGGTAATACATATATTTACTTTATTTTTCTTCTTATTCCTCATAAATAAAGGCATACTTGGAAATTAAAGTTTTTTCAGAAATACTTATTATTTTTAACTATTTTTAACCACCTTATTAAACCACATAATTTGGTTATTAAGCTTTTATAAATAAGATTGAATGGAGTATAAATTAAATTAGTTTTGATCCACAATTAAGAGCACCTCTTGGTTATAAAAAAAAAATACAAATACAAATGACCATTAGGCCACTTATATAATTTGATATCATAATGCAAATTATTATGTGTATACTAAATTTAGTTTCAAATCCGTTAAAAAAAAAATTGTCACTTTCAGGAGCGTAATTGTTACTTTCTTATGTTGCAATTGCTATTAGTTTTAGAATAAGGTTGAGAATGCATTTGTTAATTTGCTTTTACATGGTAGTCGAATCAATTCTGGCAGGTTACTGGAGTTTTTCCTCGTCATTTGCATATTTGACTAGTAATATTTGTTGTCAGTCTATTAAGGTATATATAACTTTTTCGATAGAGTCATAGTTAATTTTTTTAGAGAGATTAATTATGTTAATTAAATACTATAAAATATTTATATTTATTATTTTTTTCTAAATCATTTTGACATATTAGCTAAGGATACACAACATATGATATGATTAAATAACTTCTTTAATCTCTTCAAATAAAATCAATTTTATCTTATGTTTAGAACCAGAAAGAATATTTGTATTTTTAAAATTAAGAGGGTTATAATTCAATAAGAAATAAATAAGTCATTTTCTTTATCCATAATTTTTTTTGGGTCAAAGCTTTATCCATAATTCACAGGATAGAGATGGCGTTTTGTATCATCAATTCACTATAATTCTAAGCTAGCCCGTTCTCACATACATCTTTTACATTGATGATAGTGGCCACCACAAACATTGTTTAAATTTGTTGGATCCAACTTATTAAGTCATGATTAAAGACAGTACAACCACATAAAATAAAATATAAATATAAAATAACTTTCATGTATCCAAAATTAAATTGAAAATTAACCAAAAAAAATGACATGATTACTAAATTAGTAAAATAGAAGAGGAGGGTATTATAGACATTTGAGGAAGAAGCTAGAGGCAAGGGAATACATGGGAGTGTCCAAAGGAGACGATGTTAAGCTTTAATCAGTGTCAGAGGCGGAACCAGGAAAAAATTTTAGTCTAGGCCAAAGATAAACATATTGAACTACTGTCTTTAATTCTTATTATAATGTACCAACTAACAAGTATATTTGATTCTTTTTATAAAATACTTGTTTATTTCCTAATAACATTAATTTTTTTTCCATGCATATCCATAATTAAAAAAGCAGTGGGTGAGAGTAATAATTAATATCATTTTTTGAGGGAAAAAAGAATATTAATTAATATAATATTAGAGTTTAGTGTAATTAAGAGGGATAATATTGAAAATTACTTAAATTTTAAGACAAATTTAATTACTTTAACTATTTTTATTGACTTATAAGAATTGTTAGTTGGTTCCTTAAATAAGGACTAAAGGGAGTATTGACTAAATAGTATCAAATAATCAGAAAAATACATACAAATAATAATAGATAATTATAAATTAAAACAATATATAAGATGACACTAATCTTTTTGGTATCTCAAACAAGAATTTTACTTTTCTCTCATAGCCTGATGAGTAATGAAACAAACATTATTTTCAGAGAAGATAAAAAATTAGCTGAGGCTAAATTTGTGACCAAATAAAATATCATATAATAAATACATATATTTTCTAGCAAATTTTATAAGATCAGTCGGGACCAGCTGGGGCCTTTGACCCTAATTGGCCATAAAGAGGTTCTGCCTCTGATCAGTGTAATTAAACTTGGATCGGATCAGTCGGGTAAGCCTAGAAGCCGGCGAATTGGTCTAAGGGTCAAATTGGTTTACTATTTTATTTTTTATAATTTTATATTAATAATTTTAAAATCTTCACTTCTTTACTTGATTAGTCCCATATTAATTCTGATTTGATTCTAATCTTATCTAACTAAGATTTTAATAACCTTGTGTTCAATACAATGTAGACACATAGCCGACAATGATCCCAGAATCGCGAAATTCCCTCTTTCCTAGTTATGCCTTACAAGTGACAACTGTCATATTATTTTCTTTATTATTTTTTATGCTACTTTAATTCCACCTCCTTTTAAAACCAGAAAAATCCTTCTATCCTGCTTAATTAAGTCTCACCATCAAACAAAGGTTAAAGTATACTTTTAGTCCTTTAAGTTTACATGAAGTATGCTTTTGATCTCTTAACTTCATAAAATATACTTTTGATCTTAAGATTTTAACACCGTCAATTTTGCTAACGAAAAATGCAAACACAAGTAATAACGGTGTAAATTTAAATGATGATTTTGTAATTAAATACTATTAAGCTTAAATTTAAAATATGGGTAAATTGAAGAATAAGTAAAATTTGTGTAATTAAGTGCTATTAATCATCACTTGAGTTCGCTGCATCAGCATTTTCTGTTAGCAACATTAACGGTGTTATAATTTTAGAATCAAAAGTATACTTTATGAAGTTAATGGACCAAAAGTATACCTTATGTGAAACTTAAAGGATTAAAAGTATACTTTAGCCTCAAACAAATTATTATATATGTTTTTGTTCCTAAAATAACTACTCCCTCCATTTGTTTTTTTGTTTTTTGTTTTTTTTTAATGAGGTAGGATTTTTGGCTATGCCATATTCCTTTAAGATAAGATTAGGAGATATATGAGAAATTTTTTTGTAAACTCCCAATTTTACCCTTACTTAATTACAAAATTTACTCATATCATTATTGCATTTAATTCTTATGTGTAATTAAAGCACTCAATATGATATATTTTCTCTCCTCCCTATTAATGACGGCATCTTTGGAAAACAAATGAAAATTCATTTTGTATAGATTTATTATATAAAAATAATTTTAACCAATTATCCGAACAACAAAATTCAATTAACCTTATCTTATAAAAGTAACTGAGGGATTAACAAGTTTTGATATGCATAGTTTACATATTTTTAAAACTAAAATGCATCTCGTCAAAAAAACCAAAAAACTAAATTGTATGAAGAGAGGAATGTGGCTCGTGAATTGATGTCTAGTAAATCTGTGTGGGGAAAAACAATGTTGGAACTAATAGTGATGTAAAATTGCTTTTAGTATCTTATTTTGGGTGAATGATGGAGAGTATGATGAGAGTATGATCTTTATACTCTCGTAACTTTTCTGAAAAAGGAAAAGCAGGTCAAGATAGAGTCATCAGATCACCATGGTCCTTTGGAGGTTGAATATGAATCAACCATCTTACTAATTAGCAAATTGTTAAGTTGGATCTCCTGATTTTCTAGTTCAATGATTAAAGAGATCATTAATCACCTCTCCCCCACTTGTTCGCCCCACAATCTCTTTGAATTATTATAATCTTATGATTCATCATTACGACTTAAAACAATTCCCAAAAAGTTTAATGTTATCCTAAGAAAATTAATATCAGAGTGATCATGATCGATTACTGAGACATTCATTCAGGACTTGGATTATTCTTTATCAAAGCTATAATTAACCTTCTTTAATTAGTGTCATACTTTTTACAAATGAGTTTATATATCTGTCTTGGTTTACGTAAACGTGTTATTTCAACACCAACTCAAGTAAACCCTTAAATATTATATCAAGGCTTATTTAAGAGCCTGTTTGAGTTGGCGTTTAAAAAGTAAATATCAAGAAGGTCTTTTTGAGTTGGCGTTTGAAAAGTAAATATCAAGAAGACCTGTTTAAATTAACGTTTAAAAAATACATTTACATAAGTCAAAATAAATCTTCTTTCACATATACCTAGTTTGTATACTTAAAGCACGTCGGAAAAGCATATTTCACCACAAGAGGATTTACTATCACATCTTCCCATATCTACCTGATATGAATGCTCCTTCCCTGATCTGATGAAACCTGTTTTCGTGTAACAAAAGAGATTCCAATACCTGACACTGCAAAAAAAAAAAAAAACAAAAAAACAAAACAAAAACAAAGGCTGAGATCTTTAGCTTGAAGATAGCTATGAAGCTTCAATCTCCTTCATGATGGTCGATCGGCAGTACCATATATTCGTTAGGTTTCATTAAATTCAAGCCGTTGCTAATTAAAACAGTAGAATAATTTTTGAAGTTGAACCCATTAATGATAGGCAAGACTTCTTTTTGGTTACCCCACTCTTTTGATGATTTCTCCTTTTAATATGGTTTCCCTTTTCTTCTCCTCGTTACTTTGACTGTTATGAATGGTGAGAAAGCAAAAGGCAAAAAGGTTTGGAATTAAATATGCTTTTTGAAAATTTCAACTGTATGATATATTATTACATATTGGCAAAAAGTTCATTATGCAGCAGAGGAAGTAGAGATCTTGTTGCTGATTCACATCCTTTGTCTATAATTTTACTTTCAATGGTGGAAAAGGAATTCCACTGCGCCCTCAAAGACTTCCAAGGAGAAAAAAGCTGCATGCACATATTGCTTGTGCTTGAAGGAAAGTTTAATTACCTCCTATACATATATATTCTTCAGTGTGGTTGCTTGTCAATGGAGGCAAGATTGATGACCTCTCACACTCAAAATGCCCTACCTGATTTTCTTGGATTTATAGTAAAGATATTGCAATAGAAAGATCAGCTAATAAAGGTTAGTCTGATTAGCGAGGATATAACTAAGGTTTTAAAACCCAAACTAAACTGGCTTGGGTATTGGGTCAAAGGTCAGTAGGTAGACCGGAGGTAATCCAAGGATAAACGGGTGAGAATTGGATATTTTAAGGTAATTAATATGAAATTTTAAAGAAAATTTTGAAAAAAAAAATGATTTCTTTTTTTTTTTTAATAATGAACCAGTGGGTTGATGCACGACTGGAGCGGTTTACCGGTTTCTAGTCCGATCAATTTAAATAATTTAATGTGAATGGGGTGATCATGTGTAAAAAGTTACGTGATCTGTGTTCAATCAAAGTAAGAGAAGGCATGGGCCAATTGTGGGGCAAAACTTGAAATTGACAAAGAAATGAATTAATGGGTTAGGTTATTAATAGATTGCTCTGTATTTTGTGGGTCAACATAGAATGCTCTGATAACAACATCTATGTAGTGCATAATAGTAATTAGCAAGTGACGTAACATTGACGTTATTTATAATACTAATAGCGCTTAATAGTTTAATATATATGATAGGCCAACCTCGTTTTCCTCCTCTACCCTTTTTAGTGCAAAACATTGAAGTTTGTGTCTTTTTTTTTTAATATTTCAATGTACTTGATATTAAAAATATACTTTAAAATATTGATCAATACTGAAAACATATTTAATGATCTTGGAAAAATGTCTTAGAGTATATCTTTTTTATACCAGTCAGTACTTTAAAATATTTTTTTCAAGATAAAGAAGTATTTTTTGAGTATCATTTAGTATACTGAAGTGTCCTTTTAGTATCAGTTAATACTCTGAAATATTTTTTTTAAAGATAATGAAGTATTTTTTGAGTACCATCCAGTATCCTTTTAATATCAGCCAGTACCCTGAAATATTTTTTTCAAGATAATTAGTATTTTTTGAGTACCATTTAGTATGTTGACATATCTTTTTAGTACTAGTCAGTACCTTAAAATATTTTTTTCAAGATCCTTAAATAATTTTTCAAGATCATGAAGTATTATTTCAGTACCATTCAGTATTCTAAAGTATCTTTTTAGTATCAGTCAGCACTCTAAAATATTTTTTAAAGATCGTAAAATAATTTTTCACAATCATAAAGTATTTTTACAGTACTTATTAATATTCTGAAATTTATTTTAGTACCCGTTAGTACTCTAAAATTTTGGGGGGGGGGGGGGGGGGGACCAACTTACGGGCACTAAAACTAGAGGAGGAAAGCCGGTGTCAAACTTTGAGCTAGTCGGTGTGAATTAGACGACTAAGTACATACGATGGAGCGCTTGATTAAAATTTGGGACGTTGTCGGTTTGAATTAGAATGCTTTTGGCTAATGAGATTAAGACAAAGAAAAACATGATTATGGTTGATATTGAGATTTTCTAAGGAGCAATGAGGATGTAAAATATTAATTTCTCAAGGCACATGATTGATCCAATTATGTCATTTTGAAAGCTAAGTCGTCGTCCCTTTTGATTTTGTCCTCTTCACAACTTGTGTCACCAGCACAGCAAAAAGAGAGCTTGCATTTGAGACACGTACATACAAATAGTTAGTAGTAAAAAATAATAATTATATAAATAGATAAATCAAATAAACCTTGAAAGCAACCAGAGGCGTGTCTGTATGACTATAATTTAAGACATGTTATGTAGACATGTGGAGAGAGATGAGAATGGTGGATTCTAGATGTTTGTGTGTGATGGGATTAGGGACAAATAAGTGTTTAATTAGAATAAAAACGCGGAGAGATTAATGAATTAAGCAGAGCTTAATCAAAAGGGCACTAATAACTGGTGAAAGAAAGAACGTACCTGTTGCTTTCACTTTGAAACTTACTCATGCTTTCACAAAGGCCTTAAATTTGTTGATGTGGTATCAAATGAGCAACTTGAATTGTGAGTATGGTTACAGTCAAGAGTAGGTAGCTATATTTGACCTTGTCGTTATTTGATGATTCAAACATATATATCAATTGTGTGTCATGTGGATCGCAGCAATCACAGGAACATGTATATTTGCATCACTGCCTGGACATTGCCACCTCAATTATCTACTGATCATTTCATCTCCTACTCCTTCTCTCTCCCCTTTTTGAATCTCATCAATGACATCCCACAAGGCCAAAACATCCCAGAAACAAATGGGGTGAGAATTGAGAAACGAGTCATTAACCATCGTTTGGTTTGATGGAATCATGAAGTATCGGATTCGCATGATGCAGAAAACACCTTTAGGAAAGTAATCCCAAATTGAACTCAATAATGCTTGAATCTGACCCAATCATCCGTGTGTATTTTAAGATATGAGAAATGAGTCATTTTAAGATTCATTTGTATGTTGTCCTGTATCAATGGGTCACAATTTTACAAGAAACTTCCTTGTTCTTTTTTTGGTTGATTTTGTGAATTGGGTTTAATGCTGGTCATGAGACCCTCTCCACAGATACCGCTAGGCTTCGAACCCTAACTAGATGCTTAAACAATTCAGCTAAGTGCCAACTGTAAGCCTCATGTTTATCTCATAAGAAACTGAGCACAGTGGTGAGTGCAAGTATGAGTTCTCGTGAAACCTTGGACTGCAATTTTTTGTGATGGGCTCCCATGGATTCGACCCATGAATCAGCCCAAGTAAGAGTTTCTCACTACCAACAAGCTGTAATCCAGATCAGCCCTTTTTTTGGTTTTCTACCTTTTTTTATTTATTTATTAAAAGGAGTTCACATTCCATGCTTAGAATTACATGCTTATTATGTGTTTATCCCCTAATTATAGGCATACATAAACATATTTTTTTAAATTTTTTATATAATGTATTTATTTATATTTAAATTATATGTTGTTTTTTGAGATTTTTTTGCACCCAGTATCTCAAATTAATTAATTTCTAGTTTTACATTTGTCTGTGACGTCAGTATTATGAAAATTAATTAATTTGAGATACTGGGTGCAAAAAACATCTTAAAAAGTAGCATATAATTTATATCTAAATAAATGCAATATATAAAAAAAATTGAAAAAAATATGCTTAATGAGGATGTAATTCTAAGCATGGAATGTATTCTAACCTTCTTGATAGGAAGTTTCTATTGCAACAAGATCAGTGTGTGTGCGCTCATTAACCTGAAAGATTATATATTGTTATCAAAACACGACAGAATTAGTTGGGTATTCCTAAAGAGGGTTCTTCTTGAGGTGGGCTTGGTAGACCTTTTGTTGATCTTATTATTAATTGTGTCTCCTCAGTCTCGTACAATGTACTGTGGAATGGCTCTACAACTGAGTTTTTTAGCCCCAAGAGGGGTCTTAGACAATGAGATCCCTTATCCCCTTTGTTATTTGTGCTATGTATGGATAAGTTATCTCACTTGATTTGTGATGCGGTTGATGAGGGTTCTTGGAATCCGATTTATGTTTCCAGGAATGGTCCTAAGGTGTTGCATTTAATGTTTGCTGATGATCTATTATTGTTTGGTGTGGCATTTGAAGCTCAAACAACCTGTATGATGAAATGTGTGGATGATTTTATGAGAGTGTCTGGAGGGAGGGTTAATACCGCCAAATCATCTATTTTCTTCTCTCCTAGAGTTCCTTTGCATACGAAGCTTAGAATCAAAGCGATGACACAAATGCAAATTTCTAGTGAGATCAGAAGGTACTTGGGCTTTCCCCTAACACGGAATAGGAGTGCTAGACAGAAGTTCCAATTTATCATTGATAGAGTGAAAGCCAAGCTAAGTGCCTGGAAGGCTAATTATTTATCTATGGTTGGAAGGATTACCTTGGCTAAGTCTGTGGTCAGTGCTTTTCCCTTGTATCCAATGCTTGTTGCTAAGGTCCCAAAGAGCGTTTGTCTTGAAGTGGAAAGGTTACAAAGAAATTTTATTTGGGGCCATGATGGGGCTACTAGAGGTTTCCATCCTATTGCTTGGGAGCAAATCACTAGCCCTAAGGAATATGGTGGGCTTGGTTTTAGACGGCTTTGTTCGGTTAACAAAGCTTGTGGGGGCAAAATTAGCGTTGAAACTCCTTTGTGGTTCTGTGGGCCTATGGGCGGAGATTCTTTTTCACAGGTATATGCTACGTGATGGGGATTCCTTATTTACATTTAGAAAGGGGGATTCTCCATTATGGCGTTTTATTTGTGTGCAAGAAGATGTGGTCGTTAAAGGAATAAAATGGCAAGTCAGAAATGGTAGTGTGATTAGCTTCTTTAATGATCACTGGATTGGGGAGGGTTTACTCTTGAAGAATTTTGTGTTGAGGCCTTTAACTGAGGAGGAGGAGTCCTCTTTAGTGGGGGATTGGGCGGTTGGAGGGTGCTGGAATTTTGAGAAGCTTTCCAATCTCATGAATATTGATGGTATGAGGCGGCTTGCTGCGGTTTTGCCTCCAAGATTGGGTGTTTCCAATGATTGTATCAGCTGGGGGGCAACTAGTGATGTTAGATTTTCCATTAAAAGTGCTTACTTTCTTATTGAGCCAAATCCTCTTACTCTAAGGTATAGAGTGTTCAATGATATATGGAAATGGAAAGGAGCGGAGAGAATTCGAGTCTTTATGTGGAAAGCATTTCTTGATAAGCTCCCCACTAATCTATGGAGGAGTTCCTAGTCACATACTTCACCTGCTTGTTCTCACTGTGCTATTGGGGTGGAAGATTTATTGCATATTATGAGAGATTGTTTATACGCTAGAAGTATGTGGTGCAGATTAATTAAACAGCGTTATGTGGCTTACTTCTTTTCTTGTAACTTTCGGGATTGGTTAGTTTTTAACCTTAAAAATCCGGTAGGAAAGTATTGGGAAGGATGTTGGGATTTATTTTTTGGGGTGGCTATCTGGAAACTTTGGGACTGGAGGAATACTTGCATTTTTAATAGTACTTTTGTTAAGCCCTCTAACCCTGTTTCGGTTTTATCATTATGTTGGACTAGATTTGTTTCTTTGGATGATTATGAGGGTTTGGCAACCCACTCAGGCTCTTTGCAGGTGTCGGTTTGGGAGAAGCCTCCCAAAGGCTGGATGAAGCTGAATGTTGACGGGGCGGTGGAATTACAGTCCTCCTTGGCGGGATGCGGCGGTGTTATTCGGGACTTTATGGGTAATTGGGTGGTGGGCTTTAGCAAGAGGATCGGCATTTGTCAACCGGCGTCGGCGGAGGAATGGGCAGTGGCGGAAGGTCTCCAATTGGCTCGGGATCTTGACATCAGGAAGGTTATTTTAGAGTCTGATTCAGATGAGGTCATTCATCTTATATTAGATGATTTTTGTGATACTGGCAGTAATTTGATTGTAAAAGTCAAAGATATGCTTAGTTGGGATTGACAAGTAGATGTTAGGGTTATTCCTCGGGATGTAAACAGAATTGCAGATGCTTTGGCTAAATCGAGCATTTCACATTCTGGTATTGTTGATGGTTGCCCTGTTTACCTCAGGAATTGGGTTGAACAGGAGAGCTTAGGATTAAATTCCTCCTTTCTGTAAGTTTATTTATATAGGCTTCTAGCTATCTTTTCATATCCAAAAAAAAAAAAAAAATGCGTGCGCACACCCACCCACGAGAGTAAGCAGCTACTTCCTCCTCTATGTGATCGCCTGAGTTTGGTTGTACCGAGTATGCGTTCACTCGCTTTCTTGGTTTTCTCTGTTTTTCTTTTTCTCCGATACAAAGCATAGTTTGATTGACAAACTGTCAAAAGGAAATCGAGAACTAGCAGCTGTAGATTTTAGACATTGGAAACACTGGCCACTGTCACTCGTATAAAACATGGTCAAGCTTTACAAACACTAGTCAAGGACATACTAACAAACAAAAAAATCATATCAAATGCCTTTTTCTTTTTATGATATAAGTTGTAAATATCAAATTCCCCCTTGTGGCATCTTAGCCTATCTGGAAATTTAAACAAACCCAAACGTGGGAAGCTATACAACACCTATAAATCCTCTCCATTAGTTAACTCCAGATAACAAGCTCCATCTATGACGAAACATGATTGCTTCCACACCAAAAGTTTCTGCAATTTCACATAAACATGGAGATTAACATTATTTAAAAAAATGATTGCTACTACACTGGAATGGTGACAAAATCACAATATGGAGGAAAATGTTATGACTCAGATTCCAGTTGAAGGATTCAGTTACATAACATACAGAAACAGACAACTTCAGAAAACATAAATGTAAACTAGTAAATGGAAAAGAGGGAGGTACTGACAGCAGACATCCTCCACGTGGTTTTTTCTTCTTCTCGGTCTGTTTCTGAGGAGGCTTGATCACCATCTTGATCGCAGCATCAAATACCGCCTTGACATTCTATAATGGATTTAAGGATTAAGTCATTAATCTACAGTTGCAGCAGAATTTTATAAATAGTAGAGTAATATTAATCTGCAGAAAATGATGACAACTATGTAGAAAAGTGAAACATAGACTCGGGATCATAACCAGGACATTAAGGTCATTCACAACTAGGAATCACAACCACATCTGGCTAGCAAACATTAAGGTGAACTAGCACCTTCTGCGTGTTGTAAGAATAAAATGACAATATAAAATACCTGCTGAGTTTTCGAGCTGCATTCAATGTAATAGGTTGCTCCAATTTGTTTCCGGAGTTCCTCACCCTGTTATGAATTATTAAAAGACCTGTAGTTTCAGGTAGTTTTGACTATTGAACAACCAAAAGATGGAGATATTGCACCTGCTCAGTAGTCACAGGCACTAGACCGGGATGATCAGCCAGATAGTACTTATCTTCTCGGAGATCTACATATTCATAATGAATTAAGCATTAATTCTTGCAGAAGTCAAAACAAATTACTTAAATTCATTGGTCTACACAATTTGATAGGTTCATTGTTTAGTCATTTCTTTATCATTTGCTATCGCCATTGCTAGCATCAAACAAGTTAAAAGGAAAGCTTTAAATTACAACATTAGATAAGGTTCATTCCAGAACAGATTAAGTTAAAATATCTTCCAGACTGTTGAGCGCCTGCAAATGGTCCAGATTCTGCTATGAGAAGTGATGTTTCTTCAGAAAGTATAACAGATGAAGTTCTCCAAGTTAATAACTGAATCAGCCCCCAATTTAGTAGCTTACCAGATTAATGATTGACAAATTTTATTTTTATATTTCCTAATGCTAAAACACAGTATCTCTCCAAAGAACTTAGGACGGCACAAGTGTGTGACAACGTCTTTGTTGACATCTGACAGTCAACATTCTGCATAATAAGGCCTAACTGAAATTCATTGATTAAAGTTGCTCCTAAAATTGATGAGGCTTATCCAGTTCTTCTTTACAACAAGACTTTCTTTCCGTGACCAAATAGAATTCTCATACCGGATGATAATAAGACAATGGTCAACATAGAATTTATTTGTAACGAACCAGTTCTTTACAGTAATATTAATAATGGGACAACTGTTTATAAAAAAGAGATCCTATAATCAAAAGACCAAGCAGCATAGGACTACAAGCATTTAGAAAGTGCTCCATGACTTACCCAGTTTGGTGCCTACCAATACCACTGGAATGCCGGGGGCAAAATGCTGTAGTTCAGGGATCCACTGGCCAGTGCATTCAATTCAAGTTAGAGAATGAGAGAGAAATTCCCAATTCATGTCAAAGAATCACCATAGAAAACTTACCTTCTTCAGTACATTCTCGTAGCTTGCACGACTAACTAAAGAAAAAGCCAAGACAAAAACATCTGCTCCTCTATAGCTCAAAGGCCTCAATCTGTTGTAATCCTCTTGCCCTGCCAAAAAACAATGGAACATAAAAAAAAAAAATCCCATCTTGAGGGAATAGTGAGAATTTTATTCCCGATTAACGTTCTTCAATTGTTATGATTGAAACTACAAAGAATCTCTGTCGATATATACCAGCAGTGTCCCAGAGGCCCAAATTAACGGTTGTGCCCTCAACGACCACATTTGCACTGAAATTATCGAACACCGTCGGGATATAGTCCTGATGATCAACCCCAAGCAGGCTTTAAAACCAAATTTAGAGTCCAAAACACAAGTAGAGAAAGATAAAACAGAAACAAGAACCGAATCTACAGGGCAATTGGGTTTCTAGCCTTCATCTTCTCATCGGAAATTAAAAGCAAACCCTCTTCTCCCAATTCATCACGTACGTAAAAAGAAATTTCTTTTATCAAATTAAAATGATCTACAAGAAAGCTGAAAATTCAGGACTCATATACATATTACGAACCAAAATAGCAATGAACAACAAAGAGTCAAAGACTGAAATTGATCTTGACAAAAACAAGAGAAGGAAGACATACAGTTGGGAATTTATTGCTAGTATAGCAAATAAGCATGCAGGTCTTCCCTACAGCTCCATCTCCAACTGTGACGCATTTGATGAACTTTGAATTAGTCGCAGCCATTAAGAGCAACAACAGACGAAGCTCTCAGAATAATCTTACAGAGAAAACAAGCATAAAACCAAAAGGGGTTTTTGCTGGATTTTAGTACAGGTTGGAGCTTCGGATTGACTCAGATAAAAAGTGGGAGAGATGAAGAGGTTCACATGGTTCTCGCACTCATTTACTCCTTCGCGACACCAACTTTTTTGCCCCTTATCTAGGGGAAACTGAAAACCCGCCGATTTACAAGGAAGCACACCTGACCAACGTAGTGCCCGCTTAGCTACAACCTGCTTTTCCAGTTATAATATACGACTTAAGAATGTGATTGGAGTTTTATTTTTAAATGTGCTTTTAGAACTTAAATTAATTCAAATCGTTTTCAACATTTATGACCCAAAAAAAGTCTCTTCCACATTACATTGTTCCTTGGTCTATTTTTTTTGAACACTTTTCCTTGGTCTTTATTCATATATTTATTAATATAATATTTCAATTAGCGTGTTCATATATATATATATATATTGACTCTGTTTGGGTTGGCGGTAGAAACGGTGGCTTAAAAGCTACTGACTTTAGAAAAAGCTCGGTAGGAGTGGTAGCTTAAAAACTATCTAATTTGTGTTTGGATTGATAGTGGTAGAAGTAGCGGGACCCACGTCAAAAAGCTGAGAGCGTTTTGGAAAAAGCTCTATGATGGAACTTTTGGCTTAACGGGCTTTTTGAGCGTTAGGAGCTTTTTCTTAACGCTCAACCCAAACAGACCAAATGAGCGTTGGCAGCGTTAGTGAACTTTTTTTCAAAATTACTGGTCCTAACGTTTCTAATACTCTAGATTCCAAACAGAGCCATTGTTTTTGCCTTCTATTAGCGCGTTAATAACTGGCGGCAATGTCCTATTTGATGGCGTGGACATTAATTATTTTTTTGTTAATTACAAACAATCAAAGGATCTGACATTTTGTGTAATAATTAAAAGATGTATAGACTGAGCTTTTCTGTACGATGTTGGCTTTGATTACGGTTCATGTATATAAAATAGGCATGGTTTTTTTAGTCATGAAATATATATATATATATATATATATATATATAGGATTTAAACTTCTCATATTACAGGAGAAGAAAAAGATTATTACACACACATGAAATAGTGGGACCCATACATATATAAAATATTAATTATATATATATGTGTGTATCCCATCATTTTACGTATGTGACATGAAAAACACTTCTGAGAGAAGTGTTTTTCTATATATATATATATGCAGCTGGCAAATAATATATATGTGTGTGTATTTTTATATGTATTTGCCTTCTTTAACCTTGAAATATGCGTGGCTTCAAACCTTATAAGGCCAGTAATAGTTTATAGAAAAGTGAGACACAGGCTTGAAACATGCCTAATTTTATTTATTTATTTATTTTTGGGACAATAGGTACTTGTATTAATAAACTTCATGAAAGTAACATTCACAGAGAGTAAGTATCAAAAAACATTCACAGAGAGAAAGTATCAAAAAACATTCACCGAGAGTAAATCCACAGAAGGGAATAACATACAACCTAAAAATGACAAAAACAACGAGTACATCAAGAAACAAACAACAAAACAACAATATATAAACTAAACTAAACAAACTAGTCACCACTCAAAAAGGGATTGGTGGGCGAAGAATTATTAACATTAACATTAGTCTTTTGAGCCTCTAAAGTTAGAAATGACAACAAACTAGATGTAAGTTGTGAAACTTATCAAATAGGGCACACCTCTTCATAGCAAGTTCCCCCATCTCGGGGTAAAGGACACAAAGAATCCAACCTGAGAGGAAAGAAGACAAATAACATTTTGGATACACTTCTACACCTCCAATCAATCAAATCAGGTGACTTAGCCTCAATACAAGTAAGCAAGGGGAGACGATGAGTTTCAAAAACCACTTTATCATATCCAAGATTTGCAGCTAGTAGCAAGGCCCTTTTCATATCCAAGGCTTCAGTCACAAAGACATAAATAGATTTAACTTTATCCACAAAACTCCATCTAAATAAGCCAGCATAATCCTAACAAATTACCCTAATAGCAGCTTCTTTCTCATTAGTTGAAAATGCTCCATCACAATTAATTTTAAGGCTATCTAAAGTAGGAGGAAACCATTTCATGCTAGGACTATCATAGCCCCTCAGCAAAACAGAATCCTTATGCATCATGTCATAGTTAGCCCAAAATTCAAAGTTATATTTCCTAGTCAATTCAATAACATTGCTCGGATTCGAATGTCTATGAGAAAAAATTATTTCATTTATACTTTTTAGGGGTAAGAATACGCCAAACTCCTATTAGGGGGCTCACAGCCTGGCCTATTTAAGGCCTAGTTAGGCCTGACCTGTTTGTTAAAAAGATCAGGTCAAGGTTTATTTAAAGGCCTGAATATGTAAATAGGTTAAGCCTATTTTGTTAAGACCTGACATGTAGGACTTCAAGCCTAGCCTGTTTAAATATTAAATAAATATAATTATATTTATATCATATAAATAAGATAAAATTTATTGTTTTTCATTCTTATATTCTATTTTCAAGTTATATTTATATAAGTTTTGATAGGTTCAAAGTATACAAAGCCTATTTATGGCTTCCAAGGCCTGCAATATGAGGCCTTTTACAAAGTATGTCTTTAAAAAGGCTTTAGGCTCCATCAGGCCTTATAAAGGCTCAGACCTAAGCCTAAAAAAAGACCCGAATTCAGGTTCAGGCCTAAGCTTAGGCCTTCTGCCCTCATTACAGGCTTAAGCTTATTTAGCCATAGTCTGGCCTAATCTATTTCCATGCCTACTAGTTTTCCATATACAACATAGAATCCAACAAAGCAGAGACAAATCTTGCTTACTTAGAGAGGGCATACTTGTCATCAAGATCCACCAAGCATTGAAGTTGGAAACTCTGGAGGCATCAAATCTAGCGTTTAGCAAACAACCAAACTAGATGCATCAAGTCCAGGGGCAATGGAAGAATAAATGTTCAATAGTCTCCTCCGCTTTGGCACAAACTAGACATTGATTATCCAAAAACCTTCTTCGCCAATACTGAGCTAAATTAGTAGGTAATGCACTACTCAAGAGACGCCATATGAATTGTTGTACTCGTGGGATTATTTTAATCTTCCAGATCATATTCCAGCTTGTGGTGGAAGTGACAGTCGATGACTCCACTTTATTCGCCCTAGCAGACTTCCAAGCTTTCCTGCAGTGGTAGCCCAACTTCACCTTATACACTCTATTTGTGTCACTAGTCCATACCAGCTTGTCTTTCAGCCCATTGATGAGGATAGGGATTTCATATATTGCATTTTTGACTTCATCAAACAAATATTAGGTGATAGGAGTAAGATCCCACTGTCCAGTGTCCATTAATGATCAGGTCGCTGACTCTACCCTCTAAGACAATAGGATCACTGGTGTTGTTAGGTATCTTCGAGAAGTTAACCTTTGAGACCCAGGGATCACCCCATATTCTCAAGCTTCCGATCTAGTTTTAGAACTACCTGTTTCGGTCTCTTAACTCCTCTACCTTGCTCCTTATCCATGTTTCCAACCATCCTCCAGAAACACCCTGCCACCATCTTACCTCTCCAAGCAATCTTCCCTTACACGTACTAACCACCTACTCACTAGACAAGGAAACAGAGATATGATCGACATTCGAACGCAAAACGACAGCCAGAAAGACTTACAAGAAGCTTTACTAGCACTCATGAGAGGAGAGAAAAACTCTTTTAGTAAGTTTTGTGTTGAAACATGTCTAAATGATGTATATGAAGTAACTGTTTTTTTAATCAATTCATGAGAAATAATTGTGTCCTATGCAGTGAGAAGCTTTTTTTAAATTAAAAAAAAAAAGCACCTCGTTATCTTTATTTGATTAATATGTACTGATTCAAAATATAAAAGCCAAATACCTACTTCATATTTATCAAGAAGTTAGTTAAAAGTAGTAAAAAAAAATGCAAGATATATACTTTCTTTTTTCAATCTATCCTTTTTTATCAAAGGAATAAGTAAAAGAGATGATAAATAGGAAAAAAGAAGAAAGAGAGTGTAGTGGAGAGGAATGTTAAGAGAGTGTGGAAAATTTTGGGGGGGAAAAACATTAAATTCATGGACAAAAGCAAAATGAGTCTTCCAAAAAAATTATACCCTCTTACAAGTTTGACTCCTATATTTAAAGAGTATATTAAATAGAGGTAGAGTTTGAAAGTTTTTTCAATTATATAGCAGAGTTAATAAGATTTAAAGTTTTTGGTATCCTATGTGAAAAATTGTAGAAATGCTCTATAAATAAAACTAGAAAAGTATTTTTGTTATAAAATTTATTTTAACATTTAGTGATTTGCATACAGCTTTACCTTGTTAATTGCTTGCGCTAGGGTTAAGACAATATAGGGGTTCTCGTTAGGAGAAAATAATACTTCTTCTGCACCTAATATAACACATATTTAGGAAGTTAATCTTGATCTTAAATATAAGACATAATTTTTATATTTGTCAACATTTTTCAAATTTAATTTTATTAATGCTTGTTAGTTCCCTATGTGTTTTGATGATTACTAACAATTGTAAACAATGAAAGGGTGTTTTTGAATAAGCTAGATGTTTGTTAAAACTTGTTAATTTCAATCAAAAACACTCTGCCAACGCCAAACTCGAGCCTGGATTTGACAACCTCAAGTTTGCTATTGACAGGAAGCTAAACTCGTCAGTTTGTACTTTAAACTCAAGACTGGAACATGTATGTGAACTTGAGATTTTCACAAAGGATTTTCTTTTAAGAGTAAACTCGAGGCTACACATAGCAAACTCGAGTTTGCAAGAGGCCGAGAACATTTTGACTTAAAAACACTTTTAAACTTGAGACCTCTACTTATAAACCTCAAGTTTGCATTTCCAGAGAAAATCTTCAAAGAGTTTATAAAACCTGTAAACTCGAGTTTGTGGAGACAAACTCGAGTTTGCCTCTGGCGGGAAGAATTTTCAAATTCATAAACAAGACATTACTCTCTTAAGTGCAAAAGCTTTCTCCAGTTTGAAAAATCTCAAGAGTTTACAAAATATGTAAACTCGAGTTCATTGTTGCAAACTCGAGTTTACACTTGGCCGAGAGCTTCCAAGAATTTTTTAACCAAAGTAAACTCGAGACTAATTTCGTAAACCTCCAGTTTACTTCAGGCCGAGAGCATTCAAAGTTTTCTGAGTAAAACAAACTCGAGGTTAAACTCTTGAACTCGAGTTTGAACCTTACAGAGAGCAATGTATTTTCACAATGAGAAAACCGTAGAGTTTGTACTGAAAACCTCCGGTTTGCGTTTTGAAAACTAAAACTAAGTTTTGACTTGAACAGTGTCAAACTCGAGCCTGTCCACTAATAGACCCGAGTTTGTGTTTTGCACAAAACTGCTCCAAAGCTCAAAATCGCGACATTCTTATCTGGATGGAGGAAACTCAAGTTTAGTTATGCAAACTCGAGTTTAGATCAACCCGAGAGCATTATAGTTTTTCAGTATATTGAAAACCTCAGGTTTTAAAAGGAAACCTCTAGGTTAGATGTTTTGAACTTAAAACGCTTTTACATATTAAAGCTTCAAACTCGAAGTTGGATGAACCAAACTCGAGTTTACATCGCTGATTCAGAAATTTAAATCTAACAAATTTGGAAAACATTCTTGTTTGATCTTAATACTTTTCAGTATTATTCTCTACTATTCCTAGCTATGTTTAATCATTTTTTTAGTGAATTTCAGATGAATTAGAGAATGTTTATTGAAGGTATAAAGCAAAAGCAAAAAGTGACGTCAGCACATTAAATGCTAAACCCAGAAAGTTGCATACTTTTGGGTAATCCATCTGCACATGGTTGCAAAGCATTAAAGAATGATTTCAACAACAATCAACTGCTTCTCCAACGGATTAATCTTGAGGAAGTCAACTCTGAACACTTGAATAGCTGGATTAAGTGGAGATTAGAGAGAGAAGAAGACTAAAATCACTTCTTAACCTGTACAGAGCTTCTCCAATGGTTCAATTCAAGAAGCAACGGTCATTTAATGCACTCTTAGTATAAATAGAGCTGTATTCAATTCTTCTCAACAACTAGAACAGCTGAAAACGAAAATCATTCAAGTCTTGCATTTATTTCTTCAGTTTTCAACTGTATTGTATCTTTTGATACTTTAAGCTTCAGTATTCATTATTATCCAGTATGTGAGAGAGTTTATTTTTGAAAATCATTTATTGTAAAGAATCACAAGTCAAGGGGACTTGGTGATTTGGGAGTTCATTGATTACAACTTATAAGGAGGAGTGAGTTCTAGTGAGAGAACTACTTCTTGAGTGCAGAGTGTGTAATCTTTGATATAGTGAAAATCCCAGAGATTCTGGGGATTGGATGTAGGTCAAGTTGTTAGGACCGAACCAGTATAATTCTTTGTGCCAGCTACTCTTCACTTCTCTCTGTTTATCCCTATTTTGCTGTTAGAAAACAGAGGAGTTTGTGAAATTTTTTAAAATACCCAATTTACCCCTCCTCTTGGGTATTTGGCTCCACTTTCAATGCTCTATCAACAATAATCAAGAAGGAGAGAGAATGAAAGAATTAAGGAAAATAACTCAGATATTTTAGAAAATACATATCATGTTAACTATCTTAACTAACATTATTAATCAAATCAAATCAAATTAATATGTCTTATATTAACAAACGGAATGGAACCCACCCCCCAAATATACACACATTCATGATTATCAGCATAATGATTAACATTGCCGGTGCTCTCAACGGCAGGCTCTTAAGAATCCAGAGATATGGGCTGGTTATCAGTGGCATCTCTGGTTTATGTATGGCTGGTGCGATTGAGATTTTGAGGAAATAGAGCATTGTAAAAAGCCTTCATGAAGTTATAGCGTGCGCGTGTCTTTTTGTGTCTGCCATTACTCGCAAAAACAGGGTATTGAGAAGAAGGCTCTTTCATATCAGAAAGCGGTTGGACTGGAATATTGTTTTATTCTGTCTGTATCTGTATCGTGAAATAAGCTAGTAGAAGACAATGATTATGCTAAAATATTTGCTTCATCAAGATGACTTTCTAGTAGGGGTCTCCTTTGTGGTGGTGGTGATGATGGTTCCTTATGAACTTTATTTGACTTCTCATCTTCCTCTTTGGATTGTGCCCACAACACTGTGTAGAACCCGATCGCAATTATTACTGCTCCAATGATACTGCAAAAATAAGTAAAAGAACACCCCCCCCCCCCCCCAAGAAAAAAAAAAAAGGTCATCAAATGAAGGCAGACACAATGATTATCAGTTTACGAGGAAGAAAGAAAGAATGAGAGATACCTGCCAACATGGAGCGTGTCCCCAAGGAAGGCCACACCCATCAATGCAGCAATTGCAATCCCCACGGGCTTGAACATGGCCACAAAAACAGGTCCTTTCTTGTGGATGCACCAAGTCAGCACTGAAAATGTCACCACACTCCCAAAAATCGCCTGCAAAAAGGTCATCTCATGTTGGTGTTCCTCATAAAATTCGGTCGTCTCTTTAACCATTTGTTATCAGGTTATCAGATAATCGGATATCAATGTGACAAGTAAAATTCTGTACAGCATGCCAATTCAAAGGTTTTTGGGCGCTGCTGTAGAGGCTTACTGAATAGATAATGGAGATGAGCTCAATGTCAGGCTTAAGTGTCCACGCATTGGGATCTCTGACTACTATCAGAGAGAGGATGCTACATTGGATGGTTCCAAAGAGGCAATAGAAGGCCACTATGGTCAACTCAGACGGATATCCCCTCAGAATAGCTGCCTGGAAATATGTTCATTCAACTAAATCAAAATCTACAACCTCAATACTCATCATCATCATTACTAATAAGTGATATGTATCACCTGAGATATGCTCCAGACTGCAAGAGATAAACAAGCAGTTGCAAGGAAGAGGCCCCCAATCACCCAGTTATTTGTTTGCTCCAACAAGGACTGAGAAGGATTTTCAGGGGAATCACTTGGAGGTTTGCCAATGGAAGCTCCCTTGTAAAGGGTCACGACTAATGCTCCTGCGATGGACACCACTGTGCCCAAGATTTTCATCTGGCTCTTTGTGCTTCTAATCTCTAACTTCTCCATCCTTGAATGATTTTAACATAAGTCAGATACCCCGGGTCCCGGGACACAAACACAAAAATATTGCAGTTCAATAATCTGGATTATGAAATTTCATTTTAGCTTTTGGTGCTGCTTGTGACAATATAGATTTCATGTAACCCAGTGTCAGCTAAATCTATAGACAGTAAGAGAAAAATCAGAATTACCTGAAGATGACCGCAAGCACAAAAGTAAACGCTGGAATTAAGTTGCTCATAGCAGATCCAAGAGTGGGCGAGCTGTAGTTTATACCAGTGAAAACACAATTCTGCATCACAGTTATCCTACCAAAAAAAAAACCTAAAAGTCAAAATTCAATTCTATATACCGTTTCCCGAAATGAGAACTAGGAAAAAAGAAATCAAACAACATATCTGCGATTAATTACATACCCAACGAGACTGAGGAGGAAGAATTTGCAAAGAAGCGAGAGAGAAAGTGGAGGTCTATTTTTTCTGCAAAGAAGTGAAGAAGAAGAAGAAGACGAAGTCAAGATGGCAGCGAAGGGGGAGCTCAAATTAGGGATTAAGAGAAAGAATGAAACCTGGTGAAGATGAAAGAGGAAGGAAGGAGTATAGCAGAGGCAAGAGCATTTGAGTAGACGACGAAGACGAAGTGGCTCATACCTCTGGACATGGCTGCTTTACTTAATGTGGTCAATCCCACATCCAAGCACTCCAACATCACCATGGCTACAAATGGAATCGATTCTACCCACAAGTGTTTGAACTCCATTTGAGCTCCGGCAAGTGAATCTCCTGCTTCTGCGGAACACTCTCACAGTCACCAATCTCCAGCCGGGGTTTACCATGCACTCAGTTTCCGATCATCTCCAATCGGACTCGTGTGTTTCATGGATTGGACAAGTCAGATTTTTTTGATATAAGATTACTATTTATGAATTACGAATTACACTGGCAAAAAAAAAAAAAAGTTACGAATGGATATGTTTTGGATCTCAAGTTTGGAGGAAGCAAGGAATCCAAGTTGTGCTTAAATGATTTTTTATGGAAGTTTGTATGATGCACCTAACTAGCCACGTGCTAAATGCGAACCAACTACCGCACCAAGTCACTTTATAACTCAATGGACTGTTAGTTGTGGTGGTCCTAGACAACCAAAAAAAAAAAAAAAGGGAAAAATCTACCCCAAGGCCTAAAGTAGGAAAAAAAAGTGAAAAAAGACTTAAGAAAAAGTCACATGTTAAAAAAGGCTTCAAGACCACTTTTGATATTATTTCATAAATATTAATAATTAAATCAGTACCTGTTAACAACTAAATCAGTGGCATTAATAATAATATCCTAACAACTAAATCAGTACACATTAACAACTATCACTCTAATCCTATTTATAAGTCCCTTTTGACCAAATCACATATACCAAGGAGAGGGAAGCGGCTGGCGTCCTCTTCTCCTACGGCTGCCATCCACTTCTTCCAAACTACGCCATTTTGGGCGCAAAACAGGTGAGGCGATTACCTTTATATATATATATATATATATATATATATATATATATATATATATATAATTTATTTATTTTAGGATACTGATTGTATTAAAAAAAGATACTTTAAGATATTGATCGGTACTCAAAATAATACTTCATGATCTTGAAAAATATTTCTTGATTTTTAAAAAAATATCCTGAAATATATTTTTAGTACCATTCAATACCCTGAAGTATTATTTCAAGATTATAAAATATTTTGTTTTGTACCAGTTAGTATCCTGAAGTATCATTCAATACCCTGCAATATTTATTCAAGATCATAAAATAGTTTTTCAAGATCATTAAGTATTTTTTCAGTATCAGTTAGTATCTTGAAATATTTTTCCAAGATCCCTGAAATATTTTTTCAAGATCTTAAAATATGTTTTCAAGATCAAGAAGTATTTTTTCAAAATTATGAAGTATTTTTTCAGTACCAGTCAGTATCTTAAGGTATCTTTTTAGTGCAATCAATACCCTGAAATATATATTCTTAAAAAAAAAGGGAATCACCTCACCTGTTTTGCACCCAAAACGGTGCAGTTTGGAAGAAGTGAATGGCAGTGGACCGCATGGACGCAAGCCGCGTCCCAAGGAAAGGTAGGTAGCTCAATAATTATGGGGTAAATTTTCAACTTTATCCTCATTTATGAATGGGTGCATTTTAACTCTTTATTCTCTCTATATTTTCATTGGTACAATAATATAAGTAAAATTGTCACAATCTCATTTATTTGGTCAAAAGAGACTTATAAATAGGACCAAATTTTTGGTCAAAAGGGTTTTATAAATGGAATCAGAGTGGTATATCAGTAGGCATTAATAACTAACGTTTTATGAAATAATACCAGAAAAGACCTTGGAGCCTTTTTTTATATGTGACTTTTTCTTAGATTTTTTTGCTGCTTTGGGCCTGAGATAGATTCCCCCCCCCCCCCGGCCAAAAAAAAAAAACCTTGGAAATCCCCGGATGCACGCGTTTAGAAGTTGGATGCTAGGAACCAACGGGGATTGGCTCAAGTGGTAAGCGGCTTGTATCGCTTAAGCAAGGTCTCGGGTTCGAGCCTTGTGAATGCAAGAAACCCCGTTGGGAGACTCTCCCATCATAGCCAGGTGCGTGACGTGAGTTGGATTCGGATTGGTTAAGGTGAAGCTTTGGTGAACCGGGTGGACAACAAAAAAAAAAGTTGGATGCTAGGAAAAAAAACTAACACCAATCTAACAAAAAAATTATCATAAATTAACATCACCCCAACCAAAAAAATTATCATTAATATCAATATATCCTTCTAAACCTCCTAACCCGTTAACTATTGGCCCAACTGGCATGTCTACATGTCCTTTTCCTTGTCTTTGATTGGGTCTGATCTGGGATATCCTTTTCATTGTACACGTAGACCACCATCTTCTTCGAAATGACCGAAAAAGCAATTCTGTTTGAAGCCTATTTGCTCTGCATACACTTATTCAACGGAGCTTTGAATTCCATTGGCTATTTCAAACAATCTTCCAAGGGCTCTATTTAATTCTTGCGTTTTTCCGATGCCAAGCGCTGTTCACCCGTGTTTTTTTTCCCACTGATGTATTTACAGATTGAAGAAGTAAATCGTAATTTGAGAGACGGAACGGTGGCCTTCATTTCAAATATGAAATCATCGGGAAAATGCATGAATTCAAAGAAATTCCTTTAATGGCTATTATCCTTTGTGTTTCATCATTTCCGAGTGTCATTAATGAACTTTTGTGCTATTTAACCCTCATCTGCTTCATCATTTCACGGTCAGAGTCGAGAACGAGAATCCTAACCCTGATCCTCGTCGTCAATATGGCATTATTGTCTAGCATGTCAATGGAAAATGTCCTCTCATTCCTTGACGTTAATGGAAGCGTGAACAACTAGTGTATTATGTGTAAGGTAGTGAATACCTTTATTGACATACCGTACACAAATAGACGTCATCCTATAACATTCAATGTTGTGTTTTGTGATTCAAAGGTATCATCTTAGTTTGCATGTCTGATTCATTCTATGATAAACTTTATCGGTCCTCATACATTTTCCCTTAATACACCACGTTTGAGGGTTATGTCTGTCTTGCGCAGAAGGGATGTCATTCGTAAACTTTCTGGAGTTTTTGTTCCAAGATTGTGTTTTGTTTTGTCTCATTTTTCTGTGGAACACGGGACCAACATAATCAACCCAGATCTCAAGATTATCCTTGAACCTTCTACCCGGATCAAATATGTCAGTGATGTTATACCCACTCCAGATACCATATTTCAACCACTTCTAGCCTTAGCGGCCACAACATTGGTTGAAACAACTCTAATAAGTATTGTTTTCATTTTCAGAAAGTTTATGCCATGTTCGGATTACAAGTTTTTTACGTTTTCATGTAACATATTTAATTTCCCAGATGTTGTAGGACTGGTGTCTGATTTTCATGAACTTTCTGAGGTCAACGATCAAGGCGAAAATATCTATTAGCTTAATTTTCAGATTATGGATGAGTGGTTTGAATTAAAAGAACATTTTCGTTATCTATTTTACCTACTACATTGGCATATGTATTAATGGAAATTTATTTATTTTTAGTGGCAATTCGTTCCATGTCTGCTTCAGAGATACTCCTGCATTTTGGGCTGATGTTAGCTACTCCAAAGTTATAAACACAAACGACGTTGTGGTTGCACTTCTCTTTGTGGAGATGATTAGAGCCGGAGGTTTTATTAACAACATTGTTACAGTTGATTTATTCACTTTTCGGCATTAGTCTTTAGACTCCTTTTACAATGTCTTTTATTTTTTATCCTTTCACATTTCAGATGGAGAAATCATCTTCCTTAGTCACTGTGACCTGTCCGAGGCCATTTTCAACTTCAAACACCTAGCTATTGTGGATTTTCGTCTCAAGCTTAATCTGGAGTCCAAGGCAAATCAGTCTGCAGTCAATGGATGTAGTGGATCATGTTGTTAAGTTATTTAACCATATCCTTAGGGCCTGTTTTTTAAATTGTAGTGTTTTAATTTATTTTCCTTTAGGTTGTTTTTAAAATGTTTCATGTAGACCGTCGAATGAATGTTTTTTGGCATTAGTAGTTGATTTTTACTACTAGCTGAGTTTCATCTGTATGTTAATACATTAGTTTTGTTTTATCTAAATGCAGAATAATCCCTACATTATAACTCATTAATGACATCAACAATTAATCTACAGAGTAATGTAGTAGAATATATAATGCTTCATGTTTAAATGAAACGTCGTTTTTGACAACAGCTTTGAACTCCGATAAAGAATACTCTTATTATCTGGCATTGTATGTATGCAAGCATCAAGTATTGGGTCGTTTTAATCAATATTCTATCATAGATATTTACAAACATTCATTTACATTAAATATATAAAAATTCCATCTGTCATCCCCTAAAATTATCTATATGTAAAAACATATGTATTTTTTAATGCATGACATATTTAATTAAGACAATGTCATTTCCATAATATGAAGTTTCACCATTTCCGATTGCTTCAAGTAGATTAATTATTGATTGGTTTTGAATATTATACACAAAAAACAAATTCAAGAAGAGATGTTTTTAAATGAAAAGTATTTCTATTCCCCCATAATAGCCGTGCATAATAAAGTTGGTGGAAACACGTACGTTTTAAATTGAAACCAATCCAGCAGTTACCTCTGGAGCCAATCGTCACTTCAACTGCATAATGTTGGTTGCTTTCGCTATAACCTTCACCAAGTCGGAACATCTGTCCTTTTAGCAATTACTTACATGTCTTATTTGTTACTTATCAATCCAAAACTGCCGCAGACCTGCCGTGGATAACCAACATTTTTTAAAAGGAAAAGGTACAATTTAAATTGATGAAAGCCCTTCAGCGGTTACTTGTATAGCAAAACGTCATTTCAACTGCCGTATGTTTGAAGCTTTCACCATTTAGGTGTGGAGATTTCTGCTGTCGACTGTGCAACTTGCGTTTTCATAGATCCAAATTTACCTAAATTCACGTCAGCAAAGATACATGAACTTGGGGAATGAAATTGTTGAAGTATTTGTTTTTTTCCTTTTTAGTTCATCGGTAATTTAGTGCCAATGTAGTTATTTCCTGGATGTTATGTTATTGTTAGACTGCTTATGGTTTTACAGTTAGACGGTATGTTTGTTCTGTTTTGTTTGTGGACTTTCTTCAGAACTATCTGCAGTTTAGTGCAGTATCTGTAATCCTCTTCACTTACGAACCAACTCTTACCAGTATATTTAAGAAGTGTTTTATTATTTGGTCAGTGTAATAAATATCGTATCCATGCATTGGTACAGATAGTAATCTCGATGCTAGAAGAGCATCATTAGTTGTGATTAAAGAAGGTGGTTGGATGTACTTCAATAGCATGCTTCGTAATTCTAAAATCAAATGGCCGACAAAGCGTCGTGGGAATGTTCTGTATGCTATCGTTTTAAGTCAAACGATATTCTCTATATTTTAGTTCCAATGTAACTAGCATCTACTAAAACCGTGAATGTCAAATCTATTAAAGGAGGAAACACTAATTCAACCCTATGGAGAAAGCCATTGGCTATTTCAAGCGATCATCCCAATGTCCTATTTATTTTTCTGCATATTTTCCATGAAATAATTACATATTTTACCCATGTTTATTTCCACCCAGGCATTATAAGATTGAAGAAGTGTTTCCCTATTGGCGGAACCAATCCGTCTCCTTCATAGTAAATACACTTCGAATTACTTTTTAAGTTTAAAACATGCACACATCGACGCCACAAGAACTTTGAAAGTCCATTTATCCCAACAAAAAATCTAATAGGGTTTATTTGTAGGTTATATCAAACAACGATCCGAATTGGTTGCCGACAAATCACTAATGTTGGTTAGACTTTTCCAATCTAACATACCTATACGAGTAAATAAGACAGTGGCCGAATGATATTCCTATCAGTAACCATTGCAGAACATATATTCCACAAATATAACAAAAGAGAACTCACGTCAACTTCTATCAGTAATATGTAATAAATGATACACAACTTCACAAGATTTAATTTTGTTCCATATTCACACTATTCGAACATATATCATAAAGCATTCGTCTTTTGGCGGGAAAACCTGGTCAACTTTACACTGGTTCACCTTATTCCCGTTATAGGACTTTGGCGTTATATGTATAGCTGACAGGAACAGAATTACGTTGTTAGACCTCCACCTACCCTCAAGTACAGCACCTTCCTTTCCGGGTTTAACGTTCTCTTAATAAGTCAATGCAGTTTTGTTGATTGTAAGGAGACCAACATTTTTCATGTACTGATATGAGTCTTATGATTCTTGAGAAAACTAACAGGAAATGAGCAAGGCGTACTTAGTTGAAGTCGACGATACCAAGGACACATGGTCGATTGTTGTAAAAGTTCTCCGGAAGTGGGTTGTTAAGAAGAAGGCTGCACCATACCAGATATGGAAGATAGAGATGATACTTGCTGATGAAATGGTAACTTATTATACATTTTTTTACATCTACGTAAGTCACATTTTATATACTATGTGGTGATAGGTATTGTTTGTTAACTGAAATTTTTTTGATTCACAACTTTGTTATGGGTTTTTATTTGGTACATGTCTTAGGGGACAAGAATGGTAGTTTCAGCAACACACAAAAATGTCATTCCAAAATTACTCGAAAATCAGAAAGAAGGGATGGTGTACAACTTCCAAAACTTTAAGGTTGTCGAGAATGATGATAAGTATAGAACAACTACAAACCCTTGGAGATTGAACTTCCATACTCATACGTTCATAGAGGAATCTGACGTTGTCATTACCCAACAAGCTTATAACTTCAAGTCCATTGTAGACATCAAACATTGAATTAACCCTGAGTCAGGATTAATAGGTTTGTATAATTTGAACCCCGGTTCTTTAATCAAATAAATTTCCATGCTTTAAGATCGTATGCAATCCAATTATTTCGATTTTATTTGGCATACAAACAACCGCAGATGTAATTGGGTTTTTGCAAGCTTTCGGACGTTTGCAGGATCAAAGGAGGGAAAGTGATATTACGAAGAGGCTGAACAATTTTTGTTGTACTTACTTTAATACTTACACAATTTTTGTTTCTTCCCAGATGTTTACACTATAGAGTTTCAAAAAAGATGCCTACCACACGCGCACATCATATTATGGTTGTCAGATGGCAACAAAATAAAAACACCATTCGAGGTTGATAGCTTAATATCAGCAGAGAGATACCTGACAGAGATTTAGATCCTGAATTATATGAATTAATTGGGAGCTATATGGTTTATGGTCCATGCGGTCGATCATCAAACAATGCACCTTGCATGAAGGATGGTAAATGTTCCAAGTACTTTCCTAAACAGTATAATGCATGTACCACCTTGGATGAAAATGGATATCCAACATATCGAAGGAGAAATGATGGACGTATGGTGTGTAGGAAGGGTGTTCATCTAGATAACAGATACATTGTCTCTTACAAGGCGAAGTTGCTAAAGCTATTTTCTACTCATTTAAACATTGAGAAGACAAATCAATCACAAGCTATGAAATACCTATTCAAATACATAAGCAAAGGGAATGACCGAGTAATCGCAGGCATATATAGGAACAACGATACTCCAGGGTCTAAACAATCATTTGATGAAATCTCTTACTACCTCAATTGTAGGTATATATCTTCATGTGAGGCATCGTGGAGGATCTTTGCCTTCGATATCCACCATAGACAACCACATGTTGAGAGACTAAGTTTCCATCTTCCTGAACAACAAGTAGTTTATTACTCTCAAACTCAGACAATGACATCCCTTGTCAACAATCCTAGAGTTAAAGAATCAATGTTCCTTGCTTGGCTCGAAAAAAATAAGGATGACCCTTTTGCAATAACTCTAACTTATTCTCAATTCCCTAACTACTTTACATTTGTTAGGAAAAAAAGAATTTGGAAGCATCATGAACATGGTTTCTCCATTGGAAGACTTGGTCATTGTACACCTGCTCAAGGAGAATTATATTACCTTCGTATGCTTTTGACCAAAGTTCGAGGTCCAAAGAATTATGAAGATATTAGGACTGTTAATAAAGTTGTCTACCCAACATTCAGAGAAGCATGTTACACACTTGGATTGTTAGACGATGACAATAAGTATATCGATGCAATTAAAGAAGCATCATTGTGGGCATCAGGCAGTTATCTTCGTCATTTTTCACAAGTATGTTATTAAATCATTCCTTGTCACAACCTGGTAATGTTTAGGAACGGGCTAAAGATATCATATGTGAAAATTTGTTATATATCACAATGGCCAATCAACTTTATACAGGTATATTTCCGTGTTAAATTTTTATTGTAATTTGAATATTTCAATTTTTTAAGAAAAACCAAACAAGCTATTGAGTAAGTAATTAAACGTTACCTTTCATGTAATAGATTTGCATTTTTCACATGGCAATAAAGAATCTGCTGGATTATTGGAAACTGAAAAACTTTTATTACGCAACGGCAAAAGCCTCAATGACTATCCATCGTTGTCCAAGCCAAGTGAAGAAAACATGATCGACATGTCTAACCAATTAATACTTCAGGAGTTAACCTACAACAAAGAAAGAGAGAGTGATGAAGCTTTTAGGTTGCAAAATCTGATGACTGATAAGTAAAAGGAAGTATTCCATAAAATAGTTTCCGTCGTTTCTTCACATAAAGGTGGATACTTTTTTTGCATGGATTTGGTGGTATTGAGAAAACCTTCATATGGAACGCATTGACAGCTTCCATACGATCTAATAGAGGTATAATACTGAATGTAGCATCCAGTGGAATTGCATCTACTTTACTACCTTCAGGAAGAATTGTGCATTCAAGGTTTTTAATTCCTACAGATGTAAATGAAGATTTTATTTGTTCAATTAGCCAAAATTCACCAACTGCAAACTTGATCAAAGTTGCTAATCTAATTGTTTGGGATGAAGCTCTAATGGTGAAGAGACATTGTGTTGAAGCTTTTGACCGAACCTTACGGGACCTAATGAAGACCAATAGAATATTTGGAGAGAAATGTGTTGTCATGGGAGGTGATTTCAGACAAATTCTTCCCGTCATTCCTAAAAGTGGAAGAGCTGAGATTGTAGATGCATCTATTAATGCTTCCCCTCTTTGGAATGAATGCGAGCTATTGCAATTAACAAAAAATATGAGACTCAAGTCTTCCACAGACCCAACTGAGCAAGAGAAAATCAAGGCACTTTTTGAATGGTTATTGCTTGTAGGAGAAGGTGTTATTGGATTACCACACGATGGTATTGCAAACATAGCATTACCATCTGATCTATTACTTCATGATGATGAAAATCCAATAAGGTGTATTGTTGAATCATCTGATCTATTACTTCATGTAGATGCATCTATTAATGCTTCATGAGTGTTTGTTTGAGGAAGATTACCTAAACAACAGGTCAACACTAAAACCAACTACGGAACATGTCGATTCCTTGAATGACTACATTTGTTCTTTGTTGCCAGGAGATGAAGTAGAATACTTTAGTGCTGATTCTATAAATGGTATAGATCATGCAAATGATAGTATCGATGATTTGTACAACACAGAGTTTCTAAATTCAATTAAATGTTCTTGGATTCCTCATCATAAATTGATTTTGGAGGTGGGAGTTCCTGTTATGTTAATAAGGAATATTCACCAAGCATCAGGATTGTGCAATGGTACGAGGCTTCAAATTATATAATTGGGCAAGAATGTTATTAAGGGAAAGGCATTGAATGGAACGAGCGCAAGCAAAGACATTTTGATACATAGGATGGACATGAATCCATGTGAATCTAAACTTCCATTCAAGATGACTAGAAAACAATTCCCAATCATCATTTCATTTGCCATGACAATTAACAAAAGTCAAGAACAATCGATATCAAATGTAGGTCTTTACCTACCAAGTCCAGTCTTCTCGCATGGACAACTTTATGTTGCTTTATCTAGGGTAAAGAGTTTCCAAGGTTTAAAAATACTTATTTTGGATGAGTTTAATAACTGTATTGACAACACAATTAATGTGGTATACAGAGAAGTTTTCCAAAATATTTTACCACATTAAAAGTTGTGTACAGAAAATTTGCCACACTTGAACATTGTAGTACTTTTAATTTGGTTGTAATATTATTTCATAATTTTTTAAGATTTTTATTTTTTAAAAAAATTGGTCCACAATTGATGCATTGTTTAATGAAACTAGATTGTTATTTCATATTTTTATGAATTGTTTATATGTAGAACCAACAAGAACTCCACCCCTCCGTGCAACGCACGGGTCTGAGGTCTTGTTTAACCTATAATATAAAATTTGTTGTATGATATGTTGTGGGAAAATCCTTTTCAAGGCCCATATTATCAAAATAATCCCAAAAAAAGCTCCAAGATTTTGAAAATTTTAAAAAAGGCCCCAAGATTCTGAAAATTTCAGAAAAGGCCCTAAGATTCTAAAAATTTCAGAAAAGGCCCAATTTTTTAACAACTAAATCAACCCAGTTAACAACTATATCAGTACCCCGCTAACAACTATATTAGCCCCGTTAACAACTCCGTAAATTCTGAAGGGCCTTTTCTGAAATTTCCAGAATCTTGGGGCCTTTTCTGGAATTTTCAGAATCTTGGGGTCTTTTCTGGAATTTTTTTGATAAAAAGGGCCCTGAAAAAGATTTTCCCATATGTTGTTTGTCAGTTATAATTATTTCCATTTAACTTTTTTAAAATTTCATATAGCATAAAAATTTTGGTTGCAATGAAAAGAGAAAAATGTAGTCTTAATTTAGTCCAGCAAAATTTGGTGCATGTTTGGCCATTTTTAAAAAGTGCTTTTGAAGCTAAAACCTTAGTTTTAGTAAATATTTGCCAAACATAAGATTAATTAAGAGGCTAAAAGTGTTTTTTTCTCCAAAATCATGATTTTGAAGAAGTTGATATTTTCATTTTTTTTTTTGTCAAAAGCTTTTCACCTTCAAAGTCTTGTCAATGTGCTTGGGGGAAGGAGAAAAAACATTTAAAAAATAGTTTTTTTTTTAAATTAAGAGATGGCAAAAGCCAGAAACTACATTACACAAAGACAAAAGACACAGGGGAAACCATTCCCAAGCTCTCCTGGGCTACAACGGGACGCAGCCACCCAGGGCATTCCTCCAGAATTGCTGACTTATTAATACCGCTCTTGACTAATGCATCCGCCACGCCATTCGCATCACGCCGAACATGACACAACTGGATTTGCCAATCCCGCTGCAACAATTCCTTGATTCTCACCAGCAGGAGACTAGTAGAAGGACAAGACTCACCCACCACCAGTTGAACCACATCAAACGCATCAGACTCAAAGATTAACTTTCTGATTCCCAAATCCCAAGCCAGCGTCAACCCCTCAAGGATAGCCCACTCCTACGCCACCCAAGCTTGACAGATTCCTAATTGCTTCATAAAACCACAATACCAAACCCCTCCACTATCTCTTATGAGACCACCACACCCGGCCCTAGATGACGACACCACCACCGCCCCATCAACATTCAACTTCATCCAGCCACTAGGAGGTTTCTTCCAAACCCCTTGTGCATCAGAGCCAGCCAAATCATCCAAGAGCAGACTATCAAAACCCCTATCAGATTCCAGCGCAAACTTCCTCCAACAGTGGAGGACATTCTCCCCTAGCCTAGCTGGTTTGGAGAAGTTACAATCGAAGATGGAAGAATTTCTCCACCCCCATAACAACCAAATTGCTACACCGAAAACAATACCCCAATTGGGGGAAGGACTAATTTCTCCCCTATCCTTGAGATTCATCATCAACCAATCTCTCAGATCTGAATTAAAGAACTTATTCCAGGAGGAAAGCGTTATCAAACTAGCCCACAGTAACTTAGCATAACTGCAATCTCTAAGGATTAAGAAGGCTAGAGAGAGAGAGAGAAAAGCTTTGGGGAGGAGGAGAAGATGTTAAAAAATAGCGAGAGGATCCTCTCATTTTCCCCCTCTCTCACTTTCTCTCACAGTCCGATATGAGCCGTCCAAATCTTGATCCAACGGTCCAGATTTTTTTTAATAAAAAAATTGTTTTGTCTTTTTCGAAAAAGACAAAAAAAATATCTGGACCTTTAAATCAAGATTTGAACGGTCCAGATCGGACTGTAAGGGAAAATGAGAGAGGGGGAAAATGAAAGGAACAGTACCCTAAAAAATAGGGAAGAAAAAGCTAGAGAGAGAGAGAAAAGCTTCGGAGAGGAGAAGAAGACATTAAAAAATAGGGAAGAAAGCTGGGGAGAGAGAAACGGGAAAAAAAAAGGGCAAGAGAGAGAATTACATATTAGGAAAAGCAAAAAAAAAAAAAAGGAATAATGTTTTGTAAAAATTTGTATTAAGGAAAAAACAAAATGTTTATAAAGATCATAGTTAAATTTTGTAAGTTTTAAAATAAAACATCACTTTTATATGTTTAAGGTTCTATTTTTTAACCATCAAAATATTTAATATGAACTATTGAATAAATTAAATATATCCATCTAAAAGATATTGTTTTAGCTAATTACTATTTATATATGATTTTTTTATACAATTTATTAATGCATATATGTTTGATCTATTTTTTATTATGTTACATAATACACTAATGTTATAATTTTAATTTTGTACACAAATTTATATTTTTTTTTGTACTTATCATGAAATTTAATGTTAAAAATATTTACAATACAACCTTATTATTTATAGAAATTATAACCAAAGCTAATATCCTTTTTTGTAAATTTGACCATGAAAAACTATTCTGATAATAATATTCAAACACTATCATTTTATCAAAATTACTTTTTTTTCACAGAATCTATTATGAAAAAACATTTTTACCACTTTTTCTTTAGAAACTATTCTTCAAAAGTTAATTCCTGTGTTCGCCTTTTTTTTTCGAGTTAAGACCCATTTTTGTTTTGAAAGTTGAAAAAAAAATCATTTCTACTTCAAAAGTTTTTTAGCAATGTGGCCCTAGAAGTTTCCAAATCATAGTAATTTAGCCTAAGCCATTATCCAAATTAAGTTTGACTAAATATATTGAGCTGACAAGTTCACACATCATTTTTTTGGGCTTTAGATGCAAAGTTGCTACAAAAGTTTTCACTTAAGAGTTGTTTTGCTCTAGAAGTTTTCTAATCATAGCAATTCCACTTCGACATGATCCAAATTAAGTTTACCGTTAATTAGCCTAATATGCTTATATGACCGGTTCTTGTGTCATCCACTATATTTTTTCCAAGTAAGATTTACAAATAAGAAAATATATTTTTTGAAAACATGCCCCCTATCTGAATGATTGGAGAAAATCAAAGAGGTGAAAGTATCTTGTCCAATAAGAAAAAAATTGAAGATCTACCTATTTATCTTGATTTCGTTGGGTACAACAATGAAGGGTTAGTAGTAACCTTATTCTCGGTAATCTTGTTCAATGTGATTGAATCCGAATGTTCAACTTTTTCCTGGTCTTCTCTAGTAAATGTGAGCTCCACCTCCATTTGCGGCATCTTCTTCAATGTCGTTTATACTGTCAGTTTAACATATTTAGTCTACTAATAGTTAAATTTAACCTTTATAATGGTCAAGACAACATTGCTACAATTGAGAAATATCCAGGGCATTATTGAATCCAAAAAAATTTTGGGGGAGGATTGTACTTGAGTGAAAACTCACAAAGCAAATATGCGCATTAGTATATTTGTTCAACTAATAGTCAAGCTTGACTTTTATAATGGTCAGGGCAGCATTGCTACAATTTATAAATTTTGAGGGAATACTGAATCCAAAAATTATTTAGAGCAACATTGCACCTGAGTGAAAACTCATAAGATAAATTTACACATTAATAAAAATGATGTGAATGACATGTGAACTTGTTAACTCATCATATTTAGTCAATTAATAATCAAACTTAACCTAAATAACAGCTCGGGGGCGAAATTGCTACGAATTTGATATTTTTGGGGACGATGCCCCCCCCAAAAAAAAAAAAATCCATGTAGATTTTATGACAACCTCCAGGACAAAAATAAACCTTAACGCAGCCTTGTTAGCAAATCGATTGGGGTTACAAAACACCACCATTGAACCATAACTTAAAATTAGACCGAAAACTAAAATGAATGTTAAGAAAATTGATCTTGGTATCCCACGACTGTGTTAGTTGGTGCATCTGAGCCATTGTTAGGCACTACATTTCCCGCCTCAGTTTCTTGAGTGGCTAACAATTTTTTCAAGTTTTCCATATTTCAGGCATGGAGTATGGATTATGAAAATTATACCAACTAGAATAGAAGCAACAAGTGTAAAGAGTCTGATTTCAATGGAAAATGGAAAGCTCGATGAAAGTAAAGCTAAAAAAATAGCACTACAAAACATGTATGTTATAGACTCCAAAGGATTCTAATCTCCAGTCCTGCTTGTGCTTGTTTCTAATACTATATTGATCCTGTGATCTCTTCTTCTAAGGTTTGTCTCAATCTCTTCAAAGTCCTCGAAAAGAGAGGCAACTCTATATTAATAAGCATAAGTTTAGTTTTACATGATAAATGACATTGTGACAATTTTACCTATATTAATTGTACTCATAAAGATAGAGAGGGAAGAAACAGTTAAAAAATACTCAATCATAAATGAGGGCAAAGTTGAAAATTCACTCCATAATCATTGTGTTAACTATCTCTCATTGGTACATAAGATTTGATCAAAATGGACTTATAAATAAAATCATATTGATATTCCATTTTTAAGTCCAACTCTGTTAGAAGGGGACCACTTATGCTTATAATTGTATTTTTAAAATTGACACAGACTTTGACTGAAAAATATATAAATATTAGGAAAAACTCAAAAAATTTTATAATTTATTATAAACATTAAAGAAATGTTATATATATATATATATATATATATATGGGTAAAGGATTTCTCCAATCACTAGAGATAGAGTTATTTCCAGTGATCTCAAAACAACGTCGTTTTGGATTAATGAAGGGTGTTTATGTACTTTTGTTTATTTTTAAATTATATACATTTTACTGAAACACCCTTCATTAATTCGCCTAAAATAACTAACAAACCTTTCATTAATTCAAAACGACGTGGTTTTGGAGTCACTGGAGATAACTTTATCTCCAGTGATTGGAGAGATACTTTTCCCTATATATATATATATATATATATATATATATATATATATTGTAAATCAAGAAAAAAAAACTTAATCATATAGAAGGGTTAAAGGGCCAATATCTACCTTATAAGAAATAATTAAATGATATGATTATGTAGATATTAGTGAAGGTTAAAAAATGATGATTTTGACGGTAGTAATTTTGGTAGAAAAAAAAATTAAATCACTTTCAAGGACAATTTAGCATTTCTAAATTTATATTTTGGTAATTGGTCCTTTTTAATAACTATAACTTTTACGGTCCTTCTCAATAAATATTATTCTATATAACTCCTCCAAGATTCCCCTTATTTTTTTGTCAAGCGTAATTCAACATCATGAGGACATAATTCAACATCATGAACACTATAAACGGAGAAATGTCGACTTCTTATTTGTCAAGCATAATTCAACTTCATGAGGACATAATATGACTTTTGACTTTTTGAGTCCATTGTGTTTCCACTCTTTAAAATATATATATATATATATATATAAATATAGGGAAAAACACTTCTCATGTTGCTGAAGAATGTTTTCTCATGTTATACACATAAAATTGTGGGACCCACACACACACATATATATATATATATATATAATTAGTTATCCTTTTTTTTTCTAATATTATCCACGTCACGTCTTTTGACAAAGTACTAGGATACAAAATTCTTGCTGCTCAATTCCCGATTAATTTAGATTGATTATATATTTTTTCGCCGAAATGCAAGTTCATTTAATTTAATATAGATTCATTATTACAAATCCTGCATGCACATGGCAACATTGTTAGCCAAAGTTATCAAATTTGTCAGTTTAAACAAACTCGTGACAGTGATCTAAACTTGTATCATGATCTTGAATGGTAAACTCGTAAGAGTTTATTTTTATTATTAAATAAGTATTACTAGTGTATAATTAAATAATTAAAATATTAAAATGACAATAATTTGATTTAAATATATTTTAAATCCAAATAATTGAAATTAAATCCATCAATACTCATCATTCATCATATTTAATAAAAAAATTTCTTTAAAACTTCTATATAAAGCCGTCAAGCATAATCAAATCAAAAAAGTTAATATGAATTTAAGAGTAAGTTAACACGGTTTTATAAGCTAGAAACGTAAAAACGGTAAACTCGATGTATAAACTCGCGAGTTTAACCGAGTTTATGACTAACACGAGTTTGCTATTAACTCGACTCGTTTTTATAAGGTAGAAACGTAAAAACGGTAAACTCGGAGAGTCAACTCGCGAGTTTGACAACACTGTTGTTAGCTATTTATTTTTTATTCACCTTTCAAATATTTTTTCCAAACAGTGAAAAATTGATACACCAAGCATAACTTTGATGCTATAGTAATGATATCAATCCCAACAAATCTTTAATTTGATGTGCATATTAATTACTCTTATGATTACGGTTATCCAAATCATGGTTTTAGAAGTCTTTTTTTATAGTCAAAATAAAATTTATATCATATATTTATTTCATAAATTATAAAAATTATTCTTCAAAAGTTAATCTTAATACACATTATACACACGTTAGATGGTGTAAAGGAGCATTAACAATTAATTAATTAAATGGAAAAAACGAGACTTGCATGCCACGTTTCGGTAACACTTTAAGAACACGTGCACTGGGCCACGTCGATATTCTTTCTCCTGCAGCGCTGCGCTCTATCAATCTATCATCCCTGGACCTGAGTCCCGTATATAAGTGTTCCTCCTCCACTTCTCATCCCTTCCTTCTACTTCCCCTTTTAAAATCACTTCCTCTCTCTCACCTCTGTTTCTTCCCATCACTCTTCCATTTCATCACAATCTCAATCGTCAAGCGCCATCGGAATATTCCTCATTTTCCTTTCCTGGAAATTTTGGTCTCTGCTGTAAGATGCAATCGATTTTTCCGCTCTGTTCCTTTACTTTTATTTTTAGCATGGTTGTACGATTGCTTCCCCCTTTTAGTTAACTGGGTTAACCCTAGATCTTTACATCGGATTCTATGTTCGTTTATTTTCTCAACCGGGGGTAATGCATTCTGTATTGGGATCGCGCATGATTGATTGACACACAGATGCCTTTTTCCTTCATCTCGGTTTTTTAGCCCTCATGGCTGCTGGGAAATTGATCAAGTTAAAACATGGGTATCGGTGTTTATATCTGTGTTGGGAATCATGGGGGGTCTGGAGATAATTTCAACATGTTAATATTTGTACTTTGTGCTTGTATCTGTATTGACTTGCCCCATTGAGGATCACACACTATGTATACCAATTTCTTGGTCATCTTTGGTGGATCGTGAAGCTCTTGGATTGTTTAATGTTGTTTTGAAGAGTGAGTAAAGGCTGTATAAATTATTATCCTTTGGGCCTATTACCATTGTCTTACATTGCTATGAAGAATCAACAATGCAGGCACTCTTTATTCTCTCAAATTTTAATAATAATGTTATGTTTGTATCATCATAATGCATTGATTCTGTAGTCAAGTTTATCTGAGTTCCCTTCTCCTTAATATATGATGTGATATCTGTCATTTTATAGCAACTGAGAAATGGACAAGAAGACTTGGACTAAATAATTTCTATTATGATCATTCATATTATTCCTTATTGTGGTCTCTGGCTTTAGGGCGACACGGGAGCCAGTTTTCTTTCTTGAATATTAATAGAGTGTATATTGGTTAGCATAACTATTTTCTGTTACTAGTTTAGTTAGCTGGAAACTGCTAGAATTAGTTTGAGAAGCTTCTAAGCATTATCAGTTCTGTTCATTCTATAATCTAGAGCCCGTCTTTCCCTCTTTCTTTCTTTCTTTGTTTTTTTTTCCCAACTCTATGATTTTGAATGACGATAGTCATTTGGTGCACTGAGCTTGGTGTGTATAGTTTGTCAAATTCTCTATACTTGTTGATCCATGGTTGAGTGAAAACATTTAGTTTGTTTTATTTGAGGTGTTTTCTGAATGAATGGAAATCATTGTTTGGATATTCTGCTTGTTTATCAGTTTATCTCATGCGTCAGCTCCTTGTGAATCTTTGTGGGCAATTGAATGCATTATTCAGATATATTGTTATATCAACAAGTTCACGTATCCCTTTTTAATTTTATGGAGCTATATTGAGCTTATTGACTGCACATTGGATTTACTACCTTTGAGTCTATTTTATTTATATTCTTTTTGCTAAAAACTTCAATGTCCTTGCAGCAGGTTGAAAAGGGCTATTTGATCAGATCAGAATGTCATCTCCAAGTAAGAGGAGGGAAATGGATGTGATGAAACTGTAAGCAAACTGTTTAGTTAAATCTTGATTCTTTTCTTCATAGTTGATAATATTCGTTATACTACTAAATCTAATTAATTATGGTCTAGTTGTCATGAACCAACCAAGGACTTTTGGTTTGTTAATATAGTGGCAATCCTCTTATACCTATTGAGTTGTATTTTGATATTAAACCAAAGTTTGTAATCAGAACTTTTTTATAAGTTTAAGAGTTTTACTTGTAGTGGAAGGCTTAGCAATCACATGTGAAGGGATTCACACTTCATGGTTTCCTAAAATCCTGAGTCTGTATTAAATAAGAAATCACTCAATTCAACTCTGCTTTTGTTGATATCAACTGTGAAATGGGACCTAAGGCTGCTATACTCTCAAACAGAATTGGAGGCATGGCAGTGTAACTGCTTGTAAAGTAGGGCAGTCATTTCAGAGGAAATATAAGATTTAATAAACAAAAAATGAGTCAAGAATATAACTTCATTTTATATAATATTAATTAATGACAACGGTGAGGTTTTGCCGTGCCCCATTTGACTTGTTTGTGTGTGTGTTTTTGTTTTCATTCTGCAAAGGTGGTGCCAAACTGAAAGTGAGTGCATCTTGGCATGACTTCTTGTTACTAGAATTACCTCCTACCACTCCATTTTGTTTTTTCTTTCTACACAATAAAAAGTAACTAACTAGCCCTTATATTCCCGGTGGTGATGTGATAGAATCAGTGTCGATTCAATATGCTTTTTATTGATTATGGCACATCCATTGATGCATTAATGTCCTGGTTAGGTTCAAATCGGTTTTGCCTAATTCTTTCCTTATCTCTTCAAAACCCGTTCCCTTTCAGTTGTTCCCAAACATGATATTTTTGCATTGCTAGAATTATAATTGAGTGAACTAGATTTGTTTTCCATCTTGCAATGTTCTACAGTTCTGCTCTATATTTCTCTACTTTTGCCGAACTGCATTCTTCATTTCAAGCTGCTGGCCATTATACAATAGATAAGGTTGGGTTTGTGAGAGGTAAGTTGGAATGAACGTTGAAATAGGATATAAGGATTCAATTTTGTGTAGGGAAGGAGCTTGTAGGTAGTTTCAAGTTTCTTTCTTGCTTTTCTTTTCCTTTTAATTTTCTTATGATGCATGGGTTGTTCTTGCTATTGTTAGTGGTTGTCCCATTTTTGCAGGCACTTGACATAGGAAATTAACTTTAAAGTGTGAAATTATTTAAAAGGATGGTAGATATTAATGGATATTATTAACAGGAATTGGTATTTAAGTGTTGTCCATAAACCTTATTGCAGCATCTAGCAGAAAGGTGAATGAGATAGTTTCACTTCAAGTGTAGTTTGAAAAGGACGAGGCTTATCTTTTTAGACCAAAATGGGAGGGACAAAGGTTGGCACTTTTAACTTTAAGGGACTTCATGCTGCTCAAAGAATCTGCATTAGAGCACGATTATTGTTATTAGGAAGAAAAGCTTATGCAATTACTCATAGGCACGTGGTTTAAATTTTATTCTGTTCTGTCTATTAGGGGACTTGTTGTTCATGTGCTTGGTGTAGACCACAAGGATTCTATGTGATAGAGTACCAGATTAGCGGGAGATAATTGAAGTTGCGGAAAGTTAGAGATTTTAGGAAATAATATTTAATTGAGTCCATTTTTATTATTATTGAGTCTGTTTTTATTATTATCTTTAGGAATTAGGAAATAAGAGAATATCTTATTAGATAAGATATAGTGGTTAGGATTATTAGTTATCTAAATCTTAGATTTAGATATATTTTTAGATTTAGTATTTGAATTTTGAATAGAGTCTACTCTTTGTAAATTATTATAAATAGGCTTAGTGCCTCATCAATAAAGAGTTGAATATTTCAGAGAGTAAATTGAAACGGGAGATTCTCCTTGGGCTTTGATAGTATGATGAGTTACAAATTTTGGCTCATCTACTATTAAAGATGTGGACTGATTTAGAGAAGAGGCGAGATTTTTGCCTACTCTCTAACTCAGAGAGGCTGTTCTTAGAAAGCTAGTGAGATCCTTACTTATCTTTAAAAACAGAGAAATTTATTATTTTCAGAATTCTTTCTGTTCCCATTCACATTTAACCTTCTCATCAGTACTATAATTAGTATCCTACCATTTGGTATTAGAACCTAACGATCCATGGATTACACCTACTTACTATCCTCATTCTCACGCTTGGCAATTTCAAAAGAGGGTGAAAAGCTCATTTTTCCTTTGGAAGGCGTTGCTAGTGAAGCTGGAAGAGGGAGTAATATCTTTTAATACAATCAAGGAAGAGGCAAAGACGACCACTATGAAGCTTCAAGATAAATCCGAAGGCTGGCACTTTGGTCTTGCCTTGAGGTCAAGGCGAATCTCAAGGGGAAAGTATTGATAGAGTACCAGATTAGCGGGAGATAATGGAAGATGCGGAAAGTTAGAGATTTTAGGAAATAATATTTAATTGAGTCTATTATTATTATTATTGAGTCTGTTTTTATTATTATCTTTAGGAATTAGGAAATAAGAGAATATCTTATTAGATAAGATATAGTGGTTAGGATTATTAGTTATCTAAATCTTAGATCTAGATATATTTTTAGATTTAGTATTTGAATTTTGAATAGAGTTTACTCTTTGTAAATTATTATAAATAGCTCATCAATAAAGAGTCAAATATTTCAGAGAGTAAATTGAAACGGGAGATTCTCCTTGGGCTTTGATAGTCTGATGAGTTACAGATTCTGGCTCATCTACTATTAAGGATGTGGGCTGATTTAGAGAAGAGGCGAGATTCTTGCCTACTCTTTATCTCAAAGAGGCTGTTCTTAGAGAGCTAGTGAGATCCTTACTTCTCTTTAAAAACAGAGAAATTTATTATTTTCAGAATTCTCTTTCTGTTCCCATTCACATTTAACCTCCTCATCAGTACTATAATCAGTATCCTACCGCTATGTTACCCACTTTGTTTGTATTTGCACACACATGAATGTGCACATATTTGCATTTGATGGCGATTTTGAAAATCTTCTTGGTCATGCATCTTAAATATTTGTTCCTTTTTCCAGGATGATGAGTGACTATACTGTGGAAACTATAAATGATGGGCTCAGTGAATTCAATGTGGAGTTCCATGGTCCAAAAGAAAGTATTGTTGCTAAAACTTACTCTGTTATTCATTTGATGATGCTATATATAAACCCGAAAATTTGCTTGCTGATCAAATGCTTGTGAGATGTAGATATGCCTCTTGTTTTCAGAGGACAGGGAAAAAAAAAAAAAAAAGGCATAATGCATATATTGGCACTTGTAGTTACGTAATATTTGAATGATTTGTCTTACCTTTAACTACGTTGATTCTCTGATCGCTGAAGGGTTTTGCATGTTCATAGACTATTAGAGAAGTCTTTGTGCTTTTCCTATGATTTAAAAATGTGTCGCATATCCAATTGTTGTAGGTCTTTATGAAGGTGGAGTCTGGAAAATTCGTGTTGAACTTCCTGATGCTTATCCATACAAATCCCCTTCTATTGGATTTGTGAACAAGATATTCCACCCAAATGTTGATGAGCTGTGAGCACTCTGTTAAGCAATCTCTAGCATTATTTTTCATTTTATTTTCAATAAAACCTTAAGTGGTAGAGGGGAATGAAATTCCGTTGAAGTAATAGCAGCAAATTGCTGATATATAAAGGTTTAAGTTTGTGTTCACATGGGTTATGCACTTATGCTTACTATCCTTTGAATATTTTGTTAACTGCAGATCTGGCTCTGTATGCTTGGATGTTATTAACCAATCATGGAGTCCAATGTTTGGTAATTATCAATTCTAGGCTTTTGGTGCTTGAAATTATGAGAATCAGGCATAGTTACCATCTATCAGTTTTGATATACCTGGCTGGTGACTTCTTGCAAAATTAATCTGATTCACTTTTACTATTTATTTCTAGTAGATGACCGTGGTTTTTTCCCCAGATCTTTTGAATGTCTTTGAAGTGTTTCTTCCACAACTGTTGCTCTATCCGAACCCGTCAGATCCTCTCAATGGTGATGCAGCATCATTAATGATGAAGGATCGAAAGCTGTATGATCAAAAAGTTAAGGGTAAGCATATAGTTTTTATGGGACACTTCTTTGATACAAAGAAAACAAGAAAACTAGGAGTCTCGATCTATGTTCCCTGAAAAAACTTCAAAATTATCTATTGAATTTCTCAATTGATGCCTGACTAGCCGTTTCTTTGGGCCCGTTTGGGATAACGTGGGTAAAAGCGGCTCTTGTTTCTGATGGGCCTTTTTTCTGCTGGATTTTTCTTGATATGATTTGTGTTTGGGATAGTAGTAACAGAAGTGACTTTTTTCCTGTTGGACACCTGTTTAGCATAGCTTTTAAAAAAATAGTTGAGATAGAAAATGACATGAGTTATATATATATATATATAATGTGATTATTTGGGATAAAAATCAAAAATAAAAGGCCTAAGCTACTGTGATGGGATCAGAAGCTTGGATCAGTTACTTCAGCCCAGAAGTGGCTTCAGCCCTTGAAGCCCATCACATGGTGAAGCTTTTCCAAACACCCAAAAAACAAGTTTTTACTTTTGATGAGCTTCTGATGGGCTTTTTTTTGGCTTATGATGCTTTCCCAAACAGGCTCGGCAGCACTCATCTGGATTCGGGTCCTTTTTTTGGTCGGAGGATTCGGGTCCTTTACTGACATGAAATTTGTCTTGTAACAATAAACTCACGCTTAAGACTGTCTTCTGAGTTGTGTATTTCTCTTACTGCTAGCACTTAAGAAGTTACATAATGCAGCACTCCAGTCCAACATAATTAGAGAAGAGGGCTAATTGTCTTATTTTATCAACTGAACCCTTGATACTGCTTCATATATATATATATATATATATATCGTAAAAATATTCTGTTTCTGATTTGAGTGGATGAAGCCGTTTTGTTAATGATACCAGATGATAAAGTGTATTTTTGGGGACAGAGTATTGTGAGCGTTATGCGAGGAAGGAAAACATTACAAACTCTACAGCTGATGAGGAGAGTGGAGATGAGGATGAAATCAGTGAAGCAGAAAGTGAATCAAGTGAAGATGAAATTCCGGGCCATGCCGATCCCTAAAAAGACTATAATAGTGGTCATAGTTATAAACTTCTTAAAACATTCATGTAGTGCCAATGATAGCCTTATTGCCTGCTTAATTATAAAATGTAGGGTAATATATATATATATATATATATATATGATTTGCGTAACGCCACAATTCCTGTTTCCTGTACTTAATATAAGTATGGTGTACTTCAGCTAATGGAAAACAAGTAACCTGTAAGTAACATGTAACTCAGTAATGTTTCTCCTGTTCTGCTGTTTGGGCGTTTGGTATATCTGCCAAACCTTGGTCGGCCCTTCCTTTCCTACATTTTAAACATGACGTAATTATGTGAAGACAACAGACAACACTTGTGGGAAGAGAACGGGTGCTATTGAGGAAAAAAAAAAAAACGGGTGCTAGATTCACAACGAAATTCTTAAAAATAATTATGAGACGGCACAAAATCCTCTTTCTGTTCTTAAGACATATTTAGCTAATTTGATTAAATTAAAAAGTTAGTTATTATAATATGTATTTTCTAAAATATTATATTCATCTTTTTTAATTCTCTTATTCCATTTCTTGATTATTGTTTATTAGTGTTTAAAGAATATCAATAGAGGTAAATTAAGAAAATAGAAAAATATTGAGAAATATGAAAATTATATCTTATATTTAAAATTAAGATTAAAAAAAAATGCTGCTTGTTTTCTTATCAATGATAATGTTACTTCATTGCCGAAGAGAAAGCATGATCTCCCCTTTCCCAAACATAAAGATAGTATGATTATTATTATTTTTTATACAAAAAGCAACCAAAATATTATCTATCCGTTATCATGCAGGAGAATCCGTTGTAAATCCATGTCCACCTGCGCGATCACCTGCAACCCAGGCGTGATGGAGAGACCCGCCTTGGCCAACTGGTCTGTAGCCGCGTTCGCCTATCTGCTAATCAGCTGGAGTTCGACACACCAATCCCGATCAAACATACTCTTAATTTTTGCAATAAGACCCCAATCCTCATGAGTATCAGGGGACGGGTTCTTTAGTAGGTCTACGACATCAGACGAATCCATCTCCAGAATAACGTTACGGAATCCCAAATCCCACGCAAGCTTCAATCCAGGCAGGCCGCCCCAGAGCTTGGCTGTCAAGCTATCCCCCGCCTCTCCCCTGAACATGAAACCTTTCAAGAACGCGGCCTGATCATCACGCAAAATTCCTCCACTGGCAATACCCGACGACATGTGAGAAAATGCACCATCGGTGTTGATCTTGACCCACCCAGGCGGAGGAGGCCGCCAAGCTACCACGTTATCATGCTGTAGCACTTTCCTACCGGTTGCTGTGCAAAGTCTACTCCAGGCTTCATTCGAGCTATTAATCATGGCATTGGCGTAATTCATGATGAAGTTTGATAGGGCAAAACTTTAAGCCTAAAAAAACTCCGCAAGTGCACGGGCCGTATCAAGTAATAAAGAGTAAGTAAGATATCATTCCCACGAGGACTTGGTATCACAACTTTAGTTAAGCATTAATCTCACAATTTCGTTTAAGTTGAGGAAAACAAAAATTGAATTTAATTAAGAAAAAGAAATTAAAACTAAAATAAAAATAAGAAAATTACCACAATAATTAAATGAGCAACTTAGAGTCACTAATCCCTTATTTGATTTTTAGATTTTATCCCCACTAAATTAACTTTGACTTAATCTAATCAGCTAATCTAGAGTATTAATGTCTATAAATTCCTTCCGGTCCATTTATATACCTATCTTAATTAATTATGTAATGCCTCACACAATTAAATAAGACGCGTTTTAAATCGGGCTCACTCTGATTTGATTATGCGGAGCTTCTAGGTATATTCTTATCTTAGACGCAAATTAGATTAAAACCTAACTTCACGTTAAATTTAAACCTAATTCCACATTATTTATTCCCAAGGTCAATTTAGGATTCCCTCTTCCAAGTCCAACCCTAAATCCCCAAAACATGCTTAATGGTGGCCACTCACTAAGCAACAGTAATAAACACAGGATTAAATAAACTGAATAAAATTAATCAAAACTAAAAAGTGGGAACAATTTCTAAAACCCAAACAAGTTCATAGATTCTCTAGGTTGCAAAACAAACTAGCCACACATGGCTTTATTCAAATCCATAAAAAAGATGAAAATTCAGGTTCAAAGAAGAAGAAGAAGAGAGAGGAAAGAAAATTTCTTCGTCGCCTCCACAGTCCTTCCGTCCTTCCGTGGAAATGATGAAGAGAACCGAAACGCTCAGCCTCTACTTCTCTGCTTCTTTGTCCCTTCCTTCTCGTTCTGCGTCTCTCCTGATCTCCTCCGTCCTCCTTTTGCTTGTCTCTACTTCCTTATTTATAATAATTTAGATCTTGGGTCATTGATTCTTCTTTTCTTATTAAAAAGATATCTCATATCTTGTAATTTACTCCATCAGATCACACAATTGATTTTGTTTCTATTTTTCTTGTATGAGACCACTGAATTTGGCTGATTGCATATCCTCTTATTGCCTTTTCTACTTCTTTCCAAATCAGCTAATATTTCCTGCACAATAAAAATAGGATATGAGTAGATTTTATGTCGATTTATTCTTTGATCCCAAGTTTCACTCAATTATGGAAACGTTCATAAAAGATAATTAAATAGGCATATAATATCAATAATTCCAATTAAATCTCATAAAATATACACCTATTTAATCATAAAATATATACTCATCAAACACCCCCACACTTAAACATTTGCTTGTCCTCAAGCAAAAGAAAGAGAATTTATTATCTGAAAAGAACATTGCTTATGAAATTCCTAAATAGAGAGTAATAAACCACCACACTTGGATCATATCATCAAATCTTATTTAAATTAATGTCTTATAAAAATAGGTCACTAAGCCAAAAGAGTGTAACAATCTCTTAACGTCCCATGATCAAAAGATCGGCAAGCAATAAGTTCAACCATAAGATTAGTAAAAGAATATTACGCTATTCAATTTCTCCAGAAAAATTCAAATGTCCCCACCAAACCAAGCTTTTTATTTAATTTATTAAGAATTCTCAGGTAGGAAATAACTCATTTTTTCCTTTCCTTTTTTTCTTTTTCTTTTTCTTTTTTTTCTTTTTCTTTTTTTTTCTTTTTTGAGCCGTTGTAGGTCCCCTTTTTACGCGACCCTGCACATGGGTGATGCAGCACCGGTTACTCAGTTACTCCAACAGGCACCTCAAGAGGCTTTTAGCCCAACTCATAACCCTCTTTGACTTTACCGTTTGACGCGAGTGCCAACATTGTTGATGAAGTGCCCCCGGTTACTAAGTAAGGTCTAGAGAAGTCATTGGAGTTTGTGTGCGTGTGTGCATGTGTTTTTTTTTCCAACCCCTTCAATCTTCTTCTTTTTTTTTTCCTGAGTTATTTCCCTACACAAAAGTTTTACTTGGTTAGCACAGATCATCATCTAATTTTCTAAAGAAATCATATAGCAAAATATTCTTGAACTAATAATTTGTTGATCACATTACAAACTAATCCTTATTCTCATAATCCATTTCAAGATTGCAAAAAAAACTCAAGGCTTAGAAACTTGGTTAAAACATTTTTTTTCTATTTTAATTTTTGACTTGATAATATTCTCTAAGATGGGGAAAGCTCAAAATTAAGGTCAATCTTCAACAATGCAAAAATCTCAAATTAACAAAAATCTTTTCAATTGCATAAGGACAATCATAATTCAAAGAAATTATATCATAACCAAAGAAATTTTATCCCTCCCCCACACTTAAATCAAACATTGTCTTCAATGTTGCAAAAAATATAAAGAGGGAAAGGAACTAATACTCCCCTGGTTTAGGCCTCTAACTCTGATGTGGAGTGCTAAAGCAAGACCTTGCAGTAACAAGAGAAGTGATCTTCTTTAAACCTGAATAAAACTAAAAGAAAGAAAGAAACAATAATAATAAAATATGCAAGCAAAACCCTTGGGTTGCCTCCCAAGAAGCGCTAAATTTATAGTCTTCAGCCAGACTTCTCAAAACAAACCACTAATCATAAGTATCAAACACCATAATTACCTTGTCTTCATTTCTTTTCACACAAGGTATTACACACAAAAATTGATCATTCAAGTTAATTACTTGTATTTCCTTAATCATAGACAATCTTGGATTACAAGCAATCATTGAATTCAAATTAAGCACAAAATGCATATCTTTGAAAATAAATATAGGCAAATCCAAGAATTTAGAGCATCCAATAAAATCAAATTGACTCTCATCAGTAAGAGTTAACACTTCAAGATAAGGGTCATGAACAACAACCATTGGGACATCTACATCAATTGGATCACCCACATCACAAACCTTAGGCTCCACAACCGGAACCTCTTCTAAACATCCTTTATTCTCATTTAAATCAATTTCAAGCTCACAATCACTTTCTACATTATCCATAGTCTCATGTAATTCCACACATTCAACTTCCTCACAATAATCATTATCAGCATAAGAAGTGGTCACCAAGCTTAAGGAATTATTTTGCATCTTAGTCTCCAGGGTTGAAACAATTTGACTCACATATACCCCCATATCTTGAACACTTGACCTAATATCTTGGACATTTGACTCAACCCTAGTGATAAATTCCTTTTGCTCTCTACAAGATTTCTCTAATGCTTCCCCATACTCCTCAACTAATCTTTCCAAATTAGATTTTTCCCTATACTCAATGGTGTATTCTTCAACATATGGATAAGAGTAACAAGGAGGGGTATTTTCATAGGAACAATAGACATGTTGATCCCTAAAATTTTGTTGCTCAAAACTTTCACTAGGACAAAATGAGTTATCAAAACAAGCTTGGTTCCTAGTGAAATCATCTCTTACAAAATGACTAGTTGTACTATATGGACAATGCTCAAATGAATGATTCCCTCCACAATAAACACAAGACATGCAAACATATTGAGAAGAATCAACATATGGAATACAACCATCATTTATGCTCATTTTACGTTGCCAATATTCATTCAAAGACTTTAAAGTAGCAATCAATTCATCTTGTGTAGAAGACAAAGAATTCATCTCCTTTTCAATATTAAGACCAGTTGATTGCCAATTGAAATCCATTTTTTTAAAATTTTTTTTCTTAAAAAAAATAAAATAAAATATTTACAAACTCAGACTTAAACTACTAATGCTCAATCAATTTCAACCAAGAAAGTTGTGGCACACAAGTCCCCGGCAACGGCGCCAAAAACTTGATAGGGCAAAACTTTAAGCCTAAAAAAACTCCGCAAGTGCACTGGCCGTATCAAGTAATAAAGAGTAAGTAAGATATCATTCCCACGAGGACTTGGTATCACAACTTTAGTTAAGCATTAATCTCACAATTTCGTTTAAGTTGAGGAAAACAAAAATTGAATTTAATTAAGAAAAAGAAATTAAAACTAAAATAAAAATAAGAAAATTACCACAATAATTAAATGAGCAACCTAGAGTCACTAATCCCTTATTTGATTTTTAGATTTTATCCCCACTAAATTAACTTTGACTTAATCTAATCAGCTAATCTAGAGTATTAATGTCTATAAATTCCTTCCGGTCCATTTATATACCTATCTTAATTAATTATGTAATGCCTCACACAATTAAATAAGACGCGTTTTAAATCGGGCTCACTCTGATTTGATTATGCGGAGCTTCTAGGTATATTCCTATCTTAGACGCAAATTAGATTAAAACCTAACTTCACGTTAAATTTAAACCTAATTCCACATTATTTATTCCCAAGGTCAATTTAGGATTCCCTCTTCCAAGTCCAACCCTAAATCCCCAAAACATGCTTAATGGTGGCCACTCACTAAGCAACAGTAATAAACACAGGATTAAATAAACTGAATAAAATTAATCAAAACTAAAAAGTGGGAACAATTTCTAAAACCCAAACAAGTTCATAGATTCTCTAGGTTGCAAAACAAACTAGCCACACATGGCTTTATTCAAATCCATAAAAAAGATGAAAATTCAGGTTCAAAGAAGAAGAAGAAGAGAGAGGAAAGAAAATTTCTTCGTCCACAGTCCTTCCGTCCTTCCGTGGAAATGATGAAGAGAACCGAAACGCTCAGCCTCTACTTCTCTACTTCTTTGTCCCTTCCTTCTCGTTCTGCGTCTCTCCTGATCTCCTCCGTCCTCCTTTTGCTTGTCTCTACTTCCTTATTTATAATAATTTAGATCTTGGGTCATTGATTCTTCTTTTCTTATTAAAAAGATATCTCATATCTTGTAATTTACTCCATCAGATCACACAATTGATTTTGTTTCTATTTTTCTTGCATGAGACCACTGAATTTGGCTGATTGCATATCCTCTTATTGCCTTTTCTACTTCTTTCCAAATCAGCTAATATTTCCTGCACAATAAAAATAGGATATGAGTAGATTTTGTGTCGATTTATTCTTTGATCCCAAGTTTCACTCAATTATGGAAACGTTCATAAAAGATAATTAAATAGGCATATAATATCAATAATTCCAATTAAATCTCATAAAATATACACCTATTTAATCATAAAATATATACTCATCAAAGTTGTTCGAAATCTGATTGCCCTCAAACACTAATGAGTTCCTGCGTCTCCATGCCCACCAACATACAACAGTAAAGAAGTGGTTCCAATCATCTTTTCCCTGACCTCCACTACTCAACATTAAATTCTAGCGAATCCAATGATCATACGGCAAGGAGCTGAATTTCTGCCATTGATGAGGAGGGACCACCTGACGCCACAAATCACGAGTGGAGGGGCAATCTCTCAATATATGTTGAATGGTTTCTGGCTCTGAGTTACAAACTGGACAGCAAGCATCCGAAGTTAGACCTCTCTTATGTCTGGAGACATTGGTTAAGAGCCTTTTGTGTAGCACTAGCCAAAGGAACATACAACAGCGCTCCGGGACCCTCAATTTCCAAACTTTCCCCCAAATAGGATCTGGGGGAGCTACTTCCTGGACGAGGGCGTTATACGCTGATTTGACGGAGAAGGAGCCACTTTTATTCCACTTCCATCGCGCTCCTCCATTAGGCATTACTTCCGTTCCTTCTTGAAATTTTGCCCATGAACGCTTAATTCCGCTCCATAAGTTTGAGCCAGGCCTGCCCATATCAATACGTGGTAGCATATCTCCTCCACAGTTATACTTGTTTCGGATAACTTTAGCCCAGAAATCATCTCTTCTAGCTGAAAGGTTCCAACCAACCTTCACGAGATAAGCTTGATCATACAGATTAGCATGCCGGATCCCCAAGCCACCTCTTACCTTTGGTTTACAAACAGTATCCCAGGCAACAAGTGGAATTTTCCTCTGTTCCTCGGTACTACCCCATAAGAACCGGCGATTGCATTGGTCTAAGTACTCATACGTGCTCGCTAGGAGAAGGGAGGTTTGCATTACATATCCTGGAATAGCAGTAGTCACCGAAGAGATTAGGGTTGACCTTCCTGCAGAGGACAGCGACTTCACTTTCCAGTTGGATAGCCTAGTTTTGACCTTATCCACCACATAATGAAACGACTCTTTAGTGATGCGCTTGTGGTGCAAAGGAACCCCCAGATATTTGCCCAAGTCATTAGTGAGAGAGAAGCCAAGCGCCGTACTCATCTTCCCCTGACGGATATGATTGACATTTTTTGAGAAACAGACTCGGGTTTTTTGTTGATTGATCTTCAAGCCTGAACTATCACAGAAATCCTTGAGACATTTATTAATCACATCTACTTGCTCCATTGATGCTTCTGCAAAGAGAATGATGTCATCCGCAAAGAACAAGTGGGAGATAGGAGGCCCAGTTCTTGTGAGACTAATTGGCTTCCAGTGGCCTGCATGAGTCGCCTCTTGAATGATGTGACCCAATTTTTCCATACAGATAACAAATAGATATGGTGATAGTGGGTCTCCTTGCCTCACTCCCCTTGACGGGTAGAAGATATCGGCTTTATCCCTATTCCATAATAGTTGCATACTAGAATTGGAGACACATTGTTCAACCACTGCAATAAGGCTAGTGGGAATATTAATTTCCTGCAAGCAGCTTCTTAGAAAATCCCAATTGATACGGTCATAAGCCTTCTCCAGATCAATTTTAATTGCCAAGAAGCCCTTCTTTTTCTTCATGCTCCTCATGGAGTGGATTACCTCTTGTGCCACAATAATGTTGTCATTCCTGTGCCTTCCCGGGGACAAAGCTACACTGATTAGGGGCAATCACCTGGGAAAGGATGGGCTTAAGTCTGTTCACAATAACTTTAGATAGAACCTTGAAGATGACATTGCATAGGCTGATCGGTCTAAGGTCCCCCATAGATTCAGGATGGTCCTTCTTCGGAATAAGGACGATTAAGGTGCCGTTAATCTCCTTTATAGCCTGTGGATCAACAAATAAAAACTTGACAAAATTTAAAACAGACGAAGATACCGTACTCCACTGATTCTGGTAGAAGAGGGTATTGAGTCCATCAGGGCCTGGTGCCTTAAGAGCGCCCATACTGAACAAAGCATCCTTAATCTCACTGTCTGTGACCTCTTTGCTACACCATCTAAGCAAGCTATCGTCCACAGTAGGGTAGGATAAACTGCAGTTGAGAGTTGGCCGTACAGAAACATCTTCTGTGAGAAGCTTTGAGAAGAACTCAGTGGCCAAGCCTTTAATAGATGAATGATCATACACCCACAAACCCTCAGAATTCTTAATGGCCTCAATACGTTTGGAGTTACACCTACGATTCGCTCTGGCATGAAAATATTTAGTGTTGCGATCCCCGAACACAGTCCAATCCATCCTGGCCTTTTACGCCCAAATAAGGGACTCCTGAAGAAGAACATCCTCAAGCTCTTTCCAAATACTCAATTGGAGGTCCTCATATTTCGGTGAGGATCCAAAGCGGGCAATTGCCCTAGTAATACCGTCTAGTCGGCGCAGGAGATGTTTCTTCCGACCTTCAGTATGCTTGAAGACTTCTCTATTCCATTTGGAGCATGCATCAGTAAACTGGGACAAGTTCTGCGACCATGGAGCATTAGGGAGCCAAGATTGACGAACAAAGTGGTCAAAATTTTCATGAAGAACCTAGGCAGCTATGAACCGAAACGGCTGGTTCGGTCTAGTACTACCCATGTTCGAGTCCAGCCAAAGAAGAAGAGGCCTATGATCAGATTTGAAGAAAGGCAAGTGCGAGACTGAGACATTGGGGAATAGATTAACCCATTCTTCATTTGCAAGGAAACGATCCAGCCTTGCCTCGGGTGTACCCCGCTTCCAAGTAAACTCAGGCCCAGCAAAACCAAGATCCCTCATGTCATACGACTCAACCCAACGGATAAATTCCCGGTCAACAGAGCACCGAAAATTGGCATTAGAGCGTTTTTCACCCAAGAGCAAAGTGCCATTGAAATCACCCCCTAACAACCAAGGGCCCTGAGTTGATGAAGCAATGCGAGACAAATTTTCCCATAACACCCAACGAGAGACCCTTGTGGGACTGGCATAGACCACAGTAAGCGCCCAACAACTACCAGCTGCCCTGGTAATTTGAAAGTGAATAAATTGATGGTGACACTCAAGGACGGAAACAGAAGTAATAGTATGATCCCAGAGACACCAAATACCCCCACTGTAACCTTCGCAATCCATTAGCTTCATATTAGGGAAACCAAACTGATTCGCTCTGCCTAGAGACATCGCCTTAGAACACCTTGTTTCCAGAATGGCAATAAAATTCAAATGGTAATGTGTTTTTAGATCCCGAATGAGAGCAGGAAAGCTACGTGCTTCGGTCCCCCTCGAATTCCATATCAAAAAATTCATTGGGAAACAATATGGGGGCGTTGGGTAGAAACGGCCTTTCCCTTGGCTTTATCCTGATCACACATAGACTCATCAACCTGTTGTAGAGGTTCCAAGGCTTGGTTCTGTGGCATCCTTTCAACCCCCACTTCACATAAAGACATATCCGTTGACATCGTCTCACCACTAGATTCACATGGTGCCAAGCTAGGAATACATTTGGGCGATCCCACATGGTGATTGGGATTAGTCGCTACACGTGGTCCGGCCCCTTCAACTAGCGTCTGAGCGTCGTTCTCCTGCAAGCCAGCAAAAGAATTGGAATTGTTGGGCTTTGGAAGCTGGCCCACTGGACATGCAACCCGATTCCTTGCTGGGGGTTTATTTTCCTTCCCTTTCACCCTCCTTTGCTCTCATTTTTACGTTTTGCTCCTACCTGCACCCACTCGGTTTTTAATGAGCCCTTAGTCTTGGTTGATTCCACATGATTTTCCTTCATAATGACCACTTGATTATCCTTCATAATGGCCATATCCTCCTGCATGCTTTTCGTCCGCCTAGAATCACGTTTATCCTCACCTCATACCTGATTGATAGCCTGATCCTGATTCGCATTTAATACCTTTTTTGAAACCGCTAAATTTCCCTTGATTTCCTCCTTTGAAGCTGCTGGAGTTGAATGCCCATTGAAATCCCGCCTCAGTAGTTGGATTTTCCCAAACGGGGTCACCACAGGGTTAGCGCAATCGGTAGCTATTGGTGCGCCTGTAGCGGTGTGAGCGTCTTTGTCAGGCTCTGCACTGGACTCCGACTTCTTCCCAGTTCCTCCTCCAAACCCGACATTTACATTTGTCACTCCAGTCTCTTTCGCTATACCCTTAGGTATATGCAAAGGACAATTGGCTCGCTGATGCCCATATTTCCCACATTCGAGGCAAACTTGATGAAGGCCCTTGTACACGATCGGTCTTTCTTCGCCAAACACTATGTAAGACGGGAGTAGGGGTTGCTTGAGGTCTATCTCGACACAAATCATCGCAAAGCCTCCTTTATCATATATAGAAGTGGAACGATCCACTTTTATCATCTTGCCAATCATATTTCCGATCCTTCGAAGTGACTCAACATTGTAGAACTAGAAAGGCACATCTGAAAGCCTGACCTACGCAACAATACAGCACTGAAGATCTGCCTTCCAGGGATTGAAGTTATGTCTCCATCTCTGAACAACCAAATAGTGGTCCTCAATCATCCACGGGCCTTCCTGGAAAGCATAGTCTCTATCTTCCTTATTAGAAAAGGACACAATGTAATACCCATTGCTTAAAGGAATGAGTTTCAACGAGTCCTTTGGCCTCCACATCCTGCTGATTCGGTCACGGATAAGATACACGGGGAAGTGAGCTCCCAAAACCTTGATGATGAGAGAATTCATCCAAGGGAGGCACCAATTGGTGTACTCCTCAGCAGTAAAGCTCAGTTTTCCCGGCTTGCCCTCCAGCCTTCGAGACATCAGGGTGTCCTCCTCATCAGATTCCTCAAGAATTTCCTGTGAATCCTTCACGTTCATTCTGTTGAAATAATCCTTCCACCCCTTCACAATGTCATCCTCCTCAGAATGCTTCACCAGAAAGCCTGCACTTCCAGGGAAGAGCAACTTATCACGATATGACCACTTACTAGCACCAGGTTTCTCACTCATCGTTGCCTTCTGGGGTGCCTTGCTGCCAACCCCCTTGCCCTCAGGCATCTTTCCAAAGACAAAACCCTCCTTGCTAAGGCCTGAATCCACCTTCACAGATTTCTTCTCGCCATCCCCATCACTGTCACCGCCCCCTGAACCCTCCTTACCACCACTCTCCGTCACTCTTTCACGCCCAGACTCACGCTCTCTTGCTGTCGCCATCTTCTTCTCCGATATCATACACATATTCTAGCATTGATAAAATGGTACGGAAATCAACGTGTAATTTTTCTCGATAGTATGATTATTATTTGTTGTGGTTTTATAAAAATTTGGTCTCAGTTTGATCACATACTTTTAGTAAGTTTTGATTTTGATTCCTCTATTTAAACTCAAACCAAATATTTATGAAATTATATGGACTAAAATCAATGATTTGAAAATACAATGACTATAACCAAAATTTACTCATTTAAAGATAAATACTCCATCTGGTTCTTATTGTAAGGTACAAACTAACAATTGTATTTGATCTTTTTTATAAGGCCTTGTTGTTTCTAAGGCACATTAATTTTTTTTCCCTTGTATGCCTATAATAATTAAAAGTAATGAGTGAGAGTAATAATTAATATAATATTAAAGTCTAGTACAATTAGTTTGAGTGATATTGAAAGTTACTTAAATTCTAAAACAACTTTATTAACTTTAACTGCTTTTATTGGTTGTCAATTGGTAACTCATACTAAGCAAAGTATGATATTAAACCAACCATAAATAATTTGTTCTATACGAACCATATTTGGTGACGGAATATTATTCGGGTCTCAACTGTAATTTTAATCAGCCATAATAGAAAAGCTGGGGTTGCAAAGCCGGACTATGCAAAATTCCATTGCCTTCTGCTTGCAACTAATGCAACATTTACTGTTCAAGAAATACTCTGTTTCTTGATGCTATGTCAGAGTCGTGAGCGAAAAGTAAATATTTTTTAAAACAGCCTATCACTCAAAACCGAGGCAACCTTTTCGGTGTACTCCTAATAAACGTCCAAAACATTAATGAAACTTCGCTGAATAACATTATCATTATTTAGTATTAAAATTTGTCACAAGTTACCCCTGTTGGCTTTTTAAGAGTCTCAACGAGTTGATTGTATTTCGCAAATCGGTGAAGGCGAACTTCCACTCTGCCCAATACTGTCTTTAGAAGTGATATAACCATTTTATTGTACTGGGAAAAAACAGCTATGAACGTGTGGAGATCGAAAAAATAATCTCCACAAATATTGAGCTTACTGTTGTTCTGTTCTGTGTGGGTAAGAGTTTAGGCTGGCTTGTACAGTGTCCTAAATGTCATTATTTTTAGGGTGAAGGGGCAGATTTACCAACCAATTATTACCTGAGGAGCGTTTGAGCCAAATAACTATTGAAGGGACCAAAATTGTCAATCAACAATTAAAAAGGGGAAAAAAAAGACTAAATAACTATTTTTTTAAAAAAAACTATCACAATTAAGTTAAAATGTAAAGCACTGGCGTAGGACGGTGGCGAAAACGCTGGAGAAAAGAGCAGTTAAGCCTTCTTGTTGGAAAAGGAAAACACTAACAAAGATGAGACTCATGGGAGCAGACATTGCGACAGCAACAGTTGCTGCTTGTGGCATCGGAGGGATAGAACCAGGGTGCAAGGTGTGTGCCAGTCGAATGCTGTGGACTACTGGATGAGTTCAAGAGGGTGAGTGGAACACCCAGTAACAATAGAAGCTTTGGAAATGCCGACGTCACTGACACTATGACAGTCAATGGAAAACGGAGACACCAAGACAATGACGGGGTAATAGTTCGTTGGCGAATCTGCTTCAAATTGTGTTTTTTTTTCCCCACTTTTTAATTGTTGATTGGCAATTTTGGTCCCTTCAATAGTTATTTGGCCCAGACGCTCCTCAGGTAATAGTTGGTTGGCAAATCTGCATTTTGACCCTTATTTTTATTGATTTTTCTAATAAAAAGAAGAAACCATGTGACTATTATGAATGACTAGCGGCCAAACAATCTGTAAAAACTATTATTTAAGTGTTTACGAAGTGATCCTCTGACTATTTCCAAAATAATGCCGGCACCAAAAGTTTACATGGTCATTATTCTTGCCTTTTGGCTTAATTCTAGAGGATCCTTGGTTGTCAATTAAAAAAACATACACAAGATTACAAAAACGTTGTTGTTAGACCAGCCATTCGGCAATGCAATCCATGAGCTTTAAGCTTCAAAACCCCATATTTGATCTTTCTTACACGGCCTTCGTCTTATTTCACAACTCAGATCATCCAAACCCCACCACCATAAAGAAAGAAACTTTTCACTGTATAGCCAAATGGGTCGAAATCCAAATCCTATTTGGGTACTCTTCATGGTTGTGGTGTTTTCGTTTCTTCTTCCAATGGCTTATACAGAGGATGAGGAAGTGAAGCAGGCAATGGTGAGATTCATGGAGAAACTTGAACCAAAGAATACACCAACAGATATGAACTGGGGTTGGAACTTCTCTTCAGATCCTTGCATTGACAATTGGTATGGAGTTCAGTGTTATTCAGGAAAAAAATTTGTGAAGAATATAGTTCTTGAGGATTCTGGTTTCACGGGGACTTTAGACGCAGCTTCTCTCAGCACATTACAGCTTCTTCAAGTTCTTAGCTTGAAGAACAATAACTTGCACGGCTTAATACCAGAAGAAATAGGAATGTGCAAAGCATTGAGTCTTTTGTATTTAAGTGGCAACAATTTCTCCGGTGACCTTCCTCTCTCTGTTTCACTCTTGGTTAATCTGAAAAGGGTCGATGTTTCAGGTAACAACTTATCCGGTGACCTTCCTGATATGAGTCATATTACAGGGTTGATATCTTTTCGAGCCCAGAATAATGAATTCACTGGGGAAATTCCAAACTTTGTCTTCTCCAACCTGTTGGATCTCAATGTCTCCAACAACAATTTACAGGGTCGAATTCCTGAAGAGATAAGCTTGTTTGGAGCAGACAGCTTTTCTGGTAATCCAAACTTATGTGGGCCCCCACTTGAAAACTCATGTCCTCCTCCTCCTCCTGCAACAGAGAAGAAGAAAACCACAAAATCTTTCAGTCGTAGCTTGGCCATTTGTTCTGGGTACGTGATTCTTGGTGTTCTTATCCTGCTTTACTTGGCATTCAAGATTGTTAAGCTTTTCAACGCCAGAAAGGAGCCATTGAATGCAGAGAAGAAGGAAGAAGCAGAGGAAGTTAGCAAGGAAAAGACTCGAGAATCTCCCAGTGAAGTGAATGGGACTGTAACAAGATCAGAGTATTCATTGTCATCTATTGAAACAGGGATGGTTTCATCAAATCTGGTTGTTCTTACTAGTCCAGTGGTTAGGACACTGAGATTTGAGGACTTGCTAAAAGCTCCTGCAGAATTAGTAGGCAGAGGAAAGCATGGAAGCATGTACAAGGTGATGCTGGAAAGCGGGGTGGTTTTAGCAGTGAAGAGAATCAAAGATTTGGGGATCTCAAAACAGGATTTTGATAAGAGAATGCACAAGTTGAACCAAGTGAAGCATCCTTGTGTACTGCCTCTTCTTGCATTTTATTGCTCCCTGCAAGAAAAGCTTTTGGTGTATGAGTTTCTGCATAATGGTAGCCTCTTCAAGATGTTACGTGGTAAGTTACTTGTTACATTACATATAGCCGAATTGACTTAGTCACATCATGATCATTGATTAGGAAAATGAAAATCGGTCAAAGGTTTCTCTTTGAAAGGCCTGTCAAGTGTTGGTGTCCACTTTGAGGGTTCCATCACCTCTCATGACTTTAAAACGCGTTGAGATGGGAGGTATCTAAATCATTCTGGCCATTAAAATTTTTAAACAAAGACTTTTGGCCGGTTTTCCTTTGTTAATTTTCATTGGGCTTGCATGTTTTAGGGTTTTGGTTAATTGGACATACTTAGATGAATCACATTTATGAATGTTAGGATCTCAAAGTGGCAAAACATTTGACTGGGGAAGCAGACTGAATGTGGCAGCCAACATAGCTGAAGCTTTAGCCTATATGCACGAGGAGCTTAGAGAAAGTGGGATAGCTCATGGGAACTTAAAATCCAGCAACATATTATTCGACAAGAACATGGATCCATGCTTAAGTGAATATGGATTAATGGTGGTTGAGAATCAAGAAAAATCTGCTTTTTATGGAGACCAAAGCAGCATGAAGAACAACAGAAATAACAGCAGCAGAAATCCCAGTGAAGCTTATAGCACCTTCAAGGTGGACACATATGCGTTTGGGGTTGTGCTTCTTGAACTTTTGACAGGAAAAGTGGTTCAGAACAATAATAATGGGTTTGATCTGGTTCGGTGGGTTAACTCAGTGGTGAGAGAAGAATGGACAGTGGAAGTATTTGACAAGTGTTTGATGACAGAAGAAGGTAATAATAATGAGGAGAGGATGATGAGTTTGTTGCACGTAGCTTTGAAGTGTGTGAGTAGGAATCCAAATGAGAGGCTAAGTATGAGTGAAGTTGCAGTAATGACCATTTCTTTGAAGGAGGAACAAGACAGATCCATAACCTTCAATTCCTCCTAACCCTTTGGCTTTAGCATAATTAAATATGTAATGCATGACATTTCGTTGATTCTTATGCTTTTTATTTAATTTACCGCATGTCTCATCTTAAATCACATTTTTAACGGATTCTAGCTAATCCAAACTTGTCATCATATGTAAAATATAATGAATTCTAAATAACTTGGTTTTGAAATTTCAATGATTAGTTATACATACACACTTCTTCGGCCAATGTTTGACCTAATTTAGAAGTTTATATTGGTTTTAAATGTAAGACATATTTTATATATTTATCAACTTTTTCTCAAACTAGTTCTTATTCATATTCCTTTAACAATGAGAAAAATTAAAAGAATTAAGAAAAATAATTGAGGTGTTTTTTTTAAAAAAAGTGTTATATTAACTAACTCAGTGTTCTTTAATTTAACCAACTTAGTTAATTGAGCATTAAATTAAGAACCACAAAGAGTATTATTAATATAAATTAGGCTAAATCATTTAAAAAAAAACAAACTTTGGGTTATTTACATATAACCCATAATATTTCTAAATTTAACTTTAAACCCCCCAATCTTTTATTTTCTGTTAGTATTAAGTAGTAAATTTGCCTCAGAAGTTTTCACTGAAAAGTAATGTTACCCTAGAAGTTTTTCTTATCTCAATGTTGCCCTGGAAATTTCAAAACGTAGCAATGTTGCCTATTTCTAACAAAAAGTTAACGGTCAACGTCAATATTTTGACGGTCAAAATGTTAGTTTTTTAACAGAACATGACAACTTTGCTACGTTTTGAAACTTCCGGACCAACATTGAGACAAGAAAAACTTTCGAGGCAATATTACTCTTGGACTTGTATAACATCCTAATTTTATTTTTAGGATTTAAATGTAATTATGAAATAATAATTATTATTATTGTGATTAAATTGTGATTATGGGAGAAGAAAAAATAATGATGATGGAAAAAAATAACAATAAAGTTGGGGCTCTTTTGGTCATTTCTACATTTCAGAGAGAGAGAGAGAGAGATCACCGCCTCAATTAATAAGGGGGTGAGTCACCCCTTCTTTTTCCATTTATATACCCTCTTTAGTCTTTATTATAAGGCACCAATTAACTTTTTTAACAAATCAATAAAAATAGTTAAAGTCAATAAAGTTGCCTATAATTCAAGTAATTTCCAATATTGTCCCTACTAATTGCACTAAACTCTGATATTATATTAAATTTTACTCTCGCCCACTACCCTTATTAATTATGGGCATATATGAAAAAAAATAATTAATGCTCCTTCGGAACAAGCAAGTGCCTTATAAAAAGGACTAAATAAACTTACGTGGACTTGACTAGGTTGTCAAGCCTAGAGCCTACGTACCCTTTGAAGGGATCAAAGTCCACGTAGTTCGCAGTAAACTTGGAGGCGTGAAGCCAGGGGAGTGGGGTGTGTGCTCTGTGTAACAGAAGGTAAATAGAGCATAGGATAGAACGTGTGCACCTGTTTAGGGTTCCTTTCTATTTATAGAGGAGACTGGTGCGAGAATCCTTGCCTTAATGAGCGATATCCATGATTGAGAGATAGGGGGCTGATTTGTTGGGATCATGATTGGAGGGGAATCTCCATTAATGAGATCCTAGATCAGTGGGATCCTATATCCCTGCCCATTATAGCGCAGATTCTGTCCCAGGTGCGGTTGGGCCGAGGTCCGGATATGGGCCTATTGGGCCGGTCCGTAACAGTTTCCCCCAGCTCGGTTGTTCAGGCTTCAGGATGGCCGAGGTGCGTATTGCCCCCAGTTCTTGGTGTGGCCGAGGCCTCCTTCCCTGGCCGGGTTGGCTCTTAGGTGCCGTGACCATAAGTCCGGATCGGATCAGTGGTTGGCTTATTGCGCCATCGTTCCGACGTCCTGCCTAGGTTGCCGGGTTCGTTTTGCCAAGTCGGGCATTTGTCATACTCCGGTCTCAGGCGCCCGTTGGTGATCCCGGATTTGAGCCTTTCGCCTTTTGGGATTCTCTAAACGCTTCGGGTCTCCCCCCGTGTGCGTCATCACTGCGGTTTGACAGCTGTCAGGCTTTCAGTGGGTGCGGTCTGTTACCATCGCGTCTTTCCGCTTTTCCAGGTTTGTGCGCATTTATTGTGCTGGCGTCGTGCTGCGCCAATCCCGTCACGTTCGTACGGGAATGGACCGTTGTGTCCCTGTGACAAAGTTTTAAATAGTCTTCTTCCCTTTCTTGTGTACTTTTTCCCGCTACTTCACTCCTTTGCTTCAGATTTTTCTTTTTGGTTTCTCTAGAGCTTTCAGAGGGGATTCTTCTTTGTTTGGAACTTTCGCCATTTTCCAGCGTTCTAGTTCCTTTTATTTTATCCACACAGGTATTCCGGCTATTCCCTTGTGTTTTTGTTCGGTAGTTTCTTTTCATTGTACCGTTTATTTCCTTAGATCGACGTTCGCGTCATCGTTCTTTCTTCTTTCTGGGTTTTTTTGGGTTTCTTTAGCGTCAATATACCCAACATTCGTCCCAATATTACCTTATACACAGTCCTTAGCGCTTTAGGTTTCTGACCATGGTGAGGGATAGAAATGTTCCGCGACCAAGGGCGTCGCTGACGCCGGAGGAGGAAATACTCCTCTGTGCGCGTCTCCCACAGGCCACTTACTGGGTTTTTGGGGGTGAGCCACCCGCTTCGGGGATTTTAGCTCCCCTGTGTCGAGGTGGTGCTGTTCGTCTGGGGCGAGCCAGGGCCCGTCCGGCTTTGGCTAGGGTTTTGGTTTCTCTTCCTCCCCGTCCCTTTCGTCCTTTAGCTCGCGCTCTTCCTCTCGGGTCGATCGGTGGGGCCGAGGTGGGCTCCTCTTCCAGTTCGAGGCCCCCGGTGGTGATGGCTCGACCCCTTAACTTTTATGAGGGCCCTTCCGCCGTCCGCCAAGCGTCTGCCCCGGAAGGGTACCTTGGCCCTTGCTGGGATTGTTTGGCGGAGGCTTCTGTGTTGATGGCTCGCGCTGGAGATGCCGAGGCTTCGACCGTCCTTGGTTCGTGTCGGCATTGGTCCGCCCCGGCTGCCCCTTCTCGCGCCTCTATTCGTCCGCGTCCACAGTCTTTTTTGCTTGCTACTGTGTCTATGCCAGGTATTTCCGCTTTCTACTAATACCAGCTTTGCTCATTTTCGTATAGGTTTATTAATGGCTCCTAAACCTCAATCTTCCAAGCGGCGTTCTGAGTCGGAGGGCTCGGACACCTCTAGTTCGCCTGACGCCTTATGTCGGCAGTATAACTGGGTGTCGCACGAAGTGTTGAAGACCCATTCGCTGATGTCGGATGCGGATGTCTCAAGGTTAAAGGTTTCGACCATGCCGGGATGCGTTCTGAGATGTCCGGCGGCGGACGAGCCGATCTGTGTGACTCGGCCAGAGGGTTGCCCCGAGTTTTTCTTCTTCTACCGTGACTGTCTGACACGGGTTCAAGTCTCCCTTCCTTTCACCCCCTTCCAAATGGAGGCTCTGCGGCATCTTCGCCTTGCCCCGTCCAAGCTCCACCCAAATGGTTGGGCTTACCTAGTGGCCTTCGAGAGGCTGTGTAGCCATTTCCCGATTCCCATCTCTTGCACCACCAACCTTTTCTTCTACTATTTCATCCCTTTCACCCCCGGTCTGCCCAGGGAGGGCGATAAGCTGAAGGGCCTGGTTTCACTTCGGAATGGGTCGGATAGGAAGCTGATGGGGGCCTTCTCGGACTCCTTCAAGCGCTTCAAGAACGCCTTCTTTAAGGTCGTGGCCAAGCCCGGCCAGCAGCCTTGGTTTTTAGATGGGGCTGAGGGTCCGGGCGTAGGGGCGAGGTTCCCCCTTTACTGGGACAAGAGCCACTACAACAAGTCGCCGACATCTTATCTGGTGGACGACGACGATCTCCTGCTCGAGTCTGCCCCTTCTATCCCAAGGCTGGGCGCCTTCGTGAAGAAGTACGGGGTCCAGACCGCGGCCTGCTTCATCTCGGGGCTGGCTTCTGAGCCGCTGCCCCCCGCCTGTAGGTCTTTGTGTCTTTACGTTTAACTTTGAATTCTCTATCTGATTTGCTAATTTGCTTCCTCTTTCTTTGCTTTCAGCTAGGACCATGGATGCCCTGCCAATGTATGCTCGTCTGGCGAGAGCTTCCGCTGCGTCATCGGCTCGCTCAAAGAAGCGGGGTGCCTCTGGTGATGCCGATGTTCCTGTTGTCGCGGCTTCCAAGAGGTCAAAAGGCTCCGCCGGCCAGGGCCCCTCTTCCGCTTAGGCCTCCAAGTCTGCCCCAGCGGTGGAGACCCCGGCTCTGGAGGGTCGGGAGGTTGTTGCTGCTGCCGGCTCTTCCCCGGTCGTTGGGCCCCAAGCCTTTAAGGGGGGCGAAGTTGTCGTCGTATCTCCGGCTTCCCAGGGGAAAGACATTGTCATTTCGGATGATGACGCTGTGGTGACGCTTTCTCCCGCTGGCTCGCCTTCGCCTTTGTCTTCCCCAGTACGGGTTCCTCCTCCTCCACCTCCGCCGACGGGTCCATCTTCGGTTTTCCCCCGCAGCTTCTTGTGGGAGAATGGGGTGGCTCTTGAGGTGGATGTGGCATTCCTCCCACCCCGGCATTTTCTAGAGGGCGGACGTCCCTTGTCCCTTGACGCCGTGGATCAACTGCAAGTGGCCCAGACGGAGCTGATTCGGTCGGTGGGGTACCTTCAGGCGTTGAGGATGGTCCAGGACCATTATGCTCGGGTCGAGGCCGAGTGCGTTAGGCTGAGGAAGGTTGAAGCCGAGCTGAAGCCTAAGGTCGCGGCTGCTGATGAATTAAGAAAGGAGCTCGCCAAAACCAGGGCAAGGGCCAGTTCCTCCGAGGACGAGCTCATCGCGGCTTGGGCGGAGCGAGATGAGGCCAGGGCCAGGGTGGAGGCGGCCAAGACTGAGTTGAGCGAGGCCCGGACTGAGCGGGATGCGGCTAGGGCGGAGCGGGACGCTGCTAAGGTTGCGGCGGCGAACGCTGACAAGGAGCTTCAGCTTTCTCGGGCGCATGCTGATGAATTGGCCGAGGAGTGTGCCCGGGCTCAGAAAGGGATGTCCGAGAGCCTAGCTGCGGCCAAGGCTCTGCAAGAACAGCGGGCTACTCTGGCTGCTGAGAAGGAGATGCTGGAGAAGGCTCTTTCCGAGGAGAGGGCGACTTACCAGGAGGTGTCCGATGCCCTGCTCCAGATCGCCGAGGAATGCTTTAAGCAGGCCTTGGCGCAGATTCGGCACTTCAATCCTGGGACCGAGCTGAACGTGGCTGGGTATGATTACCGTGCCTTCGTTCAAGAGGATGGGACGCTGGTCCCTTACGAGTCGCCTGCTGCTACCAGTCTTGCCGCCGAGGGTCCCGTTGCTGCTGAGGTCGATCATCCTGAGGCTGAAGATTCTGGGGCCGGCCCTTCTAGCTAGCTTTTAGCTTTTTTCTGTCTTACTGTTTGTATTCGGGGCGTCTGTGCTCCTTTGTTTTGTATGGACAATTTGGGCCTTTGCGCCCTTGTGTATAAAATGTTTTGCTAAGTAATGAATGACATTTTTATCATCCTTTTACTGCAATTCTAAGTTCGGGAAAATACCATAGGCAATGAATGGTTTATTTTCCGTCATCGTCCTTTTGCCTTGGTTCGAATGTGTGTCGACCGTATAGGTCGTATCGACGTCTTAGATAATGGGTAACTTTATCATTCTTTTGTCTAAGTTTAAGTGTTTGTCGGCTGCATGCGTACAGGCCGTTAGTACTCTACCACACTTAGTGTGTGGGAGGTTGGGGTAGGGTTGTCTTGTCTCAGCCTCGTCAGGCATGACTAACCGCATTGCCTCGGCCCGGCTTTCTAATAGTCGGGCTCCAACTTTCATTTAGTTGGATAAAATTGTACCGGAGTAAGGGCAGGACTATCATGTGTTTAACCGAGGTTTCATTTACCTTAGGTCGGACATTTTGACCTGATCAAGGTCGGCATGGTAGACTGCTTGCTTAGCCGGGCGAGCGTTGACGCGTCAATTTCACAAAAGGCCACTTGTGGCGCCTTCGCCGAGCTCTAACCAATGCCTGTCGGAGTACAACGGCCGGTTTTCGTACATGTAGATGTTTTAGGTTTCTGCGGCCGGGTAAATGACCTCAGGGCCTTTTATCGGTGCCGGGCTTAGTGGCCTCGGTTTTTGGTTTCTTGGCCGGGCTTCTTTGCCTCGGCCTTATCGTAGTTGGCCGAGCTTTATAACTTCGGCTTCATGCTTAAGCGAATTTTGTGCACATTCGAAATCCTCCTTTATGGGATCCTTTATTGATAAAAAGAAGTAGCCCTAGGGGGGCTGCCGAAAGGGGATCTAGCTATAGTAGATTTTGAGCTTGTTGGCGTTCCATGTTCTTTTGACCGGCTTCCGAGCCAAGGTCTCTAGGATGTATGCTCCGCCGTCAAGCTTCTCTTTAATCCGGTAGGGGCCTTCCTAGTTTGCCGCCAGCTTCCCGTCCTTGGCATTCTTGTTGCCTATGTCGGCCCGTCGGAGTACCAGGTTCCCTCGGTTAAATGACCAGGGTCTGACCTTTCTGTTGTACTTAGCCGCGAGTAACTGCTTGGCGGCTAATTCCCAGCAGTGCGTCGCAACCCGGATTTCGTCAATGAGGTCCAAGTCGGTTTTCAAAGCGTCGTCGTTCGACTCCTGCCCTTCTTGCCTGGCTCTGACCTTTCTCCAGGATGGTTGTCCGATTTCAACCGGGATCATTGCTTCGCATCCATAGGTTAGCCTATAGGGGGTTTCCTGTGTCGAAGACTGAACGCTTGTCCGATATCCCCAGAGGACATTGTGGAGCTGCTCGGTCCAGCTGGTGTCGGCTTGCAACATTCGCTTTTTCAGCCTGTCCAGGATGATCTTGTTGGCGGCTTCGGCCTGGCCATTTGACTGGGGGTGTTCCACGGACGAGAAGTGCTGTTTGATGTCCAGGTTGGACATTAAGGCCTGGAATCTGTGGTCCATGAATTGGGTGTCATTATCCGTGACGACCTCAGCTGGTATCCCAAAGCTGGAGACAATGTTGTGCCTGAAGAACTTCATCACCCTAGCCGAGGTGATTGTGGCGAGTGGCTCAGCCTCGATCCACTTGGTGAAGTAGTCCACTGCGACTATGAGCCATCTGCATTGTCCTTGTGCCGGCCGGAACGGTCCGAGGATGTCCATGCCCCATTTGTAGAAGGGCCAGGGGGCTGGCATTCCTTTTAACTCTGAGGGCGGCGGCCATATGATCCTGGCATGTTTCTGGCAACTGTCGCATGCCTTGGCTTTTTCCATAGCATCATGCTTCATAGTGGGCCAGTAATAGCCGGCGCGTAGTGCTTTTCTGGCGAGGGCCTTGCCCCCCATGTGGTGTCCATTGCTGCCTTCGTGGAGTTCGGCCAGCACGTATTTCGCTTAAATCTCGCCGAGACATCGCATCATCGGGCAGTGGAGCCCTTTCCTATATAGTTGATCATCAACCATTGCGTAGAGGGCGGCTTCTCTGATCAGCTTTTTGGCCTCGGTCGAATCGGTAGGGATGATCCCCCTTTCGAGGTAGTCTTCTATTGGCTTCCTCCAGTCGAGGCCGGCTGAGATGGCCATAACGCAGCTCGGCTCGGTCAGATTTTGTTGGATCACGGTCCTATGATTGTCTGGCCCCTTAGTACTCGCCAACTTGGAGAGGATGTCGGCTCTGGCGTTCTCCTCTCTTGGGATATGGGAGACCGTTACCTCCTCGAATTCGGTCATGAGCTCTTTGGCACGGTTCAGGTACTTTGCCATAAGAGGGCCTTTTGCTTGATAGGTGCCGTCAATCTGGGCAGCGACGAGCTGCGAGTCGGTTAAAACCTTTACTCGTTGGGCGCCATTGTCCTTTGCCTGAAGCAGCTCGGCCAGCAGGGCCTCGTATTCGGCCTGATTATTGGAGGTCTGGAACTTTAATTGAAGAAAGTGCTCGGTGGCTAACCCCCTGTGGGCTTTCGACGATGACTCCTGCACCGCTGCCCTTTGCGTTGGATGATCCATCCACGTAGACCTTCCAAATCCCGTCATTAGTAGTGGCCGGGGTGAGTTCCCTGACGAAGTCGGCCAGTGCCTGGGACTTGATTGCCTGCCGGGCCTCAAAAGCGATGTCAAACTCGGACAGTTCTATGGCCCAGTTGGTCATTCTTCCTGCCAGGTCGGGCTTGTGGAGGATCTGGCAGATCGGCTGGTTGGTTCATACCACAATTCGATGTCCTTGGAAGTAAGGCCGGAGCCTTCTGGTCGCGGTGAGTAGGGCGAAGGCCACTTTCTCCAGTTTCTGGTATCGGAGCTCCGAGCTTTGCAAGGCCTTGCTGATGAAGTATATTGGTTTCTGTCCGGCCTCGGTTTCTCTCACCAGAGTGGCGCTAACGGCTTCATTGCCGATCGACAAATAAAGGAACAGGGTTTCTCCTTGATCTGGCTTAGTTAGTACCGGAGGGGTTGCCAGACACCGTTTGACTTCTGTAAAGGCGGCATCGCACTCGGGATTCCACCCGCCCCGGGTTTCCTTCTTCAATAGTTTGAATAAAGGCAGGGCTTTCTCGGCTGACTTCGGGAGAAACCTTGTTAGGGCGGCCAGTCGGCCGGTTAGCTGTTGTACCTCTTTCTTGGTCCTTGGGGGCTGCATGTCGAGCACGGCCTTGCACTTATCCGGGTTGGCTTCGATTCCTCGGTTGGTCAACATGAAGCCTAAGAACTTCCCAGCCGGAACTCCAAAAGCACATTTGGCCGGGTTCAACCTGATTCGATGTTTTCTTAGTTTCGCAAACGTCTGTTCAAGGTCCCGGATGTGGTCTTCTGGAAGCTTTGACTTGACGATCATGTCGTCGATGTAGACCTTGATGTTGCGCCCGATCTGATCTTCGAAAGCCCTGTTCATCATCCTTTGGTAGGTAGCCCCGGCATTCTTCAGTACGAATGGCATGACGTTGTAGTAGTAGTTAGCCTTATCCGTCATGAAAGCGGTCTTCTCTTGGTCTTCCGGATGCATTGAGATCTGGTTGTATCTGGAGTAGGCATCCATGAAGGAGAGGAGCCGGTACCCGGTCAAGTTGTCTACAAGCTTGTCAATACTTGTCATCGGGAAGGAATCCTTTGTGCAGGCCTCCATTTGCCGCTGGGTTTGAGGACCATCACTACGTTGGAGAGCCAGGTGGTGTACTGCACCTCTCGGATGAAGCCGGCCGCTAGGAGCTCCTCGATATGGTCCTCGAAAGCCTTCTGCCTGTTGTCCGCAATGTTCCTCTTCTTCTGTGCCACGGGTCTTGACCCCGGCCATATGCCGAGCTTGTGGCAGCAGAAGTGGGGGTCGATGTCGGGTACTTCGGCTGAGGTCCAGGCGAAGACGTCTTGGTTCTCCTTTAGGAAGCGGGTCATAAGAGCTTTGAGGTTGTCCTCCATGTCTCGGCCAATCTTGGCGGTCTTGGACGGGTCTGACCCCAACACTATCTCCTCCAGCTCTTCTTCCGGCTCGGGCCTCGGATTATCTTGCTCTCGGAGGTCGAGCTCTACCATGTGGACTTGCTGCCGCGGGCGCTTGTTGGAGCCGGCTTCGGCTACTTGCTCATTGGATCCGAGCCGAGGTGGGGACGAGGGCCCTCCTTCCTCGACCCGGAGAGCTTCAAAGTAGCATTGCCTCGACTCTTTCTGGTCTCCGGATACCACAACTATCTGGTTTTTGTCATTAACCATCTTCAGCTTCTGGTGCTTGGTGGATACCAGTATGTCCCAGTTGTGGATTGTTGGTCTGCCCAGGATGATGTTGTAGGGGGACCGGAAGTCTGCCGCTATGAATTTTACACGTTCAGACTTGAAAGCTTCCTTGGTCCCAAGGGTCAACCTGAGGTCGATGTAACCTTTGGGAAAGGACTGCTCGCCGTTGAAACCGATCAGGGTGGTTTTGCACGGCTTGAGATCCTCTTTGTCGAGGTGCATCCTTTTGTAGGCGTCCCAACTTATGATATCGGCCGAGCTCCCTGCATCAACAAAAATCCTTTTAACTCGGCAATTGACCAGGGTTCCAGTGATTACCAGTCCATCCAGATGGCCGGGTATGACGTCGTTTAGCTCTTCGTCAGTGAAGGTCAGGGTGGGCGGCCTCGGCTTCTTGGGATCCTCCTTGAACTTTGGGAGGTCTCGGACAGTCAACACTTCGCGGAGGTACTTCTTCCGCTGGCTTACAATGTCTCCGCCACCTCCAAACCCTCCATTGACAACGTTACACTGGAAATCCACATCGGGGAATTCGTCGTCCGAGCCCATCTTCTGCTTCTTCCCCTGCTTCCTTGTCTCCTTGGGCGGACTCCTGGTGCGGGCACGGTCATTACGCTTGCCGTTCGTCCTTCCCTGGGTCTTGATAACGTACTGACGTAGCTTCCCATCCCTCATGAATTTTTCAATGGCATCGCGGAGGTCATAGCATTCATTAGTAGTGTGTCCGTGGCAGTTATGGAATGTGCAGAATTTGGTACGGTCCATGTTGGAGCGTCCTCTGATCGTCCTGGGCTTGTCGGCCCTTTTCATCTCGGTCTGGGCTACCTCTTTCCATACCTGAGACCGAGGGACATTCAATGGGGTATAACTATCGTATTTGGCCTTTTATTCGGCTCGGTCAGGCTTGGCTCGGCTTTCACGGTTCCGTCTTCTGGGGTCAGCCTTTGTCCCTCTTGGCCGTTCTTCATCGTTGGGCGGACTTTTCCTAATCCGTTCGGGTTCATCGGCATTGGCCGCCTCCATCTGCTCCACTTCCAGGTATTTCTTCGCCTCCACGTAGAACTCAGTCAAGGTGTACATTGGGTTCTTACATAGGTGTCGAGCCAGCCGGGATGACGGGTCTAGTTCGTTGACTAGGCAATGTACGTGAACCTCCTCGGGCAGCGACCGCACCTGCATGGCTACATCGTGGAACCGATTCAGGTACTTCTGTAGGTCCTCGCCTTTCCTCTACCGTACCTTGCTTAGTGTGAATGTGGTCTTTGGCTGTTTCTTGCTAGTGGCAAAATGCAACTCGAACTTGTCTCCGAGGTCTTCATAGCTCCGAACCGAGTTATCCGGGAGGGAGCTCAGCCATCTGTGTGTGGGTCCGTTCAGAGTGGCCGCGAAGAGACGCTGGACGACTGGACCGCTAATCTGTCGCACCCACATGAGCTTTTCGAACACGTCAAGGTAGTTGCGTGGATCTTGGGTTCCGTCGTATTTCGGAAGGTCGGCCAGATCGAAATGTTTCGGATAACAGGCCGTGACCGCCTCCCTGGAGAATGGGGATCTGCCGGAGTCTGACAAGTACGTCACCCGATATTCCCGGGGGGATCCCTGGCGAGGTGATCTATGAGTCCGGGGTGTTCTGTCCTCCACATGGCGTTCTTCTCGGTCCCGGCCTTCTCTGGCCGCCCGATCAATGCGGTTAGGACCGTCACTGCGGTTCCCTTCATTCTCCTGAGATCGTGATCGGCCTCTCTCGGCGCGTGTCCTCCGCTCCGGCTCGCCGTTACCGCGGTGTATGCTCCTCGGCTCTGGGCTACTCGAGGAACTGCTGTCATCCACGGGAGCCCTACTTCCTCTTCTGTGATTCCTCCGGCGGTTTCCTCGTCGGCGATCGTTCTCGAGTGCCTCAGTCCTGGATCATCCGGCCAAAGGCCTTGAAGTCGGCCTGCCTCTGTAGGTCATCTCGTTTTTCCTTGTTTTCAAATCTCTGGAGGAATGACTCTTGTGTCCTCCGTAGTATGCGGACGTCGACTTCAACCGCCTGGATGTCTCGTACCGGGGGTTCTGTGCGCGCTTCTTGCAGTGGCTGCTCTTCCGAGGAAGGGGAGGTTGTCGTGTCAGTGACATGCCCTTCTGGGGTGTTTTCTCGCCGCGGTTGCTCCGGGGGCTGATCTGGTGGAGGCCGGCTTGGCTGTGGGTCCCCACCCACCGGCGAGGGATTTTTGCTGTGGCTTCTGGTGTTTGCCATCAATGGTCACGAGGATAGAAGTTTATAGGTCCCCACGGTTGCCGCCAATGTTCTGTCCTAAGAACACAGAGACTGGACTTGACTAGGTTGTCAAGCCTAGAGCCTACGTACCCTTTGAAGAGATCAAAGTCCACGTAGTTCGCAGTAAACTTGGAGGCGTGAAGCCAGGGGAGTGGGGTGTGTGCTCTGTGTAACAGAAGGTAAATAGAGCATAGGATAGAACGTGTGCACCTGTTTAGGGTTCCCTTCTATTTATAGAGGAGACTGGTGCGAGAATCCTTGCCTTAATGAGCGATATCCGTGATTGAGAGATAGGGGGCTGATTTGTTGGGATCATGATTGGAAGGGAATCTCCATTAATGAGATCCTAGATCAGTAGGATCCTATATCCCTACCCATTATAGCGCAGATTCTGTCCCAGGCGCGGTTGGGCCGAGGTCCGAATATGGGCCTATTGGGCCGGTCCGTAACAAGGCACCAATTAACTTTTTTAACAAATCAATAAAAATAGTTAAAGTCAATAAAGTTGCCTATAATTCAAGTAATTTCCAATATTGTCCCTACTAATTGCACTAAACTCTGATATTATATTAAATTTTACTCTCGCCCACTACCCTTATTAATTATGGGCATATATGGAAAAAAAAATAATTAATGCTCCTTGGGAACAAGCAAGTGCCTTATAAAAAGGACTAAATAAACTTACAGTTGGTGCTTTATAGTAAGGACTAGAGGGAGTGCATACTTTGTAGCGGTAAGGAGGGGAAATGTGAGGCGAGATCATGAGAGAAAATTGGGAGAGAAGAGAAGAGAAGAAGATTTGGGTTTTTTGAGATATATTATTTATCTTATAAGATCATTTTGATAGTTAAATTAACCTATTTTCAATAAACTTCCTTCATAAAAATTGTTATATATGTTTTTATCTTTCAAATGAAGGTAATATTATGTTGGTTAGTGAACATTTTGAGGTTATGACCTTGATTTTTTTTTCGAGTTTGGGAAATAGATGATTGTATATATATAGAATGATTAATAACTAGTTTTAATCGATTTAGATTTATGTTTTGATTGTTGTAGGAATTTAAATTAATTTTACTATTTTAGAAATTTAAAATTTATATCCTACCTGAAATTTCTACCGATTAAATGAGGTGTAAATAATTTATTTGGGTCAATGGAAATATTATTGAAATTTTAATTGGTTAGTTTTGAAATTTGAAGTATTAGACTGTCACTTTCAGTTTTTAATATGATAATATATTATTATTAGAATTTGTGTAATTTAAGTTATATGAAATTATAATTGTGATAATGTAGAGCTTATTTGTGACCGATGATTGTTGGCATTTTACTCCTTGAGATAAAGTTTAGCTTAGAATTGAGGTAACCAGGGTTAATTTATTTTAGATGCTTGTTTTGAACTATAAGGTGTTTTTGAAACTTTACTTTCACATGAACTACTGACATGTGTTTTAAAAAATTATGCGTGTATTTGAATATTAAATTGTTATAGTGAAACAGTGTATTTTCCTATATATATATATAAGTCAATATTGTTATTGAGATTATGAATGTTGTGATAGTTATGATTTTTGTTCTGAAATGTTGTATATAGAGTAATGAATTTTGTAAGATATTGTTGTTATGATGTTTGTTATAGAATGTTGTATATAGAATAATATATTGCATGATGTTCTTGAAAGTTATAGTGACATATCATTTATTTGCTATGGGATATGTTTGATTTTATTGAAGAGATTTAGGGTGAAATTGTGTTCATTGGCTCTCTCATTCCTAGCCTAGAATTTGAGTTGAATGTTTTGGGCGAACACCTCCCTGTTATGATATATCGGTGATAGTATGAGAGGGGATAATATTCTTGAAGTGACTAGCTAACCTTGAGCAGGTAAACTAGCACTGATAGGTTGTACCATGTCCAGAAGAGATAAGGAGGAGCAGGATGGACGAGTGGGGATAGTTCTAATTATTGTTAACTATTTTGTATTATTGAATTATTGTTAATATTATAATTATGTTAGCAAACCCATTTCTTTGACTTACAATCCTTTCCTGCATATTTGATAAATTATATTTGGTTATTGGGACGATATGTCTCACCCATCATTATCGAAATTTTTCAGGCAAGACCTTTAGTTTTACTAGAAGCCAAGAGAAGCAGATAGAGGCATAAAAGTTGCAAACTTTATAAGCTTTTTTTGGTATTGGTGTTGTATGGATTTTATATTACCATTCTAGGACCCTCATGTTTTTGAAATAGTATATTAACTATTCTGGGATGACTGTTTATTCGCTATGAGACCGAACGTTGTATTTTACACACTATATTATTTTGGTGAATCCACGATCAAATCTTGTGTTGAAAATGTTGTGTAGACCTTGTGTTGTGGGATCAGTGTTGTAACACTTGTGCGCTATGTATTTTTCTCTTTCGATAATTGTGTTCAGAGTTATGGATTTTCAATAGTGAGTGCGTGGGCGGAAATTTGTGCCCTAAACTCTAGTGTGTGTATTTTGGAAAGAAAAAGGTTTTTCTTTAATCACTTATTAATCCAATTTTGTGTAAATATTATTGTTAATTATTGTTTAGTAAGGAAGGGTTTTTTTTTTTTAATTTTAGCTTGTATTTCTGGAGCGGATTTGCTATTTAACTCTTTCTTTTATCATGGATTCCTTGTTGATAAATTACGGTTAACTTTTTGACCAACACATGGCATCATGCATTCTATATAATTAATAATTAATTTGATAAAACCACCCTTCACAATTCAAAATTTCAATTTAACCTCTCACTGTTAGAAGTTACTTTATTCCATTCTATGTCCAACAAAGCAAGCTCATTATTTCTAGTTTTTGTTATATCACATGTGATCACTTGAGTAAACTGAAGAGAATCTGAACTCATGAGAAAGAAACATGATAAATAGATTGAGATTGTAAAGTCCAACAGATACATCCATTGCCGATTACCCCCAAAAACCTAATCCCAAACCCGCAAGAAAACTAACCAAAGGGAACCAAAATAACTAGCACACATTCAATACCATAACAATTTTCTACCCTATTATGGTCCTTCAATACCTTTTTTTTTTTAACCATCATGGTGTTTTAATACCTAAACCCTGAATTTCAAGCATCTCCTTCCAAATCACACTTAGCTTCTTTCAAGAGGAATATTCCCTCCTCTCATCATAATCTTCTTTTGATTCAGACCCTGAAGCAGCAACAAGGCCTTGAAGCAGACTCTTCACTTCATTAGTATCACTTAAAAAGTACATAGCTTTGCTTGGTTTCACTTCAACAGTGCATGTAAATATTTCTGCTTCTGCAGATAACACTCCACCATGAGCTTGTCTTGACATGCTTTGAAACATATTCTCATCATCCCCGATGCACAGCACGAAATCCACTGATATCCCTTTCATTTTTAGGGTAGAAAGAACCTTCTCTATGACTATGCCTTTAGTAATTCCCTGTGATGTTATTATTCAGCCAATGTTAGAACTTTAGATGAAAAAATCATAGGTTAAGAGTATAGTTTTATACCTGTGGTTTGACTTCAACAATATCATGTCTCTTTTGAACAACTGCTGGCTCATTTGCAAGAACACTTTGAAGGTGATCCAACAGCTCCTTGGCTTTCAAACTTCCATAATTAGAAAGAAAACAACCATCTTTATGATAATGCCATGCCAAGCCACTCTCCTTTCTCTCTATATAGCTGCCACTGGCTAATTCGGAGTATGATCTCATTTCAGGTTCAACAATGCTTTTCCAAGAAAAATCAGTGACTGAACCACTTGTTTCCCAGCTTGAATTTTTATCCCACCTGAATTAAAAAGATCATGCACAACTTGAAAAGCTTAGAGAATAAGCAAGAAAGAAAAGAAGCTCCAAAGCAAACTCAATTGTAAAAACAGTACTCACCTTATAAAGTAACCATGCTCAGCTGCTATACCAAGATTCTCACATGAATCAAACCAATCACTAAACGGGAACTTACCACGGCCACTTACTATAAATACGGTGTTCTTCAGGTCATTGCAGAGGTCATTAATAACAGATATGTGTTCAGAACTAGGGGTTTCCACTATGGAAGTTTGTGGAACATTTGTACCATCAAAGTCCAAAAATATTGCCCTATGCTTAGTCTTTTCATATGCAGAGACAACATGCTCGATGGATAGCTTACTATAATTCAAAGGAAATGACATGACTCTGAAACTAAAACTTAACCCAAGGCCCAAGCAATGGCTAGCATGGTGGTTGATGCATGAACGCTCAAGATTCTGCATAAAACTTCCAGCCCAATAAGCCACATCGCGAGAGCTAACATGTCGAAAGTGTATATCATGGCTCAAGTGTTTTTCTTTAACAGGCATGTCAATGGCTGAACTTAGTGCTTCAGCCACAGCATTTATGTCCCAAGGGTTCACCCTAAAAGCTCCACTAAGAGATAATGAGCAACCTATGAACTCAGAAACAACAAGCGCACTTGTATGAAGCGAATCAGAATTGATATGTAATACTTCATCCATCTCTGGAGTCCCCTGCCTATAAGCAATATACATGTAAGGGACTAAGTTCATACCATCCCTCACTGCATTCACAATGCAACATTCTGCCAGAGCAAAATAAGCTGCCTTCTCGTAGAAAGGAGTAGGACGATTGATTACAATGATGGGTTTATAACCGGCATAACCAAACTTTTCATTGATTCTTTCAGCAGTGAGGTATGTCTCTCTATTTGCTTCCTCAACATCTCTGCCAGTTCTTTTTGGGGGATTTAAAATTTGGACAACAACTAATTTGCCTCTCAAAGATGGCCTCTTTAGTAGGAGTTGTTCTATGGCCAAGAGCTTTAGACCAATGCCTTTGAATATATCCAAATCATCAACACCAAGGATGAGTGTTTTCCCTTTAAATTTTTCACGGATTTCTCTGACTTTAACCGAAGAAGATGGGTGATTTAAGGAAGAATGAAGCCGACCCATATGAATCCCAGAAGGCAAAATTGTAATGCTCACCTTTCTGCCAAAGTATTCAATCTCAATGTAACCATTTTTGAATTCATATTCCAAGCCAAGCATCTGACTGCAGCAAGACAAAAAGTGGTGAGCATATTCAAATGTTTGGAAGCCTATTAAATCTGAATTAAGCAGAGCCTTCAAAATGTGCACTCCAATAGGCTGAGTCTTATAAATTTCAAAAGGAGGAAAAGGACTGTGGAGGAAAAATCCTAGCTTGCACCGATGATGGCGCCTACGCAGAAACAATGGTAATGCCATAAGATGATAATCATGAATCCACACATAATCTTCTGTGTCATTAATAAGTTCGATGACCTTATCTGTGTATTTTGCATTAACAGACACATAAGCTCTCCAAAGTTGCTCATCAAAGTGATTGCCATAAGCTGAATTCATAGGCATCATGTAATGGATTAGAGGCCATAAATACTGCTTGCAAAATCCATCATAGTACTGTTTTTGTGTGTCGGGTGGAATAAATATGGGGAAGCACTTGAATTCTTCCAGCAACTCAACAGAAACTTGCTCTTGTTTTCTTTTCTCAACATGAACAGGCAAAGATCCAACATAAAAAACATCAATATCATGAGATATACCATCCTTTAGTTGCAATGAAATGGAATCTTCGTCGTAGCTAAAGCACCACTTGCCAGAATCATCCTGTTGAGCATTGAGAGGAAGAAAGCTTGCTACTACGATTAGCCTTCGCCTGTCTTCTGATGAGGAATCATATGGATCATCATCATCATCATCAGACATAACTCTAGGATCATTCATAACTCTTGGAAGAGCTCTAGAAGATTGAGGAGAACTTGAATTGACTCCTCTAATGGCATCGAATAGATTAAAGTATGGTTCGAGCACCATCTTTACAGAATTTCCGGGTAAATGAGATTTAAGAGCACGGTATTATGCAGATCAACAAATGAGGATCTCTGAAAAATTTGCCTACAAGAACATGAATAACCTGTAAAAGAGGCAAGAGATAGTATTATATAACTATAGCATTCAGGATAACAACACAAGCACATAACTCAAAGTTCATACTTAGATATTCACTCATATAGGCTTATGGCTTCTAGAAAATCATGTTTGACCAAATTGAATGCAAGCAGAAACTGGAAACAAAAAGTAAATGCCACTCTTATGATCACAGAATCATTTGAGAATATTTTTTACTATGTTTAGCTCTAGTGTTGATTGTACAAACCAAAGACAGACAAACAACAAAATCACTCAACAGAGGAAAGAATATCTTGTTAGACACATTAATGACCGCTTAATAATGTCATCTATACATATAGTACTACCTCGTTAAGCAACAATGCACCATGTTAGGAGCAAATTTAACACAAAAACACTATCGCCTATTCAAATCCAGCGGGAAAACAAAAGAAGCACTTCTAAATTGCGTAGAAGAAAGACAAAACATTGGCTTAGTTCCTCAATACTACTTCTGGTCCTTAATATAAGATCCATTTCAATGAAGAAATTGTAATGGATCTTATATTAAAGACCTGAGGGATTCATAATAGAAGAATCAAACAGTCACAGATAATACTTTCTACAAATTTGTACCACTAATGAGCTAAAAAGTGGGGAAATCATCAATAAACTCCCGATGAAAATATGATAATCGGTATTTTGATTTCAAATCCCACTTAACTTTCTTAGATCTCTAAATAATCAAAATAAAACACATCAAATTTACTTCTTCAGTAGAAAGGAACAAACTTACAGAGATCCAATGGAGGTATGGCCGGTCAACTTTAGCTTGATCTTGTGCTCAAACAACTCAGTACAAGCCGAAACACAATCACAAAGTTGAAGCAAGGTAGTAGAGATCAAGAGGCAAGCAAGGAAACAAGTTTGAGCACCTAGATTTAACCCAAACTCAACAAGCTACTCTCATTATAACTTATTTCAATTACAAGCATTCCACGCAATACCCAGCTGGCTCGTCATATAAAGCTCGTGAGCCAGAAAGCGTTACACTTGAGAACAGCAAAGCAAAAAAGAAAATGCAGAACATCAGGCCTGTACTAATCCAAAAATTGCAGTTTCACCTTCCTTATACGCCATTATAATTATTAATTTCCATTTTATCAGTTTAGAAATCAAATAAATGAGATTAACCTCTTTACCAGTTCCTCCTAGTATTTTAGTAAACACTAAACATAAATTATGAAATAAATCATCACAATATATCAGAACATGAAATAACGCCCACATAAGTTCATGATTAACATGACAGACCAGCAACAATTTCAATACTTGGGATAACTTGTGGACAGAAAAGGTTGTTCAAATTTGTCTCTCTACAAACTATGGGAGGAAATGCGACTAGCTCTGGTACATAATATAAGATCTAATTTATAGTGTAAATAGATGTTATATTAAGGACGAGAGGTAGTATTTAGGAAGTTCTGTTTGGTTGTGTTGATAAACGTTTCACTTACACATTACATGTCTTACATTGTTTCATTTTTCTTATATTAAATTTTCAAAAGAGACCGTCATAATTTTGTCCAGCTTAGCACACCACGGATCAACATTTAGCTTCAACTATAAGAAGCATTATTGTATTCAGGTACATGCAAAAATCCGGGTTTTTTTATTCCATGAGTAGGATAAATTTTTTAGCTTCCCAAACAAATATCTTGAAATGCGAATACTTGTAAAAACGCTTTATACCCGAAGAGCCACACAAATAGAGAAGAGAGTCCACTTACCTCTTAAAGAATGAAACTGCTATAGCTACAAAGGATTCCAGTGACTGTACAGGAATTTCACAATGAAATTGAAAAAACAGTAAAGGAATAGAACAGAGTCAGATATGAAATACCCATTTCCCTTTGATCACTGCAAATGGGAAGAAAATTATTCCCTGTGATAGAAGCCAATTTAAAGCTAATTAACCGTTAATGGAGTCTCAAAAGTGGTCGATGTTTACCTTGTTCACTTTCTCAGCAACCAAACAGACCCATGAAAGAGAACCAGCAAAAATGATGGAGGAGGTGGACAATTAGAAAAGATGGTATGAACAAGAACCGGGGAAAAAAAAAAAAAATCAGTAAAAGGAGGCATAGTTAGATATCTGAGGTATGTATAAATGCTCGATTCGGAACCGGTGATTTTTGAGAATTTAACGATTCAGGTGTTCATAATTTCGTATACTTTTTTATTTTTGTTAAAAGTTCGTGTTCATTGATTCAGCAAACGATGCCGCGAGCGAGAGACAGACAAGAGTAGACGTAGAAGCTTAGAGAGATATTTTATAATTCTGAAATGGATAAAGGAAAAAACCAACGGTCAGTTTGATCGCAACTCTGGTTAATCTTACGTCGGATTTGTATCCCAAACAATGCCACACTTTTTTACCAAATATATATATATATATATAGGGTAAATGATTTCTCCTGTCACTGGAGATAGAGTTATCTCCAGTGAGCCCAAAACTACGTCGTTTTGGATTAATGAATGGTGTATTTATAATTTTAGGTGAATTAATGAAGGGTGTTTCGGTAAAATTCATATGATAAAAAGAGAAGCAAAATTACGGAAACAACCTTCATTAATTCATCTAAAATTACAAACACACCCTTCATTAATTCAAAACGACGTAGTTTTGGGTTCACTGGAGATAACTTTATCTCCGGTGACAGGAGAAATCCTTTTCCCATATATATATATATATATTATCACTCGGTATAAAAAAAAAGTATATTAAATTTATGTATATTTTTAAAAAATTTTGTATTAATTAGTAGTAAAATTTGTATTATACACTATATTTTATATTAAAGATTGAAGTTGATATTATATGAATTTTTTCAAATCAACTCACTCAACTAAATTTTAATGGAATTAATACCGCTGATATAAACAATTTTAGTTTTTAAATCATTTTTGTGAATAAAAAATAATAATAAAAGCTTTTAAAAAGTAAAGTACAAGCGTTTTTTTTTAAAAAAAAATACTATTATTAAAAATAATATATACAGGGAAGTTTATTTGGCGCGCTTTTATGCATTTCAACGAGATGGCGTCTCCTTCCTCGTTTCCCGCACTTGAGTCCCTGTGAGCAAATGATTTTCCGTCAAACCCATTGATTTCTCAGGCTTACTTTCCGTCATCGCGCAAGAAGAAGAAGAAGACGAAGAAGGTGAATATGAGTAGATATGTTCCTTCTTCTTCTTCTCTGTTACTACGAACCCGTATCTCTAAATCTTTCTCCCTCAGAAAGAGGGTTCCCTGGTGGTATCAAATCCTCGATCCCAAATCCGAATTCGTCGACCAATGGAATCGCACTTTCCTCCTCGCCAGCTTCCTCGCGCTCTTTCTCGACCCTCTCTATTTCTATTTCCCCATCATCGGCAAAGAGAATTGCATGAAAATCGACTTGGTCCTCGGCGTCTTTGTCACTTTCTTCCGCACACTCATCGACATTTTCTTCGTCTTCCACATTGTTCTCAAATTCCGTACGGCCTACTTCTCTTCCCACTCTTTTGGCCGCGGTGATCTCATTACTGACCCCTACCTCATCGCCATTCGCTATCTCAAGACCGATTTCAGCTTTGATTTTCTCGCATGCCTTCCTCTCCCTCAGGTAATAATCCGCTCATCAATTTTATTCTGCAATTTCCTTTAAAATTTAATTAAAAGATTAGAAGGATTAGTGGTTTGCTATGTAACGCAGATTGTGATTTGGTTCATAATTCCCGCATTCAAAGGTACATCAGCAGCTCATGCGAATCACGCCCTTTCTCTCATGGTTCTTCTCCAGTTTATTCCTCGGTTCTTCCAGATTTTCCCTCTTCAGCGCCGGATTGTCAAAACCAGCGGCCTTATAGCCAAGACGGCTTTGGCAGGCTCTTTATACAACCTTGGTTTTTACGTGTTGGCCAGCCATGTGAGTATGTGATATTTTTTCCTCCATTGGATCTGATAGCGAAATTAAACCAGCAAGAGAGTTGTTAGATTTAGAAACAATTCAATTGTGAATGCAAATGAGTGCAGGTATTAGGGGCTGCGTATTACTTGTTAGCTATTAATCGCCAGTCTCAATGCTGGAGAGAAACTTGTATGAAGGAAACCAACACAACGCAGTCTCCATCTTGTTCGCCTCAATTTCTTGATTGCGACTCACTGCACAATCCTGCACGGGATGCTTGGTATCAACAAACTTACCTTACTGTCACCTGTGATGCTAAGAATGAAGACAGCCACTTCGAGTTTGGAATTTACGCGGACGCTTTTACCGATGATGTTGCTAACTCTAGGTTTATCGAAAGATACTTTTATTGCCTCTGGTGGGGCTTGAAGAGTCTATGGTGTGCTCTGCTCCATTTCGTCTTGTTGGATTTTCCATTATACAATATCTGTTGAACCCTTTGATTATGTGCAGTGCATATGGACAAAATCTTGATACCAGCTCGTTCGTTTCTGAATCTTTATTTGCGAGTTTCATCTGCATTGCAGGTCTAATTCTCTTTGCACTTCTCATTGGCAACGTGCAGGTAATTCCCATAGATCCAGTAGTAATCTGCTTATAGTGCGTATTGCTAAATTATTAAATCCTCCTTGTAATGCTTTAATCGTGTTCGTTCATTAATTCTTTCTTTTTTTCCCCTGGTAAAGAACTATTGGCAATCTACTACTGCAAGACTTGAAGAGTGGAGAATTAAACAAAGAGATACGGAAGAGTGGATGAGGCATCGTCAACTTCCACCAGAACTGCAAGAACGTGTACGTCGGTTTGTCCAATACAAATGGCTAGCCACTAGAGGCGTAGATGAAGAAGCTATTTTGAATTCTTTACCATTGGACCTTCGTCGTCAGATTCAGAGACATATTTGTCTTGCTCTCGTTCGTCGGGTACAAAAAAAACAAATTTAAATGTTTCCATGAAAAACTCCGACATGCATCCTTGTCCATTCAAATCTCATTGAATACCGAAGTTCACTTTTCAGGTCAAAAATTTGGCCCCTATCAAATAATTCAATGTTCACAAATTGACTTGTGTCTCTTTAAATTTGTTGTGTTCAGGTTCCATTTTTTGGTCAAATGGATGATCAGCTGCTAGATGCCATATGTGAACGTCTTGTGTCCTCCCTGAATACAAAAGACACATACTTAGCAAGGGAAGGAGACCCAGTAAAAGAGATGCTCTTCATCATTAGAGGACAAGTAGAGAGCTCCACCACAGATGGTGGAAGGTCTGGATTCTTCAACTCTATAACCCTAAGACCAGGTGATTTCTGTGGGGAAGAACTGCTGACGTGGGCTTTGGCCCCCAATTCTAGCAGCCTTCCATACTCCACTCGAACCGTAAAGACCCTAACTGAATTGGAAGCATTTGCACTCAGAGCTGAAGACTTGAAATTCTTTGCTACCCAATTTAAGAGGCTGCATAGCAAGAGGATTCAGCATGCTTTCAGGTATTACTCTCACCATTGGAGGACTTGGGGGGCTTCTTTTATACAAGCTGCTTGGAGACGCTATGTGAAGAAGAAGTTGGCGATGGAACTTTTGGAGAAAGAGAATCAATTAGGATTAATAGATTTGGATGGTGAAGAATCTGATTTTGGGTCAGAGAGATCCACAGGGAAAGCGGCTGCTGGTGGAAGCCTTGCCACTACACTTTTGGCTTCCAAATTTGCTAAAAACACCAGAAACGAAGCAAATAATCGGAAAGTGACAATCCCAGATGAAAGCAGCTTGAAGATGCCAAAGCTGTTTAAGCCTACTGACCCTGACTTCTCAGCAGACCACGACGATTAGTTTGATATATATATATATATATATATATAGTCTCACTCTTAACACTTTTTGTATATCCAAGTTAAATATGCTTGTAGAATTGGTATCTCAAATCGAGATCCTCTGGATTTCAAACAGATCCTCCATCTTTTGTGCTGGCTTATCATTCTTATTTCTTAATTTCAGCAACAAAACAAGTGTAGCTAATTTCCTTGCAATGCAGATTTGTTTCTTTAGGGTGTACAAGAAAGATTTAAGGAGGGAAAGAAAGGAAAGGGAAAATTTTGAGGAATGAGGAAAGATGAGTTGTTTGGTAGGAAGAAAATGAAAGGAGGCGATTGGTAAAAAATTAAGAAACACATATTTTATCCTCAAAAGTAATTAATTCAAAATGAAAAGAAAAAAAAAATTTCATAATTCGAATTTAATATGAATTTTCTTGCATTAAATTCTAGTTTATAGATCAAATTCGAATTTTACGACAAAACCTTTATTTCGCCAAAAAAAAAAAATTATGAGTTAAATTCAAATTTTATGACTAGGCATTTATTTCACAATTTTTTTTGTGTGAATTTATCTAAATTAATCTCTAATCAAATTCGAATTTAATCATATTTTATTGTCCTATAAAAAAAATAAATATTTTATGAGTGGTAAACTTGTTTGAAAACTTTAATATTCATAGAAGGAATTCGGGTTCATATCAATTTTGATGGGATCTTATCTTCTTACCTTTAAAGAAAGATTAATGGATTTGAAAATTTAATTTCCCAAGAAGATGAGACATTAAAAATGTATCAAACAAGAGAATTTACTCTTCTATCCTTCCCACTATTTCTGGTACCAAAGCTTCCCTTACCTTTTAAGGAACTTGTATTGATCTTTTTTTAATATAAAAAATAGTGGAGATATTAAGGATGATTCTGGAATGGTTAGGATGGTGATTGATGGGAAAGACATGGCCCGTAGGAGCACCAACTTGTTTCTATTTAGCGTGATTGGTGGCCCCGTGATCTCAACATACACACACCCACACCACATATGGCCAATTTTTGAATGTTGCAATGCAGAGAAAAAGGTAACCATGATTGGAACTGTCTTTCACATCAAAAATGAGAGGGCATTGTAAGTAAACTGAGTTTAATAAAAGATACTGTAGTAAATAATATATGTGCGTGTGCTATTCATCTTCTCAGTTAATTTGATATGATCACTGTCATGACATTTCAGCTAATTTTATAGCCTTAAGTGAGAAGCAAATGAGGTGGTGGTCATCATGAATCATAATCCCTTAAACCTAATTCACTAACTTATTTCCCCAGTTAGTTGTATTATAATAAAAATGACGTAGATGATATGGATTGTCAGTTTATTATATTTAGTTAACTAACAGTTAAAATTGATTGAGATAACAGCTATAATAACATTACTCGAGTTTTAAAACTTTGACGTAAAATTGCTTGTGATCAAAGTTGCTCATCTTTTTAAGGGAACAAAGACTTGCTCTGTTTCACTTGCACAAACAAATACTAAAAAGTGAAATTTAAAAGTAGCTTAAAAGAAGCTATTCACATTTTTTTTTTTTAATCATAATATCTTGAGCAAATTGGTACACACAGCGTAGCCACACTCCATTAGCCCCATCTGTACAAACACGCGTCACTTTGAAGTTTCAATTGGCCTTTGCTCAAATGGTTGATATGAATATCAACGTTAATCCCTGGACAAGATCATCGTCCAGTGGTTCTCACATTATTGGATTATTTTAGATTACTTTAATTTGGCTTACCTAACATCACACACCTCCTTAAATACTGACTTTCGCCAAAAGGTTGGGAGCTCCACTATGAGTATGATGAGTGTGATAGTCGGCAAGATTGAAACATACTCTTTTGACCCTTCAAGATATATTTAATAAATTAATGTTATCCTAAATATAAGATATTGTTTTCATATTTATCATTATTTTCTTAACTTATCCCTATTAATGCTCCACAGACCAAAAGAAAAAGAAAAAAGAAAAACAGCGTCCTAATGTATAATAAAGTTACAAGTCATGTTAATTGAGTTCCTAAACTTTCATGCACAAATTTATGCTTTTATTTGATTATTATTCTTGAGTTAATAATCAGTAGTAGCATTTAAAACTATGTATCTTTTAAATTAGAGTCCTTAATAATATATGAATATAAAAATTAAATTTTAAATACGTAAGACAAAATTTTCATTATTCCTCACGATAAAAACAAACGAGCGCTACAAGACAAATTCCTAAAAGCTTGTCCAAAAACGAATACGAACACAGACGATAAATTTGGCTTTGGGATGGAATGGATGATCTGTGGCTATGCATTATTACCTGTTCTCTACTTTCCCGGTTTTTTTTACTTCCTCAGTCACTGTCCTTGTGTATCGTGGCAACAAGAATGACAACCTCTTGTTTGATATCTCTGGTTCTTTTTCTCTGTTGAACTTCTAGTAACCGTTGCCAACAAAATACTGTGCCCATTTGTTCCACTTGGGGTGCTTCTCGTCGTTACAAGAAGAAGACAACGAACGTTCTTCTGTGATTCTCAGTTCTCACTTCAGCCATGGCTGCTCGAAGGCTTTCCTCTCTGGTTTCTCGCTCTCTAGCTTCTTCTCTGCTTCAATCCCCAGGTAAATGATGAACAAACGCTTTCTTCATTTCTGGATCTTGATGATGCCATATGCTTCCCAAATTGCAAACTCTCTGCTGGTTATTTTACACTATTCATGTTCTCCTCTTGCTCTTCCTTTGAGCTTTAAGGGTGGTAAACTTCCCGGTTTCCTCTGAATCTCGTGAGTATCAGATTTAGTCCCAACTAATTGGAACAATTGACTTTTGTAGACTATTCATAGAGTCCTCTCTTTTACTACTTTAAAGTGACTTTGACTATATTTATGTGTGTATATGTGCGCACGCGTGTGTGTGTGTATTTTGGTAAGAATATGTATGTGCATATTTAATACTGTGAGTAATAGTTACTGTGTCTGAATCTAATTGTTCAATTCATTGCTGAAAACTTGCACATAAATTCTTTGCTCTCAGGAAGAACCTGTGGTAGGTGGAGTAACTTGAGCAGATTTAGCACTGCAGCAGCAGTTCAGGAATTAATCACTCCCCAAGTTCAGATAAGTTACACACAGCATCTAATAAACGGCAAATTTGTCGATGCTGCTTCAGGTAGGTCTACTAGTTTGAATAAAGCTCGAGACTTTTGCCTCTATCTTTCTTTATTTTTTTACTATTGACTGGGTAAACAGATTTGTTTATTTAATAAAGGGCTGTTGCAGTGTTAGTCATTCTTTTACTGATGAAAAATCGAGGAGTGAACTGTTTTTTCCTTTTTTAATTCCTTCTGCAGGGAAAACTTTTCCAGCATATGATCCTCGCTCAGGAGAAGTGATTGCTTATGTTGCTGAAGGCGATGCTGAAGATATCAACCGTGCAGTTTCAGCAGCTCGCAAGGCCTTTGACGAAGGACCATGGCCGAAAATGACCGCTTATGTTGGCACTTGTTGGAGTCCATTTTCTTTTCTTGCACAAAATGGAATCTTCTCATCACTTGATTGTTATTTTATGACATTTGCAGGAAAGAAGTCGGATATTGCTGCGATTTGCTGATTTGGTTGAGAAGCACAGCAATGAGCTTGCTGCTTTAGAGACATGGAACAATGGGAAGCCTTTTGAACAAGCATTGATGTCTGAGCTACCAATGTTTGTGCGTCTGTTTCATTACTATGCTGGTAAGAAGGATCATATTACATGCTTGTTTTTAATTATTCATTTACACATTTGTATGTATAGGTTTTCTTAGGATATTCCTCTTCCAAATGATTCAGGTTGGGCAGATAAAATCCATGGCTTGACAGTCCCTGGAGATGGAAACTACCACATTCAGGTGTTGCATGAGCCAATTGGTGTTGCAGGACAAATTATACCTTGGAACTTTCCTCTCCTTATGTTTGCTTGGAAAGTTGGTCCAGCTTTAGCTTGTGGTAATACCATAGTCCTCAAGACTGCAGAACAAACTCCACTAACTGCTCTCTATGTGGCACAACTATTGCACGAGGTAGGCTTGTGGGCTGTGCATTGAAACATTAATTACCATTCTGGTTTTTATTATAAGTCCAGTTTCACCAAATCTCATATAACAAAAAATGGAAGTTGAGACATTTAATATGTTATGAATTGATGAACTTTTCCAAATTTGCCCTTATTTAATAATGAGTATTGAAAAAAAGGTGTTGTTGGTTCATTTTCTCTCATTTATTCAATAGGGGTAAAATTGGAAAATAGTCATTAATGACTCTCTAGATTGACTTATATTCAGGACAAAAAATATTTGACAAACTGGACTTCTTATAATAATCACCAGAGTGGTATATCCTAGTCACTTGTTGCTTTAGATTTTTAAGAGTATCTCAGTGGTATTTGAAGCTTTACTAAAGGGGTTTAACTTACAATGTGCTTGACTTTTTGCAGGCTGGTCTTCCACCTGGTGTTTTAAATGTGGTTTCAGGATACGGTCCAACTGCCGGTGCGCCTCTTGTAGCTCATATGGATGTGGACAAGGTATTCTTTAGAACAGAATGTCACATTGCTTGTATGGTACAGGGCTACATGTGTTTTGCAATTCAATAATGAACTAGGCCTAATCTTGATATTGAGGATGCTTTCGTTTTAATCATATTGAGGTTTTGGTCACTAAACTGTTCAATGTACTGTCTGTGATGATCTGTAACTCCGTATCACGAGTGGCAGATTTTAATATATTATGGTCCTTATCACATGTAGCGCAATAGGCCATTATAATTCATCAAGGGGAAAGAAAGACAATCTTTCTGATATCCTCCTTCTTATCTCCACATTATCGCCATCTTTGGTTCTTAAACTTGAAGGTGGCCTTGCTTGGATTGTATTTCAGAGAACATTAAATAACAAAATCAAAAGGTTTTCTTGACACGTATGTTTGGGACTACTATATCTTTCTCTGTAAGGTTTGTTTGCTTATTGCATTTTGTTCATGACGAATAACCTAACCACTCATCAAATTTTGATTTCCAGGCATCTCGTTATAATTAACTATGTGAGTTTGCTTATTGTCTGAATCATTTAGTCATATATATTGGTTCAGGGCAAATACCTAACCATATGTACTGTAATTTCCTGCTTAATCAGTGACAAATTGAGTTCTTGGCAGCTGTGTTACTTTCATCTGATATGGATGTTTCTACTTCTATCTTGGCAGCTAGCATTCACTGGATCAACCGAGACCGGAAAAGTTGTGCTAGAATTGGCTGCAAGAAGCAACCTTAAGCCAGTGACATTGGAGCTTGGAGGGAAATCACCTTTCATAGTATTTGATGACGCCGACGTTGACAAGGCTGTAGAACTTGCCCACTTTGCTCTGTTTTTCAATCAGGTTGTTTTTTTAAACATCCCTCTTCAATAACTACTTACGTAGGGATTGGCCTATAAAATTTCCAAAACAAAACCCCAATGCTTATGGACGATACACTATATCCTATTTTCTAGGGACAATGTTGCTGTGCTGGGTCTCGCACCTTTGTACACGAGCGAATCTATGATGAGTTCTTAGAGAAAGCAAAGGCACGAGCCATGAGACGTATCGTTGGTGATCCCTTTAAGAAAGGTGTTGAACAAGGCCCCCAGATTGACGTGGAACAATTTGAGAAAGTTCTTAGGTACATAAGATCTGGAAAAGAAAGCAATGCCACCCTTGAATGTGGAGGTGCCAGAATCGGTTCAAAGGGCTTCTTCATCGAGCCAACCGTCTTCTCCAATGTTAAGGTATATAGGAAAGTTTTATGGTACTGTTATAAGACTGGCACAATGAACTTAGCTGGATAAGGCTTATTATTGTTGTTGTTGTTGCTGCTGTTGTATGAAGAATCAATCTGACACATTTTGATGATCAGGATGATATGTTGATAGCACAAGATGAAATCTTTGGACCAGTTCAATCCATATTGAAATTCAAGTGAGTGAGGGACACTTTCTGTTGTGTTGAGTCACAGCTCATGCATTGTGCTTGTGGGCTGTATTCTAAGGGTGTGATTTTGTTTAATGATAGGGACATTGATGAGGTAATAAAGAGGGCAAATGAGACGAGGTACGGCTTAGCTGCAGGAGTCTTCACTAAGAACGGGGACACGGCCAACAGAATGATGAGGGCTCTGAAAGTGGGAACGGTTTGGATTAATTGCTTCGATGTGTTCGATGCTGCAATCCCTTTTGGTGGCTACAAGATGAGTGGGATTGGCAGAGAGAAAGGAATCTACAGTCTTAACAATTACTTGCAGGTTAAAGCTGTCGTTTCGCCATTGAAGAATCCTGCTTGGATCTAAAACTCTCAACTTCCTCTGTTTTTCTTTCATTGTCCATGCTCTGTATTACTTTGTCTGTTTTTCATGTTACTGTTGTAGTACTCTGTAAAAAAAAACGGGGGCCAAATATGAAACTTGTCTTGGTCTTTGACACCAAGTTGGAAAAGCTTGAATTTTAGTCAATTAATGCATGTCTCAATCAAAAACACAACGATATCTCTCGTCTGTTCTTATTTATTTACGTATCTTCAACTTTCTTGAAGTGGGTCCAGATCAATGGACACGCTTCCCCCTCGAGAAGGGTAGTTAGTGTCATAGTGATTACACATGCAAGATCTTTCCTTTTCTTAATTTGGTATGATCCAAAGATGATAATTGTATTCTGAGCAAAAAAAAAAAAAAAAAAAAAGAAGATAATATTAATGCAAGATGATAGAGGCTTATTATACCAGGCATTCCGTGGTTGGTTTCACGTCCACTTCATTACCTTTAGCCCATAAGCAGCCATTTCACAAATGTGCCCCTGTAAACCCAGGATCCATAACCAAACATATGTTTACGACTGATTTGACTGGGACCCATCAAAATTTGGACGGCTTTGATGGACCCATCAATATTGGTTTGATGTTATGATGCTGTGTCGCGTTTTTCCAAAATCTTATTATCAGGTATCAAATTAACTGTATAATATGGATAGATGTTTTGTGAATAAAATACTTTTCTCTAGAGTCTTTTTTGAATAAAATGGGATTCCAATTCAATTCGTATAACTAGTCCACACTATGCTAACTCCCGTGAAAGATTAAAGGCTTGTTTGAATTAATGTTATGAAAGTACGTTTATCTAACTCAAGATAAATCTCTTCTTATATATTTAAAAAAATAGAAAAATAATTTCTACCGCTGATCTACATAGACAATTAACTTAGTATTGTCGGTGTTGTCGTAGATATTAAGAATGAATCCGACGCCATACAACAAACCTATGGCCTCATCCTCATAGGGCTGAGCATGAAACTCAAAACCCATGAGCTCGCCTAAAACCCAATGTAATTAGACCATATTGAGCCTGCCCAAAAAGATTTTATAACGGGTTGGGTTAGAACCCGCTTATTTAAGATTTAAATGAGCGGGCTATGGGCACACCTATGGGCTGCCCATACCCGCCCATTTAGTGTATTTTTTTTTTTATTAACTACCCATCCTATTCTGTATTCCACTAAAAGCATTCCCTGAATTCATTCCTATTCGAGTATTCAGCCACCTCTAATCTATAACCATAATGGCCATCAACTCTTAAGATTATATAATGATGGTACTTGTATGAATTTATATTGTTTTGTGTAAATTGTAATTATGGAACTTTGAAGGTTTAGATTTCAAAAATTGGAATGATGAATTTGGATGGATGCTTAATGCTCATGTATGTTTTTTTTAAAAAAAGAAAAATAAACAAGTCAAATGTAAATGGGTTTCCCAAAACCCGGTTAGCCCGCCTATTTATGTACTAGCCCATTTACATTGATTTAAATGGGTTGAGGTAAGGGTATGAGCTAACCCATACCTATTTAAAATTAAATAAACGGGTTATGGATTTAGCCTTGGATTACCAAACTCGTCCATTACTAAGCAGTACATCCTCATGCCATGCCGAAAGGTGGAGTGAAAATAGAATGATGTTAGCAGCCACACAAATCTGGTCAACGTGTCAACCTACTTGGCTTCTAACACGCTTCCGTTGTTCTCGTTCCTTGAGGCACACGTCGCCTTCTCATTTGTCCACGTGCCATGGTCGGTTATTGGGGCCCACTTCCCAACGCTTGAGCCTCACCCAATGTAACATCCCGGAGAATGCCCCTCTACGACTACGTCCTCATTTTCAAAATTCCTGAATCAAAATCCATCCAAGATCCCAAATTCTTTGCCACGTGTCCTCCAGAGTGAATTCTTCGTTCTCCATAAACCATCCTTCCTATAATAATTGGATTATTATCTGATCGGTTCAGTCCCGCATGACATTCTGAAGATTTTAATTTTCTCTCTTCACGCAATCTCATTCCCTTCAATGATTAATGCATCCAATCAATCCGGCCGCCGTATTCTGTCATTCCCGGCGGTTCATCCCTGCGAAAGCGTGTCTCCGGCGACCCTTCTCGCTTCTCTGATCTCTCTTTCTCAGGCTATATGCAGTTTTCAATCTAAGTTCTTCCCAACCCAACGTCGAAACTCGAGAGAAATAATTCGCCAACTCGGTATCATCCTCCTCTTCCTCGAGGAAATTCGAGATCGCGGTGTTCCGATAAGTGACGCTGTTTCTCTCTGCTTCTCCGAACTTCACCTCTGTCTCCAGAAGATTCACTTCTTACTCTCAGATTGTACTCGTGAAGGTGCTCGGCTATGGATGCTAATGAAATCGGAACATGTTGCCACTCAATTCAGGGTTCTGACTCGCGCTTTGGCCACTGCTCTTGACGTTTTGCCTCTGAGCAGCATCGAGATTTGTGACGAAGTCAAAGAGGTAGTTGAATTAGTAGCCAAGCAAGCTCAAAAGGTAAAGCTTGAACTAGACCCACACGATGAACTTACCACGAAGCAAGTCATTTCAGTTTTGTATCAGTTCGAGAGAGGAATTGAACCCAACTTGAGTATCATGAAGCGGACATTGAACTACTTGGGAATTAAAAATTGGAATGATTGCAACAGAGAGGTTAAATTCTTGGAAGATGAAGTCAACTTCAATTGCTCTGAAGGTGACGAGAGGGAAGTTCCATTTCTGAGTAGTTTAGTTGGGTATTTATGTTATTGCAGGGTAGTGATATTTGAAACTCTGGATTTTCAACAAACCGCCGCCACGGACCCGTCGGAGACAAGGTGTAGCACGGAGATGATTAACTTCATAAACCCACATGACTTCCGATGTCCTATCTCTTTACAACTAATGACCGATCCTGTGACTGTATCAACTGGTCAGACGTACGATCGATCATCCATTCAGAAATGGCTCAAAGCTGGAAACAGGACATGCCCGAAAACGGGGGAGAAGCTAACAAACACAGAGCTCGTCCCAAACACAACCCTCAGAAAGCTAATCCACCAGTTCTGTGCTGAAAACGGAGTTTCCGCCTCCACCGCCCAGTCAGGTCACCGGAGTCGCGACATAACGAGAACCATCGTCCCAGGAAGTACAGCTTCAGCACATGCCATGCAATTTCTCTCATGGTTCATTGCCGGGAGGCTTGTGTTCGGAACAGAGGAGCAGAAAAACAAAGCAACTTACGAAATTCGAGTCCTTGCAAGATCCAACATTTTCAACAGAGCATGTTTGATTGAAGTTGGGACAGTTCCTTCGTTGCTCAATCTCTTGGACACGAACGATAAATCAATGCAAGAGAACGCGATCTCTGCTCTTCTGAAACTGGCAAAGCATAATAATGGACAGACAACTATAATGGAAAGTGAAGGATTAAAACCAATCCTTATGGTTCTCAAGAATGGAATTTCTTTAGAAGCTCGTCAAACCGCAGCTGCGATAATATTCTACCTTTCTTCCACGAGAGAGAACAGGAAAGTGATCGGAGAAAACGCAGAAGCAATCCCTGCTTTGGTAGAACTAATCAACGAAGAAACAGCAGCATTTGGGAAAAAGAACGCAATAGTCGCCATTTTCGGGCTTCTCTTGCTTCCTCAGAATCATCACAAAGTGATTGAAGCCAATACTGTTCCGGCGCTGGTTAGTATCTTAGCTTCGTCGTCGTCGCAAAAGTCCGACCTGACCACAGATTGTTTAGCGGTTCTTGCGGCGTTAGCGGAGAACGAGGAGGGAGCAAAAGCTGTGTCAAAAGCTTGTGGTTTGTCATTGATCGTTGGGTTGTTGCAGATGGTGACATGGAGGACAGGGAAAGAACACTGTGTGTCAATTTTGATGTCGCTGTCTGTTCACGTTGGAGAAGAAGTGGTGGCTGTTCTGGCGAAAGATCCGACGTTGATGCCGTGGCTTTACTCACTGCTCACTGACGGAACTTGTCATGCGGCTAAGAAGGCTCGTTCTCTCATCAAACTTCTTCATGAATTCAATGACACTAGAACTTCTCAGTGGGTTACTTCTTCGGTCGTGCCACAACGATCCCTTCACATTTGGTGAATACATACAGATCACAGATTATAGTCTACAGATTACAGATATGTTCCTATGTATATAGTATACCAATTGATCTCACAGCTCAATTTAGTTTTTACAAAATATATATATTTCATATATTTAGAAATCTTCCATTTTGATTTGATGTTGGAAACTGTTAAATCAAAATTTGGATTTAAATGCTGTGATTTTGGTTTTTAAATATGAAGTCAAGCATGTCATGGTTCTATTTCTATTCTTAAATTTTTAATGTACGATGATCAGTTATTCTTATATTTAGATTATTTTGTTGTATCTTACAATAATAATATAAATAGGTCTTGACCAAAAAAAAAAAAAAAAGATGTCATGAGAAATTTAAAATTGTGATAGGGTATAGTAGTACTCTGCTTTGATAATGTATTTGTTTAAGCATTTTTAAAAAAAAATATTATCAATCAACTTTTTTGAAATTTTATTATCTGACATCCAAACAATTGTTTACCTCCATTTTAGGATTCATAATTGCTTTTTCCAACACAGATGTCTCTTCTAGGAGATGAACTCGAAATTCAAAAAGATCTAGCTGAACTTTACGCCATTAAACTAATTCTGTGTTACGTGTTTAAGTGTTTTTTTAAACAATAATAAGAATAGCTTTGAGCCAAAGTAGGTTCATGAACTTCTAAACGTTTTTTCCCCCATAAAATACTCACAAAGTTAACGAGTAAAATGCGTAGCAAACAAAAATTAATCTCTCCTACTTCAAAAATCATCTATGCATTTATTTATAATAAAGACAAAACGAAAAGTCCTTTTTAAAAGTTGGTATACATACTAGTTGAATGTGATTTTTGTTGATTAATTTCTTAACTGCAAATCAAACGGCGTTAAAAAATGTAGTGGGACAAAAACTAACGAAAAAGGAGAAGATTTCTAATGGTCGTTAACATCTAAACGACGCCGTCTTCTACGGTACACCACTACACCCCCTCTATAATTGCAGCGAAAATGGAACATATCGGGTTCGTCTAGAACCGTCACGCGAATCACTTCTCGAATTCTTCGTCTTTATTTGGTGATTTGCTATGTTCTGTAGTTCTTTTTAACTCTAGGGTTTTTGCTTTTTTTCATATTTCATCGCCCTTCACTGCAGGCTCTGCTTTAGCTATGGCGACTGAAACAAAGCAACCTACTGAAGACGTCAAGATTGATCTGTTCGAAGACGATGATGAGTTTGAGGAGTTCGAAATCAATGAAGGTAATATCAGATAATCTCTTCTCGATTCAATCTGATTTTCCGGGTTTTATTGCTGCTTCTTTTTTTTTAAAAAAAAACCAGACTGTCTTTTGCTTATGGAAATCTCTATTTATTGATTTTTGACCTAATCTTGTCCTGGTTATTTGCCACCGATTTCCTCCTTATTTGATCCCTATAATTCAGTATTTCACCCTGCCCGATGCTTCACCTAACTGTTACAAGCAACATCTAGTGATTATTAGCTTCTATTGTTGATAATACTCATAAAACTCAGGAGATTTCCCATCGATATCTGGGGATTTTACGTGTTGTGTGGCTACTTGTGCAATATTTCGTGTCATAAAGTCAGCAGCAGAAGTTTTCTGTGAGACTGTGACAGCCCCTGTTTGCTTCCGAGCTATTTAGATTAGATGAGAAGATTCCTTCCATATATTGGTGGGCATTCTTAACGTAGTCATCCTAATTTAAGTCAATTCTTTCGTGAGTCATAATGCGGAATAGATTTAGTTCCTTACAGTGGTGATCTTGTCTCTCATTAAGTTATCAGCACTTCAGGGAATAAATGATAGTAAGAAATTGTAGAAGTATTTCAAAACTGTTTGGGTATTAATGGAAGCATATATATCTTCATATGTTTTGGGTGTTTAAAATTGGATTTAAAGTACTTCTGCCCTTCACTGAAATTTTATGTTTCTTCCTGTATCTTTTGTGTTGTTTTGTTAATACGACCTCTACACACAGAATGGGATGAGGAGGAGGAAGGGAAGGAAGTGAACCAGCAGTGGGAAGATGATTGGGATGACGATGATGTTAGTGATGATTTTTCTCTTCAGCTGAGGAAGGAGCTGGAAAGCAATGCTGAGAATGAAAAGAAATAAAACCATCTGGCTACTTGCGGTTGCTTGATGTTTCAAATGCATTCTAAACTGAGTTGTTTGATCTCAAGATTTCTTTCCTTGGAATTGTTCTTGCCTGCAAAATCATTAGCACGAACGCTATGCTTAGTCAGATAGGAGTGTTAGACCAGAACATAAAAACATTATTCCTATTCTGTTCTTACATGGGCATGTAAGCTGTTGGCTCTTTGCACTTGAACAGAATTCTTCATCCCTTACCCTAAAAATTTGGAATTACCAGCTACTGCATCAAATAGTTCTGCCTCGTTTTTTGTGATTTCTTCAGGCATGGTATTTTCATTGGGGCGTGTGTTTATCTGTTTGCAATGTATGCTAAGACACTCAGGTGCTCATTGATGGTTCCAAAGGCTCAAACTAATATTTTGCATTTAATAGTTGGATGGGCTCATAACGAGAACAAAATTTGCACGGTTTAGGGTCCTTTTACATCAGGGTCGAGTGGAGTTTTAAATTTTAGACCAGAATTATTATTATTTTTTTCCCTTCCTAAAATATAAATGATAGTGCTTGGATTTTTCAGATATCTCTGGCTTCTCATATTGTTCAGTCTTAGATTCTAGAGGGACTGCCAACACCGTAACAAAAAAAAAAAAAGTGTGTGCCAACAAGAGCTGAAAAATAATTGTGAACTCTCGTGGTGTTGGATAACATGATACTAATGAGGTTTATATATTTTTTTCCTTTGGTGAAAATAGATTTATCTTTTGGTAAAATGTTATTTTCTCTTGAAAGTTAAGGTTAACGGTAGTTGTACCAAAATGTCATCCTCCCAACTGCAAGTGTAATTCTCACAGTTGTTACGTTTCATATGGCATGGAGGAATAATTAATTGTTTCAGTGATTGCTGGTGTGCAAGTACATGAAAATACATATAAGCAAGAAGAAAGACATGAAGGGGACAAAGATTGATCACGCGATACTTGGGTTCGATCCTTGACGAGTAAACCCAAGATTGAAGATTATGTTTACATGTAGAATATTAAGTATTTAATTAACATTGTATCGGAGTTAGTATTAATTAACGAGAACATTTATATACAATATATTATATGAATAAAATCATACCCCTACGTGTTTTTGTTTGTAGCATTGTTGGTGATAAAATTTGTCTTTGGTGCCATCTCACGTTTCATGTCTTTAAGAAATGTGGAGATACCTTGGGGGTACTGCGCTGCATGAAACAGGTTTCCTCCAAACAATCAAAATACTAGAAACCGAAAGGCCAAAATAACAAACTATATGTATGTATCGATTAGACAGGAGGAAAAGACGAACGCATTGCCATATTTGTAGCGATCTTGCCATTTTTTGCTGTAAAAGAAAAGCCCAAATATGGATGAAATTGACGTTTGATTATACACAGATATGAATCCAGTAATGATCTATACAATCTCAATCACACCATTTTGTGAAGCATCAGCCTGTTGGGTAACATTAAGCTTGGGAATGATTGGCGAATGAACCCAGGTTCTGCAAATTGGACAAATGGGTGTTTTGAGAATCCACGAATCTATGCAAGAGACATGGAAGCTATGTGAGCAATTTGGTAAGAGCCTGCACACATCACCATCCTTGAAGCTTTCTAAGCAAACTGCACAATCCACAGTGACTCTGCTGCTACTAACTCCTCCTTTCTTCTCTGTTTCCTCATACTCAAAACAGGGGAGATCCTTCATCTCCTGAATTGACATTCTCTTCGTCCTAATCCCATCAAAATCGCCATTGCTCTGTTCTTCATTCTCACCCTGATGATTATTTCCTCTGCTCAGAGCTCTCCCGACAACGCACACGTGGATCAACACCAAAGCGACAATACCCAGAAAGAGGAGAATCAGGGCAATGAAAAACTCGTTCATTGTAATTAATCTGATCAGAACCAGAAACAAAAGTAATTTGAGTTTCTCTGAAAAGTGGGAATATGTTAGTGTTGAAGGTGAGAGTGGCTCAGCGGCAACGGCAAAAAAGATGTCAAAGAGAAAGAGACGCTGATGAGAGATTGTGCGGTTACGATATGCATCCATGTTATTGACGGCGGGCAGACACAGTTGAAGAGAAAGCAACCAAAATTAAAATAAAAAGTTTAGAATTTTTAAAAAAAGGAACGAATGATGATTACTAGGAGTATAATGCCAAAAGAACAACCAGCGATTTCATGTGTTGTTAGTTCAAGGTGGTGGTGCCCCCAATAGCAAGCTTTGGGACAGATGGTAGATTGACCAAAATAAAAAAGAAAAAAAAAATTGGATTGATGCACTTTTAAAATTATTTTTCAAACTAATGCTAAACAGTCACGTGAGAGGGATCCACGTGGTGGTGTGAGACTATCTCACGTTACTGGTGGTGTGAGACAGTCTCACGTGATTAATAAAAAATCAATCAATTAATTAAAATACTTTAATTAAATATATAATTAATTATAAATAATAAAAAATTAATAATAATTTAAATTAATAATTAAAAAAATTAAAATATCTAAAATTTATTATAAACTTTAGGAACAAGATTAATTAGTAAATTAATTAATTAATTATTATAATAGATGACCAATTATTTAATATTTTGTACATTAACAATTTAATATACAAGTTTAAATAGAGAATAATAATTAGTCAAATAATTAATTCACTAATTTAAAATTTATAATAACATGGATGATCCACGCTTTAGGCTTTGTTATAACTAAATTATACCAATATTACGCGATATAATTTAGTTATAACAAATAACAAAAAATTACGCGGTATAATTTATAATAAAAATTGCACGATAAACCATCTTTAAGACCGGAGGTAGTAATTAGGTTGGATGGATAACATCATCAACATGTAATTGATCCATAGTGTTTAGAACTTGAAATTACTTAGCATTGACTTAACATAATATTTATTTAAGCTAAGGTGTATCCAACACTTTAAAATAATTGGTGAGGCACATCTTGTATATAAAAGTATTTGTGGTACAATTTTGCCCTTGATATATTGAAATTCGTATAATTTCACTCTCAACTAACAAAACCAGTAACATCTTTTACTCTGTTTTTACCAGCAGAATCAATGCGTTATTATCACCTTCACCGATCCAGTAACCTTAATACCAACCTACTCCACCTCCAAGAGCATTGATTTTGTGGCAAAAGCAGAGGAAACGACATTAGCGAGTTCTATTAGTTGTGATAAAATTGAACCAATTTTAACACATTAGGATTAAAATTGCACCACAAACACTTTATGTGCCTGAGTGCCCTTCAACAAATACTCCAAGGTGTTAGTTGCAAATTACACCTATTGATTTGGAACATGAGAATTGATTCAGATTTTACTGCTCAAATATATGTTGTCTTGTGTACTCTCTAGATAATTAATATTGCAATGACAACTTTATGAACTTAGATAGATAAAAGAAACTATAAGATAACCGTACTTATTGTTGTCAAACTCGCGAGTTGACACTCCGAGTTTACCGTTTTTACATTTCTAGCTTACTAAATCAAGTCGAATCACTAGTAAACTCGTGACCATTGTAAACTCGGTTAAACTCACAATTTTATGCACCGAGTTTACATTTTTTACGTTTCTAGCTTACAAAACTATGTTAACTCACATTTAAACTCGTGTTAACTTTTTTTATTTGGTCATGTTCAACGGCTTTTATATATAAGTTTTATAGAAATTTCTTGGTTAAATATGGTAATTTTTTAATATTGTGGATTTAATTTCAATTATTTAGATTTAAAATATATTTAAATCAAATTGTTATCATTTTTCTATATTTTAATTCTTTATTATACACTATTAATACCCATTTAATAGTGAAAGTAAACTTTTATGAGTTTACGATTCGAGTTCACGTCATTGTCACAAGTTTACTTAAACTCGTGAGTTTGACAACCTTAACCGTACCCTCTATTACATTGCGTTCAAAAAATTGGATCATAAAGACAATCATAATTTTTCTTTTTAAAAAATAACGATTCTATTTTTGTGGGTTGAATTTGGAGCACATCCAGTAAAGTCCGTGGAAAGAGGAGTCAAAAACTGCTTGCCAAGTTGGTAACCAAGTAACACAAACTCCTAAAATAGTTCATATTTTTATCCATTTTATTTGACTTACCTATAAACTGATCTGAACTATTCTGTTATCTTGAAGTTCACCATTGTCATTATTTTTTTTCCTTGTCAACTTTAGGCTTCTTCTTCCAACCCTGTCACCATGGCTAACACTCAACTCCTCAGAACCATCGTTGGAATAATCGGTCAGTCCACCAAAAAGCTTCTTCACTCACAAAAACAGAGCTTTCGCCTGTTTCTTTTATCTGATAAACTTTTACGTGAAAGTGAATTATTAATCAAAGATTTTATTTTATTAATTTGCAGGAAACATCATCTCTTTTTGCTTATTCTTGTCTCCCGTGTAATGTCCCTACCTTCACTCTCTTTCTCTAGTCATAAACTTGCTCATAACTTGAATATGGGGCTGACGTAATTGTTATGAACATGTGAAATGCAGGCCGACGTTTGTGAAAATATACAAGGCGAAGTCGGTTCAACAGTTCAAGCCTGATATTTACTTGGCCACAATAGTGAATTGTCTAATGTGGGTTTTCTATGGAACTCCACTTGTGACAAAAAACAACGTCCTTGTCGTCACCACCAATGCCGTAGGTTTCGTCATTGAGATGACCTATGTTGCCATCTTCTTCATTTATTCCAACCGGAACAAACGTGTGAGATTTCATGTTTGTTTGGTTTCTCATGTTTAAAAAATATATATAATCTAAAACCATAACACTTAATCTAATCACGCTTGTTTTTGTTTTTCTCCCCGCTTTCTGACAATCCCATTTCAGAGGAAGATCCTCTTTGTGCTTTTGATCGAAGCTATATACTGTGTGGTGTTGGTGTTTTGTGTCCTGCACTTCGCTCACACCCTCAAGCAAAGAGCCATGGTTGTTGGAATTATTTGTATCATATTCAATATCCTTATGTACTTTTCACCCTTGACAATTATGGTACGTCTTTTTAATTGTTGTCATATGATAATGAAATCTGTCTTCTTGTATTCTTCTAATCTTATATTTTGTTTGATACGAGCAGCGTTTAGTGATTAAAACAAAGAGCGTGAAGTACATGCCTTTCTTGATTTCGCTTGCTAACTTTGCAAATGGACTCGTCTGGGTGATTTATGCCCTCTTCAGATTCGACATCAACCTTGTGGTAATGTGCTTGTTTCAATCTAACATTTCAGTGTTTCAGGGATTAATGAATGTGTTTTTTAAAGTTTGACCTTTGTAATTGATGTCGTCTTCATGGTTCAATATTATCAGATTCCAAATGGTTTGGGAGCACTTTCTGGATTGGTGCAGCTCGTCCTCTATGGCATTTACTACAGAACAACCGACTGGGGAAACGAAAACTCGAACTCAGAAGTCTCTATGAACAACGTCTAATCACTGTTGTGGAACTCAGAACAACTTATGGAAGCAAGTCCTCAAAACATTGTTTCACACAATTGAGATTTTGGTCTTTCTTTGGGCTATACTACATGTATTCACACAAGATCTTATCACAAAGAAGTATAACAATTCTGATTGACAGTATAGTTCAAATCAAATTACGACAGGCTTTTCTCTTTACATTGCACAATGGCTCCCTCTATTACAGAGTTTTCAAGTGTACAAAAGCGATCACACTGCTAAATGTAATCACCTCAATCATGAGTATGACATTACAATATAAATTACAAGGACAGTCTCAACTTAATATAATACTCACATAGTAACATTCTACAAAACCAAACCAAGAATGAAAATGGGTAAGAATCTAAGGAACAAAGGGTGTGGATACCTATACCCGCTACTGTGTATTCTTCCCTCAAACATGGAATCCATTTTTTATTTTCTCGTCATAGATACACATATTGATTCTAAGGACATGAAAATCCACTATACCCAACCAATCGTTTGTTGAAAACTATGGATCATGGTCCTTTGAACTTGCGGAAACAGAAACAACCTTGCTGTTGATCAAGGGGGATCATGCCTCCACCTTTTGATGTGTCATTGGCTTCTAGCAAGGAAACCACCTCATCCATCTCGGGTCGCTTTTCAGGATTGACATCCCAACATCTCTTCATTACATTTGCTAGAGAACTTGGGCAACACCTTGGTATCTCTGGTCTCAGATTCTATGATTCCGAACCAAAAAATAACATTATCAAATTACGTCAACAATCGCAAATTGCTCAAGAGAGATAATCAATTTGAACATAAAAGATAGTTTACCTGACGAACAACAGCTGTGGTGACCTCTGAAAAACTTAGGTCAGGGTATGGCATGTCACAACAATATATCTCCCATAAACAGATACCAAAACTGTACACATCACACTTCCTGTTATAGGGCTTGCCATTTAACACCTGGATGACCCCGCCACATTTGACAAATATGTGAATAGTCAACTACACAAGCTCTCTTACCATACTTTAAAAAAAAAAAAAAAAAAATCCCCACAAGTTTCTATAAGCTACACACCTCTGGAGCCATGTAACCAAGTGTGCCAGTCTCCCCTGTCATGTCATTAGGATTTGAAGCCTCAACACGTGCAACCCCAAAGTCGGCAATTTTAACTGTACGTGACTTATCCAATAACATGTTCTCTGTCTTTACATCTCTGTGGACAATCTTTTGAGAGTGAAGATAACTCAGCCTGCAAAATCAAGTGAATTTTATTTCCATGGTGTTATGTAAGAACATTGTAAGACAGTTCTTGTTATCAAACTGCTGAGCCAAAATTGTCCCAAAAAAATTAACAATAATGATAATATTGCAAAGGAAAATACCCTCTTGCAAGATCTAGAGCAAGCTGGATGACCACCTTAAAAGCTAACTTCCTTCTACGGTTTTTTATTAGGTATGATTTCAGTGCACCCCCGGGAAGATACTCCACAACAACGCAACAGATATTGCTTGGCATGCTGATTAGCCCATTCTCAGTTTGTACCTGTAGTTCTGATGACCCCATTGTTGCTCCTATAAACTAAAATGAAAAGAGAAAATTGAGTAAGAAACTAATGATAAAATAGACATCATCATAATGTCCCTTCAAAAAACTGCAAGCTATCCTACTTGGTGTACAAGTGAAAAATATTATGATAAGGAAGTGGGAAAGGGGCATTATAGTGGCCTCCTCAATATCTGCAGGCATTACTTTGTCCTAGAAAAGTGTTGAACAAAGACCAAGAAATCTACTGATCAATGGACTCTCATGTAATGAAGGTGCAAGACATCTGTTCTTGCTGTCAGAAAGGTGGGAGTTCATCAAGGAGAAGAGATGTTTGTAGACATTTCATCTTTTCAAAAATCTTATCCATGTTATTATTGTTTTACTGGATGAAACTAAACATGCAATACTTCTACGGGACTTCTCTACAGGCACCCTCAAATTGATATGTTTTAACTTCAAGTCTCATACCATATGAACCCATGCCTCTGAACTTATACTATTTTTTCCATATCCTATATTAGACAGTCAGATTATAAATGAAGACAGCAAGAACGAGTTTTATATTATTCCTCTCATGAGATTCTTCTATAAAATGCATAGCACCATATAGAGTACCACAACAGCAGGAACTCCACAAACCTCAAGCTCTTAAGCTGTTGATTGAAGATTGAAATAAGGTAATGATGGCATTCAAAGCCAAAATGAATTTTGTTCCTTAATTGCAAGCAAAAAAGGTTCTAAAAGAAAATGTTGATTTCAAGTTGAAAAAGTTGAATTTACGAGGAGAGAAGAGGAAGCAACTCACTCTAAGGAAATCCAGGAAAAGCATATTTTTGGTATGCTAGGTTACCAAGACATAAAGGAATAATAAATAGCCCTCTTTGCTACATCAATGCCCAGATGCTTGACCAATAACAACAACGAAACACAGTAAAAAAAAAAATGAATTTCATAAGATGATAACTGACCTTAGTGACATTGGGATGATCAAGTTTATGCCAAACAGCAACTTCCTGTATAAATGCCGTCCTAAGTGAAGAAATTTCAGCTTCTGTCCTTTGGCCTTCTTCACCCCAGTCCAGCAATTTAACTGGGCAAAAAATAAGCAATCAAAATGGTGGTTATCAGTTATATGCAGTGAGGCAAACCACCGATTTAATCAGGAGTAGGACAGTAACCAAGCAAATAATATCTTATTCCAATATCCAAATTATTCAGTTCTGTCTTGAATTAAAAAGGAGAGTCAATATAGACACCTAGATGTCGTTGTTTCAGGATGAACATGCTGTTTTATTATATCAACAAGACCAACAACTGGTGATTTCTGGCTATGTCCAGGGAGCCAAGTTACCACAGAGATTCAACAGTTGAACAAATTCTCAGAAAGACTTTAGGTCATTAATTCAATAAGTCTTTTTAACTTGAATACTCGTGGTGAAATTCATTATTACCCAGAAAGTTCAATTTTATCCAAAGTGAAACTTGCCACACGCCTGCAAGCTAATATCTATTACCTACAAGGTCCACTCGTGCTGGTATCACAGTACCAACTAGTTTCACAACTTCACATGTTTCAGATGCAAAACATCATCCAGTTGTTGTTTTCACAATCTCAACCCTAGTCCGTGTAGAACTCACGGATTTCATAAGAACGAATCAAAAACATCCCATCACCAAATCATAGTAAAAGCCAACTCTTCCCTAATTAAAATTTTTTCCCCGTCGTTACGAGTAAGATGAAGCGGAATCAAAAATAACGATTCTCCGACGCCCATCAGAAAAAATGAAATGGTAATTTTGCTAGCCTATTCAAAATAAACTGAAATTGCAACTGTAGGTCAGAAAAGGAGTTTGATATTTAAGGAAAGCAGACATTGAAATAAACAGGCGGAATTCACGAGAAACATAGACTAAAAAGTAATGGCAAAAAAGGAAGAGGAAGAAGGCGTAAAGTGGAGGTGGGACTGACCGGCAACGTCTTGGCCATCGTAGACACCGCGGTGGACGGTGCCGAAAGTGCCACGAGCAATAACTGACTTGATGATGAGCTTGGAAGGGTCAATCTCCCAGTCCTGCTTTTGCTTCCTGAAGGTGGTGTTTTTGATGGCCCTAGGGCTGACAGCAATATCAATGGTAGCAAAATCATCATCTCCCTCTTTCCTCTTGTTCCTCTCCATAGTCAATGCCTTGTTCATGTGTCTCTCTAGCTGTTCGTCTATACTCTTCAGATCAATCTGATCTGCCCTCACAAATCCCTCGCCCCCCTCCTTCATCTTCTTCTTCCTTCTTCTTCTACTTCAACCTTTTTCTGTGTAATATGCTTTAGAACAGAAAGAACGAAATTGAGTTTTGAAGTTGAGATGCTTGTTCAGCTTCTTCCTCTCTCTCCGCCTACATGCAACGGTCTCTTGTGGGCACATGGAATTGCCTGCGCATAAACTTGAGCTTTCAAGCTTCACCCACTTGTCATGCTTCCTCTCGTCCTCTTCCCCCCGATTCATTGTGTGTATATATACACACGCCCGCACGCAAATCACCATTGACTTCCTCGTCATCCTTTGGGCTTTTACTAATCTATAAAAATTCAATCTTTTGTTGCGCTGCTCTACTGGCTTGCCACGTACCCTACTGTAGAATAAAGGAAAATAGACCAAAAAAAAAAAAAAAAACCCCCTCAATTTCAAAACTCCAAATCAGTTATGTTATTAATAAGGGTATAGTAATTCATAACTCATTTTAATAGAAAATAACTAATTTAAAGTATTAAAATTCAAGTGGCTTATTTTTTGTTTTTTCCACACATTTTTTGTGCAGGCTTATTTTATGCCAAGTAAAAGAAAATACAACCTTATCTACACCACTGTATGTTAATTCCTTTTTTTCAGCCGGATAAGAGATTTCATAAATAAATAAATATATATATATATATTCATTTTTTATATCTAGTATAAAAATGAGGATTAGTTTTTTTCGAAGGCAGGTAAATTTTTTAATTGACAATGTTTTATTTGATTATAAACCAGATAAATTGAGCTAGGATATATACCTTTTTTTTTTTTTTTTTGCTCGAAAGCTAGGATATATACCTCATTGACTAGTCTCTGTTTGGATAAATATAAATCCTAAAATTTCCTGTAATTCAAAGAGACGATACTGCGTTCTAAATGGTAGTTTCATTTTGAAGCAAAGTTGGTTTTGCCTTGCCCAGCCATAATTTTGAAGGTTAGCATCTTACTTTTCCCTCTTTCCATATCATTATTACTACCTCCGATACTAATTATAAGACCTAGTTGACTTTATTTGGAGAGATTAAAAAAGCTAAATAAGTTACTTAATTATTTTATATATTATGTATCCTTTTATTATATATTAATTTATTAGTTAAACAAATTAGTTTAGAGAAAAATAAAAATCATTTAAAGTATTTTAATTAGATTCCTTAATTTCTTCAAAAAAAAATCAATTAGATGTTATAATTAAGACCGAAGGGAGTATTATTGTTGTTGTTATTAATTTTTAAAATAAATTAAAGGCATGCATATCTAGCGTGTATGGGCTGCATCTTATCTTGCAAGCAAACACAAGCACGCTAACTTTTCCCCCACCCGGGAGAGTCCTGTGCCTCCAAAAATCAGCCTCTTATGCAAGAGAGACAAGTAATGAGTATACAAATTAAACACTATTCTGTTAGGTTTTAAATATAAGATAAAGTTGATTTTTTTTTTTAGAAATTAAGAGCCCGTTTGGATGGGCTTTTATGATTTTTTTTAAACACTATTTTAATGAAAAAAAATGTTTTTTATAAAAAAATTAATTTATGTGTTTAGATGATATTTTTTTAAAAAAAGCAAAGTCACAAAAAAAAAAAAAGCAAAATGTGGCTTTTTTTGAAAGCTTCAATTTGGAGCTTAAAAAAACACTTTTTTTAAAAGCCCATCCAAACGGGCCCGAAGGAAGTTAAATGAGTTACTTGATCATATAACATGTTGTATATTTTTAGATTATATATCAATTTAGTAGTCAAATTAATTAGTTTAGTAAAAAAAATATAAATATAAATACTCTAAAGTAATTTAATTATGTTACGGACCTGCACAAGGCCCAATGACGAAAGGGCCCAGCCACAAGTATCATATCCTAGCAGATATGTCGGATCTATCTACAATTAGAGAATATCCTAACTCCCCCAGAATCAAGGGGTATCTTCATGATATAACGGCCTAGATACTCGCACCGAGGATCACGTATGGGTCCGATATATCCTATTTGAGGTAAACATGTTCTAACACTCAACTATTTGCATTCTGCCACACTGCACACACACCACCCCCATTGGCGAATAGCCTCGTCTATGCACAGTGATCCCATGCTCTCCTGGATATCTCCTATATAGATATTCCAACAGAGCCCACTGATCCAATATAAAGCACTAACCCAAGGGTGGACACCTGTGCTCGCTCTACATTAGAACATTGGCGCTGACCGTGAAGATGTTAAATTTCAATCCCCGTGGCCACTGATGGCTAACACCATAAGCAGCAGTCAGAACCCTCAGCTTGGAAATCCACCCCAAGCCGAGGCTAGTCAACACCACCATGCTTAGGAGCTACCCCAACACGAAGATACCCCTGAAGGTAACGCCGCGAGTGAAGGGAATGGCGTTTCTGACACGGCATCATCCCCTCCCGTGGTGGCCAAACCTCAGGACACAGCAGTGACGGGGGCCACGGTTCCAAATCCAGACATCCTTCTCTTGCGGAAGACTCAGGAATCAATGCTGAGGTGAATGGAAAACAACGAAAAGCGTAATAACCTCAAGCGCTAAGAAGACCTCAGAGTCATACAGTGGATGATGGAAGATCGATTCAAGCAGTTCGAAACATTCACTCAGAGAGAAGGCCGCGATGATTCACGTGGAGGGAAGGAAATGACGACACATGAAGTCAGTAATCCATCTCATAGTGGAGAACCAAGGTCAGCACGGCGTGATGATGGCAGAACTGCGCAAGGGACGAGTCCGAGGCGAGCTCACCCATCAACCTCGACTTTGAAAAAACTGCGACTGGAATGGATCTCGAATGATGAAGACCGAGATGCGGAGAGAGACCAAGATGCGGAGAGAAAAGCCCGGTCTCGAAGCTCCCCCAGAGAATATAAAATGAAGTACCTAACGGAGCTCAATAGAAGCCTTTCTCCGAAGAAATCGCCAGTGCACCATACCCGAATAATTTTGATTTGTCAGACCTCCCAAAGTATGACGGGACCCAGGATCCCCGCAATCACCTTGATACGTTCGAGCTACTCATGTTCGTTTGGTTAATTAAGGGCCCGGTCATCTCGCGGCTATTTGCAGCAACATTGACTGAACCTGCTCAAAAATGGCTCCATACCCTACTGACGGACTCTATGCATAACTTTGAAGACCTTGGACGAAAATTCGAGTTGAACTTTGCAACCAGCGAGAAGCTGCCGAAGTCCCAATTCACCTTGAGCAAAATCAAGCAGAAAAAGGGAGAGACGCTCTAGAAATATCTGGACCGGTTCAAGGAAGTGGCTTTACAAGTACGTGCACTGCCTTGTGTTCACATGTGTTCTATACCAGAACAAATTAGTTTCCTTAATCTCTAAAAAAAAAATCAACTTTATTTTATATTTAGAACCAAAATAAGTATTTTGCTGATAGATATGGCCACGTCCACTCTGTTGGTGAATAATTTTTTTTTTAAAAAAAAATCAATGAGTGGTTTAATTATATGGGTAAAGGATTTCTCTAGTCACTGGATATAAAGTTATCTCCAGTGACACCAAAACTACTTCGTTTTGGATTAATGAAAGGCGTTTCTGTAATTTTGTTTATTTTTTAATCATATACATTTTACCAAAACACCCTTCATTAATTCACTTAAAATTACTAACAAACCCTTCATTAATTTAAAACGACGTAGTTTTGGGGTTACTGAAGATAACTCTATTTTCAGTGACTGAAGAAATACTTTTCTCTAATTATTTATGATCATGTTTCTAGAAATATTGAGCTATAAAATCATGCTCTATTTCTTTTTTTTTTTTGTAAATTACAGGCAAGCTGAAAAGCTTGGAATGATGAGGAAAGGACTAGATCATGAAGACCAGTCCTTAATACATCAAACTAGCAAAATAAACTGAGCAAACTAAGCAAAACAGGTCATCTGGTCTCTAAAATACATATCCAAGCAACCCCCTGGAACGAATGGGACAAGTATCATGTCGGCATCAGCAGGAGTATCGTGGCCCTGTTTAGCCATATAATCTACACATGAAATGTTTCCTCTCGAAGTATAGTGAAGCTCGACGTCCCAGTCTTCATATTGCAAGTCTCTAGTCTCCCCGATAATTCCTCTAAGGGGGTGGTCAGTGTGGTAGTCCCTCATAAGGGTGTTGACCGCATCCAATGAGTCCGAGTAAAGAACAATTCTTTGAAAGCCCATCTGATGGCACAGCTTCAGACCAATCATGATAGCATAAATTTCAGCTTCGAGCACAATGTGGAAGCCAAGCGATTTGTGGAATCCCATCAACCAACAACCCTGAGAGTCCCTTATGATGCCACCGCAAGCAGCTTGTTGCTGATATCGCACAGAGCCATCAACATTAATGCAGACAACGTTTGCTGGTGGAGGTGTCCAAGCTTTTTCAACATCACTGCCAAGGTTAAAAATTTTGTGCGTCAGCGTTTGATTAGATGTACCCTCCATGAGGAGGTAGGTACAAGTATGAAGCATCTCCCTGGTAGTCGCGTTTTCGCCTTGGAAGAGAAATCTACAACTAGTTGTCCAAAGGACCCAGCACGCCAAATTGAAGGTTCTCTGCCAAGAAGTATTTTGAAATCGTCCCTTTCCAGGATTGTTGTTGATATTCCACTTGAGCCATTCTTGCACATTTCCTGCAAAAAAGAGAGAAAAGTAGTTAGGTCTGATAAGTTGTTTCCACAAACTTTAAGCTCTCTCACAATCCCTAATAACGTGGATCACGTCTTCCTCATTGTTGCAATTGAAAGGGCAAAGATTTCCATCAGATAGGCCTCTTCTGGCTCTTAGAGAGTTAGTCACAAGTCTTTCGTGACCAACTTGCCACATTAACATTTTAACTTTCTCGAGGAGCTGCCATTTCCACAATAGGGTCCAGAATCTATTTATGTCGGTCTCGTCGTGATCAGAGAGGTAATTGTAAGCAGATTTAACAGAGAAGCATCCATCTTTAGCAGCTCGCCAAGTGAAGCAATTAGGAAAACTATTAGTAGGGGGTTGCATTCTTGAAATAGAATTTATAATTGTAGAAGGAAGAATTCCCCACGATCTATTAGTATTCCATCTGCCGTTACTTAAAATTTGGTCTCTCACCATCTCATCAAGGCTTATCAAGGATGGATTTTGAACGAAGGTTATGAAAGGCCGGTCAAGAGGGAGCTAGAGGTCATGCCAGAATTTGGTTTCGCTCCCGTTATTAACTTTCCTGTCAATGCCAGCAAGGAATTTATCCCAGACCTCAACCACCGCCTTCCAAACAGAAGAAGAATTTCTCTTTTTTGAAACCTTAGGCACAGAGGAACGATCGAAATTGTACTTGGACCATAGCCATTGAGCCCATAGAGAATCCTTTTTTGTCAAGAAATTCCAGCAGATCTTCATAATAAAATATGTTCTATTTCTAATAAAACACGTTTGCATAATTTTTATGAAGACCCTCTGTTTAAAATGCTATTCTGATTTGAGGGAAACCTTAATCTAATTAAATATATATATTATATTCTGATTATTTAGGAGCTTAAAGTACGTACGTGTTGCTTTAGAATTTGAGAACAGGACATGACGCAAGTGGTTTTGCAAACTCTCAAGGCTCAACAAACAAACAAAACACGTGCCCTTACTTTTGGAAATACACAAATATTCTATTCTATTCCAAAAATTATTATTATATATTCTTTTTTCACGTCCCCACAACGCCACTCAGCCGAGCATGTTATCTCCTCCACGTAAACGGCGTTGTTTATGTCCCTGCCCCTCTTCCTCACGCCATCAACGTTTATTTCCATCTCCCACCCTTTTTATTCTTTTTAATTGATTTCTTTTTTGTCAAAGCCTTTGAATTGATTCAACTTTTATACACACATTCAAACTTAAAATCAGTTAAACGCCTGTTGCAATTCACTACTCCCTTTTGTCCTTATATATATATATATATATATAAAAGTTGGTAGTAGTCCTAAATATAAGATATATATTTTATACTCCCTCCGATTTTAATTATAAGACCGGTTTGACTTTTTTAAGAGATGAAGAAAACTAAATAAATTACTTAATTATATCATATGTTGTGTATCTTTATTAGATACATTAGTTTATTTATTTATTTTTGGTTAAACACAGGGCATAGCCCATCTATACTACTTAACCAAAATAAAAATGTGGGTAAGAGATACATTAATTTATTAATCAAACTAATTAGTTCGGAGAAAAAAATAAAAATACTCTAAAGTAATTTAATTACCTTCCTTAATTTCTCCAAAAAAAGTCAACTAGATCTTATAATTAGGATTGGAGGGAGCTTTATAAGTCTTTTTATAATTTGATCTTATTGATACTCCTTCAACAATAATCAAAGAGGAAATTAAGGAAAATGACCAGGTTGTTTTATTATTATTATTATTATTATTATTATTATTATTATTATTATATATATATATATATATATTATACTCCATCTGGTTTTTATTATAAGGCACCAACTATCGACACTTTTTTGTCCTTATTACAAGGCACCAATTGCTTCTAACTAACTTATTTGTTAATATTTTCCTATTATGCCCTCATTTTAAACTAACTCCTTTAAATCCACATCATTAAAGTAGGGGTAAGGTTGGAAATAATTATTAATTTTGGACCAATTTAATTAGTGCAAATAAATGGCGGGTTGGGCAGCCTGATGCCAAATCCATAGCGCGCCCATTAAACTTTAAATGGGTATGGGCTAGCTCATATCCGTACCTCAACCAATCAAAACTCATGTAAACGAGCTAACATATAAATAAGCGGACTAACCGGACTTTGGATAACTCACTTACATTTGATCTATTTATTTTTTGAAAAAAAAATACATAAGCATTAAATATTCATCCAAATTTATCATTTTAAATTTTGAAATCCGAACCTTCAAAGTTCAATAATCACAATCACACAAAACAACATAAATTTAGCTTAAGTACTATCATAACATAAATTTATTCAAGATAGGAAGTCCAGGAATGCCTTTACCTTATGCCATAATGCGGAATGAGATGGGTAATTAATTTTAAAAAACACTAAATTGGCGAGTACAAGTAGCCTTTAGGTGTATTAGTAGCCCGCCCATTTAAGTCTTAAATGAGTGGGTTAGAACCTGCCCCGTATATGTTTTTATGAGCGGGTTCAAAATGACCCAATTACACTGGGTTGTGAGTAGGCTCATGGCTTATAGGTTTCATGCTCATGCTTAAATTTAAAGACTTAACTTTCATTCCTTGGTCTGTGAGAAATGGTAGTTGGTATCTTTTAATAAGGACAAAAGTATTAATTTACTTAACTAACTTTATTAATTTAATTTAATTAGATTAATATGTCTTACATTAGGATTAAAGATGAGAGAGAGTACTATTTCAGGATCATAGATGGAATAGTAGAATCGACATGGGCCTGGGTGATGGCTTCTATAGCGGCCCAATGCTCCACATTGGGCTTTATCTCAAGCCTCACCTCACCCACACGAACTCGTCAAAACGTATCACATACCAAGTCAAAAAGGTTCTTCTTATCATGTTTCGGGTAAAGGAGCAAATTGATTAACAGACTTTTATTTCGAGAACGGCACAAAAAAATTTTAAATGGACAATTTATACCAAACGACTTTTTAAAAGGTAAAAATAACACAAAAACATTACTTTTGAGCAACTCCGTTAGTTACTATTACCTTTTAAAGGGAAACTTCTCCAGCCCAAAGTCAATGGTCTCATCATCCTTGGAATCAGAGAAATTCAAGAAAGTGATGTCGGATTCAGGGGAAGACGACCCAACCCAGGATTCATCAAACCAAGGCGACGATGTTGTGTTCTCCACCTTACAATCCTCCACATCACTCTTCGATTCTGACTCTTCTGGTGCCGCCTCAGGCTTTGAATCGCCGACGGATAAAGTTTCCCTTGCACTCCCCTGTTTCTGGGAATTGGCCAAACTTTCACAAATAGCTTGAAGCTTCGCATCGACGGAGGAATGAAGAGGTTTGTAATTCCCAAATTCACCAAACACATGAGCTCCTTGGTGTCACGAGTGAGGGAAATTAAGGCGAGCAAAATCACCCATCAGCTTATAAGTAGCGTTGTCATAAGCCAAAGCAGCCTCTTCAGAGGTGTCAAAAGTGCCGAGCCAGAGACGGGCTGGTTTCCTGTAAGTTTCTGTTTTCCCCTTCGAGTTGCAGCTTTCTTCAACCTGTGCTCTTGTTATCCAGACCACGGTCCAACCATGCCTGAGGCAGAATCAGCGCCATAATCGAAGATCTCCCCCAATCATAATTCCGAGATATCAGCCCCTGATATCGCTCATTAACCCGGGGATACTCGCACCAGACTCCTTTATAAATACAAGGGAACCCTAATCAGGTGCACACATTCTAATCTATGCTTTATTTACTTTCTGTCACACAGAGCACACACACCACCCCCTGGCTTCACGCCTCCAAATATATTGCGAATTACGTGGACTTTGATCCTCTCAAAGGGTACGTAGGCTCTAGACTTGACAACCTAGTCAAGTCCAATTGATCTGTGTTCTTAGGACAGAACAGCTCTGTTTTTGAAATTGAGTCAGGTCGTCTTCTTATATATTTGGTTTTAGATTCTTTTTTTTCCCCGTGTCCTTCACGTATTGTGTAGCATGATGGCAACTATAGGTATGTATGATTGTAGCAGCAACCTGGCATCAGATTTCATAGATCCGTATGGTGAACATCTGACGAAGGTTCTTGAACCTTTGTGAAAATGGAATAAGACTTTTAAATGGTAATAGTAACTAACAGAGTTACCAGCAAAAGTAACGTTTTTGTGTTACTTTTACTTTTTAAAAAGTCGTTTGGTATAAATTGTCCATTTAAAAGTTTTTTGTGTTGACCGCTTCTGAAATAAAAGTCTATTGGCCAATTTACTCCTTCACCCTCCTGTTTCCTGCTACAACTTTTCCTCACTCTATCTCTCTCTTGCCTCCTCCGCTCCACACTGTTTCTCCATGTCCTCGTTAGAGGATGCAAATAGTCCCAATACATGGATCAAAATTTTGTTAAAATTGGTTAATAACAATAAATATTTAAAAATTAAATTATTATTATTTTTTAAAAAATATATATCCTTAGATAGCAAGCGAGTGATTAATGTAGTGAGGCTAACTCATAATTAATGTAGGTAAAAGGGAAAAACAATGATGCCACAGATTTTATGTACTCCTCTGTTTAATATTTGAAGATAGTTAACGTAAGTAAGACTTTAATCTATAATATATTATACTTATATTTTTTTTCTTACACTAATTTACCTAACATAAAAACAAATGTATAACTTAGCATTTTATAGAGATATTTTCATAGCCAAGTCACACTTATTCCATTGAAGTAGTCTATCTATCTTTAATTTAATTTAATTAGTTTTCATGTCTTTTAAATGGGATGAAGCTACTTCTTGAACAAAGCCCTAGCTTTGGTCTTTAACAAGGACCCTCCACTGCATAAAACAATGTGGTTTTAAGTCAAAACAATGAGTAACTATGTTTTTCTTAAATATTTTTTAGTACTGTTACTAAAAACATACTTACTGGTATTTAAAAAATACTTCATGATTTTAAAAAATTATCTTAAGATCTTCAAAATATATATTTTAGGGTACTAACTGATACTAAAAAGATCTTTGATACTGAACAGTACTAAAAAAAATACCTCATGATCTTAAAAAATTATTTTAAGATCTTTGGAAAAAAATTTTGAAGCATATTTTTCGTATCAGTCAGTACTCTAAAATATTTTTTCAAGATCACAAAATTTTTTTCCCGTACCTGTCAATATCCTGAAGTATTTTTTCAAGATCTTAAAATAATTTTTCAAAATCACAAAATATTTTTTTATACCAATCAATATCCTGAAGTATTTTTTTAGTACTCTATCTAGTCCTTATAATAAGGCATCAAATAACTTTTCTCACACATCAATAAACAGTTAAAGTTAATAAAGTTGTCCTACAATTTAAATAATTTTTAATATTACTCCTACTAACTGCACTAAACTTTAATACTTATATTAATTATTACTTTCATATACTATCATTATTAATTATAGGCATACATAAAAAATTAATACTTCTTAAAAAGAAATAAATATTTTATAAAAAAGATCAAATAAACTTATTAGTTATGTTCTGTATGAAGAACACAGAGATTGGACTTGACTAGGGTGTCAAGCCTAGAGCCTACGTACCCTCGAAGGGATCAAAGTCCACGTAGTTCGCGACAAACTTGAAGGCACGTAGCCAGGGGAGTGGGGTGTGTGCTCTGTGTGGCAGAAAGTAACAAGAGCATAAGATAGAACGTGTGCACCTGTTTAGGGTTTCCTTCTATTTATAGAGGAGCTTGGTGCCCGTATCTCCCTATTGATGGGCAATATCCATGATTGAGCCCTTCAGGGCTGATTGGCTGGTGCCATGATTGTAGGAGGATCTCCTATTAATGAGCTCCTAAATATAGGGGATCTCGGATCCTTTCCAAATATAGCGCGGATCCCTTATAGGCGCAGTTGGGCCGGGGTCTGGACTTGGGCCTATTGGGCCGGTCCGTAACAGTTGCCCCCCAGCTTGGTCGTTCAGGCTTCTGGACGGCCGAGATGCTTAGTGCCCCGGGCCCGTTATGGCCGAGGTCCTCCTACTCGGCTTGGGACTGCGGTCGGCTCAATCGGTTCTCATCCTGCCCAGAACGTCGGGTTTGCTTGTGTCCGGGCGGTTTTTATCCTATCCGGGTCCCCAAGCGTTCTCTTGCCTTTTGGGATTCTTCGTACGCTTCGGTTTTCCCCTACGTGAACCGTCACTGTGGTTTTACAGCTGTCAGATCCTTAGTGGAGGGAATCTGCAACCGTCATGCCTTTTCGTCTCTCGAGGCCAATGCGCATTTATGGCGCTGGCGTCGTGCTGCGCCAATCTCAACGCGCCTGCATGGGAAAATACCGTTGTGCCCTTCTTGTGTTAGGATTTCGGTTTAAATAGCCTTCTCTGCGCTTCTTTTCCACTTTTCCCGCTATTACATTTTCTCGCTCAGACTACTCTCTGGTTTCTCTAGAGCTTCAGAGGGGATTCTTTGTGCCCGGAACTTTCGCCGTCTTCCAGCGTTCTGGTTCCTTCCTCTTTCACATAACAGGTATTGTGCCGCTTTTCTGTCATTTTGTTCGGTATTTCCTTTTCTTTTACCGTTTATTCTTCGTTGATTGACGTTTGTATCATCGCTCTTCCCTCCTTCCGGGTTTCCTGTGTTTCCTTAGAATCAGTGTACCCGAAATTCGTCCCATCGTTTCCTTAAACACTGTTCTTAGCGCTTTAGGTTTCTGACCATGGTGAGGGGTAGAGGTATTCCTAGTTCTGCAGCTTCATTGACGCCGGAGGAGGAAATGCTCCTTCGTGCGCGTCTCCCGCGGGCTACTTACTGGGTTCTTGGGGGTGAACCACCTGCTTCGGGAATCCTGGATCCTTCGCGCCGAGGTGGCGCCGTGCGTCCGGGGCGAGGTGGGGCTCGCCCGTCCTCGGGAAGGGTTTCTGTTTCAATTCCACGCTCACCCTTCCGGGCGCTTGCAGCCGCTCTTCCTCAAGAATCGCCTGGTGGGGCCCTGGTGGGTTCCTCTTCCAGTTCCCAATCCCCGGTGGTGATGGCTCGACCGCTGAATTTTTACGAGGGTCCCTCTACTGCTTGCCGGTCGTCCGCTCCCGAGGGTTACGTGGGCCCCTGTTGGGACTGCCTGGCGGAGGCTTCCGTGTTAATGGCAGGAGATGGGGATACCATGGCTTCGTCCATTCTAGGCTCCTGTCGGCATTGGTCTGCCCCGGTTGTTTCTTCTCGCGACCCCATTCGTCCGAGTCGGTCGTCATTAGTACCTGTTGTTATGCTTGTACCAGGTATTTCTGCTTCTTTGCTAATACTGGTTTTGTTTATTTTCGTATAGGCTTATTTATGGCTCCCAAGTCGGGATCTTCTAAAAAGCGCTCGGAGGCCGGTGGCCCGGACTCTTCCAATCCATCCGAAGCCCTGATTCGCCGATATGGTTGGGTATCGTACGACGTGCTGGCAACAACGTCGTTGATGTCGGAGGTAGACATAGCACGGCTGGAGGTCCCGGCCATGCCCGGATGCGTCCTTAGGCGTCCGGGGCCTGAGGAGCCTGTATGTGCGGCTCGGACCGAGGGTCAGCCGGATTTTTTCTTCTTTTACCGGGACTACTTGACTCGGGTCCGAGTTTCTCTTCCTTTCACCCCCTTCCAGATGGAGGCGTTGCGGCATCTTCGTCTCGCCCCGACACAACTTCATCCGAATGGTTGGGGATACCTAGTCGCCTTCGAGCGGTTATGCGGCCATTTTCCGCTCCCTATCCCCTGTACCGCCAACCTCTTTTTCCACTTCTTCGGACCTTTTACCCCTAGTTCGTCCGCGAGGGGTGACCATCTGAGGGGCATGGTATCCCTGCGGATCAACCCAGACCGTCACTTGATGACGCCCTTTTCCGACTCCTTCAAACGGTTTAAGGGGGCTTTCTTCAAGATCGAGACCGTCCCGGGGGAGCGGCCGTGGTTCTTAGAGGATGGTGGTCGGTTCCCGCTGTATTGGGGGGAAGGTCATTACAAGGCTAAGGCCATCTCCTACCAGGTTCCGTTCGAAGACCTGGTTCCGGAATCGGTTTCTGCTTTGCCACGGCTCGAGGCCCTGGTGGCCGAGTACGGTGTGCAGCCGGCTGGCTTCTATATTTCTGCCGAGCCGCCGCCTTCCTTGTGTAGGGTCACTAGTAGTCGTGTTTGTTTTTGTTTCATTATTGTTCTTATGAATCGGTGGATTCTGATCTACTTTGTTTCTGTCTGTTTGCAGCTAGGGCTATGGACGACCTGCCGCTATACGCTCGCTTGTCGAGGGCGGCCGCCGCGCCTACGAGTCGCCCCAAGAAGCGGGCGGCTTCTTCTACTGCCGGCGCTCCTTATGCCTCGGCTCCTAAGAAGGCCAAAGGCCCTACTGCTGATGGCCCTTCTTCCCCCCTGGCCACGCAGGCTGCTTCGTTGGTGGAGTCTCCGGTGCTTGAGGGCCGGGAAGTCGCTGCTATGGACCCAAGCCCGGTGCCTGGTTCGCAGGGTTCTAAGGGGCGAGAGGCCCCGATTTCCGATGAGGAGGTTGAGGCTGAGTTTTTCACCGATGATCCTCCATCTCTGCCAGATCTGCCTTCGTCATCCTCGCTTCCGCCACCACCGCTGCCGAAGTCTCTTCTCGCCCGTGGCCGTATTTGGCACGATGGGGTAGTTCTTGAGGTTTCCACCGCCTTCCTCCCTCCCCGACACTTTATTGGCTGCGCTGCCCTGACCCGACCGGCCCTGGAAGAGCTGCACAGGAACCAGGCAGAGCTTTGCCGGGCGGTGGGATATAACCAAGCCTTTATCATGGTCCGGGAGCAATATGCCTGTTCCCATGCTGATGCCCAGAGGCTGCGGGCACAGGTCGAGGAGTTGGCCAAGAGTTTGTCGGCTGCGGAGGCCAAGGCCGCATCTGCTGGCGACCTGCAGGAGGAGCTTGAGGTGGCGGAGGCCAAGGCTAAGTCGGCCGGGGAGGAGCTGGCCAAAGGCTAGGCGGCGCGGGATGCGGCCCTCGCGGAACTGGAAGGGGTTCGGGCGGAGCTGGATGCCGCGAAGGCTGCGGCGGTCCGGGTAGATCGGGAGCTGCAACTGTCCCAGGAGCATGCCAAATCGGTCGCCGTGGAGTGCACCCGGGCCGTGAAAGAGAGGTCCGAGAGCCTGGCTGCGGCCAAGGCTTTAGAGGCGCGGCTGGCTGCTTTGGCCAGGGATGAAGAGGCGGCTCAGGCAGCCCTTGCTGCTGAGAAGGTGACCTCCCGGGAGCTTACGGACGCCCTGGTGCAGACTGCCGAGGCCTGCTTTAAGCAAGCCTTGCTCCAGATCCGGTACCTCAACCCCGGGGTTGAGCTTCGAGTGGAAGGATATGATCATCGTGCCTTTGTCAAGGACGATGGATCTTTCCTCCCATTCGAGCCGCAAACCGCCGAGGACCCTGATGAAGAGGCCGTGGAGGGTGCTACCGCGGCCGAGCCAGAGGAGGAAGCTGATGCTGGGTCGGGCTCCCCGTCTTAGCTTTTATTTTTGCTATTTGTATTTCTTGGGGTGTTGGAACCCTTGTAACTTTGAATGATCCCGGCCTTGGTGCCGTTTTTGTACAGACTTGAACAATTGATGACAATATTTTTGTTGCCTTGTGCTGCGATCTGTACTCGGTTTAATTCTTTACCGTCACTTTTGTCTGGATTTGACAATGAACGATTTACCTTTGTATCATCCTTTTTCGTCTGTCGGCCGTGTTTAGATAACTTAGACAATGGGTGGGCTTATCTCTCTTTTGTCTAAGTTTGGGTGTTCCTTCGGCTGCATTGTTGCAAGCCGTCTGGATGCTCTAGACAATGGATTCTGCCATCCTTTTGCCTGAGCTTAAGAATCGGTTGGCCGTGTGGGTAACTTAGGCAATGGATACTTTTATCATTCTTTTGCCCAAGCTTTATCGTTTGTCAGCCGCATATGTACAGGCGTTGTTTCTCTACCACACTTGGTGTGTGGGAGATTGGGGCAAGGTTGTCTTGTTTCAGCCTCGTCAGGCATCACTAACCGTACTGCCTCGGCCCGGCTTACAAGTAGCCGAGCTCCAACTTTCTTCTAGTTGGATCAAGTTGTACCGGCGTAAGGGCGGGACTACCACGTGTCTAACCGAGGCTTCGTCTGCCTGGAGTCGGACATTTTGACCTGATCAGGGTCGGTCATGGCAGGCCGCTTACTTAGCCGGGCGAGCGTTGACGCGTCAATTTCGCAAAGGGCCGCGTTCGATTCCTTTGCCGAGCTCTAACCAATGCCTGTCGGGGTACGACGGCCGGTTTTCGTACATCTAGATGTTTTTGGTTCTGGCCGGGTTTGTGACCTCGGGGCCGTCTACCGGTGCCGGGGTTAATAGCCCCGGCTTTCGGTTCCTTAGCCGGGCTTCATTGCCTCGGCCTTGTTGCTTTTGGCCGATCTAAGCGGCTCAGGCTTCATGCTTAAGCTTTGTGCGTATTGGTAAATATTCCCAGTAGGATCCTTTATTGATGAAAAGAAATAGCCCTACGGGGCCTTACAAAGCATCACAATCAGAAATGACACAACTTGGATTCAAAACGCAAGGAAAACAAATGCGAGGAAAAGAAGAATCGTAAAAGCAGACAAAAACTGCCGAAAAAGAGTCTAGCTATAGTAGATCTTTAGCTTGTCGGCATTCCATGTCCTTTTGATTGGCTTTCGTGCCAAAGTCTCGAGGATGTATGCTCCTCCGTCGAGCTTTTCCTTAATCCGGTAGGGCCCTTCCCAGTTTGCCGCCAGCTTCCCGTCCTTGGCATTCTTGTTGCCTATGTCGGCCCGTCGGAGTACTAGGTTGCCTCGGTTGAAAGACCGGGGTCTGACCTTTCTGTTGTACTTCGCCGTGAGTAGCTGCTTGGCGGCTAGTTCCCGGCAGTGCGCTGTAACCCGGATTTCATCAATGAGGTCCAAGTCAGTTTTCAAGGCGTCGTCATTCGATCCCTGCCCCTCTTGCCCGGCTCTCACCTTTCTCCAGGATGGCTGTCCGATTTCAACCGGGATCATTGCCTCACACCCATAGGTCAGCCTGTACGGGGTTTCTTGAGTCGAAGACTGTACGCTCGTGCGGTATCCCCAGAGGACGCTGTGGAGCTGTTCGGTCCAGTTTGTCTCAGCTTGCAACATTCGCCTCTTTAGTCCGTCCAGGACGACTTTGTTGGCGGCTTCAGCCTGGCCATTGGTCTGGGGGTGTTCGACGGACGAGAAGTGCTGCTTAATGTCCAAGTCGGACATTAGTGCTTGGAAACGATGGTCCATGAATTGGGTCCCATTGTCCGTGACGACCTCGGCTGGTATGCCGAAACGAGAGACGATGTTGTGCCTGAAGAATTTCATCACTCTAGCCGACGTTATTGTGGCGAGTGGCTCTGCTTCGATCCATTTAGTGAAGTAGTCGACTGCGACGATGAGCCATCTGCACTGCCCTTGCGCCGGCCTAAATGGTCCGAGGATGTCCATGCCCCACTTGTAGAAGGGCCATGGGGCTGGCATTCCTTTAAGTTCAGAGGGTGGTGGCCATATGACCCTGGCGTGCTTCTGGCAACTGTCGCATGTCTTGGCCTTCTCCATGGCGTCCTGACTCATAGTGGGCCAGTAGTAGCCGGCGCGCAACGCTTTCCGGGCTAATGCCTTGCCCCCCATGTGGTGGCCGTTAGCGCCTTCGTGTAGCTCGGCCAGCACATATTTGGCTTCGGAATCTCCAAGGCATCGCATCATTGGGCAATGGAGTCCCTTCCTGTATAGTTGGTCATCGACCATAGCAAAGAGGGCGGCTTCTCTGATCAGCTTTTTTGCATCTGTCGGGTCGGTGGGGATAATTCCCCTCTCGAGGTAGTCTTCAATAGGCTTTCTCCAGTCGGCCCCTCCAAAAATGGCCATGATGCAGCTAGGCTCGGCCAGGTTCTGTTGTATCACGGTCCTATGGTTGTCCGGCCCCTTAGTGCTTGCCAACTTAGAGAGGATGTCGGCTCTTGCGTTCTCCTCTCTTGGGATATGGGACACTGTGACCTCCTCGAATTCGGCCATCAGCTCTTTGGCTTTATTTAGGTACTTTGCCATGAGCGGGCCCTTCGCCTGGTAGGTGCCGTTTATCTGAGCCGCGACGAGCTGCGAGTCGGTTAAGACCTTTACTCGCTGGGCGCCATTATCCTTTGCCTGGAGTAGTCCGGCCAGTAGGGCCTCATATTCGGCCTGGTTATTAGAAGTCTGGAATTCTAACTGGAGAGAGTGTTCGGTGGCTACTCCCTGTGGGCTTTCCACGATGATTCCTGCACCGCTGCCCTTTGCGTTGGATGATCCATCCACATAGACCTTCCACGTCCCGTCGCTGACTATGGCCGGGGTGAGTTCCCTAATGAAGTCTGCGAGTGCCTGGGACTTGATCGCCTGCCGGGCTTCGAAAGCGATGTCAAACTCTGATAGCTCTATGGCCCAATTGGTCATCCTCCCTGCCAGGTCCGGCTTATGCAGAATTTGCCGGATCGGCTGGCTGGTTCATACGACAATCCGGTGTCCCTGGAAATACGACCGGAGTCTTCTTGCGGCTGTGAGTAGAGCAAAAGCTACCTTCTCCAGCCTCTGGTACCTGATTTCAGAGCTTTGCAAGGCCCTGCTGGTGAAGTATATTGGCGTCTGTCCTGCCTCGGACTCCCTTACTAGGGCGGCGCTCACGGCTTCATTGCCGATTGATAGGTAGAGGAATAAGGTCTCTCTTGGGTCCGGCTTCGTGAGCACCGGAGGGGATGCCAAACATCTCTTAATTTCTTCGAATGCTGCGTCACAGTCCGGGCTCCATCCGCCTCGGGTTTCTTTCTTTAGCAGCTTGAAAAGAGGTAGGGCTTTCTCGGCCGACTTCAGCAAGAAGCGCGTCAATGCGGCTAGTCGGCCCGTCAGCTGCTGTACCTCCTTTTTAGACCTCGGGGGCTGCATGTCGAGCACGGCTTTGCATTTGTCCGGGTTGGCCTCTATCCCTCGGTTCGTTAACATGAAGCCTAGGAATTTCCCTGCTGGGACCCCGAAGGCACACTTGGCCGGGTTCAACCTGATTCGATGTCTTTTTAACTTCTCAAACGTCTGTTCTAGGTCCCGGATGTGATCTTCTGGGAGTTTTGACTTGACGATCATGTCGTCTATGTAGACTTCTATGTTACACCCGATCTGATCCTCGAAAACTCGGTTCATCGTCCTTTGGTAGGTGGCCCCGGCATTCTTCAGTCCAAAGGGCATGACGTTGTAGCAATAATTCGCCTTATCAGTTATAAAGGCGGTCTTTTCTTGGTCCTCGGGATGCATGGCGATCTAGTTGTAGCCGGAGTAGGCATCCATGAAGGAGAGGAGTTGGTACCCGGCCGAGTTGTCCACGAGCTTATCTATGTTAGGCATCGGGTAGGAATCCTTAGGACAGGCTTTGTTGAGGTTGGAGTAATCGACGCACACTCTCCATTTGCCGCTGGGCTTGAGGACCATGACTACGTTGGAGAGCCAAGTGGTGTATTGTACCTCTCGAATGAAGCCGGCCGCTAGGAGTTCCTCAATGTGGCCCTCCAGGGCCTTCTGCCTATTGTCCGCGATGTTCCTCTTCTTCTGTGCCACGGGTCTAGATCCCGGCCAGATGCCGAGCTTGTGACAGCAGAAGTGGGGGTCAATGCCGGGCACTTCGGCCGAGGTCCATGCGAAGACGTCACGGTTCTGCCTTAAAAAGTGTATCATGAGGTCCCTCAGGCCGTGGTCCATATCATGGCCAATTTTGGCAGTTTTGGATGGGTCCTCGCCTAGCATTATCTCCTCCAGCTCTCCTTCTGGTTCGGGCCTCGGATTGTCCAGCTCCCGGAGGTCCAACTCGACCATGTTGACTTGCTGCCGCGGGCGCTCACCTGGGCCGGCTTCGGCTACTCGCTCATTAAATCCGAGCCGGGGTGGAGACGTTGGTCCTCCTTCCTCGACCCGGAGAGCTTCGTAGTAGCATTACCTCGACTCTTTCTGGTCTCCAGAGACCACAACTATCTGGTTCTTATTATTGACCATCTTCAGCTTCTGGTGCTTGGTGGATACTAGTATATCCCAGTTGTGGATCGTTGGTCGACCCAGGATGATGTTGTAAGGGGACCGGAAATCAGCGACTACGAATCGTACCCGCTCCGATTTGAAGACCTCTTTGGTGCCCAGAGTTAACCGGAGGTCGATGTAGCCTTTTGGGAAGGATTGCTCGCCATTGAAACCCACCAAGGTGGTTTTGCAAGGCTTAAGGTCCTCTTTGTCGAGGTGCATCCTTTTGTAGGCATCCCAGCTTATGATGTCCGCTGAACTTCCTGCATCCACAAAAATTCTTTTAACACGACAGTTTATCAGGGTTCCGGTGATTACCAGCCCGTCCAGATGTCCGGGTATGACGTCTTCCAACTCTTCCTCGGTGAAGGTTAGGGCAGGGGGCCGAGGCTTCTTTGGGTCTTCCTTGAATTTAGGGGGGTCTCGGACGGCCAATACTTCGCGGAGGTACTTCCTTCGCTGGCTTATTGTGTCTCCTCCTCCCCCAAATCCTCCGCTGACGACGTTGCACTGGAAATCGACGTCGGGAAATTCGTCGTCCGAGGCCGCCTTCTGCTTTTTCCCCGGAGTTCGGGATTCCTTGGGCGGACTTCTGGAGCGGGCGCGGTCGTTGCGTTTCCCGTTTGTCCTTCCCTGAGTCTTGATCACGTACTGACGCAGTTTCCCATCCCTTACGAACTTCTCGATTGCGTCGCGGAGGTCATAGCACTCGTCGGTGGTGTGGCCGTTGCAGTCGTGGAACTTGCAGAACTTGGAACGGTCCGTGTTGGAGCGTCCTCTGATCGGCTTTGGCCTGTCCACCCGCTTCATCTCGGTCTGGGCTACCTCCTTCCATACCTGGGACCGAGGGACGTTCAGCGGGGTGTAACTGTCGTACTTGGTCTTCTGGTCGGCCCGGTCAGACTTTGTCCGGCTGTCCCGGCTGCGCTGTCTCGGGTCGGTCTTCGTCCTTCTTGGGCGTTCCTCGTCGCTAGGCGGGCTTTTCCTAGTTCGTTCAGGTTCATCGGCATTGGCCGCCTCCATCTGCTCCATTTCCAGGTACTTCTTCGCCTCGGTATAGAAGTCGGTCAAGGTGTACGCTGGATTCTTGCATAGGTGGCGAGCCAGCCGGGATGCTGGATCCAGTCCATTGACCAGGCAGTGTACGTGGACATCCTCGGGCAATGACCGTACTTGCATGGCCACGTCTCGGAACCGATCCAGAAACTTCTGCAAGGCCTCACCCTTCTTCTGACGTACTTTGCTCAAGGTGAACGTAGTCTTCGGCTGCTTTTTGCTGGTGGCGAAGTGCAGCTCGAATTTTCGTCCGAGGTCTTCATAGTCTCGGATAGAGTTGTCCGGAAGAGACGTCAGCCACCTGTGTGCCGGCCCGTCCAGAGTAGCCGCAAAAAGGCGCTGAATGACCGGACCGCTGATCTGTCGGACCCACATGAGCTTCTCAAAGGTAACCAAGTGGTTCCGGGGGTCTTGGCTCCCATCGTATTTCGGCAGGCTGCTTAAATCAAAGCGCTTTGGGAAACGGGCTGTTGCTGCCTCCCTCGAGAACGGGGATCTCCCCGTCTCTGATAGGTACGTCACACGATATTCCCGAGGTGATCCGTGGCGGGGCCAGGGAGTTCTTTCTTCGGCACGGGTTTCTTCTTGATCACGGTATTCCCTTTCATGCCGATTGGTGCGGTTAGGACCGGCACCGTGGTTTCCTCTGTCTCCCGGGGACCGTGGTCCGCCGTGGCCTGCAATCGGGCGCCGCCTCGGTTCGCCGTCGTCGCGGCGTGGGTTCCTTGGCTCAGAGTTGCTCGAGGAGCTGCTGCCGCCTGCCGAGGCTCTCCTTGTATGACCGCGACCCCTGTGGCGGCCTCTCACGCGGCGGTCATTCTCGAGTGCCTCTTGGATCATCTTTCCGATAGCTTCGAAGTCAGCCCGTCTCTGTAGGTCATCGTGTTTTTCCTTGTTCTCCAGGCGCCGCATGAATGATTCCTGAGTCCTCCTCATCATGCGGACGTCGGCATCAACTGCCCGGACATCACGCGTTGGAGATGGCGCGAGTGCTTCTTCTGGTTGCCGGTCTTCATGCCGCGGCTGCTCCTCATGGAGCGGCTGTTCCCTGTCCGGGGAGGAAGTCACCGTATCGGTAACATGTCCTTCTGGGGTGTTTCCTCTCCGAGGTGGCGCCGGCGGCTGGCCTGGCGACGGGCGGCTGGCTTGTGGGTCTCCTCTCACCGGTTGGGGATTTCTGCTGTGGCTTCTAGTGCTCACCATTAGTAGTCACGGGGATTGAAGTTTACGGTTCCCCACGGTCGGCGCCAATGTTCTGTATGAAGAACACAGAGATTGGACTTGACTAGGGTGTCAAGCCTAAAGCCTACGTACCCTCGAAGGGATCAAAGTCCACGTAGTTCGCGACAAACTTGAAGGCACGTAGCCAGGGGAGTGGGGTGTGTGCTCTGTGTGGCAGAAAGTAACAAGAGCATAAGATAGAACGTGTGCACCTGTTTAGGGTTTCCTTCTATTTATAGAGGAGCTTGGTGCCCATATCTCTCTATTGATGGGCGATATCCATGATTGAGCCCTTCAGGGCTGATTGGCTGGTGCCATGATTGTAGGAGGATCTCCTATTAATGAGCTCCTAAATATAGGGGATCTCGGATCCTTTTCAAATATAGCGCGGATCCCTTATAGGCGCAGTTGGGCCGGGGTCTGGACTTGGGCCTATTGGGCCGGTCCGTAACAAGTTAGTACATTATAATAAAAAGCAGATCAAGTAACAATGAGTCTAAAAATATTTAACTAAAAAAGCAGCTCATTATTTTGGCTTACAACCGCACAGTTTTATGCAGTCGGAGGTCCTTGTCAAAGACCAAACCGCGTTCAAAGCTCTCATATATACAGAATTGTAGAGCGTACTATTAATCAGGGATGGGATTAATTATGAGCTGTGACAGCCAACCCCCCACTGTGTGGAGACACAGAATTAATGATTCCATCCCACAGTAGAGCTCATTCATCTGTGCTTCACTCTATTCGTACTGTCTCACTCAATTTCGAAAACAACCAATAGCTTGTCGTCGACGGCAACCCGTAATTTTACTGTCGCCCAATCTTCTCCTTTGTTTGTTTCTGTACTGCTTGCTTTCATTATCAGCATCCAGGCATGAGGACACCTTTTTGAAAATGCCTTTGGCGCGCGTGAATACGTAGTCATGATAATAATAAGCGTGGAAGCTAAGGGGAGAGATCCACGTTTTGAACACAGTTTCCATTATTCTGCAACTCCCCTCGCCTTTCTCTTCCGGCCATTATTATTATTATTATTATTAAAAGCAGTGTGGAAATCGCAATACGCGCAAAACTCACTTTACTCACACATCAACCAAAAAAAACAAACGCCTTTAAAAACAGACGTCTCGGAATTAGATAGTTGTATCATCAATCATTTGCTTATTTGATTGATCAAACTGGGTCATGCACAGAAGGCTCACAAAAGGATTGGCCGACCATCCAATATAAATAAAAGGGAGTGATTATCTGAGTTATGGAGAGAACAGAGGTGGGCCATTGTTGCTTCTGTCACACGACCTTTGAGTTCAATATACAGTATATTCCCCACTCCACTACGCTCTCTGCAACACCATTCATGCCCCATTTCCTGGTTCGCAACCTAAAGCTGCACCCTCTGTTCCCTCTCTTTACACTTTGACATCCCACAAAAACATGCGCACTTCGACCTCAGTTTCGTCACTGACCAAACCACACTGTATGTCTCCATGTCACTCCCCTTTCGTAACAATGTGAACAGCTAGACATTCACGTTCTTTAAGGATTACACAATCTAACAACAAACCCAGTACCTATCTAGCTAACAAAAAGATACACTTTCAAACAAACATTAAAAGCAATAACAAGGAAAGGAAAGGAACCTTTCGTTCTCAATCGGCGGTGGTCCACGTCACGTCGTTCTCGAAGATCCAGTGGCACACTTCGATTTTCCCAGGAGCGGAACCCAGCGCCTCGAAGGCCCCATGAGTTGGGCTCCATGCTGACGTGTCCAGATGACATATGGCAACCCCATGATTGATCCTTACCATTGTGTCCACGTCAAGGATATCGGCTTCATACACTCTTACTTTAGGCACTGAGTGACAATAATAAACTAGGTACGGGTACAAACTTTGATGGCAAGAAACTGACTTCGTTACTCCTCCACCGTTGATCCCTCTGACTTTTCCGATCATCACACTCATGCTTGAACCGTTCACATTCTCGGTGCTCCTCACCGCCACCTTGGGTCCCAGTACGGACACGGCGAACCGTATCATGGCTTCCCCTGACCCTACGCACCGTTTCGTCTCGCCTCGGCTTGGCGCCCTCTCGCACTCTTCTAAAGCCTGCAAGATCACGCGCTCTGTTGCCGAACCGTTTCGCGCGTGAAACACTTCCTTCATCTCGCCCAGCGACGACGACGATAATGGTAATTTTGATGAAAGAGCCTCGGGCAAAAACGACCTTGCAGGCATCTTGTCTCTTATGTCGGGCATCACCATGATATTTCCGTCCTTGATCATCGACTCCCTGAAAAATTTGCCCGGCTCCACCCTTTTATTTACGAATCTGCCACTGGACCCGCTGCTGAAGTTACGATAACCCGAAAACGACACGCCCTGCTTGGCGTAACCTATGAACGTCCGACCCAACCCGTATGTCTTGAACCCGATAGTGGTCCGACCCACGGCTCCCTTGCCGTATTCCTTGAAGGTATCGTTGCCAACATTGAATGATTGCCCGTAGTTCTCGAAACTCGCTGAGCTCGAGCTTGATTTTGCAGCATAACTCTGGAAGGAATCGTCGCCCACATTTGCACCGTTCCGATAATTCGTGAATGTTTGGGATCCGGACACAGACCCGGTGCCGTAGAATTGGAAACCGGATTTCGGGTTGTTACCCGAAGAAGCGTAGGATTTAAAGGTGTCGTTGGCTCTTTTACCCGACTCGCCATAACCCGTGAAGTCGGATTGCAGTATATTGGCGCTCACCGCGTAGCTAGTGAAATCCCTGGGTCCCGCCTGACCTTTCTTTCCGTAACTCGCGAACGATTGGGTACCAGAGTTGGTCTCATTACCATAGCTGGAGAATGATAGCTGGCGGTTGTTGGCCCCAGCGTCATAAGTAGCGAATCGGAGATCGGGAACGTTGACGAGTCGGTCGTAGCTGTTGAACCTTCCGGAGCCGGAGTTGGCTCCGAACCCGTAACTGATGAAGTTGGTATTTGCTACATTGCCGTTTTCTGCGTAGTTCGTGAACTGCTCGTTTTGGCCGGTCGAGGCTGGGTTGTATTTTTTGAACGAATCATTGATGTTGTTCAATCCGCTTGAGTAGTTCTTGAACGATTTGATTCCGCCGACTTGAGACGATCCGTAGTTTACAAATTGTTTGTTGGAGTAGAGGGCGAAGTTGGCGTCGTTATTGCTGGTGCGACGGGTTGCATCGGAAAAATGTGGTGATGAGTCGAATGAGCAGTACAAATTGGCTAAGGAGCAAAGTGAATCGTAGCGTGAAGAGAGGGTTTTTTGGGAGACGAGCTTTTTGAAGAAGGCGTAGTCATGAGTGGAGAGAGGGGAGGCTCTTGCAAGCAGGAATTGCGGGATTGAGAGGTTACTGGAGACGTGGGTTTTCCAGTAACGAACCAGTGAGGATCTGGGAGTGAAAGGATTTGTTTGTATGGAAGATGTTTGTGAAAATGCCTCGTTGTTGATTCCCAGACAAACCTGCATTTATAAAGAAAACATTACACTCCAGACAGAGTAAATTCACAGAAACAAAAGGGAAAGGTTAATGCAGTATATGATGTTCGCTAGAGACATTTCAGAAAGATTAAATGCAGATAGTGGCTGGCTCTTACATGGAAAGATGAGAGCGACAAGAACAGGAGGGTGAATTGAATACCCATGTTGAGCAATGTGTGAAAATGCCAGGTAGAAGTGGCGAGGACTATGCAGAATAAATAGACGCTTGGTCTAAAGACAAAGACACCAATATGCTGTTATTCATTTGGGTAAGTTTTGCATCAATGAGTAAGAAGGCTCTTTTTCTTTTTCTCCTGCAGCTAAAGCTATTTATGGGACATGTGCTTTTTAAAAGGAGCGTGTGTGAGAGCTTTTTCCTGATTGAATTTGTTTGTAATTATAGTCCTTTTCTTCCCAAGAGAGTAAACATGGCAGATTGCTGTCGTGGACTTGTTCCTACTGTGGAGTATGAACATGAATTAATGGAGTTTGAGTGGGTTTCCTTTTTCCCAAAAAAAATAGAAAAAACTGAGAGTTTAATTAGTGGTAGTGCTAGTTTTCTAATCAACATATCCAAACCTATAATAACGGGGTCAAGAGTTTTAAATTTGTTGGAGGATGTGGGACTCAAAAAACTAGGTCATGAACATACAAATAGAAGGGATAAATGGGGAATCTAAACTCCGAACTTAGATATACACATGCTTCCTTTTTGACTTTAGCTAGCCATTAGTACTATACAACATGTATTGCATTTACGGCCGACGACAAGCGGCCCTAGAACGGCGCCCCACACATGTCGTTTATCTACCAGTATTAATTTGAATCCGGGACTACATTTCTACTAGTATAGGTTAAGTGGTGTCCAGTTACAGGTTACTAGACTGAGTATATTTTAAAGCTGTGGCAGAATGAGAATATGTAGGAGGCTTTGTAGTAGTTAATAATGCACAAGTTGTTATAAGACACGGATTAATTATTGGGTATAGTGAGAAAGATGAGCAAGATTTTTTTTTTTGGTATAATTCTTGCGGCATTCTCTTGTGATAGTTAGAAACTGATCCTCCCAAGATGTAAAAATCATCAAAATGGGTTGCACACAGCTTGGCCACATCAACTTTATAGCTTTGTTCCAATGAGGATTGACACAGTTGGCTAAAGCGTCAGCCTTCACCTTAGAAAGGAGGAGGTTCGATACCTGCGGGTCGATGTGAGGGCCTCATTGGTGGGCGATCTGTAAGTACCTCTGTAAGCACTCTTTGAGCTTGGATGTATGTCCTGACTTTGGTGAGGTACCGGTGTCTATCTCACCTAAACTTTTTATTTATTAAAAAAAAAAAAAAAAAAAAAAAGCTTCGTGTGTTCATGTGTTTTCTTTGTTTCTATGTGTGGTTTTGGTACGAGACTGGTCCCGTGGTGTCTTTTCTGTCGTCGAAGGATAATGGGTATGGAGAAGTGGGCTTGAAAATGGTGGGCACGGGAAGCGATTCTCTCTCCCCTTATAATTCACAAAACTTTTTTTTTTTTTTTTTGCTCAAGTTAATTCACAAAACACTAGGCAATTCCTACGCGCAGGAGAAAACATGGAAAGGATGACATAAGATGATCAATTCTCGTTTAGAATAGAAATTGAAACTTTTTAAAGTAGTTTTTTTAATCATAACTTACAGCATATAAGATTAGTATGTAAAATGAGTTCTATTTCAATTTATGTGAATAAATATTTTTAGAATTCTAAAAAAATATCCCAAACATGCATATGAATATTGAGATTTCAAACACACAACCCACACTTAAAAAGATTTTAGGAGATGTTTGGGATCACTTAGCCTACAAAGTCTGAACACACTTGAACATGGATTATACTACAGTGATAATCCATGATAACAGTGTTCATCTCCTTCACGTTATGATCAGCTAACCCAATCTTTCTTATGTAATATACACTATTCAAATTGATCAAGGCAGGGGAGTGAAAAATGATGAGAATGACCCTGTTTTTTTCCCTAAATGAAGACGAAGAAGACACCCTATTGGCTGCCGAATCTTCAATTTTGAAACTCCATGACCATGCTGATTTGCCGGTACTGCGAGGCAGTAGTATTTACTTTGAGAAAAAGACTCATACCTAATTACAGGAACTTGTACTAAATTGGCTACTGGGACTCGTTATAATTTATGACAACCAACACGACTCCTGTACAAATTTATGAGTCCTGAGGGGAAAAAGATTGTCTGTCCGAGAGAGGGGATTTGTTTTTGTCCTCGTGACACCTGATTCAACATTACTCTTCTGTTCATTTCTATAAGATAGAATTTTTGCATATGTCATGATCGTTTCTATAAGATAAGTTTGGGGAATGTTTAAAAAGCTTTTTTTATAAGTTCTCCATTTTATCTGCACTTAATTATAAAAATTACTCGTACGATTCAATTCCCCATTTTCCAAGATAACTTTCCCTTTCTTTCACATATTTTTTTTTTCCTCCACCACACATCATCTCTCGTCCATATAAATGAGGACATTTTTTTTAAAGGAAAAAAAAGGCACCGTTACCTATATTTTTATTGCACCAAACTAATCTTAACTAACTTCAGTTAACCCTATCTTATAAAAAGCGGAGTGTTTTTCATATTGGTCTCCAATCAAGCAATGTCTCAATATTTGCTTTTGTTTTTGGCTAAAACAAAACAGCTATAATTTGATAGGAAAAATTACTTAGGGGATACTTCCTCGAATCTTTAATGTAAGACCTAGATATGAAGTTGATCTTAGTCTCAAATATAGGATTTATTTCTCATCTTTATCAATTTTTTTTTTCTCAATTTATTCTTGTTGAAAAAAGTGATTAGAGAAATAATATGGGGAAAGAAGATGAAGAATCTTGAATTATTCATATAAGAGCAACATGCTCATACAATGTAGCCCACTTGGGTTTAACAATAATTATCCCTCACTTGAGGGTGATTAACAACAAGCCCTAACTCTAAGGATTTAGGAGGAATTTCCTTCTCTAAAGAGATAAACTTAAATTAACCTTTCTCTAACATAGTAAGAACTTCACACTCAACACACTTAAACCACAATGTTAAGCCCTTTATATAGAATGGGTTTTAACAAACTAATCAACTATTTCCTTATATTTTAACACGCCTCATCAAATTGAACACTATTTATCTTAAATGTGCTTAACTTGAACTACACAAAAATAAGGGAATAAGGTGAATTAAATTGGCTAGTTTTCCAATTAACAAAAATACGAAGATTTCTTCAATTTACAACATTCTTCTCCACATCCACATTTGCTTTTCGCATGCTTTTCTTGTGGCAACACCATGAATTACTCTATGCCTCTTTCATGAACTTGTCTTCTTGATATCTCATCCCTCAGTAGCTCTGCTTCATGTCACATCTGACTATATCGCTGACCAAGATGGCGAGCATCCTCCAAAGGTGCACCATTAATCATTGATTTTAAGGAGTCTAAAACCTGTGAAGACAAAAGCTGATTGAAGTCTTCTTGCTCCTTTTCAACATGTTTGCAAGCATCGCCATATACTATATATTGATGCAGCCTTAGCCAATATGGTGTCACTACTGTTTTCTGCTCCGTATCTACAGCAATACTCATAAAGCTTCGCTCCTGCTTCAATATGCTCAAAGAAATTTACATGACACATATTTTTGCAGCAGGAGAAAGTGATGCTGCAGAAAATGATTCCTGTGATTCACTGTTTCAATTTCCTCTCCTACCCTGAAATTCAATCAGCTTTTGCAATTTCATTCTTCTGTTCAAATGAGGCATCAGGACTTGTGCATATCATAAAAATTCCCTCAAATTTCTTTTATAGCATCTGTTGACTGGTATACTTGAAGGAAACCAAGTGCTAGTCCCATCATATTAACATTTCAACTACATAATTTGCAATATAAATTCCAAGAAACTAGAGAACTATGAACCTTGGCAATGGGAATGAAGATGGGTAGAAATAATAGAACAATCAAACATCTGATTTCTGGGATGAAGCCTTTCAAAGTCCCATGAACAGGGAAGACGCCAATCGAATGAGAGGAAGCCAGAAAACTCAGACTACACTTTGATGAGGGAACCCACAGGTTGAAACTACCAGTATAAAATATGACATTGCAGTTTGTCATGGTGTGCCAATTCCAATCTCTCTCACAGTGGGTCAACCCACTTTGTTCTTTGCTTGATCGCACAACTGAAGAAAATCACACCGTGAAGAGATGAATAACCATAAGGTGCCCGACATTTGCACGCGTCTTGGACTATGAATTATTGCAGGGGAAGATCAAGATTGTTTTCTTTCCTCTTGACCCTCTATCTGTGTTGATAAAAAATTCAACAAAAACAGAACGTGATACTTGAAAGATGCTTCCAGCTGAACAATCAAAATAAATCCAGACCATCATAGAAAACTCAAGAACCCAGGGGGCGACAAATCTGCTCTCAACTCGGTTCTTTGGTTCCTATATGTTTAAGAAGAAGGTCCAAAATAAAATAAATAAAAAAAGGCCCAAAACTCGCTGCAAATACAAGATCCGGTCCACCAAGATTCCAAGTCACTCACTTTTTGTACGTTCGGAGCTCCAACCCGAGACCAAGATTTGAGAACCCGTTACCAGAACATTGCAAATGACGGTCTGATGAAGACCTTTTGTCATTAGCCTTGGGGTCTACAATCAACAATTAACCAAGGATTGCATATAGGCAAACCTAGGATCGTTCTCTCTTCTCGAGGAGCCTTTTATTAAATCCTAAGTAATCTAGATGTCATGCAAATGAAATGAAAACAAGGGGGGATTGGGTTTTGTTGGATTTAGAACAGGAATTAAAGACAGAATGGAGAAAGATGAGATTAATCAAATTGAAATGGATCAACCCAGAATTGGGATTCCAAGAACTTCCATCATTGAACAAAAATAAAATAACTGAACCTGTGATTGATTCTAGACAAACCGAGATCTCTGCATTTGTCCAGAAACTCCCTCGACTAGACGATCGCCTAGCATTTGATCGAACACGTGGTGAGCTCGCTGCACAATCGCACAACGTTCTCTGCAACCCGGTCCAACCTAAGTCCTTGGGATTTCAATCTGGATATTAAATCTAATACCCAATCCATAATTATAATCGGATCCGATTAAAATTAACAGAAACAAGTCAGTTACTGATTAAAGCACAAGTCCTCCGGATGACACCATGGAATCCTCAACTCATGGGTCGATCACAGAAACTTAGCCAAGCATGGCTGGATAAAATGAAAATGCAGAAGTAAAGATGTTCATCATGACCACGAAGAACATGAACAAGTTCAACATGAACATAAAGAACACAAAGAACAATTAAAGAAAATGAAAGCTTCTATTCCAAAATAAATCTCAACAACATAGTGAATCCATACAGAAAAAGATGAAGAACATAAAATCAAAATAAAATAAAAAGGAAAGATTAACACTAAACCATTCCAAGAAGGAGGCTAGGAATACAAAAGAAAAACAATACATAAAACTAATAAAGAAAAGTAAAGCCTTCCATGTAGGAGGCAAGAAATTAAAGACAAGAATTAAAGACAATACATAAAGCAAAACTAAAACCTTCCATGTAGGAGGTAAGAAATACAAGAAGGAAGTTAGAATGGGAGAGAAGGATCATCTCCAAGGTGTCTTGCTCTTCATAACACCCTTCTATTTATAGGCAGCTAGGAGCATCTCTTCCATGCACTTTACAACTCAAATTCGTCACTTTAGTTAGTGGCCAACTTGGAAGCATCTTTGAATCACTTTACAGCTCCAAAACAATGTCCTCTTTTCCAGCCCATGTTAGGCCACGAAATAATCCGAATCTGGCCATGTGATCTTCATATGAAGTGTCGCCCCGGATGTCAGCTTTCCAGTCGTTCAAACGGAGCCCCATTTGGAGGTCTGTAACTCTAGATATGGGTCGAATACCGAACGTCATTCCAGAGTCCAGTGAAAGCAGCCTGTTTCGGTTTCCAGGCCAATTTTGGCCCTCTAAACATCTGATTTAGCTTTTGGGCTCTTCATAGGAGTTGTAGGGCTTCCTCTTAGCTTTCTGAAAATGCAAATTGGGTATCAATTAGATTTCTATAACTCAAGTTATGATCAAAATACCTAACAGTGTTTATCACCCGATTGTAAAAGAGGTGTGATTTAAGCCCAATTTTTAACCAAACTTCAAATATGACCAAAATTAATGCAAATGAAGTCTAAAAACTCATTATGAAGATGAAACCACATATTCAACTAATTTGATCCATTAAACCATGACAATGATAGAGTTCTTAACTCCTTTTCGCATTTAAAATAATATGAATTTAATGATTATCAAACTCCCCCACACTTAGCCTTTTGCACTCCTGGGCAAAAATCTAAAGCAAGAAAACTTTTTTTTTTTTTTCAAATAGTTGCCAGTAATGTAAAAATTGAACAAGGGATAGAAAGCTTCAAAAGATCGATAAATGAAAACCAAAATTCTTTTATCTCCAATCACAATTTTGGCAATTTCAATCAATGACACTAATTACATAAGATGGTCTTTCAAATGATACGCTCAATCAATCAACCTTTCAAATGAATCTCTCAAGTGTTTAAGGTATATAAGTGTATCGCTCAAATTCTACCCAAGAAAATTGTTCTACCATAAGCTTGCTCAATTTCTACGTCTCTACTACTCATAACACATACATGCACAAATCAAGAGAGCTTGTTATTACAGGTTGTAATGGGGTTAGGGTAAAGGTAGGTAAAAATATGGAATGAGAGGCTAAGCACCAAAGAAATTAAATTGAGCACTGATTAACACAATTATTCTCTATGTATGAAAACTTTTATTTAACTCAAATACCTCATTTCTTTCTAATTTTTTTTTACACCCCTTTTTTTTTCTTTATCTTTTTTTTTTCTTCTTTTTTTTTTCTTTCTTTCTTTTCTTTTCTTTTCTTTTTTTTTTTTTTTGAACTGTGCTATATATATAATCACAATGGCAAACTCAAATATCTTCCCCCCACACTTAAACTGTTGCGCTCCTGAGCAACCCTCACACTTAAACACAAAACCAAGGTAAACCAATGCTCAATAATTTTTCATGGTGCGGAATAAAATGGTTTAACGCTTAGGCTTGTAATGTGGCTTAGAACAGAATGGACAAAAAGGCACAAAGGGGTTACCAAAAGAATAATAATGTATGGGAAAGGCTATTTGGCCAAAGTGGGGAAAACAAAAGGAAACAAAAACAAGCTTCCATCATACCTATGCACATAAGTGAAAATGTAGTTTCAAAAAGAAAAGGAGCAAGTTCTAGAGAACGCAAATCATGAGCAGATGCACACATGAAAGAAAGAATGGCAAAAGATGAAGTCCATTCATGTAGGCTCAAAACCTCACCGGGTCAATACCATCTTATACAATCAACATCACCAATTCAACTACCAAGACATGAAATCGAAGAGTTCAGAATTGCAAAACAAATGGAATGATCCATCCAAAAAAAATGTTCAAGTTCATAATATGTAGCAATCATAGAAAGAGAGACTGAATTTATTTTGAAAAGCAAAGGAGTTAAAAGGAAAACAGATAAAAGAGAAAGAGGGAGAAGAAAGAAGAATACTCCCCAAGGGTTTATGGAGGATAAGTGGCATCGATGAGGAGAATCTCTGCTTCCTCAGGCTGTTGCTGGGGTCCCTCGTGAAATTGCTTAAGGCGATGCCCGTTTACCTTAAAGGTTCGTCCTGTGGGTGGATCACACAGCTCAACAGCACCAAATGGAAATATGTTAGTGATCACAAAAGGGCCATCCCATTTAGATCGAAGCTTACCAGGCATAAACTTCAGACGGGAGTTAAACAGAAGAACTTTTTGGCCCACAGAAAATTCTTTCCTTAGAATATGTTTATCATGGAATGCCTTAGTCTTTTCCTTGTACAACCTCGAACTCTCATAGGCATCCAATCTAAGCTCTTCTAATTCTTGCAACTGCAGCTTCCGTTCCAACCCAGACTTAGCCAAATCCATGTTACACTTCTTAATGGCCCAATAGGCTTGATGTTCCAACTCAACTGGAAGATGACACGCTTTACCAAAGACAAGTCGATAGGGAGACATCCCAATCGGAGTCTTGTAGGCAGTGCGGTATGCCCACAAAGCATCATCCAATCGCTTACTCCAATCTTTCCTGGTAGAGTTGACAGTCTTCTGAAGGATTTGCTTAATCTCTCTATTTGAGACTTCAGCTTGACCGTTGGTCTGAGGATGGTAGGCTGTAGAAACCTTGTGAAGCACTCCATACTTGCGTAGCAAGGCACCTATGCTTCGATTACAAAAATGGGAGCCTTGGTCACTGATAATAGCTCTAGGAATGCCAAACCTGCAGAAAATGTTAGACCTAACAAAATCCACCACCACAGAAGAATCATTAGTCCGGGTGGCTTTCGCCTCAACCCATTTCGAAACATAATCAACAGCAAGCAATATGTAAGTATAACCATATGAGGCAGGAAATGGACCCATAAAATCAATGCCCCAAACATCAAAGATCTCACAAAACAATATAGGGTTCTGGGGCATCTCATGCCTACGGGAAATACTTCCTGCCCTCTGACAGTTATCACATGATTTGCAAAACAGATGGGCATCATGAAACAGGGAAGGCCAAAATAACCCACATTCTAACACTTTCCTAGCAGTTCTTTGGGGTCCAAAGTGACCACCACAGGCAGAAGCATGAGAAAAATGCAATATGGAGTGAAATTCATGATCAGGAACACATCTTCTAACTACTTGGTCACTACAAAATTTCCACAAATAAGGGTCATCCCAAACATAATATTTAGACTCACTTTTCAATTTCAGGTTTTGGGCCCTAGTGGAGTTTGCAGGAAAAACACCAGCTACCAAGTAGTTAACAAGATCAGCATACCAAGGAATCTTACCTTGTAGCTGTAAAAGCTGCTCATCAGGGAAATCATCCTGAATAGAAGAGGGATGAGAGACTGAATGGGTAATACGACTCAAATGGTCAGCTACCCAGTTCTGTGCTCCACTTCTGTCTCGAATCTCAACATCAAATTCTTGGAGCAATAACATCCATCGGATGAGTCGTGGCTTTGCATCTGACTTTTTCAAAAGAAACTTTAAAGCAGCATGGTCAGAGAAAACAATCACACTACTAGCTAATAGATATGACCTAAACTTATCAAAAGCAAATACAATGGCCAACAACTCCTTTTCAGTAGTGGTATAATTAGACTGGGCAGGGTCCAAGGTCTTGGAGGCATATGCAATGACATGAGATGCTTTGTTGACCCGCTGTGCCAAGATAGCGCCGACCGCGTAGTTGGAAGCATCACACATCAACTCGAAGGGAAGGGACCAATCTGGGGGCTGGATCACTGGGGCTGTGGTCAGGCAATGCTTCAAGTGATCAAAGGCCGCCTTGCACTCGTCATCAAACACAAAGTCAGTGTCCTTATGCAGAAGGTTGGTCAAAGGTCGAGCAGTCTTGCTAAAGTCCCGAATGAAACGCCGATAGAAACCTGCATGACCAAGAAAAGAGCGAACCTCCCGCACAGATGCAGGGTAAGGCAAAGTAGTAATCACATCTATCTTAGCAGGGTCTACCTCAATCCCTTTCCTAGACACTATGTGTCCCAAGACTACACCTGACTCAACCATGAAGTGACACTTCTCATAATTCAGTACAAGATTAGATTCAATGCACCTATGCAAAACTCTTGACAAATTAGCTAAGCATGCATCAAAATCAGACCCATATACAGTGAAATCATCCATAAAAACTTCCATGCAATCCTCTAGAAACTCAGAGAAAATACTTACCATACAACGCTGAAAAGTGCCAGGAGCATTGCAAAGGCCAAAAGGCATCCTCCGGTAAGCATATGTTCCAAAGGGGCATGTGAAGGTTGTCTTTTCTTGATCCTCAGGAGCTATATGGATCTGGAAATATCCAGAGTAGCCATCCAGGAAGCAGTAGTGAGACTTACCAGCTAATCGCTCTAACATCTGATCAATGAAAGGTAAAGGATAGTGATCCTTGCGTGTAGCTTGGTTGAGTCTCCTGTAATCGATGCAAACTCTCCAACTGTTCTGAACTCGAGTAGGAATGAGCTCATTGTTCTGATTGGCTACCACAGTGACTCCAGACTTCTTGGGAACCACCTGGACTGGGCTAACCCACTGGCTATCAGAAATGGGATAAATGATACCAGCTTGCAGAAGCTTAGTTACCTCTTTTTTCACCACATCAAGGATAAGAGGATTAAGGCGTCTTTGGGGTTGCCTTACCGGCTTAGAATCCTTTTCTAACAGAATTCGATGCATACACGTGGTAGGGCTGATGCCAACAATGTCAGCTAATGTCCACCCAATGGCTTTCTTGTTGGCCTTTAATAAGCTTAGCAGCTTCTCTTCTTGGTCAGGAAGAAGATTGTTGGCCACAATGACTGGCAATTGTTCGTCCATCTCTAAAAATGCATACTTCAAGTGATCTGGAAGGGCTTTTAACTCAATCTTGGGTGGTTGCTCAGTAGAGGGAAGAAGCTTGGGTGGTTGTTGCAACAAGTCTGCTGTCATGACATTAGAAATACCTGAAACCACATTCAAAGAAGCAGAAGAATTGTGTCTATACAGCTCAATGTTAACATCAGAATCAAACCCATCAAAATCAGAGTTAAGCTCATCAAAATCTGGATCAGGATGCTCATTAGGATTAGGATTGAGCTCAAACTCAGAATCAATATCAGAATCTATATGTAATGTAGAATGACCAAGCAAGTCGGAATCATCAAGCAAGTCAAATTCACCAAGCAATGCAGCATTAAGCAAATTAGTGCAAACAGAGCACCATTCATTATCAGCACATGCACAAATGGGAGAATCACTCTCAGCACACCAACTAGCAAGAATATCATCCACAGCATCATCAATCACATCAATGGAGAAAACAGAATGATCTTCCCTAGGATGTTTCATGGAATCAAAGATATTAAAATTCACAGATATATCACCAAACTCCATGGAAAGAGTACCAGAATGCACATCTATCTTAGTCCTGGCTGTTTTCATGAAAGGCCTGCCTAGAATGATTGGTGACCTGCTACTAGGAGACTCATCCTCCATATCTAAGATGTAAAAGTCAGCAGGGAATATCAATTCATTAACTTTGACTAATACATCTTCAACTACACCAGAAGGATGAACATTACTCCTATTAGCTAACTGAACAATAACACCAGTAGGACGTAAAGGACCAAGACCAAGAGATTTGTAAATAGATGCAGGCATGACATTAATAGAAGCACCTAAATCTAGCATGCAATTATCAAATCTATAGCTACCAAAACAGCAAGGAATAGAAAACATCCCTGGATCCTTGCACTTGCGAGGCATTGTAGGCTGGATGAGTGCTGATACATTCTGATTCAAGCTCACTCGTTCACTCCCCTTCAGTCGCCTCTTGTTGGTGCACAGCTCCTTCAAAAACTTGGCATATTTGGGAATTTGTTTGACCGCATCTAAGAGAGGAATGTTGATTTCTACTCTTCTGAATGTCTCAAGTATATCCTTCTCTTGTGCTTTTTCTGCCAACTTCTTGGACTGAATCGCTCTCTGAGGGAAGGGAAGAGGAATGGGGGTGTCTTCTTCTTCAACCTGCTGCATTGTCTTTTTATTTTTAGAGTCAATCTTCACATTGTCTGACGCTTTTTCTAATGTAGAAGTCACATCTGCAGCTGGTGTAGGTTCCCCTAATTGTTTGCCAGACCGTAGGGAGATAGCACTCACATTCCCCTTAGGATTGGGAATGGTCTGTGAAGGAAGAGTGTTGGATCCTTGAGGTTGAAGCTGATTCAATGATGTTGCCAACTGGCCAATCTGTGTTTGCAAACCCTGAATGGCAGTGTCAGTTTGCTGTTGGAACTGGGATGTTTGCTGTTGGAACTGCATATTGGCTGCGACAAATTGCTTCATCATATCCTCAAGTGAGGGACCACCACTACCACTGCTACTAGCCTGCTGTTGTGTTGCCTGTGGAGGTGCACATATGGCTGGTCGAGGGGGTGCTGCTGGCAAAGGCAAAGAAGGAGCAGATTGCTGTTGAAAATTCTGTGGTCTGTACTGTCTGTGTTGGTAATTCCCAGAATTTTGCTGATGTTGGTCACTATGGTTCTGATTCTGGTTCCAACGGAAATTGGGGTGATTCCTCCAGCCTGGATTGTATGTATTAGAAAATGGATTATTCTGCTGGTGTTGTGGCTTCCCTGGAAAAACACCGACTGCAGCAACCGACTGGTCTTGATGAGTAGGGTCATGCAAGGTAGGACAAGAGTCAGTAGAGTGATAAGGGTCAGGACAGAACCCACATGAGTACCCAATCTGAGGAGGAGAAGATTGTACTGTCTGTGTCACTGCTAACTGCCTCACTAGAGAGGTCAGATCATCAAGTCTATTCTCTAACCTCTTAGAATCGTACTGCACTGGAGGTGTTTGAAGATGGTAAACAGTAGGAGTAGAATTTGCTCTAGTGCCAAACTGTTGAGAATTAGCAGCCATAGTAGATATCAACTCTCGGGCATCTTCAGGTGTCTTTCTATCTAAGGCTCCACCACTAGATGCATCAACAAAACTTTTGTCCAATGGTAACAAACCAGAATAGAAATATGTAATCAAGAGTTGGTCTGAGATCTGGTGGTGTGGACAGCTAGCACACAGTCGCTTGAACCTTTCCCAATATTCATACAGGGTCTCCCCATTGTTTTGTTTAATACTAGTGATCTCCTTTTGGATAGCAATGGCTTTTGAGGAAGGGAAGAACCTCTCTAGGAATATCTTCTGCATGTCATCCCAATTCCCAACAGATGTTGGTTGCAAATTGTATAGCCAATCTTTAGCCACACCATCTAGGGAAAATGGAAAAGCTCTCAGCTTAATGTGGCCTTCATCAATTGCTTGTGGTTTCATCGTGCTGCATACCACATGGAACTCCTTTAAATGTCTGTGAGGACATTCACCTGCAAGACCATGAAACTTGGGCAACAAATGGATAAGTCCAGATTTTAGTTCAAAGTTAGCAGCAAGTTCAGGATATCGGATGCACAAATTTTGATTCCCAACATCAGGGGTAGCTAATTCTTTCAAGGTAGGGTGGATTACTTGTTCTGCCATATTTTTAGAGTCTGAAAAATTACTACTAGAATCAGAATTCTTAAGATCAAAATGTTCTAGTCCAGTGTCCAATTCTGTATTAATTTTATGACCTGACTTAACAGCTCTTTTAGCAATAGAAATTGTTCTTTCTATTTCAGGATCAAATGCAAGCAAGTTTTCTAGATGAGTGGTACTCCTAGTACTCATGCAACATCAAACACACAAAATTTCAAAAATGCCACCAGAAGTGGTAAAAACAGCAAAGTACAACAAAACAAAACAAAACCTGATGCTAGACCAATTTTTTTTTTTTTTTTTAAGAAAACAAGTTAACAAAAGTTACCAAAAATGTAAATATAATCAGCTTCACACGAGAAACCCCTTGTCAAAAGTCAATTCGACAATTAGATTACCTAGGGAGCCAATTACTTAGCTCCCCGGCAACGGCGCCATTTGATGAAGACCTTTTGTCATTAGCCTTGGGGTCTACAATCAACAATTAACCAAGGATTGCATATAGGCAAACCTAGGATCGTTCTCTCTTCTCGAGGAGCCTTTTATTAAATCCTAAGTAATCTAGATGTCATGCAAATGAAATGAAAACAAGGGGGGATTGGGTTTTGTTGGATTTAGAACAGGAATTAAAGACAGAATGGAGAAAGATGAGATTAATCAAATTGAAATGGATCAACCCAGAATTGGGATTCCAAGAACTTCCATCATTGAACAAAAATAAAATAACTGAACCTGTGATTGATTCTAGACAAACCGAGATCTCTGCATTTGTCCAGAAACTCCCTCGACTAGACGATCGCCTAGCATTTGATCGAACACGTGGTGAGCTCGCTGCACAATCGCACAACGTTCTCTGCAACCCGGTCCAACCTAAGTCCTTGGGATTTCAATCTGGATATTAAATCTAATACCCAATCCATAATTATAATCGGATCCGATTAAAATTAACAGAAACAAGTCAGTTACTGATTAAAGCACAAGTCCTCCGGATGACACCATGGAATCCTCAACTCATGGGTCGATCACAGAAACTTAGCCAAGCATGGCTGGATAAAATGAAAATGCAGAAGTAAAGATGTTCATCATGACCACGAAGAACATGAACAAGTTCAACATGAACATAAAGAACACAAAGAACAATTAAAGAAAATGAAAGCTTCTATTCCAAAATAAATCTCAACAACATAGTGAATCCATACAGAAAAAGATGAAGAACATAAAATCAAAATAAAATAAAAAGGAAAGATTAACACTAAACCATTCCAAGAAGGAGGCTAGGAATACAAAAGAAAAACAATACATAAAACTAATAAAGAAAAGTAAAGCCTTCCATGTAGGAGGCAAGAAATTAAAGACAAGAATTAAAGACAATACATAAAGCAAAACTAAAACCTTCCATGTAGGAGGTAAGAAATACAAGAAGGAAGTTAGAATGGGAGAGAAGGATCATCTCCAAGGTGTCTTGCTCTTCATAACACCCTTCTATTTATAGGCAGCTAGGAGCATCTCTTCCATGCACTTTACAACTCAAATTCGTCACTTTAGTTAGTGGCCAACTTGGAAGCATCTTTGAATCACTTTACAGCTCCAAAACAATGTCCTCTTTTCCAGCCCATGTTAGGCCACGAAATAATCCGAATCTGGCCATGTGATCTTCATATGAAGTGTCGCCCCGGATGTCAGCTTTCCAGTCGTTCAAACGGAGCCCCATTTGGAGGTCTGTAACTCTAGATATGGGTCGAATACCGAACGTCATTCCAGAGTCCAGTGAAAGCAGCCTGTTTCGGTTTCCAGGCCAATTTTGGCCCTCTAAACATCTGATTTAGCTTTTGGGCTCTTCATAGGAGTTGTAGGGCTTCCTCTTAGCTTTCTGAAAATGCAAATTGGGTATCAATTAGATTTCTATAACTCAAGTTATGATCAAAATACCTAACAGTGTTTATCACCCGATTGTAAAAGAGGTGTGATTTAAGCCCAATTTTTAACCAAACTTCAAATATGACCAAAATTAATGCAAATGAAGTCTAAAAACTCATTATGAAGATGAAACCACATATTCAACTAATTTGATCCATTAAACCATGACAATGATAGAGTTCTTAACTCCTTTTCGCATTTAAAATAATATGAATTTAATGATTATCACGGTCACCCTCAAAGATTTGCTCCTGTCTTTGTTGATCTGATAGCGTGTTGATAGAAGTGATTAGAGGAACCGGCACTACTAGTAGTGCAGTGGTATTAGGAGTAGTCTCCCCACCTCCTTGTACTGGGTTCGATTCCCCCATCCCCTATCGCCTATGTATCAAAAAAGAAGTGATTAGAGAAATAATATGGAGAAAGAAAATGAAGAATCTTGTATTATTCATATAAGAGAAACATGCTCATACAATGTAACCCATTTGGTTTTAACAATGATCATCCCTCACTTGAGGGTGACTAACAGTAAACCCTAACTCTAAGGATCCAGGAGGGATTTCTGTTTCTAGAGAGAGATTCAAATTAACCTCTCTCTAACATGATGAGAGTTCCACATTCAACACACTTAAACCACAATGATTAAGAGCCCGTTTGGATCCTCTTATTTTTAGCTTAAAAGTTACTTTTAAGTTAAAGCTAAAAAAAAACTTTTAAAAATAAAGTAAAAGTTGTTTGGAGATTATATAAATTTTAAAGCTTAAAAGTTACTTAAAAGCTGAAATTAAAAATAAGCTGTTTGACAAATTTTTTGTCATAAGTACTTTTTTTAATAAAAATTATCATAAAAGGTTTGTCATAAGCACTTTTTTTAATAAAAATTATCATAAAAGGTATATTATAAAAGGGTGGTGGCGGCGGTGGGGGTGGTGGTGGTGGCGGCTGTGGTGGTGGCGACGGCGGTGGTGGTGGCGGCGACGGTGGTGGTGGCGGCGATGGGGGTGGCGGCAACGGCAGCGGTGGTGCTGCCGGCGGCAGCAGCGGTGGTGGGGTGGCGGTGGGGGCGGCGGCGGTGGGAGCGGCAGTGGTGGTGGTGGTGGGGTGGCGGTGATAGTGGTGGCCGTGGCGGTGACCGTCGTGTTCAATCAAGAAATTACGGATTCTCTTTTCTTTTTTCTTTTTAAAAAAGAGCTTATAAAAAAAGAGTTTTATAAGCTCCTATGAGGAGCTTATTTTTAAGCTCTTTTTCCTTCATTATAAAATAAGCATATTATAAGAGCTTATTTTAAATTCTGTTTGGCCTATCTTATACTTATAAGTAAATTATAAGAAAAAAAAATAAGCTAGTTCAAACAAGCACTAAGCCCTTTATATAGAATGGGTCTTAACAAATGAGTCAACTATTCCCTTATATCCTAACAATTCTTATTGATGCTTCTTTAACCATAATTAAGCAAAAGAGACAGAGAGAAATAAAGAAGATAATTAGAGTATTTTTGAAGAAAAAACATACCATATGAATTACATTAACTAACTCTTTTAGTACATGTTTGAGTTAGTGGTAAAAACTGCTTTTATAATGTGATTTACAGTATATGGAGTAAGTATGTAATAAGAATTTTGTCTCAATTTACATGAACATGTTTCTCAAATGCTAAATCAAATAAGTTCTTAATCTAATTAAATTAGATATGAGGGAGCATCTTGTTTACTGACAATTAGAATTGTCAGCAACTACCTCTTGTTCTAATTATAAAACTAGGTTTATTTTTTTGAGAGATTAAGAAAGCTAAATAAGTTAATCAATCATATCATATGTTGTGTATCATTATATTATATATTAATTTATTAGTCAAACTAATTAGTTTAAAAAAATAAAAATATTTTAAAATAATTTAATTAACTTTCTTAATCTCTTAAAAAAATTAACTTGATTTTATAATTAAAAAATGAGGTAAGGTAGTACCATACTACCATAGATTGCTACCATGAATTAATTACGATAAGCAAAGCCAGAAAAGAGAAAAGAAAAAGAAGCTTCAAGTGACTGAAGGGAGCGATTGGACCAGCGTAAAAACAAGTAAAGGTCTCAACGGCGTGATCTCAACGGCGTGAAGTGACAGACTGAACAAGTTAGCTCAACTTTTTTTTTTTTAGGCCAACTAAAATGTAACTCCGCCTAGATGTCAATGCTGTAGCCACTGTTAACTACATCTTCCTCAACTGTATTACTGTTTCGCTTCGCTCTCCATCCTCCCTGCCCTGTTTGTTCATCTGTTTGTCGGCCTGTGCAGATATTTTGGCCTTCGTTATCCGATCCCATTCATGAAGGATTTCACTTCGATTTCCCTATATCTGGTTCATCCATTCTTTGCTGGTAGATTGTGATCGTCGTTGAAGGCTTCAATTTAGGGTTTTCCAAATTTGTCTGCCCCCTATGGCTATCAGAGGCGTTGATTTTAAGTGGTTCGTCTCAATTCTCTCTCATCCGTCCCCTGTATTTCCAGTGCGATTTTACAGGCAACTCGTGTTTCAATTCTGAGGTAACCTTCGGTTTTTGCAGGTACGATGGGTTTTTCTTGTCGATGCTCGCTACCAGTGTGTATCCTTTGAATTTCTCCTCAAGAATTGAGGTTTTAGGTTATTTGATTATACCACTTTTCGGCATTTCGAATTCGCATATGATTGCTTTGTTTTTCCGCAAGCACTCACCTTCCCGCCCTCCCTCTCATACAGAAAATTATAATTCTATTTGTTTTCTTAATTCATTTGACTTATAGAGCTATTGTCGAGATTAATTGGAAGCGGTATCATGCCTGTACACACCCTTTACACATATGGATTGTGGTGAGTTCCTCTATTATGGTACGCTGTTCGGGTTTCTATTCCCAGTTTATTAAAGTTTTGTCATAATAATGCGGTGCTGTCTATTTCACTGTTCAGGTCGACTACTCTACTGTGTTTATCTTTCGGTTGATGATGTTTGTTGATAATGGACTTTCGGCGGGAATGGGTTTGTAAGGCCTTCCATCTAAAAATTCTGCGCTGACTGTATGATAAACATTCATGTTGTATTTTTCTTAACATTTATTCGAAGTTGAAATGTTGAATGAGGGAATTTGGGCTTGTGCATCAACGAAGGAAACCCTGATAAAACAGTATGAAAGATGAGGCGTGGAATTTCAGTCTTATTTCTTCCTCGTGATCTAATCAATTGAAAATTACCAAATATGAACGTACAAAAATCTGTATTTTGTGATTAAGAATGTCATGCCCAAGAACGCGGTGATCATGGCATCATCAACTAAAAGCATGCTGATATTGATGTTGAAGTCAATCTCCATCACAATTACACAACTGTACTTGATATGATGTGGATTATGATAGCGCCACTTGGTTATAAAATTGTAGAGAAGTTGATACATAGCCTTGTCATCTACTTGAATATTCAATGCAGGAATGCCTGGAATGTGTGGTGTGGAGTGAGATAAACCTCTGCTAGGTAAGAAAAAAGGGGTTTACTTGAGATTTGTGGAAAATTAGATATGCCCATTGGACTATTATGCCCGGTGGTTCTATGGAAAAGATACTTCCGAAATGCAGATTTCTGGAATATAATGCTTGCAGGGTTCAATTTTACTTGGCTTATTGCTACATGTAAAACATTTAAATGCAAATTCATTCATGGACACTTTCTGTCATGGTTAACTTCTAGGTTTTCACTATACAATAAAATCCGCTGAAGTATTTCTGGATCATTAATATTTAGTCAAGCAAAACGAAGTCCAATGATGTTATAACCGGTCAAATCCAGGGGCTGATTTAGTGTTACTTTCTTTTTCCAATTTTCTGCTATTGTTGTAGAGACTTTGGGTGGCAGCAGAGATATGCTCGCTTCTGTGGAAGAATAGTGGTCCTTTCAATCCTTGCTTTGCTTCTATATCCATTTCTCTGGGCTTGGACTATCATTGGTACCCTCTGGTTCACTAGTGCAAGGAACTGCGTACGTCTTATTTTAATTCAAAACTCAGCACTGTTTTTGTAGAAAAGCTCAAGGCATATAATGCAAATATTTATTCGCAGTTGCCTGAAGAGGGTCAGAAATGGGGCTTCCTCATCTGGTTACTTTTCAGCTACTGTGGACTGCTTTGCGTTGCTTGCTTGTCGTTAGGCAAGGTTAGTGGCGCCCTATTATTGCCGATTAGATGTTTATGGATCTGGTTCCATGAGCAAAGTTTATTTTGATTCAGCATGTTATGCCTTGCTTACTTCCAGGGGACTATCTGCTGCCCCTTCCTGCAAATTATTGTTCATCTTTGTTGTCTGCTGGCTGCTATGGAGGTATATGTTATTCTCTTCTTGACCTGGTTCAATTTTTTTCTTGCAGTGGTTGAACCGAAGACAAGCTCATTTATTACGTGCTCAGCAGGGTATTCCTGTGTCTGAATATGGAGTAAGCCTCACCTATGTTTTTCATGGCAGTATTAGTTGCATATCTCTTGGAAACTACGTATAGCTTACAGCAATGAACAACATAGATATGAATTTCTCGTGTTCTTATTTTTGTTTAAAGGAGAGGGACAGGAAAATTATTTTACTGTCCATTATGTTCTTAGGCTTAGTAATCTAATTACATATACATTTCTGTTCTGTTATTCCTACTTTATGACTATTAGATTGTTACAATTACTTTCTTCTAGCCCTCTCTCACTTAAGGTTTCACTTAAGGTTCTGGTGGACATGATCCGAGTGCCTGATTGGGCATTTGAAGCTGCTGGTCAGGAAACTAGAGGTATGGGCCAAGATGCTGGGGCATATCATCCTGGACTTTATCTAACCCCAGCTCAGGTACTTTTAGCAATATTGAAAACATTTTATTTTGTATTCAAAACTTAAAGTAGTGGTATGTTACTTTGCTCTAAACATCGGGAACTTCATCACAAATGATCATGAATAATTCTACCGCTTAAATTTTCATGAATTATGAAATAGTCATACTTTGCTCTTTGCTGGTTTGCTGTTTATGGGCAACATGTTACGGAATGATTATGCTCTGTCATATGTTTGTAAATCATATTTAAAATTACTTTCTGCATATTTATTGACTTTCACAGCTGGTAAATTGAGTGTTTTTTACGGGTTTGGCACAGAGAGAAGCAGTAGAAGCTTTAATTCAGGAACTCCCAAAGTTCAGGTTGAAGGCTGTTCCTACTGACTGTAGTGAATGCCCTATCTGCTTAGAAGAATTCCACGAGGGAAACGAGGTATACTTTTCACTACTTTAAGGATCTGAGTATAAATGACGTCTTAAATTGTGTTATATTGTTACTCAGAAACGTGTTCTCTAATCATTTACTTGTATGGCTGGTGGGCCCTTGTGTACCTACTGAATACACACACACACACATATATACTATATATATATATATGGGGCCATATAGGGCAATATTAAACAATTTAAATTTCAAATGGCTTTATATATTCCTGTGTCTTTTGATCTTTAATTTTCTCTGTGTTTTAATTCTCGGAGCCACATACTTGTAAGGAAGTTGAAATGCAATTGTATGGTAAATAAAGTTTTCAACTTTATATGCAGGTCCGTGGCTTGCCTTGCGCTCATAATTTTCATGTTGAATGCATTGATGAGTGGCTTCGCCTTAATGTAAAATGTCCTCGGTGCCGCTGTTCAGTATTTCCAAATCTTGACCTTAGTGCTCTGTCCAATCTTCGTCCTGAGTCAGAACGATCTTCTGCCAGTGTTGTGACAACAACAAGATATGTGAGAGGTCAACCTTCAAGTCAGAGTTATTTGTTGAGATTACAGGGTCTTCTCCGTCCAGTGCGTTCAGAAATTGCTGGGCCGGTTGATGAGGTGGGAAATGCTTTGGAAAATGCAGAGAACGGTAGTGTGCCTGAAGAAGTACGAAATGGATCAATTAGAGACCAAGGTCCTTCAGTCGAATGTATGCCTGTCAGTCTCTCCTGTGCTCAAAACTAGAACGACTCCTCCTTTACTTCTGTCATACTTTGACTCCATTTTAAGAAATTGAAGTCGAGTGTCCATATCTGGCCATTTTATGAAGCTATATAAAATGGTACATACATTCTAACCAGAAATTTTCCATGATGAATTGGATCCATTTTCTTTTTGGACTGCTGTGAAGTAACAGAACCTGAATATTAACCCACCGGGCAAAGAGAGGGGTGGGGGAGAAAGAATCCAAGCCTTATGGTATTTTTTTTTTTCGTCCTAGCTACTATAGATTAGAGATGCGGACGTGTAATTGTCTTTTTGTTCAGGAAAATGTAAAGAGTTAAAAGTGCTCTTAATTGTAAGTTGAATTTGGTCTCTTCTTTTGCCCCCACCCTCTTTCCTAACACCCCTTTTTTCTACATAGTCCAAGCTATGAATCTTCTGTGGATATTTACTCGCATAAATTGCTGGTCCTAAATTTTAGGAAAAGTAAACATTGTGCTCGTAATGTTTAGTATTGCAAGTTTAAGATTTGGCGCTCACATCTTACCGGCATCCTGAAATTTGGTGTCGGGGGGGGTTCTGGAGAAGGTTTTAGGCTGTATATCTTACGACCCAAATAGTTTGTTTGTTTGACCCTACAACTTCCTCTGGAATGTTTTAGTTGTGGCATGGAAAATTCGCAATAACCAAGTTCTGTTCAAGGGGAATTTCGACTTTCAACTTTGTAACAAAAAAAAAAAAAAAGTAAATGTGGTGTCAAAACCGCCCAGTGTCTGCTTCAAACATGTTCAGATTACGACTGCCCGCTTGATTCATTTTACATAATTAAATCAGATTAGGCCAGTTGGGGTTTGCCAACCTGAACACCACAAGCACAATTGCCCCACCTGTCTTTTTATTTCATATTTTCATGATTCTTTTAAAGAATTCTTTGACTTGTGGATGCTGTTGGGCTCATGTTAGGCATATTTTTTGACCCAAAAAAAAAAAAATTTGTTAGGCATATTTGGTAATTTCTTTGTTTTTTAAATCGAAACGTACTTTTGCTTAGTTCATGGTATACTTTATTATTTGATAACATGGTTATAATTATAATAATGTCAATAATATAAATTGAAGAAGAATATTATTTTAGACAGAACTTGTCATTCTGCAAATGCTGTTGATGTTTGGTAGAGCAACCCTTTTGAAATCCATCTTTTGTCCTGAGCCAAAAAAAAAAAAAATCCATCTTTTGACTGGTATTCAAAATAAAGCACATAATCTTTTTAGTTATAAAATATATTAGACTTGCTATATCAAAGTTCTTTATTTTCGAAAAATAAATATAGATAACAGCCGTAGAAGTGTCAATATCATTAATGTCAAATAAAAATATAATAAATTGCATTATTCATAAAGTCGGAATAGAATCAGTTTATTTTATACAAATGCATGATAACTCATTTGACCAAAAAAAAAAAAAAAGTTAATTTTCGTAAGATAAAAGGAAACATTATTTTTAATAACAAAAGAAGATGTATGATTTGGACATAAGAGAGAAAAGAGAATGCCTTATGAGAATTTAATAAAATAATAATAAATTATTATGAATTGTGTAAATTTATTTTTAAAAAATTCCCTCTTATTTTGTTCTAATATTATTAACTTATTTTTTAGCTAATATCCAACAATCAATTTCTCAGGAAATAAAAAAAAAATACTCTACCATTTAAAAATAATTAAATTACCTACAAAAAAAAAAGAATTAAGTCAATCAATCCATAAGTAACAAAAAAATAAGTAAATCTTAGAATGCCCGCGGCAAACAGTTTTATTGGTTAATGGATTTAGTTTTTGCCACCAGCCATGCAGTTTTTACCGCTCAGCTCTTACCTTCGATTTTTCTCATCTTTTGCCGCATTATGACATATCAAGACAAAGCCTATCTCTATCCTCGCTGAGTCGCTTCTGGCAGTCCCAGCGGAGTCCAAGTTCACCAGAGACGGCTTCACTAGAAAATCGGACCCTTGTGAGAAAACTGAAGCCTTGACTGAAGATAAACGGCGATTGAGTGATGGGGGTGCCAGTGGCGAATACATGGGGAGTTGGACAACCTCTCTCGAGCTCACAACCAAGACCCTTCTCTGGTTCCGATGTCTATACCAATCCAAAGAAATCAGTCAGCCTAAGCTTCGTTCTTGGTTGGGGCTGTCCTGTTCAAAGCAGGCTATCGATTTTCTCCCGTCGGAACCGCAAGAATTCAGACTTCTGTTGCCGTTGTACGGCCACCACCCACAACAACAACGACAACGACAACGATAATGGTAATGGAACTTCTTCTTTGGATTGGGACTGGAATCGGTGGAGCCGCCATTTCTCGGAAATTGAACAGGCCGAGAACTTTGCCTCTGTTCTTAAGGTACACCTTTTGAATACTCATAGTGGTTCACGCTGGTACGCTTTAATTTCTTCAGCTTCCCTTCCCTTTTCTTTTCTTATTTATTTATTTTTTCCCTTCGGCGTTTGTGTTTTTTTTAAAAAAATTATAGTTACCTTTTCCGCCCTGCTTTACTGAATCAATACACATGTTATTTTGTCGGTCCTTCAACCCATCAGACTGTCCCTTTAATCTATATGAGTGAAAAGGCAAGAGCGCTTTTAATTGTGAATATTTTTCAAATTTTTCCCCTATTTAGCGAAATTGTCTCACCAAAACACGTTTCCAGCTTCTTTAAATGATCATCTGTTCATTGAAACTATGGAGGACAGGAAAAACATTCATTTTGTTGTGTTATTTGAGTGAAATCATAATAAAGAACGACTGATTTGCTGTTTGTGAGAAATAGAATCCAATAGCAAATTTGGGGCCAAAGATAATTTACTGATGCTCAAGTATATGCAATCATTCTATGCTTTTCAGTTTCAACTTGAAGAGGCGATTGAAAAGGAAGACTTTCAAGAAGCAGCAAAATTAAAAAGGGCTCTATCAGAAGCAACATCAATGGATAGTGTTGCTGAAATCATGTCTCAGTTGAAGGCAAGATCAAATCCTAATTAGTTAGAGTCTCCAGGCTCGCAACCTTTCTAATTATATAAGATCAATAATCTTGATTTGTGAAAGCGTCTTTTTCTCTTTATATTGCAGAGCGCCATAGATGAAGAGCGATACCTTGAAGCTTCAAAATTATCCAGACACACTGGAAGTGGACTGGTATCTTTCTTAGTTGCTAATTCTATCATCCGTCATTCTGCAGCATTTTTCTATACCATTTTTTTTTAAGAAAAATCTTTTCTCAAGAACTTGATGGCTTATCACTGAAAGATGTAATTTTGTTTTCCTGATGTAATTATCTCTGCTTGTGGACAACTGTAAATTTTACCCTAGGTAAAAGCAGGAGTGATATTTGAATCCTAATACTAGAGATGTTTATCTTATTTTCATTCAAAAAAGTTATTGGCCTAAGAGTGAATAATACGGGATTGAACTTGGAATCATTATAATTTGGAAATGTTACATGTTACGAGGAAGTCCACTTTATCGCTCTCCAGATTAAGAGGCTTAAGAAAAAGGCAAATGGTGCCGTAAATTGAGATATTGAAGGAACAAGCCTTTGTTATTAAAGCTATGCTGCAGTCTGGGAAGGACCAATACCCATCTTGAAAGATGGCTTGTAAATAGTAGTACAAATACATTGGCGATTGTGACAACTAATTATGGTCCTAACAGAAGCTTGCTAACAGATATCTGATTGGGAATGACTGTCTTAATGTCCATTAATCATTCTTGCCTTATGTGCAGGTGGGTTGGTGGGTAGGCTACTCCAAAGATTCAGATGACCCATTTGGCAGAATAATACGTATCAGTCCCAGTATGGGTAGATTTGTTGGCAAGAGTTACAGTCCAAGGTACATTTTTTCTTGTTTCTACTTTGCCCTTCATTAGTTTTTCAGCACTGCTTATTTTTGTTTGTTACAGACAGCTGGTCACAGGTTCTCCTGGAACTCCAACTTTTGAAATTTATGTGGTAAAAAACGCTGACAGCTCATACCATATGCAGGTATTATTTAAATTGTTCAACTAGTTTTTTAATTTTTTTACCAATAAATGGTGCATACTTCATATATTCTGTAAAATGACACAAACTTGAGTTACTGAGATAGTCATAAAAAAAAGATTTGCAAGTGGAATATTTGTTGATCTAATGACTAGAAATGCCTCCAGGAATAGGGCAGAAAGATGAGCTTATATGTTTGCTTGTTGGTCTCTGACTACTTATGCAGTATGTATAACGGGAAAACAACAGTGTTAATGAAAATTTGTGTTTGATGGGGATTTTCAATGGTCTTAGATAATACCAAACTGCAAGCAAAATCTTGCTTTTCCATTGGCCTGCATTTATTGGGACTCTCCTGTATTCGTATCTTCCAGCTTCTGAATACTTCTGTAAGCAGTACATATGATTTGTTTTGACAGGTGGTATACTTGCGACGAGCTAAAGGAAATTCAACGAGTAACTCTCCTTCTGTGCCTGTGAAGAGCCCATCCAAACCTGACGTTGAGAATGTTTCTTCGGTTGAAGTGCAGCAACATGAGGATAAGGTTGAGAGAAGTGACGAGAAAAGCAGTATTGAAGGAGCAACTGAGGAGGGCATTAAAAGTGTGATCAATTTTCTCAAAGAAAAAATTCCAGGATTGAAAGTCAAAGTCATGAACATTAGTGTTGAAGAAGAAGGGACTGAGGATAATGATCCTGTGAAACAATTGATGGAGGAAGAGAGTAATAAAACTAACATCAGTGAGAATTCTGAAGAGGAAGTTAATAATCTGGATGAACCTGATGAGGTCACTTATCAAGGAGATAGTGATGCTTCTGATGATGAAAAGGATTTGGACATGAAGCTTTTTATTGGTGGGGTTGTGCACAATATTGAAGAAGCTCCTGCCAAAGATGAATTGATGCGTCTTCCAGCTGAAATAAAAGATTCGGAAAGAGACTCTTTTGTCTTGCATATCCCAAGAAGAAACCTAGATAATGATGTTAGAGAAAATAAGGTATCCAATGTCAAAGTGGCAGCCCTGGCAACACAAGGAGTCTCAGAGCTTATGCCTTCTGATGTTGCTAAGGCATTTTGGAATTCTGAGAAAGTCTCTGCCAAGGTGAGATGAAATATATATTAAATCATTGTTACAAATTTTTATTGCATTTTTTTTCTGGTAAGTTACTAAGTAAGAAATATCCATTATGATTATCATGATGATAAAAATGACACTCCTGGAATTTTCTTACAAAAAGTGTTCATATAATATTTATGGACAATTGAGCATATCTAGTGCTGAATGAATGATACTTTATCTTGATAAAGGCAGAACCTGTGGATAATTATATTATGAGTTCGTAGTTATTTTTCTAAATAGTTTGACATAACTTGGTTATCTTTGTCATCGCATATGTTCTAAAAAATCCTTTTTCCAACAAAACAATGACTGTGAGTAGAAAATCATGGAATCTAGTCCTGTATGTGTATATATTTGTATGCATATAAAATTACGTAGAAAATATGAGATCAGATTGTGATTTCTGCCTGTCCCTCTTGTGAAGTACTCTTACCTTTTAGTTAAATGCTATGCTTTCCTCGACAATAAACTGAAAAATATTATACTTGAGTTAGGTGTCCAAGAGTGTACGTGAGATTGTCAAACTTGCAATTAATCAAGCACAGAAGAGGAGTAGATTATCTGAATACACGTCTTTCAATCGTATTGTAACTTCACAAGGGGATTTAGATCCTTTTGATGGTGAGATTACTTGTATCTTTTGTTTCGATTATTTTCTTCGCAAGATGAACTGAGAATGGCCAAGAGAATGAAATGGAAATCTGCTGGTTGACATGTAGGACTCTATGTTGGTGCATTTGGCCCCTACGGCACTGAAGTGGTGCAATTGAGGCGCAAGTTTGGACACTGGAGTGATCTGGGCAAGGGAAACGATTCCTCAGATATGGAGTTCTTTGAATATGTAGAGGCAGTGAAGTTGACTGGGGATCTTAATGTTCCTGCTGGCCAGGTTTTTGCAGTTTGAATCACTTGATTCTTGTCATATTATATTCCCATATAATGTTTAAACATATTGATAAAATTAAAATTTGCACCTTTGGTGTTTAGGTGACGTTTCGTGCTAAAATTGGGAGAGGCAATCGCATCTCCAACCATGGGATGTATCCAGATGAATTAGGAGTGGTAATTACAGTTCACAATTGGATATTTTGTTTTTGTACATGTGTATGTATAAGGAAGTGTACTTTTTTTGGGTCCCACATATGGATGCATATTTATATATATATATTTTTTTTCAAACCATCATGTCAGTCATTTTGGCTTATGCTATCATTCATTTTTCTTCCTGTTTTATTGCATATATATTTTGTGGGGTCAAATTGCTCATACTTTTACATGTACTTGAAGAGTTGAACAATGCTTTCTGTTTAACCCAATGAGTATTTCTTGACTTCTTTTTTGGTCTGCCTTCCTTACCACCATCATCTGTACTGTTCTTAACTCATGCAACTTATGTTAAATATTGAATCATTTATGAATGAACAGGTGGCGAGTTATAAAGGTCAAGGTAGAATAGCTGAGCTTGGCTTTCGAAACCCAAAATGGGTTGATGGTGAATTGCTCCAACTTAATGGCAAGGTATTTGGGTAGTGAGATGTGTGGTAGTATTTCTAACGTATTTAAAAAAATGATACTTCTCCCATGAACTGACATGTATCAGTGTGATTTCTTTTGACATTTTCCCTTCTCTTTTCTACCTTTCAGGGCATTGGACCATATGTGAAAGGTGCAGATCTTGGTTTCCTTTATGTCGTGCCAGAGCAAAGTTTTCTTGTGATATTTAACCGATTGAAATTACCAGAGTGAGTGATCTTTCTTCAACAATATGAGGTTGGACATCGGGCACTTTGATGACACTTGCCATGAGAGTACCATTTGAAACCTTCGTGAGGGGTTGATACGTTTACCCAATACGCAAGCGATTGTACTTTTTTCTAGCTTCTTAGCCTTCCCTGATCCAAAAATTCTTTTGTTCTTTTTTCGTGTTCTATACTATATATCCTGTGTATATCAATTTTGCTTACGGACCAATTTATGTGATAGGAACTCAGCAAGGAATTAAAGAGCTCTTTTTCTTTATGCATTCTAGATTATAGGGTACTTTTTATGTTCATAGACCTTTCTTGTGTATGGTGCATCTAAAGCAATCTGCATGAGATTTTGGTTACATTGTTTCTTCTACTAAGATAGAAGACACAGCTACATGTTCCATTAAGAGAGAGAGATGGATATTAGAGTCTTATGGATACTTCTGGAAGAATGGTTAAGGAATTGTGATAGTAAAGTGACCCTAGTAACATAGGGACAAAGATGCTTTTCTTGTTGATAGTATAGGTAGATTCCTGCATATATACAGGAGAGGGTTGTGGTGAAGCATGAAAAGGTCTTTTATGAGAAGTAGAGCAAAGAGACTTGCACTGTGTGGCAAGTTGCTTCGCATAATGGTGTTTATAGTGTAATTGAAAAGGGTAAGAGGAAGCTTTACAGCATACACTTGTCTAAAGTTTAGTGGGAACATTTTGCCTTTAGATTGCTAAAGATAAACCCACTCAAGAAAGAAATCAAATCTAGGGGACCCACTTGCGTGAACTTAGCCATGAAAGTTATGTGGTGGACTAATCAAAATACTACAAATCAAAGGGTTAAAGTGTGTCAATAATTGTGGGAATAGAGAGGTATGTCGTATAAACACGAAGCTTGTCCCAATCATCAACCTCATTATTTGAGATCATTTCAATTCAAACACTTTAATTTAATCAATCTTTTTTTTTTTTTTTTTGCCGATCTTTAATTTAATCAATTTAGTAACTTTTTACAGAATTAAGGCCCTTGAATATAGTTTTTCCCATTATAGTCATGTAAAAAAGAAAAAAAGTGGAAAGAGACGTGCAGAAGGATATTGTGAAACATCACCCACATAGAGTGGGCTTTATTTATTTTAAGGCTTGGATTTATTTTCCCCTTACTACTGAATCATTTTTGGAAAAGTTAAAAAAGAGTGGGCCGGCTAAATATGAAAATTAAAGTCAAGTATTACTATTTATTTTTTATAATAAAGAAGGCTAAAAGCCAAGGAAACTAAAATAAGATTATAAGATAGAAATCATTAATTCCAAACACACTCTTGATCAACCCAAATTTATAAGAACAAAGGGCAATCACTTAAAATACTATACTTATCAATACCAGCTTTTGCAAGCGCATCAACCAGACAACCACCCTATTGTAGTCTCTGTGGATATAGCATAACATAACCAGCCAATCCCTACTCAATAATTCCTTGATCTGTTTAACTACCAGACTACCATAAGTGAAATTATCATAAACTATTTTGTTTATAACAAAAGAAGCATCAGATTCCAAAATTACATTTTTGAAACCCATATCCCAAGCTATCAAGTATTACTATTTAGAGTTAGAGAACATGGTCACAAAGCTAGCAACATCCATTGATAATAAGTGGTAAGGGTTTCATTTTCTCTTAGTTACTTCCTCAATTAGAGGCCAGATGCGAGAATAGATAAAATAGTTCCTATATGAAAAATAAGCTCTATTGCTTTTATGAGATAAATATTTAACATATTTATTTTGTATATGGTGAAAGGGATAGGATATTGTTACTACCAATCTTACTACCACTTTTCCATCGTTAGATCAGAATCTCATCTACCTTTATAATTTCTCTCTCCTATTAAAATTCTGATCTAACGGTGGAAAAGTGGTAGTAAGATTGGTAGTAACAAAAGATGGTAGTAAGAATATCATATCCCATGGTGAAATGGGGTATTACTTTGAGCAAAAACATAATGGGGGTATTACAGCTTGAGTCAAAAAATCATAATTCTTCTACTGAACTTGTACTTGCCATCTTCAAGATTTTTTTTTTTTTTGCCTCTTTTAAGGTTTTGTAAATTTATTTCAATTTTAGGGCACTTTTTCAATTTTTCATTTTAAAAATTTGACCAAAATAATATCACACCGCCCCAAGAAATGAGATAGAAAGCTAATTTAAATTTTCGATATAGAATTACTTCCAAAATTATACAAAAGATAAAATTAAATTCATATAAACAGGAAAATTTTAATTTAATAAAGTAAAATTACATTTTCAGTTGGTAGGAAAATTCCTAGCTTGAGGAAGCCACCGCATCTAACTGCAGCCGCAGGAATGAGGGTTGTAGCAGAAACTTGAATCAATTCGATCAAGTTGTTATCGAGTGCGCACACCCTTTATTTAACTGTCTTCAAATCAGCAATCAAATCATGCCACGTATTAACAGCGTTCAGGGTTTAACACGGTTGTCTCATGTGGCTGGATATGATTTGTTGGGCTCATCAAGAAATCTAGCCTTAAAACACGCTAACACTCCCTTTGTTGACGATGATGGAAGAATCGAACCATTGTGGTAAAGAGTACTGTATGGGATCGACATGAAGCTCAAGCTTTGTGCTTTTGCTTTTTGCATCACCCAAACACTCTTCTTTTTGTATTCAATTCTTTATTATTTGTTTTCCTTGAAGCAGAATCTCTTCCCACTGCTTTTAAAATCCACCAATTCAAAGGTATTTAACGGAACCGTTGTTGCAGAAATTTAGTGCTTCAATGATGAAAAAACAATCTTTGAGAAACTTTGAGGCGTCCACTCAGGTGGACTCGCCTCACTCCCCGCTTCGGTTTCAATCGCCTTTGAGATCCGAACAGGGCGAGCCGACTGAATCACCTGAGTTCCGATCGCCGGAGAACTCCCCGGACAACTCTAAAGCCATTGTACCTGTCAACAAAGTCACTCAATGCTCTCCCCCGAGATCCCCCTTGCCTCCTTCGAACCGCCAAAAGGCGCCAGAGAACGCGCCTCCGGCGATGCCCCCTGCATCGGTGGTGATGGTTAATCGGGCCATGAGGGAGGAGCCTCCGCCATCCGTGACGAAGGTGGGCCCTACAAGCGGCGTAGGGCGTGCTGGAGATGGTGTTCATGGTAGATCCAGGCCGGCGGCGGCGTCGACTCCGGCATGGTCAAAGAGGGAGGAGATGTTGAGAAAGGCGGCGTTAGGGTTTAGGTTGAGTGAGGTGTTGCTTTGCTTGATTTCGTTTTCGGTTATGGCTGCTGATAAAACCCAAGGTTGGAGTGGCGACTCCTTTGATCGCTACAAGGAATACAGGTATCCTACTCTTCCTTCATTGAAGCTCTTATAGCTTTTTTTTTTTTTTTTTTGAAACACTTACATTTTCAATTTTTATTTTGGAGTTGGGACTTGGGACTGTTCTGAATGTCAATTTTCATATGAAAAAGATAGTAAGAGAAGTCCACGTTCTCTCTTCTCTTGGCTTTTATTATACCATTTTAAAGTTCAAACACAGCAGAAGTTAAGACTGACAATTTTAAGATGCATCCACATCTTTTTTACAAGGTTCACCGAACTGTCAACCGTTGACCTGCTTCTATCTTTTGTCCTGTTATGAATTTTGTTCTTTGAAGCTAGCCGTAACTCCTCTCGTAATGGAATCGAAGCATATTGAATACATATAACTCTTTCCTGAAAAATATCTTTGTCCCCTTTCCAAATACGGTTGTTGATGCTCCTGTGCCAATCAGTTTAAGCAATCTCAGAATTATTATAAGTCTCCCTTACCTGATGCATTCATTCATTTCTCTATTTAATTTTGAACAACACTTTTCTCCTCATTGGTCCATCAGCCATTGTTAGTATACAACTTTCTAGAATTTAACATCAGAGACATTTTGCTAATTTAAATCCCTGTTGCTCTGCATCTTAGCAACCCTTGAATGTTAGTAGCTGCTTATGTTGTTTATAGGAGTGCTCGGAGACATTATTCACCAAAATGTTATTTGAACTAACAACATCTATGGTCTTGGATTAATTTATAGGACTGCTTTGTCCTTGTTGAATCCTTGAATCAATTGAAACTCCTGGAAATTATGATGTCAATGATAACATACTAAATAATAACACTGTAACTGTATTTCCAAATCATAGTCCCTGCTGCTTCATATTGAATTCTAGGTTTCTCTCCATCTCCATCAACCATCAGTTTGCTCTTATATTTTTCTCCCGCTCTCTTGGTTAGATTTTAATGACAGTTATTCTCATTTTTGGGCAGGTATTGTTTATCAGTGAATGTTATTGCGTTTGTATACTCAGGATTTCAAGCATGTGATCTGGCCTATCAACTAGTCACCGGAAAAAACATGATCAATCACCATCTCCGCTGTCACTTTGATTTCTTCATGGACCAGGCAAGTTAATGGACTCTAAATCTAATCGTTAGTTTTAATTCTGTCAAATGGTGGCCATAATCCTTCCTCTCCTCACTGGTTCCTGGAGAGGATTTGGACTCATGAAAGACACGACTATTGGCTTAAAAATCTTCAATCCTGATTACCATGTAAGGTTGAGTAGCAAGAGAACTAGATAGAAGTGGAAGGTAGACCCCAAAAGAGAGAGAAGAATGATTTCATCACTTTATTGAGTTGCGGTAGATAAGTGTGAAACAGAACTAACTGACTAACAGAAGACTTGCATAATCTATTTATATCCACATTGGTCTAGAAAGCTGAGCCTAGAAACTTCTCAAAACATTCCTTACACTAATATCATTGTACCTCGAGAAGACTTCACAATCAACAAACTATACTGTCATTGATTTTAATCCACATTGGTGCTAATTCTGCTAGAGCCTTCTTCTGTTGCCTGTAATTTGCTTCACACTGAGCATTATGAGCTAGAACGAGATTTGAATTTGTGGAAATAACATCGGCCCGTGACTTTGTGGTTACAGATTCTGGCATATCTTCTAATATCAGCATCATCATCTGCAGCCACCCGTGTTGATGATTGGCAATCAAATTGGGGGAAAGACAAGTTCACAGAGATGGCCAGTGCTTCTGTGGGAATGTCGTTTCTGGCTTTCATTGCCTTTGCCTTTAGCTCACTCATCTCCGGCTACAACCTTTGTGCCCGTAGCTCCATTTGAGCCTCGTTCTTGTTGTCTATACGCGCACTCTCTGGTCTCCGCGCTTTTCTTCTTGTTCCCCTAATTATGTTTCAAGGGAATGGATCGTTTGAGGAAAATGATCGAGTCCATGATTTTTTATTGTACAGGCACACACATAAGTTTCTAAGATGTTGTCTTCTTACAATTAGAAGGTGGAGGAGAAATTCCCTGCTTGTTTCAATTTACGTTGCGTCTTGTTAAAATATACAGGTTATATTTCAAATTTTCAATCCCCATTACCATAATGAAACCAGCTTGGGGGTCTTCTCTTTCCATTTGCACTACCACTCTGCAACTACATGTATAAAAAAGCCCATAGAAAATGCGCGTTGTTGAATTGCTAAAGATGCTGCCAAATATGAAGTTTGGTCTGTGAGTTACTCCCTTTCTGAGGATTGTGAGTAGAAAAATATTTCTCGTCAAATGGTAATTTTTTGGTTACTTGATAATTACAGTATGAACAAGTGGGAATCACTTCCAGGTGCATATGAAGAAATTAATTGATGACCTTTGATTATTAAGAAATCCCAATAATAGGTGAAGTATTGTCATTTCTTGAACTAAAATTTGTCAACTCTTTGGTTGTCATTGGATCATTTTGGTAATTAAGTCTAATCCTTTGACCTCATTGTAATTCCCCTATAAAAAAATATTTCTCTGATCCTTAATATAAGATAAATTAATTTAATTTGATTAGATTAAAGAAGTTAGTTGAATTAGTTAACATGACATGTATTTTATAAAACATTATAATCATCTTCCTTAATTCCCTCTCCTCCTTGATTGTTATCAAGCGAGTATTAATAGCGGTAAATTGGGAAAAGATTGACAAATATAAAAACTATATCTTATATTTAGAACTAAAACTAATCCCCTAAATATATTTTATATAAAGAACAAGAGGGGTACCTATTTATAGAATACTATGTTTTTATAAGAACAAGAGGGGTACCTGTTTATAGAATACTGTGTGTTTAAAGATTGCCATCAGTCTTTAACTCAAGAGAAAAGGAGCAAGAAGTAATGCTTACTTTGAATACAAAAAACGGATAATAGTGGTTTAAATTCTCACTGGATCTTTTTAGGTTTAGAGTTTAAATCTCAAAAAAGATACCTCTACTAGGAGGGGTAGCCATAAATCCATAAACTAAAATAGTTGGTTATTCATATATGTTATACTCCCTCCGGTCCTAATTATAAGACATAGTTGACTTTTTTGAAAAAATTAAGGAAGCTAATTAAATTAACTTAAAGTAATTTTATTTTTATTTTTTTCTTCAAAGTAATTAGTTTGGCTCACATACTAATATATAATCTAAAAATATACAACATATAAAATGATTAAGTAACTTATTTAGCTTCCTTAATCTTTTCAAACAAAGGTAACTATGCCTTATAATTAAAACCGGAGGTAGTAATACAATCCAAAAAAGACCGCACGGTACCATACCGGTCGATAATATTAAAAAATAAATATTAGTGTGATAAAGATTGAAGAGTATGAAGTTGACAAAAAAGAAAAAGTATGAAGGAAGGTGGGAAAAGAGAGGTGAATGGTGAAGTCTCCATCAAAGAAGCAGAGAATCAGAGGAGATCGAAGGGAGAGGGAGGTGTGTGTGTCCCTGACAAAACTACTTCCTCTCTTCTCTGCTTCCTCCTTCCTCTTCACTCAGCTTGTCCCATTTTTGTCACTTCCATTCAATTTATTAACCAGAATTATATGTGGGTCCCTTTTATACTATAAACATTTTAGCCCCCTTATCAGTGAGCTCAACTGACAACTTTGAAAAGTTGGTTTCAACAACACTTCCCGTCCTCAACTCCTAGTAATAACTAATTTTGGCCTTTAAACTAGGCGACAAATATTCTTACGCCCATCGTTTCTCTCAAGCCCGTGACTTTCTTTTTTATCTCTTTCTCCAATCTTCTCACTTTAATTATATTTCTTCAAGCCCCTCCTATTTTCCCATATTTTGGATTGAGGCCATGGTGGTTGTGAAAACGTAGATTTTTCCTGAAAATAGAAGAAGCATGCAAAAATCCTAACATAACAAAATTGTAAAAAAAATTGTAAAAATTTAAAAGCTTTTGGAAAATTAGTATAATTATTTTAATAAAAAAATTCGTAAAATCGTGGTGATAAATCGAGATTTTAAGAACCATGATTGAGGCATCACATGATTTCTAATCCATTTGTTATTTGGTCGCTCAAATGTACTGTATGTAAATCTATTGATAAGTTACATGTTTTGAATTTTTTATAAATTCCTGCTCTAGTTCTTATTATATATCTAGTTATAGAAGAAATTGTTGGTTCTAAATATAAAACCCCTTAGAAGTTATTGAGGGTTTTTCTTTTTTTCAATTTCACTCTTATCTATTTCTCATTATAGAGAGAGAGAGGAGAGAGAGAGAGAGAAATTTAATAAGGTAAAGATGAAAATTTTATCAATTTAGCGCTTATTTAACGGCTTAAATGTCATTCTCCTAGTACATGAAAATTAGTTAAAATTGATTTATAATGAGGACAATAGTGGTACACTTTGGATATTCATAAAATTTTAATGCTTTTTTTTGCATTTTGTTCCCTAAATCAATATGTGTCTATGCATTAATTATAAAATTTGCCCAAAAAGGATATTTTTGAAAAAATATCCTTTTTTATACATTCATTGTCTTTAGTCAGTTTTAACCGACTTCTTCATCTACGTAATTTCATTACCTATAACTTATTTTAATAAAAATGAGGGAGCTAGCTCCATGTTCTTAAAATGTAATTTTCTTCCCAAAAAGAAAAAAAGAAATCTGAAAAACTAATAGATGCTCGCCTTCAAAGACGGAGCTTCATAGGGAGATAGGGGTCATGGCCTCCCAAAAATAAATAAATTTGTTTAGAATTTTTTTTAAAGAAAAATTTAATATAATGTAAAATTAAATCCCCCAATTTTTTAAAACATTTTTACCTTTTTTTTTTCATTTGCAAGTCAGCCTTTTATATCTTTGGGGTTTATAATTCAATCTTTATTTCATGTTGGGTCTTGTGTGATTTATGTTAATATTGTCTCTTTTTTTTTTCTATATTTCATTTTAATTACGTCAAATTTTTAGCTTATCAATAAAATTTACTTTTGTGGTGTATTCTTTACTATGCTTTTACCCATTCTATAATACACATGTGGATAAAGTTAATTGATTTTCATTTTAAACCTCAAACTATTGCCTTCCAATGTTGTGGTGTTTAATTACATGAAGTTTATGGTTGGACCAGAGATTGACAATCATAGAAATTAACTTATTAAAACTTCTACTTCATGCAAGAACTAAAAGCATATTGTAAATTCTTTGATTTTATCTTCTCCCTATTTTTTCTCTTCCCAACTTTTATTATAAATTTGAACATTTTAAAAATGTTATGTAATCATTAAAAAAATAATTAGTTAGTAAATATACATTTGGCCCCCCAAATTTTTGTTCCAAGCTCTACCTTGCTTGCCTTTGTGGAAAAGTCTTCTATTGCTGAGAGCATTGGATCTTAAATGCAAAGTTCGTATGAAAGCAAACAACTCTTTTAGAACAATTGTCTTCGATTTGGCTTACAATACTCAAATTTTGACTTTGTCAAAAAAATAATAATAATAATAATCCAAATTGTTTTTAACTATATGCGAAGCATGATTCAAGACGGGAGCAGCTTCGATCTACTGCAATGAAGCGTTCATTACCCCCCAAGACAGAGGTTCACTGCCTCTTTTTATTTTTATTTTTTTAAAAAAAAAAAAAAAAAACCAAGACAGAGGTTCACTACCTTGGTGGAGGCAGTGAACCGTAGCTGCCCCCATTCAAGACAGGGGGAGTAACAATTATTAAATTCAACCGCCAATCATGTGTTGACGTGTGACATTTAGCATGCCTTATCACATGTACTTGTATGCTCCTTTTGGCCATAGCCTTGAGATGAAGTTGATTTTTTTTTTTTAGAAATTTAGAAAGTTAATTAAATTAATATAAAGTATTTTTATTTTTTCCTTCAAACTAATTAATTTGATTAATATATAATCTAACTATACACAATATATTATATAATTAAGTAAGTTATTTAACTTACTTCTAAAAAAAAAGTAAATGCGATATTATAATTAAGACAGAAGAAAATATAAAGATTTCACGAAATCTGTTTGGAGTTACTAAAGGACAAAGAAAAGTAGTAAACGATCTTCATTCACTTGTGCCTTTATGATTTATGGAAAGAAGTTAATGTGACATTTGATGGCAATTTAATTTCCAACTACAACACTTCATTTGTGATTATTGGTTAATCTTGCCCCCATACTTAAAGAAGATAAACGTTTCAATATCTATATCATTATCACCTATAATTAATTCCTCTTCCATTTTACTATTATACCCATCCACGTTTAAAAATAAAGTTTTTTGTGCAAGTTATCCTATAAATTGGGTTCTATATTTAGAGTAGAGGTAATATCTCTTGTTTAAAGTCTACTTAACATATAGATTATGAAATACTCCCTCATGATTATAATATAAGAAATCTTTTAAAACGAAATTTTGGTCTTAAATATAAGAGTTTGACAAGGTATTTATTAATTATTTTCCACATTACCCCTTATAGAAGAGGTAGAGGATTGAAAAGAAATAAATACATATTTAAAAAACACATTATTTGATAAAGATAGAACAGGTAAATGTTATCCATTATAAACACATTAAAAAGTGACTTAACCAACTCTCGCAACAACAAAAAAAAGGAAAGAAAAGGAAAGAGGGAGACTTAACTGACAATTTTTTAATTTGTGTGAATTAATTAACAACGTCTTACATTTTAAATTAGAGAGATTATGAAAAAAAAGGGGGGGAATTTGGAAATATGGACCAAGGAAAATAAACATTTATTAATAATAACCTTAAAAATTGTAATTATTTTGAATGACCAAATATTAAAATATAAATATTTGATTACAAAATTAACCATGACCAAGCTTTCTTTATTTTCCTAACCCTGTCTCAACTATTTGACGGTTAGTTATCCATTCAGGTTCCCTCACGTCCTTAAATTGGATTAGCATTTATTTACGAATTGATTTTAGTATTTTTTTTCATTTTTTTATTAAAAAAAATTAGGGTGCACCCCTTTTGTTTAAGTTTTCCTTGAAAAATCACATATTTTTAAAATAGATATATTATAAGACTATGTGGTGACTTTTTAAAGTTTTTAAATATAATATAAGCTAGAAATAGGTAGATTTCTAATTATTTATTGATTTTAGAGGCTATTTTAATTTGGGCATTACTTCCCATCATAAATATAAGACTCAATTAATATTTTTTGAGGGATTAACTAAGTTAATCAAATTACTTTAAAATATTTTTATTTTTCTTGAAACTAATTTGTCTAACTTATAAATCTATATATGATCCAATGATACACAACATATGATATCATTAAATAATCAATTGGTAAGAAAAATCAATTTGATCTTATATTTAGCTTCCTTAATCTATATATATATATATAATCAATTAGATCTTATATTTAGGATCAGAGGGAGTAACTTTTAAGATAATCCAATGTGTATCAAAATGAATATCATAAAAATATTGGGTTGCACAAATATAATTTTTTTAAAAAATCAAAATATACATGAAGATAACATCACATTTGATAACCTAACAGTCAAATAGTTGAACTTGGTAAAAAAAAAAAAAGTACTTTTGTAATTAAAAATCTTCATTTTAATTTTGGTCAAAAAATAATAATTACAAACTCTAAGATCCTTATTTATAAATATATTGTTTCCTTAGTCCTTCCCTTTAATTCTCCGAAAAAACAGACTAGAGAAAGTAATTAAATTGATATGCTATATTTTTAATAAAAACAAAATTAACACGCTTTTGATTTATGATAAGCTTGTATAATTATTAAAGCCAGTACTCAGTAGAGATAAGGGTATTATTTAAAAATGATCGTTACTCTTAAAAAAATAGATAAATAAAAACAATTTTTCCCAAAGTGACGGACGTCTATTGATTTACAACGAGCACTATTTATTTATTTTATTTTTTTTGCCGCCATATTCAAGAAGCCGATATTTCAGAATCCAACGAACAGATGTTGCGAAAGAAAAAGACAAAGAAAGGCCCGAAAATTATAAGAAAAAAAAAATCAATATATTAATGAGTGATCTCACAACTCACAAGATTTTCTAATAAGTGATGTAATAAGAATCTTTTACTCGCAGTAAAACTTTTAATCCAATAAAAAGATTAAATAAATAATGATGAACAGATATCCGAGGTTTATCTAAAGATTCTTAAAATAAACAACAATATCCATCAAAGTTTAAGTAATTAATTCCATCTTTTACACATCTTCTCTCACATAAACCCTAGTTCTATAGGTTGTCTATAAATAACGAACACAAGATTCCAGGCTGGGAAACACATCAAAGTTGTTTGGGATAGTGATAGAAATCTTTAAAATAATATGACATAGGTATGTAAGCAGAGTTTTGTATCAATTTGTTTAAATAAGCACTTTTTGGGTGTCTAAAAATGATACCAAACAAATCCTTAATTAGCTTATAGAAAATAACTTTTACAATTAAAAAGTAAATATATGATAGGAATTTTGTATCGATTTATAGAAAAAAGTTTTTCAAACCACAGCGGTTTGAGAAGCAAGCAAATTCTCACTGGAAAAGTAAAAAAGCTTGGCAGAAAATAGGAGGAAAGTGAGAATGGAAGATTTGCAAAAGGCAAAGGCAGGAGTCAAAGAAAATCACAAAGGTGAATTATTAATGTGTCTTTAATAATTTTACTTTTTTGTGATTTATTTCCACTGTTCTGGCACTGTTATAGAGTTACAGTAAAAGTAAAAAGGGCATTGAAAGATGCCAAAGTGGTTGGGGCTCTGATTGAAGACGGTGAGAGATGGGTAGAAAGGTGCTGAGAATAGAAACCAGACTCATATGTTCACTGTGTTGCGGGCATGGCAGTGAAAACGTAGTTTTTACCTAAAAACAGAAGGAGAATGAAAAATCATAAAACGTAAAATAAAACGAAGTTTTTACCTGCATATGTATATTAAAAAAATTCGAGAAAAGTAAGGTACCTGTCATCATACACACATATACTAATCAATGCAATATCAATCAAAATATTCAACATTGTCATTGATCAAACCATATTTTTTTTATATGATTTTACATGATTAAATTGGGATTTTTAATACATTTTCTGGGACATTATTGTATAATTAAGTACTAAGTTGAGTTATGAACATTTGTATTGAATTAAGTGTAATTAGGGGTAAAATGATCTTTATTTATTAATTACAGAAAAGGACCCAGATGTTTTTAAAATTTCAGTTCTGCCCCAAAATAGTTTGAAATTCTCACTTTAGTCCCTCTCCAGAACTTTTAAAACTTTCACTTAAGTCCCTTAGTAAAAACTGCGTTTTTTGCAAAAACTCGCCGTTTTTACGCTTTTACATTTTTTCGCGGCGCTTTTTATGTTTTTATCTTTGGAGCGTTTTTTCCACCACGTAACACATTTGGCCCAAAAAAAAACGTAAAAGTGTTTTTTGCGCTTAAAACGCGATTTTGACTACCTTGGTTGTGGGGTTAGGTGTCAGTTTTAGAACATGACATGACATTTGTCTTAAAAGTAAGCAAAATAAAAATAAATAAAATAGTACTATTTCTTAAAAAATAAAAATAAAAAGGACGACATTTCCCAAGAAGAGAGAGAGAAGCGGGGACATAACTGAATAAGGTTAGAAGAAGTTATCGAAGCGCATGTGAAGACCGTATACGGAAGAGGACCATACGGCTTGTCCCACACTTCCACGGCTACCAACACCCCCTTCCCCTGGGCCCCACTCCCACCCTCCATTATTACTCTCTCGCCCCTCCCAATGAATTACCCCCTTACTAAATTAATATCTCCCTATTTAATTATATGATCATGTTAGTTATTTTAGAAATTTAAAAAATTATTTAATTATATAATAGGTTTTTTTAATCAAACAAATTAGTTAAAAAAAATGATGAATATAAATACTTTAAACTAATTTAATTATTTTTCTTAACATTTTCCAAAAAAACAACCTAGTTTTATATTTAGAACAAGACATGATATAGTTTTCCTTATAATTTTGAATAATGTGTATATTACTCATTTCCTAACATATTAATTCCTATATTTTAAAACATAAAATTGTATATTTTAGAAAATTTAGATATTAAAACTTTACATGCTCTGTTTGGTTGGGGGAAGGGAGGGAAAATGGAGAGAAAAGAGAAGAAAAGTTATTTGTGGTGGGGTCCACAAGAGTTTTCCTCTCATTTAAATATTTTCCCTCAATTTTCCGTCCCTTCCCTTCCCTACCCCAAACCAAACAGAGCCTAAAGAGATTGAGTTGGGATAAGTTAACATATTTAGAGAACTAAAATATTTGATTTTTTTCTTTTTAATTCTAATTTCTCAATTTTCACATTGCATGTTAATGAGTTTTTTTTAAAAAAAAAAAAAACATGCTTCTTGTTCCCTTCATTGTGTTATTTTACTGTGTTAAAGTCATCGTGCGTTCAATACTATACCAACAATTTTTATTATCAATTATTAAGGGAGAAAAAAAGAAAGAAAGAAATGGGGATCACATTTGGTTGGAGTGTGGAGAGCACACAACCCCATCATGATTGAGCAATGCTAGAAATAATGGAAGGGTAAAATAGTAAAATGGGGGTTCACGAAAGAAAAAATGGCATCCTGGAGAATATAGTGAACAAGGAAGGGCAGAAAGGGAATAAAATATAGGGGTAGGGTGATAATCAAAGCGACCCGGGTTGTCTCCTCAGAAGTGGATCTTCGCACGTTGTGAACGTAGAGAAGCAGTGTGCAGTGTGTACTTAGAAATGGCCTCCGCCCAAACACAGATCTTCTTCCAAACCTCATTCTTCTACTGGCACTCATCTCTCACACCATATCCTAATCTCTTCTCATGAATATTGACGCAGAAAATAAATAAATAAATTAAGACTTTGAAAACCAGAGCTTTCCTCTGGTTTCAGTTTCCCTGTCTTGATTTCAGCTCTATTATAGCTTCAGGGTTTATAATGACCCAGGGGACCAACTTCTTTACTTCTCTCTCTCTCTCTCTCTCCCAAAAACAAAATATTTTTCCCTCTTTCTTGTTCTCGCCATAATGCCAAAGGTCATTTTACTCCTCTCCTGATTCCTTCCTTATTTCACAACACTATAGTCTCACGCTGATCATGTACACGATCATTTAAAAAACAAACAAAAAATAAGATGAGGTAGTTTGGAGTTGATTAATTTCTCTGTTTTTTTTTTGGGGGGTTTTCCAAACTAATGAGAAATACTACTGCTCAACTTGTAGTTAGCTCTTGAAAAATCAAGCTTGTTCGGGATCTACATTGGGCTGTAAAACAAAACACTTTCAGTCATGAAGAACTTTCACAGCTTCAAACTGATTTCAACCCCAAAAAGACCAGGAAGGAGGCTTTCACTTGGGGAATACAAGCGAGCAGTGTCATGGTCCAAGTACTTAGTCTCTTCAGGGGCTGCCATTAAAGGAGAAGGAGAAGAAGAATGGAGTGCTGATCTGTCTCAGCTGTTCATTGGATCCAAATTTGCTTTTGGAAGACACAGTAAACTCTACAGAGGAGTTTACAATCATAAAGATGTGGCCATCAAGCTCATAAGCCAACCTGAGGAAGATGCAGACTTGGCTGCTTTGCTTGAAAAACAATTCACTTCTGAAGTTGCCCTTCTCTTTCGTTTGCACCATCCAAATATCATCACTGTAAATTCTCTTTCCTCAAAACCATCCCTATGATTTCTTCAATTTCCTCTGTTTTTTTTTTCTATTGACTTGTTCTTCTTGTGGGTCTGTAGTTTTTTGCTGCTTGCAAGAAGCCTCCTGTGTTTTGTATAATTACTGAGTATATGGCTGGAGGATCACTGAGAAGTTATCTGCATCAGCAAAGGCCAAATTCAGTTCCACTTAATCTGGTTCTGAAATTAGCACTAGACATTGCAAAAGGGATGCAGTATCTTCATTCTGAGGGTGTGCTTCATAGGGATCTTAAATCAGAGAACTTGTTGCTTGGGGAAGATATGTGTGTGAAAGTAGCAGATTTTGGAATCTCTTGCTTAGAATCACAGATTGGTAGTGCAAAAGGATTCACAGGAACTTACCGTTGGATGGCTCCTGAGATGATCAAAGAAAAGCATCATTCTAAGAAAGTAGATGTCTATAGCTTTGCCATAGTTCTATGGGAGCTTTTAACTGGACTAACTCCATTTCACAACATGACACCAGAACAAGCAGCTTTTGCAGTCTCAATCAAGGTACTTACTTTGCATTAGAATTTTCTTAATCTTATCGCCACATATTCTCATTGTTATTTTAATAAAATTGAACTTCCTCAGTTTCATGAGACTTTCGTAAGATTAATCTGGCTATTTACGTTGTTGGCAGTACAAGTTTCTAGATTAAAATCACTCAATTAGTGAGCCTAAGCATATTGATATCACGCAATCTATGGATCTGGTTAATTGTTTCAAAAAGAAGTGCACTATTGACTTTTTTCCCCTTAGTCCTAATCCACTTGTAAAGTTGCTGGTAGTGGTGATGGTATTATCAGATATGCTAGTGTACCTGTTATTCAGGATGAACATAAAAGATTGCTATTATTAATCCATGGTGGATATATAAATCCACTTGAGCAGTCTACGAATGAAATGCAAGTGAAAAAAATAACTTGTACAACCAAAAAAGGTTTAGGAAGATGTGAAATGCAGATTTATCCATATATATATATATGGACCTTTTTTTTTTTTTTTTGGTCGGATATATGGACCATATTAAAGCACTATGTTAGTACTATGGAGGACTCATTTCATTCTCTACCTTAACACTCTCTGTTCTTACACATTCTGATAAAAGGACTGATAGGTATTATATCAGCAGTTTGTCTTGAGTGTGTATATAGATATTCTAAATAAAGTTTATAGAAAGTTGCATTATTTATAAGTTATGAACAGTGCGGTTTACCTTAGAGACCTTGACTCCCTGTAAAGTAAAGTCCCCACAGTTTAGTTTGCATATAAAAAGAAATCTAGGCATAGGCATATTCAGTAAAAGTTGGGTAGAGATTCTAAACCCTTTGCTTCATCAGTTTAGCATGGTATCTGTGAACAGACATGGCCATAATTATAAAAGGTGCTAATTAAAACCACGAGGAAATATAAGTTAGACTTGGTCTATTAAAGTCGATCATTTTTGAGGGTTTCAACTTTCAAACATGAAACCAATGAAATTACCTTATAGTGCAGATATATATTTGCATGTGTGCATTTTTTCGTATCTGGTATAATTGCATTTGACTCAGTCCTTCAGGTATTAACATGGCTGTATCTTTCTCAAATGGGAGCAACCCAACTAGATATTGCTCTGTTGATGATGAAACTGTGGGGGAAAAAAAAACCTTATTAATTGCAACTTTGGGTGCTTTGTCCTGTTTGAGATGTGAGATTTACTGTGTAATGTTTTTCAACTTGCTCTGTTTTGTTTGTGTGTGTAGAATGCAAGGCCACCATTACCAGCTGATTGTCCAAAGGCATTTAGTCATCTCATAAACAGATGCTGGTCAAGCAATCCAGATAAAAGGCCACATTTTGGTGAGATTGTTTCTATTTTGGAGAGGTATAGTGAATCCCTTGAAGAAGATCCTGAGTTCTTCTCAACTTATGAACCACTACCACCTTCTTCTTTTGTGATGAGACTCTTGCCAAAATGTATTACTAGTAGTCATAGATGTTCTTGAAAGGCTTATTAGGATCCTTTTTCAGTTTGTGAAGTTCTAATTATCAAATCCTATGAACATCATGTATGTTCGGCTAGTAACTATGATCTTACAATAATACTATCTATTCTTGTTTTAATTTAAAAGGTGTTTTTAAGCTTTTCTTATATGAATTATGTTGCCGTCAATTATTGATGGACATGGACTATCTTGTATATGCATCAGTTACACCTTTTCTTTAGTGTTTTTTCCTCCCGAAAATAACTTTTAAGTCAGACTATTTTTATTTTTTAAGATTTAATTACATTGTCTTAATTTTTAAAATAGTCCTTCCTATTATATTTTTTTTTTCATATTGATGATTTTTTTTTATATGTTTACTTGTTGTATTAACATAAATTACATATTTTCTATTATCAGGACGATGCATAATTAATCATAGAGATAAAGTTTAATAGCATGTTCCCTCTGCTATCATATAGTTGTATAAGAAAACAGGTAAAAATATATACTCCCTCTTAAGACTCACTTTAGTAGAGAAATGGAATTAAAAAGTGGATATTATATTAAGGATTGTGAGAGTATAAAGTTTTAGCTTGCTCTCCTAATTTTATGAAGTATCATTTTAATATTCTAATCTAATCTCAAAAGTGATGATTTTTTGTACCGATTGTTATTATTATTTTTTTAAAAAAAAAAAAACTTAACACTACCTCTAATCCTTAATATAAGAGGTAGTTAATTTATTTGTAGATATTAAAAAATATAGCTGAGTCATTTATTGATAACAAATGTATTTATATGTAGGTAATCAAAACTGGTTATGATATATTGATAACTTAAGAGATTTTTTAGTGATGAAATTGCTTATGTGGTGATGCTATATAGTAATTCTTCCCAATAGTGTATCATTTAATTAATTTTATCAATATTGATTAGATTATAGGGAAAATCCTAGAAAAATACAATTAAAAATAGGAAAAGATAAATTGGTGCTACCAATTTATCAAATCTTAAGTCATAATCGAAGTAGGAATTTGTGATATCCAATTTTTGACCAAATGACCAAATTGCCTGGGGCATGTGTTGGTTTTTAGGATATGAAATCGTGAAACATGAAAGTGAAGTTTTTAATATAAATATATGAAATTGCCTAGGGCATGTTTTTAATATAAATATAGATGTTGTCATTAACCCCTGAAACTTGTGCCCTCAAAATTATCCCTAGACATATATTGGTTTTTGAGATATAAAATTGTGAAATATGAAAATGAAGTCGTTAATGTGAAATATGATGTTATTAATATAGATACAAGTGTTGCTATTAACTCCTGAAACTTTTGCCCTTTAATTATCTCTTGGCATGAGTTGGTTTTTGGGATAACAAATTGTCTAACATGAAAGTGAAATCGTCAATGTACAATTTGATATTATTATCCGAAACTTAACTCATGACAATTTGGTCAGAATTGAAAATCTCATATCACTTCTTTAATTCTAAGATGAGATTTAATAAATTGACAACATCTTTTCTCATTTTTAATTATATTTTTTTTAGGATTTTTCTTAGATTATAAAATGTATACATTATAAAAATCAATTTAATTTTGAAAATCATGGGTATTGCATTAAACCGGAGGCCAGAAATAGTATTGACAAAATTGTAGGTGTGAAAATGTATCTTTCTTATTCAGGTGGGAAAAAAAGATCCATCTTTATTTTCTCTAAATAAAATAATTTATAATATATTAGAGAACAGAACAAACATCAAGACAGTTTGGCCGAGTGGTCTAAGGCGCCAGATTTAGGCTCTGGTCCGAAAGGGCGTGGGTTCAAATCCCACAGCTGTCATTAATTTCCCCCAATAATGTTTTTCGGTGATTTTCTGAGCATTCTCGACGACACGCGTCAGCATGAAGGCTCGCAACCATAAGTTCGTTGTCTGATTTTTTCTAATAGCATTTACGCTCTGCTTCCAAACAAAAGGCAGTAATCAGAGGCTGCAAATATAAATATTTTTTATAAATAAATAGAAATATCTTATTTCTAAACTTCACAACACTCATTTTATGTTATGTGATGATATAAAACATTTAATTTAGAAGATAATAAAAATAATATTTGATTTATTTTTGTATACAGCAAAAAAAAAAAAAAAACAAGTGTAACTAATAATAGGGTTAAGGTGAAAAAATACACATATGCTTTTCTTCGAAGAGCGCCTAGTAGCAAGTGTTTTTTTTAGGTGCAAAAGTGACTATATGGCTACAAATTAGGTGCAAAAAAACCGTTTGACCGTTAAGTTTGATTTTTTTTGCTGACTGGATGATGACGTAACATTTCAAATGTGCAAAAATACACATGTGCTTTGTCAAAAAGAGCGTCGAACACCAAATTCTTTTTTTAATTTAATAATTTTATTTTAATTACTACTGGGTATTGACTGATACTCAAAAGATACTTTGAGAATATTGCCTGATACATTAAAAAAAATTCATGATCTAAAAAATTATTTTAGAATCTTAAAAAAATAAGTTGAAGTATATTTTTAGTACCAGTACTTTGAAATATTTTTTTAGTACCAGTTAGTATTCTTTTAGTACCATCCAATAACTTGAAATATTTTTTCAAGATCCTAAAATAACTTTTCAAGATTATGAAGTATTTTTTTTGTACCCGTCAGTATCCTGAAAGTATTTTTTTAGTATCAATTAGTAGCCTAAAATATTTTTTCAGTATCAGTCAATATCCTTTTAGTACTGATCAATACCTGAAATATTTTTTCAAGATCCTTAAATAATTTTTTAAGATTATGAAGTATTTTTTCTATACCAGTCAGTACCCTAAAATATTTTTCAATATCAATTCGTATCCTTTTAGTACTGGTTAATATCTGAAATATTTTTTCAAGATCCTAAAATAATTTTTCAAGATTATGAAATATTTTTTCTGTGCTGGTCAATATCCTGAAAATACTTTTTAATACCAGTCAGTACCCTAAAATATTTTTTTCAGTATCAGTCCATATCTTTTTAGTACCGGTCAATACTTGAAATATTTTTTCAAAATCCTAAAATAATTTTTTACGATTGTGAAGTATATTTTTTGTAACAGTCAGTATCTTAAAAGTACTTTTTATTATCAGTCAGTACCTTGAAATATTTTTTTCAGTATCAGTCAGTATCTTTTTAATACCGGTGAATACCTGAAATATTTTTTCAAGATCATAAAATAATTTTAATTGAAGTAAAATTATTAAATTCTTAAAAAATAATTTGGTGTTGGGCGCTCTTCTTAACTAAACACATATGTATTTTTACATCATTGAAATGCCACGTCATCGTCCATTCAGTAAAAAAAAGTCAAACTTAATAGTCAAAGTCAACATTAACGGTCAAACGGTATTTTTGCACCTAATTTGTAACCACGTATGTACTTTTGCACCTAAAAATAGCATTTACTACTAGACACTTCTAAAAAAAAAACACATATATATTTTTACACGATAAACCCTAATAATATTGCCAAAGATGGGACTGCACAGCCAAAGGATGGCAAATAATGAATTGAATGCTGAGCTGCTGGGTCAGGAATTTGCTCATGTCTCTTTAAAAAGCAAGACAAGTGGGCCATTGTTTTCGTTTTTCTGAAATCTGTCCCCAAAATACCTCTGTCATTATTGAGTTTTGAACATCTCACTGTCATAAAAGGATATATTTTAATATTTTTAAAATTTCCGAAACTTCCCTTAATTATTCATCCACTCCTTGTACAGTCTAATCTCACTTGCCTCCATAATTATTTCATCTTAAAGTAATTCTTAAAAGGAGACCCCAACCTGAAAAGCAGTGTGTCATTTTTGTTTAGGGAAATCACAATGAAGTGAAAAGAATGTCATTATTAAAAAAAAAAAATCTCCGATCTTAATTGTAAGATTAAATTTTTTGGAGAGATAAATAAAACTAATTAATTACATTATAGTATTTTTATTTTTTTTCTAAATTAATTAGTTTGACTAATTAACTAATATATAATCAAAGGATACATAACATATTATATGATTAAATAACTTATTTAACTTCCTTAATTTCTCTAAAAAAAATCAACATAGTCTTATAATTAAGACCAGAGGTAGTATAATAAGAAGTCCCAAGTAATGGGATAAGGGTCTTAAATGCCATGGAAGTTTTTCGCTTAGGCTACTAGTAAGACGGAAGTTTTTTTTTTAATAAAAAATGCCACGGAAATTCACAAAACATAGCAATTTTGTCATCGATTAATTTTGACCGTTAAGTTTAACTGAGTGCACACGTGCCATGCCACCTCATCAATCAAATTAGTTAAATATCATTTTTTTCCTGGAAGTTTTTACTGAGGAGCAATTTTGTCCCGGAAGTTTTCACTTATGAGCAATTTTGCCCTTCTTTCCCTCAATATTAAATTTGACTATTAAATCAATTAAAGACCACACATAAGTGATGCCATGAAAAGGTTGAACTTGGAGTCAGAGAAGGAGATCCTTGAGATGTTGAGCTCAAGGCAGCCAGAATTTGTGAAGCCGAACTGGTCAAAGGGACTGAAAGGTTTGTCGCAAAACCCAGAGAAAGCATCATTTATGATCTAAGCAAATGAAACACAGAACGAGAAATGAATTGATCCAAAAATTGGTTCAGTAAAACAAATCAATAGTGATAATATTTACGTTTGTATAAACTGATCATTTGCTAAGATCATAAGTGATACTTCCTCTGGGTTTCGCGACAGACCTTTTAGTCCCTTTGACCAGTTCGGCTTCACATTCTGGCCGCCTTGAGCTCAACATCTCAAGGATCTCCTCCTCTGACTCCAAGTTCGACCTTTTTAAGGCATGACATGTATGGTCTTTGACTGTTTTAATAGTCAAATTTAATATTGCGGGAAAGAAGGGCAAAATTGCTATGTTTTGTAAATTTTCGAGGCAAAATGACTCTTCCATTAGAACTTTCGGGGCAAAATTGCTCATCAATGAAAACTTCCGAGGCAAAAATGATACTTATGATTGATGAGGTGGCATGTCACGTGTGATGAGGTGGTATGCCACGTGTGCACTCAATTAAACTTAACAGTCAAAATTAACGGAGGGGAAAAATTACTACATTTTGTGAACTTCTATAGCATTTTTGGTCCAAAAAAACCCCCCGTCTTACTAGTACTCTTGAGTTAAAATTTTTATGGCATTTAAGACCATTATCCCCAAGTAATATTAACATGTTGTCATTTTCTCCACTTTAATTTGATATTATTTGTTGATGGTTTGTTTTAAAACTTTTTGGTATTTATATTTATTCTTTGATACCTCGTAACAATTTTTCCTTTTACTTTTTTCAACTTAACTCACCAAGTACTATACCCTTCATATAAGGTTTAACACGCAACATTATGTTTTTGAAAGCTCTAAAAGAGGTGTTTGATGTCATCTAGGTTACATTATCTCACAAAATCGTGTGTCATTATAGGATACATTCCTCCATTTCAAAATAATTACTTCTTCCAGTACTTAATATATAAAATATTTAGGAGTTGGTTTTAGTCATAAATATAAGACATATTTTTTATATTTGTCGATATTTTACTAATTTATCTTTATTGATACTTCATCAACGATAATCAAAGGGAATGATAAATAGGGGAATTAGTGAAGATGACTAAGGTAACTTAACTAACCTTCTTAATTTAATTAAATTAGGTAAATATATTTTATATTAAGAATGAGATGCATTTTAATGTCTTATTTAGATAAATTTTGCTATAATCTTAAATATGTAATAATTTTTAAAAAAATGATAGAAAAATAACTTTGAAATTGAAAAATCACAAATAAGATATTTCTCATAAAATGAGGTGTAAATTGCTTATCAAATCTCATTATTACTTTATCAACTCTAAGTAACAAATTTAATTTGGGATTTTACATTTTCAAATTTTTTTTCTGTCATTTTCCCTCATTTTTTATGGGTAAAAGATTTCTCCAGTCACTGGAGATAAAGTTATCTCCAGTGAGCCTAAAACTACGTCGTTTTGGATTAATGAAGGGTGTGTTTGTAATTTTAGGTGAATTAATGAAGGGTGTTTCTGTAAAATTCATATAATAAAAAATAAACAAAATTACGGAAACAACCTTCATTAATTCACCTAAAATTACAAACACACCCTTCATTAATCCAAAACAACGTAGTTTTGGGGTTACTGGAGATAACTTTATCTCCAGTGACTGGAGAAATACTTTTCCCATTATATATATGTATGCTAGATATATTAAATTAAAATTATTTTGTGACTTTATTGCATTCTTCATGTTAATCATAATCACATCGTTATCGAAATAACTCTCCCTTGAAGATAAATTAAAGGAAGCTTAAGATTGAGAGATTAAAGGAGATATGTAACTTCATGATCGTGACTCCCCGTCTGTCTGACCGACCTCTTTTCCAACTTCGACCACAATGGACAAAGGAGAGTTGAAAAGGATGTTCTCGTCTTTTCACATATTCACAGGGACATAATCGTCCTTAAACATATCTAGCACGCCATTATAGCAAGTATACATTGCAACAGTCCATGAAACATTCTGTGGATTGAACTCTGAGTTCGGTCTCTCTTCTTATCACCTCTTTACTCATCTCTCAATTTTGACCGTCGAAATTTTGATCCAAAGGTTCTGAACAACTTTTTTAAAAACCGCGCACGGTAACAAGATCTTTGGATCAAGATTTCGACAGCTAGGATCTGACTATAAAAGAAACTTGCTCATGAGAGAATCCTCTTCCATTGAACCCACTTCATCCTCCCAAAATTAATTGTTAGGAGTTTTAATTCTGGTTCAATTTTTTTTTTTTAAAATAATTTTTCGTTTCTTTATTCTATGAGGTTTAAAACAATGTTCATATAATTTTATAAGGAATTAAATATGGACTTTATATCATCGATTTTGCTAATATGGTATTAACAAGGTTAAGTAGGCTTTCGTAAACCACTGACTAGGACTAGCGTGGTTCACATGCAGAGGCATACATTAAAACTCATTAAAAATATAAGAACTATAATTAAAACACATTAAAAAAAAAAAGACATGGACATTTTAAAGTGTAGTGGATTTTTAACAATTGAATTAATGCTCTATTTTCTTCACTTCCTCAATCTATTTGATCCCACACTTAAATCTTTGAAAGCTGAACTCTTGGTGTATTTTTATAATAATGTTCACAAATGCGACAAGTTTAAATTCACATATAAAAAGGTTAGATGGATTAATCTTGCTTAATTTATCTCACATTGATGAAAAATCAAATTCAAAAGTTAAAGTCAATTTCTTTATCTTTTATCATTGGTTTAAGTTACTTTTCTTTAATACTGGATTAAACCCATCTTAGTTTCTATATTTTGAACAATTTTAGTTTTAATCTAAAAATGCAAATCACATTAGTTCATGTAGGCTACTCCGACTTGTTGAGTTAGTATTTGAAAAACATATTTTTATATATTAAAATAAAACTCATCTCATATACTTAACTCATATTTATATTGTGACCAACCTTTTGATTATAATAAATCGAGTTTAACCTTATCCTAGTATAAGTGTATGTTTTTTTTTTTTGAACAATTCTGGCTATATTCATTATTGCATAAAAGCTATTACAAACAGGACAAAGACATACATGCAGAAGCCTACAAATCCGGAGACCTACAATAATGAGTAAACGGAAAGAAAAGGAAACAATTACAAAGGACCTACTAGATATAAGCCGCCAAGCAAGCACAACGGCTATATCAGTTCAAACAGGATCAAAGACTCTGGGTTGCTCTGAGACATTATCCCGAGGACTGTTGATGCTCTTTCTATCATCTTCCAGCACCTGAAACAAAGAAGGTAAGGGTATTCCTACCCACCCTATAGGGCACACCTCCTTATTAGTAGATACAGCAAGCAAGTCTGCTGCTCGGTTCCCCTGGCGAGGGGTAAAGCGAACTCAAAAACTGGGTTCAGATTTAAGAGCTTCAAGGATGTCATCGGTGATGCCGTGAGACTGTCATTCGCATGAATCCTGTTGATTATTTTTCACAAGTCGTTCAAGCAGTATAAGTGTATGTTTAGGAAACAACAAAATCATGGTTTGAGAAGTTATTTTTCATAAATCGGGACAAAACTCCACTAACATAATATGTTTGAATTAGCTTTTGAGAACAACTTTTATGATTTAAGAAATAAGTATGTGAGAAGAGTTTTGTCTAAATTTATGGAAAAGGGTTTCTAAACCATATTTTTGTGGTTTGCCAAACATATCATTAGATACTCCTTATGTCTTAAATATAAAATATAGTTGATATTTTTAGAGAGTATAAGAAAATTAATTAAATTATTTTGAAATATTTGTATTTTTATTTTTTTTACAAATTAATTATTTAACTAATAAACTAATATTTAATATAAGATATACACAATAAATGATATAATTAAATAATTTATCAAATTTTCTTAATCTCTAAAATGAAATTAACTTTATTTTATATTAATAGATTATTAAAAAATAATATTTTTTGCAGAAAAATGTATAGAAAAAGTGACTTATGCTACGTGCCAGCTTGCTGTTGAGGTGACAGAGTGCCGGGACGGACAGAAACAAGACCTTTGCAGTCAGAGAAGTCGCCTTCTTCCGTCGATTCTGACGCCAACTCAGTTTGTTTTTAACTTTTTATGCTCCCTGCTCTTAAATTGTCCACTTTGCCCTCTACATCCTCTCTTCAAGCTTCGTACTCCCTCCCTCCCTCTCTCTCTCTCTCTGTTTCATTCGTCGCCTCCGCAAAATGGAAACATCTCACCAAAAAGGTCAGATTTTTCTTTGTCTGACTCTTTGCCTATATATAGACACATTGTTCCATATCTCTTTCAGAATGTGAGGCAGGTGTAGCTGTGCTCATTGCCATGGCTGATTGTTAAGGTATGGCTTCACATTTCCTTGTTCTTGAGTTCCCTGCTTTATTTGACTCCATTAACTTGTACAGTTGTGTTTTATGCCTCCAAAATTGGAGAAAGGACTCTTTTTACCCTGCCCATAATTGCTCTCTAGCGAATGAGTTTCTTTGGTTATTTTTTCTACCCGCGTTTAAAAAAAAAAAAAAAAAATCATTGCATGGTTGTTTTTGTTTATGGGCTGTGTTTCTCTGAATAATCATGTTTGAGTTCTGTTATCTGTATGCATGAATTCCCTTTGATTAAGTCTAACTTATTTCGGTAGATCCCATGAGTACCTCGTCATTATTACTGAAATGGAGTTATGGAGGGAATTGAACTAGCTGAAGATGCAGTGAATCTTTTACTTCTTCATTCATGGCTTGTATGTTGAGTTTAATGCTTGTATTTTTTGGATTGATCTTAGCTTCGTAAACATGATGTCTTTTTAACTAAGTTCTATTGGTAATCCAAAACCATCTCTGGACGCTTTCACTTGGAATTCCTTGCATCCCTTATTTCTTAGGTTCGATGTAGATTCCAGTGGCATAGTTTTCTGTCTCTCTGTTGTATCTATTGTTTGTTTTGCAGATAAACTGTTTGATATTTGTTGCCAGTGAATTTTGTTTCTGAAGAAGTAAAGATGCCAGGAATCCTTACAAATGAATTTGAACATAATGAAAGAGCAAATGAGATGAACGGAAATCCTTCCCCTTGTAAGGAATCTGCCACTCCAATCAAGCCCCAAAAGAGTTCCTTTAACCCGCAAAGTCCTCAGAACACAGGTCCAGATGTACCTGCCTTACCGGTTGACACCTCAATCGAGCAGCTTTATGAAAATGTCTGTGACATGGAAAGTTCTGATCACTCACCTTCCAGACAAAGTCTCGGATCCGATGGCGATGAGTCTAGGATCGATTCAGAATTGTGCCATCTAGTTGGAGGACCAATGAGGGAAGTGGAAATCATGGAAGAGGAAGTGGCAGAGAGTTCGAGAGGTGATTCCATTAGTGAAACATCTTCTAGAAAAGAAACATCAGTGAATGGTGAGAAGCTGGAACTGGCAGATGAGAACATTCAACATGAGAAGTTGGTGCTGGCCGATGAGAAGATTCAATCTGAGAAGTTGGTACAGGAGGATGAGAAGATTCAGTCTGAGAAGTTGGTACAGGCGGATGAGAAGGTTCAATCTGCTAGTACAAGTTCTGCTTCTTCAGAAAATTCAAATAAAGTATCAAACTCACAGGTGGACCGAATCCCTGAAACACCACCAGAGTCAAAACCCAAGGGAAAAAGTCCTCCCACAAAGCCTCCCACTGATAAGAGGAACGATAAACCTCGGAGAAAACAAAATAATGGAGCAGCTCGTGGGAAAAAATCGAAGAATTCTCCTATTAGAAGGTTAAAGTCACAAAATCAGCGTGAGAATTCCACTGAATCTACATCAGACAAGCCGGAGATGGGGCCAGTTTTACTCAAGCAAGCAAGAGATATGATTTCAACAGGAGAAAATCCAAGGCTGGCTCTTGAATTAGCTCTTCGAGCAATGAGATTGTTTGAGAAGTATGCTGATGGAAAACCAAGTTTGGAACTGGTTATGTGCCTGCATGTTACCGCGGCAATATATTCCGGCTTGGGCCAGTACCATGAAGCAATCCCACTTCTTGAGCACTCCATCGGAATTCCTCTCATTGAGGAAGGCCAAGATCACGCCCTCGCCAAGTTTGCTGGTCACATGCAATTAGGTGACACCTATGCAATGTTGGGCCAGCTTGAAAATTCGATTGCGTGCTACACCACAGGGTTGGAAGTCCAGAGGCAAGTCTTAGGAGAAACAGACCCGAGATTTGGTGAAACTTGCAGATATGTGGCTGAAGCACACGTTCAGGCGTTGCAATTTGATGAAGCTGAGAGGCTCTGCCAAATGGCTCTTGACATTCATAGAGCAAATGGTTCGCCTCCTTCCCTTGAAGAGGCGGCTGATAGGAGGCTCATGGGACTCATATGTGAAACAAAAGGAAACCATGAAGCAGCTCTTGAGCATCTAATTTTAGCCAGCATGGCAATGGTGGCTAATGGCCAGGAAGTTGAAGTGGCATCTGTTGACAGCAGCATTGGAGACACATACTTATCTTTGTCCCGGTACGATGAAGCTATTTTTGCATATCAGAAAGCACTGACAGTTTTTAAGACCAGCAAAGGAGAGAATCATCCGGCCGTGGGATCAATCTTTGTACGCTTGGCTGACTTGTATAACAGGACAGGGAAGATAAGGGAATCAAAATCTTACTGCGAGAGTGCACTTAGAATCTATGAGAAACCTATGCCTGGGGTCCCTCCTGAGGAGATTGCAAGTGGTCTTATGGATATTTCAGCTATCTATGAGTCAATGAATGAGCTTGACCAGCCACTCAAGTTACTTCCCAGGGCACTGGAGATATATAAGGATGCCCCTGGTCGGCAAAACACGGTAGCAGGAATTGAAGCTCAGATGGGAGTATTGCACTACATGTTGGGAAACTACTCTGAATCTTACAACACTCTGAAGAATGCCATCTCAAAGCTTCGTGCTGCCGGAGAGAAGAAAACAGCTTTCTTTGCCATCGCTCTTAACCAAATGGGACTTGCTTGTGTGCAGCGCTATGCATTAGGTGAGGCCACGGAACTGTTTGAAGAAGCAAAGAATATAATGGAACAAGAATATGGACCCTATCACCATGAAACGCTAGGGGTGTATAGCAATCTTGCTGGCACCTATGATGCAATAGGCAGGTATGTGTATATATATACATCCACATCTCTCATTCTTTTCTGAGTTATATCCTCATTTTGTCTGCAAATTTTCTTTTCCTGTATGAACAAGTAACTTTGCTTTCAGTTTTTTGTTTTTGTTTTTAAGGATTATTTGGCCCCAAACTAACAAATAGCAGGTGACAGAATGCACAAGGAGGAAATAGTGTTTTAGTCTTATATATGCTTTGATATTTATATTTCAGGGTGGATGAGGCAATTCAGATTCTGGAGTATGTAGTGGGAATGAGAGAGGAAAAACTTGGGACAGCGAATCCTGATGTGGATGACGAGAAAAGAAGGTTGAGTGAATTGTTGAAGGAAGCTGGTAGAGTTAGGAGCAGAGCAGCCAGATCACTTGAGAACCTTCTTGATGCTAATGCTCCTTCTCAAAACAAAATAACTTAGTCACCAACGTTTCATAAGGATGTGTTTGGTTTGGGGGAGAGAAAATTTTGACTAAAATTTAATGTGGTGGGGCCCACGATTCTTTTTCTCTTCACTAAACCCCCCCCCAAAAAACAAAAAAAACCAAACAAAGCCTAAGGGAAGGCTATTATCTATAGGATTTATGAGAAAATTTTTATTCATTCTATAATAAATTCCATAGAGGAGACGGGTGAAGAAGATCAGGCTGCGACATTGTTAATTTATGAGGAAAATCAAATGTTTGATGCCTAAATTGTATGTTGTTTGTAGTAATATAGCTACGATGTCATTAATTATTGCATAAAATACACATCTTTGGTTACCCTAAATTCATAAAATTGAATGTGATATAGGCATAAAATTAGAACATGGGTCCCATTTGCTTAACTTGTTCATGCAATTTGAATTTGATGATGATTGAGTCATTGAGAGATGTGGAAATTACTACGATCTCCCATGAAAAGGACATAATTACTAAGAAGTCTTAATGACAAGTGAGTAGCAGCTAGTAAATAACGAAAAGTTATAATGTAAGAAATGATAACATCTTATTTGTAATTGAGACTATAATTAAGGATGAAGTGAATGTTTTGCTAAAGCCAGGTAATTAATTACTAGACGTATTTTCCTTTATAAGGTTCGATCCTTCAATTTTGTTTAAGGGTGATCAGATCTTTTTAATCCAACAACCACAGAATTAGTTTCCTGCTCGTCCCTTTGGGGGTGAGCGCTTGACCGTCCATATTTACTTTTCTTTAAAGATTTTTATTTTTGAAGTCTTTTTTTTTTAAAGTTCCAGTCAGCATCCTGAAATATATTTTTAGTATCAATCAGTACCCTGAAATATTTTTTTTTAGATCTTCAAATAATTTTTCAGGAACATGAAATATTCCTAAAAAAGGAATAAATATAGGCGGTGGACCATGAGGCACTGACCCCCCTAAGGGACGAGCGACCCGCAGGGAAACTGATTCCCAACAACCACTACGCATCTCTTAACATAATACGAACTAAATCTAGAGAATATATTGTACTGTGGGTAAGATTATGAATATGTGGTAATAAGACAAATTTACGGTCAAAACGAAAGTCTAGTAAGATAAATTTTTTATGAAAATCATGTCGATCAAACTCAGCTCAGTTCCTTTCAAGTTTGGTCTCTATTATATATGAAAAATAATTATTACTAAAAATTCCCCCGAAAGCCAGACATTTTAATTGAGAAGTCTTTACGTACTCATCGTTTCGAATTAAAGCTAACACATTTGGATGAGTAAGTAATTCTCCAACAATTAGTACCATGCATGCATGCTTCATTATCCGGGACAGCATAGTAATTCTCCTTATTTCATATATTGAGTAAGTGATACTCCTTCCGGTCCTAATTATAAGAGCTAGTTGACTTTTTTAGAGAGATCAAGGAAGCTAATTAAATTACTTTAGAGTATTTTTATTTTTATTTCTTCCTTCAACCTAATTGATTTAACTAATAAACTAATAAATAATCTAAGGATATACAACATATGAAATGATTAAGTAACTTATTTAGCTTCCTTAACTTCTCCAAAGAAAGTCAACTAGCTCTTATAATTAGAACCGAAGGTAGTAATATTTTAGTAGTGAATTTGTAAAGGACTAGTGTTGTGTCGGTAAGGGGAGGTTGGTTTTAAAATGTAACATCCTGAATTTTGGACCTAAAGACTTGAAAACTAGCCTATTTTTGGAGGACTACTAGGCCCTATTTTTGAAAATGACAAATTTGAAATCAGTATTTTTGAATATGAATAGTATTTACTATTCACAAATACGTATTTACTATTGGTTAATACGGTATTTTGTGGGGTATGAATAGTATTTACTATTTAAAAATACGGTATTTACTATTTAAAAATACGGTATTTACTATTCCTAAATAAGTATTCACTATTTGAAAATACGTATTTACTATTCATGCGGGACCCACGTCAAATTATTTCTCCTATGCCGACAGAAGTCTCGTGAGTTTTGAAAAATTTTGCGCGCGGGACCCACTCAATAATAATATTATTATAATATAATATCTTATATTTTGGAAAACAATAGAAATAAAATTATTTCCAATAAACCGTGAATTAGGTTTTTAAAGTAAGGGTATATTATAAACACGTGAATTTCTATCTCAGAGTGGGTTATCTCCAAAGTCATTTCCGTAATCGGCGGAATGATTATTGAGATAGGTTGAAACCGATATTTTGAAGCAGGACAGATAGTGGAATCTGTAGGAAATAAATCATAACTCAAACTCCTTGAATTAAGTAGTAAACAATTGGACATATTATGAATCAGTGAATTTTTGTCTAGAAGTTGGTGTCACCCGAAGTAATTTCTGTAACCGTCAGTGTCCGACTTAAAATCTTCGGCAGGTTACGGAATACCCTAAATAGGATCAAAAATTTAGTTGACCCAGATATTTCTGAAGAGGAAAAATAGAACTTCAAGGCTGTGCTTCCGGATTCTTGAGAATTTCTAATATAACGCGATTAGAACACCGATCAGGGAATCTTTATAGGATAAATGCAAAAGAGTAAGAAAGTGTCATCGTCATGATGACGTCATCGATGACGTAAGCATCTTGATGACGTCATCGATGACGTAAGCAAATGGATTGGACGGTTGAGATGAAGCCATGTTTAAAGTCAAGATCCAACAGCCAAAATCTGACCTGATAAAGTATGAATAGTGTCATGCTTTTTCACTATAAATAGAGGCTTCATTTCTTCATTTTCTTCACACCAAACTCAGAGAGCAACAGTTGAGTTTAAGAGAAGAGTGAGAATTCTTAGAGTTAGAGAGAGAGTTTAGAGTAAAGTTCTTGAAGCTGGAGAGAATGAGCAGGAACTTCAAGGGTAAGTTCTTTAGTTCTTGAGTTTTAGCTTCTAGTTCTTGGTAATAGTGTAGTTTGATCCAGAAAATTAAAGAATAAATTCTTAAACTTGTTTTTAGGTTTCCTTACATTGAAATAGTGCTGAACAAGGTTCTGCAAGGGATGTCCGAAGATTGCGGAGTCAGATTCGAAGGAAGTCCGTATACGTGAATAGTGCCGTATACGTGAATAGTACCGTATACGTGAATAGTACCGTATACATGAATAGTAAATTACTATTCACACCGAACGGAGGTACGGACGCGTATTGTAACCTTAACTCTGATGCTTATGGTATGCTTATATGTGATAGATAGTCTGAAATTCTGTTTTTTGAAAATTGATCATACACATACAACTTGATACGGGTTATAGTCTTGATAACGCCGTTATGTTTTCCTAGCGCTGAGGACACGGATGTACACCGTGGCACTGGTGAATAGTGCAGACTATAATAACATGCATATTGCAGTGGCTGTGTTATGTTATTATGTGAATATATGAATAATGTATGTGATTATTGCTGTTTTGACATGAATATCTGTCATACATATTTGATACATAAGCATGAGGTTAACCGTTACCTGAGGTTCAATGGGTATTGAACCTCAGCTCTTACTGTAGCTTCAGGATTTTCGGAGTGAACAGAAACAGAAACAAGGGTAAGCAGCAGGCAGAAGGACTAGCTGGAGAAAGTCCTGTAGATATGTATAGTCTTTCGAACTCTTTGTATCAACAAACCAGTACACTACAGTGGTTGAATATCAGTTACTCTGTATTTAAAATCATTTCGTTGCTCAACTCTGGTTAAATTATTTTGAACTCTGATCAAATAATTTCGAAAATGCTTTAGAAAAGTTGAGGTGTTACATAAAATGAGGCCGACTGATCGAAATAGATGAGAATATAAACAAGAGCGAGTTGATGCTAATGATCTTATAACTTTGGGCAAGTGGAAAGTTGCGCATTTAATTCCACTTGTAATATCAGACAATTACAAGTGGTGAGAGGTAGTGTCAGTGTCAGTATTATAGGAAATTGATTTTACTTCTCTAAGAAATGTATGTTTTTTAAAAGGAGAAAAATAAAAAAAATAAAGGTGGTAACTTCTTGTAATTATGTACAGGAATTTTGATATATTGGGTGTTCCTTTAATATAAAAAGACACCAAAAGTTGATTTTTGGTGTCCCTTTCCAATATTGGGACGCCAAAAGGCCTACTTTTTTTATCCTCATTTGATCAAAAGTTGATTTTTTAAACCTTCAATTTCTCTCACTACCTTCACCCATTCACACTCATCTGGGTTTGGATCAGAAAGTAGTGTCGATCACTCTCCTTATGCCTTTCCCTCTCCTCCTCCTCGGCTCCCTCCACCTTCCTCCGATCTCCTCTGTTCCTCATGCATCCACATGTTCCCATTGCTTCCTCCCTTGTGTGCTGCTGGCGACAGGCTCCTTTTTTGAGTTTTGTGAGATCTGCGAAACCAAAAAAATATAGGGTTAAATTCCACTTTTGTCCCTGAAGTACGTGTTCAGGAACGATTTTGCCCCTTAAGTCTTTGGTGAAGCAATGTTGCCCCTGAACTATCAAAAGGGAGCAATGTTGCTCCTGAACTATAAAAAAGGGAGTAATGTTGCCCTTCCTTAACTTTCACCGTTAAAAAAATCCTACATGGCGGTCAAATTTCCTTGTCATCCATCTACCATTCTTCATCTATTGTACACATCAGCATCTCCTTGCCACGTCTCTTCTCCCTCCCTTTATCTTCATCACTCAACCTTCGGTCCTTTTTCGTGCAACAGGGGAAAAAAAAAAAAAAAAAAACACCTTCGGTCCTCTCCCTTATCTTCCTCTTGCCACTCTACATCGTCGGCCCTCCACTCGCCTGGTCGCCAATTTGCTCACTGCAACAATTCTCCTGTATACCTTGTCAAAGATCTAGAAGCTTGAAGATGAAAACTCACCTTGACCGGACTCTGTAGCCACACAAGGGTTCGAGCTTCCAGAATTCAATTGAGCTTATAAATCAAACCACGGGAGGGAGAAAGAGCGCGAGAGGGGTCGATCATGTCTCATGAAGTGGAAGATGCACCGTGTTCGTGGACGATGACGACGCTCAACGACCTCCTTTTCGTTCGTTTCCACCAGATTTTCATTAAGAGGATGAGAGAGGGAAGGGGGTTTCATTGATAGGTTCGATTTCATCCATTTTATTGGATCTTTGCCGTCGGATCTAGGTTCGATTTCGTCTTGTTTCATTGACGAATTTTCAAATCGGCATTTGAGACAAAATCAGTTGGGATTGCTGATTTTGTGTTTGAATTTATTATTTTTCTTCTACTTCCTCTTCAGATGCAGATTTTGTGTTTAAATTTATGATTTTTCTTGTTTCATTATTGCTTTAAACGAGCTTTTACTCCCAGTCCGTTGCAAGGATACTAGTATTTTATGAGTTACGTAAATATATTTTAACTTTTAAAGTGATGTCACTTTCTTCTTTTTAAAAAATATTAAAAGTATCAATGAATTATTACCAATTAGAAATAAAACTCTAATAATGTTAAAAGAATAAATATTACAAATAAAATAGGACCCATCAAATCTCTGATATATTAATCATGTTAAATCATTCATATATCACTAATACCTGATAATAATATAGGAGAATATCTTCCTGCAGCTGCACTTTGTAGCTTTGCAGAATCAAATTCATACATTATCCCTGTAACAATGATAAATATCAAAATGATGTACTAAAGATCAAGTAGCAGATTCAAAAACAAAGAATGGATCATCCCCACATCGAGGTATGATTGGAAGTAAAATCTTTTGAGAGGCAATTTGTTCCATACATATGGGCCATATATTTTCAACAGCATGGTTCAACCACCTCACTGATTCAGAATCAGAAAGCACCTGAAGTACAAGAAAAGCTGTTATTCAACTTATCACGACATTATCACAGTCCTTTAAATTAAAATACCACATCTCAATAATACATCAGACTTACAATTAAAGTTGTTCATTTTTAACTTAGACATTGCACTGTGCACATCAGATTTATCCTTCTCATTACCAGGGTCTCTTTTTTTCTTCCCAATAAAAATGATATTTGACATCAATCAAATTGCAGGTTATTGACAACCCTTAAATCCATAAATTTAATTGACTAATAAGTCAATAAAAAAGGTTTATGTTCATCAAATAAGTTACTATAAGTTAGATTCTATATACATATCTTCCTTTCAACATGCATACCCGTTATGTGCAGCTTTGCCCGCATCCCAAAGCCTAATCTTTTCCTTAGTTTTACAGCTATTATTGCACATTTGCACTCATATCATCAGCTGTAAGAAAATTCATTCCTAATTCCAGAACCTACACACTGTAAATTCTTTCGCAATTTATTTTCCTATAAGCTAAAACACTTCATGAAAAAGAACTTTGAAAGCAAACTTGATCAATCTCGAAATGTTAAGAAGCTTCTACATCTTTTTTTAACCCACAGATGAAGAGCTTCAACTGGAGCCCAGGGGCAGCTCTTCCTAAAATCATACGAGTAGTATTAAAAAACGCAACATATACTCAACACAGTAACGGATAAACCTAGAGTCTTTTTTGTTTTTTGGGTTGAATATAAACCTAGAGTCTAAAAAGACAAAATACTAACATGAAAACACTTATTTACACGGTAAAGTAGGCTCAAACCAAGAAATGGGAAAACCTTTTATGGCTGAGCGACAGAAAGGGACAACCTGAAAAAACTCTGGAAAAGATCTACCTTTAACTAAGAAAGGGACAAAATGTTATGGACTTTCTTTTGGTAGAAAAAAATGTTATGGACTTTCATTGAACACTTTTCATGCTTCTCTAAAAAAGGTTATGAAACAGAGCTGAAGCTTTTCAAGACATGGACAGAGCCAAAGTTAACAGAAGAGCAAAAGAAAAACAAAAGGGAAAACTGACCCAGAAATAAAAAATGTGCCACCAGGAGACCATTGAAGGTCCATAATGTCCTTGTGATGAGACCTGTTTCACAGAAAATCCTTGATAACAAGGAAATAATGGGCCTAAAATCAGTTTAAGGAAGGGAAAAAGCTAATGTTCTATAAAATATATTTATTAGAAGCAGAAACCCATTAGCAAAATCAAAAGGCGTTTATAGGATAAAAAAACATGCAACGCAAAATCATAGAACTGAATGGGGAAAAAAACAGACAGAACAGATTTAGTCGCAGAAAGTACCTAAGAAAAGTGAGAGTGAAAAAAAAACAGAGAAATTACCTGAGCAGCTTTATAAGCAGAGAGTGCTCTCAGTAGCCTCCTTGAGCTCGACTCCTGTAACATCCCAAATTTTGGAATTTGAAATTTAGAAAATTAGAAATAATATTATGGAAATTAAATTATGGAATTTGGTCAAGTGACTAAATTAATCATTTGGAAAATTAGGAAATTATTTTTCTTCGTAATTAAAAAAAAATTATTCAATTATGTACTTGCATTTTAAAGCCTATATAAGTGATTTGAGCCATTCTCATTAACTCCTACCCAAGCCCAGCTCGTGACTGACAATTACATATGAGCAATACATATACTAAATACCCCATCAATAGTTGTACACTTAACCACAACCCAACAATAAAAACACCAAACCCATATCATCTCAATCCATTGAACCCATTTGACCAAAAGACCAATTTCATCCACACGCTTTAGCTTACATGAAGTGCATCAGATGGAAAAAAAAACAGCAACACGAAACCCAACAGAAAGAAAAGAAAACAGCGCCGTTTCCTTCAGCCTTCTGCCAACACGAAAACTTTCGGTAGAACTATACGCAACAATCTGAAGCTTCTTGAGCCCAGCGTTCTGCAACACATTTTTCTCATTAACCATCGGTCCTTCCTCTTCCTGTTCTCGGACTGGACCCTTGCTTTGCCTATTTAAACCTTGGCTCCCATTCATTCTCGTCGCCTGAACCAGAACCAAAGTAAGCTGAGAGCGTTAGTGAGTTGGGAGAAAGAGTGAAACCGAGCTGTGCGTGTGAGAGTGGGACAACGAAGAGGGGGAGAGCATTGGAACGGTACGCATACTCTGCTCGCACTAGCCAAAAACAGAGGTAATACTAAACCTCTCTTCCTTCTTTTTCCAACGCAAGTCCCTGAGTAATAGTTGTAGGAATAAACTTTGACCTTGCTGCATATGAAAATGAGGGGTTGCTTTCTGTTAAAGCGTTGCAAAACTTACTGTCGTGATTATTACCACTGCATAAAACTTAGCTTTCTAATACATATATATATTTATATATATATTTATACATGTGAGTACGTGGTTGCATTTGGGAAGAAAAAGAAGACTTTGTTGTCATGAAAAAGATATACATATGTCGCTGTATAAGAAAAAGAGGGGGAAACCTATAACATATATATAAATACATGCATGTGTGGTTATGGATTTTTCTTTAGTTTTAACCAAACCTAAAGCCCCATTCAGAAGTGTTGAAGTCTGGGTTAGTAATAAAAGGACCTAAGAAAGTGCAAGTGAATAGCTAAACGTGAAAAGGATAAGTTGTCTTCTCTGAAAAGTTGAGTTTTTGCAGTTAGAGCAATAATTTTTGAGTGAGTTAAAACCAGGGTAAATGACCTCCTTTGACCCTGAAATTTTGTGGAGATTTAGTACACATAATGATCTTTACATCAGGCTTGAAATCACCTTAAACGGAGGTCTGTAGCTTAAGTTATGATTTTTTTCAAAGTTGAGTCAAAAGTCTGGAAAATTCCTGGTTGTTTCTGGTGTCAGTGGATGGCGTTGGATTTCGAACTGACTAGACAAAATCATAAAATTTTGAAATTTTTCAATTAAATAGTAGACACATAGAGGTTTAATTTGATAGGTAATTCGTCGAATTCCGATAAGAATCGAGGGAGATATGATTTTCCAAAGTTTAGCCAAAATTTGAAATGTTTTTCTGAAACTTTTGGTGACCAACAATTTTTTTGAGCTTGATTTTGAAATAGCAAAAATTTGAGTTTAATCTTGAAATTTTTACAGTGGATAGTAGACATCTCAAGCTTTCCAAAAAGCCAAAGAACACCTAAAACGGAGGTCTACAACTTTAGTTATAATTTTTGAAAGTTAAGTCATAACTAAGGAAGGCTTTCTGAAAAACTTTGTATATAGCTTGTGTTTTCAGAAGTTTGGGAATTTTCTCAAACCATAAATTAACTTTGAAACTTTAATTTATGAAAAATAGACTAATCAAGGTTTAAGTAGAAATTGGAATCACTCCATTTGGAGTTGTATAGGTTCAGTTATGAATTTTCTAAATTCTCAGAAAAGTTAGAAGCTGGTTTTATATTTATATAAGTATATATCATAATATTATTACTATTAGAATTTGCATTTGTTTAGTGGAAATTATAAGTTATAATTGTGATAATGTAGAGCCTTTTTGTGAGCGGTGATTGTGCGGATTGTACACCTCACGCTAAGATTAAGCTTGGAATTGAGGTAACTGGGGTTAATTTATTTTATATGCTTGCTTTGGGCTGTGAGGTATTTTTCTAAGTCTTATTTTTATATATACTACTTGTGTATGTTTGGAAAAAAATTATTTATATGTTTGAATATGAAATCAATTCGGAGAAGCAGTGTATTTCCAATCTATTTATTTAAGTGATTATTATTATTATTATTATTATTGAAATTGTTATTGTTTTGATGGTTATAATGTTGTTGTGAGATGCTGTGAATGGAGTGATAATTTAATAAATTATTGTTGAAAATTTTAGTATTATATTATTTCTTCTGTTGGGATATGTTGGGTTGTGTGGAAGAGATTGAGGATGAAATTGTGCTCATCGGCTCTCACATTCCTGGCCCGGAATTTGAGTTGAGTGTTTTGAGCGGACACCTCCCTGTTACGGTATATTGGTGGTGGTTTGTGGGAAAAATTTTGTACCCTGGACCCCTAGGTGGTAGCATGGGAGGGGACAGTATTCTTGAAGTGACTAGCTAACCTTGGCCGGGTATACTAGCACTGATAGGCTGATCCACGTCCACGAGGAAATAAGGAGGAGCAGGATGGATGAGTGGGGATGGTTTTAATTATTGTCAATTATATATATATGTATAGATATATTAACTGTTTTGGGATTTATTACACTTATGGAAAGTGGATTTGGAATCGTATACTTTTGTATTGACAAGAATGAATATTCTGTAAGGGTTGGTGGACGGAAATTGTACCCTGGACTCCGAGTTTGTAGGCGGTATTTGTGCCTTGGACTCCGAGTTTGTGGGCTGAAGCTGTGTCCTCGACTCTGTTATGGATGATCTATGCATCAATGTTGTCTGAAATATATGTGAGATCTTTCGCTAAATGTTGGAAAATAAATTATGATGTTTTGGAACCCTTTTTGGTAACCAAGTCAAGAATTATTTTGTGAAAGGTTTTATGTAAATGAATATACATATTTTGATTATTGTGGATTTTTAATTTAATTAACATTGATATTATAATTATGTTAATAAACCTGCTTCGCTGACTTGCAATCCTTTCTCGCATATTTGATAAATTAATTTCGGTTACGGAGACTTTATGTCTCACCCCGTCATTATCAATTTTTTTTCAGGCGAGACCTCTAATCTTAGTAGAGGAAAGGGAAGCAACCTGAGGCATAGACGTCGTGAAACTCGTAGGCCTCCTTTTGGTATTAGTGTTGTATTGATCTATATATTGCCATCTTAGGGCCCTCATATTTTTAAAATACTATATCAATCAATTTTGGATGACTGTTTATTTTCTGAAGGCCTAATCTATACACTATCATATCATCGTGGATCCACCATTATATTTATGTGACCACTGTTTGGTGTAGACCCCTTTCTTGTGGGTTCTTGTTGTATGACTCGTGGGCTATAAATGTCCTGTTCGATAATTGTGCCCTGAGTTATGGATTTTGCTGTTATGGGTTTGTGGGCGAGATTTATGCCCTGGACCGAAGTGTGTGTATTTGAAAAGGAAGGTTGTCCTATAATTACCTACTAATCCGGTTTTGAGAAAACATTATGGTTAATTGTTATCTTGTGTGAAGGGTCTTTTCAACTCCAGTCTTAAACTCAGCAACGTACCTGTGGTAATCGCCCTTCATCTTGAGATAAAAGACCTTGGAATCGCCGGAAGAAGCGGCAAGGATAAGGCGGGTATGGGGGAGCTTGAGGATCCCATCGCAGATGTTGGAGAGCTCAGTCATGATCTTGGATCGGTAGTCACGAATAAAGGAGACACGATCCTCGTTTCCTCGGTTCTCTTCTTTCTGTTCGGTTGAGGAAATGATGGCCAGGAGGCACGACGAGCACCGATGACGTTCTTGTAGGCAAAAGAGAGGAAACCTTTTAACTTTTAACTTTCAAAACCTGCAGAATGAGAGAGATAACAAAGTAATTGAAAATGAAGAACAGGCATAAAAGGGCGTTTATGTTGTAAAATGCAAAAATCATGGAGAAAAAGATGAAAAGTGAGGAATGGGAGAGATCAAAGACGAAGGGAAGAATGGTGCAAGAGTACGGACCTTCTTAGCATCGAGAAGCTACAAAAGAAAGGACCAGAAAAATCACCGATGGCGACTTTCCATATCATGAAGCTTGAGTTCGGAGTAGATGACTGAGTCGGAGAAGAAGAAATATCATGGGATTGAGAGTGTCTTGCTCTGGAGATAAGGTGGCCTATGAGAGAAACTGAGGAAAAATAAAAAGATAAGGGGGAAAAAATAGAGGGAGCTAAGAGAGAGAAATGAGAAGAAGGGATTCAAATTTTGAATCCCGTTCTGCTTAGATAAGGCTGATGTGCCTCGGGGAAATAAAAAGAAAAGAGAAAGGGTCTGAAGAAAAAGTGAGAGGAAAGAGATGAAGCTGCTGTGGAGTTATTATGTGATGGAACGGCGCACACGCAGCACAAGATGCAAATATTATATGATGAAAATGAAAAACGGCTTAGGAACAGTGATATGTGTCTGAAGCCATGTATAAGCCGTTTATGAACAGTGATTTTGGGATGTATTATTATATATATATTGATTTCTGGTTTGCTGTGAATTTGATAGTTATCTGGGTTGGTTCATGCTAGTTTATTTTTTTGGCCGTGCTAGTTGTTTTTGTTTCAGAACTTTGGTTGGCCATGCTGATCTTCATGGAAGGAGGGGGCAATGGAATGCAAAAAAAATAAATAAATAAAATGAGATAGGATATTGTTACAACCTTTTTTTTGTTACAACCAATGTTACTACCACTTTTCCACCGTTAGATCAGAATCTCATTTACCTATATAATTTCTCTCTCCTATTAAGATTATGATCTAACGGTGGAAAAGTGGTAGTAACATTGGTTGTAACAAAAAAAAAGGTTGTAACAATATCCTATCCCAAATAAAATTGTGGGTTTGTTTTCGGTTTATCGGTGGTTGACAAGTTGAGGAAGACGATGAGATGGATTGCAAAAGATGAGAGAGGGGGAGGGATTAGCTAACGTGGCAATTAGTTAGGTTATTGAGTGCCACCTCAGAATGCCATGTAGGAGTTTAAGTCAAACAAAACGGTCAAACTTAACTCAGGGCAACATTGCTACGTTTTTAAACTTTGGAGGCAACATTGCTCCGCCGAAAATTTAAGGGACAAAATTGCTCTTGGGTGCGTATTTTAAGAATAAATTTGGTACTTAACCCAAAAGTATACTAAGAGATCTCTTTCCCTTCCATGCCCCAATTGGGAACATAGAAGCATAAATTAGTTCCAGAGACAAATCCCTTCTCGAATCTCCGTGCCTTCCTCTTCCCTTGTTCCCTCCATGAGGATCCACAAGAACACACTTCTTTTTCTTCGCCTTCATCTTCTTTGTCCAAATCTCCTCCCCCACCTTCTCGCCATTCCCCACGATTCATCCTTGTGAGTGTGATACTGAGTTTTCCCATTGCCAATTCTGTTTGTTTTTGGCAAAATCTTAGAAATAATTTGGGGTTAAATTTGTGTTCTGGTTCTGTTTTTTTTTTTTTACTACAGATTCATGAAGAGCTTGAAGATGAATACAATGAGGGACGAAGCTAGAGCAAGGGAACTCTGAGTGTTTGTGCAGATCCTTTTTCAACTCTGAAGCTCCATATCCCAACGCTCCTCCATTAGAGTGAAAAGAGTAGTGGAAAAACCAATCATCGAAAACGGTCAGAGTCTGAGAGCTCCATCGATGGAGAAGATGGCTTTGTTTTGTGCAACAAGTGCCAGCCGAATGCTCGAGAAGTGTACACACATGGGGAAGTGAGAAAGCAGAGTTACTCACCTGATTGTCCTCATTGCTGTGTACAGTAGCGGAACCAGACAATTATTTGAGCCCGGGCCAAAAAATAAACATATTGAACTATTTACTAAATAATATACCATAACATTAAAAATGCAAATAAATTATAATTCACAATTATAAATTAAAAGATAACATAGTAAATAAAAATTATATGATGTTTAGAAGGTGACTCATTAGAAAGTGCATAACTTTTAGAAGTTATTTTCTTAAAAATATCACTTTCTGAAGTTATTTTCTTCTTAAAAAACACATTTGTGCTTTTCTGTTTATCCTTACTTATCTTTTTAACCTACAAAAATTTGGTGACCCAGAATATATATTGATGTAAGTGTTAATTAGTATCTTGTGTCACTAAACATTAATTCTTATAGTACTACTAAATCCACAAAATTAACACTTAAATGCACATCTCACCTACCTCAAAACAAAGTAACTGGAGAAAATAAAAGAAATATAATATGAACCCAAAAAATATTTAAAAAAATACAAAATTGATTCAATTTCAGCTAAGCAAATAACCTATTATAATCTATTTTTTAAAGAGAAATTTATTATAAAATCATAAGACAAACAAATAATAAATATAAACCGATTAAAATTAGCCATTAATCACCTTCTATATATATATATTCTTCTATTGTCAAAACTCACGATTCTTCTGAAATTATAACCCCAAAATTTTCACTAATCATACAATATTACCCTCATTAGAAAGATAAAAATACGTATAATAACTTTTTACAAAAGGAATGGGGTGAAAAGAAGTGATTTTGAGTACCTATTTAGTCTTTAAAATGAAAATGAATAGCACCATATATAAGATGATATTAATATTTTCAATAGATATCTTAAACAAAAATTTTACTTTCCTCTCACATTCCAAAAAAAAAAGAGTATGATTATAGAAAAAATAAGAGATTAGCTGGGCCAAATTAGTGGCTAAAATAAAATATTATATAACACACATATAAAAATACATAAGATAAAAAAAGACCAGCTGGGGCCTTGGCCCCAGCTGGCCATAATGTGGCTCCGCCACTGGCTGCGTAGTGCAAATTTTTTATTTTTTTAAAAAAACTTATTGTGTTACTTTTTTAAGAGGGATGCTGTAAGTTTCTTATGACATCCTTTTTTAACAGACGTTGTTATCAGATTTTACTATATCGTTTACATAAATGTCCCTCTGAAAAGAAATATAGAGAGAATCTAAAAACGGACGTTAAAAGTGTTTTCTATTATAACGTGTAAAATTGGAGGAAAAACTAAAAGAGTGGAAGGAGGTCATGTGGTGAGATATATCACACCATATACACACATGTATGTATTCAACTCATAGTACAGGATGAAGTTATAATACGTCATATTAAAACATGACGATGAGATGGATTGCAAAAGATGAGAGAGGGGGAGGGATTAGCTAACGTGGCAATTAGTTAGGTTATTGAGTGCCACCTCAGAATGCTATGTAGGAGTTTAAGTCAAACAAAACGGTCAAACTTAACTCAGGGCAACATTGCTACGTTTTTAAATTTTAGAGGCAACATTGCTCCGCCGAAAACTTTAAGAGCAAAATTGCTCTTGGGTGCGTATTTTAAGGGTAAATTTGGTACTTAACCCAAAAGTATACTAAGAGATCTCTTTCCCTTCCATGCCTCAATTGGGAACATAGAAGCATAAATTAGTTCCAGAGACAAATCCCTTCTCGAATCTCCGTGCCTTCCTCTTCCCTTGTTCCCTCCATGAGGATCCACAAGAACACACTTCTTTTTCTTCGCCTTCATCTTCTTTGTCCAAATCTCCTCCCCCACCTTCTCGCCATTCCCCACGATTCGTCCTTGTGAGTGTGATACCGAGTTTTCCCATTGCCAATTCTGTTTGTTTTTGGCAAAATCTTAGAAATAGTTTGGGGTTAAATTTGTGTTTTGGTTCTGTTTTTTTTTTTTTTTTTAACCACAGATTCATGAAGAGCTTGAAGATGAATACAATGAGGGACGAAGCTAGAGCAAGGGAACTCCGAGTGTTTGTGCAGATCCTTTTTCAACTCTGAAGCTCCATATCCCAACGCTGCTCCATTAGAGTGAAAAGAGTAGTGGAAAAACCAATCATCGAAAACGGTCAGAGTCTAAGAGCTCCATCGATGGAGAAGATGGCTTTGTTTTGTGCAACAAGTGCCAGCCGAATGCTCGAGAAGTGTACACACATGGGGAAGTGAGAAAGCAGAGTCACTCACCTGATTGTCCTCATTGCTGCGTAGTGCAAATTTTTTATTTTTTATTTAAAAACTTATTGTGTTACTTTTTTAAGAGGGATGCTGTAAGTCTCTTATGACATCCTTTTTTAACAGACGTTGTTATCAGATTTTACTATATCATTCATATAAATGTCCCCCTAAAAAGAAATATAGAAAGGATCTAAAAACGGACGTTAAAAGTGTTTTCTATTATAATGTGTAAAATTGGAGGAAACACTAAAAGAGTGGAAGGAGGTCATGTGGTGAGATAGATCACACCATATACACACATGTATGTATTCAACTCATAGTACGGGATGAAGTTATAATACGTCATTATTAAAACATGAGCCAATGTCTTGAGAGGTTATTATATCTATGGGATATATCATCAGTATAATACTACAATTCATAAGGAAAGACGTACGCGTGAGGTGGGCTAGTGTATCGTGTAGAGCTGGGAATTAGGGCTGGCCTGGTCCTATAGGGCCTGAGATAAGGAAAACATCTATTTTTCAAAGCCTGGCCCGATAGTACCAGGGCCAGGGCCGGCCCTATAGGGCCTGGAAATTACTATTCCAAATTTTAATTATTTTTTTCTTGGTTTTTTCCAAAGAAATATAATTAGTAAATTGTAACCATTAAAATTATAATCTATCAAATAAATATTTTCAACATTAATATCTAAACAATACAAATTATCAAACAAATAAACACATTCATTAATTCGTAATAAAAAACAAACCATTGTACACAATTGACTCACATAAAACTTTAGAAGTATTAAACTAAACAACATTAGATAACTCACATAAAATATAAAAACATACCACTATCATTGTCAATTGTCACCTTCTTCATCACTTTCATCAATTTCATAGATATTTGATTGTGTTTCACTTTGAGCAGAAGGCTGTGCTTCAGGAGTAAAAATGTCATGAATATCTTCTCCCGCATCATGAACACATCCATAATCATTATCTGCAACAAATAATATACCAAATCATAAAATCAGAGTATAGTTATTATGTATATATATATGTGCCTCCTAGCCTCTTCCTCTTGACACTCTTTGACTAATTTTTTTCTTTAAAAAACTGAAAATACTACAGTAATAGGGCTTGCAGGGCCGGCCCGATAAAGCCCGAGGCCCTACAGGGCCGGCCCTGCAGGACCAAATTCAAATTTTAGGCATATTTTTTAAGCCCGAGCCTTACAGGACCAGGACTTAAAAAGTCCGGCCCGACAGGCCCGACCCAATTTCTCAACTCTTTCGTGTGTGTGTGTGTGTGTGTTTTAAACCAGTGGGGAGGGTAAAAAAAACAAGAAGATTCTGTCAGCATGTGAATCCAAAAGCCAATTAAAGGGATCGTACGAACACATACCATGCCTCACTTGCACTGGAATGAACAATCCTAAGACCCTACTCTTACGTGATCCTACATCCTAGCTCCTTATACTTCTTGGTGAAACGAAACTCATCCTATAACAAATCAATCTTCATGGATGCCCCAACTCTTTCCTCTCAAATAAAGAACCATCCACTCTTTTTAATGCATATGCAGGAATCACTCAATACCCACATGCCTCCCCATAATACTCCAACTGTCTCCGGTACGTATTTCTGCTCCTTTTTCACTGTCACCTTCGGTGAAGAATCTACACACACACTATCACACACCTCTGTAGAAAGTAACAAGTAATAAAGTTGAGCCAGTGAGGAAAGCGAATGCGAGGAATCCCTCGTCATGTCAAATGATGATAAACGCAGCAGAGACAAGGATGGACGTAAATTTGCAGCTTCAAAAAGAAAAGGAAAAGATAATACTATAATCTTTAATGTAAGGCCCACAATATGACTTTTTCTTCACAAGTCAGGGAACATAACATATACTGATATCTATTATTTGATTATATATCGTTAGACAAATTAGTCTAATAAAAAAAAAATATAAATATTTTAAAATAATTTACATAACTTTTTTAGTCTCTGAAAAAAAAAATCAAGTAGTTCTTGCATTAAAGGCGAAAAGTAGTAAGAGGAGACAAGATACAATAATTGGACCAAATTGTAATGAAATGAGGTTCACTGTGAGGAACAAAACAAAGCAGGGGTTTGTCTTGGTATAGAAATTACTATTTTCTAGTGGCCCCTAAGCCCATTCATGAGATGTCAATAATGACCTCTGCTGCGTCTTATTTGTACAATAGTATACATCGTACAGTAGACTCATTTATTATGATTTATGAGTTCACCACTCACGCACAAGTAACACAGTCTGTCCTCAACACTATAAAACACGGGGTGTGCCCGTAACTTGTTCCATCAAATTAAATACCCAGCGATCCAGAATCAAATTAACAATCAAAATCCTCTTTTATTTCTAAATTCCTTGAGAAACATACCAATGGAAGGTGGACATGAGTATAAGAAACGGCTCTGGAATTCTCAGGAAGACAAGATCTTAATGGACTACGTTAAGCAGCATGGCGTAGGCAAATGGAACCGTATCGCTAAACTCACAGGTGTATATATATATATATAATTATATATATTCATACATGCTTGCATACACACACATATATATATGTACACACTAACACTCCGGTGATAATTTGACGTATCTTTGATGTACGTACTGTACGGTGTGTGTAGGATTGAAGAGATGTGGGAAAAGTTGCAGACTGAGGTGGATGAACTACCTGAGTCCGAACGTGAAGCGTGGAGATTTCTCAGAAGAAGAAGACGACCTCATTATTCGCCTGCACAATCTCCTTGGAAACCGGTGTCTTCTCTTTCCTTCCTCACTTGATAACGAACAGTTCTTAGCCAGAAATATATAATATCTTCCCAGTCTACAATATAAGTTAATTTTAGAGTAATTAATATATATACATGTCAAAATTAATAATGAGGCTGTGAATTGAATAATTCATTGAAACCTGGAATATATAACACCAAACTGATGGGTTGATGTGATCTGGTTTTGCTTTTAAGGTGGTCATTGATAGCAGGGAGGGTACCTGGTAGGACAGACAACCAAGTGAAGAACTACTGGAACACTCATTTGAGCAGAAAGTTGGGTGTTAATAAGAAGGGAAAGAACAAGGCATGTCAACCTTCGAAGCCACCCTCTAGTGAATCAAACGACAACATAGAGTCAAATCCTTTGAAGGGAGCTTCAGACGGTAGGCAAGATAAAGAGGAATTCAGGAGCATGAAGGAGATCATTATGATTGATGATGATTTTGAGTCCAACTTTTTGTTTGCTAACAATGGAGTTGACCTCTTTGATCCTTCCTCCTTCAGATCAGAGCCTTTCCAAGACTACTTTGTTGACTTTGATTGGGCTGCCGTGTAAATTATCAGCCCCCTTTATCTTAATGATATTGATATTATATTTGGTCTCTTAATTATCAGGTGTTCCTCCAAACTGTACGTACATGAAACTGATCGTTGCATGTGTATTCTCGCTGTGATTATGTATTCTCATAATAAATGCTCCGTACAACAAGTAGGGTACGTTTTTGTGAGGTTATGAGTTAAATCAGAACTGCCATACATCTCTTACTTTTATAAAGGAGAGTTTTTATGTCATCTTTGGCTATAAGACTATTGCCGATAATCTCTCTCTCTCTCTCTAAACAGAAGAAGGGATAACATTCTAATAATTTCAAGTTTAAATTAAAACAAGAGCTTAATTTTCCCACAAACGTTGATAGCCCTCGATTTAATGTGTTCAAGAGAATATAGCTAGTACAAGTTTGCTGACTTCAAATTCAACTTGCCACGGTTCGCTAAGTCCAACAGACAAGTCGCTTTAGAGCGCACTTTCCAAGGATAAGGAGTCATGTGAACATCAACTGCTCAATCAATCATCTTTTTCGCTGATCAAACAAAACTAATCGACTTTTCCTATGCCCCCTATTTTTACTGCATGTTTGACAATTGCTTGTTTTGATTTTTAAAATTAATTTTTCAATCCTGATTTTTATAGTACATGAGATAACTATTTGATAGGAGTTCTTTATCGATTGATTGATTTAAATAAGCTTTTTTTATGACTCTAAATTTGATCCCGTTCAAGCATTAAGAAGTAGGTTCAGTCGACACAAAACTTCTTAATATACTTATCTATACATCAAAAACCACGGTGGGAAAAAAACTTTTACTACTAACTCAAGCACTTAAAATTTTGTTATTTAAGACTGATGTTGCTTGTTAGCTCTGCATGGAAAATTTCAATAAATGACCATAAGACAGAATTAATTTCAGTCAAGGACTAAAACATTCTGAAATTTTACTACAGGATCAAAGATCAAAAATGAAAATAAATTTTGTAGATAAAAAGGCAACAATGCCCCTAGTTTTATTTTTTAAAAAAAGGCGCTATTGTCGCCAGAGCTCCAGCAATCGGTTATTGGCCGTTGTTAGGTCCAAGCAACCATCGTTGGTTGGCTGTCAGAACTCCAACCTCTAGAAATTAATGATTATTCACAGGAAGGTTCCATTTGTTCATGAAGAGTTGCTCCAGTCGGCTGTCGAAGCTACGACTATCAGAAATTAATGTGTTGTTTGTATAAGGATTCTATTTGTTCATGAAGACTTGCACACTTGTTCATTATTATACTTTTCATGAATAAGTCTGCAACTTTTTATGAATAAGTGGAATCCTCACTAGTGCAAAAAAGGGCTTTAAGACTGTCTCATTTAGACCGGAGTAGCGACGCCCCAGTCTTAAAGGAATTACCAGTGGCAGTTCTGTAAATATAAAGAACATTTTGGACCGGATCATTTTTTAAGAGGTCTTAAATATATTATTCAGACCGGACTAAAGAACAACTGGTCTTTTAAATGTTATTAAGAAAATTAAAATATCAATTACTTTATCGACAAATCTCATATAGCTGGACTAATATTTTTTGCGATCCAAAAATAATAAGGAAAAATTTAAATATTAAGGTATGAACGTTTTAAGACCGAACATGTTTAATAGCCGGTTTTAATAGTTATTCTTTTAAGACTGGACGTAAAATGCGGTCGGTACAAAATATAGAAAACGATTAAATTAAAAAAATTGATTGATTTTAAGACCTGATTTATATATGGACCAGTCTTAAAGGTTAACATTTAACACCGGGTACTAATTTATCCGATCTTAAAGTTAAATAGTTTAAGATCGGACTTAAATTTTGGCCGGTACAACAATATTGAAGAAAATCAAACAAATAATTAATTAGTTTCGTTTAATTTAGTAAAACTTTGTCTAGACTTTTAGGAGCGTATGTTTGTTAAACGTGCGGTCTTAAAAGTCTCGAGACTTTTAGGACCGTATATATATGAATTGTCCGCTCCTAAAAGTCCTAACTATTTAAACTTCAGGACCGTGTAGTTGTAAATATCTGGTCTTAATAATCTTCCTTTAAATATCTGGCAAATCATTAATGTTCAAGACAATCGAGGTTCTGGCGTTCTACTCAAGCTAGGACTTCGATGTCGTCGTTTTTACCTCTCCTGATTTTGAGCAGCATTATCGATCTGCCTTTTCTTTGTCTTTTTTCTTTGTTGGAAAAAGAGTGAAGATAATGAAAAGGACGTTGAAAATATTCAAATCAGGGCGAGGTAAAACCGACAACAATAACAGTCCAACCTTGAGAAGAATTGTCACTCTGTTTATTTTTATTCGAATAAGGTAGATGATTTTTTTTTAATGTTATTAACTGTATTCTGGGAGTTTTTAATGTTAATCACACGAGGACAATATTTTGGTTGTTTCCTTTTTGTCGGAAAGAAAAAGAACATAATGAAAAGGACAGGACGATCGATATCGTTTCTTTGCCTTCAAGAGATGTATCAATATTACTTGTGAATTTCCTTTTTTGTTTCTTTAGAAAAATTATATTAATGTTCGTGGGCATCGAGTACCGTAATCAGCTTGTTGTTGAAATAGAAATAGACATGTATAGAAATTGAAATAAAAATTTTATTTAATAATATTTTTTTATTTACATAAAAATATCTAATCCTCCCCATTGTTGTCAGAGGGGAGGGAGTCGTCGGAGAGGTCGGACACGTCGTCATCAGAAAGACGGCACTCAACGTCTTAGGCGTCGAGTACTGTCGTCACCTTGTTGTTGACGACGTGGTAGACCTGAAAATGTTGGCCCATGCATCAGTCTATATGATCGATACGAGCCAAGAGGTACTGCATCATCTAGTAGAATGACGGGTTCGGAGGTAGCGGAGGAGGATATGGATTGTGAAGACCGGTAGGACGAGGAGGACCTGGTGGTGGTGGAGCAGCCATTACGGTGGTAGAGGTTATAAAAGTGATGGAAAAGAATGTAAAGAAAGTAAAGTAACAATGAGTTTAAATATTTAATAGAGAACTCATCCTAAATAATGCAAAACTCCAGAAACTTTAACGAGGAGCCACATAGTTCCTCAGAATACGAGAAGTCGCCTAGTTAGGAAGTTTATCTGGAAGCCGATCGAAGAGATTCTGAATCATTGAATAAATACAACTTTTAATACCGGATATTTTAAAAGATTTGTTTTTAAAAGTAATATTTTTAATTGATTAAAAAAATAAAAGAATTTTAGGACCGGATACAAGATAAAAGGTCGGTCTTAAAAGTAATTGAATTGATTAAAAAAATAAATAATAGAAGTTTAGGACCGAATATATATAAAAGGTAGATCTTAAAAGTATTTTAGGACCGGATATGTATAAAAGGTGGATTTTAAAAGTAATTTGAATTCAATAAAGATATTTAGAACCAGATATTTATAAAATGCGCTCTTAAAGTAGAAAATCATCAATTGTTATCTCTCCTGCTCTTTGCCCTTATATTAACTCCTCACACTACCTCTCTCTTATTATTAACTCCTCACTGCCTCCTAACTCGTCACCAGTAATTAAATAAGCTTATTAATTCTCTAGTTTTCCTTTATATTCATTCAGTTGCTGCTGCACTCGCCAAAGCCTTTTTTTTCCCCGGTTTGGTTTAATAAATAGACGGTTAGGATCGAATATGTTATAAGTAACTGGTCTAAAAAGTATTTGACTTTTAGGACCGGATGTTGTATAAATCTCTGGTCTAAACATTAATAAAAATTTAGGACCGGAGTCTTCTAAACCTCCGGGCTTAAAAATTAAATTAATAAAATTTTTAGGACCGGATGCATTATAATTAATCGATCTTAATAAAATCCAAAATACTAAAAGATGTCTCTATCGCGTGTAAAATTAAATTTCTCTCTCTGAACTTCTCTTGTCATACCGAAAGTGATTACTCAGGTTTTATCTCCAATGTTTGTGTGTTGCTTCGTTGCTGCTTCGCGTCGCTCTCTTGACAATTACTTTCTGGTTCCTTAGTTAAACGTCTATAGACCAAGCTGTAAGAGGTGTTTCGGTTATATAACTTTATGATTTTCCTTCTTATCGTTCTGAGTTTTCCATGGGTTTAATGAAATCGATGAAATGTTCTTGTGGGTTCATCTGTTGTTAATGAATATTATATTTTGAAGATTATATTTGCACTTTAGACTAACCCAATTGACTAACAAGTGTTTTTAGGTTACTCTTACTGTCTGTAACATGAACATTTGTGGCTGGAAAAGAAAGACTCAGCAAACGCATTTGAATTAATATGCTACAGGTGAGTCCATTAAACCTTCATACAATGCACTTAATTTCTTCGTCATACATTTATTTTGCTTCTTGGATTCACTGTGATACATTTATGACCAAAAGTGATTCTTCATTATGCATTTAATGGGCAAGTTTCTCCGTAAAAGAGAAAAAATAAAAAATAAAAGACCTAACCAACATTGAGCATAAATATGCATTTTAAGTTGGCCTATTTTATATTCAAGTTTCAAATTTTTCACGTTATGTATGTTAAACAAAATGGGGAGATGGAATTTATAGAATTCGCTAATCAAAATACCCATGATGATAGTGAGAAATTTTATTGCCCTTGTGTAAAATGTTTGAATGAGAGTCGACTAAGTCCTGAAGTTATACACACATATTTAATTTGAGAAGGATTTTGTAAGACCTATACAGTATGGGTATGACATTGTGAAAAATCCCAAGTGGGTCTCAACATAGGGAAGTGGCCTTTGATGATAATGACACGGATATTGATAATGTGTGCAGTGATGCAAAGACCCCGCTATACCATGTGTGTAAAAGATACTAATTGTTGAACGCTGTATTGAAACTAGTAAGCTTGAAGGCACAGCGACAACAGTTTTTTTGAAATGCTTGAGGCTTTTAAGAACATGCTTCCGGATGATAATGTGTTGTCGCATCGATATATATATATATATATATACACTATGATATTCCTTTTATATATGTTCTTAAACAATGTCACTAACTATGAAGTTTGTTTTTGTTTTATTTTTGTGGCAGGATCCGATCCAAAGGGGCATGTTATAAAGAAAGGTGTGTTTACGTTGTTGGGTGGGAATCAGATGAAGGCATGATGAATATATTATATTGGGCATATATGTTGATTTCAAGGTTCTGAAAACCGGACCAGTCACTGAACCGGTGAAAGTACTGGATCAAAGGTCAGTGGGTCAGATCGGAGTCAAACCGGTATTAATTAAAAATATAATTTAATTAAAATATGTAAAGTTATTCATATTTTAATAATAAAATATTTTATTAAACAATTAGAGTATATCCATATGACCTCTGAGATATAAGGAGACAGCTTAGGAAATTTTTTATTAGATACAATCACTTATTTGTCTAAGCTGTACGTCTTTATTATTTTTTTCAACTCACCCTTATCATTTTTTTATGTTTGTAAAAAAGGTTTTTTTTTTAAAAAAAAATCACAATCTACTCTCACCTACTCTCATCATGTCCATCACATCGGTCAGATCATCTTTAAATTTCATCTTACTTTTGACCAAAAAACAAAATCTCATCTTTTCAAAGTCTCCCCTAACACTCACGTCTCACATTAGGATTTAGGAAATCTCATCTATCTCTCTCATCAGAAGACTCCTCCTCCTTCCTCCATCACCGACAAAGCTCCATCGTCAATAGCTTCCGTCGCCTTCAACCTTCACTCCATTCTCTTGAAACCTAGCACCGGCAACTCATCAACCTTCACTCCGTCCAAGCTCATGCTGGCAAAGAAGGTGGCTGTAGTTGCTTGAAAACATATTCTAAGTTCTAACCAACCTTCACTGTAGTTCTCTTCTTCTTACCTCTTCATCTTCCTTGATCTGTCGCACATAGCGTCAATCTGTTTTTTTTTTTTTCGTGACTCGGTGACACGGCATCAACTCGGGCGGTTTTGGCTGAGTTTATCGAGTTGACCTGGAGTCACCGAGTCAACACGGGTTTCTTCCAACTCGGACCCGTTTTCCGGCCGGTTCGGTGATTTCCGGTCCGAACCGGCCGGTACGGTCCAAGTTCCTAAACCATGGTTGATTTACGTGCTGTATTTGTAACTCAGCTCATTATATTTGTAAATAAGTTATCTTATTGTATAAATTAATTTAGGTGTTGTAGTCATAGTATAATCATTAATTAAGAGGCCACATAACTTATAGTGAATAATATTTGTATTCTTTATCCCAATTTAATTTATTCATAATTGTTCATAGCTTGTAGCTTAAAGTATCGACTTTTATGTGCTAGATTGGGTGGTGGATTTGTGTATATATATTGATCAAGAAGAACAAGGAAAAAATTTGGGAAAATTTAGAGCGGAATAAATACGCCTGTCTTAAATGTTTAACTGTTAAGACCGGATTTATTTTTGTCCAGTCTTAAAATTCCGATCCTTTTAAGACCAGCCAAGGTTTTGTTCGGTCTTAAAAGTTGGGTTTTAGGACCGAACAAAAAATATTTCAGTTTATTTAGTATAACTTTTAAGACCTAATGTTTTAAATGTCGGATCTAAAAGATTTTCTTTAAGACCGGTTCGAGTTCGGTCTTAAATGTTAGACTTTTAATACCTACTGGAACAAGACCGGTCGCAGGTCCAGTCTTACAATGCCTCTAATTTTGTCCGGTCTTAAAACCTTTTTTTGCACTAGTATCTCCTCTGAACAAGACATTAATTTTCTAATGGTCAGAGCTCCAATTGTTCAATGACGGAGCTATTCCGGCGACAATCAAACCTTAAAAAAAAAAAAAAAACTAAGCTCTGTCCTTGGTTTCTATTGATTCTCTTTCAGCTACTGAACTTCATGAAGAGAGGTAGGTTTCAGTGGAAGAAGTGGAGAAAGAATCCATTATAGAATGTTTTGAAAAGAAAAATGAAGTAATGGGTATTATTGTCTTTTTACCACAAAACTTATTTTCATTTTGGTCTATAGTCCTGTAGTGAAATTTTAGAATATTTTGGTCCTTAACTGAAACTAAGTTTATCATGTAGTCCTTTAATGAAATTTTCCCTTTTAATTATCTTTCACATTTCGGCGTATTTCAAGTAGATTTATAGAACAAGCATTTTGTCATATATCTTATGAAATAAAATTAATAAAGTAATTTTTTAAAAAATATAATAATATGTCCTAAATTGGTTTTCACACTTATCCTCATAATTAAAGTTAACAAGGGTATAGATCGAAAAATTGCAATTATTATCATCTTTGGAATTTGAAAATAGGGTTATTAAGGTCTAATTTTACCCCGACAGTATTTTAGGAGTAATATCACTTTGAAAGTTCTCTTATCTCAACAATTTCGCCCCGGCATTATATCAAGATTGAGTTTGACTATTAGTTTATCAATCATGCTGAGCTGACAAATGCACACGTCATCCATGTCATTTTTATTGAAGTGTAAATTTGCTTTCAAAGTTTTTATCCATAAGTAATGCCGTGGTCTCAAAAAATTTCAAGTTCAATATTGCCCTGAAAATTATAGAAAATGTCGCCTTGACCATTCTAAAGGTTAAGTTTGGCGATTAGTTGACTAAATATGCTGAGTTGATAACGTAAACAACATTAAAGAAGAAACTGTAAACAGAGGAGAAGTTCACGTTCGCCAAAAAGCAATAAAGAAAAAAATTCAATTACTAGACACACACTAGGAAAGATTATCAAAAACAAAGCCAGTCTATTAAAATTGTTATGATTTAAAAACTTTTGGAAGAACATTACTATTAAATAAAACTTCAAGGGTAAATTTGCGCATAAACTTGAAACAAAAATGATGTGCAAACTGTATTGACGGTTATCTCAACATATTTAGTAAAATAATAGTTAAACTTAACATGAATAATGCTTAGGGTGAAATTGCTAAAATTTAGAAACTTTTGGGTAACATTGTTCCCAAAACAACTTCTTGAGTAACTTTACTCTTTGTTGATAACTTTCGTGAGTAAAATTGAATCTTAACCGTAAAAAATAGTAGATAAATACATTTTCCTCGAGGGTATAACCTTGAATTAGGTATTTTTAAAAAAAACAACAATAAACATTTATATATTATAAATAAATAACTTAATCAATACACACTTATTATTTTTTAAAAAAACTATAAGATACTTTAAAGTGTTAGATATACTTAAAAAATACTTCAGACGGATCTTAGTTGGACCCTTTTATAAATTAATTATTTAACTCATATGTTAAGACACGAGATATTAATTACTTCAGGTGAAAAAATGAATATATTGGTAACAATAGTAAAAATTAATATATGAAGGGGCAATTACAGAAAAATACCTTCAAAATATTGAAATGTCAAAACAAGTTTGGTTTTTTATAATAAATTAGACTACACCTAATTAAAATTTATTTTTGTTGGAAATCTGAAATCATCACTGATTATTTTCACATTTTGTTTTGAAAATTTCTCATATATTAAATATTTGAGGCAAAATTAAGAAGCTATAACAAAATTATCCACGATGACAACACAGTGAATCTGTGATGATAGTTAAATCCTAAAATAATAAAACTCCAAATCAACCCATCTCAAAGTTCTCTACCCTTAGAGCTCAATCAGCTCAACCTTAGAATTAAAAAAAATGAAAAGTATGGTTATATAAGTGGAATTTGCCAACATTTCTTTTCTTTTCTTTGTTTCTTTGTTTTCTTTTTTTTTTTTTTTGGCGGGGTTGGAAGATCTCAACTCAATGATGAAGCAGAATGAGAACGAGGATCGTATATGGTAGCAGGTTCAAAAATTGTCGTCCGAGGAAATCCCAATGCTAACAATTAACCAGTCCCTTTATATATTTACACGTGACTTCAAGAATCAGAATCCTTTGCTGCGCTTTTTGCTTTTTCTGATGGATTCATCATCATTCTTCGTCTTCCCAACTTTACGGCTACTTGTCTCTCTTTCAATCTCCCTCCTTTACTTTGCCCCATTCATGATATGCTGTTCTCTTTTCATCGTCCTCTATGTTCTCTCGTCTTTTTCCTTGGCTCCTTCTTCTTATTTCTCTTGCTTTGCATCTTTTTCCTCCATTGCAAGAGTCTTCGGTAATTGGTAAAGACAATCGTTTTCATCACTAAACATAAGTTCTTACTATGCTAAATCAAATTAAAACCCAATCCTCAACTTCATAACATTGGACGTGCATCTTAGCTAGAACGCTTAAAATAATTTTTAACCCCCCCAGAAAAAAACAGAAAAGATTTGAGAGGCTCAGATGCAACAAAAGATAGTGATATATATAAATAAGCGGCGCTTTTAGGTACGGAAGCATGATGAGTGATGTGGTGTTACTTGAAATGCGGTGATGAGTGATGTGGTGTTACTTGAAATGCGTACTTATCCGCATCGTTTTGGCGTCATTCATAGGGGACACGCTTCTTCAATTCGCGATTATCAAAACCCCATCTTTTTCTCTGCCGCTACTATTCCCTCCTCCTTTTTACTGATCAGAATACTCGCTTCCGTTGACGTCTCCGTGATCTGCGGTTAGAATTAACATCTCTACTTCCCGTTCTCTCTACCTCCGGCTGTTCAATTTCTGTTGTTTGGGAGCTTAGAACTGCGAGGTGAACATGAGCAACCAGTCGGATGGTCCTCCCGATGGTACTGACGACAAACGTCAAAACTCAGGTGTGAAATGGCAAAGCATTTAGCTAATTATTTATCATAGTCTCATAAATATGGGCTTTGTCTTTTCAGTTTCTAGTTATCCCAACTTGCAACAGGAAAAGCCATGAGCCCTGCCGAATTCAACTTCATATCGTCCAGAACGTCCAAATTCAAATTCCTTTATGAGATAAAGTTGAATTCATAAAGTTTTATTCTTAATGTTAGCCTTTGAAAGCTATGTTCTGCTGTTCTTGGAGAAACAGAAAGGTTTAGCTTGGCGAATTAGTCTGGACATATTCAGGAAGGCCACCGACCATTGACTTGTATCACTTAACATGGAAAATTGATCATTTTTATTGTGTTGAAGTTCGACGCCTCCTTTATTTGCGTTTCTTTAACTATGGGTTACGGGGCATGATATGAAGAACTGGGCTTTCTATATGCTTGTCGCTTGAGATTTGTCCCTGCTTCACACGAAAGTTAGAGGAAAAATCTGAACTAAAACTTTAAGTCTGACTCCTATGTATTATACCAAGGTCTTTAATAAGAAGGAAACAAAATCCATCTTTCTAAAGCATGTTAAAAAATCATAATCAAGCTGACTCTTTAGTTTTCAGAAGTGACACATTTCTTTGTAATTCAAAGTCAGTTTCCCTCTCATTCTCTCCTACTGTGTCATGTTGAATTTTTACATGTTTAACTGGATGTTACTGGCAGTGTGTTTCGGATACATAATTTAGAATATGGCGAATATGATAAAAATTGAATTATCGAATCTCCTTTTTGAGGTTTAGGTGCTGAAATCACGCAACCAACAAATGTGGATCAACAAAATGCCACTGAGCCTGTTAAACAAAGTTCAACAACATCAGTCTTTGTGAACTCACAACCAATGCGGGAGGAACAAGTACAGAATGCCGTGAAATTTTTGTCGCACCCAAAAGTTAAAGGTTCCCCCGTCATGTACAGGCGATCTTTTCTAGAGCAGAAGGGCCTCACAAAGGAGGAGATAGATGAAGCTTTTCGCCGTGTGCCGGTAAGCTAGTTGTTTGATCAGGTTAATGATTATTAAGCCTTACTATTTTCATTTGCTAGGTACATCCTATCCAACTGATTCTCACTGTCGTGGTTGTTCAACTGTATTAATCCTTGATTTCACTGTAACTCTAGGATTCCCCTCCAAGTGTACAGACAGCTGGTGTGAATCAAGGTGAGGAGTGTAATGTCGAAGTTACAGTTGGGTCTTATTTTGTTTCTTTTCCTATCCTTCATTTGAGTTAGACTGCTAGTAAAATCACCATTATGATTGTTTTTTTAAAAAAATATGTTGATTTAGAGCTGATTGGTTGGTGCATTATTTGCATTCCTTACCTTGTTTGTTGTGATACTCAGATGGCCAAGTGAGGCCATCACCAAATGTTCAGCAACAAGCCCAGCCACAGACTTTGCAGGCTGCAGGTGCCCCTCCTTCATCAGGAACCTTATCTCGCTACAGATTTCACTGGTCCCATGCCCTTATTGCTGTTGGATTACTGACCGCTTCAGGTGCTGGCACAGCTGTACTAATTAAGGTATATTCTGCTAACCTCTTTGTGTGATGCCTTCTGGACTGGTATTCTAACGTACCAAAGGCATTTTTTTCAGTACCATGTTCGGGATCTTACTGCATCTATATCATTGCTATACCTTGTTTAATTTAGTGACTTGCTACCCGCATAGGCTTTGATATTTATTGGTTTGAGCCATACTTGATAATCTGAAGGCCTACTTCATGTTTTAGAATTCCATTCTTCCTCGGTTGAGATCTTGGATACGCAAGGTTGCTATTGAAGATGAAGATGACCAGTTGAAGAGAACTGACTCAAAACCAATGTTAGTTGAAGATGCTGCGCAGGCTGCAAAAGAAACTGCTGCTGCAGCTGCAGAAATGGCAAAAGTAAGCAAGGAAATGCTGGCTTCAAAAAGTGAAGGTTGGTATAGTATAACTTTGTTTTATGGCATAAAATTTTGTAGATTTTATTGCCCCCACTTATGCTTGACATTCTTTTTTCCTGGTAGTATTTTTAGTTGCTGCTGCATCTGATTGTATATTGTGCAGAGAGGAGATACTTTCAGGCATTTGTGAGCCATTTAGATGAGCAAGTACAGCAAATGAAGTTGATGACTCAAGCAATAAAAAGACTGGAAGGTACTTTGAAGTTGTTTTTAATCTATCGAGCTATAATAAGCTGTTTGATCTGATATTTATTTATTTTATAGAACATTTGCTTGAATCTCCCAACTCCCTTGCATTCCATTTTCATTTTGTGCTTTGACACTTCCTAAAAAGGAAAATCTGTAGCTTTTTATGTCAGAAATTCCAGCACACTCATGCAGCAGATGCTTGATTAGTTACCTAATTCTAGGTTCTTATGATTATCCTCTCCTTCTGCTAAACTATAGGACAAACAATAGCCTCAAGTGGAGCATCTCTTTCAGAGCAAGAATATCGAGTCACTCAAGGGAGCTCAAAGGTTAGATATGCACGCACGCTCACGTGAAGGGGAATGTTTCTCTATTAATTTCAGTCTTAAACTTTTACACTTATTTGACTTGTCTTTTGGAAGATTTATTGTTCTTTCTTCTTTTTTTGATGTATACAGCAAGGTTTTGTCAATGGCAAGGGGGAGTATGACTTGCGTTCAGGTTGTTATACAGTGATTAAATCTTAACTAACTTATGTAATTTTTGGAATCTTGCGTATAACTTGAATGCCATGGGCAGTGAGATCTTCATCACTACCTGCTTCTTTGGAACCAGCTACTGCTCCTCCTCCAAAGTTATATACAGACGTAAGCCATTGTCTTTTGGTTTTTTGGTCCCTCCTTTAGTTATTGGATAGTTGTTGACTCTTGATCAAGACGTTTGAACTTCTTCCCTCAATTACATTCCGTTTCCTTTTCATGCAACTATAACTTTGTCAGATCCTTAGGCAGTAGTAACTCTTTTCCATAATACCTTAATGTTTTGATTGATTTATACTGTTTTTGGCCAACGATTTGTACTATTGTGTTTTGCAGATGATGACCACGGTCCAAAGTGGAGAAAGGCCTTCTTATAGCAGAGTATATTCTTTATGCTTTCTGTATTGGATGATTATATATCGTACTTGCATTTGTAAAAGCTTACAACTTTTTCACACCTAATTTCTACTTCATTGATTTAATAGAAAGCAATTTTTTGAGTGACATGATTCAGGGTGAAATGTTTGGAGTGACATTTAATAAGCGTACACTGTCTAGCAACTGAAAGAATAAATTTTTTGTAGTGTAGCACTCGTAAGGATACACAGTCTAAACTTGAAGGCTTTCATGTATTTGATTTAAAACATGTAATGGTTTTGAGCTATATGGAAGTTACTTCAAATTAACCTGGATGATAAACTTAAGCACTTAGGGTAATTCTTGTGCAAATATAAGAAACATGCATGTTTCTAAGCATTCCATTGTCCTTGGACCATGGTTTAACGCCCATGTGAGACTGACTAGTTGTTTGTTCCTGGTTATCCTGAGAGCTTGTTCAGGTGCAAAGCAGCTATACTGAAGAGCATAGAACCCTAGTAAATGATGATGAATTGATTTCTATGGCAAACACCATTCGGTCAAATGGTAAGGACCCGATTACTATGGCTCGAGACACCATTAAATCTAATGGAGATGAGCCATCACCTTGGTGGCAGAGGAAAAATGTCAGAATCCAAGAGATTGAGAATGGATATGAGCAAAATGCAGAATCTGGTGGTGCTCAATCTAGTGAGCAGCGGCCGGTCCGACGTTCTTGGGTTCCTCCTCAGCCTCCTCCCATAGCAATGGCAGAGGCAGCTGAAGCCATTAGACGCCCAAAGCCATCAGTTCCAAAGGAACCGGCGTCAGATGATCAGTCATTGGGTCATTCTTCAGACACATCTGATGAAGTTCAGAGGACCCCCCAAATATCTGAAACTGAAGGTGAAACAGAAGGTGGCAGTTTCAAATATGGTGACAATGAGATGCATGATGAGGAAGCCAAACATGAGGAGCAATGAGTGATGTTGTAATAATATTCTGTTTTATGTCAGTTAAATCCACAATACCTGAAGTTGGGAGTAGGAGTACCAGGAATCCCAACTTCAACATAAGCTTGGAACATTCTCGTTCTATAGCCATGCGTATTCTGTATCTTGAATCGCTAAAATAATAGATATCATGGTTTTGATTTCTTTATAGAAGTTCATCTTTGGTCCAGAGTTCCGACCATCACAAATTGAGGTAAAACACCTTATTTATAACACCGAATTAGTTAGTTGCTTTATAATGCTACTTTATATTCTCTTTTCTGAAGCAATTATCTTCTCATCAGAGTTTTTATCTAACTATGATATTTTATACTATTAGTCTGTTTCTTGCATATTGATGGCATTTTTGTTTGATAAGCCTATTCACTTAGGACTCAATTTCTTTTAATCCCAACTATCTACTGGAATCAGTAGTTTCCAAAGCCAGTGAGCACTGAGGGCAGTGGTTTTTCAAAGAACTGAGATTTTGCTTTTACAACTTTAGGAAGAAGGTCTAGAAGTCCATGATTATTGGAGACGGATGTTTCAAGGACATGATAGGGCCAATTTGGTTGGTGTTTTAGATTGCGCTAACATGTACTATCTTTTATCCTTAATATAAATTTTTTTCATATGCAGCCGGTATTCCAAGCCATCCTCTTTTGTTGAAGATTACACAGGCTCAGACTAATCCAGACTCGGGTAATGTAAGGTCTCATAAATGGGCGACCCTCTCAAGTTAGCAACTCCATTCAAAATCCAAGATTTGAACCCTGAACATTGCTTAAGGGACACTATGAACGAGATCTTGCATCAAAGATAGGAGTTAGTGTTTATCATATCTATGTCAAAAGACTTGCTTGAAACCGATCAAAAGAGCCATCCCCTCCAAACCAGTTATCTCCTTTGAACCAGTCACCTTCAAACCAGATGTTAGGAAAATGGAACCCTTGCCCATACCATTTATTGGGCTTGAAACTCAAGCTCATCACTTTGGATCCTTTAGGGTACAAATAAATCGTTAGTTCCCTTTAAATAAATCGTCATGAGACACTTTTAATCTATTTACTGCTCCAATTCGCCTGATGGGCATAATATTGTTACTGCATCTCGGTTCCCAAGTATTGATGCCTCTTTGCTAGCTAATTTTTCCATGGTCCCTTTGGATGATGAAATTAAAGCTGCCTTGTTTTCTATGGGTAGTTATAAGGCGCCTGGGATTGATGGGTTTCCTCCTATTTTTTACAAATCTAATTGGAATATTGTAGGACCGTCTCTCTGCGAATTTGTGAAGAAAGCTTTTACTGGGGAGGTGTCTCTCTCTGAAGCAAATAGGACCCTCATCTCACTTATTCCCAAGCGGGATAATGTCGAATTGGTCTCTCATTTTAGACCTATCTCCCTCTGCACGGTGCATTACAAATGCATCACTAAGGTGATCGCTAATAGATTGAGGGGGATTATGAACAAAGTGGTGTCTCCTTTTCAATCTAGCTTCATTCAAGGACGATGCATCCAGGATAATATCATTGTGGGCCAAGAAATTCTTCATATTATGGGGAAGAATAGGAGTGGGAAAGGGCTTATGGCGATTAAGATTGATATGGAAAAGGCCTATGACAGAATCAGTTGGGCTTTCCTTAAGAGTGTTCTGTTCGAGGTGGGTTTTGATGATAAATTTGTAGAGATTGTTATTAATTGCGTTTCTTCAACTTCATTTAATGTGCTGTGGAATGGCTCTCAGACTAAAATTTTTTAGACCTGTTAGAGGTATCCAACAGGGGGACCCTCTCTCCCTCTTGTTATTCGTATTACGTATGGATAAACTGTCCCATTTGATTTGTGATGCTGTCGATGACGGACGCTGGAAAGCCATTTATGTCTCGACAGGGGGCCCTAGGGTCTCTCATCTTATGTTTGCGGATGATATCCTCCTTTTTGGAGAGGCATCGGAGGCTCAAGCATCATGTATGATGAAGTGTGTTCATGAGTTTATGAAGGGGTCTGGGGGAAAAATGAGTAATAGCAAGTCCTTGATTTTTTTCTCCCCTAAGGTTCCTATTCATACCAAGCTTCGTATAAAGGAGATTACCCAGATGAATATTTCTAGTGAGATTGGGAGGTATTTGGGCTTTCCCTTATCTCGAAACAGGTATTGTAAGGCTAAATTTCAATATATTGTTGACAAGGTTAAGTCCAAATTGAGTGTATGGAAAGCGAATAGTCTCTCTATGGCTGGAAGAATTACTCTTGCGAAATCAATTATCAGTTCTATTCCGTTGTATCCTATGCTTGTGGCTAAGTTGCCTAAGAAGATTTGTCAAGAAGTGGAGAGAATTCAAAGGAACTTCATATGGGGGCATGATGAATCTACGAGTAGCTTTCATGCGGTTGGGTGGGACTCTATTACAAGATCTAAGGATTGTGGAGGTCTAGGGTTTCGGAGGCTAACCTCGGTTAACCAAGCTTGTGGGGCGAAGCTGGCTTGGAAGCTGATAGTTGGTGAAAAGGGGCTTTGGGCTGATATTCTTTTTCACTGGTATATGATTAGGGGGGAGGACTCTCTCCTGTCTTGTAGGCCTGGAGATTCTAGAATCTGGAAATTCATATGTGAACAGGGTGATTTGGTCTCTAAAGGGTCTAAATGGCAGATCCGTAATGGCCTTGGGGTGAGCTTTTTTCATGATTGCTGGATTGGTGAGGGTATATACCTCCGCGATTTTTGTCTTCGACACCTTATGGAGGACGAGGGGAGTTCGATGGTGGCGGATTGGGCTATTGGGGACATGTGGGATATAAATAAAATCTCCATGGTTGTTAACCCTGCAGGTATTAATAGAATTACGGCTGTTCTACCACCCAGAGCAGATGCTAGCTTTGATTGTTTGGTGTGGGGTGCTTCGGGCGATGGTCGGTTCTCTATTAGGAGTGCTTATTTCCTCATTGAGCCGGACCCACCCTCACTTAGAGACAAGTTGTTCAAGATCATTTGGAGGTGGAAAGGAGCTGAGAGGATCAGAGTCTTTATGTGGAAAGTTGCGCTAAATAAGCTTCCCACCAATGTCTGGAGGAGCTCTTGGTCCCAGTCTTCAACACTATGTGGGTTCTGTAATTCTGAATAAGAGGATGTGCTTCATATTTTGCGTGACTGTAAGTATGCCAGGGATATTTGGTCTGTGTCCATTAAGCAGAGATATGCTTCGTCCTTCTTCTCTTTGAATCTTAGGGATTGGTTGTTTTTCAATCTTACTAATCAGGTTGGTTGTATTTGGGAGGAGGACTGGGATTTGTTCTTTGGGGTTGCTATATGGAAGCTATGGGACTGGAGAAACCTTTGAGTTTTTTATTGTAATTTCAGTAAACCTTGTAACCCCTCTTCTGTTCTTTCGGCTGTTTGGCCTAGATTTGTGCTTAATTGTCCCAGGAAGGAGCCTTCTGGAATGGAGAGGAGGAGTCCTATTTGCTGTTGGGAGAAACCTTCCCGTGGATGGATGAAGTTGAATATAGATGGAGCTATGTCTCACTTATCGGCTGCTGCAGGATGTGGGGGACTACTACGTGACTGTGCAGGGAGCTGGATTTTGGGTTTTTGCAGGTCGCTGTGTAATTGTTCTGCGAGCTCTGCTGAGGAGTGGGCCGTGGTTTATGGCCTCCAATTAGCTTGGGATCTGGGCTTCAAAAAGCTAATTCTGGAATCTGATGCTAGTGAAGTGATTAATCTAATTTTAGATAGCTCTTGTACCTCTTGTAGTAACCTTGTTTTAAAGGTGAGGGAGTTGCTTAGTTTCAATTGGCAGGTGGATATCAAGGTTATTTCTAGGGAGTTTAATAGAGTAGCTGATGCCTTAGCAAAGAAAGGTATTGCTTGCTCTACTATCTTTGATGAGTGTCCCAGTTTCCTTAGGAACTGGGTTGACAGTGAGTGTCTGGGATTCGTTTCCCCTTCCATGTAATTTTCTGCTCCTAATTTAGGCCTTGCGCCTCCTTTTTTATCCCAAAAAAAAAAATTGTCATATGATCAACGATGATTGTACGGGACTTGATCCTTTTTAGTTGCTAATTAACATATAAGGCGAAAGCCTCTCTTTAAAAAAAAAAAAAAATCATCATATGATCATACCAAAGTTTGCTTACTCGATTGTTAATAATGTTTGCCAATTCATATGATTAACACATGACATTCTTTAGAGTCACACTCAAAAATATTCCCACGTTCCTTAATATAAGATCCAGTTGATTTTTTTTTAAAAAAGATTGCCCAAACTAAATAAATTATTTATATTTGTCATTTTTCTCCAAACTGATTTGTCTTATTTATAAACTGACATGTAATCTAATGATACACAACATATCCTATAATTAAACTCCAAAAAAAAAAAACAAGTGCCGTGTATTTAGAAGGGAGAATTCCATATAAAGACGATTGAAATATGTAAATTCTATATAAAGCTGGTAAACTCAACAAATCTTAAATTGATTTAATGACCTAATATAGAATATTTAAATTTTAGATATTTTTCAATAATACCCCCATCACATTGTCTTCCTTCTCGTTTTGTTTTCTTCCCTCCGCCACCATGTGTAACCAGCCTTACCGCAAATCTGACATCGAAGCCGGACCTTGTCCTCTCTACCCGACGATGCTTGAGAGTCCCGAGCTTCGGTGGTCCTTTATTCGCAAAGTCTACTCAATCATTATCCTTCAGTTGCTCGCCACCATTGTCGTTGCTTTCGTCTTCGTCTTCGGTCATCCCTTTTATCATGTTATACCCGCTGTACTATATACCACCAGAAGCACCCGGTGAATTATCTCCCACTACACATTTTAGGCCGCGAGGAGATGCCATGACTTCAATTTTCTTGGCCCTTTCTTATTTGGTGCTGTTCTGGTGCTCATGGTTTTTGCTCTGATTCAATTATTATGTCCACTGGGTAAGATATCAGTGAAGGTGTATGTGTGCCTAGCATCAACTATATTTTGTGGTTAATTACGTCATATATGATACAGACAAGACAACCTTATCAAGAGGTTCTCCTATGATGAATACATTTGGGGGTCTATGTTGTTGTATCTGGAAATCATCAATCTCTTATTGTCTCAGCTTACGATATTCAGAGCATCTGAAAGTTAACCAGAGAGTATCGCTGGCTGTTGGATATGTTGAAATCACGCCATATTGATCAATCTCCAATGAATTTTATGTCATGACGAGGAGGAGGAGGAGGGTTTTAACCTAGTGCGATAAAAAATAGGGATAGGATATTGTTACAACCTTTTTTTTGTTATAACCAATGTTACTACCACTTTTCCACCGTTAGATCAGAATTTCATTTACCTATATAATTTCTCTCTCCTATTAAGATTCTGATCTAACGATGGAAAAGTGGTAGTAACATTGATTGTAACAAAAAAAAAAGATTGTAACAATATCTTATCCCTAAAAAATATTGTTCGTCTCCAATTTTGTGTTTTTTAATAATTAAGGGATACAAAAGTAATTTGGCCCAAATTCTAAATCCTAAATTATGTTATATAACCTAATTAATAATTTGTTAAATTTAGTAACCCAAATTAGAATTTGGATAATTCAACCGTCTTTATATGGGATTCTCCCTATTTAGAACATGGCGGAAGTAAATGAAATTCTCTTTACTTTCCCTATACTTTTCTTCTTTTATGATAAAACATTTTCTTGACCATACCTATCCCACCACACACACACACACAAAAAACAGAAAAGTTTATTATAAACATATGGTTGACTGTTTACTAATATGTGTTGAGATTAATACTCATGACACTTTGACTAAATGCATTCAACACTAGCAATATTGACTATCCAATTTTTTTAAAGGGAAGGAAAAAATCACATCATCTCGATCTTTGAAGATTAAGCAAAATAACTCATTATTTATTTTAGAATTCTTTTGTGTTTGAAGTATTTGCGGAATCTGCGTATAATATTCAGAGTTTGAAGGCAGAAATATAGTAATAATTTTCAACAAACGAAAACTATCGCCAAAATTGAAAGTTGACATTTTTTGTTTGCCGAAGAAAGTTGATATAAACTAATGAAATTTATTGGCATAACGAACCGCTGGACGCAGCCTCAAATGTTGTCTTATTGACTGGCTTCATTATTATATGCTTGAAAATTAGTCGAATATATGATGGATTTATTAATCACAAAATAAACTACTTTGGACGATCTTGATATATTTAAGTGGGTTGTTTAAAAAAATTTGATGGTTTGATTGGTCTAGTCTAACTCGGTATAGGTAAAAATAATTTGGTCCAAGACAATTTCAACATATCGGATTAGACCAGACTGTTTAGGTTGGACTGGACTTCGGTCCAGGGGTTTAGATCCCTTAAATTGGTCAGGTCTGACCCGATTTTAATTTTTATTATTTATTTTAAATCAACAATGAACTCAGCTACTTATTGGAGTCTGAATATCCTGATGTGTATTTTAATTTATAGGAACCACTTTTCACTCAGTTATTTTTTATTACTTTTGGAAGTCAGGTGAAACCAGATCTAAAATATTGTCTCCCAAGAAGGGCAAGAAAAAAAAACTGGAAAAAAGAAAAAACACTGGACTGGTCCAAACAGTCCGCCAGTCTGTTCCAGTCTAGCCTGACCTTGGGTTGGTACCAGACTGGACTAGATCTTAGGCTGACTTTTCCAGCCTGAGGTCTTATTAGACCAGACCTCGGGTTGACCTCCAACCCGGTTTTGCTCAATAAAAGTAGGTCCGTTTTGCTTGGTCGTTTTTGTGACTAAATTATAGGGTTTAATGTTTCTATTTTTACTGTAAAAATATTTTTTTCCTGTCATATTTATATAAAAGTGAGTTGGTCCTATAGTAAAAGAAAGAGGAAAAAAATATAGTGAAATCTACTTACTTTTATGTGAGTTTGACAGAAAAAAATTTCTGCAGTAAGTAGAAACATTAAACCTTAATTATAGATCCATTTTGCGGCATAATACTTAAATGCTTAAATTCAGAGCCTCCTTTTGCTGTTCTTTTGGTCAGTGCTTACTTACTAAGTAGATAATTAGCAGCGAGAATAAGATATTAGGATACGTTTCTATTTTTAATAGATAATGCACGACAATTATTGCGAATATCTTCTGTGACTCTTTGAATGATGAAATCATTGTTCTGGTTAGACTGTATTGATAATATTCAACATAAAATTTACCTTTAATCCTCTAAATTCATCATAACATTTTACCGTCCCATTGTTTTGGCCAAATTAACTTTTTATGAGTTTATTTTATTTTACTGAAAAAATAAGTTGACTTTGTCAATTAAACGTACTAGTTCAAGTCAAACATTTTTTTATTCGGCAATCAGTTATGGCACCATCAACCTAGCTCTAGCTCATTTAGACGGTCTAGGTTTGATATTTTTTAAAATATATTTTTTAATTGAAAAAATATTAGTTAAGAGATTATTTTTATTTTGCATTCTCTATCCATTAAAATAATTTTAAAAAATATTAAATCTGGACCATTCATATTTGATCTCATCTAAACAACCCAAATGAACTAAGTTGATGGTGCTTATTAGCCGTACTTTTTTTACTGAGTAGTCTAGCTTAACTCCAGCCAATGACATCATAATACAAAATACAGGTACTTGTTAGTTTTTTTATAAAAGGGGAAAACTATCTAATCACCAACAGTTTATAAAACCAAATCTTGTACTCCTCTTTTGGTCATTTATATAAGATATATTTACATAATTTGATTAAATTATGAAAGTTGATTAAGTTAGTTATTATGACATGTATTTTCTAAAATAGTATAATCATCTTCTTCAACTCTCTCAGTCTCTCCTCTCACTAATTATTGTTAAGGGAGCACTGGATAAATTAGGAAAATATTGATAAATATAAAAAAACTGTATTTTATAATTTATGATAAAGGGTAAGTCTTCAAATATGTTTTATATTAAAATCTAAAGAAAATACAATATTAAGTGGAAGTAAAATTATCGATAAGTCTAAGGTAAAGACTAAAGAAGTTAAATATAATCATGGGATGTTTTCTAAATTTTACTACTACCTCCGGTCCTAATTATAAGACATAGTTGACTTTCTTTGGAGATATTAAGGAAACTAAATAAGTTACTTAATCATTTCATTTATTGTGCATCTTTAGATTATATATTAGTTTATTAGTTAAACTAATTAGTTTGAAGAAAAAAATAAAAATAAAAAAAATCTAAAGTAATTTAATTAGCTTCCTTAATTTCTCTAAAAAAACTAACTATGTCTTATAATTAGGACCGAAGAGAGTATTTAATATGAACATGTTTCAAAAAATAAGAATAAAATGGGAAAGGGGTGTGTCTTTATGAGGGAAGGCATCTTCAGGGTTCATGCTCAAATAGATGCCATTTGGCGCCACGTCATATACTCTTTTTGATTTATGGTGTGTCTTTATGAGGGAAGGCATCTTTATCAACGACTTTTAGTTCTCAGCTTTAAAAAAACTCCTTCCTTATCACTTCAAAGTTCAAATAGTATATAGTAGTGCTAGTATTTAATTATTTGTGGGGCGGTTTGCATGAAATTAATTAAATAACAGTCATTCTTATTCCCTTTAGATTTAAACCCATGCCTTATCTTATTTTATTTTAGATAAAATAATATCTTTTTCTTAAGGAAAAATCTTAATAAAATATCACTTGAACTCCAAAATCCTAAATAAATAATATTTCAATAAAATAAATTGTCAATTACTTTATTTTTCTTGTTAATTTCATTATTATTATAGTCAACATAATTTCAAAGTTCAAGTGATATTTTTCTATCATTTTTCCTTTTCTTAAATAGAATAAAACCTTTTTTTTTGTATTCTTTTTTTTTCCCCCATGATGAATATCGTTATACCAACATCAATATCAAAGCTTTCTTAACAATGAGTTGAAGCATTCTCTTGAGGGGATAATCCGTGTGCAAGTTACGAGAGAAAAATAAAAGTATAAATTTTATATTCTTTAAATTCAATATTAAACGGAAAATAGAAACGGGGAATTTAGTTATTCAATTATTTTTATTAAAAGTATTTTTCTTATGTCCAAAACTACTTATAAACTTTAAAAATGAGAGTAAAAGTGTTGTACCCGTTAAAATAACTTAACAACCTTTACTTGTTTATTCATAATAATAGTGTGGGCTATCTACAAAATGTAAGGGCCCTTAGGTTGTATAAGCAGCTGTCTGTGTATTTTTGCTTTTATTTTAAAGACAAAATTAATCTTTTAGTTATCAACTTTTAACTCATTTCTATCTTAATCCCTCAACTATGATCTGGTACAACTCAATCTTTAAAATTTTGACTCGTTCATTAACTAGACCCTCATCTTTTTTATTCTTTTGTATTATTATCCTTGTTGTCTACAACTCATATTGAGTCTTACTAAATACATATGATTTTTAGCACACTTTTGATTAAAAAAAATTATGACTATTTTTATACTTTTATCCAGGTAAAATAATAATAATAATGAAGCAAAGCATGCATAAGAAGTTGTGCTATTTTAACTAGTAGTTTTGACTTCACATTTTGGATAAGTTTTACCATATTCATAATTATTTTTGACTTAACCAGTATTACCTCTGATCCTAATTATAGGAATATTTTTGTAACGTAAATTATACTATAAAAGTATTCATATAATTAAAACTGAAGGAGTATTAAATTTGAAAATTGGAATCTAGTAAGAATTTTAAGAAATGTAAGTTGAATTATAAAAGAAGTTTGTTTTATGTTACTCCCTACTTTTTAATTTAAATTTAAGTACATTGATTTATCACTAAGTACAGTATGTACAAATTTTACTCCATTCGATCCATTTTATAATACGTTGCTAACGGATTCATACGAATTAAGAAACATTAGTTAAATTATTAAATGTGTCGTGAATGAATCAAATTTACCTATTTTTCCCTTATTAAAAGAACGTGAATTTAAACAAGTCCGAACTAATTAAATGCTTCTGTCATAAATTCTCTGAATTGGTTTCCCATTTCTATAAAGAATATAATTGACAACTTTAAATTCCAGATTATCCCTTTCCTACAATAGATATTGGAAGAAAAGTTTTACTAAATTTATACTATCCATTATTTCATATATAATTACGGGTTGAACTAAAACAAAATACTTTCAAACATGTTTTTAATACACGCCTGCTCTCACTTTTGTAAGGCATAGAAGTAGAATAATCATGAATTATCTTATCAATCTCTTATATCTGAGACCACAATTTTTTTATAGAACATTTCCTGTAATTTGTACACAAGGGAGTAAATAATTGGGTTAAGGGGAATTTTCGCTCCAAAAGTTTTCACTGAGGGACCAAAGGCGGAGCTAGAAATTACAATTGGGGGGGGGGCGAATTTTAGAGAATAGAACTCAAGTGTTTATGATATTTCATTCTAGCCCTATTTCAATATGTTTATTTTAGTCCCTTCACTATAGAAATAATAAGGACTAAAGTGAAAACTTTAAAATTTTTATAAGACTAAAATATAATTTTTTAAAAATTTGGGTTATTATCTAATATTTTAGGAGGGGGCGGGGCCACCCCTAGCACCCCCTGCCTCCGCCCCTGTAAGGGACAATTTTGCTCCGAGAACATAAAAAATGGAGCAATTTAGCTCTAGCCGTTGTCTTAGACAACGTAACTTTGACCTTTAATTGACCAAATTTATTGAATTGACAGTTTACATATGTCATTTTTATTAAATTGTAATTTAGTCTCGAAAGTTTTCAATCTAATTTTGAAAAATGATGAAGTAGATGACATAGACTTTTGACTCAAATTTGTATCTTTTAAAAAATGACGTGGATGACATATGGACTGTCAGCTCAGTATATTTGATCAATTAACAATCAAAATTAATTTGAATAACGGTTAGTGTAAAATTAGCCTAAGACAAATTTTGAGGACAAAATTGTCCTTTAGTGAAGCTTCTAGAGTAAAAATAACCCTTAACCCTAAATAATTAACAAAGCACATTTGATAAAAGCATAAGAATTATGAAGGTTGAAAAGATAGATTTTTATATTATAAAATAAAGAGGCATGTATGTGGAATTTTCAAAGTGGCCTAATATGTTTGGTTATTGCATGTACTATTTGTTGTGGACTTGTGGGTTATTAATAAATGTAAGGAAATTATAAATTGGAACACGTTGCCTGGTGGTGGCTGCCAACGTGCCAATTGCATTTTCAACCAAAACCGTGCAACTCGAGTTTCCCGCGGCATTATTGTTAAATAAATATATGAGAAAAATTGTAAAAGAAGTGTATTTTCATGTCACACACATATAAAATGGTGGGACTTATATATATATATAATTAGCATTATATATATGTAGGTCGCACCATTTTATGTGTGTAGAAATCTTTTTCTTCTCTTGTACCACTCTGATCCTATTTATAAGTTCAGTTTGACCAAATCTCACAACCAAGGAAAGGTAAATATCTCAATGATTATGTAACAAATTTCTAATTTTACCCTCATTTATGAATGTGTACCTTTTAAAATTTATTGTCAAATCACTCTCATCTTTTTCTCCTTCTAACATAGCTAGCCAATCTCTCTCATAATCATTACTATGGGTAAAATTGTCACAATCTCATTTATTTGGTCAAAATGGACTTATAAAAAAGACTAAATTTTTTGGTCAAACTGGACTTATAAATAGGATCAGAGTAATAACATGAAAAATTTAAACCCCTATATATATATTGGGAAAATGATTTCTCCTGTCACTGGAGATAAAGTTATCTCCAGTGAACCCAAAACTACGTCGTTTTGGATTAATGAAGGGTGTGTTTGTAATTTTAGGTGAATTAATGAAGGTTGTTTCTGTAATTTTGTTTATCTTTTTATCATATGAATTTTACCAAAACACCCTTCATTAATTCACTTAAAATTACAAACACACCCTTCATTAATCCAAAACGACGTAGTTTTAGGCTCACTGGAAATAACTCTATCTCCAGTAACAGGAGAAATCATTTACCCATATATATTTTGGTAAAAGCATTATTGTTAAATCTCACCATTGTGTGTGTGTGTGTGTTTTTTTAATCGTGCAATCTCACCATTGTTTCACTCTTAATTTTTATACTTATATTTCTTATATCATCTGTGCTTCTCAATCTTAATAATTGTGTCATTAATTTGGTAAATGACCGTTATTATGAATTTACTATTTTTACTCTCTGATTTAATATTATTACTTTTCGTATTTTTCTTGGTTTTTCTCATGCAATGAACTTGTTTAGTTTTAATTAAAACGTTCATTATTTATTGGATGTATCGTTGACTAAATGGTAATTAATGTATAAAGAGAAAGATCTTACAAATTAAATGCCGGCTGAAATTGGGGGGATGACTTTACCAGAGAGATTAATATATTTAATTTATTTGGTTTCATTTCTAGTGACTCTCAAATAATTTGTCAAACTCACGAATTTAAGTAAACTCGTGATGTTGATGTAAATTCGTATCATGAACTTAAATGGTAAACTCATAAGAGTTTACTTTTATTATTAAATAGATATTACTAGTATATAATTAAATAATTAAAATATATAAATGACAACAATTTATTTTAAATACAAAAATTAAATCTAGCAACATTCATCATTTGTTATATTTAATAAAGAGATTTCTATAAAATTTCTATATAAAACAACTAAGCATTATTAAATTAAAAAAGTTAACGTGACTTTAATAGTAAGTTAAAACAGTTTTGTAAGCTGGAACGTAAAAATAGTAAATTCTGTGTAGAAATTCGTAAAATTGACACAAATTTACCACTAACTAACTAGTTTTTATAAGCTAGAAGATTTGACAGCAATACTCTTCAACCAGAACAGAGACAGTACTCATTATACAGGAGTAGCAGTCAAATTCAATGGTGGGTGCTGATTCCTCGTTAGCCTCTTTTCCGCCTTCAGTGCTCCAAAGAAGAAGCAGAAATATAAAAAAAAGGGCCCACCCTCCATTTTCTTTCAATAATAAGTAAAATATGTACAATGCTCACAAAATCCATATCTTCACTCAGTCTATTAAATTGGGATTGCGCATCTCTTCCACCACATACAGAGATTCTTCATTTTTGTTTCTCTTGATTCCTTTTCCCTGTTCTTCAATTTCAGCTGGGTTCAAATTTTGTTCTTCCCATGGCTCTCAATTTGCCCTCTCCAGCTGAAGTCAAGTCTGTTTTCTTCTCCGATTCCTTCAAGTCTAATACCAGACATGCAAAACTTCCAGGTTCTTACTTCATTTTTCTCTGAATTTGCCGTCTCCGCCTTCTGCTTTTATTCCATTATGTTTCCTTGGCTTGACTTATCAGGAAATTATGCTATTCCTTGTGTGGGTTATTCTTTTTTCCGAGTTTTGAATTGCCTATGCAATTATCTTAATGTTCATCTTCTCCATGTTCATTTAACGTTTGAAAAATTGATGCCATAGATTATGTGTAAACCATTCCTGAGTGCTGACTACTTTTCTTCTCAAACTGACATTATTTGTTTCTCAGGTGGTTTTTCTTTAAAGAGAAAAGGTTGTGGTGCCAAAGTTGCAAGTAGAGTTAATTGCTCTGTGAACGCACCACCTCCTGCTTGGCCAGGACGAGCGGTTACAGAGGCGGGTCGCAAGACATGGGAGGGGCCAAAACCCATCTCTATCGTGGGCTCCACTGGTTCTATTGGAACTCAGGTATAACTGAAATCTACCTTTAAATTTGAATAGCCGTGTAGATTCAGTTAAAGATGATTGCCACATGTTTGTGCACAACGCATCAAACCGAAGATTTCACTTAATACCTTTTTATCGTTGTGTTTTGTAGACTCTGGATATAGTGGCTGAGAATCCAGATAAATTTAAAGTTGTGGCACTTGCAGCTGGCTCAAATGTCACCCTTCTTGCAGATCAGGTAAATTCCATAATTTAGTCATGTGATGAAACTTTCTGTTGTTTTATTTCTCCATCTATGACCAGAACTACAATTTCTTGATATAAATCTTATACCGAAATTTGTTCTTTATATTATAACTATTGTCTATTTTTACTACATGATTCATGCAGCAAATAATCTTGCCAATTCGTTTTATTTTGTTTTATTTGGGAAAAACGATTCAGTTTCGGCATCTCTTATTTTCAATGCATAGACAGTAGAATCTGACCTTTTCAAAAAATTTCATGGGACAGGTGAGGACTTTCAAGCCTCAACTTGTTGCTGTTAGAAACGAGTCCCTTATTAGTGAACTCAAAGAGGCTTTGGCTGATGTTGAAGAGAAACCTGAGATTATCCCTGGAGAAGAAGGAATCATTGAGGTGGACATCTCAGTTTTTCTATGAGTTTGGCTTATAGAGCCAATTTTGCTTTTCTCAGGCTATAACTAGATGTTTTCAGGTTGCTCGTCACCCTGACGCAGTGTCTGTTGTCACGGGAATAGTTGGGTGTGCAGGACTGAAGGTAACCTTTCTTTCTTTCTTTTTTCTTGATAACCAATCTATTTGCTATGCTATATGCACTTGGTGATTCCCAGTCTGGATATAGAGATATGAGGACTTATGCACCTCTATCGCTATTTACTTCACAGGTTTCTGCTAAAAATAGAAAATTTAGTTATGGATAGCAAGTTTGAATAGAGAGAAAGACGCTAACACTATTACACAAACAACTGAGTCTCCTCTTATTATTTTTTTAGCCAACTGTTGCTGCTATAGAAGCAGGGAAAGACATAGCTTTAGCCAACAAAGAGACGCTGATTGCTGGAGGTCCTTTTGTTCTTCCCCTTGCTCACAAGCATAACATTAAAATTCTTCCTGCTGATTCAGAACATTCTGCCATTTTTCAGGTATAAGACTAGGACATTACAACATCTGTCAGTAGTGTTCAACAAGTTCAATAGACACTGTATGCCGTCTTGTCAATTATTATCTGTATTGTTGTGTGCGTTTTATTGCACTTGAGCAATTGCTCTTCTTGCTGCGTTTCTTAGAGCTCCTTAGTACTGAAGTCAAAAGTATTTTTCTCTACAGTGTATCCAAGGCTTGCCAGATGGTGCACTTAGGAGAATCATTTTAACAGCATCGGGAGGTTCTTTCAGGTGAGAAAATAGTTTAAAGAGTTTTCAAGGTTTTCTGGTGAAGCCCAGATGAATCTTGTGATTACTTGTATTGGGGATTAGAAAACAATTTGTAATTTTTTCTTTACAAACTGAACTTAGTTCTCTTAAATGCATGACTGTACATGTTTGAATGAGCCATGATCGCAATGCTGTGTTTTAATACACGTGGAGCATTTTTCTTTACTGAACCAAGAGGCAACTTCAGTGGAAAGAAATGACACCTAAATTTCTTGTGTGCCTTCTGATGTTCTGGTTGCTGCCAATGAGTCATATCATGATGATCTGTTTGAGTCCATATCCTTCTATGGCAAACCTTAAATTTTTTGTACATTCTTAGCGCACTTTATAGCATCCAGTAATCAACTTGAATTTAGTAATTCATGCCATCAATGATTGATAGGGACTTGCCTGTTGAAAAACTGAAAGATGTAAAAGTCGCTGATGCATTAAAGCACCCCAACTGGAACATGGGGAAAAAGATTACTGTGGATTCTGCTACCCTATTCAACAAGGTATTTTGGGCGTCAATATTTGGCTGGAAAGCTGCATTCTTTGGATTTAATTATTTGCCATGAATTTTGTACACATTAGAATTATTCGTCCTATTTTTTGGCAGGGCCTAGAAGTAATTGAAGCACATTACTTGTTTGGAGCTGACTATGATAATATTGAGATTGTCATTCATCCACAATCTATCATACACTCAATGATCGAAACTCAGGTTTGATTCTCTTCACCATGTCATGTTGCCTACTTCTTGTTACACAAGAAACTTATTTGCTGAACGGTTTATGTATACAACTTCTGGGCTCTTTGATGAAATAGTAAAAGGATATTTGGTTGAGGTTGTATTGTATTAAGTTTAAATACATAACATGGAAAAAGAAACACAAGAAAGGAGTAAAAGTTCACCAATACTGTTAGGAACAGGGAGGGTGAATCTTTTTCTCATACTAAATTTCTTTTTTCCCCTGTTTTCAGGATTCATCAATTCTGGCACAGTTGGGGTGGCCTGATATGCGCTTGCCGATTCTCTATACAATGTCTTGGCCAGAAAGAATTTATTGCTCTGAAGTAACATGGCCTCGTCTTGATCTGTGCAAGTACTGTCATTTTTTCTTCTACTTGCAAATTTTAACTTTTCTTGAGCTTATTGAAAAGATGAATCTTCTTAGTTTAATCAGCATCATTGAAGTTTGGGAAAACATTACTATCAGGCTTTCAATTTCGTAGGAATTTCAAGTTAAATTATTAATCCTTTGGGAATGAGCAGATAATATCATTCCTTTTCCTCTTTGGCTTCTTGCCTACTTCCATCTAGTATTTCATGTTTATTCTTTGTTACTTAGTGTAACTTGAGAAACTCCATGGTCGTCGTCTTCCATTTCTTAACCAGTATCTTGGGAAAAAGCAGCTTAGCATACGCCTGATATAAAAACTATCCCAGTTGCAGCTAATATTTTGAAATACATTCTATGTATGGTGTATTATGTAGTTTAATTGAATTGACACACTTTGCAAAATTTGCTTGCTAATTTAACGCAGCCATATCTGAAATGTGATTATACAGGCTTGGTTCTTTAACATTTAAAGCTCCTGATAATGTGAAGTATCCATCCATGAATCTTGCCTATGCTGCTGGACGTGCTGGAGGCACCATGACAGGAGTTCTCAGTGCAGCAAATGAGAAAGCTGTAGAGATGTTTATTGATGAGAAGTAAGTATCTTAAATTCTTGTTTCACTGAGATTTTCATTGTCTATAGATATGTTTCTATGGACTAGTCAAACTTCGCTGAAATTGTTCTTTATATGATGGGAGAGAAAGAGATGAAGATTGAAAATGTGAAACTTTGGTAAATCCAAGGCTCTCTCTTCATTCTCACCAAGTTTGTCAGAATATATCACTAAGTTAAATAGATGAGGGATTGAATTCCACACACTGATACTGTTTTTTGATTAAACCAAAAAGTAATTTGATTGTTTGGTTAAATGTCTTATGGGTCTGCAATGGACATGTCATTGACTGAATCAGTTCTTAACCTGCCCTTTAGTAATGCTTTTAACACTTGATTGCAAGGTTATGCAACTACTACAGTAGGCATCAAGTTGTGAATATGAATTCCCTTCTCATGTTTTGTTTTTGGTTGTTTTCAGAATAAGCTATCTGGATATTTTCAAAGTTGTGGAACTAACATGCGAGGAGCATCAGAAGGAGTTGGTTACCTCGCCTTCTTTGGAGGAGATTATTCACTATGATTCGTGGGCCCGAAAATTCGCTGCTAGTTTACAGAGCGCTTCAAAAATGACTCCCATTCCAGCATGACAACGTCACTGTAATTAATAGCTGGGAGATTCAATGCCTTCCTCCTACCTTCTCCCTTGCTTCTTCATTATCTTTAGTTGGCATATCATTGGTAGAATTGTTGCACAGGTCAAGCTTTTTGCTATGGGAATGGCTTCCAAAAAATGCATCTCTCAGTTCATTCCCTACTTGAATAAAGAAGAAGAAATGTTGGAATCAAATTAAGTGTGCTTGAGAAACGCCAGAACCAAATTAAACTTCTCTTACATATTTATATGTAGAGTGCAAGACTATTCAAATTAAGCTAATCCAAACACTCACAAAAGGCTATTAATATCTTCATCATGTTTGTAGAATATTGAAGATTATCTGGTCAAGTCTGACATGTGCAACACATGGTACTCTGTTCATTGATAGCGACCATGGTAACCAGCTTTTTGGTTAATAATGGGATAACATGTTAGAGTTTGATTAAGACATCAGCATCTTTTACCTAACATTAGTTTGGACAGGTGGGTCATTCCACGTTTGTCTCATTTAGTCACGGGAGAGGTAGGTTTCACTCCATGTTTAGGACCGAACAAGTAAGGAAACAGATTTCTGTAAAGTTTGGCTCGGAACGTTGAGCAGTGAAATTACAAGCAAATGATTTTGGAATCTACAGCTTTTCACATAGAATAAGCAAAAGGATAACAAAGTAAAGCCACTTCTGAATCAAACATTACGTCTTCAGCTTCTTCAACAATAACAGCATCCATTACCTCCCTGAAAAACAGAACCATTAAAAGGTTTGTTGGATCCTTTTGTGTATAACCAACCGTTTTAAAGGATTGAAACTAGATTATAAAACTATGTCATAAAATTTTATTTTTGTTAAAGAATCATACCAACAACCAGCACAGCCAAGATGAAAGCTTATATCAAGGCTTCCACGTGGGACCCCACAAACGTCCAAATCCAAGGAAATCCAGCATCCAACGGATGTCACCTAATCACATGTAGTTATATCAGTTATCACAGGTAACTAATTACGTTTCACTCTACTTCACAAGAAAATTTAAGAGTGTTTTAGTACAAAGTAGAAACTATCAAAACAACCAAAATGTTGTTTTGAACCAAAATGTGTTTCAATTTTTGATATTTTTCACTATGAAACAGAACATACACTAAGTCATACCTCTGCTTCTTGAACAAAGCTTGTTAGCCCCTTTTGTGATGATGAACCTGCATAAATTCACGACATGTAAGCATGCACAGGCTGTTCATTAATCCTGATTGATTAGTTACAATTAATTAATCAACACTAAAAATAAAAAGAGATAAAGATAAGATGGCACACCTTTTCTAGGATTCTCCATCAAGAAACCAGCTTTCCCACTGATGCCAATGAAATGCTAACAAGCGGCCATTTCAAACATCATCACAAAAGATGACTTATTAAATGGTCTAACCTTGTTAAATATATTAAATAAATGATAATAGATAATTTAATTTTATAAATTGATAGATAAAAGAAAATGAATAGTACTCTAATAAATAAATGCCACTATCGAGGAAAGCAAACCTCATTGGATGTCGTAAGGCCAATGGAGACACAACCGAAAAGGAACCTGCAAATAGCACCAGGTCATGTACATATACATACAAACACATGTATTAGGGTAATTTTTATCTTGAAAGTATTCACAAATGAGCTATAGATATTTGAAAGTTCTTATTAACTCATTGTCATCTTGAATCATTAAAAACAACTGACATCATCTTTAAACTACCTTTGAACGTTAACATTTTTTAATAACTAAAACGACATTGTTTCTTTTTGAACATTTTTGAGATGATATTGAGCCAAAAAAACTTTCGAATACTCACGTCTTCTTTATGAATACTTACAGGACAAAAATGACCATTAACCTATATTACATATGCATTCCTTTCATATCTAAATATAAATTTCAAATAATCAATTTGTGCTTATAAAGAAAATAGTTAAAACTAGTTAAGTGCAATAAATATGTATTCTCTTTCCAACTATACCCCTTACTTGTAAGGAAGATAAGTGAGATAGAGACAATAAATGCAACAAATACAATCAGGGGTAAAGTTGAAAAAAAGGCAATCAATGCTTTGACAAAACTAAAATGAAGCTCATATTCTAGGACAAGCTCATTCACAAATTTGAAGCTTATATTTAGGGGATGAGGGTGTGTGTGTAGATATAAATATATGGATAAATTTACCCGTGCACAAAGCTTGGAGTGCCATGAACTATCCAGGTGGGTTCATCAGTAAGTTCTATAACACCGTAAGCTCCGCTAGTTACTTCACAAATCAACTGATAAGATCACCATGAATAATAAACAGTGTATGCTAAGATTTTAGAGCAAGTTAAATTAAATCGCAATAATTAATAACAGAGGAATGATTTTTTGTTTGTGTGTTTAGAATGATTTTCTATTCTAAGTTCAGAATCAGAGCCATCTATAGCGAGAAATTTAAGACTCCAAGTTGGAATGCAAATAAATGAACCTGTTCATCATTGTGCTCCACAAGGGTGGTTATCTGCAACAAGGCTTTCTCAGCAGCATCCTTTGCAGACACAACCAATTCACACACCCAATCTCCTATCACAACAAAACTAAATCAAATCAATCATATATCAATATCAATGTTATAATTACAGCCTACAAACACAATAACCTCTAGGAGACTAGTGACATTCAAGTAATAGGATCGATTATGATGGAGACTTGATATTATGAGATACCAAATAAGCCTATCATATTGGGCAGAATGGGATACCTATTTTAGTGGGTTGATTCTTCAACCTCAATCATTATCTTTATGGGTAGGGTACTCAAAATTTAGTTTACCTTTAAATGTGTGTATCAATTTCACAAGAATGGGAGATAACCTTCTACTTTTTAGTGAAATCCCAAGAAACTTCCATCAATATATGTATATATATATTCCTGATTTTTATACTATTATCTAGAATCGGGTATTCGGCGCTTTTTTTGAATCCTACTACTAAGTATCCGAGTAATTGACTAGTCTGATTCGAGGTTTATGGTTACCTCTCCCAAAAACATGTGTCTTCTGTAAGGCTTGAACTTCAGATATGGAAGGATCAAACAGGTCTTTACATCACTAGACCATTTATATGTTGGCAAATTTCTATTTGTTTTAACTACTCGCTTTCCAATATGTGTCACTTGAAACGAAAACAAAATAGAGTAGTTGTGAAGCTGATCATATTAGTTACGACCTATATATATGTAAATTCTGGCTTCATGCATCTTTATACATACATTGATTTGGAACCATGCACACGCGCATAAATATATAAATATATATATATATATATATATATATATATATAGTCTTATTTGCAATAAAATCCAAGGGCCTCAGAAAGATAAAATGCTCATTTGACCAAACAAGAAATAACAGTGAAGGTTGCATGTGGCATACCAATGGCAGCCATATTTGCCAGAAGAATAAAAGGAACGAACAGATTCTGGGTGATGGTAGAGAAGCTATACTTCTGCTTTATCTTTTGCCTATAGATTTTATGTTGTCTTTAACTTTACGTGTCTTATTTACTGTTTATTGGAAATTTTAATATTTTAGGATAATTTCCTATTTTATTTTAGTTGACTTCATTTTAATTTATTGTGATTAAATCATAATTAATTGTACGTGTATAATGTATTTTACAATTCATCTAATTTATTGTGAATATTGTCATTAAATTCAAAATGATTTATACTATTAATTAATTTGCTTATTTTCTTGATTAATGTTATGCTATTAATAAATTATAGATTATAGATCAGCCACATCATGAGTGATGCGTAGAGATTTTAATAAAATATAACTTCTTTCTAAGCCCATCCTAATTAGGACATCCAATTTAATTACCAAGGGAAAGAATCACAAAAAGCCAAAAAAAAATTGAAAGGTAATTGATATGAAAATCCATTCAAATCAAAGTTTGATATTCCAACAAGATTTGAAATATGTGATGTGAATTTCCAAATAGAGATCATTTTCCTTCATATAATAATGATAAACCATATTGGCACCCACAACAAACACATTTAATTTGCATCTAATACACCTTTGATGTGAATTTGTGATCTCCATACCATATTTCACAACATGCGTAACATAGTTTGACACTACTATTATCACCATTGAATGCTCTAAAACAACCAAATTTTAGTTGTTCACTATTAATATAATTGTATTATTTTTACTCTCAAATACTTATTTTTACATGCACACTCCGAACTGCTTCACATGAGAAGAAAAATAGAGCTACCCTATTTTAAAGATAAAGCAAGGCAAAATTGTAGATTGAATTTGAAAAAGAAAAATAGGCAGTACATGATGAGATTGTAGTTCTTGAGATATATCAATACTAAGGTAATTAAAATTATGATATTACTAATCGTGTAGAAATAATATATAAAAATGACAGTGGGCCACTAACTCAAAAAATAACCAGAGTTTGTGTTAGGTAAGGGAGGTAATATATATATATATATATATATATATATATATATATATATATATTTTTTCCATTTTAAAAAGTTCTTATGTATTTTTATCCCCTAAAAAAAGTATTAAGGTGTCAGATACAAAAGAATATGAGCATCTTTACCCTTAATCCTAAACAAAATGGTAGATAGTGGTTCAATGTTTCTGTTAGGCATAGAAAATCACAGTGCATGGACCAAATAACTTAAGAGCAGAGTTTGACACATGTCATGCGCATTTCATCTTCCCCTATTCAGCAGAACAAATGTTTCTGGTCCTACCACCACATAATGCCTGAAACAGCATATGACTCTGACACGACACCTCATCACTTTCCTTTTGCCATTTCCTTTCACATCTTTGCTTATTCATCATCTCTATGACGTGTATTGAACGGTAAAATCCCCTTTTTTATAAGTCTTGAAGTCATCAACAAGCCCAAGTAGAGGATGATCTCTTGTAAGCGCTTCCATGGAGTCATTCAACAGTCAACACAGCCACTTTTCTCCAAAAAAAGCTACTCCTTGTAATATTCCCTTCACTTATGCACTGTCATCTCTATGACTATATGCACGGTCACAGCATATAGTCTGTTACCGTTTCTATTTTTTTTTTGGTCAAAGGATAATTCTATTAATACTCCAAAAACATTACAAGTAACATCGAAGAAGGAAAAAACCACAAAAGGAGAACAACATCAAATGAAACACAAGTCCATGAATTACAAATAAAACAGAATACACACAAATAAAAACAAACTACAAACAATCACCCCTCAATGGGTGATTGGGAAGAGGGGCATCATGAGGAACAACATTCATCTTCTGGGAATCCAAGGCTAGAAGTGACAGCAAAGAAGGTGTTGGTTGGAAAACCCACCCAATCGGGTACACCCCTTTATAAGCATCTGCTGCAATTAGGTCAGTGGCACGATTACCCCCCTTGGGGTAAAGGACAGAGAAAACCCAACCTTGGTACCCAACAGACAAATAATATTGAAAATAATGCTCCTACTCCTCCAATCAATCATATCCGGAGCTTTAGCATCAACACATTCAAGAAGAGAAAGACAGTCGGTTTCAAAAATAACATTATCATGACCGAGATCAACAGCGAGCATCAATGCCCTCTTGAGAGCTAATGCTTCAGTCATGAAAGCAGAGATGGATTTCACCTTATCCACAAAACCCCATTTGAAATCACCAAAATGATCCCTACAGATAACTCCAATAGCAGCGCCAGTCCTATTAGCCGAAAAGGCCCCATCACAGTTATATTTGAGCTTGCCCGCCGATGGAGGGGACCAGATAACTAGATGAGTAGGAGTAACCCTTTGGACTTCCGGATTGCTGTGCTTTTTATCGCAATTCACCCAAAAGTCAAAATTGTTTTTCCTCGCACATTCAATAACATCAATAGGGTCAGGATCCTTATGATTAAAAACTAGATTATTCCTTTGTTTCCAAATAAACCATAAGATCCAACAAATTAACGAGAGATTTTGCTTGCTTAAGAAAGACATACCTGAAAGTTGAATCCACCAAGCGTTGAAGTTCAAAATACTAGCAACATCAAGCGAACACCCAAACCAGACACACCTAGTCCAAGGGCAATGGAAAAACAAGTGCTCCACCGTCTCCACCGCATCAGAACAAACTGGGCAAATGCTACTCTGTGATCTCTTCCTTCGATAAAGGGCCCCATTGGTAGCAACAGCATTATTTAAGATTCGCCAGATGAATTGCTGAACCCTAGGGATAACCTGAATCCTCCAAATTGACTTCCAACAAGATGAGGCAACAACTATTGAGGACCCAGCCTTGTTGCCATCAGACAACATCTTCTGTTTACTATTATGATACCCACCTTTCACAGAATATACACCATTCTTAGCACTAGTCCATACTAACTTATCAGACAAACCATTAGATAGGATGTCAATCTCATAAATAGCACTCTTGACTTCCGGTGATACATACTGGTCAATGAGAGTAAGATCCCACTTTCCATTGACAATAAGATCACAGACCCTGCCCTCCGCTATGACTGGATTTAGATTACTGGGTTTCTTCGGAAAATCAACCTGTGGGACCCATATATCATCCCAGATGCTGATAGAAGCTCCATCACCAATGTCCCAGTGCAAATCTTGCTTGAGAAAATCTCTACCATCCAGTATGTTAGACCAGCACCATGATGCTTTATGACCTTTCCCCGCCTTCATGAAACCACCTTTGGGAAAGTACACACTCTTCAATACCCTAGCCCACAGATCATCGGGCCTCGTCAGCAATCTCCAAGCAGTTTTAGCCAGGAGAGCATCATTCATGACAGATAAATCACGGAAGCCCATTCCACCAGTGCTTTTTGCTGTAGTTAAATACCCCTAGTCTTTCCAATGCGTAGTTCCACCAGAAACAGTACCGCTCCACCAAAAGTTAGCAATTAGACTGCTAATCTCTTTGCAAACCAAAAGTTAGCAATTAGCCAGGAGAGCATCATTCATGACAGATAAATCACGGAAGCCCATTCCACCAGTGCTTTTTGCTGTAGTTAAATACCCCCAGTCTTTCCAATGCGTAGTTCCACCAGAAACAGTACCGCTCCACCAAAAGTTAGCAATTAGACTGCTAATCTCTTTGCAAGTCTTAACCGGAAACTTGAAGACGTTCATAGGGTAGATAGGGATAGTCTGGAGAACCGCTTTGATCATAACATCTCGCCCAGCAAAAGAAAGGAGAGAATGACCCCATCCTTGAATTTTATTAGCAATGCGTTCTCGAACATAAGCCAACGCCTGATGCTTTGTCTTTCCCCATATACTCGGGATACCAAGATATCTACCCGGGTCCTCTGTCACAGGAATACCAAGAATTCTCCCCACCATATTTTTAACATTGTCAGGGGTATTGGAAGAAAACAAGATACTCGATTTATCAAGATTGATGACCTGACCAGAGGCAGTACAATACATCTTCAGGATATCAGCCAGATGGTTGCAGTTGCGCTGAGATGCACGCATATACAGAAGAGCATCGTCGGCAAAGAAACTATGTGTAAGTTCAGGGCAACTATGGCTCAATTTGACACCTCTAATAAAATAATCCGTCTGGCTCTGTCTAATCATAATGGAGAGAACTTCTGCAATAATAATGAAGAGATATGGGGAGAGGGGATCCCCCTGCCGGATGCCTCGGCTCGGAGTCAAGGAACTCACTTTTTCACCTGATAAGCAAATATTCAAACTAACAGAGCAAACACATTTCATCACAAGAGACACCCACTCTGTACAAAAACCAAATCTAAAAAGCACATTTTCAAGAAAATTCCACTCTACCCTATCATATGCTTTGCTCATATCCATTTTAAGAGCGAATTCGTACTTACCCGTATCTTTCTTGCGACGAAGATAATGGTATACCTCATTGGCTATAATAATATTATCATGAATACACCGACCTGGAACAAAGGCACTCTGATTCTGTGAAATACAAGTATCAAGCAAAGGCCGCATTCTATTGGCCAAGATTTTAGAAATGATCTTATAAGAGAAATTACACAAGCCAATAGGGCGGAAATGAGAAACATGTTCAGGCTTTTGCACTTTAGGAATAAGAGTGATGTTAGTTTCATTTAAATCATTAAGCAACAAATGACCTACAAAAATTTTTTTAACCATACTACAAACAAACTCACCAATTTCAGACCAAGAAGAATGATAAAATTTACCCGAGAAACCATCAGGTCTAGGAGCTTTGTTGCTTCCAAGACTAAAGGCTGTTGCTTTAATCTCCTCCGTAGAAATTGGTAACAAGAGATTGCGGTTCATATCAGATGAAATAGTTGGCTCGATGAAACCCAAGACTGTATCCATTGGTCGTGCACCAGAAGTGGTAAACAACTCCTGAAAAAAGTTGGCAATATTATCTGAGATAGCATCCTTCTCATACAACCAATTGCCCTCATCATTTCGAATACATGCGATTCTGTTCTGCTGCCTCCTCTTGATAGTAGAGATGTGAAAGAAACGTGAGTTCTTGTCACCAGCGCCTAACCAGTTGATCCTAGATCGTTGCCACCAATATTGTTCTTCGCACTCCAATAATCTTTCCAAATCTCCTTTTATGTTCGCAATCCCTCTAGCAATATCCGGAGTTCGAACTACCTGAGTCAACTCATCCAGATGGGTCTTCAAACGCTTAATAGTCTTACCACTATTAGGGAACTCCTTCTTACTCCAAGCAATTAACCTCTGCCTACATCTCTTCAGGTTACTCACAAAAGTTTCTAGTACCGAGTGATCCTGATCGCTAGAATTCCGCCAACACCCTTTAATTACGTCAAGAAAATTCCCATGAGATACCCAAGCAGATTCGAAATGAAAGGTCCGACTTTGCTGACGCTTTTCATACTGACATTGGATGAACAGAAAGTGATGATCGGATCCGGCCGGGACAACATTAAAAACCTGGAGACACGGGAGCTGTTCTCTCAATTGCAGATTACCCAAGGTCCTATCGGTACGCTCATGAATTGTTTCCGGGTAGTCACGATTATTGCACCAGGTAAAGATGGGTCCATTATAACCCAAATCTTCAAGTTCACAATCAGCCACAAAGCACTTGAAATTAAGGATCTTCCTCCATGCTCTAGGACGACCACCACACTTCTCATGTTGGAATAATATATCATTAAAGTCCCCAAGACATAACCATGAAGTCCTGATATTGTTGCTAATCCTTCGAACCTCTTCCCAACATAACAATCTCTCAGCTTCATCAGTGGGGCCATAAATAAAGGTAATATAAGATGGGGTAGAGAGCGCCTCCGACATCACACTGGTATGGATTATATTAGAGGACGAGAATAAGATATTAACCGTAACCACATCAGACCACCATAAAGCCAAGCCCCCACTTCTTCCAACAGGATTGACTATCCATTCTTCAGTAAAACCACATCTACGTCTCACCTTCCTAACAACACTCGCCTTCTGTTTAGTCTCCATCAAGAAGACTAAATGGGGTTTTTTCCGGAAGCATTCTTCCTTCAAATTTCTGACTGTCAAGGCAACCCCTAAGCCTTGACAGTTCCAAGATAATAGATTCATGGTGCACCGGTGGTTGGTCTCATCCAACCACCAGCGTTATTGGCCTGAGAAGATCCTTGAACCGGTTCCTCACTATCATTGACAACCATCCAACTCTCTGGGAAATCGATCTTACCCAGGGGAGGGCTTCCTCCAGCTGTAGCTAATCTCGAAGCATTTCCAGATTGCCGAAGAAATTTTTTAACTGACTTAAAGGACCTCTTGTGCTCCTTTTTTGCTTTCCCTAATATACCTTTGTCACTAGTTGCATCCCCAACTGACTCAAAATCTAGCTTCCTACACTTGCTTGATTTACCAACATCACCTTCATCATCAAGTTGTCTTTTAATCCTAATTCCCTTTAAACCAGCGGATACAGCTGAAATAGGAGACAATCCATTAAAAGGAATAATTGAATTTAAATTTAGCTCCTCCTCACTTGGAAATTCCACGCTGTATGGTTGTGAGACACATGAGGAAATATGATCCCCCTTATTAGAAATACTATTCCTGCGAATAAGAGCATCAGTGCATTCCACTACATTAATACAAGGCGCCACGCATGGGCTTGGATTAATATTCAAATCAGATTTAGAGAGACTACTATGTTGGGCCAAAGATGAAGAGGTCACATTTCTAGGCCCATCCCCCACCAAAGACAACCCAGCTGGCCCATTTTCATTGGGAAAAAACCTCCCCAATAAAGGACAATTAATTCCTCCAATTTGCATCCTACTAGGCCCCACCGAAGACATCACCTCATTATCCTTTAAATCCACCAAGTCAACGTCCTCCTCCCCTGGCCCACCAGCTAACACACCAATCATCTCTCTTCCATGCTTCACTTGCATCCTACTAGAGCCCACCGTAGACATCAACTTTTTCCCATTTAAAACCACCAAGTTAACGTTCTCAACCCCTGGCCCACCAGCTGACACACCAACCTTCTTACTCCTAAGCTTCACGTGACCATCATCTTCCTTGCTCACCTCAGCAAGTTCCTCACCAGTCTCTTTCAAGGCTGCAACACTCTGAATTTGTGAGGCTCGAGGATTCTCCAACGGCTCCAAAACGGGAGCCCTCATCGCCGGTGGTATGTACGTTGAACCACCCCCACCGTTCGACCTCGCCGGTCCCCGCCAGAATGGCGTCTTGTCAGATGGACCTCCACTACTCACCGTAAAAGGATCTCGCCGGAAAACATGAGAGCTTCGACCAACATTCTTCAAAACCTCCTCCGGCCATCCCTCCTTGCAAACCGTAAGAATATCATCGAAAGTCTTCACTCCGGGTGTACTCAACCAGCTACCAAATTCATTTTCATCTCCATCACCATTCATTGAACTGAGAGACTTGCAACTTCGATCATCATGCCCAATCCGGCCACACCGATAACAAAAAACTTGTAAACGCTCATACCGAATAGAAGCCCAGATAGGTTTCATCCCCTCCCTTGGCACCCAGAAACCAGATAGCAGTGGAGCCTTTAAACTGAGCAAGGACCTTACTCGGATAAAGCTACGAGGCATTTTTCCTTCCACCATAGGACTTTCAAACATCAGTTTCCCCCACCACATCTCCCAATATCTTCGCATTCTGATCATCAAAAGCCTCTAAAGGGAGGCCATGAAACTGAAGCCAAAAAGGCTCCTTACTGAAATCAACCTCTGGAAGCACCATATAGTCTTCCCATATTTGAAGGTTTAACAAGTGACCTTGTATTGACCAAGGTCTACCTCTAAGAATTCTAGAGTAATCTTCTTTAGAGTGAAAACGAAACAAGAAAATAAGTTGTCCCCGATCTAGCTCATGAACCTCTACTTCTTCACTAATCAGCCAAACCTTCTTTATCATAGAGATTACAGTAGGGACATTAAGATTCTTACCAGTGAGGATCTTTCCCACCAGAGTCCCTCCCATATCTTCACGTTTTCGACCCAACTTCAGAGCAACTTCTTTTTGATTGCTAGACCTGCTGCCCATCTCTTCCTCCATAGCTTCAACCCAGCAAAACAGCAAGCTTAACTATTCTTGACGCACCCACGAGACAGAAACTGCACACAGAGGACCAACCCTCACAAGCCTTCACCAGAGGAAGGGACAAACCTCACCAGAGGAGGCACACAAACCTAAACGACAACTTTCTCCTGTTACCGTTTCTAGAGGAGATCATAACTGCCTATTTTTGTATATCTGTAAACATAAATGAAATCTACATCAGGTTTCTCATTAGTTGATATTAGTCCCTTGAATGATTTAAAATGCTCAAATTGTCTGATTGGGTTTGTGGCTTTTCAGGTAAGCACATGATGTGAACCTTCTTCAAAGGCTTTTGGGTGAGATTCGCGATAGACTCACCGTGGAGAGTTCGACGCAACGTTCATGGCTTGTTTGCCAAACAAGTACAACATGTTGGTCATGGTCCCTCCAAAGAAAACTGAGCTCATGCACATGGCAGCCCCAACTAAAGCCATATATGATTGATCCAGTTGTTTTCAGGAACCCAATAGCAAATAGCATAGGAACTATATTTTTTCACAAAACCACACCATTAGAGGTACTTGCTTAGTTCCAACTCATTAGGGTGGTTAGACTTAGCCTTAGACCAATGAGCTAATGACTTAAATTTTCGAAGTGGGGCTAATTGAAATGGTTCAGGTTGCATAGAAGCATAAAAGCTTCTTCAAATGTTATTATAGGTCTCGACAATGATAGCTGATGCATGATTTTGTAAGTCCTTGGATGAAGATTTGTTGAGGATTAATCTGTCAAATTCATAGTCTTATGTATCTTTTAGGTGGTGTCATGCACTTCATGGTACCAGCCGTACAAACTCAACTCTTAATACAATATTCATGCTCAACCTATTAATATATATCCAACACACAATTATGGTGACAAAAACATTTTACAATAAGGGTTTCATGTTCTCTAGCTACTTTCCTAAGCAAATCTTTATCCAAGGGCTTCCTGAAAATTGCATCAGCCACAGTCGTGGAGATTCCCAAGGCTTCAACAAGCTTCGTTGCTTCAAGGCAACTTTGGACCCATTATTCAATGGCTAACAAGAGCCACCTTGCTTCCTTCCTTCAGAACTCTTCCTTTTCCAAATTACTTCATTTGGTCCTAAATATAAGACAAAGTTGACTTTTTTTTAGAGATTAAAGAAGCTAATTAAATTATTTTAGAGTATTTATATTTTTTTTTTCTCTAAACTAATTAGTTTGACTAATAAATTGCTATATAATCTAAGAATATATAACATATGATATGATTAAGGAACTTTTTTAACTTCTTTAATCTTCTTAAAAAAAGTCAACCCTGCCTTATATTTAGGATTGAAGGGAGTATAACATTTCAAGTAGTCTCACTTAATACATTTGGATAATCAATTCATTGGTCTAACTACTCTAAAGAGGTCCAATTAAGTACCTCTTATGGTGTGCGTTTGTTGTTTTGTGGAGTAGTAGTACCTAAGCCATTTCCTCGAGTATCTAAAGCAACTGGGTTTGTCATATGTGGTTGTAGCTGTGGCTACCATGTGCATGAGCTTGGTTTCCTTGGAAGGAGCCATAACCATCATGTTTGGCAAACAAGCCATGAAAGTTGTGCCCAATAGTTGCTATGCTATAGAGAAGCAAGAAAAGACATAGCTTTGGCCAACACAGAGACACTGATTCAGAGAATTCTTCCATTTTTCAACAAGTTCAAGGGATTCTATACTCTCATGTCACTTATTACGTTGATTATTATGTACAATCTTATTTCTGTTCTTCTTGATCCATTCCTTACTACTGATAAAGTGCCCAGATGGTATACTTTGGTGAAGCCTAATTGAAGCATCTCATTCACTTGTGCTAGGGAATAGAAAATAAATTACTTTTTTTTTTTTGACAAAATAAGTCTAATTCCCTTAAATTCAGCTGAATGAGCTATGACTTCAATTCTCCGTGTTTATACTTTATATACATACACAGGAAGTATTTTTCTTTCCTGAACCAGATAGGAAACATATGGTACTTAAATTTCTTGTGTGCTTTCTGAATTTCTGGCTGTTGCCTTAGATCATGATCTGTTTGAATCATTATCCTTGTATGCCAACCTTAATTGTAACAATATATCAGGTTGTCGCCAACTGTTTTTTTGGCTGGGCCTACAAGTAATGGAAGCACATCACTTGTTTGTAGCTGAATATGAAGATATTGAAATTGCCATTCCTCCCCTGAATGATTATACAAACAACTTCTGGGCCCTTGGCTGAAATAGTACAAGATTATTGGTTGAGGTTGTGTTGTCTACAAGTTTAAATACTTTAAACTTGATAAGAAATACAAGGAGGAGAAAAGGATCGTCAAGATTTGTTTAATCAGTTTTTTGGGTGTCTGAAGCAAGTAGAAAAAAGTGAACCAATCTTCGAAGAACTTTTCATTTCCATTCAATATGCAGCTAGCTTGCAAAAATGTTGCAGAGTACTCACTCAGGTCCTTAATATGGTACCTATTTGAGGAGTTAATCTTGACCTTAAATATAAGGCATACTTTTCATATTTATCAATCTTTTCTTAATTCACTTCTATTGATACTCTCTCTACAATAACCAAGGAGGAGAGAGAATGAGGGAATTAAGGAAGATGATTAGGGTGTTTTAAAAACACATCATAGTAACTAACTTTCTTAATCCAATCAAATTAAATAAATAAGTTTTATATTAAGGACAAAAGGGAGTAACCTACATTTCAGCATGACATTGCAATTAAGAACTGGGCTATTCCATGGCTTCCTGCTATTTCAAAATGTGATTTCATGTTCTCTAGCTACTTTCCTCAGCAAATCTTTATTTAGAGGCTGGCAGAATATTGCATCAGCCAAAGTTGTGGAGATCCCCAAGGCTTCAAGAAGCTTGGTTGCTTCAGGGAAACTTTGAACCGTCACTCAGTAGCCAACAAGAGCCACCTAGCTTCCTTCCTTCAAAACTCTTCCTTTTCCAAACTATAACATTTCAAGTAGTCTCACTTGGTAAATTTGGACTATCAATTCAGTGGTCTATGTCTAACTACTCTAATGAGGTCTAATTAAGTCCCTCTAATGGTGTGCCCTTTGCTGTTTTGTGGAGTCGTAGTTCTTATGCCATTTCCTCTTGAGCACCTAAAGCAACTGGGTTTGTCATAAATGATTGCAGCTGTTGCTACCACGTGCATCAGCTCAGTTGCCTTGGACAGAGCCATGACCATCCCATGAACGTTGTGCCCAACAGTAGCTGTTACATTATTTTCTTGTGAGAATTACAAGAAACATGCAATGACGTGAAATGGAGCAGGAAATGACAAAAGGTTGCATTATGCTCACTTGTTGTGGGACTTTTTGGTGATTAGATTTTCCATGTAGGGGGTGCACAGTAATTCTCCCTATCTTCTTAGTCAAAAGTTGCTGCTATAGAAGCAAGGAAAGACAGCTTTGGCCAACACATAGAAATTCTTGCAGCTGATTTAGAGCACCCTGCCATTTTTCAGGTAGAGAGAACTAGGGAAGAGCAACATCTTTCAATAATGTTCAAAGACTTCAAGGGACTCTTTACTCTCATATTATTTACTTTTTGTGATCCTAAATATAAGACACAGTTAATTTTTTTTAAAAGGTTAAGGAAACTAAATATATTACTAAATCTTAGTATATGACTATATATTGTGTATCATTAGATTATATATCAGTTAATAAGTCAAACTAGTCAGTTTGGATAAAAAGTGTTAGATATAAATACTTTAAAGTAATTTATTTAGCTTGCTTAATCTTTCCAAAAAAAGTTAACTGAATTTTATATTTAGGATCGGAGATAGTATTACGCTTATTGTTGTATATAAATCCTATTTCATTCTAACAATTGTTCTTCTTGATCCATTTGTTACTGCTGATAAGTGCTCAAGTCAAAATTCAAAAGAATTCTTCTCTCCATTGTATCCAAGGCTTGCCAGATGGTTCACTTTGGAGAATCATTTTAACTGCATCTGGTGAAGCCTAATTGAAGCATCTCAATCACTTGTGCTGGGGAATAGAAAACAGATTGCTTTTCTTTCTTGACAAAATAAAGCTAATTCTCTCAAATGCAGTTCAATATGTTAGAATGAGCCATGACTTAAATTCTCTTGAATTTCTCGTGTGCCTTTTGAATTTCTGGTTGCTGCCGACTAGTCATATGATGATCTGTTTGAATCAACATCCTTTCTTGACAACCTTAATTGTTTGTGGCTGAATATGAAGATATTGAAATTTCTATTCCTCACCTGAATGATCGAAACACAGTGCATATTCAATTCTTCACTATGTAATGTTGTGTGATGCTTGTTACACAAGAAACCCACATGCTGAATGATTATACATACAACTTCTGGGCCATTGGTTGAAATAGTACTAGAGTACTTGGTTGAGGTTGTGTTGTCTCAAGTTTAAATACATTAACCTTGAAAAGGAAATACAAGGAGGAGAAAAGGATCATCAAGACTTGTTTAATCATTTTCTGGTGTCTGAAGGAAGTAAAAAAAAGTGAAACAATCTTCAAAGAACTTTTCATTTCCATTCAATATGCAGCTAGCTTGCAAAACTCATATTCCAGAATTACACTACGCTATTAATAACTAGGCTATTTCATGACTTCCTACTATATTCCTTCTATAATATGTTTGATCCTACAAGAAGCTCATCAAGTCAGAAGGTTCAAAGGTTTGTACAATGTTGAAGATCATTTGGCTATCCTTGAAAAAGGAGTCAAAATCTTCTATATTTGCCTCGCCGTCTAAACTAAAGTGTCACTTTTTTCCCCACCTTCCATTTTAACTTATGATGATTATTGTCCAGGTCACTTCTAGGGGACCTTAAATATATGAACTCTTTCTTTTACCTAATTTTATTGATAAGCATCCTAGAAAAGCGTCCTAACAATGATGAACTCAACAATATAAAATGCTTTCGGAGAGCCAAATATATATATATATATATATAGCATGTGCAATACACTTCCATCAGATACTCAGCTTTTTGGGTGGGATCAAATATCAGAGTCTGATTAAGACAGCCGCATCTTCAAACTAACGTTAATTTGGACAGATCACTAATTCCTCTCCTTAAGTACAGTTTCATTTGTCTCTTTGTCACATTTAGTTGTCTCGTTGCACATACCTCCAAAGAGACGATAACATATGTTGTTTGTATATATCTTAGAGTCAGCGGTTAATTTAGATTCTAACTTTTTTTCTGATGTAAGTTGGTAGAGAATATATTGAACTGGGAAATCATGAATATATAGTGATGAATTGAATTTAATTAGAAATCAATTTGAAATATTAACTTGGTACTTATGTTATAATTCATATATATATATATATATATAGAGGAGCAATTGAGAAAGCAAAGCAAGAATAATGAAGGACGACACAGACACACACATCTGACTTTGTCTGCCATTTCTATTAAAGTGAGTTGCCCACTTACCCTTTCATGAACAAGGCCAGCCACCAATATATATATATATATTCTTGTTTCTCGAATAATTTCTTAAATCTTGTAAATATTTCATGACTTTGCAAAATACTAGTATGTTATATTTAAGAATATCATAATGAATAGAAAATGAACATTACAAGTTCAGGCTAATATATGGATCAATAGGATTGGTTGGCTCATGCAAATGTTATAATCATTCCAGAATGTCAACCTTTTTTGACTGAATTAATTAATATACTCGTTTACTTGTTTGCTTTTGCTTACATAATAATAATAATAATAATATATAGTAGGGTTCAGATGGATGAGAATAATTCTAATCCAAACGTACATCCAATAAATAAACTATAATTAAATAAAGTTTTGGTTCATTTTAAATACTGAAAAAATAGTTTGTGTGCCGTTATGATCAATCGCTTCGCAATAGCCAATGGGCCATTGTGACCCGCTCCTGTGACGTTAATGGCTTTATTAATACTTCTCTTTGGTAAAAAAGCTTTGTTCATCGTGGCATAAGAAATCATTACATTCACAATTGGACTGCTGATTAAGACATTAAACAAATTGGTCATTAATAAAGGTTCGGCGTGGCATAATGAAATCGACATTATCTCTAATTAATAAAGATAATTTGAGGCTGCAACTGTCAAGGTTTCCTAATCTTTACTCTTAAGAATTTTTTATATAGCCTGGAATTAAAAATAGAAGGGTGTGTGTGAACTGAAATGAGCTTGTTCCATTTTGGGCTGCCACTATCTTATAGAGGAGATAGTCACCAAGATTTTTAAGGACATGGTTGACTAGTCCTCTACTGTTTTGCTTCCTTCTTTGATTTTTGATTCCAATCCTTTTCCTTTCTTCACGGTGATGCATGTACCGTGATTTCCACAGTGTGATTGTGAAGTTCGTTATTTGAGATTTTTCCTTGGGAGAAAAAGTTATATGCAAATTTTTTTAAAAAATACAGAGTACTTAGCTCCCCTAATTAAGCATCACTTGCTGGCTTTCCTTGTGTGTTTGAATTGTGATGCCTAACAAATAAAGCTAGTACATATATGGTTCACCAAAAAAAAAAAAAAAAGCCAGTACATATATGTGTTGGATTTTATATCTAAATCTTATAGATCATGAATAAGAAGTGGGTTGGTAAAAAAGAGAGAAAGGAAAGGTGAAAGAGGTGTATGGGTAGAAGTCCTACATTGGACAAAATATAAAAAGGTGAAAGGGTATATAAGTTTCCACTTCATTCTTCTAAATTTACCCCTTTAGGCAACTCATTTTTGTGAAGGAGAGAGGACAGTTGTAGGCCTTGGTCCACCATGCGCCTGCCTGCCAAGCTTGGTCGCACGTGTATGAGATTAAAAATAATTTTTTATTAAATAATTTTTTTAGTTTTCGTCCAAACAGTCCCTGAATTTTTTCTAATTCTTTTTTAGCCCCTTCGTATTTCTCCTAATCAGCGCCAATATATGATCGTCGTTTCTTAAACAAAAACACTGCGACCAACAGACCATCGTTTCTGAAATAGAAATGTTGCGATTGAACTGGTTCACCAACGTTAGTCCATTCTGTCACATTGTTTTGTCTGTCGTATCCGATAATCGGCGAGAGTCCACCTGAATGACTATGTTTTTCCATTATCTATAAATAGACGTACATGTGATAGAAAATCTACTTGATTTTCAACACTTTGCTCTCACACATATAGTATTTTGCATTTTGCCATAACTTCATATATTATGCGATTTCTTTGGCATTTGGTTGTGTTCGTAGGGGCTCCTGATTAATAGTGCCTTCTTCCTAGAGATATAATCTGTTTTATCCTAGAAGACAATTGTTTGGTATCCTTAGGCATCAGTGTAGAGATAACAAATTATCTTAACGAGACAACATCAGTTGGGCTCGGATTTCATCATTTTCTTCTGAATCTGATCATCATATAAGTTGTCATTTAATTGTTTATGTAGAATTGTTGTATGTTGATAAATTGTCTCATCTTGGTTATGCAGATTTTGACCCTTGTGCAATTCTAATTTCAACTTATTCTAGATAACAACATGTAATGAATTACTCTCTCTAGTCCTCAATACAAGAGTTAATTGTAGAGTTCATGTTGATCCTACATATAAAACCTATTTTCCATATTTGTCAATATTCTCCCAATTTAATCATATTAATACTCCATCAACTATAATCAAGTAAAAGGGAGATAAAAGTAATTAAAGAAGACGATTAGGTGTGTTTCAGGGGGGGAAAAAGAAGAAGCATGCCATATTAACTAAATTCCTTGATCTAATCAAATTAAGTAAATATGTCTTATATTAAAAACATAAGGGGAGGGATCTAGACACACCACTAAACCAACCTTACTGCTTACTACACAAGCTCTTGAAAAAAGGGGGAAAAGAAGGATAAGAGATGAGATTGATAGATGCTTTGCTGGTTGCTGCCGTGTAGTGCGGCGGATTTGTGTGGTTTGAAAGAAAGATGAGTGGTTCCCACATAGTGAAATATTCCTAATTTGTTTGATATATGAATGGTCCAAACTTAGTATAGTATAGTAGTAGTACTATGAATTGTGCAAGAAAGGTGTGTTGTGTAATTAGCTTCTTCCAAAAAGTAAAAGCTATACATACCTCTGTGTCTGTCTCTTTCGCTTTATGCATTTCCCAAATTCCCACGCTCCTCCTCCTTCAAAGCTCTATCCACTCTCCTTTTTTCCAATTACTCAATTGTATTCACACAGAGGAAAAGACAAGAGACGAAGACCAGCCAGTCAATCCAGAGACTGTTAACAACCCAACATTCTGTTAAAGTTGATATCTGGTAAACGCTTATCTCATCGTTTAGGTTAGCGGCAGAGATTATTTTTAATGTGACTTACGGTATATACTGTAAATACGTGAGAGGAATTTTATCTTAACTTATATGGATATGCTTTTCAAACATCAGCTTAAAGATGCATTATTACTCTTATTTCAACCCCCAACAGCAAACAGTTGGTTTGTTGTGTGTACAATATTTGATCATTCTATACTCACCACTACAAAGGAATTAAGTTCAATTCGTTGTTTTGAGGCATTAATAAGTCAATTACATCTCTTTGGTTCTCTTTTTTTATTAATACCAAAATGAGACCTTGAGAAATCATGAAATACAGACTTTGTAATGACCCTAATACTAACAACAGAAAAATAAAAAAGGCAAAGCTGATATCTCATGCCAAGTGATGCTGATGTTTGTTAAAGAATCCATAGGAGGCTTGAGAAAACACTTATCCACACACAGTGAATAGTTAAAGCTGATGAAGATTTTTGGTGTAGAAGGCCTGTGTTCCGAATCCAAAAAAGTGTAGGACGAAAGCACTTGGAAAGAAATGCAATTCTTGGTACTTCTTGATTTTGCCATAAGAATTTATTAGTGGGAGACCTATGACATATGAAACCATGATAGAAGTGCTTCCCACGTACCTTTCTTATATTTATCCAAAATAATGTCCCAACCCTTATGACAAAAAGATAATGTAATAACAAAAGGAAGACTAAATCTTGTATTCTTTTCCTGATTTAATTGATTGGAGAAAGTCAAATCTCTTTGATTCTCATGAGCTACTCTTTTGATTTCTAACATTAGTCATCACTTTAAGAGCCGTTAATGCTTAATTCTTAAATTTACTCCTATAATTAATTCTTAAATGTATTTCTTTGAATTTTTTGTTTTATTCAAAACCTCTTTTAATATGGGTAAAGTTGAAAAAAAAATTAATTTAGAATAAATTTATTAGTTGACAATTGTTTCTTTCTTGATTCTGATACATTAATCTAAATGACTTATATTATAGATTTGATGGAGGGAGTAGTTAGATAACTTGTAATATCCACTAATGGAAGTACAATATCTTACAAGGAAATAATTCTCTTATTGGTGTGTGTTTTGTTTGCTAGCCCGGAAATCACGTTAATTAAATTTGAGAAATGAAATTAAACAATATAGTATATATTCTTTTCAATTTTAAATATAAGATAAAGCTTATAATACAATTAGACTACAAAATTATATTGAAAAAACAGCTTCTATATCAGATAACGATAAGAGTGGAAAAGTTGGAATAATTCTGGATTGCCTTTCCATTTATTGCGGCGAAATGTTGTACAGATAGTGCACAAAGCATTCACAAGTACTGCTAGTAATGCTCTAGTAATTACGTTTTCAATTAACTAATTATTACTATTTATTATAGATTTTATACTAACACACATATAGGATTTATCAAAACGAAGTTGTTTTGAAAATTAAGGGAATTAATAAGGGATGTTTTTATATTTTCATTTTTGTATTTATTATATAAATTTTACCAAAAGATCTTTCATTAATTCCCCTAACCTTAAAACTACGTCGTTTTGAGAGTTTATTAATTCCTCTATCTCCAAAATGACGCAGTTAAGTGACGTGACAAACGATAACCCCATATATATATATATATATATATATATATATGTCTTTTGTTTTTGAGAAAGTTTAAAAAATTAATTGTTGATCCATTTAAAATTATAATAACTTCAATTTTTTTAAAAGTTAAATATGTTTAATTAATTGCATTTATCATTTGTTCATTTTTAAATTTATTATATATTGATGATGTTATTTATATGTTCATTCTAATTGCAAGGCTAAAATATGTTACAAGCATTAAAAGAATTGCCACATATATATGAATGGTACTCCTCCTTTTACCCCTTTATAACTTGGACACAATAAAAGGTGTGAACGTTCATGCTTTTATAGAGATGCCCAAGGATTAAGACGCAAGGTTGGGTGGGGAGATGATAATATATAATAATTAATAAAACAGCAGCAAATTGATGACATGTTCAAGGTTGGAACGTTATTTCTACAACATTAAAAATAAAAAAATGGCCAAACACACATGCTGGTTTCTTTTCTTCTTCACCCAGAAAAAGGTTAAATTAGGTTGAGATGCTTATTTATTAAAGGCATCACCCTCAACTAATACTTTATAACTTTATTTAATACCCTCTAGAATGGAGGGAGAACAAGAATTATTTTAATTACTTCAATCTGAAAAAAGAGATGAGTAAAATTATACAATTTTAATATAGAGAATATATATAAGAGAAAATAGTACAAAAATTAATTTAAAAAACTCATTTTTTAAAAATCAAAACAAAAAATGAGTAAATATTAATTTGATAATAGGATAATTGAGTTTAGTTCTAAACATGAATTTAATAACAGTTTTCCTAATTTTTTAAGAAATAAATTGTAATTATTGACTTGGACGGCTGCAAATTCAAAATTACCATATGAATTATAAATCATGCATTTAAATCTTAAATATAATTATTAATTTATTACCGAAGTTCTTATTTACAACTATTGCAATTGATAGGATGATAGTAGTTTTCGTGTGGCTCACTAGTTTTAAAACTTCAAAGTACTATTAAATGAAAACACTTGAAAAACATTTCTTCTTGGAATGAAAAACACAAAAAAAAAAAAAAAAAGACAGCAAAAACTCAAACTTTATATAAATAATGTATACTAATACGTATACGAATCGAATACCAAAAACTTATGTATACTAATTATGAAAGCACTTGACATTGTCAAATTTTCAAAGGTTAATAATAAAATTAAGAAAAGTCTCAACAAAAAAGTTAATATGAAAACAAGCGACCCACACATTCTATTAAATTACATCTTTCTCTTTCAGGGAACCAGATATCTTAGTATTGACCTATTTGTATTGTAGGGAATATAGGGACAGTGGAATAAACTCTAGAAACTCCGCCACCATTTTCCTTTCCAGCTTCCCAAACGGAGTTGGCTTCCATCTTCTTTCCTTTCCATCCTCTTCTTCATCTCAACTGTTAGATTGAAATATCAACGTTTCAGATTTAATCTTTTATAAAAAATTAATAAAAAATTAAATTTTTAATAAAATATTAATAAAATATTTAAAATAATATTTTTATAAAAGATTAAATCTGAATGGTTGAGATTTCGATCCAACGGTTACAATAAAAAAGAGGATGAGAAGAGAACGGAAAGGGAAGAGGATGGAAGCCAAGTCCCTCACAAACACTGTAATTTTAACGTTTAGCAGATTAACCCACATAACGACGTCTATGTCCGTGTGAGCCCCACACGCATTTCTCGGTATTTTACGAAACTAGCCATACATCGTCCTCAACGATTCAAATTTGTAATTTTGAGAAGAAAAGTTATACGCTTTGAGGGCAAAGTGAGAGCCACACTTTACGACCCTTTCTTCCCATTTTACACTAAATCAAATACCAAAATCTGAGCTAACCCCACTACCTTATAAAAAGCTTCAAAGAATAATCTCATTCTCAACCACTTTAATTACAATAAAAAAGAGTAAAGGGACTGATGTAATTAACCCCAAAGAAGATAAGACCAGGAAAAAAGCAAACATCAGACAAATTAAAAGCTATATATATATATATATATATATATAATCAGGTAATTTTGAAGAGAAAATGCATGAGACTAGCCTAATTTGTACTTAATTGCATTTTAAAATGGACGCAGATTCCTACCGAGTCCGTTCACATTGGTAAAAAGTCCTATGAATTCTTGCCTGAAAGGCAACGGCTGTTTTCTCTTACTTTCGTCCTCTTCTTTCGCCGGAGCGATGGCTCTGCTGGGTTGGGATGCCTTCTCCGATAAGAAGTTGTCATTATTTTCGCCGGAGCTGGGATTGGATGCCTCGTGAGCCACTTTGTTGGTTTTGTTGCTAGTTGTGAAGATCATGAGCGGTACCTTCCCGTCGCTGTGGCTTCTCGGAAGTAGGTCCCGAAACTTCCACCGCTTCGACGAAGACCCCGTCGAAATGCTCCTCTTGCTGGGCCTTTTCCACGACGCTGACGAAGATTTGGGATCCCACACGCAATAGGTCCCCGGAGCCACACCTTCAAGGTCAATTTCTTCTGCTTCAGAGGTTGAAGACGAGCACGACCCTGTTTCTCGTTCCTCAAACATGAGCTTCCTGAGCGGAAGTCGGCGGCGACAAACCGCCGTCGTTTCATCGGTATTCTGAGTCAGCGAAACAGAAGAGATGCCGTCAAGTAAAGAGCGGTCGAAGATGGGGTACGTGGGCCTGATCTGACCATTGTAAAATATATCATCGGCGGATACCGGCGATGAGTGCGGGTCCCTGCAAACAAAAGCGAACTCAAAATCGTCGTCGTCCTGGTCGTGAGCATCAGCGTCTGCAGCCTTCGGTTGCACGTCGGAGCGGTTATCATCATCGGCGTCGGGGGGCCAGGAATCGTAGAGAGAATCGTCGGAGAGGGGAGAATGGTCGGAGCGAAATTCCTGGATGACACGAGCGGCAATTTCAGCGAGCGTTTCGGAGGAATAGCTATTGAAACTGGGAGAAGGTGAAACGTGAGAAGACTGAGACTGCATCATGCGGAGGTTGATGATCATACAGCTTTGATTCTGGTTCAAAACGAGGGAGAGAAAATGGATTCAATTCCTGTGGAGGAAAGCATATATATACATATATCTGTGTGTACAGAGAAGGGGGCGGCTGCGACTGGTTGGTCGATTTTAATAAGTTAAATAATAATAATAATTAAATTGAAAAAATTTCATATAAATACAATTTAAATTTGGGAAACAAGAAAAAGTTTGTTAATACATTAAAAGGAAAGATAGCTCCCAAGGGCTCAATATAAAACTTTAAAATGTTGTGTTTTTATCAAAATACTTCTTTTTTTTTTTAAAAAAAAAAAACCCTTATTGGCTCCCAAGCTCCGCCAATGAAGCTTTGGCAAGCCTCCGGCAATCGGTTGTCAAAGCTTTGGTGACAAGTTGAGTAATATGATTGATTACTTGAATATATGGATTAACTATTTGAGCTCCATAAGCTCTATCAAGCGTTGTTGGCAAATTGAATAAAAACAATGACAACTTGAGTATTGACAATGATAACTTGAGTAAAGCACAATTTGTCAATCGCTATACTCAAGTTGTTATTACCTTTATTCAACTTGTTAACGGCGTGTTTATAAAACTCAAATAGTTAATCCCTATAATAAAGTAATTAATCTCATTACTCAAGTTGTTATTAGAACTTTAACCTTGGTCTTGCAAGTTTTTTTTTTCTTTTAAAAAAACTTGTGAGGAAATTTGTTAAAAACAAAGCATTTCAAAAGGTCAAAATAATCTCTTAAAACTTATTTATCATTTTCATGTGTTAACGAACTTTTTAAGATTGTCTAAATTTAAATAATATTTATTTGAATTTCCCTATTAAATAATCTTCGGCGAGGTCCTACAATTCGCTTATAGTACAAATACAATAGCGGCTTCCCGCGTTGGCCAAGACAATTGTTGCCTCCTAAGGAGTCCACATTATGTGCTTAGAATTATATGCTTATTGCCAATGAGAGTTGGCATAGATGGTAAGGAATCCAGGACTAGGCCCTTGGGTCGTGGGTTCGATCCTCTATGCCGTCGCTGGGACTCCTTTGGTAGGCGATCTCGTAAGTCCTCAGTAAGTGCTCATAGAGGCCGGGGCCGTGCCCTGGCCTTGGTGGGGGACTGATGCCGAACCCCTCCAAAACTTTTTTGTACCAAAAAAAGAATATATGCTTATTAGATATTTATACTTCTAATTAGAGGTATATGCATATTTTTTAAATTTTTTTATATATTGTATTTATTTAGATTTAAAGTATATGCTGCTTTTTCTGAGATGTTTTTTGCATCCAATATCTCAAATTAATTAATTTCTAGTTCTGCATTTGTCTGTAACACTAGTATTATAAAAATTAATTAATTTGAGATACTGGGTGCAAAAAACATCTTAGAAAGCAACATATAATTTAAATCTAAATAAATACAATATATAAAAAAATTAAAAAAATACTCATACCTCTAATTATAGATATAAACACTTAATAAACATATAATTCTAGTCACATAATATGTACTCGCCTCCCTTCCCTTCCATTATGTATTTATGTTCGTTTTTTGTGAAGTTTATTTTTTATACTTCCATCAACGACATTTTATGTGTTTTCTAAATTCTATTATCAAATATCCGAATAACCAATTGTGTCAGTTATAGGGGTCTTGATTGCCTTTCTGGTAGGGGTGCATACTTTGGGTCTCGTGGGTATTGAGATCCTCTTCTCTACTCTCTTTTCTCCTCCTTCTCTCCTCCTCTCTGCACTTCATCTTCTTCATCGCATGCTCCCTTGCTGGCGACCACCGCCTTTGTGCTACAGACGAGTCCGAGTGGTTGTTGCAAGTCCATATTTTTGATCTACGGTCCAGGTGCTTTGGAGTCTAGATCCTTGATCTATAGTCCTCTCCCTCAGAGTTCTGTCAGGCGTGGCCTTCTCTCGTCCTTGTGTCGAGCCCTTTCCCCTCCTCTCCGGATCTGATCTGTGGATGTGAGATTTATCTGTTTTTTTGTTATTTTTATGTGATTCTGGGTTCTCTAGTGGTGTTTTTGTGTCATGAAATAAGCAAATCTGTAAGATCTGGGTTCAACTCCTCTTGGTTGGATGACGGTATGAACGTTATAAGATCCGATTCTCCCTTGGTAGTTTGGATCTGCGTTCCTAGGGGCAGATCTAAAGAGGCGTTGCTTGTTGTGTGGTCAAGGTCACCACATCTGATACATCAAAGGAGCAGAAGTTTTCTTCTAGACATCATGGGTTTTCTTACGTCTAAGGTTGGATTTTTTGTGTTCTTAACCCCAATATGGGGTACCTGTATAGCTACTCTTGTTGCAGCTAATGCTTATAAGGAGGTGTGCCCGTTTGGGTGGGTTTTACAACCATCACCTTCTTCCTTGTCACTTCTAACCCCAAATATTGAGGAGGCTGCTTTGTCCATAATTCTACTTCTTCTTCTAAATATTTTATGTACGGTGATTTGGCTGTTTTTGTTGTTGTTTTTGTCTTGGATGTATTTTGGTGTACTAGATCTAACTTTACTTATATCCAGATATTGTATCTGTTTGTAGTATTAATATAAATATCTTTCCGAGAAAAAAAGAAGTAAAAAACCGAAGACATCTAAGAGTCTTTTACTGTTAGACTAAGTTTTAAAATAATTAAAATGGTAGAGTGACGTAAAAACTATATATTGACTTACATTTAATACATTTTTGGGTAAAATATATAGGTTTATGATCTTTATTTCATTCTCAAAAATATATACCTATGTGAACATACCATGATAAAATATTGAAGGGTTAAGTATTATTTTTGTCTCAAAAGTTTTTATTGAAGATCGTGGGTATCTATAAGATTTTTTAGGAGCAATTTTACCCCATAAGTTTATAAAATGTAGCAAGTTTATCCCTAGTTAATTTTAACTGTTAAATTTAATTGGTATATACATGTGATATGTCACTTCATCAATCAAAATAGGGTTAATTATCATTTTTGTCCTAGAAGTTTTCGTTGAGGAGTATTTAATACCCATAATTTTTTTAAGAGCAATTTTGCCCAGTTATCCCCTACTATTAAATTAGTCAAATAACACACATGTCATATCACCTCATTATCCATATCATTTAGCCTAATATGATGTGACATCACACCTTTAATATCTTTCTTATTGAATGCATCATCGGTATTGATGCCCATCACTTAGCCCAATAAGGCGAGTATAAAGAAATGAATACGGAAAGAGATCAATCTTATATTGCTGAAGGAATCATTGATATTGAGGGAATTAAAGGGATAAATACACTCAACAAGATTAAATTGAAGAATGCAGGAAATCTTGTCATCTTTGAGTTGTTGAAGGACACAAGGCCTAGAATTGAGGGTGTAGAGAAAGAAGTCAACATTAAAAAGGTCGAACTTGGAGTTGAGAGAGAGAGATCTTTGAGATGTTGAGCCCAATACATCCGGAATTTGTGAAGCCAAATTGATCGAAAGGACTGAAAGTTCTGTTGCAAAATCTAGAGAAAACATTACTTATGATTTGAAAAAATGAAACACAAAACGAGATATGAATTGTCTTGAAAATTGGTCTAGTAAGACAAAGCAGTAGTAATAGTATTTACCTTTGTATATATTGATCTAGACGACCATCCCTTAAATCACTAGAATTGCTACGTTTCGTCAACTTTTGGGGCGAAATTACTACGTTCTGCTAACTTTGGAAGTAAAATTCTTTCTAAGAAAAACTTATGAATATCCATTGTTCCTCAGTGAAAACTTCCGAGGAAAAAATGACAGTTAATCCTATTTTGATTAATGAGATGACAAGCATTAGTGCTACATATGTATATTAGTTAAATTTAAGTGTCAAAATTAACGAAAGGGAAAAATTACTACACTTTGTTAACTTTCAAGGCAATTTTGCTCCAAAATTTTTTTTTAGGTATCCAGTGCTCCTCAGCTAAAACTTCTAAGGCAAATATGAAACTTAATCCAATATTTGATGTTAATATAAAATATGAAATTTATTAAAAGTTCTTATTGTAGATTGGTGATGGTGATAAAGTTGGTAAGAGGTACAAAAATAATGTCTGATAACAAAGTGGGAGAATTACATATTTTAAAATAAAAGAAAAAGATACTTTTTGAAGAAAAATAGAAGAAAAAGTTAAAATACTTGTGTGTACACTGTATATTGGTGAAAAAAAAAAAACGATACAAACTGGTAAATTTTTTTAAAGAAAAATAAGCTTCAGTGGTTGCTTTATTGCTTATGGTTAGTTGACAGACTTTGACCAAAAAAAAAAAAAAAAAGTTGACAGACACGCACCCCGTGCTCAGGTTTTGCATTGGAAGAGCATTATGTCGGAGCCAGTGAGGTTTCACACCCCAAAATCCGCCGGCCACCACAAACCAGCTAGTGATTAGCACGCCGACAAATTCGAGTACTATTCAGGGTAAGACCGAATTTACCGATTCCTTTTGTAATGACAGGTTGGCCAATTTGGGCCGTTCAAACAATTTGTTTATGTTTTATTTTGTTAAAAAAATTATTTTAATAGATAGAAAATCTAAAATAAAAATAATTTCTGAATTAATATTTTTTAAAATAATTTTTTATTTAAAAATTACTAAATAAAAAAATAAATTTAAATATCTGGATGACTCAAATAGGTCAAGCTTTTAAAGGAAACGGGTTCCCCTAATTTATAATGTTTTTAGTACCTGAATTTAACATTTTGAGTGAAAGATTAAAGTTAAATATTTATGCGTTCGCTATAATTTTTTTTTCCTGTCAATACTCACATAAAAGTGGGTGGGTTAGTGAGACTCATTCAATTTTATTTGAGTGTGACGGAATAAAATCTCTACATAAAAGTAGAAACATTAACCCAAAAAATTATCAAGTGAATTATAACCTGTTTTTTGAAAATTAATGTTCTTCGATATTAAATTTGAAAAGCAAATATCAGCTTCGAGCAAAAAAAAAGAGAAAAGCAAATATCAGCGCTGAGATATGAGAAATTGTTGGCGGCAGCCATCGACGGAAAAGGAGCCCCCGGAGGCACTCGGCAGCGTCTGATAATGATTGAAAAGAGCATCCTGTGGGCCCCACCCGAGTGGCTACCACTCCAGAGGCGGTGACCCATTTTACACAATTACCCCTCCCCCCTCCCCTCACGCTCTCCCTGTGATCCTCCTCTGCTTCTTCTCCCATCATATCCCCCCCCCCTCCATGAATATTTCCTCCCACCTTCCTTTTTCCTTTTTCTTTTTCGAATATTAATTAATTAATTATTTATTTATTTTTAATTTCATATCATGAACAATAATAATACATCTGCGATGCTCGAGATTAAAAATACAACAAATTAACACGGAGGCTCGTGCTTCATGCTTTTCACACTATCCTAATCTTTTCTTAAAAGCGATATGATATCATTAGCCCTTCAATTACTCCTCAGTCCTAATCATCATCATCATCATCATAGTAATAATCATTCACCAAATTTATTTAAAAAAATAAAAAATAATGACTTATTATATTCAAACACTCTTGAATAAAGGAATCTTGATCATAAGCAATAAACCTATTGCAATATTGAAATCTTGATCTTAAGCAATAAACCTATTGCAATATTGAGTAAGGCTATGTAAAATTATCAAACACAAGCACACACCCATTTTAGTTTTTGTTTTTTTAATTAAAAGGGTAAATATTGACAGCACAAGGTTATAAGCAGTATCTAACACGCGACTTCCTACTTATAAGGATAGCTCACTTGCCACTACTACATTGGTGTGAACATCACTTTCACACATATATATATATAAACATGATCGAAGTAGTTGGTAGCTGCAGAACATAATTGACAATGAAGACAACAAGACTCTCTGGTTTGTACGCCTAATTAAGCCTTTTTTTTTTAAAAAAAAAGAAAGAAGATAAGAAGTTGGGTGTTTGGAGGTGGATTATACTCTTGTGCTTCATGTGATGTCAACCACCAACATGGACACTTGTTAGGCTAGCTTGGCCTATTCTCATTGGATCACATCTCTGTGTCACAAGAATCGCATTTAAGAAATCAATTTGGAGCTATGAATATGATTGTGAGATAGATGATCATGTTCACTTAATCAACCACCAGGGACAGTAGTGTAGTGGCATAGCTGGTGATATTGAGATGCCTTATATCTCCCCTCAAGTCCCGTGTTCGAATCCCCCTTTCCCTGGCCTTGTAACCAAAAAAAAAAATATTCACTTAATCAAACATATTTGAACTGATTGTCTTTGCTTAAGTCCTGCTGATCGATGAAGTTGGGCAAATAAGTTACATGGCCCCAAACAAGAGCAAATAACAAGTAGCCTACAAGCCAAGAAATACCAGACAAAAACAAATAGATAGCGCGCGCACAAGTATTTCTAGATGAAATTACCATTTTTAATTATTTTGTCTCGTGGCTTCAAACGAATATTACTTATTAAAGCTTGTTTGTGATAACTTTTTGGGGTCCCAAAAATGCTTATTCATGTAAATCAAAGATAAAATGTCTCTCACATACTTACCTCATATAATATAAATCATGATTAAAAAGCTAATTTTAAAGGTTCTAATAATTATTCCAAAGAAGAGGGTTCAATGAGTGAAACATCAGTAAGAGGTGAAGAGTCATGTCGATCAATTTTGGGGCTGCCTTGGCCTTCAATTTTGTGGGATCAGATTGGCCTACACAATTTGTATTATTATGTAAAGCAAATCCAAACAAAGTGTTTGGGCCTTCTCGTATCTATCCATTCGATGGTCTTAGTTACCACACAGTCCATTTGCCACATCAAGACTGTTTACTACATTGAAATATGGTTGGATCATTGGAAGGACTTGACGCCGTCTACGCGGCAAAATATCATTCACTGAACTTCAGATTCTAGGATTTATCCAAGGGCTAAAATTTTGCAACGTAAGTAGTGCAACATGTCACAACAAGTGATTCCACAATAAGTTGTCGTCATAAATTATGCATTATGCAAGGTTACTGTAGATGGAAAATTGAAACCAATACCAATCAGATAAGCACACAGGAAACTTGGTGAGCAGTGGGCTGAGTCTGTGGCCTTGACCAAATATGAAGTCTTGTCATCTAAACATGAAAACAACATGAAAGAAGATAAAAACATGAAACTAGTTCAAACGACGTTGACACCCAACAATGACTTCAAGAGATGCTCAGTTGATCCACATTCAAAAAAATGTATCACCATGTATTTGACAAAACCAGGTGAACTTTACATTTCAGAGAAGAAACCGCAGTAAAAGCCATAAACTCAAGGAAGTTCATATAGCTTTCCTTGTTCTTGGATGATATCATTCCATTCCAACTTAGCACGGGATATATGTGCATGTTTGGATTAGCTTTTACAATTCATTAGGTAGGTATGTGAGAGATCTCGGCTTGCAAAATAGAGTTCCTGAAACTATGATTTTGTTGTTTCCCAAACTCACTCTATAAAAAAAAAAAAAAAAACAGATGCTATTATTACTTGATAGTACTACTGTACCTACAGTTCAACATATGACAAATCTTCAAAATCCTCAACCGGACTGTACAGTAAGGATTGGTTAACAAGTCAGTAAACAGTGATTCGATGTTGTCTGATGTGTGTTCTCTCTATGACTGGTTCTGAGTCAGTGAGCATCATATGTCAAGTCCAGTGTGATATCTACTTGTTATCAACTAATTAATGATATGGGTCTCTTGAAGGAACTTGTTCTGTCTTAACTCTTAAGGACCAGCTGTTTTATTCTACTCCACTTCTTCACCTTAGTTGAACGCTTGTACGTTTCCTGAAGCACAAATACATAATCAACCCTGTTAGATTCGATCGATAACTAATACTTGCGCAAAGAACAAGGCTGAGATCGCAAAAGTTACTGCTGCCAGACATAAAATTCCTAACTACAACAGAATGCGGAAAACAAAATAATTTGGACCGAACAGTAAGCCTTGAACAGTTTTCTCTTCATACTTAATGACTTTTTTATATTTTGCCTAATAATCAAGCAACTGCTTCAAGATTCAAAACCACATGTTTTTCACATCAAGAAAGCTGCACTCTAGCTTCACGATATTGACTGCACAGACTCGTATCATTGATGGATAAAAACTCACAAACCATTTGCGAGTATATAGTATTTTAACACTTGCACAGTAATCCCCAAAAATGAAGATTCGACAACCAAATTCAAAAGCATAATGCAAAAATCTGAGTACTTTAATTTAATATAATAACATGATATAGGTTGCAAGATGTAGATCACCAGCAATAGTTAAATGAAATCTACAAAACCAGTAAGGTTGATGGTTGTCACTTCGTAGATAGATAAATGGGCCAGAATCACATCTCTTAAAAGAATGATAAACAAAACAAAATTACATAAGGAGAGATTAATAGTACCTTGCTACGAAAGATTTGATGACTGTAATCAACAACTCGTCTCCTGTTATTCGTCTTAATTTTTGTATGAGTTCTTTCCGTGAAATCTTCTTTTCCTGAAAAACGGAGGAAGCTTCATTAGTGAGCACATATCAAGTGACAATAATAGCTTTGGCAAATAGTAGAGTTAGGGAGTTGAACCCCAGAAGGAAGTCAGAGAACTTACGTTGTGATCCTTTTGGAACTTGGAGATCAAGGCAATACTAGATGGAGGCAAAAACTTGGCGAGCGAAGAAATTAGACTTGGAAATGGTATCCAAGGGGAAGATGGTTTTCTTACAGATCCTTCAAACTTCAGCAGATCTGCAAAATTTTAAAACATCAAACAATTTAGTTTTACAAATTTCCGAATACCATAAAAAAACAGTGACTCCATCACATACTGCTCACAAAGATTTGTCCATACCTTCCATGCTAGGAACTTTGAAACTTATAACATATTCCGGAAAAATATGAGTGTTCATCCGGGTACACCAAATGATATACTTCTTGGGAGCTGAAAGGCTGTCCACCCCTGAGTCATATTCATCAGAACTAGGATGGCATTGATCAGAACCAGGATGCACAAGCTCCTGCCTCCCCAAAATAACGCGACATAGTAATAAGTGCCTTAGACCATCTTTGTCAACAACGGAGCTTTTCAAACTACAAAACAGCAAGAAAGACATTTAATTAACTTGCGAATTAAGATTTTAAAAAAGCAAACAATAGTCGTTTTGGCAGCCAAAAGGGGAAAAAGAACTATTCTGCTTAAAATACAAATTGTCTAAATGCAGTGTAAAATGAATATTAATATTCGAGATCCATTTTAAAATGTTGTGCTTCATAATAAAGAACTTTTGTATACCTTTCCATAGGAGAATCATCTGAAGAGAGAGATAATCCGCATCCAAAATGTCCTTTATTCTGAGTTTCACCACTGCCATTACAAAAACCGTGTGAAATAATCTGTCGTACCTCTTCCTTGCCAGAAGTCCCATACCACGCATACTTCACATTGGCATTACCACGACGCTCCTCCTCAGCTCGCATATAAACCTGGAATGATTGAATTCGAGCTTGTGCCATAACCCCAGAACCAGCATTCCTATGAATTGCAACGATCTTCGTGTTTGCCCCAAGCGTCCCCAAACCCAGAATGAATCTTCTCTGAATGAGGTCATGAACCTTGTCTCCTTCAGCGAGTCTAAAAAACCCTTCACCGAACATCTGGTGCTGCACATGATCACTTCCAGAAACAGCACTTCCGCAATCTGAAACCGTTGATCCTTCATTGCTCGCGGTCTCCCAGATCGAATTCTGGATCTTCATATAATCTGATTCATCGCTTGCCTCTTGCTTAATGGATTTGTTCGAAGCTGAAGTTCCAATCTCATCAACTTCCAAACGTGGACTAGATCCATTGTGATGGATTCCTAGCAACATATTGTCGAAACACATGACGATATACAATAAAACCCTGTAAACTGTAAAAGAGAAGCAAAGATAGCTTATAACGAAACAACCAAGAACAGAAGGCGGCTAAGAAGGGATGCGGAACGAAACGGATCAAATAAATGAAAAAGGGACGTGTGTGGAAGACATATATACTATAAAAGGAAATAATGAGTCAAGGCGTATTATATGCATGTGAGTACTATTACTAAAACCGATTACAAATAGAAAACTTGGGGACAAAGAAAACAAGGGGTCACGCAGAAGCAACCAGAGAGCTAGAAACAGAAGGTGGGAATGTGATGTGAGGCGGTTTTCTTGGGGAAGAAGAGAAAACAGTTACGAATGAGGAGTTATAAGAGTAAGGATTATTGAGAGAGGCCGATTTTAAATACAACGTAAACGGAAAGGAGCTTTTTGTTTTGCGATGGGCGGTGCTTGTTGTTTTGGGAGGGAAATTTATTGCTTTTGGGTCGGCGTGAAATTACTGTTGCGGGTTTGACTTGGTCTGATTAATTACGTAGTGTGCCATCCTTAGCGTCAATGATGACGGTTCCTGAAGGAGGATAAAGGAGTCAATGTACATCTGGAAACCGTCAATTGAAAAATTTTAATGGTATGTCCTAATAAACCGGAGCTAGAATTCTATGGGAAAAGAATAGTAGTCGGTTCTATATTCTTATCGTGTGTTTCCATGATTATTATTTTTTCCACTTATTTCCATACATAAAAAATGTTTTTTAAATAGTACATAAGTAATAAACATTAAACAATATTTATCAAAATCCAATATATTGCAATATTAGTTTAAAATGTACTGATGCAACAAAATATTGAGTTAATCAATCTGAGTATAATTTAGATAGCATATGTTCATGTAATAAAAATATATGCTATTAATTATATAATAATTATGAATATCGATATAAAATAATATCAAAAAGCATATAGTAACGTACATATCCACTCTTTCTTTAAATAGAAAAGGGGTGGAATGAAATGAGAACCTATACCAAAATAAAAGCATTGAAGTGTTTTATAATTTAAAAATAATACTAATAAAAAACTCATATGCTAGGTCAATGCAAAACATTGAATTTGCTGGCCCAAGAAAAGCAAATATAAAGCTCAATTGTCAAAATGAAAAAAGGACAACGCAATTCCACTAGTTCATTTTTCTCAATTGTACAATGAGATGTCATAGTATGAATCGGTTGGATAAAAGTGACCTTTTTCCAATTTGATTTTAATGACTATTTAAAAACATTTTTTTTTTTATCTAAAAGCCTATTAAGAAAATATCAACACAAACACTTCATTACTTCCTCCCTTCCCAAACAGCCAACAAAATGCAGTGCCTCATTATCACTTGTCCGCTTGTTGCCCGTTGTAAATATTTAATCTAAATCATATAAACATCCAAATAAACAATATTTTTGACCGTAAATAACTTTTATTAATGTTATTTTGATATTTTTAGTTAAATATTATATAATATATTTTTTTTCTTGAACTAGTATATCTGGATTTGTCTAAAACCTCTGTTGATTATCCAAAAAGCATGTCCCATAGATTTCTTTACCGCCTTGGCGCCTTTATTTCAAGTCCAAACCAGATAGATACTAATGATTGCTGATGCTTATACTAATTTTTCTACTATCACGCTTCCCATTATCATCAATGTCTCATTTTTCTTTGTCCCTGACTTTTCTTTTCACTTGGAATAAAATACCACTTGCCCTGAAATTAGATTCAGTTGATAAATCTAACAACGGAGATAAATTATACAGCGCCATTAGTATGCAGGTAAGAGCATGAACAAGCTCACCATCTATTCGACAAAACTACTAGGAGGAGGCTTCCTCAGCTATGCCTCTAAACCTAATTGTCCAAAACGAAACAGAAATTCTAGAGCCAACAAGAACAAGAAGATCAAACACCAGTAGATCCAAAACCACCTTCACCTCTAGCAGTGGAATCCAAATCTTCAACCTCCTCAACCTCAGGCGTCACGATCCTCTCGATTATCAGCTGCGCAATCCTGTCTCCAACCTTCACTTCAAAATCAGCGTCCGAATGGTTGAACAAAATCACTCCAATAGGTCCTCTGTAATCCGCGTCAATCACACCCGCACCGACGTCAATTGAATGCTTCCAAGCCAAACCCGAACGTGGTGCTACAGAATCAAGGATTCAAAGGTCAAAACAAAGTCAGATTCCAATGACCTAAAATTGTAAGAGATTTGGAATTTGTCGTTACCTATACGAGCATAGGTTCCTTCGGGGATCGCTATACTCAGATCAGTTGCTACGAGAGCCTTTCCCCTTGCTGGAACCTTCGTCTCCACTGCGCTGCAACATTATTCAGAGAACATAAATATTCACTTACTTCCGATAAACATGGGAGGGTAAGAGAGTTTCTGATCAGAGACATACCTAGATAGATCGTAACCGGCGGAGAGAGCAGAAGCCCTAGAAGGCAAAATCGCCTTGTCAGAGAGCTTCTTCACTCGAAGAAAAGGCACAAAGGTTGGAGGGTTTTCGGCGACGTCGTTGTGTTCAACCTTTTGGATCTTGGGGGACGGCTCCTGTACCGCACAGCCATTGCTCTGCTTCTCTGTTTGAGCCATTATACGAAGACCACGACGAGGATAATCTGGAAAGGAGAATGGTATGAGTCGAGGTGGAGAAGATGGGAGGTTGGGCTGATATAGAGGAAGAGACAGGAGGGATTTTAGGGCGCCAAGTTTTCCCGCCATTGCACCACCTTTTTCTAACACGAAAATTCTGAAACACAGGTACACTACACAACCATTATTCAATATGCTGACGCACGAGCCTCATGTGCTATTTTTCAGGGAAAATTCATATGGGGCCGTTTAAGGGGAAAAAATAATAATAAAAAAAGGACCCTAACATTCTGAAAATCTCAGAAAAAGCCCCAAAACTCTGTTTAGCATAAGCCCCAATTTCAAAAAGTTACCACTAACAAGCTTATATATCGATAGATAAGCCCCAATTTAAATGCCAAAAAGGGTTTTCTAGGATTTTCAGAATATGAGGACCTTTTTAAGTTTTTTTTTCTTAATAGGGCTCCATATGGATTTTCCCTATTTTTTATTTCCCATTCCCTTCTCTATAATTACTTCTTGATTAAGTCTTCAAAAAATAATAAACCCCATATATTACATTAAGTCTAAAGAATAAATCTAACTGTAACGTGCCATAGATTTAATATTTTATATTATATTGATTTAAATTAAAGGGGCAACTAATTGACTAGGCCTGTTTAGATTAATAGTGGTAGAAATAACTTTTTTTAACAATTCAACATATGATAAAAGTGAGATTATAAATATGATTTATGTTTGAATTAATGGGGGGCAGAAGTAACTTCTTTTTTTTTTTCAAACAAAAACGCATTTGGATTGTTATTTAAAAAATAAGTTTGTATGAAAAATGATTGAAAATGATATGAAATTTTATATTATAATTATGGGGTTTACTTTTCTCATGTTGCATGAAAGAAACAAAATTCCTACACACACATAAAATGGTGGGACCCACATATATATATAGTGCTAATTATATATATATATGTGGGTCCCACCATTTTATGTGTGTATAGCATGAGAAAACATTTCTCCTACAACATGAGAAATGTTTTTCCCTATAATTATATATCTTGATAGTTTTAAGACATAAAGTAAAATTGAATACTTCATCGTTTTATTTATAGAAATAAAAATTTTCACCCATCAATTCCTGATTTGAAGGGCTAATCTCTTAATTTGTGGTTGAAACCTTTTTATTAATTAATGGATTTAAATTCTGATCTGTCATATTTAAAAATACAATAAAAAGATAATAATCCCTAATTTATTATTGAAAAAAAAACTAAAAAACACTATAACATAGTCACTGGGATAAGTTGTTTAATGGAGAAAATAGCTACAATACCAACCAAGCAAATAAACTGGAAAACAATTTGAACCTCTGTCTTCTCCTTCGAAGAACTGCTAGCCACGATCAGAACCTATAAAATCAGATAAAACAAAAAACCAAAATAAATGCCAACTTTTGTGGTTATCTCCTTAATTATAGCTTCTTTGACATCTTTTGCAGCAATTATTTTCCTCACAGCCATAATCACATGGACACCATGCAAAGCAAGAGCATTTAATGCTCCATAACAGTGTCCCCCACCCCACTGTGAAGCTAAAAGATACTGCAAGAAGCAGGTTTATATATATGGCTTTTTCTCAGAAGAAATTTTTGACCTAAAAATTCATTTGTTAAAAATCTAACCCAAATACCCCAAAATACTCAGACTAAGCTTTTTCCACCCTCATTGCCTTCCCAAACAGGTCTTAACTCTTAAAAATGTCGTAATAAGTAAGTCACCAAATTTACCGCTTAGGAAAGGAAGGGAACATATGCATAACTTATAGGGATTGGATATTGTTACAACATTTTTTTTGTTACAACCAATGTTACTACCACTTTTCTACCGTTAGATCAGAATCTCATTTACCTATATAATTTCTCTCTCCTATTAAGATTCTGATCTAACGGTGGAAAAGTGGTAGTAACATTGGTTGTAACAAAAAAAAGGTTGTAACAATATCCTATCTCTAACTTATATTAGAAATAAAGGGGCAAACAATTCTAAATGTTTTAACTGGTGCAAAATTGTTACTGATAGTCAGATATATATACGTTAAATCAAAATAAGGTATTTAATGTAATGAAAGGCAGGGGAACACTAACTTGATCGCATTTTATATTGTATTTAGTCCAAGTAAACACCAGCTAAACTTCATTGCTAACTACAACCATTAGTATATATCAAAAAAAGATATAAATATATCCACACAAAAAAAAAACTACACCCGTAAGCTATTCAACTGTTCCCCTACTTTTTGCCCACTAAGCTCAAAAAATAGTTGAGAGGAAATTTGGATAACCGTTTGAATATGTAAAGTATTTAATGACGTGAACCAAGAAAAGATATCTACAGCCCTAGCTTCTAGGGGCAGGGGTGGGTGCTGCCTCTAAAAAAATTTGGGAAAATTTGTTTCAGGGCCTCTATTAGCCAAAAAATTGCAGAAAAGGCCCAAACAATCTGAAAATACCCAGAAAGGCCCAAGAATTCTGACAATACGGAAAAAGACCCAAAAATTCTGACAGAGTTGTTAATGGGGCTGATATAGTTGTTAGTGGGGGACTGATATAGTTGTTAACCGGACTGATTTAGTTGTTAGAAAAAAAAAATTTCACAACTAAATCAGCCCGGTTAACAACTATATCAGCTCCATTAACAACTATATCAGCCCCCGTCAGAATCTTGGGGCCTTTTTGGGTATTTTTAGAATCTCTGGGCCTTTTTCCGTATTGTCAGAATGTTTGGGCTTTTTCTGGAATTCTTTGCCTAATAAGGGCCCTGAAACGAATTTTCCCAAAAAAATTAGGGGCTTCTCAAATGTTTTTTTTTTTTTTTTTGTGTTTCTCTTTATTATTATACTCTACAAATAGGGACGGAGCTTCTATAGGACTAGTAGGGGCCATGGCCCCCCTGGAAAAAAATATATTGTTTAGAATTTTTTTTAAAAAATTAATATAATGTAAAATTAAATTTTGGCCCCCAACTTTTTTTTTAAAAACATTTTCCCCTCTTTTTATATTTTTGAGGCTTGTAATTCAATCTTTGTTCCATTTGGGGTCTTGTATGAGTTATGTTAATCTTATTATTTTTTTTAATATTTCATTCTAATTACTTAAATTTTTTTTTCTATATTTAAAAATTTCCTTAAAAAAAAATTTGGGGGCGCTGCCCCTAAACCCCAAATCCCCCTACCACTGTTTGGCCCCCAATTTTTTACTCCAAGCTCCACCCCTGTCTACAGAAAATAAATGATATTTTGATATCTTATAGGTAAAAAATAGAAATGATTTCAATTTTAAGGTTTTCTAAAGATTTCTAAAAAAAATGGTGAATTTTTCTTTTTCACTTAAAGAACTAAATCTTTAAAAAATCATAACAAATTGTAAACAACTCCATTTTTTTTTGGCAAGATATCAAAACTTCACTCTTTCTGCAGAATATAATGATTTAAAAAAAACTGAAAAATAATTTGGAAAGCCCCTCATTTTTTACGGTGGTCCCCCGCCCAGCTTCTAGCAGTTGGCCAAGAAAAAAAGAAATCACCAAATTGATCATTTTCAAAACGGAAATGAATAATGCGGCCCTAAGGCAGCACTAGACAAATTCACAGCTTTGCCACAAAAGGCAGATAAAATAGAGCCTCGCCTTTAATTTTTGTACTCAGCGATTTGAAAAAAAATAAGTAGAAGAATGGTTCAAGGTACAGTTTTAGATTACAAGGGATGAGAACAAAAGTGGCCTCTACAATATGAATGGAATAAGGTAAATAATAAAAAAAAAATAAAAAATGCCGCCTATACAAGATAACTCGCGGTCAAAGAGAAAACTGGACGGGGATTCTCTTGTTCTCACTATAACCAAGCACCCCAACCAGGAAACATTTGGCACAATCGCTCTGGATCAATTGCATCTTGAATGAGTTGTTGAACCTGCAATTAAAATTAAAATAAGAACATTCGCATCATTCAAGGAATATCAAAGCTGGTGGATTATGTTTAATCTTCCATGGTTTGGTTTTGTAAATTATAGTGAAGACCCTTGGTCGCTAATTGAGGTGGATGCCACTACACAAGCCATGACTTCAGGGAGGAATGAAGCAAGCACATGATCTTTTGGATGACAACCATTTAAATTAATTAAATTTGTGTTTCAACTTCAATTATATCAGTTGCATCACTGGGAAATACAAGTATCCAAGTATATCCACCAATGAGGGGCAAGGAATGAGAAGAACACAATTAACATACTATGTATACAGGCATGTGATATAGAATACCTGCCCATGTACACTCCGCATTTCACCTTCTTCATATCCATCTAATTTCTGCTTGACACGCAGTAGTGCACGGGTGGCATCCTTATTTCCTTCAAGATCACCTTGAGGTTCCAAGAAATTTGTATCCAGGTCATCATCTGTTTCCTATAGAGAATAAGGGACAAAAGTTATTGCAGATTAATCAAGTCGTTAATAAGAACACTGAACAGGCCAATCACACCAGCACTAGCAGTAGCCCAAAATCTACGGCCCCCAAGCCCAGTGTTCACTATCGAGAGTGTAGCAAGCCTATGCACACACATACATATTTTTCATTTAATTATTTCATAAATTTCTGTGTTAGTAATATTTATTACACCTTGTTGTCTTTAATGTAGGACTTAATTGAAGTTAATCTTGATCCTAAATGTAAGACTCATTTCCCATATTTGTCAATCTATTCTCAATTTACCTCTCCCGATGTTTCCTCAAGGATAATCACGCGAGTGATCAAGGAGAATAAGGAAGATGATTATCACGCGAGTGATCAAGGAGAATAAGGAAAATGATTAGGGTGTTTTTAAAAAACATATCATGGTAACTAATTACCTTAATCTTATCAAAATAGGTAAATAGGTCTTGCATTTAGGAGCGGAGTGTCTGTCACGCCCGAAGCGCTACAGCAGAGGAAACTTCCTAGGGGTTACCCATCCTAAGATTTTCACTGGTTGAGCACTTAACTTTGAGGAGCACTAACAACCGTGTTAAAAGTTTAAGCTGATAGCAGAGACACACTCCATATTTTATATACTCCAGAAACTTCCCTTATTCTGCCCAATGTGGGACTCGTCACAGAGAGGCTTTAATAGGAGGGAGTATAAAACTATTACAAAATCTAATTGAATTGTGACTTCATCTCAGTTGAATCACTTTGTAAGCCTCCCTTTCCACTTCAGTGATTGATCTGGATTTCAAAAACATGGGTTTCTAAAACGTTATTTTAAACCTATTATAAATTTTAATTATCCTTAAATGCTTTTCTATGGAGTACTTAATAAATCATTTCCCAACCACCTTAATCTAATCCAAATAGGTAAATAGGTCTTACATTTAGGAGCGGAGGGAATATAAAACTATTACAAAATCTAATCGAATTGTGACTTCATCTCAGTTGGATCACTCTATAAGCCTCCCTTTCCACTTCAATGATTGGTCTGGATTTCAAAAAAACCTATTATAAATTTTAATTATCCCTAAATGCTTTTTTACAAGGTACTTAATAAATCATTTCCCCAACTCTTAATATAAAGTAATCAGATCTTGTGGTTCAAAATAAGGTGCTAGACTTGCTATGTGTCAGTGTATGGATAATGAAAATAACAAGGTAAAACGTACCTTCTGACGCTGCAAAGCTTTTAGAGGAGATAAAGCCCACTTATAAAGAGGATCATGGATAAAAACCTGCAGATGGTATTTTTCATATGAAAACAGGCAAAAGTAAATTTATTCTAGATAATCTTGAGCAAAGTATGATTCAATTACCTCAACAATTGTCAACAATGCTTCTTTGTTTGTTCGCATAACAGAAAGAGTTTCCTCGCAACATCTTCTGAAAACCCCCTCTACTCCAGTTATGCCCATTCCATCAATTATGTCTCTAGTCAGCCTAAATGGAACCTGTCAGTAGTTGCAGACGATTAGATAATCAATATAGTTCAGAAAAAAGTAGGCAAATGAGTGCAGGATTAAAGGACTTCAGGCTTACCCGTTCTGGAGTCTTAAGCATCAAACCTTGTTCAAAGGCAACGCCAAGATCTATGTGAACAACCTCTGCAGAGGCTTGATCAATTAAAATATTCATTGCATGTCGATCACCGAGGCCAACTATGTAACCAACCTAAAAATAAATAACAAGGATCATGAGGAAATATGGCTATCATGACATTATAGAATCATGAGAGAATGCCACTAGGGTAAGTGAATTATAGACACTTTGGTCCTTTGAACACATGACCTCTTTGAGATTGATAACGAACAAGTGTTAACAATTCCCTTACTAGGGACTCAAATGACATCCTCCCTAGAATCATTTCCAAACGGAAAATAATTGTCAAACTGTGTTGAAAACATATGTGAAACAGATGGTAGAGTTCGTCCTGGGATGGGAAAATATTCAATGGTTTACTACTTTCACTTGACATCACTTGCCAATAAAAAATGGGAAAATAGAAGGTGAGACTATAAAATAAGTACATAATAGAGTTTAATGTAGATTAATCTTTCTTTTACTTGTTAGTACTGAATAGTTATTCAATATGGTTTCGATCTATAATGTTGATAGCTACAATCTCGGATGCCCTTCAGAAGGATTAAACACGGAGGTTAAATTGCAATGTGGAATGCACTCACCATAGAACTAGCAGCTACACTTCGCGTGTAAGCTAGTCTCTTCTCAAACCACTCAGGTGCCTTGAAAAATCTCTCCAAGAAAAAGTGATGCATAACTGGCCTGCATAATAGTCATGAAGCTATGAAGTTGACTGTTTTCCTGATTTGAAAAAATAAAGTATAGGAAAAACCTGAAATTCTTGCAAACTTCTTGGAATGCTTTGCGCTTGTCCCTTTCCTGTTTCAAAGCCAACAAATGTTATCATTGTTTCCTTGAATCTAAAAGTAAAAGGCGGCTTTGACAACATCGTACACCTCACAGCTACTTCAGATAAGTGGGAACAAAGAAATAAAGTACACCAGGGCAATATATCTCCATTACTTTTCCTCGGACCATAGATAAGGTTAGGATATGATGGATCAAGTAAAATCTATTTGAAAGAAACAAATTGAGCTAGAGATCAAATTAAAAATGCTTGTAGCTTGGTGGCATAGAAACTCTCTTGTAAGTAGGAGTTTGTGAGTTTAATCCAGCTTATAACCTCAAGCCGTTAGCGTTTGTCCCTTTTTATTATTGTTGTTATGAGAAGGAAATATGCTTCATTTCTTCTTGTGGCTACAAGTCTTTATCACACAGGATGTCTCTTAACTTCATCCTGTTCCTTTCTATCGTGACCAGATTTTTCCCTTGAGCTAAAGAAGGACTACAAAAGGAAGAAACTGTCTCAAGAATAACTAGTGCCTAAACATGGCAACGGTCATGTTTCACCATTGACAGTCTCACCAATAATTTGCATTGCATAGATTAATTGATATTTTTAATGCAGCCAGATAAAATGCCTCATACATGTGTAATGTGGATGATGAAAAAATCTTAAACTACCACTGTTTTAGAATTTCATTTTCTGATTAAAAAAATATAATTTATGATTCATTTTCAGCAAAATCGATATAAAATTTACACAAAGCGGCACTGCACACAAGTAATGAACCAAGCCAGAGATCTCAAACTCTGTTTGAAACATGGGGCTCACAGTTTTATTCAAGGCATATGATAGAGTACGGGCCGGGGACATTGGAAGTTGCGGAAAGTAAGATTTTAGGAATTAATATTTAATTAATTGAGTCTGTTTTTATTATTATCTTTAGGGATTTAGGAAATAAGAGGAATATCTAATTAGATATTATCTTTTATTATTTTTTTTAGGAATTAGGAAATAAGAGGAATATCTTATTAGATAAAATTTATTTGTTAAGATTTATGATTATTAGTTATCTAAATTTTAGATTTAGATATATATTTAGATTTCATATTTATATTTTGAATAGAGTCTACTCCTTGTAAATCATTATTTTTTCTCATCAATAAAGTGTTGAATATTTCAGAGAGTAACTTAGTAATGGAAATTCTCCTTAGACTTTAATAGTTCGATGAGTTACAGATTCTGGCTCATCCATTATTAAGGATGTAGGCTGTTCTTATAGAATTAGTGAGAAACTCACTTATTCTATAAAATCGAGGCTGTTTTTAGAGAGCTAGTGTAACCCTTGCTTCTCTTTAAAAACATAGTAAATCTATTTCCCTTTTGATTCCCAATTTAATCGCATAACTAGTATCCCATCATTTGGTATCAAAGCCTAACGATCCATAACGAAGGTGAAAGGTTCATTTTTCCTTTAGAAGACGTTGCCACTATTGTGGTGAAGCCGGAAGATGGAGTAATGTCTCAATAGAATCAAGGTACAGGCAAAGACGACCACTATGAAGCTTTAAGATAAATCCGACGGCTGGCACTTTGGTCTCGCCTTGAGGTCAAGGCGAATCTCAAGGGACAAGTATTCATAAAGTAGGGGCAAGTATTGATAAAGAACTGGATTAGCGGGAGATAATGGAAATTGTAGAAAATTAGAGATTTTAGGAATTAGTATTTAATTAATTGAGTCTGTTTTTATTATTATCTTTAGGAATTAGGAAATAAGAGGAATATCTTATTAGATATTATATTTTATTATTATATTTAGGAATTAGGAAATAAGAGGAATATCTTATTATATAAAATTTAGTTGTTAGAATTTACGATTATTAGTTATCCAAATCTTAGATTTAGATATATTTTTAGATTTCGTATTTATATTTTGAATAGAGTCTACTCTTTATAAATCATTAGTGCCTCATCAATATAGTGTCGAATATTCAAAGAGTAATTCAGTAGTGGAGTGGAGATCCTTCTTGGACTTTAATAGTCCGATGAGTTACAGATTCTGGCTCATTTACTATTAAGGATGTGGGTTGTTCTTATAGAATTAGTGAGATACTTGCGTATTCTATAAAACAGAGGTTGTTTTTAGAGAGCTACTGAGATCCTTACTTCTTTTTAAAGAGAGAGTAAATTTATTTCCCTTTTTATTTCCAATTTAATCGCATAACCAGTATCCATCAGCATATTTCAGACATTAAAATGCTGATAACCACCTCGTAAAAAAAAAAAAACCAAAATATCAGTCAACTTACATTGGCCATGTGCTTTCTACATTCAAGAGATGACCAATCCCCTATTCCATATCGAGCATGAGCACCGCCATTTCTCATGCTAAAGTACAAGGAAAAGGATCAATTAGATGTTGAAGATAATAAATGTTGCAGCAAAATACAACTTTCTTTGACAGACCTCCCCATGAGATATTCACCGAGAGGAAGAGTGCCATTAACCCACTCAAGAACACCGGCACTTGGTGTGAAGGGAACCACCTATAACACAAAATGTATGAAAATAAGTTAATACTTCACAAACACACACACATTATATAAACTGCAAACAGAATGTAAGATAAGCAATCAAGTCGATTTCCCATTGCAAGAACTATTTACAGATCAGTTACATACAGGACGGAAAGAAAGCATGACAAATGAGCAATAGGAAGAAGAGAGTATGAAGAAAAAGAAGTACATAAAATCAAAAAGCTTTGGGCTTGAGGCAATTACAGAGCAAAGGCCTAATGTATCTTATACTAGACTTTTCATTTAATATTGGATGTTGGTGGGTTGCATTAAATCACAAAGCAATTGGTCAGAAAGACCTCTTTATTTTGTCAAGAAGTAGACGTCATTACGAAAAGATTTAAGCCATTACAAGCATTCTCAAGAATGGTTATTCTCTGACTGTCCAAAAACCTGCTGACAGTCTACAGATAACACATACTAAAGTAAAATATCATGGGAGACATGAAAAAATTGCAGAAAGAATAAAGAACTTCAAATTCCAGAGGGATGAACATCAGAAGCATTATTTTAAAGCTGAAAAAAAACCACAATGGTTGACCAAGTGGTCAAGACTCCCCATTCTTCATGATTAATTGAAACTTGAGAACATCAGGTACAATGAGCCTATATGATGCTCATACTTCAGGCCCTATTGGATGAGAGAGTATATTAGAGGGCAGCAGTGCATAAGGCTCTCACCAGGTGGGGTCTACAGAGGAGTAGATGTATGTAGCCTTACCACTGCAAATGGAGAGGTTGTTTCGGGGATCTGTACCCGTGATCTTTATGTCACATGACAACAACCTTACCACTACTTACCCACTAGTGGTTATATTAGATATTATTTAAAAAAAATCACAAATACATGGATGACAGCTTAAGCTTTCCAATTGAAGTGGTTCATAATAGCCCAGAACACCGTTGATAATTCTACACACCACAGTTTTATCAGAGTATCATCAGATCACAATTCAAGAACTCAGAAAAAGCAGAGTATACCTTGTAGGTTCGTATATTTAACCTTCTTTTCCGAGTATCTCGGTGGTTCCTCAGGAATGTGTTAACTAAACCAAAGAATTGTTCCATCACCTGCATTAAAAAAATCGTGACCATCCAGACCAAGCCATCTCAATGTATCCTGCTTATGAGATATGATAAAGAATGGGAAAAGACTATTTGGAGAGACAAGGTCAATTACTTGTAAATAATGAAATAAGCAATCTTTCACCAAAAACAAGTAATTCAAATCAATTGGGATAATCTTCCATGAAATTTCCTTCATCTTTTTAAGGTTAACCTTTTATTTTTCTTTATAAACCCTTGGCTGTGGACTTTCCATTAAGCTCAGTAAAGTAATTGGGTTTTTCTTTTCTTCCTCTCCCTATACTTTGATGGAAATCTCTACAACTAAAAAATTCTACATTTTCTTTAGTTTAAAATACAGTATTTAGGGTTATCTCATCTATATAGAATTTGGTTGTTTTCAAATTTCTCTTATCTTTTAAACTTATTAGCTATTGGTTAGATTATTTTTTAAATAACTATACCCATGGCTTTATGAAAAGCCCTAAGGTTCTCTCAATTGTTAGATTTTTTGATGAGGTGAATAAATATTACTTTTTTTTGTACTCAAACTCTCTTATAGTCCCTCCCTTCCTCTCCCTTGTTTGACATAACTCTGTTTCTCTCTTCTCCTCTTACTCTACCCCTCTATAGTTGCTAAGCAAGTTGCCAGGTGTTAGTTTTTTACAGGAATATGTATCTGACATATTCCTGTATATATACTGAAGAGCAACGGTGACTAGAGTTGATCTCGATGTGTTTTATTCCTCCGAGTTGACGGGAATTATATACAAGAGGTGTATGATGTCCTAGCTTGATTCTATAGCTAAAATAGATCCTAATATCTAGGGATTACAATCAGAATAATATTTACAAAAATCAAATTTCCATAATCTTCTAATCAGATCCTAAAATCTTGCTAACTAGAGCAAATCTGCCCCTAATTGTGTTGGGCTTCCAACATATACTATGTTAATCGTGTTCTTCTCATTCTTTGCCCCTTTTTGGTGGATATACTTGGATACTTCCTAACACATTTCAAAAATAAACTTCAGCAATAGATGATGTAACATCCCAGGCGCCCGCTTGTGGATATTGTCCGCTTTGAACACACAAGGCCTCAAGGTTTTGTTTAAACAGTGTGAAGTCCCACATCGACAGGGAAGGTGAACGAAGCATGCCTTATAAGGATGCGGAGATCTTGCCCTTGTGGACGCGTTTTGATGGGCTAGGCCCAGCCAAAAACAAAACCGTGAGGCCTTGTGTGTGCCAAAGCGGACAATATCCACAAGCGGGCGCCTGGGATGTTACAATTAGTATTAGAGCCAGGGTTCAGGTCGATGTGCCCCCCCATGGGGGGTGGAGTGTGAAGTCCCACATCAACTGGGATGTTACAATTGGTATTAGAGCCAGGGCTCGGGTCGATGTGCCAGTCCCATGGGGGGGGGGGTGGAGTGTGAAGTCCCACATCGACTGGGATGTTACAATTAGTATTAGAGCCAGGGCTCGGGTCGATGTGCCCCCCCCATGGGGGGTGGAGTGTGAAGTTTGGTATTAGAGCCAGGGCTCGGGTCGATGTGCCCCTCCATGGAGGGGGGGGGGGGTGGAGTGGGAAGTCCCACATCAACTGAGATGGGGGGGTGGAGTGGGAAGTCCCACATCGACTGGGATGGGGGGGTGGAGTGGGAAGTCCCACATCGACTGGGAAGGGAAACGAATCATGCCTTATAAGGATGCGGAGACCTTTCCCTTGTGGACGCGTTTTGATGGGCTAGGCCCAGCCAAAAACAAAACCGTGAGGCTTTGTATGCCAAAGCGGACAATATCCATCCACAAGTAGGCACCTAGGATGTTACAGATGACATCAAGAATGGAAAGTAAATGCAGTTAGAATTCATACAGCATCCTGTCTTAGGTCGTCATCTCCAGATTTTGCAAGTTGCCGATACGTGCAACCATCAGATCCAAGGCATTCAACCACTTTTGGAGCATTTATACCATTCATTATCCTGCATTACACAAACATGAAAAAGATTAAAGCACTGGAAATTGCATAAGGGAATATTTCTGAGAATGTCTCAAATGGTTTAGACATACTTTGCTGAATCTTCTAGCCCTTTGAAATAAGGAAAAGTTCCATCATGATACTGGCAACTATAGTCGATTGGAACAGTAGCTGTGACTACAGGTACCTAAATGCCCAGTTTAAGAAAATTGTTAAAATTAGTTAAAAATAATAAATATGTCTGAAATAAACTTCTTTTTTCAAGTAAACCCTTAATTATAAGGGGAGGCTTTATTGAAAGGAACGCATGTCAAGATTGATAAATATTTTACACCAAATATTGATATCAGGCACACCATATATGGGTAATTCTCCAATAAATGCTTAACAAGAGGAAAAAGGCAAAGCTCATGAAACTAACGAATACAAGCCAAAGTATAATAAATCGCGGGCTCAATAAATGCTTTCTGCAATCTCAGAACAGTCAAACTCGTGTTACAAGGATCGTGCAAACCAGCTACTGCTGTCTGCTGACGCCTATACATTTCTAGAAGACAAGTTATCAACTCATGACACATCTGCATTACAAGAGTCGTCATCTATATTTTGTCAATTTGTCTATGATGACATATATAACATGATTTAAAATTGTATGTGTCTCAAGGGTGTTATGTTTGTATGTCAACGGCATAATTAACATATTTCTGGAATACATCATAAATCGACACAAAATATAGTATCAGTTCTCCCTAAACCGCAAGCTAATTATCACATCAACCTTAAAAAATTTTCATCACAAACAAAGAAATTCAGGTTGAAGAGTGCTGCACTCACAAGTTCCAGTGCTGGAATGCTGCGTAATTCTCTTGGTAGAGTCACCCTTTTATCCATATCCTGCATAAATGGTCCGATAAGAGGGTTATCCTATATAAATAATATGGACAAATTTTCAAAGATTGTAAGAAAAGCTTAATTCAGAAAATATATACATATTTGCAATAATGAATGAAATATGAAAAATAAATAAATAATTGCTAGACCTCTCTCCTTGTTTGCATCTCTGCAAGTTTGATATAAATCTCCACCATTTGCCTTGTCTATAAACATGTGATACACAAAAAGTTTGAAGATTATAGACTAAGAATCAGGCCTTAAAGAAGTTAAATCACAAAAAAATGGATACTACTTGTTGGATAATAGCTCCATGATAAGACGATAGCTCATGTAGAAGGTTTTCTGCTGCAAGCTTTTTGTCCATATCAACCACAAAAGAACTTCTACTACGCTGATTATCCTTGATGCGGTCCCCATTTGCCAGACCCAAAAGCTGATGTAAAAAGAAGATAAGAAAATCATTTCCCTTCAGCTGAGTAAAGATAGCAGCAATGCATAAAAACATACTGAAGGACGGAAAAGTGGGAATGTCCAAGAGAATAAAAGAAACAGCAACAAGGTCCAGAGGAAAAACTGTAAGGGTGAGAGAGAAGGAGATATAGGGGAGGAAATATCCAATAACAACTAACTAAGAGGTGTGTTGGCGGGAGGTGAAAGAGTAGCCACTGATCCAAGGAGGGTGCAGGCAAGTTTCCACTGCATATTGCTTGGCATCTCAAACACCAGGCGACCTTTTGTTTTAATCTCTACATTTTCTAGTCCTATTATACATGTGGGAGAGGATGAGGAAGGAATTTTAGAATTAATTCCCCGGGGGGGGGGGGGGGGGGGGTATTTGAGTATTAGTATGCATTATATTTTTTTGTCAGCTTTTCATTATCCATCTGTATTAGGAGTGGGGTCCATAACTACCTCTGACTAGCTAGGACCTCAGCAATATAAACAAGAGGTCGATGCATTATTCTGGTGAGAAGAATTTTTCAGGATCGAATTGATAGAACAAGACTACCTTCTTCCTTATCTACACAAGAAATTACAGCTTCCACAAATAAATAAGACAAGGACTTGAAGGTTCTCGTGACTACCTGTTTTTCCCCCAAAAGGAAGGCTTATATACAACTTGGCATGGATCAAAGTATTACCAGATGGACCAAGGAAGCATTTTGCTTCCTTCAATAAAAAATGTAGAATCACAAAGACTTAATGTTGGAAAGCAAATAGAACAAAATCGAAATGCAACAGACCTGCTTGATGATAGAAGAAAAACATAAAATTAACATACATGAAGGATTGTATGGTATGGATGATCAATGGCCATTTTCTTCACAAGGGACACCAAAGCAAACTGCATTGTCCATAATTTGTGTTAATAAAAAGAAAAACTGGAAGATATAGAAAGGAAGCTTCAGTGATATCATTGCCAAACCTGGAAATTATAAGTTCCCTGATCATCCTTTGAGCTACCCATTCTAGAAGCAATTTGGTACACTAAAGGTAAAAATTTAAAAGATTGAACCTGGAATACATTCAGATGCAGACCAAACAAGATCCTCAATAACCCTATCAAACAAAACTAAAATACTAACTCATGCAAAATGCTTTCCTTCACTGTGTACCTCATCAATTGTACTAAGCATAGAGCTCACTATATTTTTTCGAGAAGAGAGATTGAACCACAAAGAAACTAGACGAAACACCTGAAAGGAAGAAGTTTGTCCAAGAAAGTCAGACAACCTTGCAGCACATATAGTTCCTTCAAATAAGTCATCTGTAATACTCTATTAGTTACAAAGGAAGTAAGAGTATTTCCATACCACCCTCACGTCGTACTTGTTTCCAGTGACCAAACAGTGCTTATATCCCTCCAAAGCCAGGCTAAGAAAATTGTCTCGGTCATCCTGGGTGATAATAGAAAGTAAAGAAATAGAAGACTTATGTTTATCCCATATGATTCTAACATGGCCAAGTTTAAAAAACAGGAGGGGTGAAAAAGAAGAAGACCTATCATTTTGTGACACGTAAATGTCAATATGTCAAAAAGTGAGTACCTGCACTTTCTGAGGACTCTATCAACTATCATAATAGATCAAATAATGAATACCTGCACTTTCTGAGCCTCTTCCTCATCCATAGCTACTTGCTTTTGCAGTTCGTGTATTTTCGAGGAATAGTCAGTTTTCTCCCCCTAAATCATGTCACACAGGTTAGAGTCTCAAAATACCAGTCAAGCAAATGGATAACTGGCCCAGGATTACCTTTTTTGAGCTCCTTAATCTTTTAACTAGCGCTTCCAACTCCACTTTCTGCACATTAGTAATAAAAATGACACCCACTATTCATATTCCATAATGATGGCTGTCTGTCTATTTGGGTCACTGCGCATAGTACCTTATGTTTCCTTAACCGCATTGCTGCTTGCCACTCACTAGAGTTGAGTCTTTCTTCATGGCTCCTAAATAGCACATCAGCATAATGTGCAAGATGAAAGTGAGTCTGACATTTTCGTTCCATGGACTTCTTATCAGCAGTGCTCACATCCTCAGAGATTGAGACTGCAGGTTTCAAATATTTCTCTAAAATTGTTCTAGAGCTGCAATCATTAGCCAGTGAAACAAAAGGGGTAAAGTTAGGCTTTTTAAAAGCAGCTTATTATAATAATGATATGCAAATGGAAGGTTTGTTCAATAACTTGCTAGATCTGGTTTCTGCGAGCCACTTCCCAATCAACCGATATACATCTGAAGCCTCATTATTAGACCCATAGTTCCCTGAAATATACATTGCTAGGTTGATAGCCATCTCATGTTGACCTTGAGCTCGCAAAAGCTTTGCTTCTTCAAGCTGCATAAAGAAGCTACAATACTCAGATACAATTAGGAGGACTGAAGATAATCAGAAGAGAATAATTCTATTGTATATTATTCACATAGGAGAGGATTACATTTATACACACAGAGAATCAGATCATTTAATGAGATCCAGATCTGATACTCCACAATCAGGAAAGAATCTAAAATAATAATACTAATTATCTCCTATGATCTTGGGTTTACCTAGACCCTATAATCATGGGATTCCTATAATTATGGGATTCTACACTCCCCTTCAAGTTGGACTATATATATCTTTAATGTTCAACTTGCCAACAAGATATTCAAACTTGTCCTTGGGTAGTCCTTTAGTGAGGAGATCTGTGGTGGTCTGTTCCTTGGACGGTATATATCGTAGATCAACGATACCTTCATCGACCTTCTCTCTTATGAAATGCCTGTCTATCTCAACATGCTTGGTTTTGTCGTGTTGAACCAGATTGTGAGCGATATTGGTTGCTGCCATGTTGTCACAATAGACCTTGATTGATAGATTTATGCATATCCTTAATCTTTATGGACATGCTTTCTCCATATGCCTTCACAAATTCCAAGTACAACAGCCATGTATTTAGCTTCAGCACTGCTTCTTGCAACTACATTTTGCTTTTTTACTTCTCCATGTGACCAAGTTACCCCATACATACGTACAGTATCTAGATGTGGATTTCCTGTCATCTTAATCACCTACCCAATAAGCATCAGTAAATAGTTCTACATTTTGTTTATCAGTCTTCTTGGACAATAAGCCACGTCCCAGAGATCCTTTTAGATAACAAAGGATCCGGTAGATTTCATTTAGATGCCTTTGTTTAGGATCATGGGAGTGCTGACTAACCACACAAACGACAAATGCAATGCCTAGTCAGGTGTGAGACAAGTATATTAGTTTGCCCATCATTCGTTGATAGTTCCCTATGTCACAGCCTTGCCAAGGTCTGCCTCTTAATCTTTTTTATTGACCCATACAGGTGTGTCACTTGGTCTATAGTTTGTCATCCCAGTCTCCTTTAGAAGATGTAGTACAAAATTTCTTTGGGAAACATAGATTCCTCCCTTTGACCGAGCAACTTCCATCTCAAGAAAGTACTTTATTTCTCCAAGGTCTTTGATTTAGAACTCTCGTGCAAGGGCTCCCTTGATTTGATTGATCTCTACCACATTGTCTCAATAAGAACTATATATCTACAAATATTGCTAGAACGACCATCCTGCCCTTATGATGTTTGAAGAACAAGGTATGATTGCTCTGCCGTTGAGTGTATCCATGTCTCATAAGAACACGGGTGAACCTATTAAACTAAGCATGTGGAGATTGCTTTAATCCATATAATGACCTTTTCATCTTGCAAACTTGATTGGCTTTCTTCCCTAGGAACCCTAGAGGTAACTTCATATACACCTCTTCCTTGAGTTCTCCATTAGGCGTTCTTTACATCGAGTTGATGCATACCCCAATCTAGATTGACTGCAATGGATAAGAGAATTCTGATTGTGTTCAGCTTGGCTACTGGTGCAAATGTTTTAGTGTAGTCTTCCCTATATACTTGCGTGAAGCCTTTTGCAACAAGCCTAGCTTTATATTTCTCAAGAGTTCCATCTTCTTTATACTTAGGAATGAATACGCATTTGCATCCAACGGGCTTCTTCTAGCCCATGACTTATTGTGCTTAAGGGCTTCCATTTCCTTCAAGACTGCTTACCTTCATTCAGGTATAGCCATGGGCTTATCAATTGTATCATGTAATATAGAGTGAAGAGTAACTGTAGCCAAGATTTTAACAGAGCCAATTCTGGTCACAATGGATTTGGCGTCATTAGCAATACAGTCATTCCCTTGGAAATGAGAGTACAAGATGAGAAGAGGGTCTTATTATCAGTCATATGATCCGAGGCACCTGAGTCAACAATCCAGCAATTACCTATACACAAACCTTTTAATACAGCCAAGGCTCACAAGAAATTACCTCTCCATAGTACGTGGCAGTACGCTGTTTTGTAGTCTGAAGGGCTGCAAGCACTTCCATGATCTTGCTCAGCTATTTAACTTGGAGTGTCTCACCATTTCATGAAGCTTTAGCCACATGACCTCTTCCTTTCCCCCTCTTGGGCTTCCAATCAGCAGGTTTACCATGGAGGTCCCAATAAGCATCTTTCGTGTGCTCCTGTTTCTTGCAATGATCACAAAATGGTTGCTCTTTGGAACCTTTTGATTCTTGGATCAAGTAGCAAGGGCTGAGGTCTCAAGAGGTACAGGAGTAGCCATAGAATTATTCTAAAGCATTGATTTGCACCTATCTTCCTCATTACCCAAAATGGAGTAGACTTCAAGCATAGAAGGCAAGGGTTCTTGACTGGGAATCCAAGACCATACTCATCATAAATCACATTAAGACCAGCCAGTAGTTCATATGCTCTTTCCTTTTCTTCCTCTTTGGGATCTTCTGAAGCATCATACCGACAATATGAGTTTTATTCTTTAGGGTATCAAACTCTTGCCAAAGGGTGGATTTTTCGAGATAGTAAGCATCAAGTGACATGTGGTCCTGTTTTAACTGCCACAACTTTTTCTTGTTGTCAAAGACACGGGACCTATTCCCTATAGTGCTACATGTCTCTCAAAGGACCTCGTAAATCTCTCGAGCTGAAGGAAGATACATGAAACTCTTCTTAACTAATGATGACATCGCATTGATCAACCAGGACGATACTAATGCATTCTTAGATTTCCATATTCGAAATGCCTTGGTGTATTACCCCGGATTAATAATAATAATTATTATTATTATGATAATAATAATAATAATAATAATAATAATATAGTAGTAATAATAATAATAACAATAATGTAGTAAATAAAGATTTAGAATTTAATTATGTTTGTATTATTTTATAATTTATTAATTGGAAATAATTATAATGATAATAAAAATTTAGAATTTAATTGTATTGTTTTATAATTTATTAACATTGGAAATAGTTTTTTTTTTTTTTTAAAAAAAAAAGCCCAGCCCATAGCTAAACCCTAAATTTTAATTATAAACTTAGGTTTAGCCGTCTATACCTAACAACGCTCGATAGTTTTCTTTTCTGCTACCTTCTCTTCTCAAATCCTCCTTCCGGACTCTCATCAAATTATTTTCTAGGAGGCTAGCAAAAACGGAGACCAAGTAATTCTAATCCCCATGAGTCTTAGGGTAATTTTATATCTTTCTTTTTAATTTGATTTTAAATATGTGAAAGAATTCTATTATCTCTTTAATCTCTTACTCATCTATTTCTATAATTTGAGTTGCGTCTCCACCACTATATCACTTAACCTAGCATGACAAAAATAAAAGAATAGCTTCGATGTTCCGCAAAGGCATGGATAGGTAATCCTAATTCCCATGAGTCTTAGGATTAGTCTTATATAAATTTTGATAGGGTTCTTATATATGAAAAATATTATAAATCCTAACCCTAGATCGATAGGAACAATATTAAAGGCGTTGCATTGTAATACAGTTTTGGATTATGTGAGTAACTTTTTGCAATCAATTGTCGAATTCTTGAAGGATGAATTGAATACATTTGACAATTGTTTTATTTCTTCATCTCGGCCTATGTGCTTTAATTGCATAGATATATGATTGAATCCAAATTTGTCCCTGTGCGTCTCTTTTTCTTTGTGATTGAAACCAATTCTTCACCTCGGCTTTCGTGCGTCAATTGAATACCCATGAACTTGTGCGTCGCTTTTTTTTTTTTTTTTAGTCGCATTATATTATATTCCAGTGCAACAAATTACAATATATATATATATATATATATATATATATATATATATATATATATGATACTCCTATACGATGCTACAGTTAATATCACCTGAATATGTCTGTCCATGTTTTTCTATTAGTTGATTTTCTTTTCTGTATATAATATTTCCCGCTTAATAAAATAAGATATGAACAGATTTTAAGTCAAATATCTTTTATATTCTATATTTAATTAAAATAATAGGAAAATGTATAAAAGATAAGTAAATAATAGAAATAATTTAAGAGTCTACTTTGTGTGTATTTTAAGTAACTTAACAGTAGGAGGATAGCTTTGGGATGGTACCTCTCATAATGATGAACACAACTTATGGGCTTTATACTCTCGATATTTAGTTGATGTAAAAATGATAGTATCCGTTCTTCCCAGAGTGGTGTCTGGCAGGTTTCCGGGACACTAGTAGCAACTTTGGGAAGAGGTGTGCACACTAGGAAGATATGTTTATAGCCAATTGATAATTGTGACTGGCAGGTTTCCGGGTAACAGGGTAGACTGGCAGGTTTCCGGGTCTATCATGGTTCTCTTCTCACTAAACTAAATGGACTGGCAGGTTTCCGGGTCTAAATGAAATTAATAAAAATTAATGAATGTTATTTGATATTGAAACTGATATTTTAGATTATATATATGTATATGATATTTTTCTTTTTATCATCCCGTAAATATTTTATTTATTTATTATTTTTTTTTCCATATTATCTTTGTTTATTAGGATTACCAGCAACCGCTGATGTTTGTGTTCATGGGCTGCGATGATCCTTCGGGGAGCAGAATTTCAATGAAACAGGTGCCAAGGGTTGGGGCTAGCCGTAAGAAGTGAGGAAGATCATCAGTATTCTAGCTAGTTTATTTTATTTTAATTTTTGTTTTGAATAAAACACATTTTTGCTTAAGTTTGTTTTTTTTTATTTTATTTAATAAGTAGCTTTGCACTTGTCCCACTACAAGTGCGGCGGTAACACTTCCCAAAGTTGTTTATTTTGAATTTCATTAATTCATTTATGAAAATCATTTAAATTTTGTTATTATAACTGTTAGAAATTGGGGGTGTTACACTTGGTTTTTGATTCAAGGGGCCTCTTTGCTTCACCAGTGATATATTCGAGCTTGTCTCTTCCAACAAGAGCAAGGATCATGGATTGTGACCATTCCTGATAATTAGCACTAGTAAGTTTTTCAGAGACAAGAAGGATAGTAGAGATATCATTAGACCGTGAAAAGGAGGAAGCTCCTTTAGATGACATACTGATGGAGTTAAAAGGAACAATCTGACCCATGGGTTATTGAAGAACCAGAAAAGACGGAATGACAAAAAAACAAACAAACACATGCTAGCCGAGATCAGAGTCAGGTTTGACAGTGTTGGGAAAGATTGGTGCAGCGAGACGGGTGTCGGCGATCGATCTTTTTGGGCTAGGGTGGATGTTTGATCGACAATCTAACGATCACAGTGCTGACAATGATGAGTTTGATTATCAAACGACCGACGGTGAGGCTCAGACAAGTCGATGATGGCAGCGTCAATGCAAGTGGAGGTCGAGGATGCGGTGCTGGAAGAATGAGGCGAGGGCGTCAACAATCATGAATGGTGATCACAAGGGGCAGCAAGGCACGAATGGTGATAGCAACCTGATAGGATCAGACTTTTGAGCGGAAGCAAGGTTTCCCGCGAGGCTCAACTATAACAGACGGGAGTTACTGGCCAGAACAAAAAAGATAAAAAATAAAAATATTCTGATTATTTTCAAAGATGCTTTGATGCCATAAAGATAATCAGAAAAGAATAATTCTATTGTATATTATTCACATGGGAGAGGGTTACATTTATACCCAGAGAGAATTGGATCATTTAATAAGATCCAGAGTTGATACTCCATAATTAGGAAAGAACTTGAAATAATAATACTAATTATCTCCTATAATCTTGGATTTAACTAATCCCTATAATCATGATATTCCTATAATTACGGGATTCTACAAGGACCAATCAATGCATTAATATATTATAAGAAAAAGATCAACCCAGTGCACGAATCTCTCACTAGGTGGGGTCAAGGGAGGGACAAATGTATGCAGCCTTATCCCTGTAAGCAGAGAGGTTATTTTTAGGATTTGAACCTGTGACCTCTAAGTCACATGCCAACAACCTTACTATGCACCAAGGCTCACCCTCTAATACAATAATATATTATATAAAGTTAAAATCTCATGCTGCTCTAAAATCACTATTCAATAAGTTCATTATTTTTGGAGTTGCGTGCATTTTGTTTTAAAATTATAATCATATACCTGTGTTTTTTCTCTAGTTACAATAGTATTATTGTTGATTCAACTATGTAGAAGTTATCAGCAAGCATACATGATATAAGCATAAGTTGACAGATGATGATTAAATTGACTTCTTTTTTTTTAAAAAAATAATAATTATGTATCAACATATCATGTAAAATAACGAACTCTCCTAAACTCTTCATGACAAAGCCACACATATATTAAATGCCACGAAAAGCTACTTACCCTTCCTAGCCAATACATGGATGAAGATTCCCCATTGGCTTCAACACAAAGGAACTTAAACTCATGCAATGCAGCTGCTGCTTGAGAGAACCTATATCCCTGAGCAACAGAACAACTTATCAGGAAATACAATTTTTGAAACTTAGCTCTGATCCCCTCATTTATGACTGGAAAGTCAAATACGATCCTCATTTATGGCCTAATTAAGCAAAAGTTTAATGCAAAGCTTGCGGTTTATTTTTTAAACAAGTCAGACCTGTAATTTCATTTAGTAATTATAAGCTATTATTACAAGTTAAATGTAAATAGTCAAAGAATCCTGCAACTAAAATGGGACAAAGTACCTTTCGAAGAGTGGAGGCAGACTGCAGAAGATGTTGCAAAGTATAATCTCTACAACTTAATATCTGAAGTAGAACCCGCCGAAATGATATAAAAGGTTCTAACAGATTCATATGCAGCTGCATGCGTTCCAAAATTGAGCACCAATCCGAGTTCAGCCATGACAACTAGTTGAGAAAAAAAAAAATAGCATCAAAATATACAAAAGGACAGAATGAAGGAATGCATAATAATTTGCGAGTGTTTTATACATGACCAAAGAGAAGTAGAAATTGAAAACCTCATCTCGGACCCATTAATTCTCTCATTACCTGTTCAATGGTAGGAATCAAAGGCTCAGGAGACACGTTTTGCTTTTCAAGACAGAGCTTTGAACTTTTATGTTGAGATGATCTCCAACGTAAATCCCATGCCATGCCAAGATGATAAAGCATCTGTAAATAATCATGACATGGAAAATAGTAAAACTATAAAGCACCAATTTATTTGCCCACAGATATATAAGCATCAAATAAGCTTTTATAATTAGCATAATGGGTTGTTTGCACATATCAAATACCTCACAGTAGCCCATAGACATGGCAATATTTGTTTGCTTATTTGCATATTGGGCAGGTTATTTACATATTTGTTAGAAGTAACTTGGTTACTTGGAAAATCGAGAAACAGAGTATGGTGTGATGACCATGCAGCTGCTATTCTCATGGCTTAAAACCTAGCGCTCCATGAGAGAACAAAGCGAAGCTGTCTTTGGTTTCATGAGAAGGGACAATAAGTTCTTGTTTTTCTGAGTTATGTTGGGGGCTAAAACTGTAGAACAAGCTGACATTTTAACTAAAGTTCTTGACCGATCTGGTACTAGTGATAAAGATTAATATTTGAACCCTACTTAAGAGGAAATGTTATGAATTTCGGCATTCAATACTTGTATATCTCCGCCTCTCATCTTTTTTATGTAGCATCAAAATTAGGTCGGTCACATAAATAGTGTAAGAAATTCCTAACCAAAGGCAATACAAACTTCACGTTAAGGATCCAGAGACAAGATAAATGGATACCTGAAGTTTCATTATCTTGGAGTAAATGTACTGTGTGTTCTCTTCACTTGTTTGAGAAACAGACCACAAAAGCTCCTAAAAAGCATACAAATCATGCAATTACATGAAGTCCACGAGCACACAGTCATAAATGAGGAAACCGAAATTACCTGCTTTGAATCTTTCAACTTTCTACTGAAGTCATTCAAGTCCCCCTCCTGGAGTGCCCTCAAACAACTAAACATCAGAATAGTTAGATGCAATCAGGCAACTTTTCAAGAAAAGAAAATATTTAGAATTCATAACTTTTTGCTGATCATTTAAGTGGAGTATATAGATTCTTATGCTTATTACCTGTGCAGATTGTGATTAAAATGATCACATTTGATATTCTGAGTTAAAGGAGTAGAATTAGCTCCTGTATAAGGTAAAGAGAAATCCCAATTCCCAGCACGCCAAGCAGCCTCATACTGCATTCCAGCGAACTCTAAATCATGCTGAAGCTGGTCATTCCTTGATGTTAACCCATGGCAATACAAGTCCAGGACATGAGTACATCCAATCTGCTGTAACGATCTAATCAGCCCTTTGTAAGGCTTGAATTGCATTATCTGATCAACATTTGTGGAAATAGATGAAGAATCTGCTGCTTGGGTGTGATCTGATGGCAAACTTAAAAAACTGCTATCCTCCAGTTTTGAAACATCTGATCGTGCGAGCAAGTCATAGTATTCAAGGGCCTTTCCCCAGTTTCCCTCATGCTCGAAGGTAATGATTTGAGAACGCAACTGCCATTTCCATCAAACCATATAAAAGATCAATCAGAGTGAGATAAAATGCTGAAATATACACCAGTGAATACCATAGTATGGGTTTTGCAGTGGTTAGTAATGCTCAAAGCTACAGAAAACCTGTGAAGTCTAATGAAGGAGCCTGCTCATCCAACATTTAATCTCATTGTTTGAACCATGTCACTTTTGAAGTTAGAAACTCATCATCATATATTCTAAATTGTGAGGGTGAGTCTTAGCGCAACGGTAAGGTTACTATCATATGACCTAGAGGTTACGGGTCCAAATCCTGGAAACAGCCTCTCCTCTTGCGGGGGTAAGACTTGGTGCATCAATCCCTTCCCAAACGCCAACTGGTGGGAGCCTTGTGCATTGAGTCGCCCTTTTTTTTGTATATTCTAAATTGTCTACCCCTTAAGACTTAGGTTGAGTTTCGGTTTTTGAAACTGTGGGCTGGCTTATACAGAAATTATGGTGCTTTAATCTTTTCATTATGTGGAAGAAGGTGGAGGGACAATCAAAATTCAAAGAGTCAACGGTTACTACGTAAATACTAAAATCTTGGTAACTCCACATCCAACTATGGGTCACATGCTGTAAATTCAATATAATTTCCTCATCTAGAAATATGATGGAGAACAAAGGTAGTATGGGATGTCCAAGTCCCACAAAGAATAGTATGGGATGTTCAAAGAGGTACTTAAGAGGATTGTTTTAGTCTTTTCATTACGTGGTTGAATGTTTTGGAGGAGGGGGATCAAAATTCAAAGAACAAAAAATTTACTAAATAAATACTAAAACTTTATTAACTCCGCATTTAAATCTGTCACATGCTGTAACTGTATTAGTTTCTTCGTCTAGAAATATGATGGGGACTAAGGTATTATGGGATTCCCATGAGGGTTGGTTATCCCACCTCTCTAGCTAGCTTTAGAAGGAGGATTCCCCATCCCAAATACATATCAATTAATATTGGAGCCTAGCTGTCTACAGCCTTGGAAAGGGTTGCCTATGAAGGGTCCTGAGCAGTCGAGAGTTCTAACCAATAAGGAAGTTGGCTAAGTGTTACAGAGCAAAGTGTCAGAGTGTAGCTGCCAGGGTGTGCTCTTCAAAGAGGACAAAATAATGGAGATTAAGATAATGAGATGGTTGAGTCCCATAGGGTAGCATGTGGCGCTCCATTAGGTATTTAAATGGGTTAACTAGATTTTATCTTCCGACTCAATCAACCATAAAATACCAATTAAAAGAATAATGCCGTCTATTACTCAGTTAAGAGAGAAATCAATAAAAAATAGAAACTGACCTTGTGAGACTGAAGAATTCCATATAAGCTATCAGGTTCATTGATTCTAGTGATTGCTGAGACAAGTATTTCAATATGATCTGGCAACTGATAAGCAGGAAGGCCAGAAAGAAAAGATATAAAACTGTTACCGAAATAATATTATACAGAGGGGCCAATTCACATGTCTACAAATTAAATAAAGGAAACATATTACAACAAAGCCAGATTGTCCTATCTTATATGGGGAAAAACGGCACAAATAAATATTTAGTACAACCTACCATTTTCTTGTGGGAGAAATCTGGCCCCCCCAAAGTCATACCCATGAACTGCTCTTCACACCAATGTTCCACATACATCACAGAGGTAAAATATGATCCACAACTCTATAACAGAAATAGAAGAACGTCATTATAACAAAAAAAAAAGAAGGAACAAGAAGATAATTCAAAGGAACTACCAGAAGAAGACTGAAGTACTGAAAAACTGCCACTTACAACTGCTGACTTTGCAACTAAAAGATAATCAATGGAAAACCGGTACACCTGGGAAGATAAGGACAAAACCAATGGATTAGCAAGAAAATCTTGTGTAAACAATGAAAGTTAAGCAGGCAAGAATAAATAAAGGTTATACCTTATCCCATGAGGAAGCTGACTTTGCCAATACATTTGATACAATCGAAGAGTCTCTTGCCTTCGCAGGTGTTGATCGTGATTTGTTGCTGTAACTTGAAGTCTTTGAACTCTGCATTAGCAAACCACAGTTTCAACCAAACAGTTAGGCAGCATGGTGAAATATCTTACCCAGTGTTAACCTGGAATTGAATTTGAGGCGTGTTATACAATAATCAGTTTAATCAACAAACTGATGGCTTTGACCACCATGGTGTTGGAAATTATGCCCTAGGGCAAATCATTGTACCCTAAACACCGTTGTTATTTAAAGTATTTCTTCATTTAGTTATCATATCATTTGCATGTTTATTATGATAACTGTATCCTTGGACGTATCATAAAGATTGTCCTAAATGTCCTTGGTCGGTCATCTATGCGGGAGCAAAGATGAAATAAGACCAGTATGACTTGAAGTATGAAGATATGAATTAAAGTCTTGAGCACTTGTAAGAGTATAAGGTGCTGAACCGACCTACTATAAGAAAGCTGCATGGATTAAGTCATAAGCTTATCTCATGTATAACCGCGTCACAATGCCTTTTGACCTGAGATTATCATGGATTCCTACATGAGAGTTGCTGATTTTTGACCTAGTCAAAAGTCACCTTTGACTGGGTGATGATAAAGCCTTCGATCGGGATTAGTGGTTTTCATGCAGAGGAATGTGAATGGTCAAAATGGAATTTGTCCCTCACATTTGTAGAGAGATAATATTGGGCCCCTCGATGAATGAGTCTGAGAAATGTATGGCCATACTACGATGGAAAGGAGTTTCTATTTCAATTGTTAGACTACTCAAGAATCAAGAAAGTAATGGTCAAAAATAGGAAGATGACACTATCCATGCTTCATCCTTGACCAAATATCGCGTGACAAAAGAGACGTGGCATGATTGTATGATAGATTGTATCGTATCATCGATCCTCATATGAGTTAGGTAGTCTCAATGTCTTGCTAGAGGCTGCTTGAAACTTGTGGGCTAGTACAGTATTGGCCCGTTACCAATCTCATGTGGGCCTATAAGGTCAAACACATAAGAATAGCCCAACACGAGCAAAAATGTCTAGATTCATTGAATCTTAGATATGTCTAAGATTTAATGAATAAAACATTTAATCTAGGATGGATATATATATACATCTGTAGAGAAATTATAATTAGTTATTCTCTCCAATGAGCTGTCATCTCCACTACCTAAAGGAAGGAATCTGAATTATGAAAAGCACCAGACAACCTAACACACTCAGCTGTCTACCTAACACACTCAGCAAACACTCAGCTGTCTACCTAACACACTCAGCAAAAGTCTTCATTTTCTTTGATAGTTTATTATCTTTCCATGTATATATATATGTGTACAATTGGTTCAGTGGAATATAATTCAGATTACTGATTTATCACTCACATGGTATCAGAGCGTATGTGAGAATTCCTTCATTCAAAGTTCTGGTTTGCTGTGTCAGTGCAAGTCCAGCGTTCTGGACGTTGTGGGTAACTGAAACAGCAAGAACGAGAGAAGAAGAAGGTACCAGATTCTGAGATATTGCCCACTGCAACATCATCAGAACTTGTCCAAACGTTACCTAGTCTTGTCTGACTCTGTAACATCAGTCTCAACTGTCTGTCGCATCGTCCGCCATCGTCATCGACTCTGTTTCTCTCCACTGTGTTGCTGTGTTACTGCTACAGTTTTTTCCTCAAAACAAGAAGCAGGAACAAGGAGTGAGTCGGGCTTAGAAGTCTTTTAGCCAAATTATTTTTCAGTAATTGAACAATTTTTTTTTTGGTAATTTGTAAGTACCAAACAGTCATTACTCTTTGGTAGATATCTGAAATTTGAAGATCAGTATGTCTACTATCTCTGATGCCTCTTCATCCGTACCACGATCTGGCCCCAATGATATCTCAACTGCTCTTCTTGTTTCTGAAAAACTTACTAGTGACAATTACAGGGAATGGTCTCAGTCTATGATCCTTGCTCTAGATGGCCGGGATAAACTTGAGTATATCACCGGTGAGGCGAAAAAGCCCTCAACATCAGACACCAAAGAATTTCGGAAATGGAAGTCAGAAAATGCATTGGTATCTTCTTGGTTGATCAATGCGATGTCCTCATCAATTAAGAAGAGCTTTATGTATCTTCCTTCAGCATTTGAAATCTGGGAAGCACTCCGAGAGACATACAGTTCTGTTGGGAATAGGTCCCGTATATTTGATATTAAAAAGAAGTTGTGGGAACTAAAACAGAACCATATGTCGCTCGACAATTATTATCTCGACAAATCAGCACTTTGGCAAGAATTTGATGCTCTAAAGAATAGAACACACCATTGTGGGGCTGATGCTCGAGAAGATCGCAAAGAGAAAGAAGAAGAGCGAGTATATGAGTTGCTAGCTGGTCTTAATATGGCTTATGATGATGTTCGGTCTCGGATTCTCAGTCAAGAACCTCTACCTTCTGTACGAGAGGCTTACTCTATCCTGCGTAATGAAGAGGATAGACGCAAATCAATGCTTCAAAATCATTCCGCTGTTGCCACTCCTGAAGTCTCAGCTCTTACTGCTCGTTCCTCGAATCCGAGAGGCTCCAAAAATCAACTATTCTGTGACCATTGTAAGAGATCAGGGCACACAAAGGATACCTGTTGGGATCTTCATGGTAAACCTGCAGATTGGAAGCCAAGGAAAGGGAAAGGAAAAGGCTATGCAGCTGAAGTTTCCAAAACTGGTGGGACTCCCCAGGATGATCCACTAAATAAAATCATGGATATGCTGGCCACACTTCAGACTACAAAACAACCTACTGCCTCGGTAGTAAAAAGAGGTAACTTCTTTAAAGCCCTCGCTGTAATAAAAGGTTTGTGTACAGGCAATTGTTGGATTATTGACTCAGGTGCCTCAGATCACATGACTGATGATAAGACTCTTTTTACGTCCTATACACCTATTACTAAGGGCATGACGGTACGGATTGCTGATGACTCAGAATCAGTTGTCACCGGAATTGGCACTGTTAAAGTTTCTCCTGAACTTTCTCTTCACTCTGTATTGCATGTTCCTAAGCTAAAATGCAATTTACTATCAGTTAGTCAATTGGCCAAGGAAGAACGATGTCGAGTTAATTTTTTCGCTACCTGTTGTTCTTTTCAGGATCTACTGACGGGGACGACGATTGGGAGTGCTAAAGAACTTGATGGTCTTTATTACCTGGGTGAAACTGAAAGTCCCAAGATTCAATCTTGCAATAAAGTGTCTCTTCCCAGAAGTGACAACCTTGAGTTATGGCACAAGCGTTTAGGGCATCCCAATTTCAATTACATGTCACAACTGTTTCCCTCTCTCATTTCCAATCAAAATGCATCTGTTTTTCATTGTGATTCATGTGAAAAAGCCAAACATCACCGTACTTCATTTCAAAAAATTCCATATAAACCATCTCAACCTTTTTCCACAATTCACAGTGATTTATGGGGACCTTCACGAACCCCAAACAGATCACACTCAAAGTGGTTCATTACATTTATTGATGATCATACCCGTGTCAGTTGGGTTTATCTATTAAAAGATAAAACAGAAGTGTATCAAACCTTCCTCAACTTTCACTCTATGATCCAAACTCAGTTCCAAACCAATATAAAAATCCTCCACACTGATAATGGAACTGAATACTTCAATCAAGCCCTATCAAGCTTTCTCACAGCTAATGGCATTGTCCACAAAAGCACTTGTCCAAATACACCTCAACAAAATGGCATTGCTGAACGGAAAAATCGCCATATTCTTGAGACTGCACGAGCTATTATGTTCAGTAGCAATGTTCCTAAATATCATTGGGATGATGCTGTTCTCACTGCCACCTTCCTTATTAATCGAATGCCAAGTAAACCATTGTCCTATAAGACTCCACTCCAGCTCTTACATACATACTTTAACCTTCCCTACTTGGAAAACACTCTACCACTTAGGGTATTTGGTTGCACATCATATGTTCATCTCCATCACAGTAACAAACTTGATCCGAGAGCTATCCGTTGTATATTCCTTGGCTATTCGCACTCTCAAAAGGGTTACAAATGTTATGACCCAATCTCCAAACGTCTCATTGTAACTTGTGATGTTACCTTCCATGAAAAAATTCCCTATTTTTCCCAGTCTGAAATTCAGGGGGAGAATGTGAATGATTTTCAGACAAGAGAGACACCAGAAGTTGACCATACTATTGAAGTATATACACCGAGCCTCTCCCTTACTCCTAATACTTCTACTCCTGATACTTCTGATAATCCTGATAACGTGCCAAAGACTGTGCCAGTTTCAGGGGGAGACACAAACAAGTGGGGTAATATCTATACACGACGACACAAGGAAGGTAATGAGCCACAAGTTATTAGCACTCACCAAGAGTCAGAACCGGAAGCAGATTCAAAAGAAACAGAGGTAACAGAAAGTTCTGATCTTGATCTTCCTATTGCTGTAAGGAAAAAGCCCAGATCTTGTACTCGATATCCCATTGAAAATCATGTTTCCTACAAGGCTCTTTCATCTAAATATAAAGCATTTATCTCTCATCTTGGTAGCATCAGAGTACCAGATACAATTGATGAAGCTATGGCTACACATGAATGGAGGCAAGCTGTTATGGAAGAAATGGAAGCTCTCAAGCGAAATAAGACATGGAATGTAGTGGATCTACCTCAAGGAAAGAAGCCCGTTGGATGTAAGTGGGTATTCACACCAAAGTATAAAGCAGATGGAACACTTGAGAAATACAAGGCTAGATTAGTTGCAAAAGGTTTCACACAGATCTATGGGGAAGACTACACAGAAACTTTTGCACCAGTAGCTAAGCTAAACACAATTAGAATTCTCTTATCTATTGCAGTAAATCTAGATTGGGGTTTGCATCAACTTGATGTCAAAAATGCCTTTCTCAATGGAGAACTCAAGGAAGAAGTGTATATGAAGCTACCGCCAGGGTTTCCAGGAAAAAAGCCTAATCAAGTCTGCAAACTCAAGAGGTCATTGTATGGCTTGAAGCAATCTCCACGTGCTTGGTTTGACAGATTCACTCGAGTTATGAAGAAACATGGATTCACTCAAGGGCAGAGTGATCATACATTATTTGTTAAACACTATAATGGTAAGATGACTATTCTGACGGTTTATGTTGATGATATAATCCTTACAGGAGATGATGAGGTAGAGATCAATCAAATCAAGAAGGCCCTGGCACGAGAATTTCAGATCAAAGATCTTGGAGAGATGAAATATTTTCTTGGGATGGAGGTTGCTCGATCTAAGGGAGGAATCTATATCTCCCAACGAAAATATGTACTTGATCTTTTAAAGGAATCAGGGATGACAGGCTGTAGACCTAGTGACACACCCATCCAAGTTGACAAAATAAATGAAGGAGCAAATCTCGGTAAATCTGTTGACATAGGAAACTACCAACGAATGGTAGGCAAACTGATATACTTGTCTCATACTAGACCAGACATTGCATTTGCAGTCAGTATGGTCAGTCAACATTCTCATGACCCCAAGCAGAAGCATTTAAATGAAGTCTATAGGATCCTTCGATATTTAAAGGGATCTCCGGGACGTGGCTTACTGTTCAAGAAGACTGACAAACGGAATGTAGAGCTATTTACTGATGCTGATTGGGCAGGTGATCAAGATGACAGGAGATCCACTTCTGGATATTGTACCTATGTATGGGGTAACTTAGTCACATGGAGAAGTAAAAAGCAAAGTGTAGTTGCAAGAAGTAGTGCTGAAGCTGAATATAGAGCTGTAGCATTGGGAATCTGTGAAGCCATATGGATAAAGCGAACCCTTGAAGACTTAAAAAGGTGCATAAATCTGCCGATCAACGTTTATTGTGATAACATGGCTGCAATCAACATTGCTCACAATCCAGTCCAACATGATCGAACCAAGCATGTTGAAATAGACAGACATTTCATAAGAGAAAAGGTTGATAAGGGTATTGTTGATCTAAGATATATACCATCTAAGGAACAAACCGCAGATATCCTAACCAAGGGACTATCAAAGGATGGATTCAAATATTTGATTAGCAAGTTGAACTTGATTGACATCTATAGTCCAACTTGAGGGGGAGTGTAGAGAAATTATAATTAGTTATTCTCTCCAATGAGCTGTCATCTCCACTACCTAAAGGAAGGAATCTGAATTATGAAAAGCACCAGACAACCTAACACACTCAGCTGTCTACCTAACACACTCAGCAAACACTCAGCTGTCTACCTAACACACTCAGCAAAAGTCTTCATTTTCTTTGATAGTTTATTATCTTTCCATGTATATATATATGTGTACAATTGGTTCAGTGGAATATAATTCAGATTACTGATTTATCACTCACAACATCTATAATATAAATTCGAAAATAATAATAATATTATTTATATAGATAATGATATTATTATTTAGTATTTAATTTATTTGATAAATTAAATAACTAAAACAAATAGAGATATCGTATCTGAGATTTAATTTATAAAGATAAATTAAATCAGCAGGCTTTTAATTCCGATTAAATAAATAGATTAGATTTAGATCTATTGGACAAATTTAATTAATATATTATTTTAATCCAAATTCGAATTTCAAGATTAATTTTGAATATTTTACTACAGCCTATTAGGGTTTGAAAACCCTATAAGATAATGATCAAGTCGTATTAAAATTAGAGACGAGCCGCGAAAGAAAAACCCCAGAGAAAGAAAAGAGACATAAGATGTTGAAGGCGCTAGCACGCTGCCGTTAGTGTTGGAGTTCTGTTCGGTGTGGATACCGGTAGAGAGAGTGGATTCGCTCAGTCGGCTCCTGTTGATCGAACAAGACGCACACACATACGTAAGGTACGGTTCTAACTAATCTGATTTAAATGCCGTTGATAGATCCTCTTATGGGATTCGTAAAGTTTTAATGGATGAATTTCTTCCGCTGTATGTACGGATCCCAACACATGGCACATAGGATATGCATTTGATAAAATGTACACATACTTTATCAGCATACTAGTTTATATTTACATATAACAACAATCTGATAATATTTGTTGTGGACAATTTGAGGGAAAAATATTATTCTAAATGTATTAGTCTCTGAATAAAAGAGAGTATATATGGGCTTTTATATAGGCAAACCTAGAGCTAACCTTAGAATCTAATTTAATCTAATCAAATCAAAATAATTAAGATATAATATATCTATATCTAATCCTAAGATATAATAAATATCAAACTTAATAATAAGAAAATAATTAATCTAAATAATCAATAATAAATGCATAATATTCCCACATTCCCGCTCAAGTTGGATCTTTGGATCATGGATGTTAATCAAATCCAACTTGCTTATACAACTTTCAACTTCCTTCCCAATCTCAATCTTCATCTCTATCAACAGATTCTCTTCTGACAACCGTCGCAGTGGTGACAATGGGTTGTTTTGTAGTTTGTAGTGCAGTTAGCATTTTCATGATTTTGCTTAGGGTTCTAGTCAGTTTGGGAGGATTCTTTGGAGGCTTCAACTAGATCATCTCTTCCTTTCCATATCCTTGGCTTCTTTTGCAAGTTTACCATGAAGGTTCTAGTAGATATCCTTTGTATGCCCTTGTTTCTTACAATGATCACAGAATGGTCGACCTTTGGAACCTTTTGAGTCCGTGGATCTAATCGCAAGAGCAGAGACCTCAAGAGTTGCAAGAGTAGCAGCAGCAGTGGAATGATTCTAAAGCATTGATTTGCACCTATCTTCTTCATTACGCAAAATAGAGTAAACTTCTCGCACAGAATGCAAAGGTTCTTGACTGAGAATCTAAGCCCAACATCATCATAAATTACATTTAGGCCAGCCAGCAACTCATATACTCTCTCCTTTTCTTTCTCTTTGAGAACTTCTTTAGCATCGCACAGAATGCAAAGGAACTACCACCAACGACGATGACAACGTCAAAGAGGATGGGTCGTTGATGAAGAACTATGCCGAAAACATTACTAGGGTTGAATATTAGCTGTGCTCCATAATCAGAGAATGATGATGTCGCCGAAATCTGGAAATTCTCACCAGAGATCTCGCCGGAAAATTCAAACATTCATCGGAAGATGCAAAACTCACGGATCAGGAAAGCCAAAACAGGAAGTCGCCAACGAAACGGATATCACACGTGCCATCACGCGCCGTCACAAGGCCGCTGGCCGTCAAGTGTGTACACCACGCACCGCTGTGGAGATGTCGGATGGTCAACAAAAGGCGTTCGTTGATCGGGGGGTTTGGATTCTGGGGGGGTGGCGTGTGTTCCAATCAGACGTCGGGAACCGAATTCGAACTCTCCTCCCTCCCTCTCTTTATTTTTGTTTCAGACGGACTTGACCAGAAAATGGAAACCAGACACGAACTTAGGGAACCAGGGCAGAAACCCTAGCTCTGATACCATATGGACTTTGAGAGAGAAATATAATTCTTAATTAATGTCTAAATCAAAAAGAGTACATATAGGCCTTTATATAGGCAAATCCAGAACTAACCCTAGAATCTAATCAAATCAAAATCAATAAAACTGATTCAGATATAATAGGAAATATCCTAAGATATAATATATCTATATCTAATCATAAGATATGATATATCTATATCTAATATAATAATAAGATAATAATACATGCATAGTATTCCCACAATAGGCAAACTGATATACTTGTCTCAAACCAGACTAAACATTGCATTTGCAATTAGTGTGGTTAGCCAGCACTCCCATGATCCTAAACAAAAGCATATGAATGAAGTCTATCGGATCCTACGTCATTTGAAGGAATCTCCTGGACGTGGGTTATTGTTCAAGAAGACCAATAAATGGAATGTAGAATTATTTACATATACTAATTGGGCAGGTGATCAAGATGACCAGAAATCTACTCCTGGATACTGTACGTATGTGTAGGGTAACTTGGTCATTTGGAGAAGTAACAAGCAAAGTGTAGTCTCTAGAAGTTAGGCTGAGGCTGAATACAAAGTTGTAGCACTAGGCATTTGTGAAGGCATATGGGTAAAATGTTTCTTGGAGACTTGAGAAAATGTATAAATGTGCCAATCAAGGTTTATTGAGATAAACATGGTTGCAATCAATATTGCTCACAATCTAGTTCAGCATGACAGAACCAAGCCTATCGAGATAGACAAACACTTGATAAGAGAGAAGGTTGATGAAGGTATTGTAGACCTGCAATACATACCATCTAAAGAGCAAACCACTGACATCCTTACTAAGGACTACCCAGGGATAAGTTTGAATATCTTATTAGCAAGTTGAACATAAAGGATATCTATAGTCCAATGATTAGAATATATTTTTAGGAATCCCATGATTATAGGGATTAATTAAATCTATAGATTATAACCAATATCCATTAGAGGCGTGAGAATGGAGAAAATGGTGTTGAGAGCTCTTCTCTCACAACCGTGGGCCTAACGCTGGGCAAGTCTGGATTAGTCGGAATTGAAGGTTCTAGTGAACTAGGTGGGCAACCAAAAAAAAAAGAAAAGAAATCTATAGATTATAGGAGATAATGGTTAGGATATGATTTTCAAATTTCAAATCTAGATCTCATTAATAAATCTAATTCTCTCCTGTGTATAAAAGTAATCACCCTCTCATCTGAATAATACAAAAAATTATTATCTCATCCGATTATCTTCATATTTTTGCACATGTGGCTATTGAAAATTATTTTATTTTGTGAAAGATCCTCACACTAAAATAATTTTTGCTCATTGCCGTTATATTTTTGTCAATAATTTGTGTGAGTTGATTTATTGGGGGAATGACACTTCGGCTCTTAAAAGATTAATTTAATAATAGTCAGGTCCCAAAAATTTTGCTATAAGATGAATTACAAATACCTTAAATTATAGGAACCAAAAATATATTTTCCCAACAAAATAAAATAATTGAGATCAGATCGATTAAATAATATTCACCTTGGAATTTTCTCGCTTCACTGGTGCAGAGGATCTTTCCACAACGTGACAGATACGAAGTTCATTAAGGCAATTTAACAACACTTGAATCGATTTGGTCAACTTATTGGACTCTGCAAAAACATGCTCTTGCAACTGCAAGCACACAAAACATTCACCAAATTTATTTGCAAATCATATTAGAGAATATGAACTTTATGTTGAGAGCAAGTATTTCAGAGAGGCATCTTTAATTGTCAAGTATGTTGCAAGGGGATAGGATATTGTCACTACCAATGTCACTACCACTTTTTTGCCGTTAAATCACAATCTCAATAGGAGAGAGAAATAATAAAAGTAGATGAGATTCTAATCTAACGGTGAAAAAGTAGTAGTGACATTGCTAGTAACAAAAATTGATAGTGACAATATCCTATCCCTATTGCAAGAGTGTCTAAATTCCCAAGTTTGGCGGAGATTTTTTTTTTTAACCGTAGAAGATAGGACACATGTTAGTATATACAGTGTTAGACCAAATATAGGCATCTAATGCAAGTACCATTGAAACAAGGAAATGCAAAATAACAAGGGTGCCAAACACCTTGAAGTCAAATATTGCAGGAGGAAAGATAACGTCGAGTACTAACCCAGTCAGCTCATTTGGTTTGGGAGAAAAGCAAGGGGAAAAATTACAGCTCTGGAATATTACCTGTGAAGAGATTAATTTATGAAGATCTATACCCACATCATTCCTTCCAGCAATATTGACAAAGATACTAGGCAAAAGAAGCTCAGCGACTTCAGCTTTAAGAAATACAATATCTTGACACAACCTGGAAGTAAAATGCCCCAGGAATATGAGAAGGCGAAATGTGTAGGCAAGACATAGAAAAAGGTTTGATAACACTTTAATTCTAAGCAACTAGCCATTTACGTAGATACCTCAGTGTCACATCATTGCAGTAGACAATCAGCGAATATGCCAACGGGCAAATCCACATCTCAAAAGATTTACCATGCGTCACCCATACAGAAGACTTCTCCAGTGAAATTGCCTCGACTGATGAAATTGGCGTTACAAAAACCAGTTAATCAATACAAAAAGGGAAGTTAAGAAGTAGGACCATAAAAAAGGATTAAAATGTTTTATTTACATTGAAGCATAACAGCAGAAGAATGGAACAGAGACAAAGTAAAAAAGAAACGCGTCTCTTATTTTCTAAACTTGAATGCATATAAATAGGGAATATTCAATTATTAGAATCACCTTTGATCCCATAATCATAGCAATGGTTACAGGGAGACACAATTCAGCCAAATTAGTAAAACTAAACAAGCACATAATGAAGATAGTTGACCATGAAATAATGAAGTATCAAAATATAAAGGCTTAACATAGCCCCATGCCATGTGTGCTCTAACGCCCTCCCTCAAAATGAAAGTAAATGTTAATCAGTCATAGCTTGGAGTTATAATATTTGAACTCGGTCCAAGCAGTAACCCAGTTAAAAGATTAGCAGGGTCAGTGTAGGAAATAGATCAGCAACTTGTTTCATCCAGGGCAATTAGGGTTCTTTGAACTGCAATATTGCCCATGTTGTCACATCAGAGAATACTTGTAAACATGAGTTCCCCTCTTGAGAAAAATCCTTCTTGGGAGTCAACCTTAGATATTTGAGAATCCTAAAAACAAAACTTCTTAGTGCTCTTCATTTTGGTTTGTTCAAAAATTGAGTGACAACACCTGGGAAGCTAATATCAGCTTGAGCAAGTTAAAGGTCAGTAAACTTTTCCACAAGCGCTGGTGTCAAAAGGCGAACTATCTTTATTGAGCCTCAATTTGTGGCTAGCTTCTATAGAAGTGCCTACGGGCTTATATCCTATCATCTAAATTTCCCTAAAGAAGTCTGGTATATGCCAAATCCCATGTTGAGTAGAATGAGTTTCTCTATGAAGTACTAACGCACGGTAGTTTAACCACAAAAAATAGCAGGCATCCAAGAAGGGTAAAGATCTATACTCAAAATTTGATTATCAAGGTATAAGAGCCACTTTACTTGGATATTACCAAATATAAGATTAGGCAACCCTTACCGCACAACATAAGATTAGGCAACACATACCACCTTCGTCTCTATCAACTCACCTTATAGAGCCAACAACTCTGCAACACTTCCCCTGATTTCCTTGACAACTAAAGCCCTCCAGAGGTGTATAATATGGGTCTAAGTAGCCCATACTACTATGGTCTTTATCATCCACATGATCAATTTGTCATCCTTCCAATCAAAATTACCTTTAACAGTCGGACTTCCCTTATTGTGGGAGAGAGCAATGATTTTCATTTTGAAAACAATGTACAAGCAAATACACACATCAAGGAAGAAACTGAAAAATAAACCCTAATAAATGCAATTCAATCAACTCCTAGTCATACCCCATCTAAAAAAAAATCTAGAATAAAGAGTGCCAAAAGCAAAGATATTTTCACTTATACCCCCTCTGCACCCAAATTTCCTTTCAACAGTTGGAAAGGCAACACAGCCAAACACTAAAATGACACTGTTAGGAACCAGCAAATTGATATCTGAAACGCTGATTTAATTAAGCACCAAAACAGAATTACAATGCGAATAACAATCTGTCAAGAGCCTAAACTCTCACAGCCAAGAATGACAGCAACCCTGTGATAACAGAATGCTCCACTCTCCTACAATCTGTCGAAAGTATTTCTACTCCCACAGCCAAGAAGGTTTCTGTTCTGTTACACAGAACCAGACTTCCCTCTCCTACACTCTTCTCACAAAATACCACCTCCCCATATCCCATCCTTCCTACGGTTAATATAGCAAAAAGCATCTGCATAGTGCCCAAAAAATGTGCAGACAACTACAAGTCTAACTATCCCAAGCCACTCTATGTAATGGCTAGGTGTCCTAAGAATACATCAAAATAGCAAAGTCAAACCCTGCAACCTTAAAAGTATGTTGGTCCTTTGCTGATGAGTAGGGTCCTTTCAGACACCTCATAATGTTCTTACACAAGGCATGTTATAATCCCTCCTGAGTGATAAAATGTATATCGAAAGCTGGGAAACAATTATTAGCAGAACAAAAACCACCCAAGTTGTCTTAATTTCAACTGCATTCACGAGAATAAATAGAAAACATTTATTTAGACCCAACCACCATAGAATTCACAATTTAACTCTTCAAAAAACGCAAAAAAAATAATGAGCACACCTTCTGACTTCTTTTCCAGGTCCAAAATGAAATTATCCACAAGTTCAATATTGACACCCTTGGAATGCACCTGCATTTTTATGCCACAGAGGTTATTATTAAGGGAAGAGATTTCATGAATATCATGTCTCACCAAAAACATTATAGCGATTAAATACATTCACGTTTACACTCAAGTTGTGGACATTTTGAGTGAAAAATAATATTCTGAATTCATTAATCTCTCAATAAAAGAGATTACATAAGGGCCTTTATATAGGCAAACCTAGAGCTAACCCTGGAATCTAAACTAATCTAATCAAATCAAAATAATTAAGATATAATATCCTAACATATAACATATCCATATCTAATCCTAAGATATAAAATATATCAAACTTAATAAGAAGATAATGATTAATCTAAATAATCCATAATATTCCCACACAAGTATTTACTCTAATTCCATGTATTCATCCATTTTCACATTTCATCCCGTGCACGAATAGTAATTGTGGCCAACCAAAAATTACATGCAGAAAATTCACTGACTCCTAATGTGGAAAATTTCAACTTCGTATATATACTATAAAATTACCTCAATCAGAGACCTCTCATAGGAATCAAAAGACCGTAAAGCACTTTGGCCTCTTTCAGTTGAAAGGATTCCCTATTAAAATGGAAGAATAATTCATGTCACAAGATAACTTAAGGAGCAAGGTAACTTAATCGCAAACAGCATAGACAATTATTGTTGCAAGGAGCAAGGAATGTGATATCTTGCAATTTATTAAAAAAGGCAGCCACGGGGCTCCTATCAGGTGGGGTCTACAAAGGGATAGATATACACAATTAACTAATTGGAAGAAAGTCCTAGGCTCAAACAGGTATGATAAACTTAATAAGCTTTTTTCTCATTAATAATATACATTCAGTAAACTGGTAAGGCCTAAATAATACCACAAATTTAAATTAGGATATAAGTACATATTCACACGACATTCAACAATAATAATACTCATGGATGCTTTACCAAAGTGCATATATTATACAGCGAAATGGCATCATATTTAAATTTTATATAAATAATCTTAATTTGTACTCATAGAAAATACAGTTTCCGGTCATATGAATTAACCCGAAGAGTTTGTGATGCTATATCAATAATCTTCACAGAATCATCCGCCAGATACTTCTTTAGAAATTTCATAAGGACAATTAGGAGTTCTTCAGATAAGCATGTCTCCACATAAGAACCAGTTTCCATTTTATCACCAATACCCATTACTTTACCAACATGGACATGGCTGGTCAAACCAGGAAAATGGAAAACAACAGAGTACGGGTCCCCTGCACCAACCTGCGGCAACAATGCGTTTTTTACAGGGAAATTTGTCAGCTTGACATGGGATAACAGTATACCAGTGATTTCAAACAGAAACACATGGAAACAAAAATAGTACCCCGGCTATGAAATCTGACACCAATTCCCTAATACAATTTGCATCATTGGAGCCACACACACGAACAAGGCTCCAGATTGCAAGGACAATTTCATGATCATCATGCCAATATCTATCTTTGGAAAAATCTTCAGCAGTTCCTCCTCTCGTGAAAGTTTCTCCAATCAATAACTTGCTGTGCAATGCCTTAAGACTACAAGAGATAAACAAATTCAAGAAGCGATCACCTCAAAAAGACAGAAATTTTGAAAGAAGTTTTAAATAACAGAAACTTTGATTTAATTTGTCAAGGCACTTGTCTAGTAGAGGCTGCACTTTCCAGGGGTTGCATTCGAAGTCCTTTATCTGTGGGAGCAGAACAAGGGGAAGTCTCCCCCTGTCCTAATTTCAGGCACAGGAACCTCAACCCCCATCCTGCAATGTCCCATCCCCAATAAATTCACTTAAATATCCAGGGAACGCTAAGAAAGAGAATCACCTTGACAAAAGTATCCTTGGTGGAAGAAAGCAAGACCTCTTTGCAAACTGAAAACAGACAGTCCGCATAGAAATTAAAACAGAGTTAGCACCAAAGTTTGTACTTCACATTATAGCCATAAAAATGGGTTGAAATATGAAAAACATTGACCTTCAATAGTAGGGCCCCAATAGAGTAAGCATGGCATAATTCTTCGTGGAATTTCCTCGTATCATCAAAGATTCCCAATTCAGGGAAGGATTCCAATTCCTGAAAAGGATAAATTTTCAATAATCCACAAAGCATAATAAAATATAACCATACCATAACAGGTATAAGTTAAATGCCAGAAACTCACTCTGATATAGTCATACATTGATGGATCAGAATCCACAGTTAACATACGGAGAAGAGATAAAACTTGTGATGATTTGGTGCTATGACATCCTTCATTGGTTTCATAAGGAATACAAATTGCCACTAACTTTGAAACCAGAAACTATATAGACAACAAACAGGAGAAAATAGGTGAAATAGGGAAACCAATACAAGGAAAGCATGAGGAAAATGAGGGTAAATAGATACCTGCAGTTGTTCCCCAAGCACACAGGTAATTTCAAGAGATGGATTCTTTCGTATAAGTACCAATAATGCATCAATTATACACACACATTGGTCTTGTAAAGCAGGACAGCTAATAAATGGCCCGACCAAATTGAAAATATAACTGCATTAACTCAAGTTGAGCAATGTAAATGAGAAATAATGAGGCCGCAGTTTAAAATATAAAACTTAAACTGATATTTAACATTTGATTATAAAAAGTGTTGAATATGTGTCAAAAGTCAAAAACCACTGCAGAATCCTTATGACATGTCTAGACAAAGGCCAGGTTGATAAATAGATTACCCAACTCACCCAATTAAGGATGGCAGGCTAAGTGGCCAGCAATACAATGCCATCATTAAATTAGGGTTAAGTAGCAAATTTGTCCTGGAAGTTTTCGTTGAGGAGCAACGTTACCTTGAAAGTTTTTCTTGTCTCAATGATGCCTCGGAAGTTTCAAAATATAACAATGTTGCCCATTTCCGTTAAAAAGTTAACGGTCAATGCCTATTTTTTGGCGGTCAACATTAGTTTTTTAACGAAATAGAGCAACATTGCTACGTTTTGAAACTTTTGGGGCAACATTGCTCCTGAACCTATACTTTTGGAAGGATTTGCTACTTAACTCATTAAATAAAATTATAAAAGCTTGAAAGATTAGAAAGTCATTTGATTCATTTGATAATTTACAAACTGAACAGTAATCTGAACTAAAATTAAAGAGTTAGAGCCATGGCATAAAGGAACTTCATAGCTAATTGTATGGCAGAATCTAGACTGACCACGTTCTTAAGTCATTGTGTTAGGTAATAAATAAATATTTGAAAGTACAAGTTGAACATAGCACATTTTTGGGATTCTCAAGGTAACCTTACTTGCATGACAAAGATAAATTGCTGGAATAATCTTGTGGGAATATTATATTATATTATTCTCCCTAGGTTGTAACCTCTTCGCTATTCTCTCCTTATTCCTCTCCTAAATATCCTCCATCAGTTACTTCTTAATTTTATCTTTAATTTGTTTAGTCTTATCTCTCTATTTTGTATAAGTAGATATTATATCACAACATTTACTAATGCAATGAGAATACAATTCTTCTCTCATAAATTCCACAAATCTTCCATCTTGGAAGCATATTCAAGGATGAATAATACGAGAGGAGAACAAGTACAGCACATTCAATAGTGTGAGGTAACGTATAGCACATTCAAAAGTATTAGAAAATATTAATATATTAAAGTAAATATTCAGAATCAATAGTATCACAAGGAATCAGGGGTTAGGGATTATTACAATTTAGGAAATCAATTATTATAATGACCTGTTAATACTAAGGATCCCCTCTTGTGTATAAATACCCCTCTTGTGTACATGAATAAACAAGCAATTCGGAATATTCTTCTTATAACACCACATGGTGTATCAAAGCCTATCCTCTAAGATATTTTTTCTGAGTTCGTCTATCTTTTCTCGATTTGTCTATGCACTGTGCCGTCAGGAGAGAGGAGGTTTTTAGGGTTTCAATTTACCTTGTCCAATGCTCACACGCGCCACCCCAGGAGATTCATTGGGTCCCGATGGCCAACCCCAAAGATTCGTCGTAATCTGCACCAAGCGTGATCGTCACACGCCACTGCTATCCGAGTAGTTCTAACATACACCAGCACGTGAACCCCCCTTTCCAATGAGTTTTCCATTGTGTTTCTTGCTTTTTAACGTCGACTTGTCTTTTTCAAAGGATCCTTATGGTGATCACGTTTGGGTTCAGTGATTTCACACTCCGGTTGGTTTCTTCATTTAGTCTTGTTTTTTGTTTTTGGCCTCTGTGCATTTGTGGTACTGCCTTCTCAGCTCCGAGAGGTGTTTTTTGATTTGCTCTTGGTAGTTTTACTACTTTGTTGTTTACAACTACGACTTGGTTGCTGCATCTTCAGTGTGACTTGTTGGCATCTTGGATTCTACTTGTTTGATCACTATGAAGCCTTTCTGGTGGTTCTGTTACTTCTTTTTTTTTTTTTCTAACCATTGTTTGATTCAAGATCTCATGCAAAGAGAATTATTGGTAAGGGACATGAATATGGCGGTCATTACTTTCTCGACGATCCGGTGCCGCATTCAGTTGTTTGTTCTAGTGGTTCGTCTCCTTTTGAACTTCATTGTCAACTAGGTCATGTGTCTCTATCCTCTTTGAAGAGGATGTATCATGTCATCTTTAGAGTGTGAGTCATGTTAATTTACTAAACATCATCGTGTTCATCTGGCACCTTGCGTCAATAAACGAGCTACGTCCCCTTTTGATTTAGTTCATTCTAATATTTGGGGTCCATGTCATGTCAAGTCCAAATCTGGTTTTAAGTATTTTGTCACTTTTGTCGATGACTTTTCTAATGCCACCTAACCCTATTTAATGAAAAATCGTTTTGAATTATTCTCTCACTTTTGCAATTTATGTGCTGAAATTCAAACTCAATTTGGTATATATGTAAAAACCTTAAGGAATGACAATGATAAAGAATATTGTTCTGCCTAATTTCAAAACTATATGCTATAGCATGCAATGATTCATCAGTCCTCATTTTGCAGATACACTGATGCAAAATGGTATTGTACAATGAAAAAACCTAGCTAGCACTTATTAGAGGCTCTAATGTTTCAAATGCCAGTTCCTAAATCTTTTTGCGCTGAAGTTGTGTCGACTGCATGTTTTCTTATCAATCATATGTCCTTTCCTGTTCTCAATGGTGGCACTCTATACACGACTCTGTTTCCTTCCAACCCCTTGTTTCTTGTTGACCCAAAAATCCTTCTGTTTCACTCAAGGTGTGCATCCCACTGTAACAATACTTGATCCCAAATCTCTCAAGTGTATCTTTCCTGGGTATTCTAGGGTTCAAAAGGGTTATCGGCGTTATTCTCCCACTCTTCGTCCTTACCTTGTGTCTACAGATATCACCTTCCATGAGTCTCCTCTATTCTTTCCTTCCTCTACTCCATCTTAATCCTTTGACACAGCCGAAGGTATTGATGATATCTTGGTGTATAAGATTCATTTACTACCAGTGCAAGCGTCTATTCCAACACTTGCTAAACCACCTCTCCATCATGTTTATCGGAAACGTCCTAGGGAAAGTAATGTAGTCAATCGGGTTCATGAACCACAAGTGCCCGCTTCCTTGTCTGATCCGGAACAAGTCCTCCCCACTCTCGCTACTAAACCTGCCCCTATACCAAAAACAATGCCTGATACCTCTGATACTTTTGATGACTTTCCCATTGCCTTACGCAAAGGTAAACATACTTCTGATACTTTAGATGACTTGCCCATTGCCTTAGCTCAAGTCATTATGCTAGGTGACAATTTACTATTTGAAAGTACAAATTTAATATTGCACACTTTTTTGGGTTCTCAGGGTTACCTTACTAACATGATAGAGTTAAATAATTGCAACAAGCTTCTATCTAGGAAGCATTGTTAGATCATGAATATTAGAGGAGAGTTAGTACGGTACTTATATAAGACTCTACACATTGTTAAAAGATGCTAGAATTGAAATGACAACCGTGTCAATCAAGCAAGCAAACTAGGTTGCATGTATTCAACTTTGAATCGTGTAACATCAGAGGTCTATTGCCATTAAACTTACTAGGTTGTGCTTGGAACAGCAGCTCTATGAGCAAGAATACTTATAAGCACCTCAATTCCAGCCAGATGATGGCACTTATGCCTATAATGAATTGCTGCTGCAATTTTATAATGAATTTCGACCATAAACTGCAGATAAAAATATCAAGATTCATTAGATAAAGCCAAGAAGAAAGAAAATTTTAGGAAGTGAAAACTGAGTCCCATGTATTAGTAAATCACCATGAAAACTCTATCAGGACGGAAAATGTTGATCTTGTCAGCAATGCCAGCATTTGTATGATTGTCAACCCTGCATCATTATATATATCAAGTCAAGATGCAAGCTCCAAACTCACTGAAGATATATACTGGCAGGTAATAAAACTCACATTTCAATGAAACCATCAACAAGTGTTTGAATTGCATTTGACACAGTCTCTCTGGAAAACAAAGGGACTACAGGGTCTGGTGAACAAGAGGACAAAGATAGAATGTTGCTGACAATAGATACCTACAAGTACAAAAGATGCAGGATGAGACAATGGAAGAAAATGACAATTTAAATGTATTCATTTGAAAAAGAAAATCTTGCTAATACATATAAATGTCAATGGATGCTAACAAAATGCAATACTTGACACTAATTGGCGTAAAGTGGGAGCTAGAATTATCTTCCACACTCAAAAAAGCAATCCTCAGCCTATATAAGTTATATGAATGAAGAATAAAGAATATGCATGTGAGTAAAATTAAGGGAAAGGAGCATTTAAAGCAAAATGCAGAGGAGCAGACCATATTTCTCTTTATTAGTTTGTCTCGTTCATCCTCAGATATCTGAGCAAAATGCAGGATGGAGCTCTGAAGTACATGTGTTCCCTTTTCTGATCCAGGCTTCTTGCTGCAATGTAAAGCTAAACAAACTGAAAAAATGGATGCAAAATGATTTTTTATGAGAACTGCCAAAGGTTGACAAACAACCTGCAAAAAGAATCCCTGTTAGAGAATACTAAAAATGGAAAGCACAAATATATTAGAAGATAAAGAGTTCAAAACTATAATTAAAAGAAATTCCTAGCATCCCAATGTGCCATGGGAAACAAACAAATAATGCAAAATATTTCATCACGTCCTGATGCCAATTATATAAGCTCCATGACATTAAATCAATTTCTATATTTCAAATGGGAATTATAACTTTCTTCAGCAATACTAAATAGACTACATATTTTTAAAAGTTGCTCATACATTGGCAATCCAATTGAGGTCAGAACTGTTCTCATGAAGTAGCAAGGAGGGAAGAAGCCAGTGACAACAATACTGAAGAAAATGATCTGGTTCAGCATCTTGTACAAAAAGATCTCTTGCCTGCAAAACAACCAGTTTTTACTTCAAGAAAAGTTCATCATAATACACCAAATGATTGCCAAAGGTCTTAAGACAAGCTGGCATGGCTATAAATAATAAATTAAATTTCACTCAGATTTTTATTCAATTGTGGAAGCCACACAACATGATCCAAGTTGGCATGGCCTTATTTAATAATGTTTTAGCATATTGTACATGTTCCCCCTACACATACAAGAAATGAAAAGATCATACCACAAGGGTCAAAATTCAAGTATCTAGGATAGATTTTACAAAATGACAATGGAATTGATGGGGATGTTATGCACATGATAGAAGCTAGGTTGTTGAAATGGAAAAAAATATCGAGAGTAATTTCCAACAGTAAACTACCTGCTTAACCTAAAAGGTAATTTCATTGAACTGCTGTAAGACCAACAATACATGATAGTAAATGTTGGGAATTGAATAGATAACATGAGCAAAAAAATAGGGTTACTATGAGAGTGTTGAGTTAGGTGTGTTGTAAAACCAGAAATGACAAGATCTGCAATAATTGTATGCAAGAAAAAGTTGGCATGGCATCTATCAAGGACAAAATGGTAAAAGATCAATTAAGGCAATTCAGACATGTGCAAAGAACGCCATTAAGGGCGCCAATGAGGAGAGTTCAACATATAGTTTTTAGCCCTTGAAAAAGATGTGGATAGAGCCTCCTAATGATATGCAATCCATATTGGTGCTAGATATCCAATTATATATATATATATATATCCATATTTCAGTTATTATTTTATTTGTGATACTCCATTTTATTATTGTATTTTTATGTACTTGTTTCAAGATTCTCAACATAACAAGAAATCCAATTTCATCTCATATCATCTACATGATCTATCTCAGAACTCATTCTTTTTTTGAATATTAATACTAAGAACACGAGAGATTGTTTGGTGGTAACATTCCAAGATGTTTTTACATCTACCCCTCCCCAGACCCCACCCGGTGGGAGCCTTGTGCACTAAGACTTGTGAATTTATTCATCACATATAACTAACCTTACTTAGTGAAATAAGACATGTTGTTAGTGTTGTTAAATCGTATATGTTCCCCTTTATTGCTACTATTAATGCACCTTGTTATTACTTAAGATAATTTCAAAAGTTATTTCCTACGAGTATGTCATAATGACGAGGCATCCAATTACTTGCTCTATCCATTCCTCTAGTTCAACAATCTGGCACCTAGAAATATAATAATACTTTTTTGAATAAATTACTCAAAGAAAAGAAAGACAAGGCATGCTCCTCAACTAACATAATAAAATATAATAACTCAGATAATACAGCAATATCATCAATACATACACACAGACTTTGAACCATTAGTAAAAACAAATCAAAATGACATCAGCAGTGTGTCAACATACTAACTAACAAATTAGTATCTTAATTTCACACCCTGCTTCCAAGATAGTTATTTAGACTAAATTAACCAGAATGATCATATTACCTCAACAAGTGCAACTAAGCTTACACCACAAGCAACCCAGCAAAATAGAATAGGTCCCAAAAGCTCCTCCAGGTACTGCATATGGGGTCCCAAGAAAAAAGCATCAAATTTCTTTAACTGTTTTGCTTTTGAACATGATTTTTTTTTTTTTGGGACAAGTTTCAGGCCCACTACATCAGTTTTCAGTGGTTTAAAAAGAAAAGACGACAAATTTGCTTGAAAAGTTCAGATTACTTGTGTTGGTGATAGTGGTTTCTAGTTTGTAGTTTAGCATCTACTTATTTAATTGATATGTTTGTCCATTACCTTAGATAGCATTCATTTACAGTCAATATCTATATGCAATTTGAATTATTTAGTTTTCCTATTTAAGATGGATTAGAAGTCAGCTCCATATCCAAGTAGTCAGTTAGTTTGCTATCACCTCATTCTTTCTGTACCCATAATCTCTTGAATAAAAACAGAAAGCCAGAGGGCTTTTAGAGTGCTGATCTGTCAAAATCTTCAATTTTGATAGTTTAAAGGTTAAGCTCTTGACTGAAGACATTTTTTGACAAGGTGTAAGATCAACGTTACTTTTTTAAACAGTTTAAGAAAACCTGAATATTTTTCAATTCAAATGGTTGATAATAACATTTAGTAAAATTACGCACCTGCTACAGAGGGCCTAGCAAAGATGACAAAAGAAACTATCTCATAAAAATTATGATTAATTTGCAACTTCAATAGTCATTTAACATTTCTGATTAAAATAATGAAAGAGAGACACAACAATTACCTTCGTTCTAGTCATGTACTGGAGTTCTTTAGAAAGATTGTCAAGTATGGCACATACCAATTCCCTAAAGAACAGTGATGACATAAGTAACCAGTGCTAAATTTTCAAAATGATTCACATAAAAAAAGAGGAATTTTTTTTTACCTATGATAAGGGTCCATGGCTGAAATCACACATATCATAAACAAGGCCTGCATGTGCCACCGGCAATCACCAAATAATTACAATCAAAGAGCTCCTTTATAATTCAAAAGGAATGCATGTCCCAAAAGAAGTAAGCATACTAATAATAGCCTCTCCAAAGAGTGCAACGTATGAAAAAGAACCCCCAACGATAAAAAATCATAAAACAAGAGAATACACAATTTGCTTCCTTCACCAAGGTAACTGTCAACAAGATGCACTCGCAAAAGGCCACAATGAGAATAAGAAAAGAAAAACAGTAGAAAATTGATTAGGAAGAGTTACAGAATTTGTATTATCCTTGAACAGACAGATTTCCCGATAACTTGCAAATAGGGAGGCCTCTATTTCCAGGCATGAGGCAAAGAACTATTACAGAAATGTCCCTAGAGATAAGATAAATACACTACAATGCCCTTAACTTCCAATCTATTTACAGAAATAAAAAATAAAGTACATTTTTTATACTTCAACACAATCAAATATTACAGTCTACTAGTTACCTCCAATTCTATCTTGTCACTTTGAAAGGCAAGATGCATGAGAGAAAGGAGAACAGTTTCCACAGCAGTTTGAGACTGACAACCAGCAGCCAGTACCTCCTTTGCTGTGACCACTTTTCCTTTTGAATAAATCACCAATGGGAAACCAAAATTTGAACTGGCAAAATAACCAAAAGGTGACAATAAACATCATTTTATGAAAAAGGTTGTTTGAGAGAAAATTCAGGATGTCCCAATTGGGCACAAACTACACACCAACGAAAGGGAAAATAATCTCCACAATGACTATAGAAGAAAACCACCAAAAAACTCCAATAATCCCAAGTCCCAACAACTCAAAAAATCTTAACAAGGGAATAAGACCAAGAAGTAAAATAATGTACATAAATAACTTTTATCAATAACCTTTTCATTAAAAGAATGTCATGATGAACATCATACTAATATTTGATATCATATAGAATTTCAAATGCAACCAACCAAATGTCTTGGAATAGCTCTTCATGACCACTCCATGTCTGGAAAAGAACACCAATCCTTCTTGCCAAGAATAACCTTACTCGAAAATCAATATCTTGGAGCATCATAAGCAACTTCTCAATCATAGTCTGCTAGGATAGGTAACACTAAACAATGTCAAGCCAAGAGATGTAGAAGCAATACAAATAAATCTCATTTAGTGTACTAAAATCTTCCTCTAAGGTTGAGTCTTTGGATTGGACAACCATACAGAATAGAATTATAACGAGACATGCTACAGATATGCATCTCTTTCTCTTGACATGCTATTTCCACTTTTAGTTTAAAAACAGTAACCTATTTATTTCTACATCATTGGCTGACAGCTTTCCTTTCAAAAATTGTTTGGAGTCATAGGTAAACTTTCGACCAGTTTCTCATGATCATATGATAAAGATAATGGCAAGGGAAGCCAAATGCTGTTGATTATGGGGGCTACAGCCTGTTCTATGCCCTAGCGCTTTTGGTTGGAGCATTATAGTGGCCACATCTTCAAGGGAATCAAACATGATAATTTGTGGCTTCCCAACCATGCCATACTCATTATTTTTAAAGGTATTTCCATCTATTAAATGCGGGAAGATTAATTAACTCTTTACAAAAGCCTCTCAAGACCTATCAACTACACAGAGCCACAGTATGCAACTGAAAGATGCCAACATTCTCTAAACAGGTTTATGCAACTAGCCAGCATTCTGTTTTTCAACCTGCATAAATTACTGGTATACAATATTTTTGACACATAAAGGAAGCTTTAATACATAGAAGGAAAATTTAAAGAAAAAAGGAGGATAAATTACCAGAATATAATCAAAAATAACCTTTTGCCTTTACCAAAAATTTTGTCACAAAATTAAGAGTCAGCACTCCAATCTCCAGTGAATCAAATAAGCCATAGACTATACTGGTACTTGTAACATTTTGAGTTATGATTACAATCTAACAGAAACGCTACTCTGCCTCTATAGCATCTTTGCTTCTTATCTCTAATGAGCTTGTGAGATCAGTCTCCTCAAGCTTATCTCAGATTCATGACTATAGCTCTTAATAAGATACCTGAGATTTGTAGGTCCAGTAAGGCTATTTACCAAATGGATTGAGTATAATTTGAGTTGAGAGACAAATAGCCCATTTACTTACATTGGGATGTGGCTTGATAGGGTGCTGTTCAATGAAAAGTGGGATTTTCCAATTGTCAGCAAGTTCGTTCAGGGATTTTGACACCAACAAGGAGCAGAAGGCCTTTTAGTAAAGAGACTTATTAGCATGCTTGTGGTTAGTGGCATATATTGTATGGAAAGAAATTTCTTCCGTTGCATATTCAGGAAGGGATTATTCTTTCCAGCTGCCTTTTGGGTTTCAACAAATGGTTCCTTTTCCTTTTATGAGCAGTGTTGAGAATACCAAGTTTAGTATTATAATAATTAATTAATATTATTAGGGTTGATGCTTATTATTTAGTATTTATTAAGATTCAATATGGATATTTTTTCATTATGATTTGATTTGATTCTAGGGTTACAGTTAGTTTATTAGTTTGCCTATATAAAGGCGTATTTGTATTCTCTTTTATTTCAGGAATCAATAATATTTCAGAGTATTTTCCCTATGTTTCAATGTGAACCTTCAGACTCAACAAGCAGAATGATAGATGGGTTGTAGAAATTTAGGATGAGAGAGGGAAGAACAGAAATTCAAAGGGATTGGGAAGAGAAACAGAGAGAAGAGACGCAGAACTACTGCATGTTTTCATTCATTGTTCAACACAATTTTTCATTAGTCTAGGCTTTCCTTATATAAGATAGGATATGGCCTTAGACTTCCATAAGCAGTTCCGAACTAATTCCCAACAGTCATAACAGTAATAACAACTAATTCCTTATTAACCAATTCCTAACTCCCTAACTCACTCACTAACTCTAATATTTTCTACTACACCTTACATATCACAGAAGTCCCTTGTGGTTTAACAGAAACAACTGGAAAGTTCTCACTAATGTTAGTTTTTTTGCTGCTTATGTTGTTATCTTCATGCTTTTGAAGGATAAGTTGTCCTCCAATGATGTATGCTTTCTCTGTAACTAAAACAATTAAAAACACATTAGTGACTGCATGAGTCTGTTTTTTTACTGTTTCATTCTAGACAAGTTTTTGTGTTATTTTAATATTATTTCTGTGTTCTCGTCTACTTTACTTCCAATACACTCCTCAATTTTGCATCTCACGTCCTTATGTCCGTATATGTGCCTCACAGGCAGCAATTCCGAGAAAATGAGGAGTATCTTATCTGTGTGAAAACTCACCTGACCAATTTGTGGACTTAGTATGACAAGATCACAGATGCAATCAACCAGTTTCATGCGTCCAAACCAATCAAGATCCAATTCAGCAAGTTTCTGCACCAAATTTCCAAGTAATAGAAAGCACTGCAAGGGGGGGAAATCAGAATTCAGCAATGGCGCCTTAATTGAGTAAAGAACACTACCACAAATCATGATGGCGAGGGCTGTTAGTTTGTATGAGATCATGTCAGTCAGAATGTTATTCAAAAAAGGTTGGTTTGTTTGTGAGGGGAAAACAAAGTCAATTAAAATAAACAAACAAAAAGAACTCCCCCAGGTAGAAAGCTCCATCTACAACATGATAAAGGGAAATGTAAGTGTAACATCAAAAGTTTCAAGATATATGATTCCAAAGAACATGTTAGTTCCAAACCTAAAGTATTAATCAACAGCCACAGAATCACATATCGGAGTTCATGCATAATCCAATTCAGTGGAAAAGAAAATTTTAGAAGCAAAAAAGACCTTGAAATTTCTATCAATGGCATAGTCCCCGGATATTCCTTACTCAAAAAGGCTACCAATGCTACTCTGCTACTTTAAAGAAATTCTATGAGTAAGAATGCAACCATGTAGAAAACCCAGCCCTCCTATCCTGAAAAACCAGTTCAAGGGAAAAATTTGAGAGCGGATAGCTATTTTTAGACAGTGACAGCAACCTTGAAATTACCTCCAAAAATCCCAACACCTATTCCCTTGAACCTGGACCACAGACCTGCTATTGTTGACTTAACCAAATCAACTTTTCTCTATATATCATGATTTCACATAAAATCAAGACAAACATATGCCTCTAACTTCTATTAGCATTGTTGTACAGTTACGGGTGCACATAGGGAAGCCCAAGATGGGTTGGGCACTGACCTGAAGCCCAACCCAGCGATCAGCTAACTTCATTGATGCAATTGGAGCCTTTGCTAATGGTGTCTTCAAAGGAGATGGCAATGTTGTTTCTTTTGGGAATATAAATTTTGTAAGGCTGATAAATGACAACCTTGATGAGTTAGGCATCACAACTGTGGTGCTAGCTGCAAGCTTGATGTCAACAAAGAGAATGGAGGGGAATTTGGCTGCTGCATTTGGCAAAGCAAAATAGGAGGAATTGATTGAAGATTTAGGTTTGATTTGGGAAATGGCAACGGTAGGATAGGTTGAACTGCTTGGTCCTAACCGCTAACCTGAGACCCAGTCTAACAGCCCAGTCTTTTTTACGGTCATTGGGTTTTCTTTTTAAAGATCAGATCAAGCTGGGTTCATGAAGGTTCAATGCGAGCCCTAGTTGTGCTTTTAAAATCTCATTCTGTATAATTAACAATATCCTATCTGCAAACTATAAGGACCAATTGTCTATTCCTTAGAACACAAATATAAGAATTCTGAAATTACCTGTTTAGTTTCATCTTCCCTCAAATATAGGCCACAGTTTTCTTTACCGGCTGCATCCAACAATGACAAAGTAGATAGTAAACCATGGGCAGCAGCCAGTACATTACCACAATCAACCTTCATTCTAATATGCTCTTCAATCATATCATTCATTAGATTAACCTGCAAAAGACAAGTATTAGCACAAATATTGAAAATAATTAGGAGCATGCAATTTTTCTTCAAAAAGGAAATTGTGATATAAGCTACTGAACTATAGATCCAATTATTCCCATACCAACTGCATAAACTTTGCACAAGATGACCAGTAAGGATGCTGACAGAGATGGTACAATATTTTTCCTCTCACCTGAATTTGAGAGTATAAGAATTAACAGAGGGAAAAAAGAATTCACCTAAAGACAGGAAAAACATTGAATCAATGAATTACTGAACAGTAAGCCATTGCAACTGTGTTTGAACAGAACCTTCAGATCAGATTCATTCTCCAATAAATTGAACAGCATGTCCCATGTAATTAGTTGAGAAGCACAGAAGAAACAGGAAATAAGTGATATCATGCCCATTTTCCACTTCTCCACGGAAAACGTAATGCCACTGGCAACATTTTTTCCAACTGTCAATATATCTACATCTCCAGAATCATCATTAACATCCAATTCCACATCCATAATCCTAATTTTGCTGCTATCATATGGTGAAGAACTTTGAATACCATCTGTTGCAGTTACATCTTGTGCAATTTTCTCAGATTGGAGGTTTATTATACGCTGAGAATAATCTGCATATAATTTAACAAGTGCTTTCAAGAGTCTCTCCACATATTGGATTACCTCTCCAAATGAGGAAACCTCCATTGCCTTCTGATATCTCCATTCATTAAATAGAGGAGAAGAAAGAAAGCTCCGAATAGAAGCAACAATAGATCTTCTTTCATCACAGGTAGAATCATTACTAAGGCAACTGAGGGACCGGAAATCTTTGTCTTGTTGAATAATATTGACAGCATAATCAAGCATCACTTGCAGGTACTGGCTTAATTTTGAGAGAAATGCAACATTTGTTTTCCTAAAACAAAACAAAAAATAGCACATATTGATAAAAATGGCAGACAAAACAAAACTGATGGAAGAAATCAAGTGAGATGGCATTGTCAAGTTTAGAAACCTACTACAATAGTGCTTACATAAGAAGTTGACACATTTGGCATAATTCAACTAGTCAAATGTTTTACACAAAAAGCTATAAAGCCAACCTGCTAATACTAAGCCATGATGCATAGTAAAATATATTGACATGCCAAATAAAAAACGTCCAAAGCTACTAATGGAAGCTATGGTATTATGGGATGTCCAAGCCCCAAATTGCATAGCATGGCATGGAATGCTACCAATGAGGTATATAAGAGGGTTCTGGTTTATACAACTATATATACCCGACATGAGATGCAGAACCCTCCAACAACACAAGGTATAACTCATCATATTCAGGGTTAACACAAGGCATCATACCAAAATATTACAAGTACAGCCAGAGCAAAGGGACAAAGAACCTGAACAATAAAATTATCAACAGACAGAGGTGTATAAACCAGAACCTTGAACCAAAAATAATGGTGAAAATTGAAGATGACTATAATATAACATGACTAACCTTGTAGAAAATGACCCATAGAGAAAGTTCGACAAAAGAGAACAAAAGAAGAAAATATCAGGTAACTGTCTCTCTTTAATCTCCTCTACCACTAGAGAACTAAGAATGGAGGTCTCCATTTCAAGCAACAGCTGGTCACTTATTTCCCGAGGAAGATGTACTAGATGATTACTCAGTGGTTGGAAAACCTGAAATTGGATAATTGGGTTATTCAAATTCATATAAGACTTGCATAAACTGACAGATATGCACCTCAACTTTAGAACTGCTGTCAATCTTGGTTAGAGCTTCCACAGAGCAATCCAAAAAATCATGTAGACTCTGGTGTTTAGGGTTTTCTATCTATCAACAAAATCAAAATTTAGTTTCTTAGGGAAGACATTAAGTAAAATGAGGGTCAAAAACAAAGACAGTAGGCAGTACGCAAGAGTGATTAAGCCACACCTTATGACAGTCATCTAGAACCTCAGCAATATCCAAAGAGTAGGACAACAAAGGAAATGCTTTAAAGCATTGTGTAAAAGGACCATGACCAGTACAAAGAGCATACACAGCTGTAGGGAGCAATAAGACCATATGTTCATTTAATGTTGAAGATCCCTGCATTGAATAAAAGGAGAACACAAAATATTCAAACAGGATTCCAAATTGCGCCAATATATTGTTTATTTACTAATCAACAAAATGAAGGACTAGTGTACTTTGTATGATATTCAAAGCAACCATACCTTCCAATTAAGATGACTCAAAGCTGCTCTCAAAAGGTTCTTCCTTAAATATAAAATATCTCGGAGGTCAACCTGCATGACATGGAGATGGCAAATATGTTGGGCTCAACAGGGACACTAAAGCACGGAATTGATACCAAAAAACGCATATTTATTCATACCAAAAAAATCACGCTAATTTATTTTTTGTTGCATAACTAGAGATATAAAAAAAGTAAATAACTCTCCCCTTACCCCAGAGATGAACAAAATTGAACAGTTCTCTCTAAGTGTTAGAAATTTATATTATTAATGCCAGACACATCACAATTGAGTTTTGAATTTATCTTTTAAGTTTCGATTGCTTTTATTGAAACCTGTTTGCAAGTTTCTTTTAAATTACAAAATAATATTTCAAACACATCTGTTTCCTTCTCACTATCCCCTTGGCTTTCTCTCTTTCAGTTTCTACATGACATTGACAACAAAGATAAGGTTTTAACCAGCTCACCGCATGCGGGGCAAAGGGGAGCATAATGAACTAGTATTTATGTTTTCACACTGCATGTCGTGTGACTAGGGAATAGGGATCTTCAGGCCCCCACTGGGAGCACCTCATAAGTTTCTGTTCGTTCCCAGAAATGTGGTGATTCTAAATTTTCTTTGTTTTATTTCTCAATCGCATTTTTTAAACTTCTTTATGCAAGTTTCTCTGTATAACTTGAAGTCATTTGGAGAAAACACACAATATGATCCTTGTCGAAAGAATTAATTGTTTCAAAATTTATATTGAATTCACAATCTACACAGTAGAAGTTATTCTGTATTTTCTTAAGCTTTTGAGACAACTAATAATCCAAACATCAGGTTAGCAGATGTCACGAATGGTCAAAAAAAAAAGAGAGAAGATACTGCAAAACTCACATGAGAGTTCTTCCGCAAAAAGTAACATGTGAAGAAATACAAGGTTGGCCTGCATATAAAGTAAAATATACTCTAAAAATGAATACAGCAATAATAACAGGAATATAATAACGTAAGCCAAGAATAATGGGCAACTATTTTTCTCTTTGAAGGTACAATGCATGTGTATTTCTATATCTTCAAGTCTAAATAACCTAAGGATCACCAATTAGCTTCTAAGACATACCAAGAATTTGACAGCCCAATTTAATTTGGTAGCAAATTCAGGGTATGCATGCTTGCAAATGAATTTGAGAAATTACTAGACCCATGGATAATATATAATTGAGTTTGTTGAGAGACTTGAATGACATGCTTTTGTTTTATTTGTCTAACAATGCTTTTACAACCACAACAGTCATTAAGCAGGAAAAAGCATTCAATCATGGCCAATCGTATTAAAACCATGATAGTAATTGTATAAGTGATAATTATATTAATATCAGATTCAGGACATTTTTCAAGTTGGTGGGATCCTTGTGGGTTTAGAAATGTTTCAAAAGGCACATGATTCCTCTATATGTTATTGTTTACATAACGCTAGGTTTTAAGTTTTAAAATTTTTTGGCTAAACCTCGTTTTAAAATATATGGTGTCACAATAACCACCTAAAATCAACAGCACAATAACAATGTTTAAACTACAAGGACCAAATTGGAAATTGAGTAAAACTTTGGGAAGTAAAACACCTTTAAGTAACAATCTAAAAATTATATTTTCAGAGATATAGTGTTAGGGGTCCATGCGTCCTCTTTTGAAGAAAGACATACACGTTTTTAGGAGAAGTTGGGAGAAGTTATTATTATTTTAGAGTAGTTATTGTTATCTTATCTGTTTGTTAGTTTACACAACAGTTATAGATAGTAATAGGCAATTATGATGACTGACCCAAATAAATGTGTAACTATATTTTATGAAGGTGTGAAGAATATTATCTGAAATTATTGTGTACTTTGCATTGGCTAGAGTTTACAGATCCTAGCTCTAGATTTCCCTTTTCCTCTCTTAATTTTCTAAAGTTCTATCGATTAAAGTAACTTAAATTGGAGCCACCTAAAGTTAGCTCAAGTGGCAAGGGATGGATGGGGTATGGTAAAGCTCCAAGGTTCAAACCTTCTAAATGTAAGAGGAAAAAGGGTAACTTACATTGATGGTGGCCTTTTAAATAATTGAAGGTCCCAAACATCTTGGGGTATCACGCATGCATTTATTAGATCCTGGAATGAAGAAAGTAAATGTAATAAGATTTTTTCTTAATGACATTCCCCATTGTGTATAATCGTTTACTCACATTTGAGGTCAAGTTGCCAAGAAGCGCCAAAGCAGCATCAACCTTCATTAAAATCACAATTTAAACAGAAAATTAGCAAGAAAGAAGCTATAAACAAGCATTAAATAAATAATAAAATTTCCAAGAAAAATTTACAATAGCAGTTATATTGCTGTATATTGGCAATCCATGTACTGTGGTATTCCATATCAGTTGCCAGCCATTAATGAACTGCAATAATTGGTCCAAGCAAGTTAAAGCACAAAAGAAAGCTAGCGGCCTGAAAGAGTAACCAACCAATATAACAGTAGAGTGATTTTCCAAGTAGGTTTTATTGATCAAGTGACTCAGTTCAGCAACAGCAGACAGATATTCACTTTTGAATTTGAATGAAAGATTCTTCATAGATTTCATTAAGCATAAATTGGACAGATAAAGAGACATATTGGACAAGGATTCTTATCTGTGCAGGAAATTCCCGTTCCCTTTTTGTTCAATAAACTTACAAAGTCTCTAAATACCAGAGTTCAGTGACTAAGAAGTACTTCCTCTGGTCCTACATAAAACTCACGTTTAACTACCTCACTGAAACCAATAAAAGGTAGTTAAATTATTGATATTGTCTGAAAAAGAAAAAATTTCTCAATTTATCCTTGTCAAATGTAATATCTTCAAAAACCCTCATCTCTCTTATGCAAACTCTTACCCTACTCATAATTTGCAAAAGGGTAAAACCTGGAAGAAAATAATTAATAGTCTATCTTTTTATGCAAAATGACTGCTAAAAGGGACAATCAGTTTCTTCTAGAATGTGTACCTATATATAGAACTGGAGGGAGTAATAAGTTTTTCCTTTAGTGAATCTTTTGGGTTGGGAAGACAGATTATTCAGAATTTTCAGTTAGTATAAATCAGAGATATAGAACCAGCAATTTTGTCTCTTCAACAATTTTCCATTCCCTTTTTCTTCAGTAAGGATCTCTTCATTATTTCAATGCACAACGCAGCCAATTCAGGGGAAAAAAACCCAGGCCAACAAATAGTCCAGATACATAGCACCAGTCCCAAAAAAAACTTATAGGGAATTTTATTAATAAAACAATTTTGTAGGTAAAAGAATAAGATATCATCACTTTTGTAGGAATATCTTGTTTTTATTATACATTATTTTATTGTAAAGTTTTTCTAGCATTTATTAGCCTTTACTCTCTTGTATTCCCCTATTTGGATGTATCTTGCAATTTTCTCCCAAAATTCATCAAAATTTAATAAAAAGCACTGATCAGTGAACAATAATCATGTTGATATATCAAGGACCCGGAATTGCTTATTCCATAACGACCTCACCTCCCAGCAATATAAAAATGAATGAGCAATTATCTTATTGACCTTCCACCGTCAACTTCAACTTCAAAACCAAACTCTTTTTCTCTATAAAATACTGGAATATGAGATATTCGGCTTAGCATGCATTTAAAAACAAACAAGCAAACTTCAGGGAAAGACCTCATTTAAGGCAGAACATGACGTAGATGAGATCTCCAGCATTATATTTGGCTGCAACAGGACCAAGGAAAGCTCCTGCAAACTCCTTTAGATGCAAGAAAACAGACAAGAATTCACTGTGTTTAGAGGCCAGCCAGAGTCCATATACAAGGTAAAGTGAACCCCAATAATGAGAAATATATTATTAAAAGAAAAATGAATAAACTCCTAGACCTAAAGTACACAGGCACCATGCTCTTGTGATCATGCATATGACCTGGCCAAACAGGAAAATACAGTAAAGAAAACATTTATTGTCAATCATAGCAACATACCGCAGAGTCCACAACAATCCATCATAAGCACGCTCCAGATTTGCAGAATTCAGAATTCTGCAACATTATCTCAAATATGTTAATATAATCATCATCATGAAAATTCTATTCCCACTAAAAATGTCTCATTCATGCATAAACAGATATTCAACTCAAACTACGCAAATATTAATAAAAAAGTGTTTAAGAAAACAATCAACCCAAAACCAGCAAATTATCAATCATCAGTCGTCAACAAAATTAAGTACACATTTTCTGGTTAAATGAAGATATATCACTTGGACAGAGAACGAAAGGCAATAAAAAATCACAAGGATAAGATATTTTACTTGGAAAGTATGCAAAGAAGAAATGGACAAGAGATACAAAATGATATCCATATGACAAAGCTCTTAGATGAAACACCAATGAAAACCTTGTATCATAATCAAGGGGCTCAAATGAATGGTAGGAGTCACAGAGCTAGCATACCGCCAAGGGAAGACAGCAATTCCCCAGATTCAGGGTCATTCAGCAAAATTTTACAGGAGGAAAAGTGCAAACTGACAAGTTCCCCCAAAGTAAGTTCTAATCATAAACAACCCTCCCCCCCCCCCCCCCCAAAAAAAAAAAAAAAAAAGAAAGAAAGTGGCGTAAGTCCCAATCTATGTCCGTTTACACATGCATCCCTAAAATTTTTACAAACATCCAATTATTTGAATGTCTGCTTTGATCATTTGACTTTTAAGCTTGTTAAACCCATGTCAGTGATATCACCCCACCAACACCTCAACAGCCTCTGTGCACCTACAGCAGGAGACCAACATGTGAAAGGCCGCGGGAGAGTGGTGAGATACCAGGTCAAACAAAGGTAACAAAGATAAGTGAGCTGGCCCACGTTGACCACATGTAGCAAACAGGCACCACCACTTAAAATATATTTGGGGAGTCAGTTATAAATTTCTATAAATAGATGTAGGAATGATTGGCATTGACACTTGTGTCTATTCTGATTGTATTTGGAGGAACTCCATCGTTTCTATCAAAGAAGTCAGTATTTAAGATACTTCCACTTATTTCTCTGGGTAAAATTGCATCTTTCATTCAATTTTAACCTTAATCCCATCATTCCTCCACTTCTTTGCCCAGTTCTCACTTCTCACTGCTCACTGCCATGCCAGATATACAGCTCTGTTCTGTTCTTCTACTCAATTCATCCTTTCCCATCTGCTCAACCATGCCATTCATCTCTGCTCTACTATTCTACTCATTTCATCCTTTTACCGACCTATTCAGCTCACTGCCAAACCATAATTTCAACTTCAGCTATCTCAAAATGACCAATCTGTTTTAAGTCACTATGTTTCAATTGAAATAAATATGATTTTTCTACGAAAACTCCTCCTGTCTTCCGGTCCTGTTGATTGCTCAAATAGATAGATATCCAGACTTCTTTAATTTTTTTTTCCTCATACAATCTTCATTATTTCTTTGGGAAGTTTAAGTTTCAAAATTTCTGGAACATTGTACTGTCTCTTCTACTTAATTATAGTTCCAATTAGTATATAAGTATTTAAAAATATTGTTCCCAATTCCATTTCTGGACATTTAACCTCATTTTCTTAAAATTATTTCAATTTATCCTCTATTTTTTTTAGGAGCAGTGACGTAGGAAAAGGAATAAAAGGGTGATGAATAAGGAAAAGGAGGAAGAACAGGGAGATAAAGGGAGAAAGAGAGACTGGGAACTATGACTATATAATACACCTCAATAATAATTCAGTCAATGATGCCTACAAAAAAATAACTAGGGCTATTTATAAATTCCTAAATACAGTGATAAATAATAATAATAACTAAAAATAAAATAAAATGAGATGAAAGCAAAAGAAATCCTAAATAAAACATAAGTTGTCTGTAATTTGAATTAGAATCTCAAAAAAAAATTACACAGCAAATCTTCCCAAATTTCCCATCGCCCTTGAAAGAACTGTCCTCTGGATGGGAAGACTGCTGATAGAATGCCAGCAAGACAGATTCTAAGCAATAAAACTCCTCCCCCATGATCCAAGTAGCATCCAAATCTGAGCAGCCTTTTCAATAAAGGTGGAAGGGACTACAGTATGCCACTTTCCAAGAAGATTCTGGTGTGTTCTCTGACAAAGAAAGTGTACAAGGAATAAGAAGAACCTTACTCTGATACCAAATTGACATACGACAAGGGATGAAAAGGCCAAGGGAGAAGGGAAACAAAGAAAAACAAAAAATGATAAAGGGACAGAGAGAATGGGAGAGGGCATGACAGCAAAATGCTTCTCAACAATAATTCAATGAATGAGATTGACCATTGACAGGACTAAACCTACTGCTACCAACAAGGAGAGATAGAAGAGTAGCCAAGGATTAGAAAACGGGAGACTATCGGTCCAGAAGAAAGTGTAGAGGATAAAAATCAGATAAGACAGAAAGTAGAAGAGCAAAACAGAGTGATGGCGAAGGGTAGGAGGGAGCGATTAAAAAGTTGTGAGTGGCATGTAAAAAAAGAGAGTTGTGGGAATTATATCTTTTTTAATTAATATTGTAATCAGATATTATAGGATCAAGTTTGTTATCCTAGGTTAGTTAGATTAGATTTTATCGTATTGTTTGTTTTTGAATTCCCTAGAAGACAGGATCTGTTATAACAGATTTATTTCCTTTGTACTCTATATATTTCTGATGAATAAGAAAGGAAAGATCATCGGACTCAATTATCTGGTTCCTAATATTCTACATGGTATCAGAGCCAGGTTCCGATCCTGGGACCTGTGGGTTATCAATAGACTACCTACTCGCATCCTCTCTCATATGTCCCCTCTTGATAAACTCCGTGAAACCCATGTGACCTCACACCTTGATCACACTCTTCCTCTACGTGTCTTTGGATGTACCGTATATGTCCATATTCACCATCCTCCCTCCAAATTTGACCCTCGGTCAATTCCTTGCATCTTTGTTGGCTATTCTAATTGTCAAAAAGGTTATCGATGTTATGACCCCAAATCCCAACGACTCTTTGTCAGCCGAGATGTCACCTTTGCTGAAGCCATCCCTTTCTATTCCCAACCTTCGAGTCAGGGGGAGAATTGGAGTGACTCTTAGCCTACTATACCTGAACCAATACCACCGTCCTATCCTGTGATCATATCTTCTACACCTGATTCCCCCACATCTGATTCACTCACACTACCATCACAAACAGGGGGAGACAAATATTATGGCAAGGTTTACTCTAGGAGGAACAAAAAGGTAGTAGAGTCCATTATGCCTGAGGCTCAGCCACTCTCCCAACCGAGAGAGACTCCTGACGCCAATAAAGACCTAAACATGCCCATTGCATTGAGAAAGAAGACACGTTTCTGCACTCGACATCCTATTCAGGACTACATGTCATATGGTAATCTCTCCCAGAAATATTGTCATTTTGTCACTAACCTTAATCAGGTTCAGATTCCCACAAATATACATGAGGCACTTGAAATTCCTGAATGGAAAAATGCTGTCTTGGATGAGATGAATGCTCTTGAGAAAAATCAAACTTGGGATATCACTAGCTTACCCCAAGGTAAAAAGGCAGTAGGGTGTAAGTGGGTATTCACACCCAAATACAATGCTGATGGTACCTTGAACAAGTACAAAGCCAGCCTAGTTGCCAAGGGTTTTACGCAAACTTATGGCTTGGACTACAATGAAACTTTTGCCCCTGTAGCAAAGTTAAACACTGTCAGAATCCTGATTTCCATTGCTGTTAATCTCGACTGGCCTTTACAACAGCTAGACATCAAAAACGCCTTCCTAAATGGGGATCTAAAAGAAGAAGTTTATATGACACTTCCACCTGGTTTTGAGAATGGTCATGGCAAACAAGTATGCAAGCTGAACAAGTCCATTTATGGATTGAAACAGTCTCCTAGAGCGTGGTTTGACAGATTTTCACAAGTTCTAAAGGCTGAAGGATATAACCAATGTCTCTCTGATCACACTATGTTCACCATAAACCATGAAGGTATGATTACTATCTTAATAGTATATGTGGATGACATAATACTTACAGGGAACAATCCTCAAGAAATGAACAGAATCAAACTAGCGCTAAACAAGGAATTTGAAGTCAAGGACCTTGGCAACTTGAAATACTTCCTAGGAATGGAAGTGGCTAGGTCAAAAGAAGGAATTCACATTTCACAAAGAAAGTATGTCCTTGATCTACTAAAGGAAACTGGCATGCTTGGGTGTAAGCCAAGCAAGACTCCCATTAGTGTCAAGAAGAAGAAGAAGAAAGTAAAACAATCGACAACCGAACAAGAGGTGGCAAAAAAAAAGAAACAAGAAGAGGAAGAAAAACCAGCAGACATAGGGCGCTACCAGAGATTGGTTGGAAAACTTATCTATCTTTCTCACACACGGCCTGACATCTCCTTTGCAGTAAGTACTGCAAGTCAACATATGCACTCACCAAAGCAGAAACACTTAAATGCAGCGTATAAAATCGTGAAATATCTCAAAGGAACTCCTGGCCGAGGTCTCTTCTTCAGAAAAACTAACCTGAGGACTATTGAGATATATACTGATGCAGATTGGGCAGGAGACCAAGAGAACAGTAGGTCTACTTCAGGATACTGCACGTTTGTATGGGGAAATCTAGTAACGTGGCAGAGTCACAAGCAACGAGTGGTATCCACAAGTAGTGCAGAATCAGAATTAAGATCACTTTCGGAAGGACTCAAAGAAGGGATATGGATAAAAAGGGTTGCTGATGAGACCTACACCAAGATAGAATTTCCATTAAAGCTTTATTGTGATAATAAGGCAGCCATAAGCATGGCATTGAATCCAATACAACACAGTAGAACTAAGCATGTTGATGTTGATCGTCACTTTATCAGGGAAAAGATTGAAGATGGAATTATTTGTCTCACCTACATACCTACAACATTACAGCTTGCAGATATACTCACAAAAGGTCTTCCCGAGGACATATTTGAAGGTTTTGTATGCAAGTTGGACATGATGAGTATCTATGATCCAACTTGAGGGGGAGTGTGGGAATTATATCTTTTTTAATTAATATTGTAATCAGATATTATAGGATCAAGTTTGTTATCCTAGGTTAGTTAGATTAGATTTTATCGTATTGTTTGTTTTTGAATTCCCTAGAAGATAGGATCTGTTATAACAGATTTATTTCCTTTGTACTCTATATATTTCTGATGAATAAGAAAGGAAAGATCATCGGACTCAATTATCTGGTTCCTAATATTCTACAAGAGTAGCTGAGAAGAATGAAGGGGGAGAATAATCTTGGTCAGGATTTCGATAGAGAGAGCCAACCACTCGATAGTTCATAAACATGTTCTGTATTAGGTTCTTGAAGGGTGTTGAGAATATCAAGTTTTGAAATATTAATTAAATATTATAATTAGGAATATTGTTTAGTATTTATTAGTATTAAATATAAATATTATATTTTAGGAATATATCTTTATGATATTATGATTTAATTATATTAGATTATGATAGATTTTAGGGTTAAGGTTAGCCTATTAATTTACCTATATAAAGGCCTCCTTATACTCTCTTCTATTCTTAAGAATCAATAATATTCAGAGTATTTCTCATGTGCTTCAATGTGACCTTTCATTCTCAACATAGTATCAAAACCAGGTTCCGATACTAGGACCTGTGGGTTATGTGGGTTATGAATATTATTGATCCTTCAATCTCAACAAAGGGTATTGCTTTGTATTATGTGTGTGTCTGTGTAGTAAAGGAACTGTAATCCTTTCATTCTCCGTCTTTGTTAGTGTTCTTACTGTTGCTCATACCTTCACTCTCATCATCATTGGTACCATCTGTATAAGTGATACATAGAAATTAGGAGATAGTTAAGGAATTGTTAGGAACTTAGGAGTAGTTAAGTAACATGATAGGAATCCATCCAACCTCTGTAAATCTGTTTGCATAGGATTCATATGTAATAGCGTGAATGAAATGGTATGTTGGTGTTTGTGTTATTTGAGGTATGTCATGTACCAACAAGTGTAGTTTAGTGTTCTGCAAGAGGAGTCTGCATCATTCTGTGTTTTGTTGCGGTATATCTGTTAGAAACTATAAGAAAATTATCCGAGTCCACACTTAAAAGCTTAAAACCCTTAAACAAGGTGCAAAATAAGATTAGAAAAAATATTAGATTAAACTATATCAGCAGCATGATCTAACAAATAGTGTTAAACAAATTTATGAATGACCTGAAATTCACAATCAAATATGTCTGAACTTTTGTTCCTATAAAAGATTGTAGCACAAGAGAGACCAGAAAAAGGGTCGATCACTATTCAGTCCATTTATCCTACGCAGCAAGATACTTTGTTCATCAAATATTTATCATTATGCATATAATTGATATGGATGGATGTGTCATATCTAAATGAAATAGATGGCCAGAGCAAGTGTAGAACTCAAATTCAGTTACCTGTCAAAGCTCATCCATATGCCTTCAAACCAGTACAAGAAAAGGTTCTTACTGATGCGGGAATGGTAGTTTCGAGTGAGAGAGCAAAATGCAGCACTCCTGTAGCACAGATTCTCAATGAGGATTCGGTATAGAGACACTCATATCACTAATGCCTGATACATGGTAAACATAAAAGAATAGTATTTAATTAACACACACAACATGATATGTCCTATTTGCATTGATAGGACTGTAGAGAGATTCCTAATAATTATCAATAATCTTCAATTGATTCTTAATCTCCAGGTGATGATGCCCATCAATTAAGCGCGTCATAATGAAAGCAATTATGTGCCATGCGAAGGACTTCACTATTGATTATAAGAAATTATCATAATGGACCCATGAAAAATAAGAATGGTGAAAAGGAAAGGGGAAAAAAATGATACAGACAAAATTCAAGTGCTTGGCAGAAAGAATATCAAAGTTTGTAAATTAAATCTTTGCAAATTGTTACCGGAACAGAAATTTTATTTGATTTTTAATGTTCCTTTCAACACATATTCAGCCATATGACAGAAGGACCTAAAGTTGTTTAAATGCCAGAAACATAATACATGAAAGCAATTAATCATCAAATTAACACATCATCTCCTTATTAAGTTCTTTAAAAATAAAGAAACTAATTAGAGAGAAATGCATGTAAAAGAAGGATGAGATTTCTTCTGCAAAGAATTTAATACGGAACAATAGATGAAAAGGAGCAAGGCGAGGGCAAAGGGAGAGGAAGGATGTTCGGAGAGAAAACTGACAAAATAAACTGATATCTTCAACAAGTCTGAAAGATACATTATGTAGAGCTATAAATAAGGAGCCCACAATATAAAAAGAAAATAAGCAGAAGTTGAAAATTACATCATTGAATAGAAGTCAGAAAATGCTTAAAACTAAAATATCTCTAAACTAGAGTTTCATATGCCAAGAATAGATTTTCTATAATTTCACATCAGAAACTAAATAGATAATCTGAATTAACAAAGAAAGCCCATCAACTAGACATTTCTCGTCAGCTTAGCTATATGTTAACTACTGAAACCTTTCTAAGATAACTGCCAACCCAGTACCACAAAGAGGTTCAAAAGGCGTCACTTTATCACATAAAATCAGCAATGGTTAAAAAAATGTTCTTAAAATTGCTTACATTTCAACTTCAACCATTTGCATGAAATAAAAACATGCTTAACACATCTAATGTATATATCAAAGATGAATGACAAATAAAACCCAAGCCCAAAAACATAATACACTACAAACACAAACACGTGCAGTAAGAAGTTTTTCCAAATTAAAGTTAGCACATGACATATTACAGAAATCCTGATAGAATGAAACTCAAACTAGATTCTAACTTACCACAACCATTTACCATTCATGAGTGCATCCCGTAGAAGCACAGCAGGAGGCTCCTTCTTAACTCGTTTTTCAGTTGGTAAGACTGGTGTTGTATTAAGGCAAGCCTATGGAATAATCATATTAGCAAGCAATCTAGAAATTCTTATAGTACAAAAAGAAGGGGCCACAAAAAAGTTTTTGTGAACAATTTGAGAGAGAAAGATTATTCTGAATCCATTAATCTCAATTAATAAAAAAGAATACATACGGGCCTTTGTATAAGCAACCCAAGAGCTAACCTTAGAATCTAATCAAATCTAATCAAATCAAAATAAATTAAAATGATTAAGATATCATATCCTAAGATATGATGTAATATATCTGTATCGAATATAATAATAAGATAATGGCTAATCTAAATAATCCATAATAAATGTATAATATTCCTACACTCCCCCTCAAGTTGGATCATAAATGTTAATCATGTCCAACTTGCTTATACAACTTTCAAATGCAGGTTTGAGTAATCCTTTTGTAAAGGCAGAGGCTGTCGACAATGTTCGGAGTTAGCGGTTGCGACAAAATTGACGAGCAACAGATACTCGACAATGTTGGGAGTTATCGGCTGCGACAAGATCAACGGTCAACTCATACTCGACAATGTTGGGAGTCACCTGCTAGAAAAATTCCCTCATTATTATCGAGCGACTAGGCAGTGGCGATCACAGGGAGCAAGAGTTAATGCTCGACATTGTGATCGGATGGTGAGCCACAAATCGAAGATGAAGGTCTCACAACTGCTTGGGTTCCAACAACACCATTGTGTTGGTTCTTATCCCATGAATTTGACAAATGACAGTTTGGTTTGCGAATTTGACAAATGACAGTTTGATCTACGAATTTGACTAATGACAGTTTGATCCCTGTCAAAAGGGCAACGTTTGGATAGTATCCTTTTCGTTCTGTTTCTGAATCAAAACTCAGAAGCAGATGACGATTATTTTACTGACAGAGATCACAGACGAGATCATCAGAGATGGAAACGAACCAGAGGATGCTGAGATTGTCAGCGTTGGACAGAGACAGATGCCACTAATCCAAAAAAGGTTGCAGATGGATGCGAGAACCAGAAGATGTCGCCGACAAGTTGAGGATGACGATCTTGAGACTTGGCTCTTCGGACGAGTGAAGACGCCAGACTTGACGAGACGGATCAGCAAGGAGAACCAGTCGACAATGATGGGACTAGGCGAGAACTGAGACAATGCAAGTTGCAAAGATGACATTAGTCGAGGATGACAACACTGTGCGTGAGGTGCAGAGACGAGGTTGACGCTGGTTTATTGAGTGTAGAGACGAGGTCGACAATCTGCTAAGTTGAGGACGACGAGACCAATCGTTGAACGAGTTGTGAGGCACGATGACAGAGGAACTACCACCGACGATGACAGCATCTAAGAGGAGATGGGTCGTCAATGAAGAACTGTGCCATATGCAAAGGTCGAGAAGGACCGGGAAGGATCTGCATAGATGCTCGACTGTAGAGACAAGGTCAGATTTGAACCCTGAAGTGCTGAGAAGGCGAGAATTAACAGCGCCAAAGAATGGATTACTCTTGTTCTTTTTCATTGGCTTAGATACCATGTGGACAATTTGAGAGAAAAATATTATTCTGAATCCATTAATCTCATTGAGAGTGCATACGGCCATTCTATAGGTAAACCTAGAGCCAACCCTAAAATATAATAAAATCTAAATAATCCATAATAAATGCATAACATTCCCATAGTTTTAGATTCAAGAACCATTTGCAAAGTGTCAAGTAACTACCCTATAAAATATAACTGCCGCAAGTTCCACCAATTCGCAGTGTGAGCTACTTAAAGCTCCAAATCTATCATCTTTATTTCCATCACCCCTGGATAGAAAGATCATACAGATCACCATTAATAGCTTGAAAATTAGTTAATAAATAAGTAAAATGGGAAACAATAGAAAAACTCACCAAGGAATGGAAGAACTAGACATACAGCCCTGATCAAGATCCTTACAAACCACATCCAGAAGTTGTTCTACCAATGAATATCCATCTTTAACACTCCTTAGTAAATTTAACTGTAACCTTGCATAGAACATAAGTGCATCCTGCAGCAAAAGTATTAATAAAAAAACAAAGAGCAATGTGAACTCTCAAGAGGCAAGCTGAAGTAGAAGCAATAGCATAGAAACTGTAAAATTATGAGACCTTAAGAACTCGATCGTGTGTTGTCAGCCAGCAGCGGAACACAAACTGCTGCAAGGCATTATGTATCTCCAACGATCGACAGCCCAAATTTGGGCCATCATTCAACAAATATGTATTGATACACTCAACAAGCTTGCGTGAAATCTTTCCTTCGTCCCTAAAGAAAGTACAAAGAGCAAACAACAAAATGTACTCTAGCAGATGCTAAAATGATGTGATGAAAATACAACACACACAAATGCACATATATATTAGAATGCCTAATAATATACCTGATATATGAGCATATCTTGACAAAACCCTTGATAATGTCTTCCCTGAGATTATTAGGGCAGTCACCAGGAGGATTTTCAAGAAGTGAATGAAGTGTCAGGATGTACCGGAAAACCTCCTCCTTTGAAATGTGATGAATATTAGTCCCATTCAAGCTTGTTTCAACATTCTCGATGTAAAGAAGCACCAAATCTTGGCATAGGAAATTGACATAATACATAAGGTAAGATTACAATGTTTAAGAAAGATTGTGTGATTGAGACATGAACTAAAAGCCCCAAGTTTAGGGAAAAAATTACTTCGGTAAATGCGCTTCCTGATTTGCAAACTATAATCCTTGACTGCCAATAGATGACGAAGTATAATCCCATATTCTGACTGAAAGCTTAGGACATTGCTCAAGACATCCCAAACGTGGTTAAAAAGGGATTTAACCACGTGAGATAAAGGCAGCATTTTACCTACCATAAAATGACAGTGAAAAACTTATTGAGAACAGCAGCTTTAGTCCCAAGAAGTAATTATGTCATCCGGCTCTCAGCTTTTTGTCATGAACTTCCAGTTTGGAAGCTGGAACCAAAAAGACTACAAGATCTGTGCTCAGTGAAAAGCTCAAAATGATGTGTTTTGTTTATTGGCAAGTTTTGGTGTCTGAACATCCTTTCTTTTTAAATACATGGCACACCCAGCTGGTGCACCAGACTGACAAGAAATAGCAGTTAATTTGACAAGCACTGAATGGTAAAAACCTAAATCTAAAAACAAATCAACTGCTAGTTTGTATTCTTCAAGTCCACATATAAAGTAGAACCTCAGGTGTACCCATAAATGTTATTTCTTCCCCAGGATTGGCCCCCTTCGTTTTACTGCACTCATTTTAGACTTTAATTTCTTTTCCTTTTAATTAAAAAGGGTGAAAGGAGAAAAGAAGAAAAGCATATGAACAACTACATTACTAATAATCACCTGAATACTTAGCATCTTCTGCCCGTTGCACAACCATTCTAAGAGTCTTTGCATAAATCATTTTTGGCATTCGCCGCTTACTTGAGGATATTTCCGATGAAGTAGATTGAATAAGCAAAGAAATAAGAAAAGGCCATGTTTCAGCTGCCCCTCAAAAAAGAAGAATAAATAGTGTCACTTGCATACGTGTTGACTTTGATAAACTATTGCATCCAGCACTATCAAAAGTTTATAAAGAAAATTGTCTTACAGTGAGGAATTTCATCAGGCCTAAGCTTTGCAGTACTCTGTCCAACAAACTTGCAGAAATTAAATGATTGTTCGCCTTCTAACCAAGTATTCAGCAGCTTGACCCCTTCCTGATAAAGTACAGCATGTCAGCACATATTAAAACCAAATGCGGGTCATGATCATTGGAGAATATAATCTACTCTGAAAAGTCTAGTCCAGTAGTAAACAAAGATCATCTGGTTATTTATACCGAAATGATATATTGCATGCCAGGCATTTTAACATCAGTTTCGCAAGGAATGACGAATATGAGTGGTTGATGGCTTTATGCACAGATATCAGGAACCATCATTTACTACCGTATTAAAATGTAACTATTTAAGATACTTATAATGGCTTGTTGAATTCAATCACACGGTTATGGGAAAAGAAACAAGATATACAGCAAGGTGCCATTATACCCAGACTTGCCCCCGGAAATTTTACATTCTAACATCGAACCTCAGATTATTAAGTAGCATAACCTGAAGAAGAAGGAATCTATCCATCTCAGTTCAATCTACATTTCTTTCAGGTTCAATTTGTCGCAACTACTCGCTAGATAGTTTTGTGTGGAGTTCACAGTAGGGCATTGATACTGGATGTTGCTTGGACCACTTAGACGGACGGAACCAACTCAAAATTTCCAATATTAAATTTAAACATCGACAACATGAAAGACGAAATTTCCATCCGTAATAGCCGGTTTAAAAAAGTTTCACGGCTTCAGTCATTAGGAATTTTATATCGGGATATTCTGATCGAATAAACAAATAAAAATTTATAGTTGATGAAAGAAGTGAAGGTTACATCGCGAGCTTTAGCTTTATCAGAAGCGAGCTTCTCAACAATCTCTCGTACGTCTCTAGAACGGACAGTCGCCATTATCACGACGCACTGGTACAGTCAAAAATCTCAAGCGTGAGATCAGACAAGCTAACACGGGTAGTCTGGAAGCTAGGGTTTCTACCAGTGGTTCTTGATCAGTTGGGGGACAATGGCGGGAAAGCTAAGGGGTTTGGCTACGGAAATCGTTTTATACCAGGAAGTAGAAGAAGTGGGAGACTGGAGTCTGGAAGGTGGCCGACAGATGGCGGGAAGTCGGAAATGAATAGGTTCACGGCGCGTCAAGGCAATGCCACGCTGTCATTGTCCCATTGTGCCTCGTCAGATAGATTTTCATTTTATAACTTTGCTGAAAATTTCAACGTTTTTATATTTGTTTAGCTATACTACTGTACTACTCTAATCATATTTATGAATTGATAAATGTATTTTGACTCAAAAAATTGGTTCTATTTATAAATTCAATTTCATGTAATAAATGAGATGGGTACTCATTACATGTTTTTCTTTTATGTGTTTTTCCTTCTAAGAAGCACATAACAAAATGTTGATGAAATTTTTTTAATTTTTATATATTTTATTTATTTAAATTAAATTATATACGGCATCCTGAAATATTCTGTGTACTTAGTCTCAGATTAATTAATTTTCAGTTTTACATTCAGAAATATTTTTCCTATAACACCAGTGTAATAACCCAAGAAAAATCAAATAAAATACAAATAAATAATATTAATGATAATTAATGATGCCTATTAATATTATCTGTGATAATTAATGATAACCATTGCTATTATTTGTGATGATTGATGATAATGACCATTGCTATTATCTGTGATGATTAATGATACTTGATGATAACCATTGCTATTATATATGATGATAAATGATAATTAATGACCATTGCTATTATCTATAATAATTTATGATGACCATTCATATTATCTATGATCATTGATATTATCGACGATAATTAATGATAACTTTTGCTATTACCCGTAATAATTGATGTACAAAAACTTCAACTATAAATAGGGGCTTAGCCAAACTAAATCACTTTCGATCCTTAGCATTTCTCCATTTCTCTTCTTCCCTTCTCCTCTATCTTCTTATTTCAAATTTCTTCTCTTATCTACTCGATTTCCCTCTTAGAAGCACGGAGATCAGGTAATCCTAATCCCCAGAAGTCCTAGATGTCTACAGGTCTTGGATTAATTTTATATGAGTTTTGATAGGAAAATTATGATCTTGATACCCTGTAACTTATGACGATTGAAATGATAGTTGAATTTGGATTTTACTTAGATAGATATTTGAATTATAGTAATGAATATGAGTTAGATCTGATACAGAATATCTGAATTGTTATACTCTAGATGAGTTTGAGAAGTTATGATGCTTTTGAGCAACTGATATATAAAATAAAGAAATTTGATAATTGTGACAATATTGAAATTCTTGATTGTGTGTGATTGTAATGAATTAATAGTGGGAAGATAGCTTTTGGATGATATCTCCTAAAGTGATGAATGTAACATCCTGAATTTTGAATCTAATATCTTGAACATAAACCTATCTTGGGAAGGCTAGTAGGCTCTATTTTTGGAAAGTAATAAATTTGAAATCAGTATTTTGTGGGCCCCGTGAATAGTATTTACTATTCACGTATACGTTTTTACTATATACAAATACGTATTTTAAAATATATATATATGTTATTCGCAAATACGTATTTAATACTTGAAATTTGTGAAATATGAATAGTGTTCACTATTCACAAATACGTATTTACTATTTAAAAATACGGTATTTACTATTCCAAAATACGTATTTACTATTCATGTGGGACCCACGTCAAATTATTTCTCCTCTGCCGACAGAAACTCTCGTGAGTTTTGAAAATTTTGGCCGCGGGACCCACTCAATAATAATTTATATTATATTATTAAAAATTTTTAAAAGAAACATCACGGGAGTAGTCACGGGCAACTTCTTTTTAAATTTTGGGAAAATTACGTAAAACGACCCAGAGACGAAAATTACACTTAAAGACCCATTTTCCAACTATAAATAGACCTTCCATTTCATTTCATTCTTCACAACTTCTAAAAGCCATAGAGAGAGGTAGAGAGAGAGAGAGAGTAGAGAGACATTTGCTTGAGAGTCTTATAATAGCTGGTTGGTGATTCAGGTATTAGCAAGTAACAGGTAACTCTGAATATTCTTCCTTATACTTGTGAATTATGTATGATTATTAATTGGTTTGTTTACTATTTTGGCAAGAATATTTAGAAAATATTTATGGTTTTAAGATCTGGTGTGGGAACTTTGATTTGCAAATCTGCAGAGGTACTATTTATACGTACGTTACTATTTACGTATACCGTATTTACTATTCATTTTACTATTCACATATACCGTATTTACTATTCATTTTTACTATTCACATTTACTATTCACGTATACCGTATTTACTATTCATTTTACTATTCACGTATACCGTATTTACTATTCATTTTACTATTCACGTATACCGTATTTACTATTCATAAATACGCATATTGATGTATAAAACTTTATGGTATAATAATGCATTATTTTGAGTGAACATATTCGTCATGGCGGTTGTATTATGATGGGTGGAGTAAGGAGGGATTTGAATGACAAGAATGATTTATGCCACCACTCGGTGCACAGTGGATGGTACTTGTTTCAGGGCCCCATCTTCCATGTTTTCCTCTGGCCGGGATTTCATTGAAGTTGTGGGACATGTGACACCTCCTTAGTTATTTTAAAGGAGGGGAGCCATAGTCCAGATTTAAGCTCTATACCTTTGGCCGGGTGTATCTTAAGATTTGGTGAGCTTGGAACAATTCAGTCAAATGAATAAGTTTCTATTGGACTATGTGTTAGCCTATGGCTCCAGTCAGCGGTATACGGATGGAGGTGGTATAAGGGAGGCTGCATACTGCATAATGCATTTCTGAACAGATCAAGGATTTGATAGACTGATGAATGATTTGTAAAGACATATGATGAGAACTTCTGAAAAATATATTTATATATATAAAGTCATATTTTATTATTTTTGTATTGATAACTACTTTTACAAATAATCTTTGTAAGAGAAAGTATGGTATATATTTATATTTATGAAATAAGTTTATGCCTTTTTATCATACATTATTTACTTGTATGCGGTGGAAATATTCAGTAGTTACTGAGATGTGTAATCTCACCCCATATTATCATTTTTCAGGTGAATAACTTAGTAGAGATCAAGGGAATGCACCCATGGAGTGAGCTTTGTAGGCTCTTCTGTACTCCTTTAGTTTATGTTGTGTTATTTTATTTGCCATGAACCTAAAAGACTTCCGCATTTTAAAATAACTCTTATTTATTGGATTTATTTTGGCTCTGTATAAATGGATTTCTACCTTTGGCCATATTGTAAATATGTTTTTGAGCGTTGAATATCCTATATTTGGAGGTGTTACTAATATTTTGGCCAAGATTTTGGTATTGAAAATGAGGCGTTACATTTTTGGTATCAGAGCAAAGGTTCTGGCCAATCTGTAAATTTCCTATCAGTTTTCTAAATAAAAATTTTGAGGTCATGGCAAATTAAGTATCATAACATGTGCATTTTCCTTTATAGCTTTGGATTCTTTTTACCAATTTTCTTGTGACATTCATGATAGGAGAAGAATGGGTTAATCAAAATATTCAAGTGATTGATAATGAGGATTTATGATTTGAGGATGTGATTGAGATTAAATTTCAGAGCCGCGTAGCGGAAGATGGTAAGTAGAAAATTTATTGAATATTGGATTCTGTAGGCCCAAAATTACTTTCTAGGGGATGAATATTTTTATTGGTGTCTAGGAAAGTGATTGAAAGACTAAGCCCCTATTTGATGTTTATTCAATTAGTTGCCGTTGTAAAAAGTATGAAGAGATTTTCGCTAGATTTTCACTTACCTAGCTAATTTATATGAGTAACAGATGACAATACCATAACAGAATACGGGCATAGTCTTGATTATACAGAATAACTGGCTTAAGTTTGAATTTAATAAGATAAAGTTGAGTTTGGCAGGAAAACTCGAAAATCCTTATGAATCCTAGAATAGAGATTACAAACATTAGCAAGAAGGCTAAGAAGAGTAGACTATATTAATTCAAGCATCAAGAACAACAGTTGGTACAATCCCACCGCAAGCTTCGACTATCTCAAGTTTAAGTCTATTAATTTCTTCCTGAGCGGCTGCTCTTGAGAGAGGACCATCAGGAGACATTGTTCTTCTCAATCTAGCTATTTGCTTCATAGTGCTTCGAATTTTTACATAAGGCCAATGCTTTATTCCTCCCCTATGGCATATTTTCATTAGAACATTTTTGCATAGACGAACTTGTTGAGCCGCTTCTTGTTGAGGTAAATGGAAGAAGTCTCTAAGATCATCTATTGACATTGATGCAGCTCTAATATTTTGTTCAGCTCTTGATCGGTATGGATTACTAGGTATGGGGACTGAAGGATTATTATTTACAACCATGAGCTCTTTTCCTTTATTGGATATATTTTCTGTATTGGTTGGAAATGAACTATTAGGGAGTTCATTTTGATTTTTAGTCCATTCCAAACCAACACAGAGGGCCTCATAGTAGGCTGATAGGGGATCTGACACCAGGACATACCCTAAAGAATTTTGATTCAAACAATAATTTTCTAGAAAATGTTTGACATCTTCTAAATTTTTCTTACCAAAGTCAAATACTTGAGGATTGGAAGAACCTCCTTGTACGTCCTGGTGAAAGACAGCGTGGCATATCATACCAATCCTCCCATGAACTTCAAGTTTATGGTATTGAAGTCCATTGGTATGAATGATCTCTCGTAGAACATGGCAGCAACCACATGAGAATGGATTAGTAGTCTCCGTCAAGCTAGAACCAGGATTCCTTGGTTGAGAAGGTACCGTGGACTCCATAAGATCTGCCATATTACGACATCTTTGGACAGGTCGCCTTGATGGACCTGCTTCAGATTCCTTTCTGTTAGTAGTTGTAAAAATAGAATCTTGTATCCTTGGAGGAGGAGTAGGAATGTTAATCGTTGAGGCAGATGAATGAACATTCATACTTACGGGATTTTGGGGAAGTAAAGAAGAATAAGGGTATGATGCATTGTTTGACAAGTCAGACAACATGTTAGTCTGATAGTCATGAAGTAAAGCTTCAAGAAAGAAAGGGTTGAATGAATCGGAGACTGGAATAGAGTTACTTGAACCGGCCATGTTTAAGGATAAAGTGGAAGAATATAGGGAAAGTTACGATCGGAGAGGAAATATGTATGTTGATGTGAAGCTTGAGAGGATGTGAAGCCTGAGAGAATGTGAAACAATTACTCATGCTTTACTCGGTTTATAGCTGGGCTAGTAACGTCTAGATTTTGTTAAGCAGCATTGGATTCTCATCTGTCGCTGGCTTATAATTATGCAAACTTTGTTGTTATGCGGAAATTTTATGGCACCGCACCCTAGTGCACCCTAGCCACCGTTAGGGGTCGCAGTTTCCTAGACCTTTACAGACAGAAATCGCTATGGCATTTATTGCTAGCTGTGTTTTCAAGAAATTAAGTTTGGACGTTTATACGCACATTTATCTAAGAAATCTGTCTTGGATGTGCAGCTGACTCAAGATGTCGGAATTGGCATTTGAAAATAGGATTTTAAGCGTAAGCGTGCTAAGGTGATAGTAATCTTGGGAAGGGTGACTTTCTAATAATATTAGATGAACCTGAGAGAATCCGAAGATTTGAAATGATGATGAGTTGTGCCAATTAACCCGAGAGCATTCTTCACTCTCTGAGTATCCGAAGAACTCTATGAATTTGTCACAGATAATTCAAAGACTAAGGTTTTTGGATAAACATGTTGGAAGATCGATGGAAAGGTATGAAATGGTGATCCTTAGGAATGCCAGAAAGATGTTAGAATGAATATAGTAAATATTGAGGATAGGCTTTAATTTAATCTAAGCTGAAATAGAACTTAAGAACGAAATGAGCCTTTGTGATATTGCAGGTTGAGGTAGAATTAGAACCTTGTGAATACTGCTGAGGTTGTAGATAGTCTTCATATAACCCAAGAATTAGATTAGGAATTGTGAATCATGATCTTAGTATGTATAATGGGTATTTTTGGGGAAACACGAATTATCAGTTGATGTTGAGGTTATAAGAATCAAATTGTAAACTTGACTATTAATGTCTGGGAATATTTGAAAATAGACTTGAATTCAATCTGAGTTAAGATAGTATGTCTAATTAAGAAAGTATGAAATCCGGTGATTTATGTTACAATATTAGTATGTTATTTGGGTGTGATTAATAGATAACTATGAGAGGAACAGATGATATTTAGTATATGTCTTTGAGATACTAAGGATTGAATTCGAATCATGTGAACAATGCTGAGATTGTGAGAATAATATTTGACTGTTTTAAATCTTAGTCTAGGAATTGTGAAACATGAATTTAGAATGTTCTATGGGTATTATTGAGGACACATGATATCTCTGTCTTGCTGATATTGAAGTTCTAAGAGTTGATTTGTAATTTGACAATTATCATTTTTGGGGAAAGTTTGAGGATAGTTCTTAAATGATATAAGCTATGGAGTATGATGAATCTAGTATGAATAATCGGGGTTTTAGAAATAGGATGATGAATCTGAAAGTTGGTAGGGGATCTAGAGGGTTGCTACTAGTAGAAATGTAATATAACAGTTCAACTTAACAGTTGTATTGATTCTTTAGGAGACTGAATTGATTGAATAAATTGAGATATTAGAATATGGTATTAATTGATTTGAGAGAAATAGGGAACAAAATGTGATACCAACATGTATAAGGTGTTCAGAGATTGCCAACTGTTTAACTAGCATAGGAAATGATCTTGATAATAGAATCTTTCTTTAGAAATAATGAATTGAGTGTTTCATGGATGAGTTGAGTAGAATAAGTTGGAACCTGGAATGTAATCGGAGTTGGTGACTATTTAAAATAAGTTGCTAGGTCCCTGAGTATTTGAATTTTGAACTTACCAATGCACTTGCTGTGTTTGGAAATTTTTACGCAATATTTACAACAGGATTTAAGACCAGTTTGTAATCGACATTTATAAACTATGATGTCTTATGGAATGAATCCTTGCGAAATTCGAACAAGAATTGACTTTTACATTATGATTGTGGTGGAAGGTGTACAAGTTAGAAGAGGTTGGAAACTGTTGTGGATATACTTAGTTTGCAGAATCTTGCCAAATGTACTTGTTTTTGAATTACTTGCCATTGGTGAAAGCTAGATTTAGTAAGTAAGTGTTTTCTTAAACTTGAATTGAGGAAGCACGGGTATAGGATAGACGAGCAGAGGCTTGAAGCGGTAAGACCCGTTGAGCTGTTTGCATATGGTGGTATCTCTAGGCTATAAGACTTATGTGCCTAGTATTGTGTTTGTTGCCTATCATGGTAACATTAGACCTGTATGTCTAAAGTTTATCTTAAGGTTGGCAGAATAATCAGATTATATCATGTTGTGGTTATTATGGCCTGAGGGTAGCTTCTTAAGCTGTAAGATCTGAATATCCAGTGTCGTGGTAATACAATGAAATAAGCAGAAAGGAAGAATGAACTGGCCTGTGAGGCCAGTGTAACCAAGCGCTCAAATAAGGAACTAGTGGATCCTGTGTCTGAATATTACTTTGGGTACAGGATGAACGAAAATTGTGTTGTGTGCTTGGTGAGCATGTTTGGGAAAGAGATAGGACTTAGGGATAATATGATATATAAAGCTGAGTCGGAGCGGATTGTTGATGCGGGGGATAAGTAATTGAGGAACAAGGCTATTAGCTTGTAAAGGTTGTGTGTAAAGGAATGGCTCCCGGAGATGCTACTTGGGAAACGGAGGAGAGCATGCGACAAACCTATCCTCATTTATTTAAATAGGTTAGAATTCTTATTATAGCGAAATTTTGAGGACAAAATTTTCTTTTAGGAGGGGAGAAATGTAACATCCTGAATTTTGAATCTAATATCTTGAACATAAACCTATCTTGGGAAGGCTAGTAGGCTCTATTTTTGGAAAGTAATAAATTTGAAATCAGTATTTTGTGGGCCCCGTGAATAGTATTTACTATTCACGTATACGTTTTTACTATATACAAATACGTATTTTAAAATATATATATATATATATATATGTTATTCGCAAATACGTATTTAATACTTGAAATTTGTGAAATATGAATAGTGTTCACTATTCACAAATACGTATTTACTATTTAAAAATACGGTATTTACTATTCCAAAATACGTATTTACTATTCATGTGGGACCCACGTCAAATTATTTCTCCTCTGCCGACAGAAACTCTCGTGAGTTTTGAAAATTTTGGCCGCGGGACCCACTCAATAATAATTTATATTATATTATTAAAAATTTTTAAAAGAAACATCACGGGAGTAGTCACGGGCAACTTCTTTTTAAATTTTGGGAAAATTACGTAAAACGACCCAGAGACGAAAATTACACTTAAAGACCCATTTTCCAACTATAAATAGACCTTCCATTTCATTTCATTCTTCACAACTTCTAAAAGCCATAGAGAGAGGTAGAGAGAGAGAGAGAGTAGAGAGACATTTGCTTGAGAGTCTTATAATAGCTGGTTGGTGATTCGGGTATTAGCAAGTAACAGGTAACTCTGAATATTCTTCCTTATACTTGTGAATTATGTATGATTATTAATTGGTTTGTTTACTATTTTGGCAAGAATATTTAGAAAATATTTATGGTTTTAAGATCTGGTGTGGGAACTTTGATTTGCAAATCTGCAGAGGTACTATTTATACGTACGTTACTATTTACGTATACCGTATTTACTATTCATTTTACTATTCACATATACCGTATTTACTATTCATTTTTACTATTCATTTTACTATTCACGTATACCGTATTTACTATTCATTTTACTATTCACGTATACCGTATTTACTATTCATAAATACGCATATTGATGTATAAAACTTTATGGTATAATAATGCATTATTTTGAGTGAACATATTCGTCATGGCGGTTGTATTATGATGGGTGGAGTAAGGAGGGATTTGAATGACAAGAATGATTTATGCCACCACTCGGTGCACAGTGGATGGTACTTGTTTCAGGGCCCCATCTTCCATGTTTTCCTCTGGCCGGGATTTCATTGAAGTTGTGGGACATGTGACACCTCCTTAGTTATTTTAAAGGAGGGGAGCCATAGTCCAGATTTAAGCTCTATACCTTTGGCCGGGTGTATCTTAAGATTTGGTGAGCTTGGAACAATTCAGTCAAATGAATAAGTTTCTATTGGACTATGTGTTAGCCTATGGCTCCAGTCAGCGGTATACGGATGGAGGTGGTATAAGGGAGGCTGCATACTGCATAATGCATTTCTGAACAGATCAAGGATTTGATAGACTGATGAATGATTTGTAAAGACATATGATGAGAACTTCTGAAAAATATATTTATATATATAAAGTCATATTTTATTATTTTTGTATTGATAACTACTTTTACAAATAATCTTTGTAAGAGAAAGTATGGTATATATTTATATTTATGAAATAAGTTTATGCCTTTTTATCATACATTATTTACTTGTATGCGGTGGAAATATTCAGTAGTTACTGAGATGTGTAATCTCACCCCATATTATCATTTTTCAGGTGAATAACTTAGTAGAGATCAAGGGAATGCACCCATGGAGTGAGCTTTGTAGGCTCTTCTGTACTCCTTTAGTTTATGTTGTGTTATTTTATTTGCCATGAACCTAAAAGACTTCCGCATTTTAAAATAACTCTTATTTATTGGATTTATTTTGGCTCTGTATAAATGGATTTCTACCTTTGGCCATATTGTAAATATGTTTTTGAGCGTTGAATATCCTATATTTGGAGGTGTTACTAATATTTTGGCCAAGATTTTGGTATTGAAAATGAGGCGTTACAATGAACACAACCTTTGGGCTTTATGCCACTGATGTAAAAAGATATTATCCGTTCTTCTCAAAGTGGTGTCTGGCAAGGTTTCCCAGGATACTAGTAGCAACTTTGGGAAAAGGTGTGCACACTAGGAAGAGATGTTTTGATGATGGCCAATTTGATGATTTGTGACTGGCAGGGTTTCCTGGGTCATAGGGTAGACTGACAGGGTTTCCCGGATCTACCATGGTTCTCTTCCCACTAAATAGACTGACAGAGTTTTCCGGGTCTATCATGAATTTAATAAGGCTAATGAATAATAATTGATTTGACGTGAATAATATTTGATTCAATTACTACGTGATCATATATTTGATTAGACTATTATGTTTGAGTTATGTGAATTGTGTTTGATTGGGATTACCAGCTTTGTTAATATTTATGTTTTGGGCTGTGATGATCCTTCGGAAGAGCAGAATTTTCAGTGAAACAGGGTGCAAAGGATGGGGTTAGCAGTGGGCTGTGAGGATAACGTCTCAGTGATTTCTAGCTGATTCTAGACTTTACAAAATCTTTATGAATTCAATAAAATGTATTAAACATATTTTCTTTAGTTGAACCTTAGCTTTTGGTTTCATTTTAATGTAATTAGCCTTGTGCTTGTCTTTGTACAATTGCGGCAATAACATTTCCCAAATTTGGTTTATTATAAATTGTTAGAAATTTAAGGGTGTTACAACTAGTATCCTGTAAATCAATCAATTTAAAATACTGGATACAAAAAATATTTCAGGATCATAACAGTATATAATTTAATATAAATAAACATAGGGATGTGATATTGTCGTTACAAATGTCACTATCACTTTTTCACCGTTAGATAAGAATCTCATCTACCTTTATCATTTCTCTTTCTTATTGAGATTCTGATCTAACGGTGAAAAAAGTGGTAGTGACTTAGTATTGACCAAAATTAGTAATGACAATATCATATCTCATAAATAAAATATATATAAAAAATTTTAAAAAAATCATTAATATTTCTTTATGCGCTTCTTAGGAGGAGAAGCACCTAAGAAGCACATAAAGGAGAAGCATGGAATGATGATTCTCCTAAATAAGGGTAAAGTCAAAAATTTCTCCCATAATTATTAAGTTAACTAATTCTTCTTGAAATTTGAAATTTAGTTAAAATGGACTTGTAAATAATACCATTAAAGAAAAGATCAAACTTAAGCCCAGTTCTGTGTGTCCATTACATATAGTAGGTCCAATTAGCAAATAAAATGCTGACACATGGCTGATGAGAGTTGACACAGATAGTAAGGAACGGGCTCAAGTCCCAAAAGGTCGAGAGTTCGATTTCCTCTGTCGTTGTGAGGGCTCCTTCGGTAGGCAATCATGTAAGAACCCCTGTAAGTGCTCAAAGAGCCCTGGGGTGCCTTGACTTTAGTGGGGAACCGGTGCCGAACCTACCTAAACTTTTTTGTATAAAAATAAAAATAAAAATGATGACACATGAATTAATTTGACACTTCAGCACTTAACCCCAAATGATTCTGTTGAACCACCGTTAGGCAATTAAATTTCTTCTTTTTGTTCGGAATTCGAACCAGGACTCTCCCTTCCGTAATTGTAAATCGCCGATATGGAAGCAATGTTTTTATCTATCGATGTTTCTCTATGATTTCGATGGTGATTCTCTATCCTGACCTCTCTAAAATGTTCACCACCACCTGTAGGCGGAGCCACCAATAAGAGAAGGGGGCCAAATGCCCCTTGGATTGGGGAATTTAAAAAAAATAAAAAATAATACATGTTTGAATGATTATCCACCCTTAATACATTAATATTGTACTTCGTAATCGAATGGGGGATGAATGGTTGAATGATTGTTTGGTGCCTTATATTGAAAAAATGTATTTGGTAGCATTGATACTAAGGCAATTATGATATAATTTCAAAAAAATAAGGCCTACAAGGATAACATTGTAATTATTTTTATTGTAATAATACTTTTGTTATTAAAATATATGTACTTGAACTTATTGAATGCTCACTCTTCATTGTAATTTATGTAGCTGCGTTTCTAATAGCACTTACATCGCTTTTCTAAATGACAAGTTTGTAAAATATTTGTCTCTCTTATTACATCATTAGTATTCACTTGATTTCATGAATACTTTTTTGATTTTCTTTTCTTGTTTATATCTTTTTTTTAATGTATTTAAAAATTATCTATAATGCCCCAGATTTTTAATAATAATAATAAGATAGTAAATAAATATTTAGAATTTAATAATGTGTGTATTATTTTACAATTTATTAATTGGAAATAATTATAGTAATAATAAAAATTTAGAATTTAATTGTATTTTTTTATAATTTATTAATATTGGCGATAGTTAAAAACAGCCCAGCCCATAGCTAAACTGTAACACCCCCAAATTCTAACAGTTATAATAATAAAAATTTAAATGATTTTTATAAATAAACTAATGAATTTCGAAATAACAATATTGGGGAGTGTTACCGCCGCACTTGTACTGGGACAAGCGCAAAGCTACTTATTACATTAATATAAATTAAAACTTAAATAAAGATGTCTTATCTAAAGCATAAAATAAAAAAAGAAAGAAACTAGCTAGAGCTTTTTATTATTCTTCCTCACTTCTCACTGCTAGCCCCAATGGCCCCAGCTTTTGAGACCGGTTTCAATGAAAATCTGCTCCCCCGAAGGATCGTCGCAGCCCATGAACACACATACATCAGCAAAAGCCCATGAACACACATACATCAGCAAAAGCCCATGAACACACATAAATAATTAAATTAATTACATAATGATAGGGAAAATAACATATATATATTTATAATCCACAAAATCAATTTCTCATACTCATCATAGCTATATATTATCATTGACTCAAATATTATTATTCATCATCTTTTAAAATTTATTTAGACCCGGGAAACCCTACCAGTCTATTTAGTTTAGTGGGAAGAGAACCATGGTAAACCCGGGAAACCCTACCAGTTTACCCTGTGACCCGGGAAACCCTGTCAGTCACAATCAATCAAATTTGGCCATCAAGTATTTCTTCCTAGTGTGCACACCTCTTCCCAAAGTTGCTACTAGTGTCCCAGGAAACTGTAACACCCCCCAAATTTCTAACAATTATAATAACATAAAATTGCAGTAATTTTTATAAATAAACACTGGAATTCAAAATAACCAAATTTGGGAAGTGTTACCGCCGCACTTGTATCGGGACAAGTGCAAGGCTGTCTTATTACATTAACGAAAATCCAAACTCAAATATAAGTATTTTATTCAAAGCATAAAAATAAAATAAAACTAGCTAGAATTGTTCATTGGTCTTCCCCACTTCTCACTGCTAGCCCCAACAGCCCCAACTTTGAAACCTGTTTCACTGAAATTCTGCTCCCCCGAAGGATCGTCGCAGCCCAGAACACAAACATCAGCAAAAGCTGGCAATCCTAATGAACAAAAATAGAATAATAATAATAATAAAATATTCATAGGATGAAAGAAAAATATCATATACATATATATAATCTAAAGTATCGATTTTAATATTCATCACATCTATATATTCATATCGAATCCAATATTGTTCATTATCTTTTTAAATTTATTTAGACCCGGGAGACCCTGCCAGTCTATTTAGTTTAGTGGGAAGAGAACCATGGTAGATCCGGGAGCCCCTGCCAATCTACCCTGTGACCCGGGAGCCCCTGCCAGTCACAAATCATCAATTTGGCCATATCACAATAAATCAATTCGTCCTAATGTGCACACCTCTTCCCAAAGTTGCTACTAGTGTCCCGGGAGCCCCTGCCAGACACCACTTTGGAAAGAACGGATATAATCGGTTCACATCAAATAATATATCGAGGCATAAAGCCTAAGGGTTGTGTTCATCACTTTAGGAGGTACCATCCCAAAGCTATCCTCCCACGATTTAAAGTATTTTAAATACACTCACATAATAAATGGATTTCTCAACAAAATATATAAATATATATGTGTGTGTGTGTGTATATATATATGAAAGCATTTATAAATTTCAATCATACAAAATAGATTTCTCAAATTTACGAAAACCAAACCGAGTATATAAACTGCTATTTGTTAATTATGAAAACCCAAGGTAAAATCATTTAAAAAGAGAATTGTTCTAAGGATTAGGATTATATATAATATATTTTATATATAACAATTCTATCAAAATTTATATAAAAGTATAAAAATAACCCAAGATTCATGGGGATTAGGATTAGCAAAATATGATGTAGAGAAGAAGAAGAAGCATAGGATATAAAATTACGCTAAGACTTATGGAATTACGATTAGTAAAATAGGATGTAGAGAAGAAGAAGAAGAAGAAGCACGACATGCAAGGTTGTCCTGGGAATTAGGATTACCTATCGAAATATAAAATTACACTAAGACTCATGAGATTAGGATTACCTGGTCTCCGTTTTGCTAGCTTTTAGAAGAATAGAGAAAGAATAGAGGAATTAGAATAATAGAGAAAGAATAGCGAAAGTAGTAGAAGAGAATATGAGAAGAGAAGGGGAGTATTCAGGGTTAGGCTAGGCTCATATTTATAACAAAATTTTAGGGTTTAGCTTCGGCTCTTTTACCATTGCCAACTCATTAATGGGGTACATAAAAAAAAAAATCAATCAACAATGATACAAATTTAATATCATTAATACGGTATATTAAATTTAAAACCAATCAACCATGATGTGAATTTAATATCATCAATAGGGCATATTAAAATAGAAAAAATCAACCAATCATGGTTCACATTACGTTCGGTCAATCAATCATGGTGTAGATTAATGTGACTTAGTTGACAAGTAGAGGACGTATTACCTAAAATGGTCTAAATTAATGTGACTTAGTTAACAAGTAGAGGACTTATTACCTAAATCTCTTTCTTAGAGTATAAGCAGAAAATTCCTACGGCAATTAAGACTAGGAATATTTGGCCCATTAAGGCTATATAAAATAAATGGGTAATTACTACTAATAATAATATCATCAATATTAATAATTATCAGGGATATTACATTAGCCCCTGCCAGACACCACTTTGGGAAGAACGGATATAATCGGTTCACATCAAATAATATATCGAGGCATAAAGCCTAAGGGTTGTGTTCATCACTTTAGGAGGTACCATCCCAAAGCTATCCTCCCACGATTTAAAGTATTTTAAATACACTCACATAATAAATGGATTTCTCAACAAAATATATAAATATATATATGTGTGTGTGTGTGTATATATATGAAAGCATTTATAAATTTCAATCATACAAAATAGATTTCTCAAATTTACGAAAACCAAACCGAGTATATAAACTGCTATTTGTTAATTATGAAAACCCAAGGTAAAATCGTTTAAAAAGAGAATTGTTCTAAGGATTAGGATTATATATAATATATTTTATATATAACAATTCTATCAAAATTTATATAAAAGTATAAAAATAACCCAAGATTCATGGGGATTAGGATTAGCAAAATATGATGTAGAGAAGAAGAAGAAGCATAGGATATAAAATTACGCTAAGACTTATGGAATTACGATTAGTAAAATAGGATGTAGAGAAGAAGAAGAAGAAGAAGCACGACATGCAAGGTTGTCCTGGGAATTAGGATTACCTATCGAAATATAAAATTACACTAAGACTCATGAGATTAGGATTACCTGGTCTCCGTTTTGCTAGCTTTTAGAAGAATAGAGAAAGAATAGAGGAATTAGAATAATAGAGAAAGAATAGCGAAAGTAGTAGAAGAGAATATGAGAAGAGAAGGGGAGTATTCAGGGTTAGGCTAGGCTCATATTTATAACAAAATTTTAGGGTTTAGCTTCGGCTCTTTTACCATTGCCAACTCATTAATGGGGTACATAAAATAAAAAAAAATCAATCAACAATGATACAAATTTAATATCATTAATAAGGTATATTAAATTTAAAACCAATCAGCCATGATGTGAATTTAATATCATCAATAGGGCATATTAAAATAGAAAAAATCAACCAATCATGGTTCACATTACGTTCGGTCAATCAATCATGGTGTAGATTAATGTGACTTAGTTGACAAGTAGAGGACGTATTACCTAAAATGGTGTAAATTAATGTGACTTAGTTAACAAGTAGAGGACTTATTACCTAAATCTCTTTCTTAGAGTATAAGCAGAAAATTCCTACGGCAATTAAGACTAGGAATATTTGGCCCATTAAGGCTATATAAAATAAATGGGTAATTACTACTAATAATAATATCATCAATATTAATAATAATCAGGGATATTACATTATACCCTCCTTAAAATAAGTTTTGTCCTCGAAACTAAAACAAAATTCACATGTTAATAATAATAATTAATAAAAATATGGGATATTACAGAAACCCTGCCAGACACCACTTTGGGAAGAACGGATATCATAATTTTCTCATCACATAATATTTTGAGGCATAAAGCCTAAGGGTTGTGTTCATCACTTTGGGGGTACCATCCCAAAACTATCCTCCCACTATTAAATTGTTTTAAACACACACACACAAAACAAACTCCTAAACTATCTCTATTATTTAATTATCTTATATATATTTTTTATATTATTATTTTAATTAAATATAAATATATTTTGACCTAGAATCTGTTCATGACTTATCTTACTGTGTAGGAGATATTATGTAGGGAAAACGACAATCAAATAATAAAAGAATCATGCAGACGAGTACAAGAATTATTAATTTTAGCATCACATAATATATCACAGCTTACTGCATTGGAGTATTATATATTTCAATCACAAAAGAAAAGAAAAAAAACGCACAATATTCATGGCTTCTTAATTCATTGTGAAAATGTAACACCCCCAAATTTCTAACTATTATAATAACATAAAATTTGCTATACTTTTTATGAATAAATACTTGAATTCAAAATAACTAAATCTGGGAAGTGTTACCGCCGCACTTGTACTGGGACGAGTGCAAGGCTACTTTATTACAATAACGAAAATCAAAACTCGAGCAAAAATGTTTTTTTTTCAAAGCATAAATAAAAAAAATTAAATAGCCAGAAAGTCGAATGCTCCTCCTCCCTTCTCACTGTTAGTCCCAACAGCCCCAACTTTGAAACCTGTTTCACTGAAATTCTGCTCCCCCGAAGGATCGTCGCAGCCCAGAACACAAACATCAGCAAAAGCTGGTAATCCTAATAAACAAAGATAATATAAAATAACAACAACAACAACAACAACAACAACAATAGTAATAATATTCATCATCATAATACCTATAAATATCCATATCAATATTCACAGGATGACAGAAAAACATCATATATATAATTCAAGGCATCAATTTTAATACTATCATATCTATATGTTCTCATCGAAAGATATTCATCATTATTTTAATTTAATTTCATTTGGACCCGGAAACCTGCCAGTCCAATTAGTTTAGTGGGAAGAGAACCACGGTAAACCCGGAAACCTGCCAGTTTACCCTGTGACCCGGAAACCTGCCAGTCACAAATAATCAGTTTGGCCATATCACAATAAATCAATTCGTCCTAATGTGCACACCTCTCCCCAAAGTTGCTACTAATGTCCCGGAAACCTGCCAGACACCACCTTGGGGAGAACGGATATAATCAAGTTCACATCAAATAATATATCGAGGCATAAAGCCTAAGAATTGTGTTCATCACTTTGGGGGTACCATCCCAAAGCTATCCTCCCACGATTTAAAGTATTTTGAATACAGTCACATAATAAATGGATTTCTCAATAAAATATATATATATATGTGTGTGTGTGTGTGTGTGTGTGTGTATGTATATATATGAAAACATTTATAAATTTCAATCACACCAAATAGATTTCTCAAATTTACGAAAACCAAACCGAGTATATAAACTGCTATTTGTTAATTATGAAAACCCAAGGTAAAATCATTTAAAAAGAGAATTATTCTAAGGATTATGATTACATATACTATATTTTATATATAACAATTTTATCAAAATTTATATAAAAGTATAAAAATAACCTAAGATTCATGGGGATTAGGATTAGCAAAATATGATGTAGAGAAGAAGAAGAAGAAGCATAGGATATAAAATTACGCTAAGACTTGTGGAATTACGATTAGTAAAATAGGATGTAGAGAAGAAGAAGAAGAAGAAGCACAAGATGTAAGGTTGTTCTGGGAATTAGGATTACCTATCGAAATAAAAAATTACACTAAGACTCATGAGATTAGGATTACCTGGTCTCCGTTTTGCTAGCTTTTAGAAGAATAGAGAAAGAATAGAGGAATTAGAAGAATAGAGAAAGAATAGAGAAAATATGAGAAGAGAAGGAGAGTATTCAGGGTTAGGCTGGGCTCATATTTATAACAAAAATTTAGGGTTTAGCTTTGGGCTCTTTTATCATTGCCAACTCATTAATAGGGTACATTAAATAAAAAAAAATCAATCAACAATGATATGAATTTAATATCATTAATAGAGTACATCAAATAAAAATCAATCAGCCATGATATGAATTTAATATCATTAATAGGGTATATTAAAATAGAAAAAATCAACCAATCATGGTTCACATTACGTTCGGTCAATCAATCATGGTGTAAATTAATGTGACTTAGTTGACAAGTAGAGGACTTATTACCTAAAATGGTGTAAATTAATGTGACTTAGTTAACAAGTAGAGGACTTATTACCTAAATCTCTTTCTTAGAGTATAAGCAGAAAATTCCTACGGCAATTAAGACTAGAAATATTTGGCCCACCAAAGCTATCTAAAATAAATGGGTAATTACTACTAATAATAATATCATCAATATTAATAATAATCAGGGATATTACAGAAAATGACGTACAGGTGGGGGTTCAATTTGCGCACGTAAAACGACACGCATTCATAGCTTTCCATTTTAAAAAACGTACAGCTTTCAATTTGGAACAAAAACGTATAGGAAACATCTTTATATAATTCACTATATCATTCACGCAAGTCGAGGCGGTTTCAAACACACACACACAAAAAAACGCACAGGAGGGAAAATTGGATTCAATGTTAATTGTGAAATTGAAGCACGTAAACCAAGGCAGAATAATTCCATACATATATATAAATATCTCTATATCTAAGTCTCATGGGATTAGGATTACAAAATTTACATAAATCTAACCTACTCATGGGGATTAGGATTACCTGGTTTCCGTGTTTGCTAACCTACTAAAAGAACGAGCAGAGAAAAGTATCGGGTGTTTTCCTAGGTTTAAGCGGCCAGACCTGGTATTTATAATTAAATCTAGGGTTTTGATTATGGGCTGGACCTTTTAATTATTAGATATATTTAAAATCCGAAAAGATTAAAATAATAATCTAATATAACTAACTCCTAGGATATTGGATCTAATCTTAACCAATCTAATAACACTATTTACAAAATAATATGATTACCCCAGAGATAATACAACATTATTAATTTTTATTATTTTATTAGTATTATTTCAATTATCAGTATCATTTCTATTTCTATTATTATTATTATTATCATTAAAATCCGGGGTATTACGGTTACAATATCTTTTATCCTATATTTAATTAAAAGATATATAAGTACATAAAAATAATTAAATAAGTACAAGATATTAATACATTTAATCCGATATATCTCAGAATCTATATTTATTTAATTATAAAATATATATATTTATTTCAGAAACAATACAACGCTATTAATTTAATTTATTAATTTATTAATTTATTTATTTTCTATATCATTATTTTAATCTACTGTTATTATTATTATTATTGTTTTCTATTATTAATCATTATTATTCTGTTAGTATTATCTTAATCTATTATTATCCTTACTATTTCTATTATTATTCAGGGGTATTACATAAACCCTAAATTTTAATTATAAACTTAGGTCTAGCCGTCTAAATCTAGCGAACGCTCAATACTTTTCTCTTCCGCTACTTCTTCTTCTCAAATTCTCGTTCTGTACTATCGTCAATTGTCCTCCTAAGAGGTTAACAACACGGAGACCAGGTAATCCTAATCCCCATGAACAATAGGTTAGTTTTATATAGACTTCAATAGGGATGTTATATATATGAAATACTAATCCCTAGAACAATATAACTTCTGATCAATTTGTCGAATTCCTTCTTTATCAATTGAACATAATTGTTTCGCCTCGGCTTGCATACTTCAATTATATATGTATACCCGTACGCCTTGTGTTTTCTTTGTGATTGAGCAATATTGCCTCACCTGTGCATTTTATTTTATTTTTTGAATGGAAGGATTCTATTAAAAACCGAAAAGATATACAAGAAGTGAGAATTACAAGATAAATTTAAACTTAGAAAATCCTAGCCTGTGCATTGAATGTTTCCTGTGCGTCAATTTCCTTTGGTGATTAATTACCTTTGCATCGTCTCGGCCTACGTGTATGAAGTACATGCACATACCTAATCCAATGCGTCATGTTCTCTTTGAATTTAAATATAATTGCTTGTGTCTCTTTTATTCATTTATTTATTTATTTATTTATTTTCTTTTTCTTTATATAATACCTCCTACCCAATAAAATAAATCATGAACAGATTTTAGGTCAAAATATATTTATATTTATATTTAATTAAAATAATATAAAATATATATAAGATAAGTAAATAATAGAGATAATTTAGGAGTTTATTATGTATGTGTTTTAAAACAATTTAATAGTGGGAGGATAGCTTTGGGATGGTACCCCCATAGTGATGAACACAACTTATGGGCTTTATGCCCTCGATATCTATTTGATGTGAAAATGATAGTATTCGTTCTTCCTAAGGTGGTGTCTGGCAGGTTTCCGGGACACTAGTAGCAACTTTGGGAAGAGGTGTGCATACTAGGAAGATATGTTTATGGCCAATTGATGATTGTGACTGGCAGGTTTCCGGGTCACAGGGTAGACTAGTAGATTTCCGGATCTACCATGGTTCTCTTCCCACTAAACTAAATGGACTGGCAGGTTTCCGGGTCTAAATGAAATTAATAAAAATTAATAAATGATAATTGATACTGAAATTGATATTTTAGATTATATATGTATATGATATATTTTTTTTCATCATGCAAATATTTTATTTATTTATTTATTTATTATTATTATTATTCTATATTATCTTTGTCTGTTAGGATTACCAGCAATTGTTGATGTTTGTATTCATGGGTTGCGATGATTCTTTGGGGGAGCAGAATTTCAGTGAAACAGGTGCCAAGGGTTGGGGCTAGCCGTGAGAAGTGAGGAAGATCATCAGTATTCTAGCTAGTTTATTTTATTTTAATTTATGTCTTGAATAAAACACATTTTTGCTTAAGTTATTTTTTTTATTGTAATAAGTAGTCTTGCACTTGTCCCAGTATAAGTGCGGTGGTAACATTTCCCAAGGTTGTTTATTTCGGATTTCATTAAATCATTTATGAAAATCATTTAAATTTTTGTTATTATAACTGTTAGAAATTGGGAGTGTTACATTTTCTTTTTTTAAAAAAAAAAAAGAAAAAGAAAAAGAAGAAGAAGTGGGTGCACTGCCCCCGAATCCCTCCGCCACTGGTATCCACCCTTTCATTATTTTTTGGATCTGCCACTGGTACCCATCCTTCATTTATTTTCTGGATCTGCCACTGCCACCACCCTCAAGGTCCTCTGCGAGTCTGACCCTGTTGTTAAATTAGCTTGCACCAAATTCGTCATGCATCATAAAAACACCATTCACGGCGGTGCTTTTGAAATCGTTGATGGAGGCCCTGATAAATGAACTAGATGTGAACCTATAGATCAATGCTCAGAAGCCTTATATTTATAACTATTTAAATATACAATTGCAATTATTTTTATTTTAAGAATTCAGGGTTAAGGTTTCTATACTTCTTATGAATCAAAAAAATCATTCCTCACTGTTCTTGAGAAAAAATAAAATAAATCCTCACAACTCACAAGGACTTCCAAGTGAGCTTAACAATGTTGACTTCCCTTACAGAGTATTAACACTATTAGTTTGGCTTAAGTTAGTTCTGTATGTTGTCACTTGTCACGTGAACAATGTTAATACCACGTAATTAGTAAAGTTAATACCGTTAGATTTAGGTACGAATCCATATGAAAAATAACTTGGGAAAAAAAGTATGGGAACCAAAAACAGAATTGTTAAAAATATAGAAAAATAAGAAATATGTTATTTAATAAGATCATGAGTTTTTTTAAAAAAAAAAAGTGGGGGGGGGGGGGGTCTCATTGGGATAGGGATGACCTCAAGGTGGTTGCTGCTTTGTCGTGTTCTTGGTTTTTTTTTTGGGGGGGGGGGGGTATGGCTTGACTTGTTTTTTAGGTGGTCAATAACCACATTATCTAGTACCGAATTGACTTTTTTTTAGAGAGAGTAAGGAAGATAAATAAGTTACTTAATTACATCATATGTTGTGTATCATTAAATATATATTAGTTTATTAGTCATATTAATTAGTTTGAAGAAAAAATAAAAATAAAAATACTCTAAAATAATTAAATTAATTTCCTTAATTTCTCTAAAAAAATCAATTTGATCTTATAATATGGCTGACAAATTCAAAAGCATACGTAAATTTGCATCTTTTCGTCTCGTGACTAAAATTTGTTTGTCCAACTAAATTTGGGTGAATAGTGTATGATATCCCCAGGCATCAATATGAAAGTTAAGAAGTCTAATTTAATCATATATAAATGTAAAACCCTCACTATGCTTTATCTTTTTAATTTATGTTTTTTTTTTATACCACCCCTGTCTAATGTTCAAATTGAAGGTTTATATAAACAGGGAAATTCCCAATGTTGATTATTAGAATGGATATTATATATGAAAATCAACCCATATTTTGTTGCCAATAAATACTCATACTAATTTGTTAAATCTCTATAAATCACTATACCTCTGTTCCTTCTGATGACAAACAAATAATAAAATCATATTGAAAAAAAAGAAGAAGAAGAAGTTAATGGAAAACAAAACTTTGTTTGCAACATTAAAAAATAAAATTAAATCTGGATCATTTAAAATAATATTTAATTAGGATTATTTAGATTAAGATGAGTAGCACTCCATGCTTGATGAGCATGAAATGTGCCTTAAAGGATATTAGGTCCTGCCACGGTTAATTATTGAAGCAAATCCTTTCGTAATCTCTTTTTCTCATCATCTCTCATGAGCTTATATGGACCATTGATTAGGAAAATAAGAGAAAAGTCAAAATAATATTGTGACTTTTCAGATTGATCAGACGGACATATATAATTTGGAAATTATGAGGGATAATAAGAAAAGAATTATGAGAGAAATTCAACCCAAAAATTCATACATGCATATCTATACAAAATCCCCTTAATTAACAAGGAAAAAATCCCGGGAAATACTTGAGCCTTAAATAACGATGCATATATCATCTCCTTGTCAATTATCATATGATGGGCAACACAATTAAAGAGACAATTAGATATCCATATTCTTTTTTGATATATGAGATGAAGCAATTTAATGTGAATTAATATCTGCATTAATTAAGATGGAAGCAAACAGAAATAGTCTTTTAAGGGGGAAAAAATGAAAATCAAGGTCATCTCTAAAGTAAGTTTGACCTGCATATCAGCTTCAGTATTCTTCTCTCTTCCAACATGTACGTTTAAGGTTAATCAACTTTAAGCATATTCTAAATTTCTAATCATACTGACATTGATCTACCACTTTCAACCATAATGACTGAACTATACATACTCAAGCCCACGGCTCACTACATGGCCACTAAATCTACCATTCGAGACCACTGCACCGTACCAATATCCTTGGGAATTTGTGTAAACTAGCAATTTGCTCTTTTCTAATTTTTCATGCATACATATGGACTAGGTTTACAACATTGGTATATTACAGTTTCTTAAATACTGTATTCGAGGTACATAACTAATTTGCGTATTTTAAGAAAATCAGTTAAGTATTTATTTGTGGTTAAAATAAATTGATAAATTATGTAGTAACTCTATATCTTATTTCATTGATCGTGGAGAATACTTAAAAGGTGATATATAAAAGGGTTTAGTCTAACTAAACCTAACATGATATCTAGTTAACCTAATAATCCCAATAATACTATAAAATAGGATAATTAACCTAACTATAATTAGCATTAGGGTTTTTGGTTATCATGGGCTGAATAGGGTTCAACTACCAACACTCCCCCTCAAGTTGAGGAATAGATGTTGATCATTCCTAGCTTGCTTCTAAGTCCTTTGAATTTCTCTAAGGCAAGTGACTTTGTCATAACATCTGCAAGTTGCATTCTTGATGGAATGTAAGATAGATTAATGATCTTATCTGCCAATTTTTCTCAAATGAAGTGCCTATCAATCTTAATATTCTTCATTTTGTCATGTGAGATAGGATTGTCAGTATTTTAATTGTTGACATATTATCACATCAAACTTTAAAAGGTCTATCGGTCTCTACTTTAATTTCGTTTAGGAGTTGTAAGATCCACATCCCTTCACAAATACCCAAAGATAAAGCTCTATATTCAGATTCTGCTAAATTGCGTGAGACAACTGGTTGTTTCTTGATTCTCCATATGACAAGATTTACTCATACATATGTGCACTAACCTTTAGTAAAACGTAGATCAACCTTTGGAACCACCCCAGTCAGCGTCAGTATATAACCCTTTACCTCTGCTACTTCCTTTAGCAAAGAATAAATCGAGTCCTAGAGTCCTTTTAAGATATTTGAGGATTCTATAAATTGTAGTCATATGCTCTTACGGGTTGCTTGAGAATTGACTCACAACACTAACAGGGAAATACTATATTAGGTCGTGTGTGAGAAAGACAGATTAACTTCTCTACTAACTTCTAATATCTTTCTTTGTTAACTGATGTACCATCTAGTCTAATGGTTAATTTCTAGTTTAGCTCCGTTGGAGTATATACTGGTCTAGCCCCTAGCATGCCTATTTGTCTTAGCAAATCCAGAGTGTACTTTCTTTTTTATCTACTAATCCCTTGTGGAGTTTTTGCAATTTCCATTCCTAGAAAATATCTCAAGGATCTAAGGTCTTTGATTTCAAATTCAATGGAAAATTCTGTTTCAATCTAATAATTTCTTATGCATCATCATCGGTTACAACAGTATCATATACATAAACAATTAAGGTTGTTACCTTATTACCATATGTTTGATAAACAAGGTATCATCAAACTGACATCAGGCATAACCCCAAGACCTAATTGCTTGAGTAAATCTTTCAAACCAGGCTCTTAGTGATTGTTTTAACCCATAAAGAGATTCATATAGTCCGCAAAATTGATGTGAGTTTTCAAAGGTTCTCACCCCTTAGAGGAATCTCTAGATATACTTCCTAGTCAAGATCTCCATTAAGGAATGCATTTTTCACATACATTTGATGAAGAGGCCAATCCAAGTTTGCAGCTAACGAAAGTAATACTTTAATCATGTTAAGTTTTGCTACTGGGACAAAACTTTTCTAGTAACCAATGCCACATGTTTCTGTAAAGCCACGAGCCACCAAACGAGCTTTATGCTTGTTTACACTTCCATCAAAGTTATACTTAATAGTAAATACTCACTTGCTACTCGCTACAAATTTACCTTCTGGTATATTTATAATTTTCCATGTTCCATTTTTAGGTAGAGCTCTCAGATTTCATTTATAGTTGGCTTCCATATTGGATCTGAAATAACCTCTTCAAACCCTTTAGGTATAGTTTCTTTTTCCACATTAGTCCAAAGTCTTCATATGGGGTGCAAGCTTTTGATAAAAGACATACCTGGCTAGCTATAGGGTGATGAGTGCAGCTTCTTTTTCTCTTCCTCAAGGCTATTGGCAAGTGTAAATCCTCAAGACTTAGTTTAGGTACCGAGTCACAGGTTTGCCTCAATATAGAATTGGAATATACTTGATTTGTAGTCTCACAAGGTTCTTCCATCCTAATCTCAATTTCATTTGTATCAGAAACCTGATTCAGTAGTTCAAATGGGTTGTTATGTACAATTTCTGGATTTGAATCATGAGTTCTGGGTGGTTTACATCTATTCCTTGAAGAGGAATTTCAATATGCAGATCTTGGAGAGGAATTATGATGGATGTTTTTGATAAGATTAGGATTGAAAATGTTTGGATTTGGTATGTTCTTGAGAGAAGAGTTATGAGGCTCGGAATCTATGTTGAGATTATCTGTGTTATTCCAATGGATAATAATAAGTGGAGTGTTCAATGATGTTTGAGATTCATCAAAATTGTCACAAACTCGTTGGTTAGTTTTTTGAATATTTACTTGATCATCGTTAACATCACAATTAAGTCATTCCCTTTCTTCCTCTTTTCTACTCAACTCCCCTCCCTTTGAATGGCTAATTTGGGATAATAAGATTGGTCTTCAATAACTTTAACATTAATCATAATATAGACCTTATTATTCACAGGATAGTAACATTTATATCATTTTTTAGTAGGCAACTATCTCAAAAAAATACATTTGATAGCCCAAGAATCCAATTTCCCTCTCCCTTCGTTATACATAAAAACTGTAAAGCCAAAATATTTGTTAGGAATTGGAGTTTTAAGAGGTGAGTTAGAGCAAGTTTCAGCAAATTTTTGAATTGACATACAAAAATTTAAGACTTTGACGATTGATCAAATAAGTAAACATAAGAACCACATCCTCCCAATACATTTGAGCGGGAAGAGATAAAATGAACTGGGGTATTATATACATTCAGGTTCAAAGTATCAACTGTGTCGCCTACTTGCCAGTGTGGACTATGGTGCATGCGCCTTCAAGGCTCGGTACGTATTATCAACGTGGAATACCAAAACCGCCGCTTAGCTGTGTTCCCCTGATATGATCTATCAGGTCAGGTATCAGCAACTGCGACCACCCCAGCTGGGTCTGTGTTATGGTATAATGTAGTGCTTATGCGAGCTGAGGTAAGCACTAGACGCAACAACCACGTCATGATGAATCTCGACTACTCCCAAGTACGAATCTCAGACAACGCGTATTTTGGCCACAAACAAAATGTAATCATCTATTTCTATCTACACCAGTTCACAGTCGTCGTCGTCGTACACGTATATCAATGAACAAATTTGGCTATATATGTGAATTTGAGTTGGCAGTGGAATCCGGAGCTATCCCTAGATTTGATGCTATCACTCCTTACTTTTTAAACCCATTATACATGTCTCTCTCTTTATGGAGCTTCTCCTTTGATTTCTCTCCTTCATACATGCCTTTCTTTTGTCCGTACCAGCTAGCTTCATATTCAGCTTTTTGTGTTTTTCTTTTTCCTTTAGATAACCTTGTAATTATATAACTAAATATGACTCTGGACGGCTATACATACATGTGTTATGAACACAATCCAAAGGGAAAACCTAACAGAAAAACCTAGTTTGTTGGGAGGGAGAGCATTTTGAACTTAAAAACGATACTTGTGAGGTTCACAATGTGAGACGACGCTTCACTAGGCCTCTCTTTAATCATAACCCTCTATGAGCAACCCTTCTATGAATATTATGTTTTCAATGAAAATATGCTTTGTCATGAGCTTAAGTCTAAAAGAAGGGTTCAAATTCAAAAGGCTAGTCAATGAAGAAACATTTAAACTTATAAGTCACATTTCACTTATAAGACTTCCTCTAATGTGAGACAACACTTCACTCGCCCTCTTATCAACTAGAACTAACATGATGAGTAGCTCTCTCTATGAACATCGTGCTTTTAGTGAAGACACTTTTGTTGTGAAGACAAGTCCAAAGGAAAAGCTCAAGCCCAAAAGAGTACTAGCCTAGAAACCAAGAGGAGAAACTTTTAATTTAAACTTATAAACCACACACTTCAATTGTGAGGATTATAACAATATAAGATAAGGGAAACCAAACTCTGGCGCGTGTTTATTTGAGTAGAGTATGATATTGTAAATATTTGGTCCCCTGGTGGGCGATGGGTATGGTTCTTTTTATTAGAGTTCATTATTGGTTAGCATGTGGAAGGGTCACCTTTAAAAAGAATAGAACATATGGTGGGGGCTGCTAATTGTATAATATCCCAAACACTACTTTTGGGGGCAAAAGCAAAGAAACAAATTGACGTCGCTCGTACCGAGGTAGAGATTTAGCCCATTTGAATGTTTGACCACTTCATAATGCAGATTGCTAAGAGTATAATATATAAATTCCATTGTGTATGATACTATGATAGACTGATATTAACGCCTATGTGCGTATATGGTTTATTACTTAATTTTCTTTTACATGCCACATGATACATTGGTTTTGAATTTAAGTCTGTGTGTTTGCATTAGTTTTTAGAGAATAGCTTTTATGATTTATGAGGTAAGGATATAAGAGGAGTTTTATCTCAGTTTGTAGAAAAAGATTTATGAAACCACCAATTACCAAAACACTCACTCAGTACGTACCACAAGCATGAAGCAATGACTTAATTGGCTTGATTGAGGAGATGGGCTAAAAAGATTACAAAATTTTGGAGGAAAAATCCCATCTTTAAAATTTCGCGCTTTAAAAATTTTCGCTTTTGAATTTGTATGGGTCGATGGGACTTTTTTGAACTTTCATTTGGATTTTAAGATCAAATAAAAACGAAGAAAGAGAACAAAAGACGAACGAAGAAAGCAAAGCAAAACTCAAATGCAGATCAAGTAAAGACACACACACACAGGGAAAAAAAAAAAAATTATACGTAGCTTGAGTATGAAGGTTGTTCTTTCATATGTGTTTTTCAAAATCCCCATCCCTCAAAAGGAGATACTTTAATCGATGTAGTTAATTTACGAGATACCCTATACTGTCCTGATCACACAAAGCCATATGCATGGCATGTGCATGTATGGTAAAAAGCAACCATTATACGTTCAGAGATATCTTTACCTGTGCACATGTCATGTATGTGTGTGACAAAAAAAAATGCATTATTTATTTTGCTAGTATATATAGGTCCAATGAATACTCATGACTTTGTCCCCTTTATTGCATGCAAATAAAGAAGACAGAGGTGTAGCTAGTTACAACCTAGCTAGTGTGCCACAAAATCATAAGTCTAATATTAAAGAGAGACCAACCATAGTTACGAAACTAGACTATATATACTGCTACTGGCAATATTTTATGCCCTAAACGGTACACTTTGATGTTTAATTAAAGATGAACCCTTCACCAACGGGAAACAGCCACGCGAAGCTAGAGATATAAAATCATATACTAGCGGTGTTGGAATCAATGAAAGCATACACACACAGACACACTTATGATTGAAATAATAATTAATCAATCTTTCTGCTGCTAAAGCAGATGTAGAAAACGATCATCCAAAGAGAAATTAAAGGAGGGAAGAAGGAAAAAAAGCAAGAGATCTCACATAACTAGGAAAAGGGAAGGATAACATGGCAGAAATCAGGTGTACGGGGGGTAACGTGGGCACACCTACACGCACACTTTATTCTGTGTGTACTTTGGGTTCTCTTGTGTGTGGGGGTGTGTTCCTCACGCTAACTATATATCTCATTGTGGTTAATTCATTTATATATATATTCACATATTTATTATTATACTGTAACTATATTGGATCTCTTATAAGGGGATAAAGTGTCCAAGTTGTTCTTTCAGGTGTCACTCTTGGGCTCAAAGCTTAATTTTTTCAGTTTATTCCCAGTTTTTAAAACTTGAGAGGAGGCATCCTATCTACCAACCCGCCTATTCGGGGAATATTGGTTCAAAACTTTGAAGGTTTAAATCTAGCTACCTTAAGTCCGTCTGAGTTTGAATTCAGCAACATACATAACAATTTGTGTGTCTGGGTGTGTATATATCTATATATATATACACACAGATATATATGCGCGCATCTATATTCTTAATTTTTTTCAGTTTATTCCCAGTTTTTAAAACTTGAGAGGAGGCATCGATCCGATCTAGTTTGAGTCATACACCAGGAATAATAGATCGATATTGGCTAACATCTTCTAAACCATCGCAGAGCTATTCGCGATCGGTATATTTATATATGTGCGTGTTTATATATAATATTCTTAAGTTCATCCAAGTTGGAATCTAAATAAGGATACTTCTGATCGATTCTTAATATAAGACATATTTTTCATATTTATTTATCTTTTTCTAATTTAACTCAATTGACGAACTTAATTGAGTTCATCAATTAAGTAGAGGTGGATGCATGTGTACTCTCTGGCCAGTATCCTCTGTGGACTGGGTTCCAAGCGCCCTACCCTTGGACTGTGGGTAAGCTCAACCTCTTTCCTAAAATTTTTATAGCAAAAAAAAAAAAAAAACTCAATTGATGAACATTGATTAAATAAGGAGGTGAGGGAATGAAATAATAAAAGGAGTTGAGTATAATGTTTTATAAAATATATGTTATATTAACTAATTTAACAAACTCATAATTAATTTAATTAAATTAAGTGAATACATCTTATCTTATATTAAGTATTAGAGTGAGTATAATAACTCGCTTTGTTTTCTAGTTAGAGCAAGAAACAAGAAGGCTTTACTAGCTTTTATTCCTGGATATGTATTTCCGTCTAAGAGGCTATTAAACGCGTGTTCATGACACAAACGCAGCTTTTGGAATCTGTGTTAACTGGTATTCAAAGAGGCTTTTAACTTTTAACCATTAAAAGAGAATAAATAATGACATAAATATTTATAGATCAAATAGAGAGGTGGGCACAAATAAAAATATTTCGAATACAATACATCTCTCGTAGTGGATATCCCAACGAAACAAGCTGAATGGACAAATAAGGAAGGAAATTAGTAGTGGCATGGAATTTGGAAACCCTTGGGGATTTCGTTTTCTGCCTGCGGGTGTACGTATGCGGGTGCAGATCTGTGTGGGTCAGTGACATCATAATTATGTAATGCATCTAAGCCTCTCGGGAAAGAAACAAAAGAAGAGAAGGGACGTGAGTGAGGAACATGGAGGAGGGGCGAGTGATAGGAGAATATATCCTTTGCTTGTAGGAGGAGGCCGAGGGGGGCCCACATATCTGGGGTCCGCCTAGTAAGAGTGCTCTTTCGGTATGCGTTCTTTCTCGGGCACCCAAATATTCTAAACTTCTGTCACGTCAGATTAGGACTAGCGTGACGTAACTTGCCGCCTATTTTGCCAAATCACCATCAACGACTCCCCTTCCTCCAAGTCACTCACAGTACATAATCTGAACCACCCGTTTTGGTGAAAGAGGACAATATAGAGAAGGTGGTGGTGGGGGCTACTAAAGAGAGACAGTTAAGGCCCACAGTTGTTGTCACCGACGGGCTTAGAGCTGAACGCAGGACAACATGGCAGATCACTAGCCTTGCCTTTTTCTTCCTTCTTAATAACACTGCCAGTGTTTTGGTTCGCCCCAAGCTAGTGGTAGTAGTTACTCTCACTACTTCTTCACAATACACTTCGAAAAATATTCCTCTTTCTCTCTTACACTTCCCTGGCTAGCTAGCTAGCTTCTTCTCTCTTTCTCTCTGCAATGCTGATCATACAGGACAACTACTAGCTAGATAGTGGCACTGTACTCCAACTTTGAGACACTTGATAGTGAGAAGAACTCTCAGGTTTTGGTGGATTCGCTTGTGAATGGGTTTTCCTTCTCTTCACGTCTGCATGGAATCATCAGATCACTGGCTCCAGGTATGCCTATAATAATGCACAGATTCTACGAGAGAACTACGGATTCTTATTGCCTCTCGTCCTTAATACAAGATCTTGCTCGTAGTACAATGAGCAAGATTTTATGTTAAGGACCGGTGAAAGTATTTAGTTGGGCCACACTTGATGGGTGATGATGGGTGATGATGAAAGTATTTATGTTTATATATGTCTCGTACACGTTAATTTTAATATGTGAAGTAAATTATATAGTTTAAGATTAGTAGAGAGAGCTGTGATGTCATGTTGCACTATACTCTGCAAACCCTTTATTTTCTGCATTTTTCTTGCAGAAAAGAAAGATATGTAATTGATATTGGAAAAAGAAGGGAAAAAGCCAAGGGGAAAAAAGAATTTGAGAAGCACGAGGAGAGAAGAAGAATGTAGTAGGAAAAAGACACACACAATGCAGACCATTATGCGTTGTGTGTTACTTAACTTGTCTTTTTTTTCCCTTTTCGTTTTGTGTTAGGGCACAATTCACGAGGAATCTGGTGGATTGGATTCATCTTCACCATCAGGAGACATGCTTACATGCTCAAGGCCATTAATAGAGAGGAGGCTAAGACCACCACATGATCAAGCCATCATAAAGTGCCCTAGATGTGACTCCACACATACCAAGTTCTGCTACTACAACAATTACAGCCTCTCCCAGCCAAGGTACTTCTGCAAGACTTGCAGAAGGTACTGGACCAAAGGTGGTACTCTCAGGAACATCCCTGTTGGTGGAGGTTGCAGAAAGAATAAGAAAGTATCCAAGAAATCCAACAACAATAATGATCCATCACACAATAATAACCAAAACCACCAGCCATTATTGTTACAGCCTGCTTCAGGAATAGCCACCTCTTATCACCCTAAAGACCACCTTCAACTTTCTTTCCCAGATGCTGCACAGTTTTCTCACATTGGTAATTTAATGGGAAACCCTAATTTCATGCTTGAGAGTAACCCTAGGCCTATTGACTTCATGGACAGTAAGCTGGAAGGGATAATTGGGAGTACTTCTTCTAGAAACTTCCATTTTCTGGGAAACAGTGACATGGGTATGGGAATTGGAGCTGGAGACATTAATGGTCATCATCACAATGGGTTGACGCCAAATTTTCACACTCTTTGCTCTCCATCAGGATTTATGGGTATTTCATCATCTTTTGATGGTAATAACAACAATAATAGTGGGACTAATTATAATATCATGGACTCTTCTTGCCAGAGACTGATGCTGCCATATAATGAGGACCCAAATGATGCCACCATTGATGTGAAACCAAACCCTAAGCTTTTGTCTCTTGAGTGGCAGGACCAGGCTTGCTTCGATGCTGGAAAAGAGTCGTCGTCGTCGTCGTTTGGGTATCTTAACGGTCTAGGATCATGGACCGGCATGATCAACGGCTACGGTTCATCCACGACGACAAACCCTTTGGTCTAAATCTGATCATCTCTCACAAGCTGCTACTTGTGATATGAGTGAATCTATCACTTTCTTAGTTATTTCTATATATATATATATATAATATTATTATTCCTAAGCCTTTGATAGGAAGGTTCCTAGCTAGTTCCTTCTATCTAGGTGGTCTACAGTTTCTGCATTGACCTGGCAAAAGAGTGTGAACAAGAAGCTTCAGAGTCCAAAATCGTCTGCCTTGGTGGGTTTTCTTTTGGTTTTTATATATATAATAATATCCGTGTCTGTGTGTGTGTAACATATGTGGAAGCTTTAATTAGGACTTTGTTGTAACATCGAGAAAGATATGGTTAGTTCTTTTTTCGGTTAAAGAAAATGCAGTCATAGTAGCATCATTATCTTTATAAATTCTTGTCTCTATATGCTTTTGTAATATGTCCCCAGATTAATTTCGTAATGACCTCGTTATATTTACTAACCCAGGACAGAAAGGAAATAGGAGGAAAAGGCATTCTCAGACTGAGAGACATATATACTAAGTGTACACTGGCTATTGATCAAATTTATATCACACCAGAAATAAAGAAGTACTCCTCCGATCTTTAATATAAAATATTTATGGAGAATTAAGCTTGGTCCCAAACATAAAGTATAGTTTTTATATATTTGTTACTATTTCTCTAATTTATTCTTATTGATATTTTTCAATAATAATCAAGGCGCGTAAGAATAAGAAATTTAAAAAAGATTAAAATATTTTAGAAAATACATGTCATATTAATTATCTTAACTAATCTAATCAAATTAATTAAACAAATATGTCTGATTGATATTAAAGAATAAGAAAGTATAATGATTCTTGATGAGACCAGCGAATTGAAAAAGAATTAGACTACATAAGCATATATAATCTATAGGTAACAAGTATTGACAAGTCTGTCGATGGGTCCTGATTATTATTAAGTAATATGATTAAATATATCACAGCAATTTTGTGACTGTTTATGGCTAACGTACAAAGTGCAACAGAAAGTGAAACTGTAAGTGGGCAAATAGACAGACTGAATCTGGATCAGGTAACTCAAAGAATCTTTAAGAATGAATGGCTTCTGCTTTATTAATTACTTGAATCCTCTTAATCTGTTTTGGCAATCAATAAATGGGATATGAACAAAAGAAAAGTGCGGTTCTGTATCTGTGTATGATCTGTATCTCTTTGCTGAATTTTGTGTGAGGCCTACAATGAGAGTTTTGAAATGGAAAAAGGAACAGCAAGATCGGCGGAAATCCACGTGATATTGTTCATGGGAATATTTTATGATCTGACATGCACACATGATGACAACTGAAAAAAAATGAAAATAACATCTACAACTGTGCATGTATTTGGTTAGATTATGATCTTTTCTTTTGAGTTTAGGCATCGGTTGCCTTCAGGTCCTGAGCATAAACTCGATAATATAACATGATTGTACATCAACCAAAAAGAAATATGAAAACATTTTTTCGCTGCCCAAGTGGCTCAGGTATAAAAGAAAAACAAGAAGATCCGGTTGGCGGTTGAATTGTTGTTTAGTGCACTGGCATATGGCCAAAAATAAGTTTTAGCAAAATGATAAATGGGGCATTCCGAGAATCGAACTCGGGACCTCTCGCACCCAAAGCGAGAATCATACCACTAGACCAAATGCCCAGCTGTGGAAATGATGGCGAAAAAATTATATCTATTCCTAAGACGAAAAACCACGATTTTTCCCATTTAGGACACGAATGCACGATTAAGTATCAATTGTTTAGCTTGTGATATTAGTTCTCGATTTTTTTTTATTATTATTTTTGCTCGGAAAGTCGGAATATTAGTTCTCGATTCGAATGTATATTGATTCATTCTTTTTCACTGGTAAATAGTAGCATATGAGCATTTGATTGCAATATTAAAATCAATCTATTTATAACTCATTACCCATGACATCATGGCAATGTATGCAACAACACTAAAACTCCACAACTGATAGTCATGTAATATCGAGCCTTCACAATGGAAATGCCAAGCTCTGATGCTGATGAAATCGAAAATTAATTATTATTATTTTTTTAAAGATTAAATCTGGTCCTTAATGTTAAGGGAGATATCTTGATCATATAACATATCGACCTAACATTCTGTTCATACTACAAAAATCCCACGATCTGACATAAATCCACTCTACTGATTAAACAGATGCCTCATGAACTAAGATTATATGAAAACACAGTTGAACCATTAGATTGAATTAATACAGCTTTACAGATCCCATATAGAACAGAACAAATACATATATGGAAGATTTCTGGCAGTCTCATGTCTACAAACACAGTCGTACATGTTCCCTTTAAACCAACTATCCATCCAACCTCTCGATTTTTAAGCAAAAAAACAAACTTGTGTTTTGAACCACTATATATTGACCATCTTGTTCGTAATCTATCATCCAGCGACGGCTTTTCCTCTGTATCAAAAGAAAAAACACAAACACAGGCAGAAGAAATGTGTCAGATTATAATCCACTCGCACATGGTTTTTCTCACCAACTCCACGGTATGCATGCAGGTAGGAGACAGGACTCGGCAGGATAAAGAAGTTTGAGAGGCAGAAATATATAGTGACTTTAATATGCAATGGAATTATGGAAAACTTATAGAACAACCAGTAGAGAGTACGACTATTCTATGGTTACGGTGGTTTTAAAGTACAAGAGAACAAAAATGCAATGGCAAAGAGACGTGAAACCAACAAAGGTGAATTGAGTTCTGGGAATAGGATGAGTAGAAGCATTAAGATGGACAAAACAGGGGTTGCTCTGTAAAACTCAGTTCATATAGACATATAACCAATAGTGAAATTTGATATATGATTTAAATTCAATTCACCAGATCAAAATCTTTTGCAGCAGCAGCAAGCTCAGAGCTGACCCGTCTTAATAATGAATATCATGAACCTTCTTTTGCACCATAAAAAGTGGCATTACTCATTAATTGCATGCTGTGGGTTAAGACAATCAGTTTGAGATTTCACTGGCACGCTTCTTAAGTACTTCACTATAGTCCGAGTAACTTTAGATACAGGAGTTGCAATTCTTGCTGGTTGCTTAATATTTTACTTCTCTTTAGTTTATAATGCTTAGTGAAACGCTAGTTGGGTGATTTATGTTTCAATTAATTTCGCCTTTGCAGGGATAATTTGTTTCTTCGGTGGTGGATTTTTTATTTTTCATCGTCATTAGGTTTTCTTCTTTTCCTAGTGCAGAGTACGTAGGAATTGTTTTGGTTCTTGCCACTGCCCAATAGACCATTCTTGAATTAGCATTTTAAAAGTATGCATACTCTGCACACTCCATAAATTATATTAGAAAACCAACTTCTACAGCTAGTTTACACACACTTACTTTATTCTCTTCCCCCACCGGTTAATTTAGAGATAAATTTTTTAAGTTATGCTCTAATTTACCACAACTAGATGATGCAGTTGAAATATTAATTAAATCTAAAATGAGATCAGTTTTCCTTTTTGTTTTTAACCATAACGGGGTATTTTGGTCTAAATATATATTTTTGTATCTTGGCTGTATTTAATTATAATTTCACCAGTAAATTATCCTATTTATTTATTGTTAAAAGTGCCTATGTCTACATCATTTGTCTAGTAATAACGGACGGGAAACTTTCTCAAGAGATGGGCTCACATTAGGTACATATTCTTTGTATGCATCTCATGTACTCAATTCTCTAATTTTGTAGTGAGCATATTTTAAATTTTTTATATATTTTATCTATTAAGAGTAAATTATATGCTGATTAAAATGTTTTTTTTTCACCCCATACTTTAAATTAATTACTTTTTATGATACTATATTACAGAAAAAATATTTTTGAATGCAGGATTAAAAAATTAATTTAAAATATTAAGTATAAAAAACATCTTAAGACGTAAAATGTAATTTAATCTAAATAAATAAAATATATAAAAAATTTTAAAAAAAATGAGCCAAAGAGATTGTTAGCACATAAAGTGCGGATTTGACTTTCTTTCCATACCTCTTACTATCATTTTCCTCCTTTTTCATTTTCTACCGTTGGATTAAGATTTCAACCGTCAAGATTTATCATATGATAGAAAAATATTTATTATCGGGGAAAAGTATGGTAAAAAATGATGATAAATTTGGACCATCAAGATCTTAATCCAACTGTAAAAAAAAAAAAAAAAAGATAATACTCAGAAATATAAGAGGAAAGCTAAATCCAAACAAGCTACAAACCACAAAGCAGATTGCGAATCTTCCCAGAAACGCAAACGGGATCGGGGATCCTTCCCCGGAAAGGCAAACGACGAACCTTCCCCGGAAGCTTTTGACGAACCTTCCCCGAAAGCTTTTGACAAAACACTTAAATTCGTGTTTGAAGTGAATCATTTCTCATATCCCAAACAGCATGTCTAAGCCAGAATCTCACAGATATTGTGTAGGCTATGCACTTGAACCCAAAAAAGTTCACAGCGTAATCCTTGAGTCCCTTGTTGATCACGCGAATCAACGCGGTATCGATCTCATACAGATCGACCGCACAAGATCCTTGATTGAACAGGGCCGTTTTGACTGTATCATTCACAAATTATACAGCGAAGATTGGAAGAAACAGTTGGATGAGTTTTCGTCAACATACCCAGAAGCGGTCATAATAGATCGCCCCCAGTTGATTGAGCGGCTTCACAATCGAGTATCGATGCTCGAGGTGGTGAATCAGATCAGTATTCCCCTGGAAAACGACACCGTCGGGAGTCCCAAACAGTGGGTCATCAAGGAATCAAAAACACTCGACGACGCAAACGCAATCGAGGAACTAGGTTTAATTTTCCCCCTGATTGCGAAACCTTTGGAAGCTAATGGAGGTCCGAATTCTCACAATCTGTGTTTGGTATTCGACCAAAGCGGGATCAAGAAATTGAGTATTCCTGTGGTTCTTCAAGAATTTGTGAATCATGGAGGAGTTATATTCAAAATTTACGTGGCTGGACAACACATAACCTGCGTCAAACGGAAATCCTTACCTGATATACCAGAGGAGAAGCAGAAAACTATGACTGGTAAGCTGCCATTTTCGCGGGTATCTAGTTTGGCCGTTCGAAATGACAGCCACAACGAGGAAGATGATACTGCCCAGAACAACGTTGAGAAAGCCGAAATGCCACCTGACAGTTTGATAGAAGGATTAGCGAAATCATTGAAGGAGGCAATGGGTCTTAATCTATTCAATGTCGATTTGATTAGAGATGCCAGTGATCCGACAAGGTACTTGGTTATTGATGTCAATTACTTTCCCGGATATGCAAAATTGCCAAATTACGTGCCCTTCTTCACCAATTTTTTGTGGGATATTGTCCACTCCAAAACTGCTTAGACAAGTCACAAGATGGAGCTAGCAGCCTAGGAGGACAAAAGTGGGTGGTAAGAAATAAGCCGACGAAGAATGTGTTGACGTTGATTTTTAATAAAATAAATATCGTGCTAACCTGCAAAGGGTGAATAAAAAAGGTTTGAAAAATGGAAAACCTCTAGTTTCAAAGGGTCAAAAAGCTGTGCAATATGCTGAGATACGTAACTATTGCACAAAAAATGATCATCGAAGTTTCATTTTATTGGCAGATTTGGTAACCATTGTAGCTGTGTTATTCTGCTACTCTATTGTTAACTTCCCTATGTTTTCATTTCCTTCTTTGATCTATGGCTTTTTATCCTTATTCCTTTAGCACTACAGTAATAAGAATATGTCCCTTCTAAATTTGCTCTCATTCTGGTTCTTCACTTCTTGGCTTCTTGTTCGGCTTTTACCGCATCTCGTGGGGTTCAAGGTTACTGGAATGTGTAAGCCAAAGATGAACAATGTCCTCGAACAACAGGAATATTGAGAAATCCGTACACTTAGGAATATTTTCCTTTCTTAGTTTCTACTGAACGGGAAGGAGCGAAAGAAACATTGTTGAAATATATTACAAGCATGCTTAAGAAAGATAGTTGAAAATCTTACAAGCGTGCTTTTTTACGATCCTTTCTTGTCCTCTGTTCTTAATAGGATCAACTCATAATCTAATTCCAAATCTACACTTCTAAGAAAAATTTTATGCGACTGAAATATGCACTTGTGTCAATTTGTGGCGACTCCAGCAAAACATTCCTTCATTCATTTCCTTCCCCCCTTTTCTAACGTCTCGTGGTTTACGGATAAAAGAAATTGCAAAACGTCATGCATTCCAGCAAGCCAAATGGTCGGTCAAGAGTCGAGGTCGAAAACTGCCTGGAGAAAAAACGGGAACACTTCATATCGTGATAAGTTGAAATAATTCCTCTCATGCTCAGTGAGTCATTTGAACAGGAACAAGAGCAATGATGCAACGTACTTACAAGTCAAATTAAGCAGACCCGCTTCTAGTTTATATATATATATATATATATATAAGCAATGGTACATGATATCATCTAGACACATTTTTTCAACATTTATTATCTAAGATATATATAAGTTTGCTCCACTTTGTGCCAAAACATTTTGGTTCTCGTCCCACAGCTTCCCCCAAAAGGATTATGCAAAACATTTGTGGAAGCATGTGCAAAATGTACTTGTTTCCTCTCAAGGTATAATCCAAGTAGCAAGCATTATAAGTTGCCATTCTGTATGCGATAAGATATTAGTACAACTTTAAAGAGTCAAACTGAAAGGCCCTTGTTCGCCTATTGAAAACCACCATGCAGACAACGAAGTAACAAGCACTAGCCAGCTTCACCAGTATTTACTTCATATGATGACAATAGAAGTTGGCAAACTAGGTCTAGCTGATAAAAGTTTTACATGAAGATGCTCAATTGATGGACAACTTACTGATCCTTGACAATATTAGAAAACCAAAGCATTGCCAATTTTCGTCATCATTCCAGACATGGATGAAATCAAGCAGTGGCAACCTTCTCTTCAGATGTTGATTCGGTGGAAGTTGACTTGGCACGCTTAGCTTCATAGTCTTTAACAGCCGCTTTGATGGCATCCTCAGCAAGCATGCTGCAGTGGAGCTTAACTGGAGGAAGTGATAGATGCTTTGCAATTTCACTGCAGAATATCCCTTATCAATTACGAGTAATTCCAAAAACAAAGAAAATTGGACTAGAACCAGGAACCATGAAAGCATAAACATTGCCTAAAAGGTCCAAAACTTACCAGCACAAGATTTAAATAATTTTCAAAAAATAGTATCAATATTAATACTACTTATCCAGAAATTGTCGAGACCAGGAGTAAACCGGAAGATATATATCATAGAACATCAACACAGTTTCCAACTTTAGACAAAAATGAACAACAAAAAATTCTATTTTGTGTGCAAGCGGTAATGCTGTCTTCCACAGCTAACCGTTCATACAGAACAGAAATGATCTTTCACAGAATGCTCAAACATCTATCTCTATTTCAACTGCCATTTTCCCTTCCAATACATTCACACTCTACAAGCAGCTCAAAGGGCAGCAGATTCTGTCTAGCACAATCCCTAGAGCAATGCCATTGCTTCTCTATTGGGAATCAAGTAATTCATCTGCACAACCTGAAGCTTTCCATTTTCACCGTTGGAGTAGAATTTCACAAGTAATCTAGCACAATACTTCTTAGAAAGCAGAAAGCAAGCAATAAGGAAAATGAGCAATAGTTAACCATAAATGAATGAATTCTCATCAACTAATAAACGAGGGGACCTTATTTACAACAGTTGTCATTCCACTTTTCAGAAGCACAATAGATATAAATATGGCCTCCCCTTTTCTGAGCTACAATAATTCATTTAATATTAACTACAGCTCATTTATACTACGAACCTTATTTTAAAAAAGAAAGAGGGATTGTGCTAGACTAGAAGCAGACTCTCACTCTACAGAAGGAAACAAAATGTTTCATACTGGGTGCAGAAAGTAATCCAAATAGAGGATCTGTGATATTCCTTCCACCAGTTTGAAGTTTTAAGTGTATTGTTCCAAACAGGGCTCTTAATAAGTGAATTGAGCAAAACAGACCATTGAGGTAGCAAACATTAAATGGGTAATTTATTGGTGGCAAAATGAGTGACAAAGAAGGGACAGGAAAATTGCCAAGATAACCTCCAACCTTGGGAAAGTTTCAACTTTCAAATGCAAAGTAGAATATGGGGCTGAGGTGGTAAGCTTAATGCCTGAATTCGGAAGACAGTGAGCTGGTTGACAAATGTAAGGGTTCAAGGGGGAAGTCACATAATCCTTCGAGTTGGAGGGGAATCCAAGCAATTTATCCAATATTTTATTTTGTACTTATGCTGTCCTGTTTTCTTCCAAAATTAACCATTTATACTGATAAAAAATCTGATTTTTAACATAATATATTAGGACCTGGGACATACTGAATACACACTGCTTGCCCAAGTTAAACAATGCAGGCCAGCACTGTTCTGATAGTTGTGACAGACTATCATTGTTCCTTTCCCCAGGGGGGGGGGGGGAATCAATTAATGCAGGGTAACAACTGAGTTAATTGACATGTAAATTATATTAATATAATTATCTTCCACATGAGGATGACAAGTGACAACCCTGACAAATTAGGCTTCGGATAAAAAAGAAAATCAAGTCGCTCAGAAAACTAACATGCATGTGCCCCGAGAGTGACGAACAAATACACTTTCGTATTTTTAATGGATAAAACTTCTTCCATTTGCTTTCCTTTCACCCATTCAGTAGCTGAGAGCAGAAACCAAAAGGATAATAACATATTTAATGAGGATAAATTACAATTAAAAAAACTAATTTACCAAAAAAAGTGCATAAAAGGCAGAGAATAGCTATGAAATATTCATTATACGCAATCCAAGTAGCCCTTTCTACACATTGATCCCCCACATGCTAAACCCCATGATTCAGATGTCTCTCGAAGTCTCAATCAATGAGCTGTTTGTAGCGTTAATGATCAAAAGCAACTAGAGAACCACGATCATTTACAACCTTACACAGCTAGGCAAGACAAATGGACCAAAATGTAAAGACACGAGGCAAAAGGACTTTCCTGAACAGAACTCAAAGTTTGATTGGCAATATTAAGCATCTGTCCCGTTTAACATTGTATTATCTATTTCGTAGTGATCTCTAGATTGTCAATTGAAACTTTACCTCAGAGAAACAAAAGAAAAGCGCCGTTGTCCATAAACCCAATCATATTCCCAGAACTGAACTCATGTTAGCTAATCTTCCATAATGGAAGACCGAAACTAGCACGTCAACAAAACAGCCTACCATTAAGTTAAAAGGAAATTACGCAAATCCAAGAAGATGAGAATGATTAGAAAAAACAATTTGTTCCAACTCCACCGCTCCTACACACGAACGGAGAAACCCAAGCGAATTTCCCAGCAAACCGTCCAAATTACAGATTCAAACAAGAAAGAAAGGGGATAGAATTCAGAGGACCACATACCCACAGATGAAGATGCATTAGCCGAACCACAGCCGAAGGTCTTGAAACAAGCATCAACAATCTTTCCGGTCTTTTCATCAATCTTAATATGGAGTTTCATGACATCACCACATGCAGGTGCCCCAACCAGGCCTGTGCCGACGGTGGGGTCATTCTTGTCGAAGGACCCAACATTTCATGGGTTGTTGTAGTGGTCAACAACCCTCTCATGGTAGAATCGGGGAAGAACCTGGAGCGCCGGCGCCGGCACCTCCCGCGACGCTGCTCCCAAAATTCTCTTCGAAACTAGCCTCAGCATTCTCCGGTTGATTCCGATCCTACTCTCCCAGGCTTCTTCTTCCTCTTAATTTTGCAAATAAATATGGTTGCTCAATTATGATCCCTAAAGTTTGGATATGGCCATGATTCTCTCAGTATCTTTTTTTTTTTTTTTTTTTTTTAATTTACGTGTATCTGATCTCCATCTCAGATTTAAAAAAACAAAGGGTCAAAATTTAATGTTTCATAAAACTAGTATTTTAAACATAAATAAATAAATTTAAACTATTAAATAATGATTTATACAATTTATATTTATAATACAAATAAAATTAATAAAAAAAATTAATTTATAAAATATTATTATAATTGTTTTAGAAAATATTAAATCCGAACCTTCCATTTTTTCATCCAAGGTGGAAATTGGATTCTAAGAAGAAAAGAAGAGAAGAGATTCTGAAGAAATCTGCTCCTATCCAACATTATCGGATCAGATTGATTCTTGATGATGGATATATATATCCGGGTCGCCTACTCACTGGCGCTTTTTTTTATTTTTTTTGATATAGCCAGTGGGGGGAAGGGGAGGTAGGACTTAAACCCTAGATAAGGGGAAAGACCAGCTCCTAAGGCTGGTCCTAGCGCCATCGTAGGCGCTTGGCTACTCACTGGCGCTCTTATTGGGCGATACTTCGTTTAAAAAAAAAAAAAAAAGATATTGGGTGATATAACAACTCAGATAATGCGGGCTTCTAAACCCCAATTAACAACTGAGGCAATGGGCTCCATTTGGCCTTATGACATTAACCCTGCCCAACATTCATTTGGGCCTAGCTTTTATCCTTTAAATAAAAACATGGTAACTTGTAGCGAAAAAAAAAAAGGCAACTGATCCATTAGGGAGGTTTAATAAGAGTATTTTATTTTATTTTAATAGGCTTGTCCTTAAATATAACATACCTTTTGACTTTGTCTCAATGATAAATGCATTTTTTTATTTTGCCGTTAACTAATTATTATACTACTACATATGCTCTTTTTCATTATTTTCTTATTATTATCCTCTCATACCCATTCATAAATAGGGACATTTTTAAAAAGAAATAAATTTCCTACATAATTATTATAGCTAACTACTTTTAACTATTTTTTGGAATATTGTGTTTTGGTTGAAAGGCTTTTATATTTACGGATGGATGGAGTACCTTTTAATATATGCCATATTTCAAAAAATAAAAACAGGATATCTAGGTTATCTTATGATTATCTTTGTTATCTAAGGATTTTGTTTAGATTTGAATTTGAAATTAGATTATTATTTTTTTAAAAAAAAAAAACCCAAGCAATGCATGTAATGGGATTAAGAGTTTAGCATGTCTTAGTTAACTAGAGTATTCAAAGTTGTGGTTCGATCCCTGATGAGAAGGTTACTTGGCCAGCACCAATATCCTTTCGTGACGACTACAGTATAAAGGAGTATTAGTCTCTGCCGTCAGCGGCAAATACCCCTAATTTCTATCCCCAAAAAAAACAGGTATTCAAAGCTGTAATTATGGGGCGGATCGACTAATCGAATCATAGAGTATAAATAAACTAAAGCAGATATGAAATAATTACCAATCAATTACACATATTTATCCCATTTTTCAGTTTAACATCCACTTTTTCTGGGCCAATCGCAACACTTATTGTTGATCCTGAAATAGCCACTAGTCACGAACTCAAAATCCTAGAGTTTTTCATAATTACATGGACCCAAAGTGTCATTATCCTTGTGAGGCCCCTCAATGATATTCTCCCGGTAAAGAACGTCTATGCCAGCCTGAAACACATATTTCACCGCTTAATAGAGCCGCCCAGCGAATCACCGGCTAGATATCATCCATATCTAATCTAGTATTAAACAAAATAGTACTAGAAATCATTGTAGATAGGTCCTAGTATCAAACAAATGCACACACTCGTATATTCAGTACGAGATTCAAAGAGCTTCCCTTTTGGAATGAAATCGTTGGACAAAATGATCGTATATCCCCCGACTCAACTCTAATGGTCAAAATCCAACTATTTTAAGGTCAGTATAGGACAAAAGATGGTCATCTCTGTAATTGTGACAGCTTGACCTAAAGCTAAACGGTTCTTTTGGGAACTTGTGAACGCATGTAAAACTCATCTAACTTCAAAAAAGCTAGAACAGACAGACACAGAGCTAAAACAAACAGACTAGTCTCCTAGCTGTGCCCACAAGCTCGATGAAAATAAAGCCTCGACATCATACTGTTATCGCCCCGTACACCAGTTTGTTAATTAGTGGCTCATCAAAATTCAAAAGCAATGTTAATCTCAGCTAACATTGAACAATAAGTACAATTTCTTTCGGTGAATCAATAACTTAAAAAAATGAACAGAAAAAGCAACATAAAAGTAAAAAAAGAAAGTCAAAATAAAGTATAAAAGTAAGAACCAAACAATCACTGTTCAAGTAATCACATTCATTACATAGATGATTCCATCTATTGCAATAGCATCCTTTATTACATAAAAGCTCATACTAAGCAGTTACGATGCTTAAACGTTCATCAACTCACAGACCTTAAACTTGACAACATTAGAAAACCATAAAAACAACGGCTGTTTTCTTCACCAGTAACCCCAGCATATAGATGATAGGACGGAGCTAATGCAGTAATCTCTTGATCCCATCATACAAATGATAGGACATGGCAACTGCAGCAATTTGGGCACAGATTACGCTGAAATTTGCTGAGAAATGGAAAAATTGGTAGAATTCAGCAAAGGTGAAGCAAATCAGAGGCATTTTCATACAAAGAATGTAAAACCCCAAAACCATAACTGCTAGGGTAGCTCCTGAGATTCTATTAAAAATTGAAGTCATGGAAGAGGACTGGGGCTTATAAATAGAAAGATGAGGAGATATCGGGCGAAGTCTATTTGTCACAGGCGCCATGACTGGAGTGGCTGCAGACTCTCCAGATGTTGCCTCAGTGGCTGTTGCCAAGCCTCGCTTAGCTTCATAGCTTTTAACACCTGCTTTGATGGCATCCTTAGCGAACATGAGGCGGTGAAGATTAAATGGATGAGATGACAGGTGCTTTACAATTTCTCTGCGGGAAATGCGTTATCAATTATTCAGGTCACCTCACTTCAAAAACTTAGGAAAGCAGACTAGAACCAAGAACCATGAAAGTATAACCAAAATGTCTAGAACTAACAAGCAGCTAATTTCAATAGTGTCACACAAATAATATTATTAATATTAATTAGGGAGGTTTATCAACTAACTTAACCAAATATATGTCATATTAACTAACTTAACCAACTTCCTTAGTCTAATCAAATTAAAAAATTTGTCAACATGCAACTTTTGGATGAGGTTCACCTCCCTGACCTATATTATGCTTCATACAAAGAGAATTTTACGTCACCCAGGCAAATAATGTAAATTAGTATCATATGATTACTGGAGTGAAGGACACTTACATGTTTTTGATGGATGAAACTCCCTCCATTTGCTTCCCTTTTGTCCATTGATTCGCACAAAAGTGAGAAATAAAAAACGTTAACTTATTTAAAGGGGATAAGGTACCGTTGAGCTAGATATTACACCAAAAAGTGAATAAAAGTATTAAACAAATATAGCATCTGTTAAATTTTCATTTAATAGCAATTCAGGTCATCATCCTAGTACATTACTCCTCCATACCCTAAACTCCTATTACCAAAATCAGCGATAATCCATAGGCTGCTTATGATGTTCATAACCTAAAGCAATTAGATAGACAGGATCAACTACAAGCTTCCACAGCCGAGCCAAACAAAAGGATCAAAAATGAAAAGACAAAAGAAAGGACTCTCCCACACATGTCAAAATTGATTGATGATAATATGCATATGTCTAGTTTTCATATGGTATTATCCATTCCGTAAAGCTCTCTAAGTTGGTCAGTTGAAAATATTCATCACAGGAAAACAAAAGAAAAGGAGAGAGACTTGGTGTGCGCTTGAAACCCATTAGTCTTGGTCAATTGATCAAAGTAATAAAATAGAGAAGTTCTGTTCAGAAAGTAGCAGAAGCTCATTTCCAATAGGTTTCCAAACAAAAGCTTAGCCTAGCCCATGAATTAATTATATTCCAAGGATCCAACTCACATTTGTTCATCTTCCATTTGCTTTCCTTTCACCCATTCAGTAGCTGAGAGCAGAAACCAAAAGGCTAATAACATATTTAATGAGGATAAATTACAATTAAATAAAAAAATTTACAAAAAAAAAAAAAAGTGCATAAAACACAGAGTAGCTATGAAATATTCATTAAACGCAATCTAGGTAGCCCCCTTTCTACACATTGATCCCCCAAATGCTAAACCCCATGATTCAAATGTGTCTCAAACTCTCAATTAATGAGCTGTTTGTGGCGTTAATGATCAAAAGCAACTAGAGCACCACGATCATTTACAACCTTACACAGCTAGGCAAGACAGATGGACCAAAATGTAAAGACAAGCGGCAAAAGGACTTTCCTGAACAGAACTAATAAAGTTTGATTGGCAATATTAAGGATCTGTCCAGTTTAAGATCGTATTATCTATTTCGTAGCGATCTCTAGTTTGTCAATTGAAACTTTACCTCAGAGAAACAAAAGAAAAGAACCGTTATCCATTAACCCAATCATATTCCCGGAATTGAACTCATATTAGCTAATCTTCCATAATGGAAGACCGAAACTAGCACGTCAATAAAACTGCCTCCCATTAAGTTAAAAGGAAATTTCAGAAATCGACGAAGATGGGAATGAATAGAAAAACAATTTGTTCCTACTCCGCCGGTCTTACACACGAACGGAGAAACCCAAGAGAATTTCCCAGCAAATCGTCCAAATTACAGATTCAAGCAAAATAGGAAGGGGATAGAATTCGGAGGACCACATACCCACAGATGAAGACGCAGTAGCTGAACCACCGCCGAAGGTCTTGAAGCAAGCATCAACAATCTTTCCGGTCTTTTCCTCATCCTTAATCTGTAGTTTCATGACATCACCACATGCAGGTGCCCCAACCAGACCTGTGCCGACGGTGGGGTCATTCTTGTCGAAGGATCCAACAACCCTCTCAAGGTAGAATCGGGGAAGAACCTGCAGCGCCGGCGTCGGCACCTCCCGCGACGCTGCTCCCAAAATTCTCTTCGAAACTAGCCTCAGCATTCTCTTATAGATTCCGATCGTCTTACTCTCCCAGGCTTCTTCTTCCTCTTAATTTTGCAAGTAAATATGGTTGCTCAATTTTTGTTACGAAGAAGGTTAGTAACTAGTAAGGTTAGGACTAGAGTCTGCAAAAAAAAAAAAAAAAGGACTAGAGTCTGCACGTGGAGGTTTGAGGAATCACTCTGTCCAGTGAGCATGTGCTCAGTTGCCTCCCACTAAAGCCCGGCAAAAAATTGTTCAACCTGACTTTAAAAAGGTGGCCCAAAAAAGTTTTGAGCCGGCCTAATAACCCCTGGCATGAAACATTATTTTCGTTTATTTAAATATATAATTTTATATCAAATAAACATTATTCTATATATTTTATTTAAAATATATATTGCTTACGTCTATTTTATTCCTTACAAATATTGTTACTGAGCCTGTTGATAATAGATGTCTTGATTAAACGAGTAGCTTTTTTTTTTTTTACTGAGATATAATATTTCCAAATTAACATGTTACTAAGCATGTTAATTTTCCTTCATAATATGAAATTGCTAAAGTTTCAGAATTATATTTCAATTAAGTTTTGTTTCTTGCTGTAATTAATTTAATTTTTTATTACTTTATACATATATGTTGTTTGAGATATAATTATTTTTTTATTATTTTAACAGTTTAAAATTTAATTACTGGTTTTAATGGACGACCAAGCTTTTGATTCATCACCCTCCCTTGAAGCACTATCTAAGGTATTTCGACCCCTATTCAAACACCAACTCCTACAGGACCAATTCAAATATCAACTTATAATTCTAATGGACCTAGTGAAGCTCTTACCCCTACTGTCCTTCCACCTACTACTCGATCTGTCCTCCCCCTCCCCTCCCTTCTCCTTCTCATGGTCCTATACAAACTGTGACAGAACCTGTCACACAAATAATAAATATTGAAAGTTAGGATAAAAAGAGAAAAAGGAGAGAACTCAAGCTCACATCAATAGCATGAGAATACTTCATCAAGTTGCCAATAGAATAAACTAATGGAGAGAACTTTGTAGCTTGCAAACATTGTCATACCAAATATAAATCTGATCCAAATTGCCATGGAACACACTCTATGTTAAGGTATATCCCAAAGTGTCAGAAGAACCCAAACAAGACAACCAAAGATTAGGGATGTCCAAGGACCGGGCTAGACCAGGTTGGAGGTCAACCCAAGGTTTGGCTTGATAGGACCTCGGGCTGGAAAATTCAACCTAAGGTCTAGTCCGATCTGGTACCAGCTTGATGTTGGGCTAGACCGGCCTGGACCAGCGGACTGCCTGGACCAATCCAGGTAATCTTTTTTCTCCAGTTTTTTTGCCTTCTCGGGAGGCAATATTTTAGCTTTAGTTTCACTTGACTTCCGAAAGTAATAAAAAAAATGAATAAGTGAAAAGTGATTCATATAAGTTAAAAAGCACATTAGGATGTTTAAACTCCAGTGAGTGGTGATTTAAAAATAAAATAAAACCTTAGGTCATATCGGACCAGTCCAAGGGGTCTAAGCCCCTAGATCGAAGTCTAGTCCAACCCGAACAGTTTGGTCTGGACCGGTCAAATTGTCTCTGACCAATTTTTTTGTTCCCAGGACCGGGTTGAGTTAGACCGGACCAACCAAACTGTCATATTTTTTTGACAATCCTACCAAAGATAAAAGCCAAGCTATGTTAAATCTTTTCTCTGGTGGGAAGAATGGGCGAGGAAGAACTTTAGTCCCACATTTATATGATGATAAGCAATATAATGTAGAACAGTTTTAGCAAAATTTATTGTATGTGCTGAGCAACCATTTAGAATTGTGGAGAAACTCGTTTTTGAGAACTTGTTAAATGTGTTCAAACCTGGCTTTCCAATCTCTTCAAGAAGAACAATTGGAAGGGATGTGTGGCAGTTATATCTTAGAGAAGTTAAGGTATTAAAGAAATTCTTCAAGTAAAGTGCTAAACGTGTTTGTATCACCATAGACTATTGGACATCAAGCCAAAATTTCAACTACATGTGTTTAACAACACATTTTATAGATGATGAATGTAATCTGCATAAGAGAATTCTGAATTTTGTTATGATTGAAAGTCATAGAAGTGATACAATAGGGAGGGCCACTGAGCAATGCTTGTTGGATTGGGGGATTGATAAGGTGTTCACCCTGACTGTGGACAATGCCTAAGCTAATGACTCAGGTTTGGAATATCTTAAGAGGCGGTTGAAGAGTTGGAAGGGCTTAGTTTGTCAAGGTGATTATCTACAATTAAGGTGTTAAACATATGTCCTTAATCTAGTTGTCAATTAAGGTATTAGAGAAATGAAAGATAGTTTTGAAGCAATCCGAAATGCTGTTAGATATGTTCGTTCTTCTCCTTCACGGTTTCTAAAATTCAAAACTTGGGAAGAAGATGAGAAAGTAGAAACCAAAAGCCTTGTTTGCCTTGATGTAACCACTCGATAGAATTCGACTTACTTGATGTTGGAAGCTGCCATGAAATTTCAAAAAGTATTTGATTGTATGCGTGATGAAGATGATAATTATATTTTATACCTTAGCTCGAGCTCTAGACATGAGCATGCTTCTAGTAGTGTTAAGCACGATCAAGATGTTTTTGGCTCTACTAGGTATGAAAGTGATGCCTCTGGTGGCTATTGGTGTGATCCCTTTTATGGTTCGATTACTAATGATTGGGATGATGCTCAGGTCTTCATCAAATTCTTGATAGTCTTTTATGACATTACATTGAAAATTTTAAGTTTCCTTTCTATAACATCAAATGAATGCTTCCACTAGATTGCTCGTGTTTAGAAAATGTTGCGCAAAAATATAATAAATAATGCTAATAACTTCTTGGGAGAGATGAGTAATAACATGCATGTGAAATTTGACAAGTATTAGGATCAATCAACTAATATGAATCCACAGCTAGGTATGAGAGTCTCTGTCCAACAATACTGATGATGGATATTTATGTATAGCTTTTCTCAATAATGAATACATTTTTTTTTTCATGTTTCCCTCAATTAATTATTATACTACATACTTTATTTCATTATTTTATTATTATTACTCTATCTAGCCACTCATAAATGGACGCTTTTTTTTTTTTTTGGGGGGGGGGGGGGGGGGGGATTTAATCTTCTGGACTTTGCACCACCATTGATGTGAAGTTTCATGTCATCCTCAAAAGCAGGTGCCCAGGCCGAGCCCATAGTGACCAGGGTTCTTTGGGGCAGAACTTGGAGTGTCGGACGTGGCACCTCCTGTGACACTCCCAAAATTCTCTTTGAAGCCAGCCTCTACATTCATTGGTTCCTCAAACCTTTTTGATTTTTTTTTAATACTCTCTCCGGTCCTAATTATAAAAATATTTTTTGGAGTTGATTTTGGTCCTAATTATAAGAGCAAGTTTTAACTTTTGTCAATTTTTTCCTATAATACCCCTATTTATACTTTCTCAATAATAATTTAATAATACATCTATATATTTTATAAAGTAAATAATGTTTGCAACTCATTAATGTTATATACACCTCAATTATACTTTTTTCTTAAAAAATAATTTTGAGCAATTTTTGTCATATCATCCTTACTAATACTTCTTCCACAATAATTAATTTAACAACACGCTTATATTCTATCAAATAAGAGATTCTACTTTATTTTTATTTTTAAATAAAATAATTTTAATATTCCTCTAAAAAAAATGTTAACTATCAATCTAAAGTGATTGATTTTTTCCCTCTAAAATAACCTAATAAAACATTAATTTTATTATCTTTTTTCCAACAATAAAAAAATAAACTTGCATTTGTTTACTGAGTCACTCAACAATCTCTCATTTCTCTGTTCCTTCTTTTCCTCCCTACACTTTCATGATAATGCCTGCACCACTAAACGTAAAGGTGACACTTCTCTTCTGTACTACTCATTTTCCCCCTAGATGTAATTTTCAATTTTAATTAGGGGTATTTTCGAGAAATAATTATAATTAACTAATTTAACTTCCTTCCTTAATCTCTCCAAATTCTAGTAAATAGCTCTTCTAATTAAGACCTGAGGGAATACTTTTTATGAAGAATATCAGTTCGGCTTGGGTTTGGCTATGTTCATGCAGGATAGGAATTTCAAGTAACCAATAATAGCCAAATATCACACTTTATGAAAGAAAACATGCATCTAAGTTCACAAACAATGCAAAATCCCAGCACCACTGATTCTATACGGTACACGTGAGGATCTAGGAATTACAAAAGCAAGATCATCAGGACAGATACATCTGTACAGCAAATATGAATACAAACAGGAAACGCTGATGAAGAAAACCCACCCACGTGTGATCATAGTCATAGCTCCATAAATCACAACTATGCAGAAAGCCAGAAACAAATCTGTTTTCAAGAATAATGGACAATTATTTTAATGAGAAAAAAAAAAAGGAAAGTCACATCAGCATTTTCATCCAGGTTACTTAATAAGTAGGAACTTCGGATGTAAATGAATGATGAAATGTCCCATTTCCAGGATTTTTAATGGGTAATTTGACGATCATATTAGTAATTGATGTGGATAAATGCACTAGGGCTGCCACACAGCCGAATTTCTGGCGACAAATTCGAACTAAGATCGCGTGGTTTATACAGTTTTAAAAGCTATTAACGTGTTTGATGGACGTGAATTGTGAGCTATTCTTTGTCCTAAAACAAAAATCTTAAGAAAATGACCTTCCGTCCCACAGGTCTTCCCCGTAAGCCGCCCCTCCTGCTCGCAGTCGCAGACTATAGCAGTGTTTTTTTCTTTTATATATAAAAATTTTAAGATAGGGATGTGACTCACCCGCCGCCAATGATTTGAGGCAAGGCGCTATGACTTTGCTTTACAAGGAATATAGAATTGAGAGTATACATGCCTCTATCTCATTCTACATTACCCCATTTTGCATTGCCTAAGATCCCTCCTCTAATACTTTGACAAATTTCAAGATCGAACCTTCTCCTTTTTAGTAAGGGTGTCTGACCTTTTACTAGTTAAACCCAAAAACAAGCAATCGCAAGCTATAGTGTTGGATTCGATCTTTTTTTTTTTTTTAATCAAATTTTTAGGAAAAGGGTTGGGCTTACTCACAGTCCAAGGGCAGGGCGTTTGAAGCCCAGTCCACAGGGGATATTGGCCAGAGAGTACACATGCCTCCACCTCTACCAGCGTTACTATTGCTTCCTAGACCCTTAGGATGCCTCCCCCAGCGCCTTGACCAACGTAGGGATCGAACCTCCCTCTTAAAGTGAGAAAGACCGATCCCCACGCCAGTTGAATCTAAAGACGAAGGGTTAGATTCGATCTTTTTGGGTAAAAGGATTCAATGAGCTTTTATGACTTTAGTCCAACGTTTATTGGTCACGATAGAACTCAGGGGAAGCCCAAATCCATGCATAAAGGGGCAGAACCTTATATTTTTTTAATTCTATTTTTTTATTTGATCTAAAGTTTCTCTTTTAAAAGTTAGATTGGAAAGAGTTATCGTCTATGTTTTTCAGGATTTAAACTTAAATGTTTTTTTTCTGGATAGGAACGAAGTCGCATACCACCTACAGGTTATTAGTTTTTTCCCCCTTCCAGCTATAAGTTTGTCTTTTTGAATCTGGGTGATAATGATATTCATAGAAGCCTTATTTTTCTGGGATCATACCTAAATTTTACTTTTTCAAAAAAAAAAAGTAGGCCAGGTAAAAGGATAATTTTTAAAATGAGATATTTTCTATATTGAAAAAGTTACCAGGCTTCTTCTAACTCTATTGTCCCATTCGTAAAGGGAAATTTAATACAAGACAAGAGGAAACAAAGTGCGATCAACCAAGCAGGGAGATGATTTTGCTTTTGAAATGTTTGGACGGTGCTTATCTCTGAAACTGAGGCTACGTACCTTCATTTGAACCGACTTTAATTTGCATACACTTGTTTCTACTAATCAATTTCCATGAGTTGATCTCAAACTATAACAATTAGCCAATTAGGTATACAAGTGGGGTTTTTTTTTTAAACAAGAAAATCACTTTTGTGCCTCGAATTTGTTTTCCTTTTCTAATAAAAAATTTGTAAGTAGCAATGTTGTGATGTGCAGTCCTTTTTTTCTGCATGGCTTTGTATTTAAAAATAATTATAAATTATTTCTTCGGTCCCAAATATATGACATAGTTTGTAATGAAAATTGTACTACAAACTATGTTTTATATTTAAAATCATAAGAGTATCATTTATTGGTTTGGCACATACATGATCCGTACTCAACGCTTACAAATGGGTCTACCTAGTTCTCTGTGAGTGTTTGTGTTTGTTTGTTTGACGAAGATCCTTCAAATTAAAACTACAACTGTATATTGATTTGGTCAACTTAATTATCAAATATAGTCGCACATTAAATAAAAATAAGGTACGAATATGGGATATACTTGCCAATGGTCAGGGGCCTGATGAATTTTAAAGTATGCATCTCGTCTAAAGAACAGAATCTTAATTAAAAATCCAGCATTATCATGATCAACTTGCATATATAATCAGTGTAAGTTCTTGACTTTTTGTAACTGCTTGACATTTTTTTTAAAATAAAAAATGCCAGCGTGGACCATACCCTCCACTGCATATATGTGAGTATCCAATGAATCGCTGGCTAGATATTATCTCTTATCGATCGGATATATATCTGACAATGACTAATTGGTTTTTAGTGACATGAGTGACCTTTAAACATGGTATTAATATTAATTCGTGTTGCCACTGATAGGTACGTCGTACATGTAATCAAACAAATAATTGATAAATAAATTCAAAGAGTTTACTTTTTGGATCGAGACATCATTGGACCGTAAACATATCAAGAACTTGGTTACTTCATAACGACTCTAATTAAATTTATAGTTTTAAATATAATGATGACTGATTGTATATCCCACCTACTCCAGTCCAATGATGATCGTGACAGTGTGATTATATATGCATTTTTCTTAGCTAGGATTTGGACAACAAAAACAGGGTTGGCATTTTTGTAAAGAGCAAGAGAGACGTAACTTTCCAACACAGACAAGACAATATGGGTTCCACAAAACAACCTTGTGTTCATATATGTAATACTACGACCTTTGACCTAAAATCTCTTGCACCGTACAAGCTCCATAAGTATATATATGTTTAATGAAATTGTCCAATGCAATGTCACCTTTTAGGTTTTAGCACATTACCTAAATCTGGGCAGCTTACTTTAAACAACTTTTTGATGAGTTGTAAAATGGAAGTTTTTTTTTGCTATTGCACCCGGTTCACCAGAGTTTCGCCCTGCCTAGTCCGGATCGTTAAATTAATTATCTACCTTCATATATAACAGAAACCGAATGGAGATAACAAGAATATAAAATTGGATTAACAGAGATAAAGATGTTGAGATTGATATATAATCGTATAAAAAAAAAAAAGATTTGGATCAATATAACCATATAAGAGGAATAGCGTATTGTTTGGTTGTTCGCAAAAACAGCTATTGAAAACGCCAGTGAAAAGGGATACATCATACAATATAACCTAAGGTCATCTAAAATGAGGCAAATGAAAATTAAACTGGAAAATATATATATATAGGCTCAATGGAGTTATTGAATATACAAGACATCGCGGTTAATAGTATATATAATAGCTTTTGTGTTATACATATAATCAACCCTACCTAATAGAATAAGATTTATCGCTATTGTTATAAAGAAATGAGTGGTGTAAAATGTTTTTGTGTTATACATATAGTCAACCCTAGCTAATAGAATAAAACTTATCACTATTGTTATAAAGAAATGAGTGGTGTAAAATGTGTGCATGAACCGCCAAGTGTGTTTTTTATTTATTACTCGTTACTTGTTCATTTTTCTCTGTCATCGATCAGCATGCACGTATATGCTTATTTTAGTTTTGTTAATGTAAAAAGCTTAGATATTGTCACAAACATACACATACATTATGACAATCTTAATATTGGTATTATCCGAAAAGAAGATGTGTATTTTATGCAGAACCAACTGTCCCACTATCCAGTTAGGTCGCACCACTTATCTATCTATAGGAATAATCATTAATCAAAACTACAGGCCAGCAACTTTTTCATGAGCTTCTTGTCTTTTGCTTATTTTGGTCCAAGTGGCATGCTTATTTTGGTGTAAACGATCTGATCACTCTCATATATTTTAAGTAAATAATTAGGGCACGTATTGTTATGGACCTCGGAAATCGGGCCATGAGGCCCAATTCGCCATGTAAACTACCCGCTTACAGTTATGCCTACACGCGTGATAACTGCCCAAGCCGGAACGGTTACCTTCTCTTATAAATAGGAGATTTTCGCATTGGTGAACGGTACATGCAATCTCATCCTATCGCTTTCACACATTGCACACACCCACTCCTCCGTGGCTAAACGCTGGAAGTATTATCAAACTACGTGGGCTTTGATCCCTATTAAGGGTATGTAGGCCCTAGGCACCAATCCTAGTTCAAGCCCGAGCAACCCTGTTCATTACTCGAACATTTGGCGCCGTCCGTGGGGACCGAAAGTTAGGATACTAGGTTATCAGGCTACGTGCCAATCACCGCTGCAAATGGCAAATACCAGAGGACGAACTTCAACTCGGCAAAGTCAAGCGTCGGAAGAAATGCAAAGACAGCACTCCGATGAACAAGTGGTTCGTCAAAAAGGTCCTTCCAACATTAATACAGATCAAGTTATCGTAGAGACCGAGAATGAAACGTCGGATACCGCAAATTCCTCTCTTCAAGAAGACACCGTGCTGCAACGAGTGGGTTCCTTAATTCTCCCGAGTAGTCCACAAGCAGAATTCCAAGTGCTTGATTCCAATATTCGTTTATTGCAAAACATGGTTGGATCCGTGTTGAATAGGATAGACGGAATAGAGAATCGTCACGCCCTTCAAATGGAGGAATACACCCGATTACTAAGGGAGGAGATGGACCGACATGACGCAGATTGGAAGAAGCTATTTGAGCAGTATGTGGGACGAACCAGCGACCAGAATCCTGGTCTGACAAAGACGTGGCTGGACAAAATTAGCAAGATTTTACCCGTCTTCATAATGCTGCACCATTGCGAGCAAGTAGTGAGAATATCAGGCACAATGAGGAGCCAAGACAGCACCAGGACGATAGGCGTGATCAGGAAAACCCAACCGAACGAGGTTGGACCACGACAACCAGGGAGGAAACAAATGGTACTAGACGGGACCAAGCATCAACAGAAACTCGGAGAAAAGACAAGGAACCCGTTAAAGGTCCGAGTTTGTCAAGGAAAGAGTTGCAACGCCTTTCACGGGGAAGATTATGGCAGCACCTTATCCAAAAGGGCTGGACATGAAAGATTTTCCAAAGTATGACGGAAGCCAGGATCCTCAGATTCATGTCGGCAATTTCAAGATAGAAATCATGGTCAAAGGATACTCAGGACCCATGATACCACGTCTATTTGCAGGGATATTGAGAGGACCCGCACAAATGTGGTTCAATAGCTTACCAGCTAACTCAATCCCGGACCTCAAGGATTTGGAAAACAAATTCCTTCTTCATTTTGCTACAAGTAGGAAGCAACCAAAAACGGAGTTTCAACTTGATCAGGTGAGGCAGGCACTTGGGGAGACGCTACAGAAATACTTAGAGCGCTTCAACAGCACAGCACTACAAGTTCTCGAGCTAAAAGAAGATGTGCATTTGCACTGTGTGACTGCAGGTTTGGATAAATTTTCACCACTAAAGAAGTCGGTCATGAAACGTCGTCCCAAAACTTTGGCCGAGTTCCGAGATCGCACCAAACAATACATTGAATTGGAACAGATGGAAGCCATAAATCAGACACCCAGAGAATCAACTAAGGGATCCCCTTCCTGAGGTAAAGATCGGTTCAACTCAAGTAAGCGTGACACCCGTGGTTGGGACAGGAATAATCAGCCCCGAGGAAGCAGAGCAGAAGGAAGGTACGACAGATATGCACCGTTGAGATGCCTCAGGCTCAGATATGGAAAGAGGTTTCTCTGACGGAGATGAAAAACGTTGAACGGCCGCGACCAATGTGGAGCAGTCAACCTTTAGATAGATCCAGATATTGTGAGTTTCATGACCAACACGGACACACCACGGAAGCTTGCTGGGATTTAAGGGACGCCATTGAAAAATTTGTCTGTGAAGGAAAACTTCGTCGCTAAGTTATCCAAACTCAAGGCCGGTAGAACAAGCGGCAAAACAAGAGCAGGAGTCTGCCTGGAGGACAAAAGAGACGAGATTGTAACAAAACTGGGCGAAGCCGTGGTGATGAATTCCCCGAGTCAAAATATGTGTGTAACGGGATCGTCGGAGGCTTCGGGGGAGGAGGAGATTCTGCAAATCAACGGAAGAAATATCTAAAGGAAGTCATGTCCGTTACAAACCGCCCCATATTCAAAAAAGAGAAGAAGCCAGATGAGCCATTCTTGGGATTTTCACAAGAAGACTTAAATGATGTGGTACCAGGACACAATGATGGCTTGGTTATCACGGGAACAGTAGAATGCTTCCAGGTTAAGAAGATATTTGTGGACAACGGGAATGCAGTAGATATAATCCTATGGGACACGTTTAAGCGCATGAGATTAAATTCAAAAGACTTGAAACCATGTAAGACCACATTGACTGGTTTTAATGGAGAGGACACCCGCCCAAGAGGATTCATCGACCTTAGGCTAACATTAGGAACAAAAGAAGCTTTTAAGACCGAGGTAGTTCGGTTCGTGGTGGCTGAATTCCCTTCACCTTACAACATAATATTGGGACGACCGACTATCCATAATTGGAACATGTTAGTATCATCCAACCATTAGAAGTTAAAGTTCATAAACAAGAAAAATCAAGTAGTCATCGTCAAAGGAGACCAGAAAGACTTGCGGAAATGTTACTTTGAAGCAGTCCAAGAAGGCAAGTCGGCTAACAAAGGAAAGGCTAGTAGCAGCTCTATCCATATAGTCGAGTTAGATCTGAGAGAGGAAGATGAGGTGCAGAGAACTGAGCCAAGCGAAGAGGTAGAAGATTTTGTCCTAGGAGAAGACCCAGAACAAACCACAAAAATCTGAAAGACGCTAGATCCTGAGATTCGTGCAGAATTAGAAAAGTTCCTAAAAGACAATAAGGACGTGTTTGCATGGAAGCCATCTGAGATTCCCGGAATCGATCCCGAGTTTAGCTGTCATAAATTGACTATTCCTCCGGGATCAGTGCCAGTCGCACAGAAGAAAAGGAAGATAGGTTCAGAGCGAGGACAAGCTCTGGAAGCACTCGTCAAAGAATTACTAGATGCAGGGTTTATAAGGGAAATACAATATACCACATGGTTTTCGAATGTCGTCATGGTCAAGAAATCTAATGGCAAGTGGCGTGTTTGTGTCGACTATAAAGATTTAAACAAAGTATGCCCAAAGGATGCATTCCCCATGCCCAACATCGACCAGCTAGTAGATCAACTATCCGGTTTCCAGTTACTCTCCTTTATGGACGCGTACTCGGGGTATAATCAGATCGCTATGCATCCTGATGATCAGGACAAGACAGCTTTCATCACCAATAAAGCAAATTACTGTTACAATGTGATGCCTTTTGGCCTCAAGAATGCAGGGGCGACTTACTAGAGGATGATGACAAAAGTCTTCAACGAGCAATTAGGAAAGAATGTAGAAGTATACATTGATGATATGATAGTAAAATCCAAGGAACAGAGCGACCATGTCCGAGATTTGAACCAGACATTCGAGAAATTGTGGAAGCACCGGATTCGATTAAATCCGGCAAAATGTGCTTTTGGGGTCCCCTCCGGAAAGTTTTTGGGTTTTCTACTAACTAGCCGAGGCATAGAGGCTAACCCGGAGAAGTGCAAAGCAGTTCTGGAGATGAAAGCCCCAACAAACAAAAAAGAGGTTCAACAGCTGACAGGAAGATTGGCGGCTTTGACGAGGTTCTTGCCAAAATCGGCTGAAAAATCACTCCCGTTCTTCAAACTCCTAAAGAAAGAAGCTCAAGGGGGTTGGAACTCGGAGTGCGAAGAAGCGTTCACTAAGATCAAACAATGTTTGTCTTCCCACCAGTGCTGTCAAGACCCGAACCTAAGGAGAAATTGATTTTATACTTGTTCGTGGGAGAAGAGGCAATGAGCACGGTTCTAGCAAGAGAAACCAATGAAGGACAAAAACCGGTGTACTTTGCAAGTCGTGCTTTACAAGGACCCGAGGTGAGATACCAAAAATTAGAAAAGGTGGCTTTCGCACTGTTAACGGCTGCAAGACGACTTCGGCACTATTTTCACAGCCATTCCATCATAGTCAAAACAAATCAACCAATTCGGCAAGTTTTACACAAGCCGGACTTAGCAGGAAGAATGACACATTGGGCAATTGAGTTGTCCGAATTCAACATCGTTTATGAGGCTCGCCAGGTGATTAAATCACAAGCTTTAGCCGATTTCCTGGTGGAATCAACTTTTGCTTGAGAGAAAGAAGCGGGACCGGAACCATGGAAGGTATTTGTAGATGGCTCATCCAATCTACAAGGAGGAGGAGTAGGACTTATTGTGGAAAGCCTGGACGGTGTCGCCATGGAGCTATCTCTTCGGCTTGATTTCCCGACATCCAATAACCAGGCCGAATATGAAGCCTTATTGGCAGGATTGTCGCAAGCAAAGGAAAACGGAGCCCAGAAAGTGCATGTATCGACGGATTCTCAATTGGTGGCATCACAAATCCAAGGGATTTATCAAGTAAAAGGACCATTGTTGGCTAAATATCTAGCCAAAGTTAAAAAGATCATGACACTATTTGATGAGGTAACTGTGACACACATACCACGAGCGGAAAACACAAGAGCCGACATCCTATCAAAGTTGGCGAGTACCAAATGCCTGGGAACCTTAAGAACAGTAGTCCAGCAAAGTTTACTAGAACCCAGTTGCGAAATGTTGATATCAAACTCGGAGGATTGGAGAAAGCCAATTGCAGATTATCTGGAGCGAGGAATCACCCCCGAAGATGAAATGTAGGCTAAAAATTTGGCAAGAAAGGCAGCTGCTTATACAATGGTAGACGATCAACTCTACCGGAAGGGAATACATGCACCTTTGGCGAAATGCCTCGGGAAGGATCAAGCTCAGTACGTTTTGGCCGAAATTCACGAGGGCATCAATGGACAACATATGGGTGCCAAAGCACTAGCTAGGAAAGCTATTCGGGCAGGCTATTATTGGCCTACAATGGCTCAGGATGCCAAAGACCATGTCCGGAGATGCGAGAGTTGTCAGAAACATAGAAAAATTATAAGAGTCCCACCATCCGATTTGCAGGCCATAACGGCTCCATGGCCATTCTTCAAATGGGGTATGGACTTACTAGGGCCATTCAAACCAGTACCTGGCCAATTGAAGTGGCTGATTGTGGCAGTTGATTATTTCACTAAGTGGATCGAAGCCAAACCACTAGCAACGATAACCTCAGCCAGAGCACAAAAGTTCTTCCGGCGGAATATCATCTCGTGATTTGGGATCCCAACGGAGATAGTCACGGACAATGGAATGCAGTTCGCGGACCAAGGGTTTCAAAAAATGATGTTCGACTTCCAGATAAAGCATCACTTTGCTTCTGTGGAACACCCGCAATCCAATGGGCAAGCGGAAGCAGCGAACAAAATCATCGTGAATGGGTTAAAAAAGCGAATGGAAGAAGCTCGAGATAGCTGGGTTGAGCATATGTACTTGGTGTTATGGGCATATCGGACAACAATACAATCATCCACGGGAGAAACTCCTTTCAGACTTACCTATGGATGCGAGTCTATGATTCCCGTTGAAGTCGGTGAACCCTCCTGGAGGAAATTGCACGCTGTACAGGAGCAAGCTAATGACGAGGCCATTATGGCTGAATTGCACCTGGTTGACGAAGTCCAGACTGCAGCTCACCTTAGGGACTTGGCCACAAAGCAGCTTATCATGGCCAGGTATAACAGGAAGGTTGGTCTGCATTCGTTCAAGAAAAGCGACTTAGTGCTCCGAAGAGCTGATATCGACAACAAAAATGTCCGAGATGGAAAGCTGGCAGCCAATTGGGAAGGCCCTTACAGAATCAAAGAACGACTTAGGAAAGGGGCTTACACTCTGGAATCGCTAGACGAGAAGGCGATGAAAAGAACTTGGAATGCCGACAAGCTCAAGGCTTACTATAGCTGAAGATATTTGCTAAAAACTTTAAGTTTAGTTTATTATGTTTGATTATGTTACCTGTTAAGTTTGTTTTCAGGAAGTTTAATCGCGGGATCTTAATCTCGCTTAGTATTGTGTAAAAACTCGATGAATGAAATCATGGGCTACAAAGCTAAATTGAATCACTATAAAGCTACCAAGACATGTATGAATTCCGAGTTAGTTCATAAATCATGTAAGCTGACACATGTATGAATTCCAAGTTAGTTCATAAATCATGTAGCGATTAAAACGCCAGCGGAACAATCAGCCAGATATGAATCGAAAAATGATCATATAGCGAACGGGAACTCGGGTTGGATGATTCGTGTTCACTGTATCGCAATAATGGCCATATTAAAAGACATGCGCGAACATATTGCAAACGCGTATTTTCGTGAATCATGCAATGTCGGCAACATGATTGCTTAAAGTAGACGTGTTAGTGTGCTAACCGACCTTGATCACGTTGGTTATGCATCTCAATCTCGGAAAAGTAAAAGTGGATGAACCACTATATATGTAAAAGTGGATGAACAAGTATATAACTCAAGATTTTGATAACAAAGTCAATTATAATTTGAGTTACAAAATCAAAAAAAAAAAAGCCCGACACGGGCATCACAATTCACATGTTGAATTACACAGAAGAAGAAAGCAAGTCGGATCAAGCATTAGCGTGATGATCCCCACCAGCCTCCTCAGGACCCATGCTAATTGAGGGAGCAGTCGGAGAAGGAGCCGGGATAAACACCCCGTCCTCCACATAAGCATTCATGTGCGCCCTTTGCAGATCCAAAGCCACCGAGGGGTTCAGAAACTGAGCCTGCTCCAAGGCATTTCAAAGGCATCCACCACGCCCGTCTTCAACTTCGCTATGTCGTCATTGGCAAACGCAAGGGCTGCCTGGCTAGACTCAAGCGATGACTCTAGTTTGCTGATCTCATCCTTATACTTAGTGAGCGAAGCCACGTCTTGTTCATGGACCTGTAGCCGGTGGGTGACCTCGGATTCAGCCTTATAAAGCTTGTTGCGCAATGCGATGATCTTGTCGAACAAGCTCTCCTTCTCGGCCAAGGCTATCTGCAACTCCTCTTGGGCCTGAGCTACCCGGTCATCTGCCATCCTCTTGTCGGCTTTTAAAGCAGCTATCTCCGACGCTTGATCCCTGACTTGGTCCTTAAGGTGTGCAGCGAGAAAGCAAAGACCGGCATTTTTCAGGTTCAGATGCTCTATTTCCCTGAGTTCTTTTGCCTCTAACTTCGAAAGTTTCTTCATGTCAAAATAATGAGTGGGAGCTTGAAGAGCTGAGCGAAGGTTAGGGGAAACTTTATTTTCCCAAATATAAGATGTCGGGAGTTGGATAATAGGACCTGAAGAAGATGTCGGAACTTTGGGACCCACTCTCTCAGGCTCAAGAATGGGAAGGGTCAAAGGGATGTTGGCCTCGACCTCATCCGAGCCAGAGTCAATTGTCCTCTTCTTCCTCGATGTTTTAGATTTCTTGGCCGGTGGCGATTCAGATGGCTCGGAAACGGGATTGGTTCTTTTTGTGCCCCCGAGGTCGGAGGACGCGATACTGGCAGCACTGCTTCTGGACGACGTGTCACGTCCATATAAACGGGCCTTTTTCCCATTGGATCACCTGCAAGAGGAAAAGAGAATTAAATAGAATTCAAGAAAAATAAGCTTCATGAACGAATCAAGCAAACTATCATACCCGTAGCGGGTTGCTTCCAAACAAAAGAAGTTATGTATTCGGCCGAGTCTACTAAGGGATCTTTGTTAATCAAAGTAGAAATGAAAGCGATAGCATCATGTTCCTAGGTGGTCATCTGAGAGAGAGGAGTCAAAAAATCCTTGGCTTCAAATCTATGGTGCTCCTCAGTCCAGTATAGAGGGAAACGTCCTTCAAGATCCCCAGAAGCCGAGGATTCGAGAAACCAGGGAGAACACCCGGGTTGAGCCGAAACCTTGACAAAAGCATTTTTGAAGCCTTTCCAAGAGTCGGTGAAAGGTTTGAGAAATTTACGACCAGGAGAAGCCTGGAGTGAAGTCCATCCAAATTCTAGCAGATCTCCATTTGTAGACAGGTTGGTTTCTAAGGGGGAAAAGAAATGGCAAACATGGGTACAGAGCATACTAAATCATATTTATGGCAAAAACTTTCGAAGGCCACAGCGAACGCCCAACCGTTAGGATGAAGTTGAGATGGAGCAAGGTGAAAATGGCGGAGAAGCTGCATTTGGAAATCAGAAAAAGGAAACTCCATCCCAAGTCGGGTTATAAGGTTTTTGTAAAAGAAGAAAAATTACACTCCTTCTTGGAGTGCTTAGAAGCTAGTGACTCACTGGCTAAAGGCTGACATACAGCATACCCGTTCCCACCTCGGATGATACGTGTGATAGCCTGAGCAGACAGCTTGTTTCTCATATCGGTAACGGCATTGCTAACGGCATATCTTTTAATCGTGGATATTCGTGAAGACCCGGAAGGAGTGGACTCTCTGATCTTGGATTGGTTCGTTTGGTGGGAAAGGGAAGACATTAAATACCTATACAAGATAAACAAAAAAAGGACAGGTCAGAACTTGAGAATACCTGAAGTCACAGGGTTTATGGGAAGAGTTTGAAATGCTGAAGGCAGTAAAGTGGCATTAGTGGTTGAAGAGCTCCGAAGCATATCATTACAACGACAATTATCCAAAACTTGTTCGGCATCTCGGTCATAGCCCAGTCGGACGAGTTCGACGGCCTTATGAGTACATTCTTCGCAAGGAGCAGAAATCTCGGCTGGGTAAGTCGGGATGGAAACTATTGGAGGACGCAAAGGGACAGCAGGTGAGGAAGGCTGAATGCGACCTCGGCGGAGCCCCCCACTTCCACTACCTCGGGAGGAGCGAAGCATATCCTCCATTTTTTCTTTCTCCGTGGGAAGAATGGACCATAGCCAAAGCTTAGTTCGACCAAAATCTCGTCGGAGCAATTCTCTATCCTCTTCCGGAATGGGCCTACCATACATATCTACTAATGGAGGTCTCATATCCATCTTTCGAGGAACAAGTAACGCGCTAAAGTGCAGATAATTTGTACATATTAAATAAGTTTGCAAAGCATTTCAGGATGCAAGGATATGATAACCAGCAAAGACAGCTTATGAAGTCACCAAAGCAATACAATGAAGATATGAACAACGTGATCCTAGAAAACCCCAGATTTTCCAATGTTATAACGACTTAGACAAATGTGTTTCACAATTGCTCTCAACATCTTCCTTTTTAGACAGGAATTCGGAAATCGTCGTCGTCGTTTAAACAACCCAACAAAAATGAAAATATATGCACCAACGAACAAAAAACTCAGAAAGAGAAGAAGAACTATAACAGATGAACAGAGCAGAAATCCGAACAAAGAACTTACCTAAAGAAGAATCTGGAAAAAGATGGAACGCAGAAGAACACTTTGCTGGTAATTCCCTCGTGCAAGAAAGAGATGAATCAAGCAAAATGAGAGTAGTGAAACTGATAAAGTGTTCGAAGGGGTATTTATAAGCGAACCAAAGCATGTGACGCTTCAGAATCCAGGCATTTCACCGGTTACGAGGGACAAAAAAGGATGATGGTTTGGAACTCAAACGTTCAGCCGAGACAGGACTAACGAAATCAGAGCTAAAACCCAACCGGAACCCTAGAAGTAATCATGGCAAATCAAATATGACGTAGGGCATTAATGGGCGCGGTAACCGAAGGCGGCTTTTCGAAAAACGTGTCGCTTCAAATTCAGAACTAGCAGTTACACGATATGGCGCCATAAACCAAAAGGCGCGATGCCAGGGGAACGGTCGCATTGGTCGGTATGGCTCCGGACATCTCGGTTAAAAATCTTGGTAAGTCTCGAAAAGTTCAAACTCGGAATCTTGGGCCAAGATGAAGTCGGCAATCCACAGCTCAAAAATGCTGACTTTGAAAACACGCGACTCGCATTGGCAAGCAGGTAAATAAAAGCCCATGGGTAACTTAGACAGGGCGAGTACATCTCAGACAATTCCCCATCGGATACAACAGTCATTACATCCCGACAACCCAGAAACCTGAGCTGTCAGGTTGGGGGGCAACTGTTATGGACCTCGGAAATTGGGCCATGAGGCCCAATTCGCCATGTAAACTACCCGCCTGCAGTTATGCCTACACGCGTGATAACTGCCCAAGTCGGAACGGTTACCTTCTCTTATAAATAGGAGATTTCCGCATTGGTGAACGGTATATGCAATCTCATCCTATCGCTTTCACACATTGCACACACCCACTCCTCCGTGGCTAAACGCCGGAAGTATTATCGAACTACGTGGGCTTTGATCCCTATTAAGGATATGTAGGCCCTAGGCACCAATCCTAGTTCAAGCCCAAGCAACCCTGTTCATTACTCGAACACGTATAATCTTCAACCCTTAACTATAAAAATAAACTTAGTAGTAGAAAATCTGCCGTTTATTATATCCCCACGCACATCTCAATAAGGATATCATATATAAGTGAACATATATTTATTTGCATATTGTTCTTGTAAGTTAATTTCATATAATGTGAGTTTTCCCTGCAGAGTTGTGGTCAATAAATATGTATGAAATGACAAAAACATATGCTCTCGTTTTCTTAGTAATGTTTTCCAGAGTCTTTAAACTGTCGCCATTAAGAAAATCCACCACCTTAGAATACAAAACAAACAAAAGCAGTTCGATATATCTTACAGGTTCTCTTATTTGCTACTCAACTTGCAAAAGTTGTGTGTGGTTAATTGGTTAGGTGGAGAGAGCTGAACAGTAGTTGAATCCGAATCAAAGAATCAAAGAAATTAAAAGGGACAAAATTAAAGGTTAGTTAAACGCACTCTTCTTGTTCTTTCACGTCCGGATGCAAAGAATCTCTTTGCATATATATATCACTAGTATATATATGGCATATTCTGATTATATAATTAATTAACCCAATTTCCTTTTGGTACACCAAGCCAATAATGTTCCCTAATTTTCTGCTCCATCTGTCAAATATATTATCGTGAAATGCAATATATGAGAATTTTTATTCGAAATAATAATCTATGTATTCCATTAATAACTCATTTCCACAGCCAGGCCAGTTTAAAGTTTCACGCAAGAGGACCTCATGCTCTTATTATAAATATTTCAAGCATATTCGGACATTATTTGAGCTCCAATGATTATTCGACATCTTCAAATCGATCTGTTGTCTGTGTTTAGTGGGTGTGATTAAAAATTAGTTTGACACGAGAGAGTTTATATTAAATTTGTCCTAATTACATAATCCTTTTAACTTTAATTTTCGTGATCAGAGAAAAATAGTGAAAACTAGATATATCTCAATTATTAGTGTTTCCTATGCATGGATCGATTATATTAAATTATCTTGACGGCTAGCTATACCAATCTGTATGTTCATTCCTTACCTTTCTGTTCCGTCTATTAAATATATTATCGTGAAATGTGATGATTTTTATTTTATTATCCTGAGTTATGTTCTACCATTATCAATGTGATGTATATATTGTAGACATCATTTATTTATTCGATTAGTTCATTTCCGCCCATTTGATAGTTTCATGAGAGGACGTCATGCTCTTGTTATACAAGTAGTACGTTAGGTATATTTGGACATTATTTAGGCTCCAATTATTTGAGAACTTCACATATAATTAAAAGTTAATTTCATATACAGGACAGTGCATGAGATGATGAGAGTATATGGACCAATCAACCATCAATATGGAGGAGTAAGAGTGCATATTCTCGAAAACACAATCAAGAATACAATTATAAATTATATTTATGGGCACATATCTGAGTCTAAATTGTATACTTATAACCTAACTAGGAATGGATAGATATATATTTAACCAGCAGTGTCCTGAAAAAAACGAGGGGATGGAGAAGATTATTCAGCATATATTACTCTTGAATAGATCAGAATAGCCAGAGGCCATGCGAAAATCTGTTTCATCCTATCATTAAGGTAAGACATATGTATCTAATTTAAGTAAATTAAAGATAAATGTTGGAATATTTTAAAATGAAGAAATGTGTTTATTAGAAAGTTATATCCTTATAAATCAAGGAATTTATGTAAAAGGTTGATGTAATGAGTCTCGTATAGGGGAGCCAAGCTGTTGGAGTGAGATTTATAAATTTATTGGGTTCTCCCTCCTCATAGGCTGACTTTTGGAGATGGGACTTTCCTTTTGGGCTTGCGCTCGTCACATTAGTGCTTTAATTGAGAGTCGGTGTTCCGAAGAGGGCTACCCACTAAAGGGCCTTGACCAACAAAGCTGAGTGAAGTGTCATGCGTAGAGGGTTTTGATCGGCAAGGCCCAAGAAAGTGCCGTGGAGTGGAGCCGTGAGGGATGTCCCCTCTTGAGGGGTGACTATGTAATGAGTTCCACATCGAGGCTCCAAGTTCTTGAATTGAGGTTTATAAGTCTATTGAATTCTCCCTTCTCATAGGCTAGTTTTTGGAGATTAGGCTCTCTCTTTGAGCCTGTGCTCATTATAGTTGTGTAGAGAGCGAGTTATAACACTAAAAGTCATCAAGATCATGTTCTTTAGTTTCTAAAAATATCTATGAAAACTTGTGGTAGCTATTACTTGGTGGAAGGTTGTCTTGGCATTTCAAGAAAACCTTACATACTATAAAAGTGTAGTTTTTCATCGAAGAGTTATTTTAAATAGCAATTATTTATTTAAGTTATGTTGGTTTATAAATGAACGTATGGTTTCATTATATATATATATATATATATGGTTGAGACTTTTAATTGAAGATGTGTGGCTTCAAGAGGCATCACTTTAAGACATCACTTAATGGTCTATAAATACCATATATTATCATTTCATTTACAACAAACAATATAAATTAGACAAAAAATCACACAACAAGAGATCAAACTTATTTCCTTTGTCCTTAAGTGAACTTAAAGATAAAGTCAAATTATCATTTTGAAAAAGCTATTGTTGTTTTGGCTTGAGTGTTGAAATGTAATCCGTACTCAATGAGTCTTCGTTATATTATACAAGAAATTTGTCCATTAATCTAACTTACACCCTATAAGATAAGCATAGGTGAAGACGAACCAAGTTTAAAGGAAAGTGACGCTCACACCTTTAAGACATTATACACTATCTTCTTCTTCATCTCTTATTTTTGTAATACTATGCCAGCCCTTCCAACAAAAAAGTTTTTAGTTAAGATATGGTTAATATATGACATGCCTTTTTTTCCTCTAAAATACCATAACCATATTCCTTAATTACCGCCATAACTCTTTTATTTAATTATTGTTGGGGAGACATTAATGGAGGTATAAATTAAGAAAACTAGAAAAGATTGACAATTATAAGAAATATATCTTACATTTAAGATAAATACCAACTCTCAAATTAGACTCTATATTAAAGACAAGAGGAGTGTCTTTGGGTGCTAGCTAGGATTTTCTTTATAAGTTACTGGAACAATATATGAAAAAATGTATAATAATATTAATGTAACTATCTCTTACTATGTTCACATCATGACACAGTTAGTTGAATTCTCTCTCTTACTTTGTTCGTATAATAATATTAATATAACTATCTCTTACTATGTTCACATTACAGTAAGTTGAATTCTCTCTCTATATGTTCGAATAATAATATTAATATGACTGAGTAGGAATATCCTTTTTGTTGAAATCTTTTTTTTCCGTCTCTTATAATCTTATTGATGCGCTCCTTCCTTATTTTAACTGTAAAGTATTAATATCATTTGGTCATTTACCCAAAAAAGAGAGAAAGAATATGATAGAAAGCCACAAAAACCATTAAAGGTCTCTCTCCCAAAATGATTTTGTGGGAGCCAATTCATCATAGAACACGAAAATACAAATTGCTCCCTTTTGTAACTCTCTGCTTAATATTAAGGCATAAATTTCACTTTTGTCATAGAAGTTTAGGTTAAGGAGCACTGGTTACCTGGACTTTTTTTTTTTCTTCTCATTTTTGCCTCAAAGTTAATAAAACAAAACAATTTTATTATAGAAGTTTTTTTTATGAGCAATTTTACTCTAGAAATTTTTTTAGGAGCAATTGTGCCCCTGAAAGTTTACAAATTAGAGCAATAATTTATCGGTCAAGGTCAACAAAGGGGCAAGATTCATACATTTTTAAAATTCCGGGTCAAAAGTGAGACCAATAAAACTTTCGAGTGACTAGTGTATTTTAGGCTAAACTTTCACAGTAAAAATAGTATTTATGCCTAATAATAATTATCAAATTTAATCTAGCGTAATATTTTTATAACTGAAATTGGCTGAGGGGATGAAAGAATCGTCATCAATATAGCATATAAAAATATGCATTATTTTCAAGTTATAACTAATGGACTACTATTTTGGAATTATGCAAATGCTATCTCGCAAATTGTTATTCCATTGATACATATTTGATACGATACGACCGACTTAAGCACAACCTGTCTCAGTCTCACGGCTATTGGTATAGCGGCGTTAAAAATAAATAAATAAATAAGGGATATTAAAAAAATGACGAAACATTTATCGATCGGTAGAAAGTGTCGTGCTTCGGCAGAAGAAAACAGAGTTGGGATTCCGTGTTAAATTTGCGTGAAAATAACACATGCAAATTACGTCTCTAGTTGGTTCAGTACTTCAGTTACGTATCGTCTCAATTATTTGAGTTTTTTTTTTCGAGATAAATATTTATTTCTAAGTTGAATAAAAAATTATTCACTGCTCCAACTTTGTTCCTATTTATAAATTTAAATTACATAACTATCACACACCAAAAAAGTTAATTAACTTAATAAATATACACTAAGTTACGTTGATAATTTTTTTTAGAAAATGATATAAAAATATCACTTGAATTTTAAAATCTGGTTGATAATAACAATAATAAAATTAACAAGATTAGTATCTATAAGTTTAAATTACATAATTCTCACACACCAAAAAAAGTTAATTAACTTAATAAATATATATAGACTAAGTTAATAAATTTTTTAGAGAATGACATAAAAATATCACTTGAATTTAAAAATCTCGTTAATAACAAGAGCAATAGGATTGACAAGAACAGTAAAGCAGTTGAAACTCATTTTATTGTGAAATCATCTTTTTGAAATTTTAAATTTCAAGTGGTATTTTCTTGATTTTATTCCTAAATTTTTTCAATTTTACGCTTATTTATGAATGAAAAATTTTCACTTCTTCCTTCTCTTTATTTTTAGTAGGGATAGAATTATAACACTCTACTCTAAAAGTGGACTTATAATAAGTAGTAAATTTTCTTTCTCAAATTGAACTAAATAAATATAGGACCAGAGTGTTAATGATCTGGCATTGCAAAGAAGAAATTGTTCAATTATCTCTTTGCTCATTATAACTTTAACGTCTCCTGGAAAAAAAAAATACGACATCAATTTTCTCCTCTAATATGTGTGGTGAGATATATATGAGATAAAAAAATATCTAGTGTTTAATTAGAATTTCTAGGATTATTCATTATGGATACGAGTATTAAATAAGGATATTTATCTATTATTTCTATCTCTTTATAAATGAAGCTTAGGGTTATCACTTATAATAAGCTTAGGGTTAATATAAATTTAGAAATACTAAATTGTCCTTGAAAGTGATTTAATTTTTTTCCCACCAAATTACTATCGCCAAAATCATCATTTTTTTAATCTTAAATAATATCTACATAATCATATCATTTAATTGTTACTAGTGAGTGGTAAGGTAGATATTGGCCCTTTAACCCTTTTATATCATTTTTTCTTGATTTACATAATTTTATATAAATCATGAAAAAAAAAACTCTATCAAAAGAACTTTATCAACCAAAATAAAAAATTAAATGCATTTCATATCTTATCATTATATTATTTAAAGATGTTTGTGTTATTTTTTTCTATAAATATCTACGTGGAGAGAAATTGTGTTTAATTTAATTAAATTTAGAAATCCCATATTAGTTTTAAACATATAATGTAAGAGAAAATGTAAGAGGTTTGATTAGGGTCAATTTCGTATTTTTATTTTTTATTTATTTAATTGGTCCTTCTAAATAATTACAACTTTTACGGTCATTCTCAATAAACATTACTATAGGTCTTTGATTTTAGTTTTCCCTTTATTTTCCCCCTAATATTCTCTTTCTTCATCTAATTTTTCCTTCTTTTTGTTGTCCACCCTCCTCTAGTCTCTCTCTCCCTTCACCTTCCACCGGCTGTTTCACATCAATATGGTCTCTTTCTCTCTATAAAATTGAGATATTTTATTAATTTTTTAATATTCTGAATAAATATCTAACAAAGTATGGAAAATTTCAGTTAGCCCCTCTATAGTAAATTAATTAATTTAATGAAATTAATTTTTATAGCTAAAAAGATAATGATGTCCTTCTTTCTTTTTTCAAAGAGCATTTACAAGATAAATAAATAGATTCGAAAGAAGTGAATTAAAAACATTTTAGCAATTTACAAGACAAATATAAAAATTTACATACAAGATAAATAAAGATATCCACAACAGAAATACATGTATTCAAAGAATATAGGGAGTTAAAAACATTTTGGTCATTTACAAAACAAATATAAAAATTCACAAGACAAATATAAACATTTACAAGACAAATAAAGGAATTCAAAAGATCTAGGGGTTTAAAAACACTTTCGCCATTTACAAGATAAATGAGACAATTTAAAAACAAATAAAATAAGGGCATCATTATCTTTTAATCCACACAAATTAATTTCATTTTAACAATGAGTAAGGGCATCATTATCTTTTAATCCACACAAATTAATTTCATTTTAACCATGATGAGGTGTAGTAAAGTTTCAGAAAATTTTAGGAGTTGACTAAAATTAATTGGCTACAGGGGCTAACTGAAAATTTTCCCAACAAATTAGCTAGGTTGAGTTATATGTATATATTGGAATGTTTGGTCGGCATGCCACTATGTATATAGTACTACTAATTTTTTTCATTTAAATATGTGGAGGGTTGATACAAATAAACAATGACTCGTAGAAAAGTCAAATTGAGTAAAAATTAGATTGTAAAATATTATTTATATTTGGGTTAATGATTATATAAGTAGTTTTTACTCTATAAATTATGTTTAAAGAAAGCTGTTTTTACCTTATAAGTTCGATTCAGAAAATTATATATATATATATATATAACATAAGTTCAATTGAAATAGTAAATAAGCATGATTCTTCCTCCTAAAAACTATATCAAACATGCATAATGATTGTTGAGTATAGATAGTTTACTATTGAATGTATATCCAAATAGTTTAAGGACTGTGCTTTCTAAAGATTGTATGGGACTTGAACTACTTTCTTTTCTGTTTAATATATAAGGACTATTGCCTCTTTTTTCCCAAAATAATGATAATAATAAATATTATTTTTTTTTGCTAATAAAATATTATTATTATTGAGTATAAACTATAAAGGACACAGTGGGGACCACGTATATTTTTTGTGTAATATGAAAGGGATGGTTCAAAAAAATGGAAGGGATGTTTAACGAAGTCTGATAATTACTAATTAATGATGGCGTGATGACCCCAACGTGAAAACGATTTGGCTTAAAATAAGCATATTTAGATTTAATTACATAGAGTCTAACTAAAAGCTTGTCTGGAATTGGCATAGACAGGCTTATTAATTTCGTGGGGTTATATTTAGTTGTGAGTGTGTAATAATATTTTATTATCTATTTATTAGTTTTAATATTAACTCTTTTTTATATGTTCTTTTTTTATTATTATTGATATTTTTTTATACGAGTATAATGTAATTTTAGTGTGATCTTTGTTTTAATTTTTTAAAAGTGTTTTTACGATTTACAAATTAAATATATGAGAGGAGTTTTATCTCTACTTATAAAAAAAGACTTATTAAACCATAGTTTGAGGCAGGGGTGGATTTAGGGGGGCTAGAAGTGGCCCCCGCCCTCCTAAAATTACAAAATTGTACCAAATATTTTTAGAAATTATGCTTTTGTCTCATAAAAATTTTAATCTTTTCATTTTGGTCCTTATTTAAAAGTGTCATAGAGGGACTAAAATAAAAAATATTGAAATATTTATAGGCTAAAGCATAATTTTCTAAAATTTTGGGTCTAATTCTATAATTTTCACCCCCTAATTTCAAATGTTGAATCCAACGTGAAAATGATTTGGCTTAAAATAAGCATATTTAGATTTAATTTTACACTCATTTATGATTGAGTATATTTAAACTGCTTCTCCTCTCTCTTTAGTATAATTAATATGGGTAAAATTATCACAATCTTATTTATTATATAAAAATGGACTTGTAAATAAAATAAAATATTTTGATTTTTTGATCAAAATAAACTTATAAATAAAATTAGAATAGTATGTCTCTTTCATTGCTCGCTCTCCATCTCCGACTCACAAGTCATCACAACCTCCCTCTCCCTCCTATTCTTATGCTTACGGCATGCGATCATCGCCCCCATCCCATCTTCCTCAAGGTTTCGATATGCAATTTTGAATCTCTGCAAACTTCAATCTCGATCAGAATGAAGGAGATATCGATCGATCGACGTGATTTAGTAGTTACATGGCGATGAAGCTACTTCAAACTGCATCGACCTGCCTCCTCAATCTCCTTCACAATGTCACATCCGTTGTAGTATAGTAGTAGTTAATTTGTTGAGATTTAAATTTACTTAATTTTATATAATTTGCTTAATTTTATACAGAACTGTGAAAAACTAAAAGAGTCAACATAAATATCTATTGTAGCTAGAAGTCAGTTGTTAGAAGGACATACACACAAAAGCACATTAAAATAACTAATATTCCAAAATAAATTTAACGATATATAGTTGAATATAAACTAATAATTTTACTAATAGATTTAGTCTTAATAGTAGGGGTTTTAACTTATAACTGTTTGAGTACGAGGTTATCTCAAATTTCAAGTTTGCCAAACGTGACAATAAAAGACCTAAAAATATTATAGTAATACTCACATTTGATTTTATCCATGTTGAATCTTGTTCGCAAGCTGAAAACATATTAATCCAGGAAAATGACACACAATGCCCCTTTTTGGTAAATAATGATAGAGAATGACATTGAATTAATTTGAAAAATGGTATTTAAGGACCAAAATACAAACAATAACATAAGACTGTGGGCAAAAACTAAGAAAAGCAATAATATGTTACCACTGTGCGCGCAAAAAAGGAAGTGGAATAAAAGGTTGCGATGCATGAACGCTTGATCCACTTACTCTGTGGTGCATCGGGAGATGAATCATGGAACCCAATATTTTTATTTTTTATCAAAAAGTATCGGATTGAGAAATATACGATACGATTGCCCTTTGAAAAAGCTGGAATTATTCAAAGAAATTCTATTTTCTCGATTCTTTTTTTATGAAACTCAAAATAATTCATTTAAACTTTTCAAAAGTAAGTAGTTCATCATTGTTTGAAAATTTTTTATTCTTCCCAAATTTACAGGATTATTTTAAAAAAATTATTTATCAATTGTGGGAGGCTGTAATTAAATATAAGTATTTCTTAGAAATACCTTTTAAAATGCAATAAAAATGCGAATACCTATTATATTTAAACGCAAATGCATATGGCTTCTTTTGTTTAACCAGTTTATTTTAAATGATTTTGTGTCAAATGTATAAATATGAGATAAATTTTGTGTTATAAACAGAGATTTTTTTTTTTTAAAAAAAACTCCTTGCTATATTTAGGGAGGAATTAATAGAGTACCAATTTAGGTGAATTTGTACATATATGATGCGAGGGAAGACGTGGACAGCGTACTGAGGCATCACTCTTTTTTTCAGTATTCCTCCATCGAGTGCTTTGTTCATCTGAATATTCCTTTTATTATATTTTTCATCGCTAAGGGGTTTTTATAGATATTCATTGTTTAAATAGTTAATCATCGACGTTTAATTCTTAATAAATAACACTATTTTCGATCCTAATTATAAAAATACACTTTTATAGTAAAAATTAACATTACAAAAATGTTCTTATACAGAACCTTTTATAAAAGAAAAAGACCTTAAAAAAACTTAAAATTTATTAAAAGCAACACTCTTTTTCCCCAGTCTTGTTTAAAGTGGCCTCCGAGTAATCTCTCACTCTCATTGTCAATCAGGCAATCTTCCAAACACATTGGCCAAAAACAAAAACAAAAAAAATCTTCCATACACGGTTTGTTTCGTCCCGTGGCCACTTGGAGACCCCTTGTCTTGTATATAGGATTGGCCCTCCCATTTTAATTTTCACCAGACATTCGTATCATTTCTCGATTGAATGCTGAGTAAGATCTCTCGATTTTTCTCACCTTGCTCGTTTTTTGTTGATTCCGAAATCCTTCCTTCTTCCTTCGCCCTATTGCGTGTTTCTGCATATTGGCTGCCGTAGTACTTCTCTTTCTACTGTCGCTCATTTCTTAATGTAACTGCAATCTCTCTTCATCTTTACCTTACTTGCTCCAATCCCTTCATTTCCTTCATTCTTCAAGGCTTCTTGCCGAATAATGTAACTCGCCTTTGTTTGATTAATGGTTGATTCAGCAAAAGTCTTCTGAGTCATTCCTATGGGAGATTTTGAAGTCATGGAATCTCGTTAATCTTGTTGTTTCTTCCTATGGGTCCAGCTTTGTCATATTTCACCCGCTAATTCCCACTCTCCTGAAGTGAATGTAGTCAAACCAAATGCAGGTTGCTACTATGTCCTCTCGTTAGTTTGGGTTGCTTTCCATCCGAAGCTACGGATTTAGAGATTGAATTCGACTAGCATCGGTTTTTGTGAGTAAATTGTACCATGTAACTGGACTGCTGATTCCTTGCTGCTCTTGGCACATATATTCTTCTGCCTTGGTGATTATGGAAGGCCTGTCTGGTTTTCTTGAGAAAGGGGAGACTCTGGATCTAGGCCCTGTCATGTTTCACTTGTAGTCTTCGTTTTAGCTAATGGAGAGCATATGGTCATCTCGTTAACTTCAATAGTCATCTGGATATGCAATCCAAGTAGTGTTGATTCTTTGTCTGACTTTTTTTTTTGGTCCTTGATAACAATATATCAAAATATTCTTCTCATTAGTTCTCCAACATGTAAATTCTTCATTTGGATTCTTTTATTCATTTTCCACTTCAAGGACCTGATGGCATAGAGCAATTAACAAATGAACACGCCCTTTTTTTTTTTCAGTTTTCAGATTCAAACCGTAGGATGATCAATAAGATTCACGTCTTCCTGCCCTTAGTTTTATAGATATTTTTATCCATGCAACTCTAATACTATTTTGCCTCTGGAGTCTGCACACTTATTTCAAACCAAAACTTAAGGATTTGAATTTATACTTGTTATACCCCAACGTATGGAAGAAACATTTGTTCCCTTCGAGGGGATCAAGAATGACCTCAAAGGAAGAATTGTATGCTACAAAGAAGATTGGACAAGTGGTTTCCGAGCTGGTATCAGGTTTGTGTTTTCATATTCTGCATAATTGTAAATTCCAAGGAGATAATATGTTTTTGCATATTCTGATATTTTCCAAAGATACAAATTCATACTTGCTTATGAATCACCAGGAGAAAAGTTCTGTTGAAGTTCTTAATTCATATCTTTTATCAATCAGGATTCTTGCCCCAACCACATACATATTTTTCGCTTCAGCAATTCCAGTTATTTCTTTTGGAGAGCAACTGGATAGAAATACAGGTACAGGGTCAATCTTCAGAGTGACAATGCTCTTTTGGTATTTTGATGGCTATTCTTTAAAGATGCTTTGTTGAATTATATTCTACAGAGGGAACTCTGACTGCAGTGCAGACTCTTGCATCAACAGCACTCTGTGGTGTTATCCATTCAATCCTTGGAGGGCAACCTCTCCTCATTCTTGGTGTAGCTGAGCCGACAGTTCTAATGTATACCTTTATGTATAATTTTGCTAAGGATAGAAAGGATTTGGGTCACAAACTCTTCCTTCCTTGGACTGGATGGTATTTTTTTAACTGTTTTGTGGTTATCTGATAGTTATTATGTATAATTTAAATGAAATTAATAGGGAACTTGTGTAATTCTCTTCAATTCGTTGATTTTAGGGTGTGTGCTTGGACAGCCTTGCTGCTCTTTTTGTTGGCCATTCTTGGTGCATGCTCCATAATCAACAGATTCACACGCATTGCCGGGGAACTATTTGGTCTGCTCATTGCAATGCTATTTATGCAGCAGGCCATAAGGGTGAGAATTCTTGTGCCCATCCATATCAGTTGGTAAATTCTTAATGAAACAACGGTTGCTCTAATTTTTATAGAGAATATCAACCAAAAAATTGTTGTTGTTGATTAGTCTGAGTTTGCTCTTCAACTCACAAACAGTAACCTGTATCCACAAGTAATTGACATGGTTTTTGATGGAAGCCAGTCTCTAGTTTTTATTCAAATGAAGCACCAAATATGGCAGAGTTTCTAATTTCTATAATTTACATCCTAAAGGGAGTTGTGGAAGAGTTTGGTGCACCCAAGAACCAGAGAGAAAGTACCAATTCGATTGCACTTGAACCATCTTGGCTGTTTGGCAATGGGATGTTTGCTTTGGTTTTGTCATTTGGCCTTCTTTTTACAGCATTGCAAAGTCGTACAGCTAGATCCTGGCGCTATGGGACAGGTGATTGTCATACTTATTCTTATTTAACAAGCTTGAAAGGAACTTATTTTACTTAACAAGATATGCCACAAGTTTGCCATGACTTAAAATGAACCGCATTCATGTTTTGTGGAAGTGATTCTGTGATCTGCTTCATCTATGCATTCTGATAACTTGTTTGTGGAGCATAATAATTTATTATTTTTAACTTCCCCATCCTGCTAAATGTGGTCATATAGGTTGGCTTAGGGGATTTATTACTGATTATGGAGTCCCACTGTTGGTGCTAGTGTGGACTGCTGTATCTTACATACCAGTCAAGGAGGTCCCAAAGGGGATCCCCAGGCGACTCTTTAGTCCAAATCCATGGTCTCCTGGTGCATACTCAAATTGGACAGTTATCAAGGTGATCCTGAAATTTTAAGTTTACATATTTCTGAGTGCAATGAATACTTTAACTATATGGAAAACCACATTCTAGTTTTTCCTCTCCAAAGTGTTGCTGGTTGCTCATGCTTGTTCTGTTGTGCAGGAAATGTTGGATGTTCCTGCTGTGTATATTATTGGAGCATTTATACCAGCAACTATGATTGCTGTACTTTACTACTTTGATCACAGTGTTGCGTCACAACTTGCACAGCAGAAGGAGTTCAATCTCAGAAAACCTTCTTCCTATCATTATGACCTTCTTCTTTTGGGCTTTTTGGTTAGTCATTTAATTGAAATAAAAAATTTTATTGCAATTCCAGCTTACAACAAAGAATATCCTCATTGTTACATGTAACAAATTAATGATTTTTTTTTGGGACTCTTTCATATTTCTTGCCAGACTTTGTTGTGCGGGCTTATTGGAATTCCTCCTTCCAATGGGGTCATTCCACAATCTCCAATGCATACAAAAAGCTTAGCTACTCTAAAACATCAGGTAATACCATCTTTACTTACCTTTGAACATAAATCTTTCATCAGATTAAACAAAGTTAAGTCGTCTTTTATATTTATTCAAGCATGTAGTTCAAATCAGATTTTATCATTGAATGATGATTATTCCTGTCTTGATATGTTCTTACTTTGCGTCTTCTTGGATTGTGCATGCTGTTAGTATAAATGCATACTCGATATTCTTATTCATCCTAACTGTTTCCAACTGTCTTCATTCTATAACAAAAGGGCATCCTGTTCACCTGCCATTGTTTCATTTACTTAGTGTAAAGTCTGTATCATCCATTTTGCTATTCTTTGCTTATGCTGAACTAGATATATATCCCAGATTGATTTTAATTTTTTGTGGAAATAGCTTCTGAGGGGGAAGCTCATATCAACTGCACGACAAAGCATGCGGAAAAATATGAACCTCAGCCAGTTGTACCAGAATATGCAAGCAGCATATGATGAAATGCACACTCCACTGGTCCATCAAATGCCACCTGCACTGGTAAACCTAGTTGTATTGATTCATGTTGAATTTAAGCTTGTGATATTATCTCTTAACCGTTTTTTTTCTTTCCAAGCAGAGGTTAAAAGAGCTGAAGGAGTCCACCATCCAACTTGCTTCTTGTCAAGGATACGTTGATGCCCCTGTTGATGAGATTGTATTTGATGTGGAAAAGGATGTTGATGAGCTTTTGCCTGTTGAAGTTAAAGAACAGCGTCTCAGCAATCTGCTGCAGGCATTGATGGTTGGTGTTTGTGTTGCTGGTATGCCTGTTCTGAAGAAGATACCAACTTCAGTCCTATGGGGCTACTTTGCTTTCATGGCTATAGAGAGTCTGCCAGGAAATCAGTTTTGGGAGAGAATATTGTTTCTGTTAACTGCTCCGAATCGAAGATACAAGTAAGTACATACTCATATTTGATTTTTTTATCGCCACTGATCTAGACTTTCCATGACTTGTGAACTAATGTAGTGTCACATCTCCTTCCCACATCAACCTCCTAGTTTGGGTGCATAATGAACATCCATCTTTATCTCTTGTTTCTTTATCAATATTTGTGGGCGATGGCCGATGGAAATAGTGCATGCTTGTAGAATAGATTGTAGATCCATGCAAACACACACCCACCAATGAATATTTTTATCTACTTTTGCGTTTCATATGATCATTTCCTAAGAAAGAAGGCAAAGGTGATAATGACTCTTATCTTCCACTTGTTTTACCAGGGTGCTGGAGAAAATGCATGCAACTTTTATTGAGACTGTACCCTTCAAATCAGTTGCCTTGTTCACCTTGTTACAAACTGCTTACTTGCTTGCGTGCTTTGGTATAACTTGGATACCAATTGCTGGGGTCCTTTTCCCGTTGTTAATCATGCTTCTTGTCCCAGCACGCCAATATGTCCTTCCTAAGATTTTTAAAGGTGCGCATCTTCAAGAGTTGGACGCTGCAGCCTACGAGGAAGCCCCAGCTGTTGCTTTCAACATGGCATTTGAAGTAAGTAGATCGTGTCTATCCAGACTATAATTTCACTGACCATTATAGAATGACATTAGACAACCTAGTATCATATCATGTGTCTGTCAAAGCTTTTAGGTTGATGTATTGATATCTGCCAGGATACAAGTAGTCAGATTCAAGCAACAAATGTCAACATCAGTGAAGGGGAAATTCTTGATGAGATTATTACAAGGAGTCGTGGGGAGGTTCGTGGCATCCACAGCCCGAGAACAAGTAGTTCGACACCAACCTCATTTGGTGATATAAGACCTGCTAATAGTCCACAGCTAGTGCGAAGGATGCACAGCCCTCGAATAACCGAATTAAGGGGAGAAAGCAGCCTAGGATCAGCCAAGCAAGAGATCATGCTAAAGCAAACTCCTAGTCGAGGGTCATCAATTCCTAGACAGGATCCTAAAGATTCATCTTCAGGCTAAAATGGTATCTTTTAAGACTGAAGAGCATAGTTGTAAGTGGCGCTCTAGAGGTCATGTGCTTTAATACCTGTAATGAAAGACAATCTTCTACATGTCTATTTCTTCTCTTCCTTGTGAAGTTTTACTTTAGTTTGTTGTTTGACTGCATTGTCCTTATTAATGTAATCTGGGCAGGGATATTTTCATGTTGATGGAAATATGATACACTTGATCTATCTGCGTTGGTTAAATTTTATGTTCCTTACAATGCAAGAAGAGGATATAGAAACAAAGAGTTGCTTTGACACTGTCTCTGGCGAAAATAAGTCGCATATGTTGAGTGCCAAATTTACATTTTGATGGACCAAAAAGTCAAATATGCGAAAGAGCATAACAGAGCTTCAAGTGATTCACTTTTCCCGTTTTAACTTTCATTATTTTCGTGGAAAACATAGAAGATGATGGTATCTTTCGGTGCACAAATTCCATTGGGTATCCCCCTTTTCTTTGATGGGGTTAACTTTGAAACGGCTTTTCACCACACACATTGATTTGTCTGTACAAGTATTGTAAAGTTGCTCAAGAGCAAGTGATTTCAAGTTAGGGGCAATAAAGGAGCTCAAAGCCATCATATAACATCTGCTTTTCACTATGCTTTTGCTTTATCTGTTCAGGATGAGGGACGTAAAGATCTTGGCGAACCAAAAATATAAGTTTGAAAGCCAAGTAATCCTCAGTGTCTTCTCATACGATCTCAAGGTGAGCCCTCTTACCTGAAAAGCACTGAGTCACTAAGCAGTCCTTTCAAAGCATTGTACATAGTCCTTCTGAACGGAGAAGACAGTCTTGCATCTCCTACTTTTCAATACCGACAAATTTTTGTACGGGATTTTAATTGTTTGGCATCAAGTTATCTGTTACGATGAATGAAAATATAATAAATATCTTAATCAGACCATACCAAATGATTGCTTGGGTTGGAGATTTTGTTTGGTAATGGAAAACTTGATAGAAGACATCTAACAGAATTTAGGTAAATATTGTTCTCTGAATAATGACTTTATTGGCGTGCCTTGTCTTAGTGTTAGTGGCTAGAGGTGACATCAGTCACTAATATTTTACCTTGAAGTATCCTCAAGGCATCTGAATTTGATGCCTTTTTCCCTTTTGGTAAAAGACCAAAAAAAGAAAAAAGAAAACACTAGGAATGCACGAGTAAGTGGAATGCACTCTCTCTTCCAACTGTCTCTACAACTTGCTTTGCTCCATCAAATTATAGTGATGTCATTCACACATCTACCTGTAGATATGAGTCCGACACCATGTTGTGTTTTAAAGGCCTTATCTTAAGATTGAGACTTGAGACCATTCTTGTACTGCTAACTTATCTTTAATTTCCTATTATAGAATGACAATCTTCAAATGATTTTAATCTTGTTTTCTCTCACGTTTTTCAAGGGCACCATCGGTTTTTTTTTTTTAAAAAAAAAATTTATTAAAGAAGCACAATTGATGACTTAATGAACCCAGTTTTGCTAAGTTATTTGTCTATGTGCGCCTCTAATATTGCCGCTTATTGAATTTTTTTTTACAGTGATGTATGTTGATATTGATGGTAATCATGTCAACTTTCTTTATTATTGTTTTTATTTGTTTTTTTAAAGTCTATTATTCCAAAGGAACAGAATTTTGTTTGACAAAATCAATTAGGAATCTAACGTTTTCAATAAAAATAAGAAATTTCAAAAACGGCAAAGTAACACTTAAATTTGATAAACTTCCTTCACAGGTTAGTTTAAATTTTAAATATTGTTTTGTCAAACAAACAAGCCATATCTCTTTGTGCGTTGCACGAGGAGTGTTGGTGGAGGTGATAACATTACCCGTTGCTTTGTTCAAGAACAAAATCTAGTAGAAATATCTATTTATTTTGAAAATTATGAATGTAATATTTGAAAATCCGATTAGTTGCTTATGAAGTCAACTACTATCAATGTTCTGAGAGCCGAACCAGACGGTCTAGCTAGTTCGATCCTAGACTGGAGGGAAGGGCGGTTCGTTTTACAGAGTTAAGTCGTCCGTTGAATTTGCCAGGAATAGGCCGTTAAAAGCCTCCTTTAAGCTGGAGCTGTAGTTGAGCCAGGAGCAAAGCGGATATTTGAAAACCGGACGGGCACAAGAGGAAAAAAAACAAAACAAAACAAAACAAAGACCAGGGGAAAAGAAGAAAGAAGAAAATACAATAGAGCTGCTCTCTTCTTCATCCCTTTGACTGTATTCTGCCATAAAAGCGATTTAGTTTATTTTTCATGTATCTATCATTATATATATTTAGTAGGTTAATACACATAAATCATTTAAAGAAAAATTCTCTTATATATAAAATTGGGGAGGGTATAATTATTTATTTTTAATTAATAATTATGTCAACAGTTCAATTAGACGGCTCAACTGACCCAACAGTTTAAATCATGACTCGCTAGCTTTTCCAGCTTGACTTCCGTTCTGGCTTTTAACACACTAATTAGTATTATTCTTGAAAATCAAAATTTAATTTAATTTTAAAGTAGTCAATGTCTTAATTAATATCTAATTATCATGAAAACTTGAAATAAGAGCTATTGTGATATTAGTATCTACTTAAAAAATTATAAATGTATTTTTTAATAATAAAATTATCAATCTTTCTTTAATATAAATATAAATATAAATATATATATATATATATATATATATATATATATATATATATATATATATATAGTAATTGTTTTGTTTTTATCATATCGAAGGGAAAAAAAAAACATTTTGCTTGTATCCCAAGATGTCCAATAAACTATTGTGTGGTTAAACAGGTACGGATATTTAATTCAACTTTTGCAGTTCTTTAAGAAAGAAAGTTAGCTCATCCAAAATAAGAGTGTTTTTCTCAAATAATGTTAACCATACTCGAACGAGTCAACTTAGTGAGGTGCTAGGCTTTTCCAAAATTGTTAACCTTAGAAAATACTTGAGGGTTCCTCTTCACCATGATCATGTTACATCAGGCACCTACCAATTCTTGATTGATAAAGTTAAAATTAAGTTCTTGGCATACATCCAAAGTCTCTTTTGCAGGCCATGATACTCTCATCAAGTCAGTAATTACAACATTGCCAACCTATTCTATGCAAATAATTAACTTGCCGATCCTAGTATGCAATACCATTGAGAAGAAATCACATGATTTTCTTTGGGGATCTTCAGAAGATCGAAGGAAGATGCATCTTGTTTCATGAGAGGAGAAAGGTTAAGGGATCTTAGCATGAAGCATATCTGCTAACAAATCATGCTTTCATGTTGAAGCTTGGTTGGGGTACGATAAATGATAGAGACTCTCTATGGGTTTGTGTTATTAGAGGGAATTATATATGGTTGTGGCAATAATCTACTTCCTAGGATTAACCCTTTAAAGGTAGGTTCTAATACCTAGAGGTATTAAACATAATTAGCCCAAGGTAGAAGAAGGGATAGAGTTGGTCCGTGACAACAAGGGGAATGAGATATTGAAGTGGAAATCGGAAAAGAGTGGTATGTTCACAATTCACTCAACTTAGCCTGCCCTTTCTCAGCCTATTGATACTCTTAATGGTCATTGGAACAATATATGTAGACTCAAGATACCACAAAGATGCAAGACTTTTGCATGGCTAATGATGCATGGAAGACTTATCACCAATAAAATGAAGTGTTGGATGAATTTTCATCCTACCGGTTTGTGTGAGAGTTGCAACTCCTACGTAGAAGATTATCTTCATGTCATTGAGATTGTGGAGCTTTCAGGAATATTCGGGTGTCGAACATTCATCCAAAGCATCATAGTAGGTTCTTCTCTGGGACTACTAGTGATTGGATGCATTTAAATTTCAAAATAAAATATCAGGCCTCAAAAAGGATGTTTGAAAAACCTGTTATCATTTGCTGGCTATTTTGGCGAGACCGAAATGAATGGGTGCACTTGAGGATCAGCATCCGTGTTGACCAAGTATATCCAAGAGCATCAACAATTTTGGGAAGTACAACTAACGCTCTCTAGAAACTTTATAGTGTTAATCTGGGCGTGAACTAGGGACCAACTGGCTTACTAGAGATCAAGATCCCAGAGGTGATGATTGAGATTGAAGTGGATGGTGCCTTTTCTCACATACATCGAAAAACTGCTTGTGAAGGTATTATTAAGGATGCACAAGGAGTGGCTACGGAGGGCTTTTGTTTTCATCCAGAAAATGGTAACTCTTTAACCGCGGAATTATGGGGCTGTCTTATGGGTTTAAAACGGGATTGGGGCAGTAGTCATCAGAACGTCAAATAAGAAGCGATTCTCAAAAGTGTTTAAGCTTGATTCAGAGGGACATTTCTAACTTTCATGAGGACATGCATATTGATTATTATGGAAGTCCAAAATATGTTGAGTCATAGCTGGAAAGTGAACTTGTAGTATATAGCATCTAGCAACACAATGGCGGACCTCCTGACTAAAAGAGCTCTCAATGATTGTCCAAGATTAACCCTACTTAGGCCAGATGTACTATCTAATTTGCTTGATGTGAATAGCGCATATATAACGGATAGTTTTCAGTTTTCCTTTTTTAAAAAAAAAAAAACTAATAATAGAGGGACACATTAAAGTTTGATTAACGGGTATTATTAAAAAAAATTAATTAATTAACGGAATTTTGATTTGGTCATTAAATTACTAGTACAATTTTCTAATTTTACCCTTGCATTTTCCCACAACCGATCACAAATTCACCATTCAGAGATGGCCACGAGGCACCAGCCCCCACCTTACTCTTAAATTAGAAACATAAATATATATCCACTAAACATGCTATATATTTGTTGCGCTCGTTAAGTTATTATTCATATATGAGCATATTACTATAATCATATAATGGGCACCCAAGTTTAAAAGAGTTTTAGACTTTAGCTTTTATTTTCCATAAATATTTATAAAACTTTCTGAGTCTAAATGATGTTAAGATATATAGATTCAGAATCTTCCACCAAGTTCATTATAAACTTTGGAATGCACATATTCATAGAAAATTAAACAAAAGTTCTCTGAAATTTTCCGAAATCATCTAAATATTTTCCTTAAGGAAAATAAATTACACGGACTTGTATGGATTTTATTTAAATCATAACTATTTCTTTTATTTTCAAAATTTATACAATTTCCCCATAAATAATTAAAGAATAAACTACAGACACATATATTCTCTCAAATTTTATTGAAATTACATGTATTTTCCTTTTCTTTTAAGCTGACATTTGTGTATAATAAATGGAGGGCGTTTATATACTGTGATCAAACAAAATGTCAAAAGGGGGGGAAAACAGCCCTTATAACTCTAAAAATAGATCGTATCCTAGGTTTAATATAATAATAAAGTTTTAAAACAAAAAAGAAAAATATATAACTCCATCAAAACTTCAGTAAACTTCTGTGTGTGTGTGTGTGTGATATGATTTACTCATGTGTGTGTACATGTCGAAAGATAAATGCATGAGAACCCATTATTCCTCTGTATAACATCTAAACTTGCTCCAACAATAAGGAACATATATAAATGGAGAGGCAAAGTTTGAAACAAACAATATTGAAACGCACAGCATCGAGTTAGAATGCCAAGATAGGGACTAGGTACTACGTACGTACGTGTAGGTCAACGAAAGAGGTTTTTACGTTACATATCAATAATAGCGTCGTTGACCTGAGACATCATCTCCACCAAATCCAGCTCCTTCTTCTTCTCTTCAAACTCCACCATTGTTGCCATTTTCTCTTCAAACTTGTCACCAACCAGATCATCATCATCTTCTCGAAGCAAGCTCTCGTCAAAGCAAAAATGTAGGGCCTCCTTAAACCCATAATTATTCGGCATAAATATTCTATCATCTGGTAACTGATGATGAGAGTGAGATGCTTCAGATTTGTTTGTGATTGTGACAGTGTTGTTATTATTAGAAGAAGAAGATTTTTTGCGATAGTCTAATGGTGGGTTTTGGTCTAAGTTCAAGCTTTTGATATAAGCTTGTAAAAGAGAGGGTTTAGGGTTCTTAGAGCGACATTTTCTCTTAGAGTATTGCCTTCTCTTTGTGGCATTCCAATGGTTCTTAATGGAGTTTTCTGTTCTTCCTGGCAATCTCTTTGCTATCTCTGCCCATTTGTTTCCTATCTCTCCATGAGCTTCTATCAGTACCTTGTCTTCTTCTTCTGTCCATGTCTCCTTCTGCAAAATCATTTCATAAATATATGTTCCACATATACACACACACACACAAAACGTTAACTGTGAGTGAATGTATCAGATTTAGGAATTTTATTGGGAAAATCACCCAGTTAAAAAAAAAATAAGATCAGAAAAGTCTCACAACTTATCACAACTTATCAATAGTGATTCTTTTACTTGTCATAGACATGTTATGAGACTTTTCTGATATTATTATTTTTAGTTGGGAACTTACTGTGATTTTCTCAAATTTTTATTTGATCCAGTAAACTGTATTGTAAAGCTAAAGGGAGAATCAGGTTATGATCAGTTCCATACAAATTTATATTCCTGTGTTCATGTGTTGGATTTTTTTGTAAGAAAAACTATATATGTTAGAATTAATACTAACACATGAATGTGTTAAATAATAAAAACCTTTATGTCAGGTCTTAGATGATTATGCCATCTTTCTCTGCACTGTTTTCCTATTCTTCCTGGCAACATCTGAGCAATATGAGACCACTTTCTCACTCCATATTGTTCCACCAATTGAATCAACAACCTGCTTAATATATATGCAGAATCAGAACTTGGACAAAAAATATCATATATAACTTATTATTGTAAGGTAACAAATAATAATTAACAAAAGAACAGCTAGCTAGCATGATCATTATTGAAAAAATAATGTGTGTGTGTGTGTACCTATCTTCTTCTATAGTCCATTGGCCCTTTACAGCGTTGGATTTCTTGCGAAGTCTGTAATTACTAGTCCTTGTAGTGGAAGATAGCCTATTACTTTTCTTATTGAAGCCAACTTTTCTGTAATAATTCATAGAAGGAGATATGCAGGAGAGTTCATCTGGCACAACAAAATTCACAGGCTTTATAATTTCCTGAGAATTATTATTGAAAGGCACATAGGTTTGATGGTTCATGTTGACTTGGTGATTTCTCTGACCCGGCACGTTCAAGCTGCAATAATTATTAGCTTCATATTGGAAATTATCCAAAACCTGAGCATGTTGCACATTATTATTGATCTCATCAACAACAAACGGCTTGCACTCATAAACATCAAAATTATCAAAAGAATCAAAACTCAAAGTACGGATCATCCCAAAAGCAGCAACTGGGTTTGATGAAGAAGAACCATCAAGGTGAAACTGATTATGATGATGATCATCATCAAGGTGGTAATTAAAATCTTGCAAGAAACCCTGTGATGATGAATTAGGAACCCCAAAAGGAGATTCATCTAATTTCATATTAGGCCTCAGGTAAGTTTCTTGAAGATTATGCATTATTGGCTGTGAGGTGCAAGAGTTATCTCTGAGATTTGCGTGAAGATCCATGGCAGAAACAGTAACAGAAATGTTATTGAGGGTAAGAGACAGCTTCAGCGTTTCAAGAGCCATCTTCCTTAATAGGAGAGGATGAGAATGCATTAATTGCATGTGCAATTAATTGATTTTGATGCATCCAATGGCCTAAATTGCTTCACATTTTGAAACAACAGAGTCCAAAAAAAAAAAAAGAAAAGTGGTGCCCTACCCTAATCCAGCATTATATCAGTATTGATAGTATTTACATTTTAATTTGATGACTACGTTGGTAAGTGTTATTAAGGTTAATAAAATACAAGTATAATATCTTTGCCGTTATGTTTTCAACATTATCATAGTCAAACATTCGTTTATGAGTAAATTTTATTCAGTATGTGCGACTTCATAGTTAAGTTTGGTGGAGTTATTGGGTTTAAGTAGTGATTGGTCAAAGTTTGAACAAGTGTGGCTGTGAATCATGAACTTTGTAAACTGATGAAGAGGAACAAATTAAATCAATGTTTGGTAATTTGACGTTTCTTGTAAGATTGATTGAGCTTGAAGGGTTTGGAAACAGAGATTTTTAGACAGAACAGACCAATTTTTTGGGGCATCAGAGAGCAGTAATATGAAGAAAAATAACTGAAAAGGCTTGAGTGAAATAAACTGACTAGAATTAAAAAAATTTCAGTTGGTTTCATTGAAAGCTGTAATGAAGACAATTGTAAAGGGTTTTTTTGAGTAACATATGTGATGTGTTTAAATCAAGAATAAAGTCCCCTAATGTAAACTTATAAGTGAAATTATTTTCTAAAGATCTCATATATTGTTCAAAAATAAATGAATAATTAACTCAGGTCTCGTATTATTCTATTAATGAGGAAAAAAGAAAAAAGAAAAAAAAACGGTGCCTTTCATTCATAACTTGGATTTGACACTTCAGAGTTAAAAATTCAAATGCATCATATTCATATAGAAGAATGTCCGCATGCAGGCATGCCATGAAGGGGAACAACGAGGACGGACTACGAATGTTTTGTTTACGTAGATGGTTGAGAAGAAGTTCCATCAAATAACGAATATTAATTGATTAAATTAAATTTGTTAAGCGTATTTAATTTTTTCCATCTGAGAAATGAGCTCTTAGAAAAGACTAAAATATAACAATAATTTTTAATATTATCATCTGACATCCGGTTTAGGGCTTTTGACTTCCCCTTTTAAGACAAATATCTTCTATAAAACTCAAACTCAACACCCAGACGGATCTAGTAAGGTTTTACACTACTAGACTAACTCTACTTGTGTCCAATTTCTCTGTTTTCAAATATCTTTTTTTTCCCCATAATTTAAATATGGGAAAATTATAATAAAGGACCTAAGAAAAATAATATTTATTAAGAAGGACCATAAAAAATAGTAATTATTTTGAAGGACCAAAACTTAAAAAATTAAAATAAAAAGACTAAATTGCCCTTGGTCCTACAATTTTTGTGTAAAGGTAAGAAATTCTAGAAAACATTTTATTTTTACAATTCCAAGTCTTCGTGTTTACTGTATACTGCCTTAGGTCTTGAAAAGAGATAATTTCATAAAAATTCATAGAACACAAGGGGAGGAGGCCTGGGAGATCTTTGTTAATAGAATAACCTATGTGTTACGGACCGGCCCAATAGGCCCAAGTCCAGACCCCGGCCCAGCAGCGCCTATAAGGGATCCGCGCTATATTTGGGAGGGATCCGAGATCCCCTATATTGAGGAACTCATTAATAGGAGATCCTCCTACAATCATGGCACCAGCCAATCAACCCTCAAGGGCTCAATCATGGATATCGCCCATCAATAGGAAGATACGGGCACCAAGCTCCTCTATAAATAGAAGGAAACCCTAAACAGGTGCACACGTTCTATCTTATGCTCTTGTTACTTTCTGCCACACAGAGCACACACCCCACTCCCCTGGCTACGTGCCTTCAAGTTTGTTGCGAACTACGTGGACTTTGATCCCTCCGAGGGTACGTAGGCTCTAGGCTTGACACCCTAGTCAAGTCCAATCTCTGTGTTCTTCATACAGAACATTGGCGCCGACCGTGGGGACCGTAAACTTCAATCCCCGTGACTACTAATGGTGAGCACTAGAAGCCACAGCAGAAATCCCCAACCGGTGGGAGGAGACCACAAGCCAGCCGCCCGTCGCCAGGCCAGCCGCCGGCGCCACCTTGGAGAGGAAACACCCCAGAAGGACATGTTACTGATACGGTGACTTCCTCCCCGGACAGGGAACAGCCGCTCCATGAGGAGCAGCCGCGGCATGAAGACCGGCAACCAGAAGAAGCACTCGCGCCATCTCCAACGCGTGATGTCCGGGCAGTTGATGCCGATGTCCGCATGATGAGGAGGACTCAGGAATCGTTCATGCGGCGCCTGGAGAACAAGGAAAAGCACGATGACCTGCAGAGGCGGGCTGACTTCGAAGCTATCGGAAAGATGATCCAAGAAGCGCTCGAGAATGACCGCCGCGTGAGAGGCCGCCACAGGGGTCGCGGTCATACAAGGAGAGCCTCGGCAGGCGACAACAGCTCCTCGAGCAACTCTGAGCCGAGGAACCCACGCCGCGACGACGGTGAACCGAGGCGGCGCCCGATTGCAGGCCATGGCGGACCACGGTCCCCGGGAGACAGAGGAAACCACGGTGCCGGTCCTAACCGCACCAATCGGCATGAAAGGGAATACCGTGATCAAGAAGAAACCCGCGCCGAAGAAAGAACTCCCCGGCCTCGCCACGGATCGCCTCGAGAATATCGTGTGACGTACTTATCAGAGACGGGGAGATCCCCGTTCTCGAGGGAGGCGGCAACAGCCCGTTTCCCAAAACGCTTTGATTTAAGCAGCCTGCCGAAATTCGACGGGAGCCAAGACCCCCGGAACCACTTGGTTACCTTTGAGAAGCTCATGTGGGTCCGACAGATCAGCGGTCTGGTCATTCAGCGCCTTTTTGCGGCTACTCTGGACGGGCCGGCACACAGGTGGCTGACGTCTCTTCCGGACAACTCTATCCGAGACTATGAAGACCTCGGACGAAAATTCGAGCTGCACTTCGCCACCAGCAAAAAGCAGCCGAAGACTACGTTCACCTTGAGCAAAGTACGTCAGAAGAAGGGTGAGGCCTTGCAGAAGTATCTGGATCGGTTCCGAGACGTGGCCATGCAAGTACGGTCATTGCCCGAGGATGTCCACGTACACTGCCTGGTCAATGGACTGGATCCAGCATCCCGGCTGGCTCGTCACCTATGCAAGAATCCAGCGTACACCTTGACCAAATTCTATACCGAGGCGAAGAAGTACCTGGAAATGGAGCAGATGGAGGCGGCCAATGCCGATGAACCTGAACGAACTAGGAAGAGCCCGCCTAGCGACGAGGAACGCCCAAGAAGGACGAAGACCGACCCGAGATAGCGCAGCCGGGACAGCCAGACAAAGTCTGACCGGGCCGACCAGAAGACCAAGTACGACAGTTACACCCCGCTGAACGTCCCTCGGTCCCAGGTATGGAAGGAGGTAGCCCAGACCGAGATGAAGCGGGTGGACAGGCCAAAGCCGATCAGAGGACGCTCCAACACGAACCGTTCCAAGTTCTGCAAGTTCCACGACTGCAACGGCCACACCACCGACGAGTGCTATGACCTCCGCGACGCAATCGAGAAGTTCGTAAGGGATGGGAAACTGCGTCAGTACGTGATCAAGACTCAGGGAAGGACGAACGGGAAACGCAACGACCGCGCCCGCTCCAGAAGTCCGCCCAAGGAATCCCGAACTCCGGGAAAAAAGCAGAAGGCGGCCTCAGACGACGAATTTCCCGACGTCGATTTCCAGTGCAACGTCGTCAGCGGAGGATTTGGGGGAGGAGGAGACACAATAAGCCAGCGAAAGAAGTATCTCCGCGAAGTATTGACCGTCCGAGACCCCCCTAAATTCAAGGAAGACCCAAAGAAGCCTCGGCCCCCTGCCCTAACCTTCACCGAGGAAGAGTTGGAAGACGTCATACCCGGACATCTGGACGGACTGGTAATCACCGGAACCCTGATAAACTGTCGTGTTAAAAGAATTTTTGTGGATGCAGGAAGTTCAGCGGACATCATAAGTTGGGATGCCTACAAAAGGATGCACCTCGACAAAGAGGACCTTAAGCCTTGCAAAACCACCTTGGTGGGTTTCAATGGCGAGCAATCCTTCCCAAAAGGCTACATCGACCTCTGGTTAACTCTGGGCACCAAAGAAGCCTTCAAATCGGAGCGGGTACGATTCGTAGTCGCTGATTTCCGGTCCCCTTACAACATCATCCTGGGTCGGCCAACGATCCACAACTGGGATATACTAGTATCCACCAAGCACCAGAAGCTGAAGATGGTCAATAATAAAAACCAGATAGTTGTGGTCTCTGGAGACCAGAAAGAGTCGAGGCAATGCTACTACGAAGCTCTCCGGGTCGAGGAAGGAGGACCAACGTCTCCACCCCGGCTCGGATTTAATGAACGAGTAGCCGAAGCCGGCCCAGGTGAGCGCCCGCGGCAGCAAGTCAACATGGTCGAGTTGGACCTCCGGGAGCTGGACAATCCGAGGCCCAAACCAGAAGGAGAGCTGGAGGAGATAATACTAGGCGAGGACCCATCCAAAACTGCCAAAATTGGCCGTGATATGGACCACGGCCTGAGGGACCTCATGATACGCTTTTTAAGGCAGAACCGTGACGTCTTCGCATGGACCTCGGCCGAAGTGCCCGGCATTGACCCCCACTTCTGCTGTCACAAGCTCGGCATATGGCCGGGATCTAGACCCGTGGCACAGAAGAAGAGGAACATCGCGGACAATAGGCAGAAGGCCCTGGAGGACCACATTGAGGAACTCCTAGCAGCCGGCTTCATTCGAGAGGTACAATACACCACGTGGCTCTCCAACGTAGTCATGGTCCTCAAGCCCAGCGGCAAATGGAGAGTGTGCGTCGATTACTCCAACCTCAACAAAGCCTGTCCTAAGGATTCCTACCCGATGCCGAACATAGATAAGCTCGTGGACAACTCGGCCGGGTACCAACTCCTCTCCTTCATGGATGCCTACTCCGGCTACAACCAGATCGCCATGCATCCCGAGGACCAAGAAAAGACCGCCTTTATAACTGATAAGGCGAATTATTGCTACAACGTCATGCCCTTTGGACTGAAGAATGCCGGGGCCACCTACCAAAGGATGATGAACCGAGTTTTCGAGGATCAGATCGGGCGTAACATAGAAGTCTACATAGACGACATGATCGTCAAGTCAAAACTCCCAGAAGATCACATCCGGGACCTAGAACAGACGTTTGAGAAGTTAAGAAGACATCGAATCAGGTTGAACCCGGCCAAGTGTGCCTTCGGGGTCCCAGCAGGGAAATTTCTAGGCTTCATGTTAACGAACCGAGGGATAGAGGCCAACCCGGACAAATGCAAAGCCGTGCTCGACATGCAGCCCCCGGGGTCTAAAAAGGAGGTACAGCAGCTGACGGGCCGACTAGCCGCATTGACGCGCTTCTTGCCGAAGTCGGCCGAGAAAGCCCTACCTCTTTTCAAGCTGCTAAAGAAAGAAACCCGAGGCGGATGGAGCCCGGACTGTGACGTAGCATTCGAAGAAATTAAGAGATGTTTGGCATCCCCTCCGGTGCTCACGAAGCCGGACCCAGGAGAGACCTTATTCCTCTACCTATCAATCGGCAATGAAGCCGTGAGCGCCGCCCTAGTAAGGGAGTCCGAGGCAGGACAGACACCAATATACTTCACCAGCAGGGCCTTGCAAAGCTCTGAAATCAGGTACCAGAGGCTGGAGAAGGTAGCTTTTGCTCTACTCACAGCCGCAAGAAGACTCCGGTCGTATTTCCAGGGACACCGGATTGTCGTACGAACCAGCCAGCCGATCCGGCAAATTCTGCATAAGCCGGACCTGGCAGGGAGGATGACCAATTGGGCCATAGAGCTATCAGAGTTTGACATCGCTTTCGAAGCCCGGCAGGCGATCAAGTCCCAGGCACTCGCAGACTTCATTAGGGAACTCACCCCGGCCATAGTCAGTGACGGGACGTGGAAGGTCTATGTGGATGGATCATCCAACGCAAAGGGCAGCGGTGCAGGAGTCATCGTGGAAAGCCCACAGGGAGTAGCCACCGAACACTCTCTCCAGTTAGAATTCCAGACTTCTAATAACCAGGCCGAATATGAGGCCCTACTGGCCGGACTACTCCAGGCAAAGGATAATGGCGCCCAGCGAGTAAAGGTCTTAACCGACTCGCAACTCGTCGCGGCTCAGATAAACGGCACCTACCAGGCGAAGGGCCCGCTCATGGCAAAGTACCTAAATAAAGCCAAAGAGCTGATGGCCGAATTCGAGGAGGTCACAGTGTCCCATATCCCAAGAGAGGAGAACGCAAGAGCCGACTGTTGGGATTCGTACACGCAGCGGATTAAAAATTTCTTACGAATCCTTCCGAAGGATCACTCAACGACGTTTAAATCAGAGTTAAGGAAACCGAATCATACCTTTGTTGAACTAGTCCGCGTTCCGTTCCTTTGATCAGGTGGGCTACCTTCTCGAACAACACGTCCGCGTCTCGTTCCTTTGATCAGGTGGGCGATCAACACGTCCGCGTCTTGTTCTTTCGATCAGCAGAAGTCGACTCTTGGATCGGCTTCCTCTACTGGTATCCACACGAACAATCCCCTAAACGGTTGCGGCAGCGTGCTAGCGCTTCTTGTGCGTCTCTCTCTCTCAAATTGCTCTAGGCTTTCTCGCGGCTTTTCTCAATACGCTCGACTGAAAATCCCGTAGGTTTTTCTAAACCCGATAGGCGTATTATATAACCAAAATTAATCCTTTATTAATTTTGGAAATTCGGATTTTGAATCTGGTCAGCATATCAATCACATCTATCTCATAAATGTAATTGAATATACTAAAAGCCAGATTTGGAAATTCGAATTTTTAAATTTAAATCAAATCTAAATTTAAAGCCTTTTGATTTAATTTATCATCATAAATTAAATCCGAGATATGATATCTATCTATTTAATTAAATCTGAGATACCATATCTCAATTTAATATTAAACAGATATACGATATCTTTATTCGAAATTAAATGAGATACAATATCTCTATTTGTTTCAGATATTTAATTTATCAAATAAATTAAATACTAAACAAATATCATATATAATATTATAATCTCAATTTATAATATATATATTAATTTCGAATTATATATATATATATATATATATATAAATCCTAGATCAAATTTAGTATTCATTTAATCTCAGATTAATCTGAGATTCAATGAACCTGGACACCTTCACCCGTGTTGGATTATTCTTGTGTGCGACCCTGCAGGCCCATATGAGATTGGCAGTGGGCCAACACTGTATCAGCCCACAAGTCGCAAGCGGCCTCTAGCAAGACATTGCAACTACCCAATTCACATGGGGATCGATGACACGATACTACCTATCGTACAACCATGTCACGTCCCTTTTGTCACGCGATAATTCGGTCAAGGATGAGGCATGGATAATGTCAACTTCCTTTTCTTGACCAATGCTTTCTCGATTCTCGAGTAGTCTAATAAGTGAAATGGAAACTCCTTTCCATCATAGTATGGCCATACATTTCTTAGACTCACTCATCGAGGGGCCCAGCATTATCTCTCTACATATGTGAGGGACAAATCCCATCTTGACCACTCACATTCCTCCGCATGAAAACCACTAATCCTGGTCCTAGCCTTTATCATCACCCGGTCAAAGGTGACTTTTGACTAGGTCAAAGACCAGTACTCATCATGTAGGAATCTATGATGGTCTCAGGTCATAGGGCGTCGTGACGCGGTTATACATGAGATAAGCTTATGACTTAATCCATGCAGCTTTCTCATAGTGGGTCGGTCCAGCACCTTGTACTCTTACAAGTGCCCATGACTTTGATTCGTATCTCCATACCTCATCAAAGTCATACTGATCTTATTTCATCTTCACTCCCGTGTAGATGACCGACCAGGGACTTTTAGGATAATCTATAAGATTATCCAGGGATGCAGTTATCAATACGAACATGCAAACGAAAATGATAACAAAAGAGAATACTTTAAATAACTTAAATATCCAAAGTACAATGAATTGCCCCTAGGGCATAATTTCCAACACCGACATCCTCTCTAAGTTGGCAAGCACTAAGGGGCCGGACAACCATAGGACCGTGATACAACAGAACCTGGCCGAGCCTAGCTGCATCATGGCCATTTTTGGAGGGGCCGACTGGAGAAAGCCTATTGAAGACTATCTCGAGAGGGGAATTATCCCCACCGACCCGACAGACGCAAAAAAGTTGATCAGAGAGGCCGCCCTCTATGCTATGGTCGATGACCAACTATACAGGAAGGGACTCCATTGCCCAATGATGCGATGCCTTGGAGATTCCGAAGCCAAATATGTGCTGGCCAAGCTACACGAAGGCGCTAACGGCCACCACATGGGGGGCAAGGCATTAGCCCGGAAAGCGTTGCGCGCCGGCTACTACTGGCCCACTATGAGTCAGGACGCCATGGAGAAGGCCAAGACATGCGACAGTTGCCAGAAGCACGCCAGGGTCATATGGCCACCACCCTCTGAACTTAAAGGAATGCCAGCCCCATGGCCCTTCTACAAGTGGGGCATGGACATCCTCGGACCATTTAGGCCGGCACAAGGGCAGTGTAGATGGCTCATCGTCGCAGTCGACTACTTCACTAAATGGATCGAAGCAGAGCCACTCGCCACGATAACGTCGACCAGAGTGATGAAATTCTTCAGGCACAACATCGTCTCTCGTTTCGGCATACCAGCCGAGGTCGTCACGGACAATAGGACCCAATTCATGGACCATCGTTTCCAAGCACTAATGTCCGACTTGGACATTAAGCAGCACTTCTCGTCCGTCGAACACCCCCAGACCAATGGCCAGGCTGAAGCCGCCAACAAAGTCGTCCTGGACGGACTAAAGAGGCGAATGTTGCAAGCCGAGACCAACTGGACCGAGCAGCTCCACAGTGTCCTCTGGGGATACCGCACGAGCGTACAGTCTTCGACTCAAGAAACCCCGTATAGGCTGACCTATGGATGTGAGGCAATGATCCCGGTAGAAATCGGACAGCCATCCTGGAGAAAGGTGAGAGCCGGGCAAGAGGGGCAGGGATCGAATGACGACGCCTTGAAGACTGACTTGGACCTCATTGATGAAATCCGGGTTACAGCGCACTGCCGGGAACTAGCCGCCAAGCAGCTACTCGCGGCTAAGTACAACAGAAAGGTCAGACCCCGGTCTTTCAACCGAGGCAACCTAGTACTCCGACGGGCCGACATAGGCAACAAGAATGCCAAGGACGGGAAGCTGGCGGCAAACTGGGAAGGGCCCTACCGGATTAAGGAAAAGCTCGACGGAGGAGCATACATCCTCGAGACTTTGGTACGAAAGCCAATCAAAAGGACATGGAATGCCGACAAGCTAAAGATCTACTATAGCTAGACTCTTTCTCGGCAGTGTTTGTTTGCTTTTACGATTCTTCCTTTCCTTGCATTTGTTTTCCTCGCGTTTTGAATCCAAGTTGTGTCATTTCTGATTGTGATGCTTTGTAAAGCCCCGTAGGGCTATTTCTTTTCATCAATAAAAGATCCCACTGAGGATATTTACAAATATGCGCAAAGCTTAAGCATGAAGCCTGAGCCACTTAGCTCGGCCAAAAGCAGCAAGGCCGAGGTAACCGAAAGCCGGGGTTACTAACCCCGGCACCGGTAGACGGCTCCGAGGTCACAAACCCGGCCAGAATCAAAAACATCTAGATATACGAAAACCGGCCGTCGTACCCCGACAGGCATTGGTTAGAGCTCGGCAAAGGAATCGAACGCGGCCCTTTGCGAAATTGACGCGTCAACGCTCACCCGGCTAAGAAAGCGGCCTGCCATGCCGACCCTGATCAGGTCAAAATGTCCACTCCAGGCAGACGAAGTCTCGGTTAGACACGTGGTAGTCCCGCCCTTACGCCGCACAACTTGATCCAACTAGAAGAAAGTTGGAGCTCGGCTACTTGTAAGCCGGGCCGAGGCAGTACAGTTAGTTATGCCTGACGAGGCTGAAACAAGACAACCTTGCCCCAATCTCCCACACACCAAGTGTGGTAGAGAAACAACGCCTGTACATATGCAGCCGACAAATGATAAAGCTTGGGCAAAAGAATGATAAAATTATCCATTGCCTAAGTTACCCACGCGGCCAACCGACTCTTAAGCTCAGGCAAAAGGATGGTAGAATCCGTTGTCTAGAGCATCCAGACGGCTTGCAACAATGCAGCCAAAGGAACACCCAAACTTAGACAAAAGAGAGATAAGCCCACCCATGGTCTAAATTATCTAAACACGGCCAACGGACGAAAAAGGATGATACAAAGGTAAATCGTTCATTGTCAAATCCAGACAAAAGTGACGGTAAAAAATTAAACCGAGTACAGATCGCAGCACAAGGCAAGAAAAATATTGTCATCAATTGTTCAAGTCTGTACAAAAACGGCACCAAGGCCGGGATCATTCAAAGTTACAAGGGTTCCAACACCCTAAGAAATACAAATAGCAAAAATAAAAGCTAAGGCGTGGAGCCCGACCCAGCATCAGCTTCCTCCTCCGGCCCGGCCACGGTAGCACCCTCCACGGCCTCCTCATCAGGGTCCTCGGCGGTTTGAGGCTCGAATGGGAGGAAAGATCCGTCGTCCTTGACAAAGGCACGATGATCATATCCTTCCACTCGAAACTCAACCCCGGGGTTGAGGTACCGGAACTGGAGCAAGGCTTGCTTAAAGCAGGCCTCGGCAGTCTGCACCAGGGCGTCCGTAAGCTCCCGGGAGGTCACCTTCTCAGCAGCAAGGGCTGCCTGGGCCGCCTCTTCATCCCTGGTCGAAGCAGCCAGCCGCGCCTCTAAAGCCTTGGCCGCAGCCAGGCTCTCGGACCTCTCCTTCACGGCCCGGGTGCACTCCACGGCGACCGATTTGGCATGCTCCTGGGACAATTGCAGCTCCCGATCTGCCCGGACCGCCGCAGCCTTCGCGGCATCCAGCTCCGCCCGAACCCCCTCCAGTTCCGCGAGGGCCGCATCCCGCGCCGCCCAGCCTTTGGCCAGCTCCTCCCCGGCTGACCTAGCCTTGGCCTCCGCCACCTCAAGCTCCTCCCGCAGGTCACCAGCAGATGCGGCCTTGGCCTCCGCAGCCGATAAACTCTTGGCCAACTCCTCGACCTGTGCCCGCAGCCTCTGGGCATCAGCATGGGAACGGGCATAGTGCTCCCAGACCAGGATAAAGGCTTGGTTATATCCCACCGCCCGGCAAAGCTCTGCCTGGTTCCTGTGCAGCTCTTCCAAGGCCGGTCGAGTCAGGGCAGCGTAGCCAATAAAGTGTCGGGGAGGCAGGAAGGCGGTGGAAACCTCAGGAACTACCCCATCGTGCCAAAGACGGCCACGGGCGAGAAGAGACTTCGGCAGCGGTGGTGGCGGAAGCGAGGATGACGAAGGCAGGTCTGGCAGAGATGGAGGATCATCGGCGAAAAACTCAGCCTCAACCTCCTCATCAGAAATCGGGGCCTCTCGCCCCTCAGAACCCTGCGAACCAGGCACCGGGCTTGGGTCCACAGCAGCGACTTCCCGGCCCTCAAGCACCGGAGACCCCACCAAGGAAGCAGCCTGCGAAGCCGAGGGGGAAGAAGGGCCATCAGCAGCAGGGCCTTTGGCCTTCTTAGGAGCCGAGGCATAAGGAGCACCGGCAGTGGAAGAAGCCGACCGCTTCTTGGGGCGACTCGAAGGCGCGGCGGCCGCCCTTGATAAACGAGCGTATAGCGGCAGATCATCCATAGCACTAGCTGCAAACAGACAGAAGCAAAGTAGATCAGAATCCACCGATTCATAAGAACAATACTGAAACAAAAACAAACACAACTACTAGTGACCCTACAGGAGGAAGGCGGCGGCTCGGCGGAAATATAGAAGCCAGCCGGCTGCACACCGTACTCGGCCACCAGGGCCTCGAGCCGTGGCAAAGCAGAAACCGATTCCGGCACCAGGTCTTCAAACGGAACCTGGTAGGAGATGGCCTTAGCCTTGTAATGACCTTCCCCCCAATACAGCGGGAACCGACCACCATCCTCTAAGAACCACGGCCGCTCCCCCGGGACGGTCTCGATCTTGAAGAAAGCCCCCTTAAACCGTTTGAAGGAGTCGGAAAAGGGCGTCATCAAGTGACGGTCTGGGTTGATCCGCAGGGATACCATGCCCCTCAGATTGTCACCCCTCGCGGACGAACTAGGGGTAAAAGGTCCGAAGAAGTGGAAAAAGAGGTTGGCGGTACAGGGGATGGGGAGCGGAAAATGGCCGCATAACCGCTCGAAGACGACTAGGTATCCCCAACCGTTTGGATGAAGTTGTGTCGGGGCGAGACGAAGATGCCGCAGCGCCTCCATCTGGAAGGGGGTGAAAGGAAGAGAAACTCGGACCCGAGTCAAGTAGTCCCGGTAAAAGAAGAAAAAGTCCGGCTGACCCTCGGTCCGAGCCGCACATACAGGCTCCTCAGGCCCCGGACGCCTAAGGACGCATCCGGGCATGGCCGGGACCTCCAGCCGTGCTATGTCTACCTCCGACATCAACGACGTTGTTGCCAGCACGTCGTGCGATACCCAGCCGTATCGGCGAATCAGGGCTTCGGATGGACTGGAAGAGTCCGGGCCACCGGCCTCCGAGCGCTTTTTAGAAGATCCCGACTTGGGAGCCATAAATAAGCCTATACGAAAATAAACAAAACCAGTATTAGCAAAGAAACAGAAATACCTGGTACAGGCATAACAGCAGGTACTAATGACGACCGACTCGGACGAATGGGGTCGCGAGAAGAAACAACCGGGGCAGACCAATGCCGACAGGAGCCTAGAATGGACGAAGCCCCGGTATCCCCATCTCCTGCAATTAACACGGAAGCCTCCGCCAGGCAGTCCCAACAGGGGCCCACGTAACCCTCGGGAGCTGACGTCTGGCAAGCAGTAGAGGGACCCTCGTAAAAATTCAGTGGCCGAGCCATCACCACCGGGGATTGGGAACTGGAAGAGGAACCCACCAGGGTCCCACCAGGCGATTCTTGAGGAGGAGCGGTTGCAAGCGCCCGGAAGGGTGAGCGTGGAATTGGAACAGAAACCCTTCCCGAGGACGGGCGAGCCCCACCTCGCCCCGGACGCACGGCGCCACCTCGGCGCGAAAGATCCAGGATTCCCGAAGCAGGTGGTTCACCCCCAAGAACCCAGTAAGTAGCCCGCGGGAGACGCGCACGAAGGAGCATTTCCTCCTCCGGCGTCGATGAAGCTGCAGAACCAGGAATACCTCTACCCCTCACCATGGTCAGAAACCTAAAGCGCTAAGGACAGTGTTTAAGGAAACGATGGGACGAATTTCGGGTACACTGATTCTAAAGAAATCCAGGAAACCCGGAAGGAGGGAAGAGCGATGACGCAAACGTCAATCAACGAAGAATAAACGGTAAAAGAAAAGGAAATACCGAACAAAATGACAGAAAAGTGGCACAATACCTGTTGTGTGAAAGAGGAAGGAACTAGAACGCTGGAAGACGGCGAAAGTTCCGAGCACAAAGAATCCCCTCTGAAGCTCTAGAGAAACCAGAGAGTAATCTGAGCGAGAAAATGTAATAGCGGGAAAAGTGGAAAAGAAGCACAGAGAAGGTTATTTAAACCGAAATCCTAACACAAGAAGGGTACAACGGTATTTTCCCATGCAGACGTGATGAGATTGGCGCAGCACGACGCCAGCGCAATAAATGCGCATTGGCCTCGAGAAACGAAAAGGCGTGACGGTTGCAGACTCCCTCCACTAAGGGTCTGACAGCTGTAAAACCACAGTGACGGTTCACGTAGGGGGAAAACCGAGGCGTACGAAGAATCCCAAAAGGCAAGAGAACGCTTGGGGACCCGGACAGGATAAAAACCGCCCGGACGTAAGCAAACCCGACGTTCTGGGCAGGACGAGAACCGATTGAGCCGACCACAGTCCCAAGCCGAGCTAAGGGCCACGGCATCCGAAAGCCGACCCAGTCCGAGCAGGAGGACCTCGGCCATAACGGGCCCGGGGCACTAAGCATCTCGGCTGTCCAGAAGCCTGAACGACCAAGCTGGGGGGCAACTGTTACGGACCGGCCCAATAGGCCCAAGTCCAGACCCCGGCCCAGCAGCGCCTATAAGGGATCCGCGCTATATTTGGAAGGGATCTGAGATCCCCTATATTGAGGAACTCATTAATAGGAGATCCTCCTACAATCATGGCACCAGCCAATCAACCCTCAAGGGCTCAATCATGGATATCGCCCATCAATAGGAAGATACGGGCACCAAGCTCCTCTATAAATAGAAGGAAACCCTAAACAGGTGCACACGTTCTATCTTATGCTCTTGTTACTTTCTGCCACACAGAGCACACACCCCACTCCCCTGGCTACGTGCCTTCAAGTTTGTTGCGAACTACGTGGACTTTGATCCCTCCGAGGGTACGTAGGCTCTAGGCTTGACACCCTAGTCAAGTCCAATCTCTGTGTTCTTCATACAGAACACTATAGTTCCTCCACGGAGAGATAAAAAATTACCAGTAGAGACTTTAACTTACATATTCCAGATTTTGATTTGATATCTATTTATCATTTTTAATCAATCACTTTAGATTCTGATTTAATTAAATTTAATATAGAAAATATTACCAAGGGAAATTTAGTCTTTCTGTTTTAATTTTTTATCCTTTAAAATAATTCCCATTTTTTATGGTCCTTCTTAATAAATATTATTTTTCTTAGGTCCTTTATTATAATTTTCCCTTTAAATATTGTATGATAAGATCAAATTAAGAAGCAAAACAATATAAAACCTGATCAAACTACAAAGCTACTTTAAAATTTTGCCATTTTTAAAAGGGATGGGATATTATTACTACTATTTTTTATTACTACCAATATTACTACCACTTTTCCACAGTTAGATCAAAATTTCATCTACTTTTATAATTTCTCTCTTATATTAAGATTATGATCTAACGGTGGAAAAATAGTAATAACATTGGTAACAATATCCTATCTCTTTTTAAAATTTAAAAAAAATTGAAATTATAAAAAAAAAGTTAATTACCGAATTTGTGATTGGGCATGGGGTATTCAATCTGTGACTGTTATTTTCTTTCAGACACCACACGTGCACGTTTGCCAAAAAATGGACAGCCCAAAATTTGGTGTTCACAAAAAAGATCCAAAAGACAAGTGTATTACCCAATCTATGACCTGGGCTCGTTTCCCAGAATCCAACGGGCTTAACGTAGTCAGATGAAACATTATACATTTGGCCCATAAGAAACTTATAGCTCCGCAGAAAAGCAAAAAAGATCAAGTTTTCTGGGAGCAGAACCATTTGGTGCTACTCAGCCATAAACAATGAAAACCACAAATAGCTAAATAAAGAAAGGAGAGTGTAAAATAATCAAGGAAGACCCCCAATTTCCCAGCCTGACCTATAAAAACAATACAATTCATACGCAACTAACAAAACTGAACTCCAGAAAATTATGCTGTCTTGGCCTTTGGCTTAATTCGCTTCACCCTTGAATAGAGGAAAACGCCAGCCAGAGCTATGGCAGTCCCTGCAAGAATAATAGGGGTGTCAGGTCAATGTTCAAGCAAACCTCAACATGAGCTTTAAATGTTTCAATAGGAACCATAATGAAGCAAAAGTAACTTTACCAAAAGCGTTAATGGGTGTAACAGGTGTTTGGAAGAAGATGACAGAGCTCACAATCACCACAACCCGCTTCACACAATTACCCACAGAGTGAGTAACAGGTGACACCCTTTGTAATATCATGTAAGAAACCTACATAACACATTTACATCGGGTCAGCAATATTATCATCAAAGAACACAACCTATAATAGATAAGAACCCTGAAGGCTGTTGTTAGTAATAACGAACAGAAGTGTCTCTTCATAGCTTTGCTTTCTTTTCCCTTTTATTATAGTATGGAGAAGCTTTCCTTTCTCTCCATTGACCATCTCCTTCTTTTCTTCTCGTCCATACTAATATCTAAAGGAGTGCCCTCGTATAAAACATCGACCACAAAATTGCCAATATATACAGAAAGATGTGGGTTGGGGTGGGGAGTGCCCAAGTAAAATTTTGAGATTCAGTTCGTATGATATTCAATTTACTGTTAGATACTAGGAAATAGCATCTGTTACATCTCTCTCCAAATGTCACATATACAAGCACACACGGTATTTTGACGGCGTGGTTCTCATACTGCCTCTTGAATATATCTTGACTATCTCAACAGAGGTTTCAGTGAACCATGAGACGAAGCCCAAGGACTTATTCTAGTATTTTAGAAAACCCAAAACATAAACGTTCGAAACTAAACGTTGCAAGATGAAACGGTTATCCATATTAGAGGAAAACTCACCTGTTGATATGCATGGAAACACAGTGCAGCAATAAGTGATCTGGTGTATATTTGTTTAACATTCAACCCCTGTCATAAAGATGACGTGATATCAAATTAGCATTTTCTGGACCAAAAAAATTGTCATTTCATTATAACTTGCGACTATCTTAATAGTTTGCGAACTCTGCTATGTGATTTCTATTGTCTTTTCCTCTTTTATTTAAAAAGAAAATGATATAACCTGCAACTACATAACAGCAATTCCACATTGATCACTCACCGCAGATATCAGATATTCAGGGGTAAGTTTAACGCCCTCTGTGAATACAGCCACTGGGGCTAACATGAAGAAGGACATGACGGTTATTATTGAGAAGAGAGTTATATTGTCCATAGAATCCTGCGAAGAACAAGATGCTTGTCATTTTCTGCTTGTTTAGGCAATATAGTAATAATAGATAAAGTGTTGAAGTACTGCTATAATGCAAAAAATAATATTTGGAATGATGAAATAGACCAAAAACCCTCAGAGGTGACAAATCAACTCACATCTTTCTTAACCATGACTTTTTTGCTGAGAACATTGCGAGACTGATTAGTCAAATTGGACGCCATTGCACTCCAAAATCCAGCCCTTAACAAAATTCCACCAAAAAAAGAGGAAGATATTATTATAATTTAAAGGACCAAATGTTTTCTATTCAAATCAGGCTGCATCTGCTCTCATGTTCCCTAAAAGGGTTTAAAACACGCTGAAGGTCATTTTACCAATTGAAGGAGGCCTCAGTAACTGATGCAAGTGCCACTCCACCAACGATGGGCAGTAGGGAACCAACTACCCAAGGTGTAGGGAACTGTAAGAAGCAAACATGGTGAATTGAGATGAGAAAAAAGTCAAAAACTCCATTCAGAGTGAACTCCCCAGTTAAAACAATAGAGCTATCGAATATGCAATACTGCCCATACATAATTAACAATAGACATGTTGGAGAATGATATGACAATATTATTCTTATAGTTAAATATTAGTTATGTTAAGACATTAGGCTCAGATGATTCTATTAGACGATAACAGGGTGCAAAAATATTTAGTATTCTCACCTCTCCAAGGAACATAGCAGAAAGGAGCACTGAGAAGAAGGGCTCCATTGCTTTGATTGTGTGAGTGAAGGATACGGCTACCTTTCCAAGACTCATATTTGTGAAAAGGTTCCCTAAGGTATGTACCAAAGCCAGTGGAACTATTGCCGCAAGCTGCCAAGAAATCACTTGCAGTCAATAAGACAATGAAGAAACCGTGCAAATATCAGAAACCGAAAAGCTAACTCTGCACAGGTCCAAATACCTGGGCACCACTGATTTTAGGCCTTTTATATAGATTGAAACCCCACATAAATAATACAAGGATAGACCCAACGGCAAATTGAATTGAAGTGATGGTGAATGGGTAATGGAACGCCTTCAAGACCTGTGAACAAGGAGAAGAATAGTGTAAGTTTATAACAAGATTAGATTATTCACCGACAAATAAATCTTCTAAATTTAAACATGCAGAATTCATTCGTGCGATGATTCGCTCGCTAAGAATTGGAATTCGCAGGTTATGAATATCCTGAAGAAGCCTCTAGAGATTATATATCGCATTCATCCGCCTTCGGTTGAAGTCTCGCCGGTCATTCACTTCCGTTCTGTTCGAATACTAACGCCCAATACTAGGCAACTCTAATAGGAGATTTTTCAGCCATGTTGGAATGCGAGACTTAGAACCAACGTTTAAATTGAATTTTGCCTTACCTTGGGGTCTACTCGTCAACCATAACATTTCCACACAGATCCCGAATGGAAAACACGTAAACAAAAAAAAACAAAAAAACAGAGATGGATGTACAATTCATTACCTGCTTGTTGTAGATGTTAAAGTAGATGTTGAAGAGGTACCAGAAACCAAACAGGGATCCAAGCACCAACGTGTTGGCCATACTATTGGATTCCTCACTGCTGCTCTCAGGCACGGAAACAGCCCTGGCCTCGAAAGGAGATGCATCGGGATCGGAGGGAGAAAGTGTGGTGAAAGATGTCCACGGCCTGAATGGAAATGGGGACGAAGAAGAAGCGAGGGACCATGATCGGCGCGTGGAAGAAGTGGAGGAGCAAGCGACATTGGGTTTGGAAGAGGAAGAAGCAGAGAGGCGTATGGCATCGAAGCGAGGAGGAGCACGAGAGCGAGACTTGAGAAGAGGAAGAGAAGGAGAGAGGGTGAAGGCTGAGCTCTGCATGATGAAACTCAGAAGATCAGATTCAGAAAAGGCAAGGGGAAGAGAGAGAGATTGGTGCGAGCAAAAGGTTGTTCCTTTTTCAAAGAGAAAAGAGGAGCCCTCGTAGCCTCCGTCCGACCATGATGCAAGGTTGGTGTCGTAGTAGGTGACTGAGGCCTATTGGTGTGGAACAAACAAAAGATACATGCCAAATTTCTTTTTTAAAAAATGGTTAATATAATTGTTTGTCCTTGTAATATATTGGTTTTAGTTCTTAAAATTTTAAAACTTTGGTTTTGATCGGTTCATTTATATCTTGTTAGTTTTTATAATTTGAAAAGGATTTAATGGTGATGTTTTTTTTTTTTGGTTCAGAAGATTTAATGATGATGTTAACGACGTTAAATCTACATATGTGTCACTAACATCGTTAAAATCTACAATTTTAATGGTGTGTATGAGACATATACAAATTTAACATTGCTAATTTTATCACCAAGTCATTTTCAAACTATAAACGTTACAAATGGATCAAACTTAAATAACCAAATTCACGTTTTGAAATATTAAGGACCAAAACTAAAATTAGGGTAAATGGTAAGAATCTAACATTATATCAACCTAAAAAAAATGAAATAAGTGCATTTATGATAAATGTTTTAATTATTTATTTAATATTTAGTATTTAGCATTTACACAATATAGTCAATAAATAATATATAAATTTTTTTACCATGGATAAACAATAAAGAGAATCTCATATAAAGATGGTTAAAATGGAAAAATCCTATACAAGGCTGGTAAACTCAACAAATTTTAAATTAGGTCAATGACTCAATCTAAGATATTGAAATGTTAATTATTTTTCAATAATACCCCTACCCCATAGTCTAAACAAAAAAAAAAAGTTAAAGTATACTTTTAATCTTCTTTTTTTTTTTATAAGAACTTTTACTCCTTTACTTTTAATCCCTTAACTTTATAAAACATACTTTTGATCCTAAAATTCTAACACCGTTAAGGTTGTTAACGGAAAATGCTGACACAGCGAACTCAAATGATGATTAATAATATTTAATTACACAAATTTTATATATTTTTCAATTTACGTATATTTTAAATTTAAACTTAATAACATTTAATTACATATTCATCACTTAAGTTTACATCGTTATCACTTGAGTTTTCCGTTAACAAAATTAACGATATTAGAAATTTAGGACTAAAAGTATACTTTATAAAGTTAAGGGACCAAAAATATACCTCATGTAAACTTAAAGGATTAAAAGTATACTTTAGCTAAAAATGGAGGAAAAAAAAAAGCCAAAAATCCCAGTTACCATGATCGCTCATTTGCATAATCCTTGTGATTCTTGCCCTTAATTACTTCAGTAATTTTTTTTAACCTCCTATTCATCTCTTTTGATGCTTTATGCTTCATCTTGTTCTGCTTCAACTTTTAAGTGATTTGAATTACTATTTTGTTCATTTTTTAAATAAATTCAGGCAGGTTGTAGTGGATAGTCTTTGTCCTTTCGTTTGTCTTTCTGGAATTGTTTTTGCGCCATTAGGGATATCATTAGCATGTAGTGAAAAAAATACTCGCGATGAAGTCGATTAGACTCAGTGGAGGTGTAGAGCAGAATCATGGGGAAGCACTATGAGGATGATCGGCTTCCTTCTCCCACAATCAACTTACGTCATTTTCACATTAAATATTGAATTGATGATCAGCTTCCCAGAGTTAAAGGATGATCGGCTTCCTGCAGTAAACATAATTAAATATTGAATTGAACATTTAACTTCAGAATCAACTTACCGTAGCCTTCTTTGTCAATTTTCTGATGGTGTTAAGGCCTCCAATAAATTTCTTTTTATTATTGTTCCATGTAGTGCGTAAATAATATTATTCTATCTCTAATTTTGCTTCTTCTTTTTTTAATAACTAAAAGATATAAAGGTAATTTGACCCAAATTCTAAATCTCTAATTATGTTATATAACTTAATTAATAATTTGTTAAGTTTATATAATATATATATATATATATATATATATATATATATACTATTTATAAGTCAAGGAAAATGCTGCTCAGACCCCAAAAAAAAAATAGACACAAACTAATATCTTACAACTCGATCAAGGGTATTTTTGCTAATTTCTGAAAATAAAAAAGTGAATCTTTTATTGTCGAAGTCAATGGATACTTATAAAAGCAATTATCCTTCAGAGAGTGCATATTTTTCACTTCTTAATCCTTAATGAGAGTTTTATTTTTATTTTTATTTTTATATCAATTTTGTAACGTATGATAATAACTTTATAAATAAATATTTTGTAAAATTAAAATAATAACTTTTATTGTATCGAAACGGTTATTGTATTGAATACATATTTAAATATGTGTGTGTGTGTGTGAGTGTGTGTGTGTTGGTTTCATGAGTGTCTTAGAAAAAAAAATGAAAGGTGATGTGCCAAGCAACAATCAGATTATAGTTAATAATAGTGGCAAGTAGCAAATAATGACACCTTAAGATAACAAAAAATAATATTGATCGATAAGTGGTATGTTTAACTTTTATGCATTGAAATTAGTGATTTTTCACATTGATCGAAACAATACATGGATCATGAGCATCAAGTAAGTTTGTATTCATCCATAGTGATTTTGATTGGTGCGTTTGATTGGTGCGTGCGTGTGTGTATAAATTAAATATTTAATCAATCTCTTTCACACGCATTAATAGATGTAAATTCGAATTAAGTTACATTTTCTAATAAACAAATATAGTTAAAATTTTAAATAAGTTATAAATAGCGTGACTCAATTTATTTTTAGTGTAATTTAAATTTAGACACTACAAAAGAAGTGTTATGATTTTAATAAATTGTTACCCACTCTATAAAATTTAACAATGGAATATAATTTGATTTTGAATATAGCACTTTAATCCTTTTTTTCCTCATTCATTTAGTATTTTCTCATATTATCCCAATCAATTTCACAGTTTTTTTTTTTTACTTTTTATTTCTCACATTTAACACCCTCGTTAAAAAATAGAGAATTTGAGAAAAAACAATAGACATTTTTTTTACACAAAAAGGAAAATAGCCAATTTAACAAATTTGTTAACTAAGTCTTGTATATAAAATGAGAGGGATCAAGTAAACAAAGGCGAGAAGTGAGGGGGGAAGATCATTTTTGAGCAAGTCCTATATTTAAATAATAAGGCATTTCCTAGAATTATAATTTAGAAGTGTGATTAGTGTTTTTTCACATTGGCCATTCAATCACCTCGTCCCAAATTCGATGGAGAAAACTTTTGCAATACCCCAACCTATTAAGTGGACCCGGGTCGAATGGAGCTATATTACTCAGTTGTTCATGTTCTGTTGTAAGAACACAGATGTCTAACCTTAATGGATTAGTAGATGATTTATATGGGATCAATAATACTCTCGGGAATTATATGCTCATATATCGGAGAGAAGATAATTGTTCTGGAATGTCTATGAGGAAGACACCGAAGAATACCCGATAATCACTGTGCAACACAAATATGACGTTTTGCTAAAAGGGGTGGGGTGTGTGCACAGTAGGACTGAATAGTAAATAAGATGAATAGAGAGTATGCACCTATGAGATTGATCTCCTATTTATAAAAATTACCTCTAGGGTTTCGGTCCTTGGACTTTGTGTGCCTCCAGGCCCTTGTCTTTGTTGCACTATCTGTGCATGTCTGCTACTATTTGTGATTATAGCTGGGATCATTGTTGTCAAACTCGTGAGTTGACTCTCCGAGTTTACCGTCTTTACGTTTATACCTTACTAAATCGAGTCAAGTCTCTAGCAAACTCGTGTCAACCGTAAACTCCTATAAACTCACGAGTTTACAGACCGAATTCACTGTTTTTACGTTTGTAGCTTACAAAATTATGTTAATTTTTTTTAATTTTGTCATCCTCAACAACTTTATATATGAATTTTATAAAAATTTCTTAATTAGGTATAATAAATTATGAATGTTGATATATTTAATTTTAATTATTTGGATTTGAAATATATTTAAATCAAATTGTTGTTATTTTTATATTATAATTATTTAATTATACACCGTTAATACATGTTTTAATGATAAAAGTAAACTCTTACGAGTTTACGATATGAGTTTACATCATTGTTACGAGTTTATATAGACTCGTGAGTTTGACAACCTTGGCTGGGATTATAGGGTAATTAACGTTTTACTTGATTATGAAGAAATTCTATCATAAAATGTTCTTATTGGCTGTAGAATAATTGGGCTCAATACATGAGTTCATATATTTAGTAATAGAAGTTTAAACTTCTCATGTTGTATGAGAAGAAGAAGATTCTTAGATACAAATGAAATGGTGGGACCCACACACACACACATATATATAATGTAATTATATATGTGGGACATTATATATATATGAATCCCACCATTTCATATGTGTGTTACATGAAAATACATTTCTCCTACAACATGGAAAGTGTTTTTCCCTAAGTAATATAATATTAAAAAGCATCAGATACCCATGAATTGACCAAAATAGGTAAATGTATTTACTTACCTAAAATACTTAGAGAAATACATTTGAATTACTTGACTCCTTTTAAAAATGAATAACAAGTAATCAGTATTATAAAAGTTTAATATTTTAATTATGTGATTATTTTTTAAAAAAGATACTCCCTCCTATCAATAATATATAAATCATTTTCAAGTATCTCCCTATAATAATAATAATAATTTTTTTTTTTTAAAAAAAAAGAACAATCAACTAGCTAAGGCTGTCTTAATTTGGATCTTTATTTGCATCAACCAAATTAATAAATACATGCCGATGAGCCGACTCCCAACAACCATTTTGCTCTAACTGCCTTTTCTGTTTGTGGGATTGCTTTTCATTGATTATTATCGGAGTGAGCAGCTGTACCACTATTACTCTATGGTTCTCGTCCTTTTCCTTCCTTCCTTTCTTTTTTATTCTAATGTGCTACTGTCATCGTGACTCCAATCACGAGGACTTTTATATTATAGAGGTCTATAGGAAATTAGCAATCATGACTCTCCCAAATTCGCAGCTCCATTTACAACCTAGATTCAAACGGGAACGTGGTTCAAAGGATCTAACCCCTTATTCTATTAGACTAACTTTTCCCCCTTCTTCTTGTATTTCTTTTTGTATGACAACTTGGAAATTCTAAGTAGTGTAATTAAACTAGGATTAGACCTAGTGGTTCGACTCGAAAACCGGTAAACCAATTGGTAAATCAATCCAGTCCTGGAACTAACCTGTTTTGATTTTTTAAAAAAGTTGTTTTTTTAATATATAATTTAATATTAATAATCTTGAAATTTTCACTTTCTTAGTGGTTTAACTTCGTTCTAACCCACTTACCCTTAATTTAATACTTTGACTGGTTTAGTGACCGGTTTGATTTTAATAACCTTGGATCTAAAGACCCTTTTGTTATACAGAAGGTTAGAGAAAGAAAGAGAAGATCCCAAAGTTTCCATGGTTTTTTGGCATTTGGTAGAGAGAAGATTCGACTGGCAAGTTCCGGTGAGTGCTCATCTTCCTATATCTAAGATCAAATCCCTCACATATTGGAGGGAAGGTGTGAGATTTGATCTTCCTCCCTACAAAATTCCAATTAGATCCCTTTCTTCTTCCTTCTTTCTCACCAACACCACCGGCAACACAGGCACTTTCGACTCTCTTCCTCTCACCTTCAACTTTCTTCGTCGTCGGCGAATACTTCCTCATTCACTGTCATTGATCTGACTACACCAGACCACCACCACCGGTCAGAACCCACACTGTTACCTGGATCTAAAGTTTTTTTATTTTTTCGTGCTATCGTTTGAACATCACGGATGAAGAAGGAGGGACAACAAGGAGAGAGGGAAAACCGTCAGAACCCACGATCGGCCACCACCACCGGTTGGAACCCACGAGTGTTTCTTGATCTGAACCTTTTTCTTTTCCTTCTCTGCTGGTGTTGGTCGGACTTTGGACGCATGAAGATGAAGAAGGAGGAGTTTTTTTAAATATATATATATATATATATATATATATATATATATATATATATATATATGAAAAGGGTATTTTGGACATTTTAAATTCATATTTTAATTTTAATTTTTTAAAAAATTATCATCTTCCGTCTCAATTTCATGTCTACCAAAGAGAACACATTTTTTAAGTTCTCTCTTAATCTTTCTTTTATTTCCATTCAGTTCCTTTCTTTTCCTTTCCCTCATCAAATCTTCCTTATAACAAACGGGGCCTAAGTATTAGATTTTTGGCAATTCAATTTTCACAGGCGGCTTGGTTTTATATATCCGTGATGTGCTTGATGAACAAGACATTAGTCATCAGCATATAATTTATTCAATCTTTTAAGCACAAAAAGCGTATATTTTGTCCATGGTATGGAGATGTCCTCCCAGATGCTGAAAGCGAAACATTAATTAATTGATATTTTACTGCTCAACTTAGAGTTAATTAGATCCATTAATTTTTAATCTTTAAAAAACACAAGACAAGACCAAATTCCCCACCTGCTACCTCCGGGCCTTTCTGGGGTTCATGGCGGCCGAAAACAAGCGCACTCTATCATAATATATTTTAAACTCTTTTTATTGAAAAAATGCAGCCATGCACTGTCTTAATCTAAAATGAAGGGGGAAAATATATCCATTAAATAAGTGATTTCTTATTAAAATGAGCTGTCAATTATTACACTCTTATAATTAATTTATATATTCTTCGAGGTAATACAATTTATTTAAGATTTTAAAGTTTAAGTGTTATTTTATTATATTTTTCCCTAAAATTCACTTTGAACATATCACTACTTAGGAATGGGTGTGTGTAGTATATGTGATAAATTATACAAATTAGGCTTTTTTTTCTCTCACGTATTTCAATCCGTTTTCAATACAAAATCTAAATCATGTCTAGATATAAGCATGTTTGGGCTAGTAGTGGGTGAACATTCGATGAGTGGTGGAGTGCAAATTTAGTCTAGTGGAAGAAGATAAAATTTTAATGGAAAAAAAGCCTAGCAAGAAATGTTTGGGTTGACTTTTTTCTTAGATGCTGGCATTCAGAGCATTAGGCAGAAGAAAGCTTAGGGCCCATTTAGATAGGCTTTTTTGAAAAAAAAAAAGTACTTTTTTAATGCAAAAAAATGTTTTTAAAAATTAATTTATGTGTTTAGATGATATTTTTTTAAAAAATTAAAAGTTACGAAAAAAAAAAAAACCAAAGTGCTCCTTTTTTTAAAAGCTCAAATTTGGAGCTTAAAAAATAAGCACTTAAAAAAAAACACTTTTTTTAAAAGCCCATCCAAATGGACCCTTAGCCGATTTCCTCTTCGACCAATGGGTTTATCGTCTCACACCCGCATCACCACTCTCTCTCCTGGTCTCTTGTCTTCATCTCATCGTTCTGAGTTTCCTGTATTCAGCTTATCATCCATTTTAGGCTGGGCATGAAACCCTAACCCATGAGTCCGTCCACAATTTAGTGTAATTGAGTCATTTTGAACTCACTTAAAAAGACCCATAATGGGGCGGGCTATGGGCAACACCTACATATAGGGGTGGGAATAGGTCAGGCTCTATCAGGCGGCCTACAGTCTAGCCTGTTTAGGGTCTGGTCAGGTCTGACTTGTTTATTAAAAAGGTCAAGTCAAGACTTATTTAAAGGCCTGTATGTGTAAATAGGTCAGGCCTATTTTTTTAAAGTCTGGCCTGTAAGTCTTTAGACCTAGCCTATTTACATATTAAATAAATATATTTATATTTGTGTCATATAAATAACACAATTTTTTTGTTCATTCTTATATTTATACAGATTTTGATAGGTTTAAAGTAAGTAAAGCCCACTTATAGCTTTCAAGACTTGTAAAATGAGGCTTTTTTTAAAAGCCTACATTATAAATAAGCCTTTAAAAAGGCTTTAGGTCTTACTAGGCCTAGTGAAGGTTCAGGCCTAAGCTTAAAAAAAAGCCTGTATATAGGTTCAGGCCTTTTATCTTCATTACAGGCTCAGCCGCTCAGACCTATTTAACCAAAGCCTAGCCTGACCCGACCTATTTCTATGCTTACCTACGTATTGCAGATATCCGCCCATTTAGTGTTTTTTTTTAAAATATTATTATTATTAAGTACTCATTTCATTCCACATTCTACCATAAGTTAAAGGCATTCCTTGACTCCATCCCTATTTGAGATTTTGAGTATTTGGCTGCCTCTAATCAAGTTGGAGTTGGGGGTGGTTTGGAGATTCTTAAAAGACATGTTAAATGGAGCAAGTGCCGTTAAGTCGTTACGTTATGGCAGGCCAAAACAAAAAAGTCGTTGCGTTGTGGTTGCGCTTGCTAATGCTTTCATCTTACGACTTACGCTATATGCCTTACATATTAATTAATGGGATTAATATATCTGCTTTTACTGTAGATATCAACTTTGCAGCTGCCCCAAACGACACAGTTTCACAGTTTCAGCTTTATTTCCCCCCCCCCCCCCCCTCAAAACAGCAACCACGTCCCGCTGTTAATATTCAATACAGACCAGAGAAACGAGTTGCAGTGCCGCGGGATTGACTGAGAGAACCGGATACTCACTTGCATTTGTTCCTCGAACTCTGGCAACCTTCTCCCTGAGCTTGCTGGAAAAACTGGAGAAGCTCGCTCAAATTAACAGATTTTGCCATACAATTCAGAAACTCGCCGGCATCGGAGATCACGTTATCACCACCATCGAAGGAGGCTGAGACTTTCGAACCAGAAAAAAAGAGAAGAACGATAAGAGTGAGAGCTTGAGACCGGAGGACTATGATTGGAAGAAGGACATCCAAGGCAAGATGGACGAGGAAGAGAACCTCGCCATCATCGCTGACCTTTTCTGTTCATTGTCGCCGGAAACGTCCTTCCAAAAACCAGAACTGAAGTTGCCATTGCTGACAGCAACGTCGAAGAATGAGAAAGGTTGGAGAAGAGGAGTCGTGACTTGGAGCATGAACCGGATAGCTCAAATCAAACTAGAGCGAGCGAGCCCATTGGAAAACCCCGAAATTATGGAGAAACTTGAAAGAGGGAAGAAAATAAAGCTGAAACTATGTCGTTTAGGGCTGCAGCAGAGTTGATATCTGCCGTAAATGCAGATATATTAATCCCTTAATTAATATACACACACCTTCTGTTTTCAAATATAAAATATGTTTAATTGATATACATGAACTAAGAAATAAGAATTCAACCTTAACTACTTATTTAAATTATATTATGCAAGTCTTTGTTATTCACTCGTCTAAGTTGACGGTCCTATATTTAAATTCTGAATACTAGTAGCAATACATACGAGACATAATAACAAAATAATAATAATTAAAAAAAAGAGAGAATAAATTACATATGAACAACTTAAATTTCCACTTTTAGTATATTGATAATTATTTTAAATAAATAATCCGTACGACAGAATAAATCATTGTCTTTGCCATCCATTAAAATTAAAAATAGAAAAAGAAGGGCATCAATTGCGCCATGTTTGAAGCTGAAATTACTGTACTTTTTACGGGAATATAAAATTTAAATTACTTTAATCTTTTTTATAAAATCTTATTTGGTGCTGTTTCAACATTTAATGTGTTTTTATAATTTTTCTTCTAATTATTTCTATCATCTTTTTTTCACATTACATTTTATTACACACATTTTCTTATTATTACTATGGGAAAAGTATTTCTCCAGTCATTGGAGATAAAGTTATCTCAAGTGAGTCCAAAACTACATCGTTTGGATTAATGAAGGGTGTGTTTGTAATTTTAGGTGAATTAATGAATGTTGTTTCCGTAATTTTGTTTATCTTTTTATCATATGAATTTTACCGAAACACCCTTCATTAATTCACCTAAAATTACAAACACACCCTTCATTAATTCAAAACGACGTAGTTTTGGGCTCAATGGAGATACTGGAGAAATCCTTTACCCTATTACTATATCTCTTATATATTTATTGCTTTTAAATAGTTTTAACTATTTTATTATCAATCTCTTATTTTCAAAATGCTAAAGTATGTTTTTTGTCCTTTAAGTTTTATAGAAGGCATACTTTTTGTGTTGTAAAGTATAGGTTTGGTCCTAAAAATCTAACATCGTTAATATTGCTAACGGAAAACGCTCATGCAGCAAAGATGACTAATAATATTTAATTACACAAATTTTATATATTCTTCAATTTACCTATATTTTAAATTTAAACTTAAAAGCATTTAATTACACAGTCATTATTTAAATTTACACCGTTAACACTTTAGTTTATATTTTCCGTTAATAAAATTAAGGTGTTAAAATTATAGGACTAAAAATATACTTTATAAAGTTAAGGGACCAAAAATATACCTCATGTAAATTTAAAAGAGTAAAAGTATATTTTAACCTTTTCACGGAGAGAGAGAGAGGGTAGAGGGGTATTTAAAATGCCAAATATAGCAAATAAATAATTTTCCATTTATTATAGAAGGGAAATTATTTTTGCGCCAACATTAAAGCGACACGTGCATATCGCTGCACCAAGATTTCGATACCTTTGTTGTGGTTCAGAGTTCTGTCAAAGCCTTTCTTTGCATTGTCTGATCATAATCGATTTAAAACTTGGATAATTGCTAATTTGTTTTTCTGGGCAAAAACACATACCAAAGAATAGCGAAGCCCTGGATTCGTTTACATGCTAAAGCTGCCGATACGATAGGATTTCCGTCGCATTATTCTCGGGAAATTTTGGAAATCACTGCAAAATCTTGAGTCTAGCTGCAGCATAGGGCAATGCAATCTTTAAGTTCTAAGGCTCTCGTGAATCTGCCTATGCCCGGTCACGGAGGATCTGATTTCTGCGATACCGAGACCCGAGTAAGGAGACATTGGGTGAATTGCAGGAACCTGAAGAGAACGAATCGAATCGTAGGTTGTATTGCAGATAGGAATGAGAATGGCAGAGGGGAGAGTCGAAGCACAAGTCAAAGCGCGAGTCCGAGCTCGTTTCTGTCTCGGAGCCACACATATGCTCTTTTAAAGCAGCAAATGGAGCTAGCTGCGAAATCCGAGGTCAGTGTTTGGTTCATTTTCTCATTGAATAATTTCCTTCGCTGCAAGTGGCAATATGTTTTTGCTGAAACTTCCTTCTGGCTTGTAGGACTACAAGGAAGCTGCGAGGATTCGTGATTCGATTAAATCATTTGAAGAGGAGGAGCCAGTTTTGCGTCTGCGGAGATTAATGAAAGAAGCAATTGCTGACGAGCGGTTTGTGGTATCTACTTGTCACCCGACCTTGTTGTCTTCTGCCAAGCTTCAACTAAACCATTAAATATTCATTGCAGCCAGTGTAATTTTTTATTTTGTGAAGTTAAGTACATAATATTTATTTTATAGCCGAGTGAAATGCTTTGTTGTGCATTTTGTTTTAGTTTTCATGACCTTATTTGGAGGTTTACATTACACTTTGGTGCTTATTGTGAAGGAAATATTGTAGAGAAGGCTATCTCAGTCAATTTCCTTTTCTTTTTATTAGCACACATATCATCTTTCATTTCACAGAGATAGAGCATAATGATTTTGTCTTAAATCCACCTTTTGAATATCTGTTTTCATTTTGTTTTCAAATAGGATGCAGCAAAATATCGTGATGAGCTTAGAGAAATTGGTCCACACGGTCTCTTAAAATGTTCAAGCAATGCAACAACCTTGGTATGACTACTACTTATTTCCATTAGCAGCTATTTGTTTTCCAACCTCTTATTTTGTTAACATTAAGTAGTATGTGTAGGACAAGGGAAGTTATCCCAAATAAATGGTTAATTAATAAGATAATTTACTACCGACTGCACAGTTACACCTATATGATTTAAGAAATTGCAAACTTGTGACCAAATAAATCCAAGCTCCTCAAATTAAAGATCCACTTTTACAGGGAATCAGGGTTCAAGTTAAAAGTGTATATATAGAGGGTAGAAGTCAGCCTTCAAAGGGGCTTTACTTTTTTGCATACAGAATCAGAATTACGAACAACTCTGACCGCCCTGTTCAACTTCTAAGAAGGCATTGGATTATAACGGATGCAAATGGGAAGACAGAACATGTCTGGTGAGTTAATTATTCTTTTCTTGGCAATCTTTATTATTGAAACTTCCTTGGTGTTTTTTCTTATTTAAATCCGTGGTCATTCAAGTTCAACATATATCTTGTACTTTTTATCACTACGACAGGGGGATGGGGGTTGTTGGTGAGCAGCCTGTAATGCTTCCCAGGGCTAGTTTTGAATACACTTCAGCATGTCCAATAAGCACACCAAATGGTAGAATGGTAAAGACTCGTTTTGTTCTCCTATGCAAAATTTATTTAAAAAAATAAGGATTTACTCTTGAATGATTATTTTTCTTTAAATTAGATCTTCTACAGATGAAGTCACTGTATTTAGCCTCTGAAATCACTCTTTTTTAAATATGATCTTTCAAATGACAAAGCCTCTCAGTTTAGTCCACAGACACTTTTCCCCCAATCATACTTAAACTGAATTGCACCAAGCTGTGATTTTCCTACTTAAACTGTTTACTGTCAACATGGCATGGCAAGGTTCTGTAAAAGCCTTCTTCAAGAAAACCTGCAATAGTTCTCCTTTGAAATATCCATATGTGACATCAAGTTTGAGTTGGTGCCATTTGAAGCCAAACAACTATCATTATCTGCTCAATAAGCGGAGGTCATGGCATCACATAGAAAAGGAGAGCAAAAAGTAAAAGCATAATTGAATCTAAGGTTTGCATACTCCTATATGTGCTAGATGATTGGATGCATCTCTTTTTATTATCTCATGACAACATTGTTTATTACCACGGAATGAGATGATGCCATGATTTTGGCTTAGCAGGAGGAAAATTGAAACAAAGCTCCATATTGGAGACTTCTAAATTGATTCAGATCCACTAGTTACATCTGCTTATTTTGTTCATGAAGCATGATTATTTTAACTTTTCCAGATATGTTTCCTTTCAATAGAAAAACAAGCGCCTTAAGTCTGGTTATTATAATGCAGGAAGGTGACTTTGAGATGATACATGTTGATAGAATAGGCTTACCATCATTTAACGTGGCTATTGCTCCCTTCTCTCTATCTCTACTTGGAGATGATGATGGTCATTATATTTGAGAGAGGGTTGTGGCATCATCCTCCAAGATGTGCCAGATTGGCATCTGAAACGTTTAAAATACGTTTTTTTTTTTTTAAAAAAAAAAAGTCTAAAATGTCTTGCTCTTATGGATAAAGTGCTCAGCAAATGTATGTACATAAATATACAGTACTATATTACAGTGAGTTCAACTACTACTGTATTTTTTCGCCTAGTGCCACAAAGGCACACGCACCTTCACCTTCCTCAAACGGGAGTTGGCAAGTTGGATGTGTTTGGAACCAAAGAAAAGTGTTTTTTCCGCAAGCGGAAATAAAATTCCTCTAATGTACTCATAGGCGGAATCAAGAGGGTGGGCCTCCGCCCCCCCTAATTTTTTTTTTTAATTACATGAGAAATTATAGGTTTGTGTCCCTCTCTATTGCAATTTTGGTACCTTTGGATCTTAAGACTTCTGGACCATCTGATTTGTGGGTCTCTATGCTTTTGGACCTTATTGTTTTTTTGGTTCACAAATATGGGCTTCCATTTTTAATCACTGCATCCCTCTTACTTCATTTAAAAAAAAACAAAAATTACTTGTCTTTTTTTTGCTAAAAAAAAAAAAGTATCATGTTGTTTTAGAAAAAAGCTCGTAAAAATGTATCATATAGTTCCTATCAAATTCAAAAGGAAATTCTTCATGTTTTCCCTCAAAAGAGCATATGGCTATTGTTTTGAGATACATCGATAAAGATGATTTTATAAGGAAAAAGTTTTTCAATCTGGTATATATGGAAGATACAAGTGCTAAGACTTTAAAACAATAAATATTCAACATTCTTCGTCACCATAATATTAATGTTCAAAATATTCAAGCACAAGGCTATAATGGAGCTAGCAAGCGAGGTGAATAGAATGAATTACAGGCTTTTATTTGCGCTAGCAATATGAGAGGTGAATGTCATAGGCTTTAATTTTAACACGGAATGAATTATAAATGAATTTAACAATATGAAAACAAGCTTTAATTTTTAGGAATATGCGAGGTGAATGTCACAAGCTTTAATTTAATACATTTCTTTCAATTTTTTGTACATTAGATTTATATTGTATTTCAAATACTTTTATTTATGATATAATATATTTTAATTTTCGCCCCCCGTCACTAAAATTCCTGACTCCGCCCCTGTATGTACTTACATTGAATGTAGTAAAGACACTTCTAAGAAGTTAAAACAAACATGCACAAGGTTATAGCCTCTTTAAAAAGTTTCCGTTGTACGTGGGGTTTCTCTGTGTTTGAATTGTCACTGACGGGAAAAAGCCTACTGTTGTACTTAACGGTGCACCCAAAAACAGGGGGAAAAGAAGTTCTGGTGTGATTATTTCTGACTTTTGAGCATGGGATGATATTTAGGCTTCGATTGGATGAGGGGGAAAATAGGAGGAATATAGAGAACAAAGAATATTGTAAAGAAAAAGAAATCAAAAATAGTAAAAAAGCTTACCAATATGTTGAGTTAGTTCATTAGTTCACATGAACTTTTATGTCGTTTCATTTTATTTCAATGAAATTGCCCTACAGTAAACATGGAATACAAATGTGTTTGGAATAATGGTAATAAAAGTGACATTTTTGTAATATGACTCTTGCAAATTTAAGATTTGATAAAAGTTAGATTGTATAATGCGATTTATATTTAAATTAGCGATTGTATAAATGAAGGGTTTTTGGAGGGTTACATTAGATGAACCATCCCAAACAGTTTGAAGGACTCTGTCATCACTCATCAACTGCACAAGCAAGAAAAAGTGGCTTCTCTCTCTCTCTCTCTCTCTTTTTTGATATAAAAATTTTAGGAAGGGGTTGGGTTCACCCATGATCTAAGGACAGGGTGAAATCTCCTCCTCCTAGGTCTTACCGATGTTGGGTAAGGCGGGCCATTTATTACCCTCAGGTGTTTAATTAGGCACCTAAGAGCTAAGATGTCTCCCCCAGTGCTTTGACCAACTCCAGGATCGAACCCTCTCCCTTTGATGAGAGTATCTGACCCCTTTGTCAGTTGAGCCCAAGAATGAGGGATAAGTGGTAAGTGGCTTCTCTTTAATATGGCTTTTGAAGGGTTTTTGGGTAGAAGCAGTTTATTTCGGATCTGGCTACCGTCCTCTGCCTTTCCCTACCTCTTCCTCAGCTGGGCCATCGGATGAAAATCTGAGCGGTCCAGATTTTTTAAATAATTTACCGCATGAGGTAAAAATTTAATTATTTAAAAAATCTAGACCGCCCAAATCTTCATCCAATGGCCTAGATAAAGAAGAAGATGAAAGAGGTTGGGAAAGGCAAAGGACGATAACCGGATCCGTTTACTTCATAACCATCGCAAACATGAGTAAAAGACCCATAATCGTGGGCTATGCGTGCTTATATGAAAACCCGCATAAGCGAGAAGCCCATCTCATACTTGTCCAATTCCTTTTCTTCATTTTTAAAAAAGTCTACTTGATTGATTAACTAACTTAATAATATCCACCAACAAGTTGACTCAAGTGGTAAACAGCTTGTGTCATTTAAACAAGGTCTCGGGTTAGAGCCCTGTAAATGCAAAAAACCTTTGCTGAGAAATTCTCCCACCATAGTCAGGTGTGCAACTTGGGTCGGATCTGGATTAGTCGGGGGCGAAGCTTCGGTAAACCGGGTGGACAAAAAAAAAACTTAATAATATCCTTGGCTGTACATTTGAATTTTTGGGACCTTGTATTATACTCCCTCTGGTCCTAAATATAAGATATAATTAACTTTAAAAAAAAAGATTAAGAAAACTAAATAAATTGCTTAATCCTATCATATGTTATGTATCATTAGATTATATATCAGTTTATTAATCAAACTGATTAGTTTATTGAAAAAAAAAATACTTTGAATTAATTTAGTTAGCTTCCTTGATCTCTTAAAAAAAACAATTTTGTCTTATATTTTATTTTTGTTCCATAGGCACCAATGAACAATAAACCCAAGTCCCAAAAAATAAAAATAACATGTTGGGAATTCCAAACCAAAGCTGGCTTTGCCAATTTACCTCTGCTCCTCTTCCTCTAATAGTTAATGACTTAATGGCCTAATCTGTATTAAAATAAGAGCAAAAAACACCGATTTCTTATTTTATCTTTATTATAAATATATCCCTTCTGTTTTCAAAAAAAAGATATTGAAATTAAGTTATTTATATTTGTTATCTCAAATGCTCTGATCACATAGCACCACACACACACACGCACATATATATATATATTCTATTTTTGAAATATTATGATTTAACTATAAATCTACATAAAATAAATAAGACACATAGAAGTTGGCGTGAGAACTTGTACAAAACATAGACCTTTTTTCCACTCCTAATATCTGATTTCAATCCATCCAACAATTACTTAATGGTTAAGTCACATGTGTTGGATCAATATATCTCTCTTAAATACATATGTTGTTTAGAAGTTTTTTAGGTTACCAAAATAACTTAATGAATACATTTTTCATACTTTTATATTGATATTTTAAATTAATTATTTAAATACTGTCAAATATATATTTTTAAAACTTGTTTAAATGAGAGAGAGTAGAAAAATAGATAACAAGGACAAATTAATAATTTTAATTTTTTAACAAAATTTAAAAATAAACTGAAATATTTTAGAATTTTGAACATATAATATTTCTAACGAGGTTAAAAAAATGAACTTAAGTGTAATTTTCTTAAACAGATGGAAAGTGATTGTGATTTATTAATTGATAGATGCATGATGTGAGACAAATGTTCTACAAAAATAGTAAAATTATAAAATAGCACCAGTACTAAAAGTCACCTTTTTTATTCCAACTTGAAGCTATTCTGAATTTTCAAATTTCAGACCTCACAGTCACAGCAGAAAGATTCCATGATTTACAGAACCAGAAAACTTTCAAAAATATGAAGGGACCCTCAATATATTTCTATTTTATTAGATTCAATGCAACAAAATTCATTATTTTCTTAAATTATATTAACTTCGGTTCTAATTATATGAACATTTTTATAGTGTAATTTAAGTATAATGTCTTTCTGTAATTTTATTACTGAAATTAATATGATACTCCTTCCGGTATTAAGTATAAAATATAGTTGATTTTTTGAGATATTAAAAAAGCTAATTGAATTATTTTAAAATATTTATATTTATCTTTATTTCTCCAAACTAATATTTATATTAATCGTTTTTTCTCTAAACTATTTTGCTTAACTTATAAACTGATATATAATCTAATCATACACAACATATGATATAATTAAATAACGTTATTTGAAATCCAAATCTTAGTTTTTGGCATATTTGCCATTATATTAATTTGCCAGACAAGTATGTTGCTGATAATTGATTCTGCGTTTCATGCTGGCTGATTATTTATTTGTTTGTTTGTTTTTGGTGATTCTGGTAGCCGGAGCCCTGAACTTTCTGAGTAATCTAATTAAAGGCAAACTTTGGAAGTAATTATATATTAAATAGTTTAAATGGGCAATGTGTCATTGCGTGAAACAAGTATATATTGTGCAACATTCTTTTTGTCGATTCGATTTTCTTTAAAAAATTCCAAATATAAAAGGCAACTACCTCTCACATATTTGTTTAATCAGGATACATTTTCGTACATTTCTTCCTTTTGGTCATGGTCTGTGAAACCGGATCAGACTGGCCGGTTTAGATCGGAAATCGGCTGCAAAACTGGTCTGACCTGGTGAACCTGGTCTAACCCGGTAAACCCATGGTAACCCGGACGGGTCATTGGGTCAGATCTTTTCTCTCTCTCTCTCTCTCTCTCTTTTAAAGAATGCAATCTGATTCATATCAGATTTGAAACAACGTATGTGTGATTTCCGATTCTTCCCACTGTCAAAATCAACTTCCTCAAACTTCTTGGTGCTCTCTGCTCCTTAACCGCCATTTTGTGGTTTCTCTGTTTTCGGTTGGTTCTGCTTAGTGGCTGTCAAATGTAGGCGGTAAAGAAAATTGTTAAGAATATCTGAATATGTCACAAGTATTGGAGTATATAATTATTTTGTCACTAATCCAAAATATTGAAATGATATAAAGTATGTCAAATTTAGGTTGGTGTAATGAGAAATTAATTATTTTCCATTTTTTTATACCTTACCGGTTTAGGCCCGGGTTGACTCCGGGCTGACCCACTAACCCTTAACCCAGTACTTCGACCGGTTTAGTGACCGGTCCAGGTTTCAGAACCTTGCTTTTGGCCCAAGAAAACATGTTTTTCTTCCGATGGGAAGTCATCAAATTAAAATCCATCTATTATTAATAAACATTTTAATTTATACCTTGAATTTTATATTTAATCAACCGTACCCTTCGTCACATACTGTTTTAGTTTTATTTATAAGTCCCCTTTAATTAAATCATATATACAAATGAGAGTTAACTAGCTCAATGTTTATTGGATAAATGTTCAATTTTATCATTATTTATGAATTAATATCTGTAACTCTTTTTTTTCCCTATTTTTATTGATATAATTAATATGAGCGAAATTGTTACAATCTCATTTATTATTTGAAAAAGAACTTATAAATAAAATTAAAATTTTTAGTTAAAATAGACTTATAAGTAGGATCAAGGTCGTATATATGATGACAATATTTTTAATCTTGATTAAGTATAAATTATCATGAAAAACTAATTAAAAAGCCGCGGCAAATGTATATAAAATCAAATTATGTGTGTGTCTCTATATATAGTGTTGGAAATTATGCCCATAGAGGCAAGTCATTGTACCTTAAACGTTTATGTTATTTAAAGTATTCTCCTTTAGTTATCATTTCATTTGTATATTTATAGTGATAACTGTATTCCTGGATATATCTTATAGATTATCCTAAATGTCCCTAGTCAGTCATTTACGCGGGAGCGAAGATGAAATAAGACTAGTATGACTTTGATGAGGTATGGAGATACAAATCAAAGTCATATGCACTTGTAAGAGTACAAGGTGCTGGGCTGACCCATCATAAGAAGGTTGCATGGATTTAGTCATAAGTTTATCTCATGTATAACCACGTTACAACGCCTTTTGACCTAAGATCATCATGAATTCCTACATGACGAGTTGTTGATCTTTGACCTAGTCAAAAGTCACCTTTGACCGGGTGATGATAAACACTTGGATTGGGATTAGTGGTTTTCATGCAGAGGAATGTGAATGGTCAAGATGGAATTTGTCCCTCACATTTGTAGAGAAATAATACTGGGTTCCTCAATGAGTGAGTCTGAGAAATGTATGGTCATACTACGAAGGAAAGGAGTTTCCATTATTAGACTACTCGAGAATCGAGAAAGTAATGGTCAAGAACATGAAGTTGACATTATCTATGCCTCATCCTTGACCAAATTATCGCGTGACAAAAGGGACGTGACATGGTTGTATCATAGGTAGCATCGTATCATCGATCCCCATATATACCGGTAGAGGGAGGAGACTCGAAGGTTCTGCTCATGTTTGATCGAACAAGAAGGTAGCCTACGTGATCAAATCCGAAAGAAACGTTCACCAATTCGCACATGGTATAGTTTCTAATGAACCTTGATTTAAACGCCGTTGATAGATCCTTCAATGGGATTCGTAAAAATGTTATAATTCCACTGCGTGTACCGATCCTAACATGTAGATGAGAGACAATAACATGGGGGAAAAAAATCAAAGAGAGTATCAGTGTTCTAAATAATATATATGGCTGCTAATAGTTTAACAGTCAATTCATTTTTATTATTTTTAACACACTGTCAGGTGTCAGCTAATGAAATTCGTCTGGTGGACTAATGATTTTTTTTAAAGAGTAATTAAATAACATCATAGCGTTGCTCCAAGTTAATATTTTCAATCTATTTACAACAGGTGATAAGTCTGATAATTGATAATATCGATAAAAATGTAAGGAAAATTTGGGGGGAGAAAATAATACAAGCTGTATTTTGGACCCTGCTTGCTGCCTTTACTTACAAGTTTTAAAGGAATGGGAAAATTATTTATGTCATTCTTAATGTAGAAGTTAGATAGCTAATTTATAAATATTTAAAAAATATTATCTTCTTTTCTAAATATAGAATAAAGTTTATAGTGTAATTTACACTATAAACTTTATTTTTTATTTAGAACCAAATGGAGTAATAAATTAAATATTTATGGTAAACGTGTATTGGTCTCCACATCATTATCACCGTTAATAAAAACTCTCTCTAATATATATAATTTATAAGGATATAGCTCGGAGGAAGATTTAAAATTTTGAGAGATAAAGTATATTGGTATATTATAGTTATGACGTGATCCTGTTTATAAGTTTATTTTGATTAAAATATTTAGTCCTATTTATAGGTCCAATTTCATGTGATAAATGAGATTGTAATAATTTTATCCATATTAATTGTACTCATGAAGATAGAGAGAGAAAAAACAGTTGAAAAATACCTAATCATAAATGAGGATAAAGTTAAAAATTCACCCAAAGCAGGAATGTTTTTAATTTTTTATTTGTTCCATAAGCTATGCATATTAGTAAAGCCCTATTTGAGTTAGCGTTCTAAAAATATATTTATGTATATTGATACAAAACTCTTACCATATATTAATTTATAGGGAAAAGTATTTCTTCAGTCACTGAAGATAAGTTTATCTCAAATGACCATAAAACTACGTTGTTTTGAATTAATAAAGGAATCCACTAAAAGCTGAGGCTTTAGAGATAGATAAAGTGGCAAAATAATGATTTTAATGTTAATTCTAGGGCTTCTAATATGGAAATACCACTCTGGTTCTATTTATAAGTCCATTTTGGCCAAAAAATTTGGTCCTATTTATAAGTCCCTTTTGACCAAATAAATGAGATTGTGACAATTTTACCGCTATTATTGTACCAATAAAAGTAGAAAGAGAAGAAAAAGTTAAAAGGTACCCAATCATAAATGAGGGTAAAGTTGAACATTTAGCCCATAATCACTGAGCTACTTACCTCTCCTTGGTATGTGTGATTTGGTCAAAAGGGACTTATAAATAGGACCAAAGTGGTAGGAAATAATTAAATCCCTACTTTGTGTTATAGGAATATATAGGGTAGTCGTACCAAGAAGTTGGTATTGTATGGCGGTGTGTTTGTAATTTTAGATGAATTAATAAAGGATTAATAAAGGGTGCTTCATTAAAATTTATATGATAAAAAAGTAAATAAAATTATGAAAACACCCTTCATTAATTTAAAACGACGTAGTTTTAGTGACTGAAGAAATGCTTTACCCTAATTTATATAGGGTAAATGAAGTTGAAAAAACAAATTCTACTACTACTCAAAATAAGCATTAAGTAGCCGCTTTCCTCAATCACACAAAAATGGAAACCCTTCCATAACAAGTTGGAGCCTTTAAGGTGGCTTGCCTTGGTGTGCAAGGCTCACTTCCTTAATTCACCATCCTTTTCAAACTCTGTACAATATCCATACCAGAGCGTAATAAGAGCACGCAGAGCATTGATAGGAGCAATCAACAATCATAGAAAAGTACCGAGTACAGCAGTATAGTAGTACAGCTGGTGGTATTGAGATGTTTTATATTTTTCCCCAGGTCCCGTGTTCGAATCCCTCCTCCCCTCGCCTTATACCAAAAAAAAAACAATCATAGAAAAATGTGCCCTAAATTTCCTCGTAATCCGTTCATATTGGCGAATGATTTCTTGGAGTCCAAGTTGGTTGATTATTTAGAAAAGCAAATTAAAAGCAGCCACAAAGCCGGATTAACGAAAAGAAATCACACTTAATTAATCAAACCGCTAGTTGTCTGTCACAATCAGGTGTGTCACGTTTTACTGTACACCTTATCCATGCTTTTCATTAATTACACATTAATTTGGAATTATATTTAAGATAATTAGTTAGTAGTAACAAAGAACAAACTACTTTTTAAAATAAAAGTTCATGGCTTATTTATGGGCAAAAACGTGGTGGGTCCTTTTTCTGACACATATGGACCACAGTTTTATGAGAATTACAAAAACTGCCACGCAGCTTCCCGCTGTCACGTGTCGAGACCGTCAGTTTTTCCTGAGGCTTCAGAGTCCAACAGGTCAAGGGTGGTCTGGTCCCAAAATGTGGGGCCCACCGTCTGATGTCCTAAAGGCAGCATCAATCACATGCTTTAACTGTAACTCCTTTCATCATATCTGCCTCTTTCTTCATGTTTAACTACCTCATTCATTCATCTCATCCCCCCTTTTTTATAGCATAGCAATATTCAACAATTTATTTTTTGCTTCCCACCCATAACCCTTTATTTTAATCATTCCTTTATTTAAATATTCGATTACAAAAAATTATTCCTGTTTTAAAATATCATTGAATTTTAATTTTTTAAGTAACACTAAAAATAATTAAAATATTCAAGATGTTGTTGATACTTGGTATAGTATATACTCTCTTCTCTTAACTAGACATTTTTTTTTTGCCGGTAACTTAACTAATAGGATGAATCATAAGAATTAGCAATCAGAGGATCATCATGTTAAAAATCATTGGTCCCCAAGTGGGGGTCTCCTACACATGAATGCAGCGTATCATATCCTTAAAAGCATCCATTTTTATTTACTTTATTTATTTATTTTTTGAGGCACTGTCATTTCATTCTCCGTCAGCACTTTATTCCTTTAATCACCAACACAACAAAACATACACAAAGCACAAACAGGAACTTGGGATACAGGAAGCATCTCTGTTCCAATTCCAAGTAGTCCAACACAAAATCCAAATACAAATGCTCTCTCTGGTCCCTCTCTCTCTCTCTCTCCATAGATTCAAAAACGACAACACAGCGATAATATATTAACCAAAAAAAAAAGAAAATCGTTGTGCGCAATACAAAGATTGTTAACTACTCCAAGAAATGTCCACAAAAACATACTTGGAATTTTATATTTGCATGGGAAAATGGAAGTTAAGAGTACAGAGCACTCTGTCTCTGGTGGTTATTTAAACTGATATTGTGTGGGATAATAAGAAAAAGCAACCCAAGAGAAGCTTATTCTCCAAGCGCACCCTCCTTCCCTCTCTCTCTCTCTCTCCGTGTTTGGTCTTTAATAGTTTTCTGTACAAAGCAACGAAGCAAAGCATCTCTTCGTCTCACTCCTCCACATCCGTGTTGCTTTCCCTTGTAAGTTTTAACCTTTTTCTTTGCTTACAGAGATTAGCTCCTACTTTTTCTTTGTAGATTAATAATCTATCCTATAAAACCTGTCGGTTGTATCTTTCTGTGCTTAAATTCACCCAAAGTTTGGAATCTCTACGTAATCTTAAGGATTTTCATGTGGTCAAAAAGGGTCATCCAGTTTCAACTTTATCATTTTTTTTTTTATTTTTTTCTTCGCGGCCTGAACAAATTTTCACAAGTTCTCATTTTTAAAAAAACCCATGACCACTTTCCCATTCACCTCATCTTCTCCTTCTCGCTTCATTGCTTAAATGGCTTTCCTTGTTGAGAGGCATTAAGGCCGCTCATTGCAATATATATATAGAACCATCTCAATTTGTTAATTCTTCAATCTGTTGTTTTTTCCTGACTGTGTTTTGTTTCATTCTTTTACCACTCTGCATTTAATTTGGGGAAGTGGAAAAACAAGACCAAAAAAAATCAGAAGTGAAGTTAACGAACGCCATGAGTTTTTTAACAGGCTCTCCGAAAAGTTCTTGGCAACCCATTATGACCGCAGATACAACAAGGACAAGTTACTGGGTAAATTGGAAAGTTCTGGTTTGTGCCATATGGGTTTTAATCACAGCCCTGTCTTCAATATTTCTCATATGGAAATATGAAACCTTGAGAAACTCAAGAAGAAGATCAGGTAACAGAGAAACCCACCAGCAGCAGCAGCAACAACAAGAAGAAGAAACCTTAGGAGTTTTGTACGAGGATGAAACGTGGAGGCCATGTCTGAAGGGAGTTCACCCTGTCTGGTTGTTGGTCTTTAGAGTTTTCGCGTTTATTGTGCTTTTGGTTCTGCTCATCATCACTGCAGTTACAGATGGAGGAAGCATTTTCTATTTTTACACTCAGTAAGCCCTCTCATTCTTCCATTTTGATTTCAATCGTTATCTCAAAATTTGGCTGCTTTTGATAGCGACATGGCATTTGTTAGACCCTTAGTTTAGCATCATCCTACGTTGTTGCGTACAACATTAAAACAAAAGTCCAAGACAAAAAAGATAAATTTTGTTCTTGGCTTCTAATATCTCATTTTCTATTTTGGTGTTTCAAAACAGGTGGACATTTACTTCAATCACCATTTATTTTGGGGTAAGTATTACTCAACTGCTATACATAATGGATCTGTACTCTGTAGTTTTGTTTGAGAATCTAGTTTGTATCTTAGTACTACAAAATTTCCTCATTAATCACTGCCATTGTTTGTTTCTTGTTATTGTAGCTGGGGTCTTTGATTTCAATGCATGGATGTTACAGACATCATAAGAAAGCGAGTGGTGACAAAGTTGATAATGTTGATGGAGATGCGGAACAGGGCATTTATGATGTTCATGGACTTTCACAAACTTTCAGTGTGTCTAACCACCAGAAAACTTTAAACACTCCAGTTGAAGATCTTGGTCGCCAACCTGCTGGCACTTGGGGCTACATCTTTCAAATTATTTTTCAGGTACATTTTCTTAGCTCACTGGTTCACCTAAGTTTTTTTCCCTCTGGTTTCTCTTAGCTTTACCATTGGCTAATTTATTAATTATTTTTTTATTCACTTGTGAACAGATGAATGCAGGCGCTGTAATGCTCACAGATTGTGTATTTTGGTTCATTATTGTACCGTTTCTAACCATTAAAGATTACAACTTGAATTTCGTAAGTATCATTCATTTATGGCATTAAAAGCTGTCTATCTTTTTTTCACTTCTGGTCTTTAGCAAAGAAAGAGAAGATTTCAAACTTCTTCTAACTGTCTTTCTGAATAATTCTAAACGGTTGGTTGAATTGTTCCGTGGCAGCTAATTATCAACATGCACAGTATCAATGCTGTTTTCCTTCTTGGTGACACAGCTTTAAATTGCCTGGTATGCCTCTTCATGTGTTAATTCTATTCACTCTGTTCTTAACATGTTATATTAAAAAGAACTGCAGTATTAAGTTTTCTTATGGAAACTTGTTTTTTTCCCTCTTCAGCGATTCCCTTTGTTTCGAGTTGGATACTTTTGCATGTGGACTGTCACATATGTAATTTTCCAGTGGATTCTTCATGCTTGCGTTAAGCTCTGGTAAAAAATCATAGTAATTTTTCTTTGGCTTCATCTTTGTGAAAACTTCTTAACACCTGTAACACCAAATTTCTTTCTTCTCTTAAAACAGGTGGCCATATCCATTTCTTGACTTGTCATCTTCCTTTGCTCCACTTTGGTACGTAAATCTTAGCATTTGCCATCATATTCTGCTGATTATTGACCATTATCACTATGATTTGATTCTTTGATACTGTTTCTTGAGAACTTTTGATATGATGTTTAGATGATAGTAATAAAAATTGAGATGATTTAGCTGAGCCTGTATCTGCGGTCTGTAGGTACTGCTCGGTGGCATTACTTCATATTCCCTGCTATGGAATCTTTGCTTTGATAATAAAGCTGAAACACTATGTGTTGTCAACGCGGTTCCCTGACTCGTATCAATGTAGAAGATGAGCTGAGTTCAGAAATAAGCTAGTTTTGATTTTCTGAAGAATATCAATACAGTAGATAAAAGGAAGGGTGTAGAATATAGTATTCAGCATTGTTAGGTTCATACAATGAACAAGTATAAAGCAAATATATAGCGCTTATTTTCTGTGTTTTTTCCCCGAAAGATTAGCTCGGTTGATAAAGCAAGCTGGCTTTACTGAGTCACTTTCTGCTAAGAAATACGGGCGAGTTCTGAATTCTCATTCTCTTAATGGCCCAATTTGGTACAAATGCTTTGATTATTCCTCCATTATGCATGTAAGTCATTAAGCTTCTCAAATTTGAGTTCTGATCAGTATCAAAAAAAAAAAATTAGTTCTGATTAAACGATTCTTGAATTGTCAAAGTGGTTTCCAAGAAGATTTTTGTTGAATTTTATTTTATTTTATTGAAAATATTCATGAGTAATCGGGTGTTTGTCAGGAAGGGGCTTAGGTCTTTTATTTTTAAATTTAAACCTTTGAAATTATGGAACAAAAAATCAGAGATTGAACCCATTCCGTCTTGATCGAAAGTTGAAATGCATGTCATGGCCGATAAACTCCAAAGCTCTTTTTTATATGACTATTTCACCGGGTAATATTCAAACATCGTGGGATCCATGTGAGTGTAGCTCAAGAAGTCTATTCAAGAAGTGAAGTAATATAGACATAACAAAAAAAACATACGAAAGAAGATTGAAGGAGCATATACATGAAAGCAATAAATAATTCAAGTTACAAACAATGGGAACAAAAAATTGAGGCGTTGCGAGATCAAAACAGAGCACAGTTTGCTCTGTTTCACCAATCGCCCACTGACCTTGCGCCGTTGCTTATATTGAGGCGAGCCCCACAAGAACAGCTGAGAATCTTTCTGAAGCAAGGCTTGTGGAAAACTGACTGACAAGTTGTACACCTTTCAATCTCATCTTCCTGTTCAAATTTTGATTAGATTAGAGTAACTCCTTCCAACTAGACAATAACTCGACAAAAATAAAGACAATACTAAGGACCTTTTGGTAAAATATGAAACTGCAGCTTCCTATAACATGAGAACTCTATTACTGTGAGCTGCAGGAAATTGAGGGGAGAGCAGAGACAGGGTTCCAATATATTCTGTTAGCATGTTGTGGATATGTTCCAAGTAATAAGCGAACAAACATTTCTAATGAGCATAGGGACATAACATTCCTAGATCTCCTATTTCCAAATTTGAATCCTACAAGACACTTTCTTATCTTAAAAAAAGTAGTTTTTTTGGGGTCTCCCTCCTCAGTATGACTGTGCATGTAGCAATCCAAATCCCTATTATTCGCTCCACCAAAGGTAGTGGGTGCACATGTGGAAGTTGCCTTGCACGCAAGCAATTAAAGGGTAAAGTTGGTGGGGTCCGGTTTCTTTCACAACACACATTAAAAAGTTCATTCATGTAAAGGTTGCAGAAAAAGGCATGGAGGTTAAAATTGGAAACATCTCTGGAAAATGGAATTCTACAGTTCCACCACCACCACAACCACCACCAGAAAGTTAGTTCAGCCTTATTTCAAAACAAAGCAGCCTTTTAAAATCCAGTTTAGATCCTCCAAAGTACACCATTCAAGTTCTAAACTGAACTGAACGTCAGAAACTGATAATCTGCAAGAATTTAATAGAAATACAAACCATATATTTATTGAACAAGAGTTATCTATCATTTCCTTTCTGACACAAGTGGTATAATTCTATTTTCAGATAAAAGGGTAGCTTACTCTGCATATTAAATCAAAACTAACAACTCTTTCAAAACCAAAAAAAAAAAAATTGATAAAGGTTACCAACAGACGCACACCTGAAAAGGAAAAATAAGAGAACATGGGTTACAGCAATCTTGTCGGGCACTGCAGGGTACTCCAACATCACAACATATGCTACATTGGTCAGTGATGTGTTTTAGGATTTTCCTTGACACTGTTTCCAATTTGCCAGGAAGTGCTGCAACAACAGTTATCATACATTAGGGATAATTGATCCAGCGAATGCTACATGTTTGCTTTAAAGTTAACTATTTATTAGCCACACAATCCAAAAAACAGTGGAACAGGTAAATTTTCTATTGTGCAGGACACATAGAAGTGGATTTTTTTTTTTTTTTTTTTTTGGGGGGGGGGGGGGGCCTTGCACGTACTGCACAATTAAACAGTAAGCTAAAAATAGAAACTAACCAGCAAAGGCTCCTTTGGAAAGATCAATCAGATCTCTCAGAGAAAAAAAGTCATAATTTTCTAGAAGATATCTCCGCACTCCAAGTGCACTGTTGATCGACCTCCGGAATGGGCAAAGAACAAATGGAAGCATGGTCCCTATCTTTTTCCTGACACTCATAACATGAAGTAAGGCTGGGACCTTTGACAAAAGGATGGGATTAACTGCAGTTACAGAAAGCAAGGGCTGCACAAGGAAATCCATAAACAAATTATCATACTTTGTTCAAAACATAGCACTGGATATCAGATAGTTATGTTTAAAAAACTGAGAACAGTAATAAGAAGCAAGTATGTGCACGTATGCATTCATCGTTACACAGCCAATTAAGTAAGGTTAATGACTTCTTCCTACTAGCAGTTGAAATGGACTAAATAGTTCAATTGGGAAACTAAGTAGCGGGCTAACTATGATGGGTAAAACTTGCAAAATGGTCGAAGACCCCATGTAAATAAAACCAAATGGTTGACCAGTGAACTAATGTTTCAATGGCCTAGAAACAATTCAATTGGAGCCAACAATCCAAGCCAAGAGAAATTCACGTCCATTGTAGGTGATATCCTTAAAAGATAAAATTTTATTGCTCCTAGAAAAAACAAAATTAATTGAATGTTTCAATTTCATTTGAAGTTATGCAAATATTTTTAGTCCAAGCCCGAAACTGGACAATAATTAGAACACGTAGTAAGTATTAACCAACAGAATCTAAACAGGCACCACTGAGACAATAAAAAGGGAAAAAATCAGCATCACATCTCAAACTGTATCCAATGCTCACAGTGATTAGAAATAAACGGTATACTTTCCAGCTAGCAATATAAGCATCGGTGCATATCATTCTCTCACTTCAAATATTTTTGCACCCACATGGAGAAGGGAGAGAGAAGCAGATGCAATGTTAGCTTATACACAAAACCTTTAGACATCAAAATGAATCAAAGCCATAAAAGGATTAAACAATAAACTGAGATGCGTAAATGCTATTTTATGGTTACCTGGTCATTTATAGAATCAAGGTAAGACTTTGCCAGTCGAGAAACTGGATAATGAGTAAAATCCCAATGATGCAAAACCCTCACAGGCAAGACAGAAGACTCATTTGTATGGCAAGAAGAACAGAACAATTTAGCAGTGTATTCACAGAGTCGAGGCTTGCCCCTTCCAAATGTCTGTAAAAAATCCCAGATCAAAGTTGTTCCATCATCAAAATGCCTGTGGCATCCAGCACAACAGTTATGTTGTTCTGCCAATATCTGTTCAATGGATTTACATGGAGGAATTTCAACAATAAGTGGCATGGCTTTCCCTAAACTGGAATAGTTTCTTTTTATCGTCACACTTGTAAAAGAAGAGTCAGACATCAATGCACTTGGAGGGGACAAAAACCAAATTAATGCTCTAGGAGGACTAGAAAAGAGTCTGATATGAAGAATGGATTGCAAACACTTCTGAAGGAGAATGCTTCTCTGTAAAATAACTTCAGGAGATGCCATTCCAAATATCTTCCTAGTTTCTTTTTCCACAGCATACCAAGGGGAAGGCATATCCCAGTTTTTCTCTGTGGATAAGGTTTTCATGCAATGGTAGAGATTGAGGAAATCACGATATCGTCTTTCAATCACCCAATGCTCATTGCCACTCCACACTTTTATTTTATACACAGTGTATTCCTTTATCCCCACCAATCTCTTGCTGAAAGAAACGTCTCCCTTCTTCTGTCTTGCACCTACAACTTCAACCCTATCTAATCTCATCGGAGGTTGAACAGCCAGGCAAGCACCATCTGTACCAGAAGTAGAGGCTGTCAAGCCGCCATCTCTTAAAGGCTTCAACAATTGTGGTTCAAGCAATCTGTTGCCCTGACCAAGCCTAGACCCAGCAGAGTCAATAGAGTCTAGTAAAATTTCTTCCGTGTCATGAACATCACCATTCAACTCATGCTGCTCAAAATCCTTCATCTGCAATATATAATAGAATCATAAACCCAAGAGACAAACCATCCATGGTGAATAATCATCCGACCACACAAGCAGATGTAGATGAGCACTCTTAATTCCGAAGATGATCAACATGCCCACACATATTAAAAAATATTATAAAACTGTAGAACAATTTCACAGATTTACAAAGAAAACAAAAATGCATCAAGAACGAAAGCAGCAACTTAAAAGGAAAAATAATCAAGCAAGGCTGATTGAAGATAATCCAGTCCAATAATTTCAACAGAAAAATGATCGCTATCCTGGCAAGCAAACATATATATTACAGGGCATTTTAACAATTTTTTCAGTTGATTGTTCCAATCGTGGAAATATAAAAATATCTAAAATTTAATCCTCCACAAAAGAAAAAAAAATGATTGCATTGTCTTCCAAATTAATCTAATCAATAACTAGGCATATATTAATATGTTCATTCCAGGGTTACAAGTGATATATCGAGTTCGCATTATTTCACATATTAAGCAGAAGTAATCACTAACCATTGATAATATCACCGGGCTTTTTTTACAGAGTTTTGGCGAGGTAGAAGAATCGTCTAATGTCTTCCTCATTTCGCAATTTGAAGAAGGCACTATTAGTTCATGGTTCTCAAATGATTGTCCTTTACGGAAGGAACTCTGGCCCAAATTATTGTCTAATTGGTCGGTCACCATAAAACCCGATGCACCTAGCATGGGCGCAGCAGGCACATCGTCGTTGTCATCGCTACGAATCCCAGTTCGAGAAAATGGCATTCTACTCGACGAACCAGTAGATGAAAGCCTCAGATCCTTGGTCGTAATATCAACTCCATCGCTTAAATTAAAATTCTCCAGATCACTTTTATGATATTCCGTAAAATCGTCTAAAACAATAATCGTGCTACACACACTTGGGGTACCCAAGACTGAATTCGCGCTACAATAACGCTCGAAATCGGACTCTCCACATGATGAATAATACCGTGAAGATGGAGAAGAAACATCACCATCATTGAATGACGAGACGTTCAAGGCAGGGAGCGAATCGAAACGATCAAAAGAGACGTCTTCGCAGGCGGTCTTGCGAGTGCCCTCCCCATGAATCATTTGTAGCTCAATAAATCCTAAAAAATCGAAGCCTTTAGAATCATTAATCAAAAGGAAGAAGGAAACAAATCTGGAATATAGCCCTGATTTGGTTCAACTAAAGTATCAGGGAAACGGACACACAGCATCTTACCTGTCGGCCCTAAAGACTCAGAACTGAGCGAATCGAAATCTCGATTGCGCCGGATTCCGACTTCAAAATTACAAATAGTGAAAGCCTTCAAAAATTTCATTCCAGGAGGCGGGAGCTACCTTGCTTTTTTGCGCTAAAACACATTAAAAATAAAAATCTGGAATCCAAAGACCTTCAATCAACTTTACCGTACATGGATGAACCGAGTTGGCAACATCAGTGTCACAGAAAGACTGGACTTTTTTAACGATGTGATTATCCGGCCACCCGACCGCGCACTTGCCCAATTTGTTTTTGAACAAAACTTGTATCTTTCGAGCAAAAAAAAAACAAAACTTGTATCGAATCCATTAATGAAGTCCATCTAATTCCCCAATCAAAATGTGCCACCTATACTCATTAAACACTCATCATCAAACGCCGTTTTGCTTCGCCTCCGTTAATCAACATCACGGAATCGCAAAATCGCCTTTAAAATCCTACAACCCTGCTTGTCGTGCTTTAGCGGCAACCAATTGGCTTCTGTTCGCGTGTGCTCCAGCAAAGATTCCCATTCACGAGTCACGACTCACGAGTAAACATATCATAGGATGCTGTTTCACTTTTTGGCCAAACGGTGATTCTATTCACAAATTGTTGACCAAAAAAAAAAAATCTATTCGCAAATTGACAAGGATGGCATTGGCAGCCAGCAACCTAAGGTACAAAGCTTTTTGCTTGCTTTTTCTTCCCAACTAATTATATTTGATATTATTTTCAAATGTATGAAGTTTTTCTGTGCTTGTTGTTTCTTAACTTTTAATATTTTAACATGCTTGGAGTGCATATGTTCTTAACAATAGTGGACGTGTAATCAGAGAAGTCCAAAGTTAGATGTCACAAATCATTACAAGGATATTTATGCTGTAGTGCAATTGAGATATCAAGTAAGGCTGATGAGTATGATGATGCAACAACCATTTTGGCAAAAAAAGTTTGTAGAACTAGGCGTGGAAGTTGATAAAATATTCAGCAATAGTTCTTCCATTTCAAACCAAAATGTCAGTGAAACTGGCGAAAAGGATGCATTTCAAGCAAAAAGACTGAAAAGGAAAGAGGGTGTATCTCATGTTAGGTCGTCCAGAAAGTTGTTTGGAAAAGTTAAAGAGAAAACGACACTGAGAGTTATTTACAGGTTACTTATATTTCATCTTTAATTGTATATCAATTTTTAGCTCTAAACTTTTTACATTTACATTTTTCTGTTCAATATGACCCAGGTTAACATGCCAGATAAAAAATTACGTGGAGAACAAGAAGCAACATTTGAAATGAAGCATTGTTTTTAATCTTTTGTCTTATGGATATTAATACTGAGAGGAGATATCAACGTTCAGACGTCGTTTTTATTACTTATTTATGTTCCAGTTGAAGTAGTATTTCTTGTTGATGCTGCTGCCTTGTTCAGACTCACGATTAAAGAGCTGAAAGTAAAATACTTTCACAATCGTGCCATGAGTTCCATAGGCAAAATCATATTTATTAGTATTACTTATTTGTTAATCGTACTAGAGGCATAGCCTTTTGAAAAAATAACATTGTGGTGGATTATGTTCTACTGTCTTTCATCAGGTTGTCCCACTTTTTGTTCAAATTCTTTTTATCATTCATCCATCCATCATTATTCTACTCTGTCATGCTCTCTCTATTCAAATTCTTTTTAACAACAGAAAAGAGGTTCAATTCAGTATGAGCTACTATTTTTAACTTTAGCAATAGCTTATACAAAAATAGCAATCGAGATCCTCATTTTATGAACAAAACTCTGTTACACTAACACTTAAAAATACAAGTACAACCTATACCCTTGTTTTCCATTTTTCAGCATTTAGCATTGAGAGGAGATAAAATGATTTAAAAATACAATACAGATTTAGCATATCAAATAGTAGTTTCATTTTCAAATTCAACTATTACAAGAATATGGTCTAATGCCATAATCAGCACCACATGGTAATATGAATAAAAATACATAATGGTCCTCTAGGTCCTACATAAATTCATCAGTATGTACTGCAGCAACAAACTTTCATAATTTGGTTCATTGTCCTGCACTTCAAACGCAAGTGTCTGATCACTGTGGATCTTTCCGGTCCAAATTCTCTACCAACACCTAAAACAAGAAAGAAGAAATTCAATCATTTAGAACTAAATGAGCATTCAATTGTATTCTGCAATACACCATCCATTTGTAGTGTACCACGTTGCTCTTCCTATGAGTTCCTTTTTGGGGTTCTAAGAAGTATGATTGACATTCTAATTCCAACACGACATCAGAGTAATTCAAGAATATGTGTATTAAAATAATGGTTGAATTGACACAAATCAATTGTTATGTTTCAGGAATACAAGAATTTGGTTATATCTCACGTACATAATGTGGAATAGCCACTATCTATGCTTTTGAACCTATATAAATTAAAGGGTGAAGGTGCAGTTTGCCAACCAACTATTACCCGAGGAGCGTCTGAGCCAAATAACTATTGAAGAAACCAAAATTGTCAATCAACAATTAAAAAGTGAAAAAAAAACACAAAATAACTATTAAAAGTGAAAAAAAACACCAAATAGCTATTAAAAAAAACTATCACAATTAAGTTAAAATGTGAGGCACTGGCATAGGACGGTGGCGGAAATGCTGGAGAAAAGAGTGGTTAAGCCTTCTTGTTGGAAAAGGAAAACACCAATAGAGATGCGACCCATGGGAGCAGGCATTACGGCAGCAGCAGTTGCTGCTTGTGGCATCGGAGGGATGGAACCAAGGTGCAAGGTGCGTGCCAGTCGAATGCTGTAGACTACTGGATGAGTTCAAGAGGGTGAGTGGAACACCTAGTAACAATAGAAGCTTTGGAAATGCCGACGTCACTGACACTATGACAGTCAATAAAAGACGGAGACAGCAAGACAGTGACGGGGTAATAGTTCGTTGGCGGATCTGCTCCAAATTGTGTTTTTTTTTTCACTTTTTAATTGTTAATTGGCAATTTTGGTCCCCTCAATAGTTATTTTGCTTAGACGCTCCTCGCGTAATAGTTGGTTGGCAAATTTGCGACCCTAAATTAAATAATGAATATGAGTAAGATAGGATCACTCTTCCTTCTCAGTATAGTAGTTCTTGCTCACACACAGTGATCCGAGTTTTTTTCTTAATGGTTAACATGCTTGGGCTAATTATAACTCAATAAAGTAATACAGGTAATGGCACAGTCAACAAAGGAATGGCTAAGATAACATGAGCCCATAAAATTTTCCAGTCCTCTCAACTCAAGAAAGGGTACACGCTGATAGTGAAGACAAACTGATAATAAGAATCCAGATGCACTTCACATATAGTTTTCTAAGCTTGATCGATGTTCCAAAATCAAAAGTGACACGCATATTCAAGGATACTACAGTTCAACTAAAATTGAAACCTTGTACAAAAACACAAATGTAAATTTCAAAATGAAAAAAAGAAATATGTAGAGTCGGAAAACTGGGCCAAGACGGTCAGGCTGTCCCGTTTTAGCCCTGACTCTTCAAGGATTGGCCTTATAAAATAAAGCTTTTAAATGAAATCGGACCTAAAAAGGTTAGCCTATAAGGCCGAGAGCTTAAAAGAGTTGGCTTGTTAGGCCCATAATTTTTTTTTTTTAAAAAAACTTGAATGTTTTACAATGATGCATGATTATCAAGATATTTTTATGAGTATGGATCATTCTTCTATAAACAAGTCTTAATTGAAAACTTATTTGGAAGAACCAATACTAACGCCTGGTAATTAGAAAGAACTTGATGCCTTGAATTGGTGGAAGAACAATTAACAAGGATTTTCGATTATTTCAGATATGACAAGCTAAGTGATATTCTGAGCATACTAAAGTAGGTAGTGAATCAACTTTGAGCATTGGTTCATATGTTCTAACAAAATATAGAAGTTCTATTATTGTATGTAATGTTCAAGCTCTTATATGCACTTGCAATTGGATGCATAGATTCGCATATAATAGTAATTTACTAATTTATATGTTTTTTTATAGGTTTTTTTATCAATTTCATTACAAACACATAATAATTATATTTTGATTCTATGATTTGGTTTAGTATTTGTTGTAAATAAAGATTATAAATGTATTCATGATACAGGAGAATAAATTCTTGATATTTTTACCCATGAAACATAGCCTACTACTGGAAGTGAAATACAATCAAATATTTTTGAAATTAATGATAGTAATAAAGAAGATAAAAATAGTAGTCATCATACTCATGTTATATGTTATTTAGTAATAAGTTTCTTATGCTTTGTGTGAGTTATCGATAGATAATATTTTACTTTTCATTATGAATTAGTAACTGTATTTATTTATTGTATGATGAGTGTTTGTTTAGACCTTAATTTTAATAATATTTATTTAAACAAATAAAACAGTTCTCTATTTTTAAAAAAAATCCCCCGTTGCCTAGTCATTAAAATATTTATAAAAAAAATCTATTGTGGTGTGGCATTTTCTCCTCCTAAAACCCTAAACCCATCCGGCCGGAGAAAATCCCACGCAGAGCAACCCTTCAATGGCTAGCTCCACCGAAGCCGGCGTTGCGGCTCTTGATCGTCTGCAGGCGAAGGATCCAGTGCCGTGGCTTACACGAGATCCATCGCTCATTCAAACTGCTCGTGTTGCCTCACAGTATCTTTTCTCCTCTCTTAGACCCTTGTCCAAAAAATCGCCATTGGATGAACTCCTGGTCGACGGGTTCGATGCCGAGCAGATATGGCAGCAAATTGACCTCCAATCTCAGCCTTTGCTACCCACCCTGTGCCGGCGGTTGAAGCGGCTGGAGGAGACTCCAGAAGAAATTTCCAGGATCAAGGAGGCTCTAGAAGGTAAAAAGAAGGTGGAGGGGCAAACAAAGGAGGAGCGGCATGAAGAAAGTGACGGGTTTGATGATGAATTTGATGACGACGAAGACGAAGACGGAGAAGGCGTAGAAGAGGAAGGAAATGAAGGCAAGAAGAGAGGAAAAGCGGTGGCAGAGGATGAGGAAAGTGAAGAGGAGGAGGACAGCCGTGAGAGCAAGGAAGAGGAAGAGGAAGGTGACTATGGAGGGATTCAGGATGATCATCTGAAAATGAAGGACTTGGAGAAGTTCTTGTCGCAGGAGGAGAAAAACTTTGAGAACGATGAAGCAGGACAGTTGAAGGAGGCTGATGATGAAAGTGATGAGGTGAGACTGCTTCTGGCTTTTTTGGTTTAACTTTTGTCACTGTGCTTTGCTCGATATTATATCATACAGTTTTTAATCGGCTCGTCCTTGTACATGTCTGTTTGTTCGTTTTTCTTCTTTATCATTTACCTCATATCTGCAAGATGCATAGCACGTTGTTTCGGTGACCATTATTTATGATTTGGGCTCATTCTTGTTATTTTGTTATAGGCTGGTGAATTTGGGCTTGGCGATGATGAAGACGAAGACCAAGAGTACTTTAAATATGCAATGTTCGTATTATTTTACCCTTCCGATAAAGGAAACAATTTTTCTATCTTCACTTATTTTAAGCTCATTCTCATAATACGAAAGCTTAATCACACACACCGTATGCGTGCCCTTGTATTGACTAATGAGGCATTGGCTACTAACTATTGAACTAACATGTCTAGCTAACTCAAACGAAGGATCGTGGTTATTATTGATGTAGATCTGTCGTATATTCTAGAATATATAATATCACCCAACTCAATTCTTTATTTCTTTAATTATTATCATAACACCCGCATAACAGATTGATGTAATAATTTCCTTCCATTTTTTCTTTTCTTTTGAGTACAACATTTGTCAATTACCAGCAACGATTGACGAACATGAAGAAACGTGGCTCCCATTGCTTGATTTTAGATTTCCAGTATTTTTCTTTGATGCTATGCTGTAGTGTTTTGACTTTACTGCTCTTATAATTAGATGCAAAATGATATGCCACTAGCTGAGTCCACTCACCTAGATTTTCAGTTATGCAACTCGTTGGACCTTTCTTATTAGTGTATTCTTTATTCTGGATTCAATTATGCAACTCATATTTATTCTTGTCAGTTTTGAAGACTTCTTCCGTGGGAAAAAGGGAAGGATACCCCAGCAAGAAAAAGAAAAAATGGAAAAGAGATTAAAACTAAAAAAAAGGCTAACTCAGGGGTCTGAAGACTCTGATGAAGATGACATGGAATTTGATGGACGAGTAAAACAAAAAGGAAGGTTAACTCTGGGGCCTGAAGATTCTGATGAAGATGACATGGAATTTGATGGACGAGTAAAACAAAAAGAAAGGTTAACTCAGGGGCCTGAAGATTCTGATGAAGATGAAATGGAATTTGATGGCCAAGTATATTTTATTTATACTGTGTTGGGTTTATACATTAAGACATTCAAGTTCTCATATTGTCTTTCTGATTCATATAGAAAGAAGAGGCCATTTCTACCCACGAAAAACAGGAGCAAATGATCCGAGAAAAGATAGCACAGATGGAGAAATCTAATTTGGAGCCAAAAACATGGACTATGCAGGGAGAGGTGATGTAGTAGTTGCTGCCCCTTCCCCCTCTGACTTTGTGGGTTGCATTTGTGAGCCTTCATGCTTAATCTTTAGATATTAGATTACTGACTTTGGCTTTTAGTAACAGGTGACTGCAACTAAGAGACCCGTGAACAGTGCTTTGGGAGCTGATCTTGATTTTGAGCAAAATGTGAGACCAGCTCCTGTAATTACTGAGGAAGTTACAGCTTCGATTGAGGAGATTATCAAGAAAAGGATCCTTGAGGTAAATTGAAAGGATGAGTTGACATCAATTCGGACTTTTACTACAATTCCCCATTATTTTATTCAATGGTGGGAGGCCTTTATTGAATGGCCGTTTATCTAAAATGTTGGTTGCTGAGCTGACCTGGGCACTGGGGCACTGACTACTGAGTTATCCATATGACTATATGAGACTTATATTATGTATGCTTTGAATACTCCAGAGCAAGCATACATATTTGTTTATTCTAATTCATATTTATGTTTGATTATAGGCACGTTATGATGACGTTCAAAGGGCTCCCAAATTGCCATCAAAAGCACCTAGGGAAGTAAAAGAGTTGGTAAGCACTGTTTCCATAAAATAAATAGCATTTTGAGTTTAACTACTTTCTGGCATTATTTGTAGCATAATTAATCATCATTTTCTATGATGAATTCAGGATGAGAATAAAAGTAAGAAGGGCCTTGCAGAAATTTATGAGGTATGTATTTTTTACTGTCATGCATTGCAACATCTAAATCCCCCACTAAAACCCCTGTTGTCTTTGGTTGTGGTTTACCTAAATGTTCTTTTCTTATAAAATCGTGTACAGGAAGAATATGTTCAGAAGACAGACCCTGCTTCTGCTCCTTTGTCATTCAAAGATGAACAGAAAAAAGAGGTATTTGTTTTAATTGTTTTCTTCAGTTTTATATATCTCATCTGTCCTATGTTTCACTTATTTATAGGATGATAAGACGCTGGTCTTCAAATGGGCTGTATAACCTTCTTTTCCAATTTTTCTTTTTGGCTGTTAAGTTTTCTTATATGCTGAACTGTGCCATTTACTTATGGTCAGGCCAGCATGCTGTTCAAGAGACTCTGTTTAAAGCTGGATGCTCTTTCTCATTTCAACTTTGCTCCCAAACCTGTATGACATTCAATATATAGTTCATGCAATTTTCTTTTCTTTTCCCCTTTTGGATCGGCGTCATGCTCCTGAAAATTTATTTGTAGTCTTGCAATGTTTGCTTTGTATTGAACTGAACAGGTTGTAGAGGACATGTCTATACAAGTTAATGTCCCAGCTCTGGCAATGGAAGAAGTAAAGAGCTATTTCCTTTTCTTCTCAAACCTTCTTAGCTGAACCTTATTTAAACTGTTGATTAATTGAAACTTTGATGCTTTCCATGCGTAGATTGCACCAGTGGCTGTGTCAGATGCAGCTATGCTGGCTCCTGAGGAGATCTTTGCTGGCAAGGGTGATATAAAGGAAGAAGCAGAGCTTACAAAGGCAGAGAGAAAAAGGAGGAGGGCAAATAAGAAAAGAAAATTTAAAGGTAAGATCAGCGAGGCTACCGGGAATCTGAGTGGTCCATAACCTGCATCTGCTTTTTAATAAACACTTCCACAATCATGCATGTTCATGGGTTTTACACTGTTGCATGCCATGTGGGGAAACATGACAATTGTTTCATTTCTTCTTCACTACTAACAACTCCTAGCAATCTTAACTACAGCCGAGGCAGTGAAAAAGATGGCAACGAAGGTGCAAAATAATCCCGCTCCTAGCCAAACTGATGGTAATTTCTTGATTTTTTGACGTTAGTATCTTGAGATTAAATAAAATTACTCTGCCTTCGCGTTTTTTGGCTCATATTTGATGGGAGTAAATATTTAATGGAACGATTTTTCGTTTGTCAAAAAAAAGTCCGGATCATTTGTTGTATGAAATATTCAGATTTGAAATGCGGTAATCCTAGAAATGTGTTCATTTGCTCTTGCACATCATTTTAAGAGGCATATACCCTTACAATTTCCTCCAAATAAATGTTGTGGAGGATTGCTGTTATCCCAAAAAAAATGTAGCGGACGTTTGGGTTGTTAACTTTTACTTATTTCTGAAATTTAAGCGAAAATAACATGTTAGCTTTTAATTTTGGACATTCCTTAAAATTGCAGGCTAAGAACTGAGAGATTCAAGCATAGGATCTAATGACATGAGAAGAATGTTGAAAGCTGCCCTAATCAACAGGAGCTGAAGAGGACTCCGTGGTAGGTCGACCCCAATGGCTTATGTCTTTACTTGTGCTGCCACTGTTAGACGTGAGGAGGTTTCTGGGTGGAATTATATTACACGTAATTGAATTTAGTTTATAGGTCATACAGGTCTGCCCATTGCTGCAGGAAGATGTGGTTATGGATGTCTCAAAGACTCAAACTTTTCTTGTATTTGTCCACTTATTTATTAATTAATTTGATTGATCTCTATAGTCAAATTGAATGATGCACTTGTATAATACATTCTTTTCCTTTTGAAAGCATAAGAATGCAATTTGATGTGCTCCCTCCCTCCATTCTTCACTTCTTTTTTGTTGGCTAAAAACAGGCTTTTAAAAAAAAAATCAACAAAACTTATTTAGAAAACCTGTTTTCAATAAATTGTTTTTGAGAACAACTAGAAAAAACAAAAACACTTTTAGTTTTCAAATAAGCTTGTTGATTTTTTTTTTTAAATTTTGAAAAAAAAAAACACACTCCTTAGCTGTTTTCTTATTTTCGTTTTTCTATCTCTTATCTTCTGAGGTCACAACTAATTCACTGTCGACCCCACAATTGATGTCAGCCACTGCCATGTTGTCGCTACAATGCTTCAAAAACAATTTGTTTATAAAA